>OX465418.1:24177621-25448621 GCA_950005045.1 Agrotis exclamationis | reverse complement strand
ATACCCTTTCGTAGGCAAATAGGGCTGGTATAGTGGTTGGCAAATGGTCAAAGCCTTTGATGTTATGACGTCAACACTTACAGGTAAACATGGATGGCAATAAAACTGAGATTAAAAACTCATTTAAAAACCACGCAGGTTTTTACAGATTACTAATGACGTCACTAGTGAGAAACCTTTGAAGCCTGGTACAACCTGTCTCTCTGTAATCTGGAAAATGGTGTCTTGTGAAAATAATTCTCAACTAACTCACTCTAAACTCACCTTCCGCTTGACGCAGGTCCTCACCGGACACGAATGTTTCGGGAGGTTCCTGTGTCGTATGGGCAAGGAAGAAACGCCTGGGTGTCACCACTGCGAGGATCGCCCGGAGGACACGGTGGAGCATACAGTGCAGGACTGCCCCGCTTGGGCAGAGCACCGCCGTGTCCTCACGGAGGCGATAGACGGCGAGTTCTCGCGCCCGGCATTGGTCGAGGCCATGCTGCGGGGCGAGACATAATGGGAAGCGGTCGCCTCCTTCTGCGAAGCAGTAATGCTAGCAAAGGAGGAGGCGGAACGCGTGAGGGAGAGGGCAGCGTCCACCTCACGGGAGACGCCAACGGCAACGGACGTCGCAAGATGATCTCCGGCCACCGTAGGCGCGGGCATGCGGGCGGCGAGTAATGGATGGCGCGCCTCAAAGAGCTATCAGTAATCTGACAGGGCCCCCTAAGAGGGCCAAAGCCTGCCGGGGTCGCAGGATTGTCTCACTCGGTAACCGGTACCCTGGTACATAAAGGGCTATTGAAGGATCACCGTGGATTTTAGTGAGTACAAGTCTGACAGTCCCTCCCGCCCCACCCTGGGCGGAAGGACTCATTTATTGATTTTACCACGCAAAAAAAAGGTGTGTGTGAAGTGTGAAGTAGAAAGGAAAACAAAGAAAATACCAGTTTGAGAGAATAAGGAGATGCGAACGTGCCGCATGATAAGAAAATCATCGTGGTGACCTTGAGCTTGAACTACATTACATAACATTCGACAAAAACAGGAAGAAGGTCATTGCCGAATTGGTGATATGATTTATAGCACTAGTTCAGTCCAGATTGGATTAAGATACGAGATTTATTGTAGTCTCAGGGGACTCCCCGATCCTTGTACGAGTCTAAATTGAACTCTTGTTAGATGCCTGTAAGTAAAGCTTCCGCAGAATATTTTTCACAAAGTTACAATTAAATTAAGGAATAGTATGAAGGATCGACTGTCAGCTTTAGAAATACTACAAAGTATAGAAGGATGCGAATTAAAAAAAAGCTATAAATGTACATGAAAAAACTATAAAAATACCAAAGCACGCTAAAGAGCCAAAGGGGAATATTTTTTTATGAAAATACACGTACCTATCTTTGTTACTGTTATGGTCTTTGCATTTTTCTTTGTTTTTTTTATGTGAGGATGTGGCCATCTCTTGTGCCGTAGTCGAAAAAAAAAATATTTAAAGAAAAACAAAAAACCCGACTGCATAAAAACTAATTTTAAATAATACGTGCAGAACGACTCACAGTCGGGGCCCATTCAAATTTTACCAATCAAATCTTCCCAAGGGGCCCCGACTGTGAGTCGTCCTGTTCTGCTTCTTCCTGCTGTTCTGTTGGGCTTGTTTCTTTCTTTTTAGTTTTTATTTAAGTTAATTTTTTCACGTATTATTTAAAATTAGTTTTTATGCAGTCGGGTTTTTTGTTTTTCTTTAAATATTTTTTTTTTATTTTATACTTTTTAGTTACGATTCATTGTTCACTGTTTGTTTTTTGTTTGTATATCGTTTATAGTTGAAATAAAAACTTAAATCAATAAGTAAGAAAATTAGCGAGAATGATTGTTTTGTTAAACAACTTTAAATCGTTATATATCCTTAACTATTATTTAAAATGAAAAATGGTGAAAGAAACCTAAAAATGATTTTAAAATACCTATTCAACGACATCCCACTTGACATAGTTCATCGACTTTTTTTTTTTTTTCATTTTGACAATATGGCGTCTGGTTGTCGCTGTGGTGAATTTAGATTACTGTCATGTCTTTAGTGACACTCGCAAGGTTAAGACGAATCGATTGACGTAAGAATCATCAAAATCGGTCTACGCATTTGGTCTCTAGAACGCCACATAGAAACAAAAATACATACATACATACATACATACATAGACTGATAAACACATTACCCTCCTTTGCGTCGCGCAGTCGGGTAAAAAGCGCCTCTGGAAATCCTTCAGACGTCTGGCGGACTTGGTAATATAAGTAGCTACTGAAAAAAAAGAGTCTCTCTGATGCGACTTAAGCCACGTCTATATTAGCAAACGTTACACAATACCCTTGAACAACTTCATTAACTAATTAGTTATTATTATCAAACTGGGCGCCAATAGATACACAACTTTTATTTGTATTCTTAACCAAACATTACTAAATGCACCACAAGTGAGGAATTAAGACTTTGGACGAGGAAAAATCACTTATCTCCAGACAGGAGGTAAGATGATCACCCAAAGTTTTGTTGAGAAACAATGCAATGGTAAGACTCGCCACTTTTTTTTGTGTACAGACGCCAGCAGGTCAACCTACCCGTAGGTATCTGTCAAATACCAATCGAACATTAACCTTCCACTATTGTGGTAAGGTTGAAAATCTGTTAAGAAATTTGACAGATTGAGGTAGGTTGATGTGCTGGCGTCTGTACGATGGGTTTGCTCTTGACCTTAGTCTAGGTCAAGGGTGAAAAGGCAAGGTCTAAGGTTACCCAGAAGAAGCCGCTCTAACTTCTACTCATTTGTTCACTCTAACTTTGAAGATATTAATAAATTCACTCATTGATGACAATTGGAGGACTCATTTCTGATGATTTTATCTTGATAACATCATCAAATGAGTCCTCCAGCCTTGGGTTTAGCGGAAGGAACTGTCAAAGTCACTTGTACTGACTAAAAAATTCTACGGTGTTCCGTCAATAGCCCTTTGCGTTCCAGGGTCACCGTAAATTGTTTCGACAGTCCCGTGACCCCAGCAGGCGTTTGGGGTTCTCGTCAGATTACTGACAGCTATTTCGACCGAGGATGCGGGCTTGGTCCATGATCAGACGTCGAGTGTCCCATTACTCGCCGTCTGCATACCTGAAGACTTGTCGCCACTAAAGCTAAACCACTAAAGCAAAAACTAAGTGGTGAGTCGTGAAAAAAATTAAAATATTAATTTTTTTCACGACTCACCACTTTTTTTTTTTTTTTTTTATCGTGGTAAAATCATCAAATGAGTCCTCCCACCCCGGGCAGGGCGGGAGGGACTGTCAGACTTGTACTGACTAAAATCCACGGTGTCCTTCAATAGCCCTTTATGTTCCGGGGTCACGGTAATGAGATAAGTCCCGCGACCCCGGCAGGCTTTGGCCCTCTACAGAGGGGGCCCCGTCATTATGCTGACGCTCTTTGAGGCGCGCGTGGAACACAACGCGCCGTCGACCCGGGCATGGTCCATGGTCGGGCAGCGAGTTGCCCTTTACTCGCCGCCCGCATGCCCGCGCCTACGGTGGTCGGAGATTGTCTTGCGACGTCCGTCGCCGTGGGCGTCCACCACTGCGGTTGGGGCGGAGGGAGGACACTGTCCTCTCTCTCACGCGGCCCGCCTCCTCCTTCGCGAGCATTACTGCTTCGCAGAAGGAGGCGACCGCTTCCCACTCCGTCTCGCCCCGCAGCATGGCCGCAACCAATGCCGGGCGCGAGAGGTCTCCGCCTAACGACTCACCACTTAGTTTAAACTTTAAAGACTCCAATACTGATAATATGGCTTCCTTTGTTAATGTGACTCAAGATAATAACAGTTTAACAGCCATAGATGTCAAGTATGTTTAAAATTAATAGAAATTCCGAACATTTATCTTTGACCACGATCTATGGAATTTTTATTTTCATGTTCAACAAATATGCTGACGGATTAACTGATGCTAACTGGATAATTTTGCTTTAGGACAGCTACCACACAAAAGATTACTGATAAGTTGTTGAACTTTTTTTTTTTCGCGTGGTAATATCATCAAATGAGTCCTCCCACCCCGGGCAGGACGGGAGGGACTGTCAGACTTGTACTGACTAAAATCCACGGTGTCCTTCAATAGCCCTTTATGTTCCGGGCACGGTAATGAGATAAGTCCCACGACCCCGGCAGGCTTTGGCCCTCTAGAGCCAAAGCCTGCCGGGACACAACGCGCCGTCGACCCGGGCATGGTTCATGGTCGGACAGCGAGTTGCCCTTTACTCGCCGCCCGCATGCCCGCGCCTACGGTGGCCGGAGATCGTCTTGCGACATCAGTCGCCGTGGGCGTCCACCACCACGGGTGGGGCGGAGGGAGAACATTGTCCTCTCCCTCACGCGGCCCGCCTCCTCCTTCGCGAGCATGACTGCTTCGCAGAAGGAGGCGACCGCTTTCCACTCCGTCTCGCCCCGCAGCATAGTCGCGACCAATGCTGGGCGCAAGTTGTTGAAATTAAAGATAAAATCCAACAGTTTCCTAAAATAGCCATATCTTCATATGTTCGGAGTGAGCTTTAAATTAACAACAAGAAAAAATATAAACTCCGCTGCTACTGCGAAATTCTTCATAGAAAACCCAACAACGCTTGCGTGGCCTGAGATTTGAACCTAAGATCACCTGTTCAGCAGTGGCTCTAAAGCTGAAAAACCTAAATAGCTCCACATCTGCACACAGACACGTTTGTACACACGGCTACACATCAAGCTATACAAAACCATTATAAGCTGATCGTTGAATATACGGAAAGACCATACAAAGCGAGACCACGATAAACTGGTTGTGTATAGCTTGATGCGTAGACGTGTGTACCATCTACAATTACAACACGTCCGTAACAATTTATATTTCTACGATTTCCATGCGTCGAGGGGTCTTAAACTCTAAACAGAATACCGCGGCCCTTGAAAGCTAAAGGCAATCGAAGAAAAACAGCAGTTGTTAGTCAGTCCGACAGCCCTTTGCTTCACCCAGGACTGGGAGAACTCATTTGATAATTTTACACAAAGAAAAGACCGATCATCATTTATATTAAGCCTCCTGCAGACACACGCGATTAATCGCGCTGCGACAACGAGCCAAGCTAATTTCCACTCTAAAAATACTGCGAATGGACCACGATATGTCGCCCCGTGCGATTAATCGCGTGTGTCTGCAGAAAGCTTTAGTCAAATATTACCTAATATAACCTGTTTTACTACCGGTTTCCTATTCATCAGACAGAAATAGAGTTCTTGTAAAAAGTCACATGCAGTACAGTTCTAAACAAAATCATGTTTACATGACTGTCGTCACATGACACATACGTGATGACCTGTGGGATGTGGGTATACTGCAACAAATCATCTAGCATAGGTATCCGTAAATACAAAAAATAATGTTCAATGACTAACTGACAGACAAACGACTGAGTTAACCACTGAATATAGAAATATAGTGTCCATGAAGGTTGGGTACTAAGGAAGAATATTAGCGAAAACTTACTCAAAACAGTGTTATAGCGGTTTAATTTTTAGCATCTTCCTAGGACCGCTAACTGTGCTGCAGGTCTAGAAATTGTTCTTTAACAATTTTATCTGCACTATTGCTTAATAAATAGAATAGACTATTCCGTTGTAATAAACTATGTTTATAAAATAAATTCGTAACAGGGAATATTCTAATTGAAAGAACAATTTAGTAACATTGATTTTAGCAACGCTGCTAAAGTGGCTAATGTAGAACCTCTGGCGCGGCTGCTGCAGGGGCTGAAAACCTCAAACGGTGCAAATAAATACAATGGATAGTAGCTGTGTATACAACCCGCTTGGGGATAAAATACTAGGACTATGGGGTCCAAGTGCCCACCAAGTTTATAAAGATATCGCAAATATTAGTCGACTCTTCGCGTAACCAGAGGGTTGGCCTATTTCTTGGTCAAAGAATCAGCGTTGCCATCCCACTTCGTAATGCTGCCAGCGTTCTGGACACTTTCTCCGTTGACAGTGACGTGGATGAATTATTTGACGCCTTGGTCAGACATTCCCAACGCTCGCGACTTTCCCTATATATAATTAGATATAAGTTTACGCCGCTTCACCAAATCATACGGCATATTGCCTCCGTGACTTCTTGAGCGTCTCACCGTCTTATTTTAGACCTAGCATAGCAGGGATATAACCTGAAATCGTCTTCACTAAACTTATATATACGGCTTGGTACCCAAAACGAATCATTAGTGCTTAAGATCGGCCAGCCATTCACAGTTCGCGAGGGGTTTGCGAGGCATCTTAGTGAAAAAATGACTGCGTTGAACGTAAAGAAATACAATAACATACTCCATAAGTAAGTACTAAGTTTATTTTTATGCATTTTATAAAAGGCAAAGGTGTTGCAATTGCAACTAACAACATTTTCCTGTCTATTTTTAACCAGGAGGTTTAAAAAGGCAGTCTTAATACAAATTACGATAAAATTAATCTTTATTTATACTACTACATTACTTGAAAAAAAAATAAAAAATACAATATTTTGCAAATTTTATGGCAATTCATATCATGATTTTGATATAGTGTCATTTTTAGACATAGTTTTTGGACGATTTCTTAGTCCTAAAACACTGCAGTGGCAAATTTTTTTCTTGGAATTTTAAGATAGATCTCATCAGAAATAATGAATAGGAAACCAAAGAAAATATCTTTAACATTAGTATCGAAACTAAATAAAATAATAAACACTTTCTTGCTATTGTAATCGCATTCTTGCGTGAGATATATTTCAATTATGAAATACAAAACTGTTTCATTTTTCAAGATTTTCCAAAAACACGGAAATGCGCGGAAAATATCCTATAACTACTTATTTTTACAACTACTTATTTTACAAACAACAAATAAAAATTCATGGACACGCAAGAAAAAGAAGAGTACAAAAAAGGGGCTTAATAAATATACTTTTGTAAAAAACCGTTAAAAAGAAATACTGAAACCTGAGCGCGGATAGCGCTGAACGCTGAAAAAGAAAATCAAGAAAAATCTTCAGTGCGTAGATACACGATACGCGGAAACAATAAAAGTCCCGCAATTAAAGAATATTGATTCGTCTTATTTAATTTCAACAGAATCCGCGGTTCTTTTTAGTTTTCGGAACACTGTTTTAATTCGCACTGCAACATATCGACGCGTGTTCAACGTATTCAACGTTATCAGAGGCGCCTTGCGTCACAAGCACCGGGGAGGTGGGGGGACACGAAACTATCGACTTATATACTCGAACGGCGCGCGCGCCGGTCAAACCGTCAGTGAACGTTGAGCGTGTTTGTTGAGCAAGATGTGTAATATGTGTACCCGTGACGTGATTGAGGTTGCTCCGGTGGTGTCGGTGCCGCCGAAGCCCTCCCGTACTTTAGAACGAATGAAGAAGAAGCACAACATCGTCACCGATCCCAGCTGTTCGGAGAAGCAGAAGGAGGTGGAGTACCAGCCAGACCTTCTGGCTGTGTCCACGAAGTACTCCAAGGTTGCCTACGACCTGTTCAAACAGGGCCTCGTCCATCTGCAGGAGACGAAAGCTTATGTGTGAGTACGGACTTTCTATTTTCTTAGGTTATGTTGGGGACATTCTCTTCTAGAATAGATCCTGTCTTACTAAACTCCTTTACCACTAACCTCACCGTCTCCTAGAAGTGGTAATGCAGCAATCTGGCCAGGTGCACCAAGTTCTGATGTGACAGCAGCGGGTGGAAAATGATTACGTGTAGCTGTAGTTTCCGATTGACGTGACCGACGCGCGTTAACGTCTGTCGATGCAATTTTCCGAGTGCGAAAATTTTTCTTCCGTTACTTCCGATTCGGTGATAGAATTTTTCGTTTTGTGTACTGTAATAGAATTTTACTTTGGCTAGAAAAACTAACAATTTTAAATGTTAATTTTTACAAGGCCGCGTTTCCACACGCGTTCATTCATAATTACTTCAATATCCACTCGTGAAAAATACTAAACAACATTTAACGATTTTAATCCTATTGTTTGGCACAACATTCCTGTTTTTTTTTTGTTCAACGATGTTGATGAAGTTCAACGGTGATCATCCTCATCAATCAATCATCGATGATTCAATAGCGAACCTAAATTAGAAAATACTTTCTTAATGAAATTAACTGCTCATTCGATCGCATCATGGTATCCTAATCATAAGACCCAGCCTTTAGTGCTGTTTCTTACGAAATCAATAAGTCTTGATAATATCACAAAGGTTTTCAGCTTGACTTGATCTTGTTAATTTTAACATTGGTGCAAAGTTTTTATCATAAATGAGACTTCTTTTCTAGTCACGCAACTTGCTCTAACTTGTAACGATGATATACCTAGATACAGCATCATCATCTAGCTCAAAGGTACTCTTCCGGGTAATTGTGTTACCTATTCAATTTCTTCTATTATTTACTCAATAGGCTTTTCACGACGTTATAAGTATAATCCTAGTCACATGACTAACTGAATAAAAGTATAGTTCTTCTCATGAAGGTCAGATATTTATAAAATATTTCTATCTACGCATAAAATAAGGAGGAACTGTGTTTGAGAATAACTAAAAACCCTCTGACACTCTGCGAAATTAAAAGTAACCGCAGAACGAATTTAGCTTTAAGTTTTTTATTACTAGTTTTCGGTTTAAAGAGTTTATTCTCATAAACGAACACAAACTTACTAGTTTTTACTTGTCAGACGACCAAGATTTTAACGTTTTCTTATAAAATCTCTTGTTTTCACTACCTATTATATCCTACAAATACACATAATTATTATAAATGCGAAATTGGGTTCTTGTCGAAATGTTTGTTCCTTTTTCTCGTCAAAAGGCTCAATAATCAAGAGATTTTATAAGAAAACGATGAACAAAATAAAACGTGAAAACAATAAAAGTAAAATAGTAAGGCAGAATCAATCTATCTAATGACATAATTTTAAATCTTGTGACAATAATCTAACGGCGCAATTTCTACCCAAAAAAATGCTGTGTTATGCAAAGATAATTCTTGGAACCACATATTATCAGTTTAGACGATACCAAAGCACGTGGGCATATAAATCGTCAAATTGACAACTATGATAGATAATCTTGTCTAAAACGTCCTAAATTCATATCTACCACTTGAAATAGTACTAAGTCCATTTTAGAAAAGGATTTTCTCAACTACCGTTTCAGATAAGTTCAGATTCGAGAACAATGAGCCTATTGATTGTAATTTTAAATTATGTCTTATGCCTAATGGCTTCTCACTAGCATGATTATCTTGGAATGAAGATAATAATAATAAATAATAATAATAATATTCCACAAAAATCAAGCACACACCTTAAGAGTTAAAGGTGGGAAGTGGTAGACAGATGCAATCAAATATAATTAGCATATTATAATTTGAGTTAAATTAAAACAGTATGTTTCACTACAGAGTTTCTAAAAAAGGCGCAGGACTGTCTAAGAAGGTTAGCATGACTCTGGAACGGAAAAGAAATGAAGGAACACAGTGTATTTTAGTCTGTAGGAGTCTGACAGTCCCTTAAACACTGGGAGATCTCATTTGATGATTTTACCAACTAAAATAAAAGGAAGGGGGAAGCAGAATCATAATATTCATTACCTATTCTATTTCTTAATTCGGTAAAAATCATCGCCTTACTTCACTCACCTTCCGAAACATTTATTCGAATTAGAATTTTGTATTTCTTATTCATACATTCTAATTTGTGAACGCACTCTAACAGCTACATGATCCAAAGGCACCACAGAACAGGCAAGTGGGCTAGTGGCGAGTAACTAGTGAAGTTTTACACAACAGTACAAAGTCTATCGACCAAAGTCCCTTGAGACTCGTGTGTAGATGTCATATGATAAAATCATAATACCATAAACACCCTTATCAGTCTGTCAAGTGAAAAGAAAGTGATCTTCAAATTGGACTTTGATCGATAGATACATTGATAGTAATTTTAGCTATAATATATGAGGTCAGTAGACTTCTAAAAATAGAATTCCAAATTAGTGTTAATTGCTTGCATTATACGTGTGAATAAACAATAAGATTTTGGAATAAATTGACGAAAAGGTTTTTCAAACGTAACTTCTTCCATAATGTTTATAAGAACTATTTTAGTAGATCTGTGAATATTAGTAGGTAGGCTAAAATTAAATTAGCTACCTTTATAAATGTTTAATTATATACTATTATCCTGTTAGATCACAAGACATCAAGACATGCGTGTCACTGTATTCAACGACTATGTTGATAGTTAGAACACAAAGACACACTCCACGTGTGCGATATGGATTTTAGGAGAGAACCCAAAATCCCCTTATGCGCCCTTAGGAAGGAACCATGCCTCAGAGATCAATAAAAAAAAGAAAACCAAATTAAACCCCAAAAACCTTTTAGAACTTGGAACTAAAGAATTCGAAGAATAGTTTAATTTTATTAATGGCCTGTATTTTCCTTCTTTTTAAAGCTGCTCTATGAAAGTTTTTCTATTTAAAATTAATGGATCTAGATATCTAAATGTCTAGTCTAAACCCGAGGTCAGACTGTCTATGTGTCACTATTATTCAGGGCTGTTCCGGATCTAAAAAAGGCTTGTTGAGACATAAGGCGATTAGAGATTTTAATAAAAAGGAATAATGTTGGCTCCGTTTTAAGGTAGACTGGTATGCATGAATAAAGTATAGGATAAGATTAGATCAGTATTTTAAAGATGAGGGCCTTTAAATTTGAGTGTGGCTACTTTTTTGGGGATTAACAAGACCCCTGGATTATGATAATTTTCATAGACAAATATGCTTTAAAATGTCATTGTGACGCTGTCTGGTCTGCACTAAACTTATAAACTTATTCATTGTCGTAACTTATTGAGTGTTTTTTTTCCTTTATCATAATTTATACAGGTATTTCTTCATGTGTAGGTATATGGTATACACCGTGTTCCGGACGATATACATAAACTTCGACCAGATGTTCAAACCACGGAAGTAAGCATTTTTCATTATGGACACATTAATAAATTCTTATTTTTTATTTTTTCTTAATTTTCATACAAACTAAATACCTAGACGTAAATAACCCGATATGCATGCCTCTTTATCCGAATTGGCAACGTCATTCATAACATTTGGCGGGCTGAAACAAATGAAATGCAAATAGTATTTGATAGATTTCAAATTAAGATACTTTCTCACTGCATAGCTCAATTAAATTTCATTAAATGAAATTACAAATATCTTTGTAACGAAGCCTTTTTAAGTACTACTTCCTTTGTTGGATTTGATTTGTAAAAGCCATAGAAGTATTTGCTAAAGTTTATGGATAACGTGAAGAACACGGTGTATAGATATAATTTTATTTAACTATATTTCTATTTAGGTAACAATGTAACTTAGAGTCGGCTAAGCAGCCTCCAAGACAGATTTTATTTTCTAATACAACGGACTCTAGTTTCTCTTTAACAAAATTCTTAATTCATTCGAATAAGGTTTAATTTGTTTTGACCACCTTAAACCTTGAAACTTATGATTGGTCACGGCACGGGTTCAAATAAATATGGCGACAAATTGGCCCATTCTTTACATAAATAGCGAAAAGATTAGAATAACGCAGAAAAATCAATAGATTACCAACTGTTTTATCATAGAGGCACCACTTTCGTTAATTTACTGAAACAATGAAAAATGGTAAAGGATTCCATAATATGTTCTCAAAGATTGAATAATCAAAGCCTTTACTACATAAATATGTTTACATAATTACTTCTTAATAATATCTTTCCAAAAAATATTTGGAAATAACGTTCTTTATTAAGTATACAACCTATGGCTTATTATATGACAAAGATATACGTAATTAGGTACTAAATTAGATTTCACATGCTTTAAAACAGTCACTTTTCCAAGGTATTATGTAAATTAGCTACTAAAACTTGTGACCTAAGCTATAATATAATTAAACCCCATATATTATCTAAATTCTCCAACGTCTCTTTGAAATTAAGCATAGGTATTTATATTAAGCTGACTTTTCAATAAACTAATTATATTAAACTTAAATCTACATGCATAACCAATTGCTAAGGAATGTCACCGCATGATGCAACGGTTCGATTCACAGCCTCATAGCAACGATAGACGTTAAATAATATTAATTGATAGCAACGAGGGCATACGTATTAGTCTCAATTTAAAATAAACCTTGTGTTATATAGGTCATGTATCAATATACTTTCTCTGTTTCATGAAGGCGTATAATTATCGATTTGTACGTTTGACTATGAATATGGAATGTATTCATTGAAATATGAATGAAAAGAAGAAAAAACCAAACTAAATAATTACATATTTTTCATTATATTTAATATTTTTATCGTAAATTATTTAAACATGTTAATGTAATTATATAAAATATTATAGATCAATTAAAAATCAACTAGACACCATCAAGTACCTATTTATTTCCTCAAACATTAAAAAAGGTACCTTTATGCAAATAATTCACATTAAAACAGTGGTATAGTAACTATTATTAGTTCCGTAGTAATAATAAGATAAACAGGAAAACAAAACATTACGTTCCGACATAATAACACGGAAGAAACTATTGGACTGTGCCCACACAGGATAAACGAGGTCATATCTCACGGAAATAGTTCAGACAAAAATTGTTAGAGAGAATCTGTCTCCTATCACAGGTTTAGCGAAATTTTTTCTACATTTTCCATCAGGAATTTTCCGGTCTGAATTTTGCGTAGTCGATAGACTCGCCACCTGAAATAGGAGGCGAGTCGTGAAAGAAAACATAGGTCGTGAAATGTGGGCATACCATTGTATAATACCTTTGCCTTATCACAAAAACAGTCCAAAATTTCATATCTACAGGACAGAAAATAAAGCTAGAATTTCAACTGGGAGCAACACTAAAGTTGGAAACTTCATATTCTGTTTCCAGCTATCGTCAGAAGCAAAACTGAAAATAAAATTTAATGGACCATCGCTAAGTCATAAAATCTTCCACACAACGATTTAATTTCATACTGGCTCGTAAAACATAAACTAGAGCATTTAGATCGTAAAACGAAACCATATGTAAGATTGCTCAGTTTTTCAACAGCAATTGTGACAGATGAGACTGATCTCATTACTTACAACATCATGCGCCTACGTGGACTGAAAACGTGCTTGCAGGCACGTAAGACTGTCCACGGCAATGTTTATACCCGTGATCTTGTTATTTCTAACTGCAGAGTTATTGCCACCAAACTGCAAAGAAGAATCGTCTCTGCACCCATTCAATTAGAATGACACAAAACGCATTGTTTACTTGGCAAGTTCCAATGAATAGCGACTCGTGCCGACGTTCTCACGGCTGTCCCAACAATGGAATTGATTCAGGAAGTTTTTCAGAATGTTTAGAGAAAGTTTCTGAAATATTCGGGAAACGAGACCTATAAAACGAAATAGATCAGTCAAACATACAAAATTACAATAAAAATCTGTGAAAGCTTAATGCGTTCTAGTTTTCCACAAAAATAACAAGTTTATCGTTTATATTTTCACTCATAAATTTGTTTTTTATTTATGAAGAAAGTCTGCGTTGTCAATGACGCGTTTACAGTAAAAGTTAATGGTAATAAATCTATATTTAGTTTTACATGATGATTCAGCATTCAAAATGATAAGGATATTAATAGTCTCTCTTTACCTTTAGTGAGTCAAATCAAAATTATACAACAATTAATTGATTTTAGTAGATAGTTTTGATGATAGGTCTTATCGCCGTGACTCAACTGTTAAAAAAAATTAATTAAGTCAGTACTGTGAAACATAAAGCAATATTCATAAAATCAATGCACTACGGGCGAAAATAGCAATGGCAAGAATATTCTCTTCATTTCTATTTGAAGAAAGGATTTTCTAAACTGGTTTGCGTATTGATTACCTATTAGCATTAGCAAATTATTTCCTTCATTTATGTTTCGGTGCAAATGAATGGCATATTTAGTTGCCAAGCAGAGAACATCTAACGTCACTCCAATCTACTTATTTTTTGGAGTTTTAACTTCTGCTTTTCGTATTAGAACACGTATAGTACGAGTACTAATAGGATATTGAAAGAAATGGAAAATAGATTGACACGCACTCATTTTAAACTAATACGCGTTATTTAACTATAAGAAGGTAAAACAAAACATAATTTAATCATTCAGAAGCCTCGTGGTTGACCACATGCAAGTGACGTCATCATACCGTTGCATAACTTTATGATTCATCATAATCACACTTAGCGATCATGTTTCAAGTTCATTGGTCTTTGAGCGATATTTCCTTATACTTGTTTTAGTCTAGACAGCTGTTGTCATATGCCTACCCATTCGCCAAGCATGATGTATGATGGCTGAATTTCAGTATTTTACATAGAGCAATTCAACAACCTTAGTTGCTAGGAAACACATCAATCAAGGAAAAGATTAGTTGTAAAACTTTCGAGCTTCTAATTTATTAACCTCGAATGTCAAAGTTGTGTTATACGAGATATCTTTTGAAATTTCTTCTAGAAAAATCTAGACCGGTATTTCAAAGTGCTTTAACCTATACATTATCTTTTTTAATGTTATCAATGGATGTTGCTGATGTCAATGACAATCCGTCTCCTTACTCTTACTTACACCACACAAGAAAAATATGGACTAACTTAGACCATCTTAAAAAAAACAACTTTCCATAGATTTTACTTGTTGAATATGTTATCACAGTAAACAGTATTTGTGTAAATTAGATGTTAGATCTTTTAAGAGATAAATGAGGACTGAAAACAAAATATTTCGCAATAATGCGACACTCTACTACAGAACTAATCGATCAAACTTATCTTGTGACGACTGATGTTTTCTAGAAAATGTTTACACTTAGGAAAATTGTTTTTCTCCTTCTGTATCGAGTAAGGTTTTAGATTGAAGAAAGTATACTTTGGAAGCTGTACTGTATATGAAATCTCTACTACCCTGCTTTGCGCAGGTTTCATTTAATTGTTGACCTACCAGGTGGATTTTCTGAAAATTTTCTTACATACAAACGTTATCCTGATTGTAGCTGAAATATTAGACAAGAAATTCAATTAATAAATAGGGTTATCTTAATTACAATAATTAGATTATTGATTATTCAGCTACCAAATTAGAATGAATAAAAATATTCATTGATATTGATTTTCAAACATTTCCCGCATTAGTTCACGATTTTATTATCTTGTTAGCGCCAATTACTTAGTAATATTTATAAAAGATTATCCTAATTACTAGAAGGTCTTAGGTAATTATGTTCCTAATGATAAAATATCACTTTTAGTGATCGTGATATCCCGTTATCTTGAAAGTTGTAGATAGTAAAGAACAATAGTTTATTAAGGAGAGTCCCTAGAGGGGCAATTTCATGATAATATTTACTTATTATGTATATTGTTCGTTTATTTTGCATTAATAAGCTTACCTATGTTTATATTGATAGAAGAAAAAGGTTATATATTTTTGCTTTTCTTTGAAAAATACTGGCTGGATCTCATTTTTTTTCAGGTAATTACTCCAATTTTACACAACCATTTTTACTCAAATCATTACGAAATTCACTAGTATCAATACGTATCTTTTTAATTTTCAACGTTAATCAAACAAATGGGCCCTAGCCTCCATGGATGCGTTATCGCGAACACTCATCGCTTCTTAATCGATTGTTTGTATTGCCTTATTCGATTATTGTGATTAGTCGATAAACCGTAGTTAAGCTGTCATCGGTTGCATCGGCTGATATTTGACACTCGTTATGCAACGATGAGCGAACGATGCGGAATGCTTTGAGCGTTGACATTTGAGCACATGTCGTGGGCAGTTGAACTGATGATAGTCCGACCGTTTGGCTAAATTATTTTAATAGATTAACAGCCTAACTCTTTGAGTTTTTCTTACAGTTAACAGTAAAACTACGTTCAAAACTAAGGTATATTATGACAGCCGCAAAACGATTAATTTATACCCTCTGTCTCATCAAAAACAGGAAACATTCTTCAAGTTATTCCAAAGAGATAAATCGATTGTAAGTATTCAAAGTTGCCCTGTATACTTCAAGACATAAAGTATATCAGAATCTGTAAAGGCAGCAAAACCATTACGTAACAATTAATGAAACAATGGAAGATATTTGCTTAAACCTCAATTGCATTGTTTCATTAACCACGGCCTTACATGGAAAAACAATCAAGGGGTTGAGTAATTATTATCATTTATGATAAAAGATTCCATCCGTCATTTGAAACAACTGGTTTCAAATGACGGATGGAATCTTTGCATTCTGGGAGAAGATTTATGGTAGTTGATGTGTGATATTTAAGGTGACCTGAAAAGGGTAACAAGATTTCGATATTGTCTTTGACTAGTTGGCTGTATGGGCTCAGCTCCCTTTGCCTGTCCCAAAGAGGGACGAAAAGAACAAACAAAATGTCTTTGTCTAATCAAATTATTTACTTATTGCTATGGACTTCGAAACTGGCGAAATATGGATGTATCTACTATAATATAAAAAAATGCTTCTTTAGCCAAATCATAATTAATATGAATTGTAATTAAATTATTCGATATTCACTTTTCTATTCTATTGCTAAAGTAGTGAAAGAGAATATTTCATTTTACAAATTTTATATTTTAGACGCCTGGCTTGACGTTATGAATCTGATTCACAGAATAATAGGCAGAAGTCAAAACTTTTGATAATAATAAAAAAAAAACGGAAAGAAAATATGATAAAGCATTCTGAACCTTAACTGATCTACAATGACTGATTAGATTTTCATGCAGGACATGACTGGGAATCACAAATGATATTGCTGAAAGCATCTTATCATGTTAACTTTTTCTTGACAAATAAACACGTAGGAGAAAAACCAATTGTTTCTTATGATTCTTGTCCATTGACATCAATTTTGATTGATACTATCAACAAGAATCAATAAAATAAATCCTTGATAAAGATAATTGAATCTCAGTGCGTTGATAAAAAACAGAGTTACAATTCTTATTATTTTTGAAGTTCATTGTACTCAACGGCAATGTGAGACGGAACTCCTTCTTATGTTCTATAGGATAATGTTTGACATTTCAGGCAGAATGTAATGTGTTCCTTTGCTTGTTATGCTTTTTACAAACAAGTGTCATAATGATAGATAAGCTAGCAATCAGCTATTGTCTTGATAAACTCTTCATATAAAATCCCTTTGACAAATAACTACGTCGTAAGCAACATAGTACGAATAACATACCTACTCGTAATTATCATTTTGTCTTTGTAACGACTCTTGCAATGTACAAAAAATATGTGCTAAGTACTCTCATTCCTACAATAAATCGCAAAAACTATAAAACTGTAACTTCTTGCATTGCATTTGGCAAGCATACGAATAAGTTCAGTCACACTGTATTTATCAATGCACAGATGTTTTAATTTCGTCACAAGATATTTCGAAACCGAAGAATAGAGTTCTATATTCAAATCTTATGCTCCCTTCAAACACATCGTGAGTATCGTGACCCATTCACCAAAGGGAGAGTACTTTTCTGAACGTTACAACAAAAACATTTTTAATAGGTCGTACAGTGTACTTTGGCTCTAATTTGATTAATATAACGACAAAATACATTCGTTATTAATTATTCAACGATATTTTACTTATCAAGGATTAGCACGATTATACATGAAAGAAAATGTAATTGTAATCGATGATTAATTGTTTGGGAAAATTAATTATTTTGAAACAACGGCTTATCTGAGTAAGTCTCATGATCCCACTTCAAAGTTCGACACGAGATATTGAGAATTATATCATTTTGTAAATGAATGCAAAAATCTACCTCTTATTTTTCTCTATTTTAAATTTCATATTAACAAAAAAAGTCAATTATGTAAAATTCTATTTCATTTTTTCTCAAATTACAGTACAACTAAGACAGTTTATTTTTAAAAGTTAACCTTCGAGCATCTAATTATATTCTAATCAGACTAAATCATTGCAATCATCAATCATTTCAACGCCTGTTTAATCAGCAAAAAATCTGCCCCTTCTATCACGAACAACCTTCATTACTTTTCAATCAATTAAGAGCAAACAAGAAGTTTTTTTCTAGTACCTATAATTAGTTACTCCACTAAAAATGAACACCGTAAAAAATAAAAAGTTGGCCATCAGTACTGGCATGAAATGTTTTCTTTACAGTTTTCCAAAGCCTCGAATTTCGTCTAAAAATGTCTATTAAATCATGGCATGAACCTTTGGTACAATACCTACAGTAATATAATATACCTCATGAAAAAATAAATTGACAGAAAAAAAAACCCGGTTCTGATTTATGTTTAGGCAATCAGTTAAAAAAAAAACCTCTATAGTGATAAAAATGAATCTTATCAAAATGCACTTAATTAATGAGCTATCTATCTATTTCACACGACAAAGTATTGGGTTGGGTTTAATCAGATGAGATAGTGGGCAACAGTGCCTAAAAAGTGCAAGAGCCTATAAAAACACTAAAGTTAGTCAAATATTATTCATTTATAATAGGCATAAAAATCTTCAGTTTTCATAATTCTTTTAACACCGTTCTTTCAAATATTTTTGTCCATATGCCAACGAGCCAAAGTACAAGTCAACATATTATTTTCCAAGAAATTAAATCAATTTCCATTGATTTCCGATTGCCTAAATACATGCAATCAAAATTACACCTAATAAACATTAATGAATGCGATATCAACAGCTAATTGTTCAAAATGTTAATATCTCAAATGTCTTGTATAATGTGAACGTAACAATTTCGGCCCACTCTTGTACGTTGGCACCGGAATAAGATTGGGCTATGTATGTTCTGTGCGAGATTTACATGTAATTGTGGAATAGGGTTGTAACGTATGAAACAGCAAACGAAGCTCTACAAACTCCTTTATAGCATTTGTCTAAGTAAAATCTTTGGCCTTAGTAGCCCATACGAAGCAAAAGATATTAAAAAATAAAATAGCAACAACCAATTTAAAACTGTAAACCGTGAACAGCATTATAGTCTAGATTATGTAAACTACATTTTGTTGTTAATTAAGCGGAACTGTTGCTATCATCTATTAAGAACAACGTAAAAACAAAGTATCAAGATTCCGCTATAGATTATAAACGACATCACTAAAAGATAAACGGATAACCGCATGTTACAACATGTGAATTACGAACCCACAATCTTAAGTTCGTCGATTTAACGATTCGTTAATCAATCCAACGCCCACGTATTCTAATATCTTTGATAGAAGGACGTATGTAACATGGCTGATAGTGCTATAAATATGGATTCGCATCAATCGGTCAAATTGATCGCAATCCCATTTTATCTGACGGTGCTCATCAGGGATGACTCAGTCGACGGCGCGTGCAAATGCGATAGAAAGGATGATCAAGGATAGGTAAAGGAAGTATAGATAAAGCTGCAGATGATAATGATGAAGGAACTATAGGTACGGACTCTGATGAAGATCATACAATTACATCTGAAGAGTAACTAATAGACAAGGAGACTCCAAGACAGCTATACCTGTGACTACAAACACTTCTGAAATAACAAATCAACCCAACTCCTTCAGTATTTCCAAGCTCCCACGACGTTTCAAATCATAATGTACATTGCAAAAGGAGTCGATAACTTTCCTGGAAAACCGCAGAAGCTGATACTGAATAGACACAACCAAGGGCATGTATAAATTCATACAAAGCACAAATCAATGTAATGAAAGAATGTATAGTTAATCTAAATAGCTGCCTTAACCGAAGATAAAGAGAAAGACAACCAAACAAACAAAGCTAAAAGTCTGATTCAAGGAACAAAGGTTGATCCAGCAGATGACAGATCAACTAACAGTATCGATAGTGGCAATCAAGACACCCACGTTCAAACCTCGTGAAGTCTAAAAAGTCACGTTGTATCGAATGTGCAGACCAGTATTTTGTTAGCACTGCACGATAACACGATTAGATTGCATGCTTCTCTGCATCCCTATTAGTTTGTTAGACATGTGATTTGGTGTGGAACGCTTGGTTTATAATAACATCTGCCCTTAAATGTCAACGTTGTACTTGGTCTTCCTCGTCTGGTAATGGATGTGTCACAGCTGAGCTAGTCTGTGGTGCTTCATCATTTATAATAAACACGGTTAAATATTTCCAATTTTCCATAATCCTGCGGACATTCGTAACATGCTATCATCATTTCAACCATTGATATGGTTGAAATGATCTCTTCGGAAAGACGACGAAAGACGTTTTAGAATACGATTTTCGGTCTTCAATTAAATTGAAATGGGGTTAATATGAAGCCATTTTATCTGAGCTTTCTTATCCAGAGAATAGTCGTCGTCTTTTCTCACAACGGTCAAACGTAAAACCGCGGTTTAAACTTTGTACGTGTTGCTTTCTCTGATTTATAGTGTCGATACATACTGTAAATACATACTTTGCAAGTAACTGCAACATCCCTGGCAGCTCGTTAGCAATACAATTTAAAACGAGGTCGTGTAGCTGTGTGTATCAACGATGAATTGTAGAAGATTCGAGAATTCTCCGCAACGAACACAATTATTTTAAGAAACAAATTATGTAAAAGACAAGGGTACAAATGAACACTTGCAATTTTTATTTTTATTTTAAGCAGTTCTAAAATCATACATTGGCAGAAAACGTGTGTAAAGTTCAAAAGAGTCGTCCAGAAATTCATTTGACACATTTGAGTTAATGTCTCCGGCCTGAAAACTACTTCTCACAAAATTAAAAAGAAAAAAGCATTTAGAGCTAAGTATGTTGATGAATGATAACATAAACTATGTTCTTGACAACGGCCCATATAATTTTCCTGTAAAAGACTTCACAAGCGGGCTATTCTCCAAAATTATCGCAGAAATTCCATTCATTCGAAACCATTGAGAATTTGATACAGTACGCAATAAGAAACTCGTATTCCATATACATTATCGCAAAAAAAGCTATAATTTGCTGCTTGCGCAACTCGTGATTACCGACCGGTCTGTACAGATTCAATACGAGCAGTTATTTTTATCAGGAACGCATTTTCTCTGTGCGCCATAAAAGACAAGTTCTTTTCCGATATTTGAAGCGCTTCAGCAGCTGCAGGTGACTGAGTATCGGCGCCATGACTACATTAGACTGTTTTCTGACGCAGATAAATGTTTTACATTTCATTCTAAGAAAGAAACTATTTATGTTTTAATTAAATTTAATTAAACGGATACTTTAGATCTCTCATGAAGAGATCTCAATCTCTCCGAAACAAGTTTTGAAGCAACAAACATTCCAATAAATGAAGCAGTAGGTAATTAGGTACATGATAAATAATCGAGAAATCTATTAGTACCACCGTATGTACACAGTGGAAAGCAAAAAGTTCAAATAGTTATACCATTCCATACATAAATTAAAAAAGAGTTATTTGCTCACTCCATAATTTATAGTTTTATAATGCGATCGGAAACGCATCAAGGTATTTTATGTGCTGTTTGTAATAGACTTAATTAAAAACATTGCTACGGTGTCGTACTAAATGAGTTATTAGCTGTAATTGGTAGTTGTAAGCGCTAATGTGCACTCAATTGACTGAAACGCTACTGTTGGGAACGCAAGTAGGTTCCAATAACCGGGTATTAGGAAAAAAATGGCCATAATGTTACAGATCTTAACGATGCAATTACGATATGCGAGTGGAACACGCATGCAACGGCCTAGATGTCGCTTACGGATTGGATGTGAATCCAAACGCAATATTTTAAATGGCATTCGAAAAATGAAATATCGAATCCTGACGTCATGCCTGTTGGTTAAAAGTTATGGCATGGACCACCCGTTAAGGTTTTAATATTATATTGGATATTAGCCATTGCAGTGTCGTTATAAAGGCTATAATTGCCTGGATAATTATATGCAGTGTACAATTAAAAATGTCAGAGGCGCCTTGTAAGACAATCCGTGCGAAGCTTACAAGTTTTCATATAAGGCAGTGTTCTTTGAGTGATCCGCTTACTTGCGTTTCTTTTTATTAATTTACAATATTGAAATTCGAGTTGCAATTATTGACATGACACGTTAATTAATCAGCCGTATTAAATGTTGCAATACTACATTTATTTATATAAGAATGTCATTTTCTTATTACACGTCAAGACAACCTTTACAAATGTAGAAAAAAATCCAACAATAATTTATTTATTCATCAATGTGTGTCTTTTACAAAGCTTATCTCATGAAAGAATAATTCAGTTCCTATTTAATATTTCAACCTGCTAGTCTCAAGGACTAGGTACCTTGAGATGAATCACGGCCCTGCCTCTCAACAACAGTGAATTATTACGTCACACTATGTTATTTTACTCATAAACAACGTTCAATGGAGCAAAATGACTGTAAAAGCAAATAAACGTATGTAAAACTAATATTTAAACAACATTTATAGAGGTGTGTGAGGGGATCGCCTAGCAACTGTTGATTATTTATTAAGTTTATTTTTTATTTTTAATATTATTAAGTACATTCGATGATTAATGTTCTCACATTCTATACTTAGTTTTTAACTCAAAATGTCATTGAACTGTATTATTAAATTGAACAAAATATATTAACTCTAGCAATAACTCCAGTTGCTATCTGACTTTGTAGTTTACTTTTTATTTGAAACCGATTTAAATTGCATTTTAATACTCGGAATCAAGTACAAAAGTTTCACGCGAAGTGACCTTTGAAAGTCGCTCGCTCACGACTACGTCTCGAACGAGTTACGATTGTGACAGATGACGTAGCGTCTACGTCACATGGCGTAGCGCTGAAACAAGGTCATGGAATACAGCACGCGTTATTTGACCCGACATGTTGCAGCGGATTACCTTTGCCTTTTGTAGAATGCGTAATTACCATAGGTCGGAATTAGGTAGAGTAATTCATGTAGGTCTTACACTTTTTTCATACAGCGAAAGAATAAAGTGGACCCAATTCCCGGTATTACTTTTAAAGAGCAGAAAAATCCTGTGATTTATTAAAAAAAAATACACAATTTATTTGTCTAATCTTTCTCTGTTGTTTACATTATTATGAATCCCTGGAAGATCCATATTAATATCAACATTTCGATGCAGGTAATAAAATAACTCTACCTAATTCCTCTGGTAATTACAGATTCTTCATCTGTGGGACAAATATTTAAGGCCAAAAATGTTGTTTTGCCGCTGCAAAAAGAGTTTCTCTAATGGCCAGTTTATTCTAGAACCAATGTTCACTGTACTGCAATCAAAATCGTGTCAGTACATTGCTATTATTGTCGTAGTTATTTTTATACGATGTCCATATTCTACGTCAAGATGGCACAGATACTGAAATTCTTTTCACTGTTGTTTTTAGCTGCATTTATCGTTTTATACGGATCTATAAGTAGGTCGGTACGCTAAAATTGTCTTGATTATCTAATGATATAAATTATCTGAAACTCAATTTATATACAAAGTTTGATTTTGGATGCTGCTTTTTACCTCTGCATTACTTACCTGATTTGCAAAACTCTTTTTAAACAAGTATTTTTCTCGGCAATATTCATCAATTTATAGCAATACGCGTTCCGCATTCACATGAGTTTCACGTCATTTGTTTAATCAGTAAAGTTGAATTAATACGGATTCAGACTGCGCAAATATATGCGTAAAGACGTGGAATCGCGGCTGACGCAAATCGGCGTCATTAAACTATAACGATTTTCCGATAACAAACATAATGTTTTCATGGAAAACATCTAAACATGATATTTTTTTACTTTACTGACTAACCTACCTAAATTAAATTAATTGGATCCCACTGATCCATGAAATATTATACACTCATACTTAAAATTGTAGAAATAATAGCGTATAATTAAAATTGACCCAGCCAGACAGATTAGCGATCGTAACTTTTTTTATCTTCAATTATCAACATGTGTGCGAAAAAAAATGTCTGAATCTGTCCATTTTATTATATTACGAATTCAAAACGATGAAGATCAAATTAAATACGACGTTTCGTAATGTGTTTCGTGCTCCATTTCAAAGTTACTTCAAGACGCTTTTCAAAAGTAATGTGTCAAAATGATGAACATGACAAAACTTTTCCGATGTTTTACAACATAACCAACTTGTATTGCCAATAAAATAATAAGTAACTAATAAATATTTAATTAGCGATGGTGACCACGTCCTGTAGAACCAGATCATAAAATAGCCGCGTAATCTCGTGGTCAGCTTAGCGCCAATAATTGATTAACCGGTAACATCAAACCACCGACGACTAACTGTCATTTTTCCAACATTTTAATAGGTAGGTACCATAAATTAAGCATTATTGGCTTTGATTAGCCTTGCGTTCCTACAAGGTTATAGCGTGAGGAGTTAAGGGGAAGTTCGATGAATAAGTAGATCAATGATGAGTAGTTAAAACAAAATTCACCACTCTAAATCTCAGGAGTGGTGTCTGTTCCAAATATTACTGTCAGTCAGACAGACATTGTGGTTATTTTAACACAAATTCCAGGCCATTAGTTATTTAATGCTCACGTTTTCTTAGAAATCAGGTCTAAATTGTTTGACCCGATTCTTAAAACCATTTTTTTTTTTTTTTCAAACCAATACTGAGAACTCAACTGCCCTTCACTTCCGAGCCTTTGAAACGTGTACAGAATAAAAATATCAGTGCCTTAATTACATTTCATAGCTGCTGTAAAGACAATATAAGTTTTACATCAAGTTATTACTTTGGTTACTTAGATTGATTTACTGCACTTAATGACTGTACTCAGACTAGTAATCTTCCGTATTGTAGTTGAACGAATGACATATACTTACAATTACAAACATCTCGCCATTAGGGCAATTATATGAATTCAAGGTAAGATATTTTCTAGCGCACTAATTTATGTCTTAAAGGCCTCGTTTTATGAATCATGATTTGTTTTAAATATGAAACAAATTCGCATACTGCTACGTAACTGTAAAATACACAGAACGGAGCATAAATCTATACTGAAATTAACAACCACAGAGCCATTGATTAACAATTCTACTTAGCTATACGAAATCGAATGATCATCCATTTGAATGTCTGTAATGGCTAATCTCCCGAATGGCATGCTGTTAGGCGGATATAAATCTGTTATTGATAATAAGCGATCTTTCAACATTTATTAATCGATTTATAGCAAAAAGCGTAACCAAACAGGTTTAACATGAAATGTTACGTATTTTATCTACTCTCATATCGTTAAATTCAAAATACAAAACTCAAAACGAGTTTATAATGACGTACTTTACACACAGTATATCAAAATGAAATTAAAAATAGTAGATTATTAACCAAGGGGATAAAGCAGTGTCTTCTGTCGCGGGTGACGATTTAAATCGCGAGCGTAACGAAGGACTCGAGGTTTACTCCCGAGCGCAGCGAGGGTGTTTAAAACTTAAATCACGAGCGAAGCGAGGGATTTAAGACGAGTCCTGAGTGTAGCGAGGGATTTAAGTTCACCCAAGACTAAGACAGCTTTATCACCGAGGAAAATACTCTACTTTTCGTACCATTTGCGAAAAAATGAACACAATAATAATATTGAGATAAGCATTTATTAAAAATAATGAAGATTAAAATAAATTAAAATAAACTTAACGTTTATGTATTTGAAGAAAACAAAAACACGGCAAATTCTTAGACTAATATTTTTTTGTCGGAAAAGCAAAGGCATCAAGCTCATACGGCCTCGTCGGTTTTCGTAATTTTATTTAATAATCATAACTGCATAATAAATGCGTATTCCTTTTTCAAAAAGATGTATGTGAAGATGTTTCTCAATGGTGTAAACACAGATGTAGTTCAGTATAAAGTATTCCAAATTTAAATCACATTCTCCCCCTAGAGGATGAATGAAATTCAGTACAATTTTCTTTCCCTGTTTTTAACAGATTAATAATGACTATTGTTATGTTCGCTTTTTGTGGCATAGAATGTCACTTTTTTGAGCAAGTGGTACGAAAATTAAATTATGACACTATTTCTCTAACAAAATAATGTTATAATAAAATTTTTTTTCATTACGATACGGATTACAGATCATAGATACATGAATTTATTTTATTATCTGTGGCTGGGCGCGCTTTGGGAGTACGTCTAATGCCAACGATACACAATTCCATATTCAATTTCATACTCAATTATAAATACAAAATGAACACTTATTAACAATATTTATCTTTTATTTGATAATTATATTCGTGTTCAATGAGAGTAGATAAAGTAGTGTATGAAACTGCACATAACTAGGTATTATACACTCGTGTGATACTTTTAAAAAACTCGCTTCGCTCGTTTTTTAAACTCACACTCGTGTATAATACCCCTCATTATGTGACAGTTTCATAAACTACTATAAAAGCTTAAAAATTTTGTTTAATTGTAGACAGACATCCGTGTCTTGTATTTATCACAATGGAGATTAAAATTACTAGAAAAGAAATATAAGTACAGACTGCAAAATAAAAGTCTAGACTAGAGAAGTATCACACACTCATTCTATCTTCTCAAGGTGATGATAGCACTTCACATCACAAAAAAATGCGACTGTAAAAACAAAAAAAAATTGAACAAATTATTATTTAATGCGCTCAGAAATGTGATTTCAAAAAAACCTTCCTATCCGGTTCTGGCAATCGTCGTCTGATTTCGCAAGTTCAAGTTCAAAATTGCATTGCAAATCGATTTCTTCAGAAATAAACAGAACTGCTACAAAAGGCTTTTTATTCACAATCACAGAGTATTTTTATTATAATTAAGTATATGGGTTCACAATGATGGCCGCCGAGAGTTCTTTTTTTGAATTTCTCTTTTTTTCATTTGTATGCAAACTGACCATAGACTAACCGTAGCTTGATTGACCTCATTATTAGAATTTTTCCAATCCGCATTGCTGCAATATTATACTTCAACCTTGCAAAAAAGATAAAAACAAAGATAGGATAAACAATAATATTTTCAACAAACAAAATGTCCTTTTGTTGTCTGGTTTGGAAATAGTCGTAAAAAAAAACTGTAGAATGTCGTACATGTACATTTGTATTAGGTTCATCAAACGAATAGTTGTATTAATAAGATTGTTTTAGATCATTACTTTGTCGTTATAGCTCTAAAAGACGTGATAAGCCTGAAATCTCTCAGATAATCATAAAATAAACATAATGGTCATAGATGTCTCACAGAATCCGAATGTCTTGTTGCCAAGTGTAAATAATTATATAAACATTATATTCTAAAAAAAAATGTCACCAGTCACTCAGACAATGTGACGTCAATTAGTTTGAAAACAAAACAGTGACGCCTGAGGCCAGCGTTTACATAATGTAAATATTATAATGTAGAAAGAAAATTTTAGAGAGTAGCAATGAGCGGCCTGTGAGTTTTGTTTAACAGCTTTTGGTCAGCAGCTTTAATGGATTTCTTTTGTACTTCTAATCACAGATCATCTCTTCATTGCACTTTTATTTTAAAGACCTGTCAGGGAAAAGCAGAAACCCAAATTTAAAAAAATAACGGATACCAGCTAAATCTATGTTATTCGAATTTCGAATTTATTTTGGCGGTTATAATTATAACCACCCGCCAAAGAAACTAGACTAACCTCGAATTCGTTAAAAATAAGTCAATGACACTGATCAATTGACTTAATGAGGAGTTCTACATATGGACGAACTAATTAAAAGTTCGCACGTGTGTGGAGGCACGTCGACCACCGTTAATTCCTAATCGATAAGAGATAAATTAGCAATAAACGTCATGCTGATATTACAAAGTATAATTTCTCAACGATGCGATAGAGTTGATGAAACCTATTTTTGCTACGTGATATTAAGAAATATGTTAATGTCCATGAAATATCTAAAATACCTACTTAATTCTTCACAGCTTATTAATCATTGTTATGTAAAGCTTTTTAAATAATAACTTTCATGGATCACACTGAAATAATAGCACATTTCCCAAATGTGACCAGGCTGGTCGTAAAATAGTCATTAATTTTGTGGTCAAACCACGTGAAAGTTCTTGGCAATGATTGTAAGAAGTGCATTAATTGTGTCTAAAATAACCCGCTGACTCATTATTTTATATTAGTTAATAATTTTAATTTAATATCCATCATCGATTAATACTTGTAGAATACTTACCAAATACAATGATTGCAATGATAAGAATACAATAAAAATATGGTTAATAAACTGAAAATCAAAAATCATCTACCTTCTTAGTTTTTTTTAACTAAAAAGTCACAAAGAAAGTAGATTTGTGTCCTAAAAGGTAATATACACAAACAATAATTTATTGTTCCGTACGTTTTCTGTTAAAAATATCGCAGCCAGCTCGTGACGTGGCGTTACGCCAAAATCACGCGTTTGAAGCACACATTTATCTCAAAATGTTTCTGTTTTGCTATCCCAAATAAATATTTAGATTTATTTTATTTGAAAAGGGAAGAATAACAAGCAACATATAGATATTTTCACAGAATTTTGGCACAATAAACAATGAAGCAAAATATTATTCTGACACAGATAGATTTATATTATTCAGCCAACCTAATTAAAAAAGGAAAATATTATTATGAGTGTAAGAAACAGCCTAACATTCCCTTAAATCTATTTCATATTTTTACTTAAAATAAATCGATATAGATCAATCACTAAATTGTCTCTTTTCAAAGCAATTCTTAATGAATTATGAACAAAAATATACGAACAGAATTGACGTACGTCAATTCTGTTCGTATATTTTCAGTAATTACAGTAAGTACATCAAAATCGAAAATCATCTTAGATAATAAATAAACAGAATAAAAAGTAAATAATACTGTTTGCATTTGGAACCACATAAAAAAATAATTGTGGCTTTAAAAGTTTTAAGACCAATCCTAAAGGTAAAAAATAAATTAATCATAATATTATCAACTTTTATCGAAATCCGTTTTGAAAATCCCTGTTATTATCAATGAAGAAAAAACAATTTACGAATACGTAATAAGCCGATTCATCCTCTGGGGAAAAATGAATTCCTTCATGCATTATTTTAATCTAGGTGTTAATAATTATAATCAAAGTACAATACACTAAGTTAAAATAATAATCTCACGTGGTAGGAGATTTTTAAATATTTTTTTACAGTTGTTCCTACTCTATGATGACTAATATTCTAAAACTTTTTATTTGTTGTGATTGAGTGTTATTATAAGCTGCTACGTCACTATTATCACAATAATTAGACGCCTCATTATCATGGTTTTACTACTTCAATGCATTGCATTATACAAGGTACAAATATGGCTGATTCTTAAATACTGCGCGTGCGTTTACAAGACTGGTTAACATCTGCGGTTCTCGTGGTTATCCAATGTGTGTTTATTTGGTTAAACTTTAAAACTTTCAGGATACTCCACTTTCTTCACATGAACTGCGAATTTTTCGCCCATGATTGTTTGATTTAACTGTTGAAAGTGTTAAATATCGCAATCATGATCATTTTGGTAATATTATATTCACATCTATGCTGTTAGTAACAAAGAAAGCAATATTTTCCTTAACAATAGTAAAAACGAAAAAAATAAAAAGCCTCACGAAAACAAATAGGACTTAGCACGTTTTATAACCCAAATCTGATTTAGATTAGTCATTTATACAAGCCCGACAATGGCAGATGTTATAAAGCAGCTTTGTGTCGAATTGGGTGGATTTTGAGGCAATGATATGACCTATTTAAAAAAAATATAATATCCGATACTCCCATGCTGATCTGGGAGAGAAAGAAAAACTTAGAATGTGTCAGCTGCTTTTCTTCCCGCGCATGTCGTAAAAGTCGACTAAGGGACTGGTTTACTTTCACTAATACACCTTTGAGTAAACCCTAGCCAATTTAAGGCATGCTAACTGCCACAGTGTGCAAATGGCTTAAGTTGGACAATTGGCGTAAAAACAGGACGTCAATTTGGGGTGGTGGCGGAGGAACATTATCTGAATGTCAACGGTAGCACCCACGGACCGAGCTAGTAGGTTCACTGTTTACCCATCAACCCGCATTAGACAAGCGTGATGGGTTAAACTGTCTAACCCCCTCTATTCCATGACAAAGAAAAAGAACAACAGGCCCCTAGTGCCCGGCGTCCCTAGTGGTGCTGCTGTTGATGACGGTGGGCAGAAGCACCCTAGGGCAGGGGGTGCTAAGAATCCCCGGGCGGGATCGACCTTCCGTCATACGACCCAAGCAAAGCATAAATCGGACAACGAAAAATCACTTCACATTTTAACATACAATACACGAACATTGAAAACAGAAGACCGTTTACTTGAAATTGAAAATGCATTAAATGACATCAAATGGGACATAATTGGTTTATCGGAGGTGAGAAGAAATGGAGAAGATACGATGGAGAGGGAAAAAAGCGTATTCTATTATAACGGACAAAGTGGAGGTCTCTATGGTATAGGCTTTTTGGTCGCTAAAAAATGGAAAAATAACATCCTTGAGTTTATTTCATATTCTGACCGCATAGCAGTTTTAAAATTTAAAATATCAGAAGCAAAAACATTAACTGTAATCCAAGTTTACGCACCAACGTCTTCTCACCATGATGATGAAGTGGAAGATTTCTATGACACACTTAACAACGCTTGCGACGATAATCGAAGCTCCTGGAATATTATTCTAGGGGACTTTAATGCAAAAATTGGACTGAGGCAAGACTTGGATAACGAAATTATCTTAGGACCACACGGACTTGGAAACCGAAACGCACGCGGCTCTCGTCTTATTCAGTTTGCCTTCGGACAACAGTTATGTATCGGAAATAGCTTCTTCTACAAGAAACATCAAAGACGTTGGACGTGGATCTCCCCAAACACAAAAACAAAAAACGAAATTGATTACATACTCACTTCAAACAGACAAATTATAAAAAACATAGAAGTTATTAATCAATTTAAATTTAGTTCAGACCACCGGCCGCTACGGGCAACGATATCACTCAATGTTAAAATTCAACGAAAAAGTCTCTTTCGAAATCAAATCAGGAGACTGAATAGGGAAACGCTCTTAGCTAAAAAGAAAGAATTTATTTTGGAACTCAAGAATAGTTTTGACTCCTTAAGTACAGCTTCTGACGAAGATAATGATATAAACCAACAGTTCCTTCATATCATAAACAGTATAAAAAAGGCTAGTAATGTTGTGAAGCCAACCAGAAATAAAACTAAAAAACTATCACAGAATACTTTGAAACTTATAGACGAGAGACTAAGTTTAGGTACAGAAAAGAAAGATATAAATTTCAGACTAAAGGATAAAGAAGTAAAACGTAGCATTAGAAAAGATATTAGAAATTACAATAACATGTTAGTACAAAACGCATTAGAAAGGAACCGTTCCCTTAAAATAGCAAAACAAGGAATACAAAATAATAAATCGTGGATCACAAATCTAAAAGATAATAACGGCAATAAACAAGTCAATAGAGACAAAATTATAGATATATGCACGAAATTTTATCAATCCCTGTATTCCGATAGACCTTCAACACTAAACACACCTGACTATTTCTGTCCTGACACTATTCCACCCATTACTGGTGGCGAAGTCCATTTTGCACTAAGTAAAATGAAGAACAACAGGTCATGCGGCGAAGATGGCATTAGTACTGAAGCCCTGAAAATTGGGACACCAATACTTCTTCCCCACATCACAAACCTGTTCAATGACATTCTTCGTTCAGGTACCTTCCCCACAAACTTTTGCCATTCGAATATCATTTTGTTGCACAAAAAGGGAGACAAGTCGGACATTAACAACTACAGACCCATTAGTCTGATCACCCATGTCTATAAAACCTTTATAAAGGTAATAGAAAACCGCATTGCTGGAGAACTCGACAAACAACAACCTCCTGAACAAGCAGGCTTCCGTCCCGGACTCTCTACCACCGACCACTTACATACCATTAACCAGATTATAGAAAAATCTCACGAATTTAAAATCCCAATCTACCTTGCTTTTGTGGACTATTCGAAAGCATTCGATAGTATAACCCATTCTGCCATCTTTGATGCTCTTAGTAAGCAAAATGTTGAATATACTTATATACATCTTTTAAAAAACATTTATACCAACAGTACGGCTGCAATAAAACTAGAACGAATAGGTCCAAAATTCCAAATCCTGAAGGGAGTCAAACAGGGCGACCCGCTGTCTCCTAAGCTATTCAACAGCACCCTGGAAGAAGTCTTTAGAAAGTTGGCGACCGCCTGGGAAGACAGAGGTATCTGTCTAGGAGAGGCGAGGTTGACAAATCTACGCTTCGCTGACGACATTGTGCTCTTCTCTTCATCAGCTGCGGAACTGGAAAAGATGCTCCAAGAACTGAGCGATGCAAGCCTTGAGGTTGGATTGAAGATGAATATGTCGAAGACCAAGCTTATGACCAATACTACACCTATCAATGTGTATACGGACGGGGAGAAAATACACTACGTCCAAGAATACATCTACTTGGGCCAAGTGGTCTCTTTCCAGGCGAGACAAGATAAAGAAGTGGCAAGACGCACGGAAAACGCCTGGAAGAGCTACTGGTCCATGAAAGAGCTATTCAAGGGAGATTTGCCCATCTCTTTAAAACGCAAGCTATGGACATGTGTATTCTCCCCATCCTAACATATGGTGCACAGACTTGGTCTTTGACTGACATCCAGATGTCCAAACTCAGGGTTTGCCAACGAGCGATGGAGCGCAGTATACTAAATGTTAAACTAAGTGACCGAATTAGAAACACGATACTGCGCTCCAGAACTCAAATAGCCGACGTAGCTCATAAAGTGGCGAGACTTAAATGGGACTGGGCAGGCCATGTTTGCCGGATGCCGTCACAACTGTGGGCCCGAATATCACAAGAATGGAGCCCTGAAACAGCTGGGCGGGGTCGCGGCAGACCGAGGAGGAGATGGCGGGACGATCTGGATGGCTTCCTTGCGAATTGGCGTGAAGAGGCACAACATCGAGAGAAGTGGAAGGAATGGGGGGAGGCCTTTGCCCAGGAGTGGGACACAACAGGCTAATAATAATAAATAATATCCGATAACCGCGGCAACTACTCCCACGACTTAATAATTTTCCAATTACGCAAAAACCCAAATAAACTAAAAATGTTGACTTCAGCGCCATCTCGCGGGAGATTGACTGGGAACAGACCGTAGCTTTCACCTTAAATGAAAAAATCGTACCATTCGTAATATGGAATGAAAAGTAAAAAAATAAATTAATAAGCCTTGAAGACAATGAATGGCATGAACTACGTAAAATTGTACTGTACAAGTGCAACGCATGTGTAAGTGCTGAATTTGGACCAACTGTCAGTTTCAATTTAATGTTACATCTGTTAACTTACTAAACGATTTATAAAAGGTTAACAACGTTGCCTAAACTTTTGAAAGTGTACTTGTAAATAAAAACAATGCTTGAATTGACTGCCTACCTACTTGATCAAGTAGGCATGCTAGATAAGTCATAAAAAAATTACATATTTTAATAATCTAAAATAATTTAAAAAACTATATAGTCAAACTACATCATAATTTTATCTTTTTTTTTTGGCACGAGTAATAAATGACACAGACACGCTAATCGTATTCTCAAACAAATTACATTTCCACATGCCGCAATTTCTTATTGCTAAGGTCACGTGTCAAAATCGATTACATTTGGCCGGTAACCTAACAGGTAACGCGACATATTGGTTTTTGATAATTTTTCACGTGGATCTATACTTTTTGTTGAAAACTTGCAATTTTCATTTAATCGGAACTCAAAATTAAGTTTATCAAACATAGCTGCATTTTTCTTTGCACGCTTGAATGACGTTGACATAAGGGCCGGTTTTTTGAAAACAAAATTTAACTGTGGAAATTATATTATAATAACAAGATGGCGGCCTTCGCAAAATACTGTATGTGCCAATAGAAGATTAGGTATCTATTCAACAGCTTGTAATTTTAATTTGGCCATCCTGTAATGAGGCTTCAGCAACGAGGTAGCAATATAATAGCCACTACAATACAAGGTTACTGTACTGTGTACTGTACTGTTAGCAACGACCTTGGTTTGATTATGAGGCAACAGTTTGATTAGGTGGTGGTTGCACATGTTACATTCATACTTTTTAACCTCATATAGTTTCGTGTAGTAGTCAAATCATAGATAATAGGAGAAGCTTTTCCTAAGGATCACATCTTTCTCTTTTCTTGTAGAGATCTTACGTAAGTTTGTACGAATAAAATATTGCAAGAATATATTGGCGTTGAATTTCGATATTTCGGCAAGAAACAAAAACTTTTCAAAGCTGATCTCAGTTACAGTGTGAGAAAAGGATGTAGCAACATGTCCTGCATAGCTCCGTGCTATAACAGATAGTGACAGCCAAACAGGTGGAAAAATCTACCGTGGGCAACCGTTTATGACCCTAACAAAACATAATGAAACAATGTTCTTTATCTTCCCTCTCCTCTTGTCCACAGAATCGCCACCAAGACCTCGCAGCCTCTTCACGTGGCCCTCGCCGTGGTCGTCCTTCTAGCCTGGCTGAGCCGCCCCGGGTCCAGCAGTAACCTCCGTGGATGGAGGGCATTGTACGTCGTCGCCGTCGCCACGCATTTTGGAGCACAAGTCTGGATGACTCTTGTCTCTGGTAAGTTTTAGTTTTGGAACATCGTCATTATGACTGTTTGATAGCAATTCGTACACTGCAACTGCACATTTCCCACGACTGTTTAAGTCCCAGTTGATTAAAAGTGACATAGTTCACAAGATAATAGCAACACAACCATTGCCAAAAGTTACTTAACTAATGTGACTATTTTGGGTTTTCTAAAAATATGCCCTTACTCATTTGAAGCTGCAAAAAAGCGAAGAGTGCCAAGAAATGTCTTTTAAATTTCTCTCTAGGTCTCAAACGGAGTCTAGAAAGATAAAGAGAAACAAAACAATTTATCCATTACAAAATCGAAAATTATTGTTCTCACAAATCAAATTAACATTTTTTACTTTCTTTTATTTCAAAAGCGGAATCCAGAAACTCGTTCGTTCATATTTCGAAGAACTCCATCACGTTGGCAAGCATGCGTTTACGTACGTAAAGGAACGAGGTCCCAATAAAAAGTTACCGTTGAGAAACACCACTTTTTATAAAAGAAGGGTGTATTTGAAGAAGGCGGAACATTGCAATTGTTCGAAAGAGGTTTTGTACGAAAACCCTTCTAGAATTTTGAATCGTTTAATAGCGATAAATGACCACTTTTGAACTGTGAACATAATTTAGATTCTGTTCTCCTTCTGCTTGATAGTGCAAATCTGAACGTTTTCAGAAACGTTAAATATCAGATACCTTATACCTTAAAGATTTTAATTTGACAAAGGGAAATGAAAAAATAAAGATCAATAAAATATTACAGCTTTCACGACTTAATATTATAAACAGATCCATAAAATACCAGATCACGAGTGTCCTAAACTGTATTCCCGCCGTCCACGGCCGTCTGCACATTTTACACGTGTCGTCAAGTTTTATTGTTCCATGTTTACCATTGTTTTCATTCCTTTGTTTCTTATTCTTACATCACCGAATATTTATCAATCAATAGGTACTATCGGATAACCTCTCTCTCTTGATTCAAGAATCATAGGTTTGAGAATAATTTTGTTTTGTATTTTATTTGGTAGATATTTACTAATTACAAGTCAAATAAACTGCATTTCAAAATATGCATAAAATAACAGCTTCCTTATTTTCTTGTTTTTGTTTTAGTCTCCAAAAATATAATAATTTTGTGATTTTCTGCATAAAATACTTCTGACCCAAAGATTTCAATGTGGAAAACAAGTACAAAAATAATGAATATAATATAGGTAATTCTATTTATTGCAATTAGAATCATTGCTCTAACCTTGGTTCCTAATTGTAATTGTTAAGCTTGTAATTTATTGTGAGAACTGCTATGGGTGTGCACTTACGATTACAATTACACCCATAGAAACTTCCTGCATATTATTCAAAAAATAGAAATTTTAACCACCACAAAGGTGAGCCGACTCCACAAGTTTGAAAATCTGAGAATTGGTAGGCGGAGTCACCTGCCAAGTCTCCAGGTTTCATTCAGGAACCAAATGATGCTCCTTAGCATTTTAATGCCCCAAATACAAGACTTTTAAATTACCAAATATGATACAATTTATTCCAAACCATCTTGTGTTAAGTTAAAGTTGAAAATGCATTGATTTTGAATTCTTACATTCGTGGAATCGTAAGGGTACTCGTATTACAATAATTAAGTAAGTAATTGCGTAATGAGAACTAATTGGGAATCGCATGTTTTAAAATACTGTGATTTCTTTAGTTCTTTTCTTTTTACCGTAAATCCTTTCACAAAGAACCTCTTGTTTCCTTCAAACCAGTTTATGATTGTTACATTGATAACGAATTTCGGAGCAGAATTCCGAGATTTCTTTAACATTTATTTTTTATTTTTAGCGCCCTGTTAAGTATGGTCAGTGAAAAAATACACAGTTATAATGCACACTTATCGTTGCACAATGGCACTTAAAGAAACGCTTTTCATACTTCACAAAGTATCTTACAAGGCTTTTTGCACGAAGGAACCATAAACATAATTTACATTAATAAAATTAACACCTGAAGTAATGAGACTTATTTGGGTAACGTTGAACAAATCTTAGTTTATTCTCCATTTTATTCTGGGTTCAATTAAACAAGTGTACCACGGTGCACTATAATCGCTGATTGGATATTCTTAAGCCACCAGTTCAATATTCTGCATCCTCTTTAGAGGACTCAGGACACGTACACTTTTCATATACTTAACTATGTTCTCACGCATGCCGCATAATTTCTCAATATTTATTTGCCATTTAACGACTTGATTACCTCCCCCTTTTTTTTAGTCAACAAAAGAAGATTGGACCTAAAAATGATTAATCAATTCAAAATATTATGCAATGAACAATGAATGTATTCCTCGTTTCTTATAAAAACATGCTACGGACGGTGCATGTTTTTATACTGTTTAAATCATTGCCGTTGTCAAAAAATCTCAAACATCGATTCTTAAATCATTTCACAAATAAGTACCTATTCCTAGAGATACACGGACGATATTTGATCAAATGATTCACCAAACAGTTTCGCATGTATAAAACAGAACAGTTCAACGAAAACGTCAACATCCTTTGTGATGTGCGGTGGAACCGTGGACCGGCGCGGGCGCATGATTTGCGGGCATATAGCGTTCCGGGTGACACGGCCCATTGACATGGATTTCATTATTTGTTCCCGTAGAAGATTAAACTATTATTATTAGATAATATTATTTTATTCCACGTACACAGAGCAAAAAAAAGGAATTGAAACCTACAAAAACAGAGACATGAAATACTCTACTACGTCAAAGTGTCGGCAATCGTAGAAGAAAAACTGATCACCATCTCTACGGCATTCTTAGAAACCAAAAAATAACTATAAAAACTTGTACAAAACTGCAAATAAATTAATCTTCTAAACAGATCTTTTAGACAGTTAAAAATCACAACAGTCGACCCTGAACCAAAAATAACTCACTGACATGACAGTCAGACAGACAAGCGTCAAAGTCATAAATCCATCAAGCTTTATCTGCTACTAGGGAACCATAATAATGTAGGGGATCGTCAACCTCATTCAGGGCCGCGCGGAAAGGTTCAACCACATAGGAGTCAATATTTGTGGGGCCGCCACTCTGCCAGACTTTGTATAATGTCTGGTCGTGTCGCTATAATAGGGACGTAGGGCCATGACATGCGAGAACTGCATGTAAAGGGTACTCCACATTTATTGACGTAGTCCGAGTGAGTGAGGATTGTTTACGAGTATATTCAGTCATTAATCATACCACCTATCTACCTTCTAGATAAGTATCTATTGTAGACTGCCGTCATAAAGTAGAATTCCGTCATAAATTGTAAACAAGCTCTGGAACTAGAACAAATCTACGTAAGCTTGTGCAATTATTGTACATCTTAAGTAGTATTTTGTTCTAGTTCCACAAATAACACTTTTACATACTCTACTTTATTACTATTCGGGTGATCGTCAGCGTTTTAGATACTTATTCGTACTACGGTTTAATTGGTAATTGCTTTCAACACCAGTGGAAAGCAATTTTTAAGTAATACCAATTTAAATTATGTCTTCTTAGTCGAATATGGCTTCTATGTATAACCAATCCTACTGCTTATTACTCTTCAAGCTTGCCAGCCTCAACTAACAATACATCTCTTCTTCCGCAGGTATTGTGCTGTACTTCAACCTGCCCCGCCACGAGTTCGGCCGCGTTCAAACCGTCCTATTCCCCGTGTACTACGCATTCAATGCTATCATCAGCCTCCTGGCTCTGCTCGCCTACTACAGGACGCAGTGCCTCACGCAGTTCGAACATACCTCCTGGGTACAGGTAAGCATCGAAAACTAATCTTATTATGATTAATTTTTGAATCTTTAAAAAAGAATGAGAATTAGCGCCTCCAGCATTTCTACACTGAGATTAAAAGTAGGTCAGTTCAAATTCCGTAGCAATTATGACACTACTAGAACACTATCTTATTTGCTTATCAAGTGTAATTTAATTAATGTAATTTGTCTTAATAAATAAGTGAATGATTACAAAAAGCCCAATGAAAAAGTAGCTCAGGATGGTGAGAAATTACAAACAGAAGTCTGGACAATTTCGGAATTATAACTGCGATCGAAAATCCAAGAAAGAAAAGTATCAGGGTATCTCTAGAAAGTGAAATTATAGGACATTAACTTACTTGCATCTTGGTCAGTAACCTATAGAGTTAAAAAAACTTGCAAACAAAAGACAGCCGCTTTCCAAGCACGTAAACTAATACGAGTACCTGTTAAACGTTCTTCCATAATATATCAGGCTGTGTAAACAAAATTAGCACATACTTGACTGAGTTACAACCAAGTGCTGTTAACACGTCAGTACATAAGGTCACAAGTCTGCAATAAATCATATAATATTAAAGTAAATAAACCGTGGGCATATATTAAATGGCGCCAATACATAAAGTGTGTGCTTGAGTGACTGTCATTGACATTAATTGAAATTATTCTGTTTTGATTGTTGAATACTTATTTGCGCTCTTAAGGATTACAAGTAGGTGTCTTGTTACAGCAAAGTAAAAGTGACTTTTACTTCTGCTGTTAAAATGTCGAACTGACACTAATAAAAGTTGACACGTACCTATAAGTATTCTTGCCGAGTATGGTTTATAAGTTTGTTATCTCTGGATATTCTTACACAAGGGCCACACTAACGGAAAATTATCCAGAAAATCAAGAGGAAAAGCCGTTAGTGTGGTCCGGCTATTAAAAAATAAAAAGCTCTATAAAATTCCTGATACGAAGACACGTTGTGTGGTCCGCAAAGAGTTTTCCAAAGGAAATAAATGTATCCTATCCAACCACAGCCATAAAATATAACTTCAGCTTCTAATAAACAAAAGCAAGGTCTTCTTAACCGAGCACTTGTTTTACTAGCACTTAACTCAGGAATTTATCTACAATTAACTTCATAACGAACTCAATCAGCTACTAAGGAGTTATGCCCTTCTCATTCGAAGATAAATCAAATGATTAAATGTTCGAGACACAATACGACCCGTTATCTGAAGGGTCTTCACACGTTCAATCAATTACAACGATTTATTGGACTCGGAAATTAATTTATGGGTTATTTTAATTAGCGGGGTTAGAATGTTTGTGTACCTAATTTTAGCTCGGACTGACTACAGCATGACTACTTATTGTAAAGACTGGCAATTTTACATAAAATAGCGCTCACAAAAGAAAAAATAGCACAGCTAATCTATGGTATCTTGACCATAGTTTCAAATGAGAGTGGATTTTTTTTTCCGTATATTTTGCATCTCTTGAACCCAAGATTTACATCGCCCTTAGTTGTTCGCAAGCTAGCAACTTATCGTATTTTTCAGAATAATATTATTACTGTCTCGTATTATTTTTTAAGTATTAGTAGACTGCTAATGACCTGCTTATCTGAATAAACCTTAATTGACCGTGTAATTTTGATTACGATTATGATATAAAAAAAAACGAAATAAAAAATATAATATACCTGTACTGTGTCCTTCCATATAGGTAACATATTAAGTATTATGTTTATAATACATTCAATGATTTTAAATGTCAGGGTAAAGTATCTAATTGAACAAATGTTATCAGAGGCATAATTTGAACGGAAGTTTGCATATACTTACATACTCGAATGTATGAATCCCAATTCATGGTCTTTGCCAATTCAGATACATAATGATTAATGATAGTTCTTATTGGTCAATTTTGACCATCGACAGAAGTGTATTTAAATTAAGAATGTACACAGATTATACATGCTATTAGCAATATGGCACAAGAGTTTATTAGGCTGAATGCATAGAAAATTATATTAGTGCTTTTTGATTGATGATTGCATGCATGCAATAATCTGCGTAGGTATTCGAATAAAAATGTGGTTGCAAAGAAGTTTTATTTAGAAATCATTTCAGCACTTATAGTTAATTGCGAATAAATTGCACAGTCAGAGACGGTAAAAGCCTTGATTCTTCATATGAAACGCAGTACTTACTTTATTTTTTTCTTCCATACAAAGATCTGCGTAATCTTAAATAAATGCAAGGTTGTATCAAAAGGTCGGATTAACTCGCTTGAACTCATTCTGGATAAAGTACAGATTAAAAATTAACAGCAATTTTTTATTATGTCGGAACCGGATGTAAGGAAATAATGGTTATAAAAGAGATTGTTTATCTTTTAATTGATATCGTGACATGTTAGGTCAGGTAGTGCAATTTGTTTGCTATTAGTCATAATATGGTATTAAAATACTGAATAACAATAGCATTAAGCCATTTTAGAATTGAACACGGAGAGACTAGTCTTTCTTTATTGAAACTAGGAACCAGACACTTTAGTACTCTGTCGAGGACTAGTCCAATTTGAAATAAGTGTAATTGGACATTCATTCAATTTATTTCTTAGTTCCAAATTCAACAGTCATACCACAGACTACATAGAGTTCTACGTACGTCATACTAAACATCCTTATTCTGATTGTTCCAGCTAGCGCTGCTGCTAGCCGTATTCAGCATCGAGTCGTACGTGCGTCTGCGACTCGTGCGCCCCATGCTGCGCGCCAAGCATGTCAAAACACAGATGGAGGAGGCTGCTGGTGGCGGACAAGAAGTGAGTATAGAATACTACTGTTATTTTAGAACTACCTGATATATAAGTAACAACTGATTCAATACTAGTCCGTGACTGAGTGATAATTAGTTAAGTACCGAAACTTAAACATTTTAAACATTTCTCATTGCCTGTGAATTTATCTTGTCTTTCAAGACAGAATAAATTAATGCTTGTACTACTTATCATAATAGGTACTAAGTGAATATAAGACAACCAAAAACAAAAATCTCCACTTGTCATTGTCATAAATGAAAGAACCCTTTACATTATTATAGTGTTTTCAAATGAGCACGGAATAAAGTCAAATCAAAGTTCAAGGATGTCCCCTCACAACAACACTTAGCTTCATCTGCATATTAACTGACATACATTGATGAAACAATACTGAGAATTTAATAAAAAATAAAAAACAATCCACTTGTCAACGGAAACCTGACGCCATTGCAAGGTGGCTTGTGAATCACTGCACGTGCTTTTTGCGAAGTTGCAGAATTAGTTCGTAGTAAACAATAAATGCACATGCAGTGAAAAGTAAGGAATTTTATTAACTGACTGTGTGATGCAATAATACCTACGGAAGATTTTGTAATAGCGTCGTATTCTTCTAACTGACTTCTCTGCGTTGTTTCGCGGGAAAATTCTACTAGATTCTTCGTCTTATAGAAATCATCATAATCTTTACCCGTGACTTTGATATTCACTAGTTCTTCAGTTGAAATACTTACAACAATACAAGGTTAAGGACATCTAGCTCTTGAACGACAATCATACCTAGTCTTATCTTACTATTGAAACGTGGATGCTTAAAGTGCATTCCTTTCATTTATCACCGATAGCTGAACGAAGAAATGCTTCCTAGTATTAATTCCATAATCGACTTTAAAAATTTTTCTATTCGACTCGACCGTTTTTACAAGACTCCATTACTTAAATATATGTTTCTATTGTTACAGGTCGGTCGCCTAATCTTAGGTGAACTCGCACACTGTCCCCGCTACCTCCGCGTCCTGAAGACCTTCAGGACTTACCACTCCAGTATAGCCATGGGCACCATGATAGCCCTGGGCTGCTCATTATACTCCACTATGATCATCGTTGATTCCATGTGCCGTTAATCGATACATCAGGAACAACTGGAGAAAGAAATTACACTAAAAAGTTCCGTTGGCATGCTGTGTAAATTTTAAACGTCTACTAAAAACGTCTTGAATTTCAAAAGTTTTTTTTTTATTAAAAAAAAATATTGAAATGTTTTACGTTTGTTTTAAGTAGTTAGATTTGCAACGATTTTTGAAAAAAAATCTCAATAATAATCAGTTGATATGGAAAATGTTGTAGTTTGTCTGAAAACTGAAAGAATACTTTTGATGTGAAGGCATGAAAGCAATAGCAGTCACGAATGTAGTATTTAATGATTAGTTTATATCTAAAACGAGGTTTACATAGCATGATACCACCGATAAAAGTTAAGGATCCATTTCATAAATGCATATTACTGTCCTAGTTCCATTCAGGCTGTGAAGTCTGTTTTCACTGTGTACGATTGTACACTTCTATTAAAAAAATATAGTATTAATTCGCAAAGAGTGACTCCACAAGGATTTCGGTGTGTCAGGCGCTGGTCGCACGAATTGTTTCCTAGAGAAACGTGAGAGAATTGTTCCAAATTGTATTTAGTGTTAGTGACGGTAGAAGACGCGTCCAAACGCAACAATTATAGTATTAAGATTATAACACAAACCTTTTCCAAGGTTTTTAGTTGAAATTGTAACATCGAATTTATAGGAAAATTAACACTAACTTGCCAGCAACTAACCTATATAGATTGCAGTACCTAATCAAATTTAATCTTGCCAAACGTTAGCAGTGTTGTTCCATCGGTGTTAATAGCCGTCTGAGGCAGCAGGCCCATCTCTAAGCTGCTTGATATTATGAAACTCATGTTGTATGCTCTCTAATTTCCTGCAATACTGCCATAGTATAGCGCTAAGTGTAGAAATAAGTAGTATAGACTCTCGCCAAGCATTTTGTCGCAAATAATCGTTAAAATGCTCCTTGAACGCAGGAAGTTACGAGCAGGCAACTTTTACGACGTTTTTGGTGTTGAATCAAAATCGATAGTAGCCGAGTGCTATACGTACGTTCGAAGAATGTTGATATGTCTTCAGAACTTGCCATTAGCGAGGATGCTCGCTAAGTTTTGTTTTATCGTTGTGACGACTCGATTGTCTAGTCAGCAACAGACGCTGCGATCGTAAAATCGCAATTTTATTAGATCGCGCGTTCATGAAACCTGAGCTTAAAAGTATTGCATTTAACCAAGTTGATTGTTATTGAACGTGTTTAAATGATTACTTTTAACCGTCAAGCAGCTTATGCCGTATTGGCAGAGGGTTTGTTTAGCTAATTGTTAAGTAATATAATTTTATAATTACTAAGTTTAGTTAGAAATAAATTTATTTAATCAATTAATGTGAATACGAGTTAGTGATTACTGTTTACTTATTATTCGTAAATGATCTGAGTGTCTACGTGGGATTATTATTTATTTGAGACGTGAGAGAACGAAAAAAGTATTAAAATTAAAAATAAATGACTACTATTATGAGAACTTGCCTTGTTATTTACTTAAATGTATATAATTAATTATTATTTAGGTATACCTTGTAGCTAATTGCGTTGATATCTAAATCCTTAAACTACCAACAGCTTAGTATTTTCAAGTATCCGGTTAAATAACGAACAACTCAACAGGTTGTGTTGATTTGTAATAACTGGATACCTCCAGCTAATCCACGAGGTGACCTCGGAAATTAGCGGGGAAGACTTATGATAGCTTTACCACCGCTCAGTGCTAATACACGAATATAGAGACATGCACTGACGTATAAAGTCAGTTATAGCATTTAGCTGACCCCCATTTGCGTAAATGGTTGAGATGTTTTTAGAATACGAAACGTTAGAATTTTAAGTAAGTATGTAAAGAGGTTATTAATAAATTTTAAATTTAAATTCAGTGGTCTTCCCATAGATTTAGGGATGGTTCTTCAAAACGCATAAGGATCTCTATACCTAGGCCTAACTATTCTAGTACCAATCGTCGTTTCCCTTGAGTTTCTTTTTATGTTGAGGTTGGCTTCTATTTAACCAGATGTGGCTAATCAGTATACCACATGACTCGCGCGGTTACCTATCATAAGATCGAAAAATGTTTGACCGAATTTCATTTGATCTAAAACTTTTCAACTATTATTGTTTGGTTTTTTTTTACTTCATCGAAGTCACGTTTGCCACTGTTTCAGTTAACCTATTATCTATTCGTTTTTTTTCGTTACTCCAACACTTCATTTGGCCGAAAAACTTTTTACCGATGTTACACTTACTCGAAATGACGGTTGTTCGAAGTATTATGTTTCCAAACATTCATTATACCACTGTTTTAATTGCCATATTTTCATTTCACCAAACACCTAGAAAGTGCACACTTGCGCCATTGGAATGTAGGTGGATAATACAAAACAATTGTACAAAAGTCATATAAGATAATATAACTCTGACGGGTATTGTTTTATCATTAATGACATTTGCTGTTAATTACATAGTTGGACTGTAAAGGTGAAACCGCACTAGGCGGAACTGCACTGCAGCGGAACTGCGCGACACGACGCTTTTCTTTGCCACACAGTTCGGTTGCAGTGTAGTTCCGTTGCCGCTTAGTGCGTGATGTCTCGTATAATTTCATATAATGAATATTTTGACGCGTCATGTCGCGCAGTTCCGCCTAGTGCGGTTTTACCTTTAGGGGTGTTATGGCTAGCACCGAATCTTTTTGCGGATTTTGTGTGATTCTTGATTCTCTTTTGTTATTGTGTTGTTCTTGAGTTTGTAAAAAGGTTTTTATTGTGATACACTTGCATACAGCATAAAAACAGATATGCGACATGCAAGCAAGCATGCAGCATTCAAGCAAGCATGAAGCATGCAAGCAAGCATGCAGCATGCAAGCAAGCATGCAGCATGCAAGCAAGCATGCAGCATGCAAGCAAGCATGCAGCATGCAAGCAAGCATGCAAGCAAGCACACAGCATGCAACATTCAGCAAACACGCAGCATTCAAGCAAGCATGCAACATGCAACAAGCATTGTTTCTGTCATGGCTCCGGCGCTGCGGGGTTTTGGGTGGCCCCTCGCGAGCTTATCGTCGCAGATGATTTGAACGCTCACCACCGCAGCTTCGGTTTACTGGCCGGCTACGCCGGCCAGCCTCAGCCGCGGCGGCGGCCGTTCCAACCACCTGCTCCTCAGCTCGCGGGCCACCCCACCCCTCCGCGCCTACGCGATTTTAAATTACACTCTAGGGGTAGGGCACACAAGACTACGTAAAGTCGGCTTTGCAGCATTTCGTTTCCGCCACAAAGTTTTGTAGCACAATATATTGAATTTTTATGACAGTAATTTAATTTTTCGGTAAAATTTTATTTCGGTATGTTGAAAATATGGCAAATAAATCATTTGGCAATTGAAAAAAGTTTAAAAGAGGCTTCGGTCAATAGTATAAAGTTATTTTGTTAATCGGCGGAACATACTTCGGTAAAATAATACTTATGGCTAATGATACTTCGATGAACTGAAAATATGTCAAATAATGCATATAGCAAAAGAGATGTCGGTCAATAGTTTTCGGTGTAATGAAATTCGAACAAACAAAATTCGATAAATTGATCGGTTCCCGACTCGCGCGCCTACCCGACTTCCACAATGGTAGCCCTTCACAATACTCGCTGTCTTACTTCAGGCCAACGTCAAAAAAAGGACTTTGACAACGGTGCACAGGCCACAATTGACCCGACCAGGGTGCAGTTTAAAAAGCTCACACTGGATGCGTAAAAGATTAGCTAGTTAAGGCACTGGCTTCTGTCCATACGAGCAACAAACTGGCCTGTTGGTCTAGTGGTTAGTGACCCTGACTGCTATGCCGGAGGTCGTGGGTTCGATTCCCACCCAGGACAAATGTTGTGTGATGAGCACGATCATTTGTTCTGTGTCTGGGTGTAATTTATCTATAATATGTATGTATTTAGAAATATATAAGTATGTTTATCAGTTGTCTGGTACCCATAACACAAGCTCTGCTTAGCTTGGGACTAGAAGGCGTTGTGTGGTAGTTGTGGAATATTATTATATTATTATTATTAAACATCATAAATAAATTATTTCTTCAATTCCAACATTCCTGAGCCTACAATGGTTGATTCACATTCTGGCGCAGGGGCGTCCCCATCAATGCATTCGCACTTGAATTAATGACTGACATACCTACCTCACCTACTTATGTTCAAGGTATTAGGTATTGTTTATTAATATAATGAATCCGAAAAAAAAGTATACAAATAGTTATACACAATTTACTGGGAATTACAAGCCTACAGCTTGGCCAGAACGTCTTGAAATGGAACTAATATTTTTATTTGCTGAAAACGTTTTAAAATATTTGATGTAAACAAAGACGCAGGTTTGTAAGATTTATTATTGTGCCATAAAACTAACGTAATAAATGAAAATAAATAAAATAAAATCATTCAAAGTGCTGGTAGCGAGAGGACAGTGGCGACTTCCGGTTTTCTACTGTTTTTTGCCAAGCTGTATGTTATATTTTAATACACACAATAGTAGGTACTTAAACTTACTTAAAAATCTACGAGTGACATCGCAACGTTGAAGCCAGTAGTAATAAATTAATCTTATATATATAAAAGAAAGTCGTGTTAGTTACACTATTTTGGATAGACTTGGCGCTTAACGCATTCGGACGTGCACATCAATGCATTATTAAAAATAAATAAATTAACGTGAGCAAAAATACTGACCTAGTTTTATCGTGAATCAGAGTGTTATGTAAAATAATGGACTGACTAGATAAAATTAATTAGAAGTGTTAACTGAAATATGGAAGGCTTTTTAGCCTTTAATCGGAGCATGGAGACGCCGCGCAGCCCTCCGTCTACAACAAGACCACCTCAACAACCCAAGCAGAATCAAGAAGAAGGCGTTGAAGCAGTCAGCACTCCGGAGATTCAGAACTGGTTGGGATCTATTGAGCAGTATTTGAATGAGGTCTGTGCTATTTCTTCTGACGGAAAACTTAATTCTGAGCAGAAGCTAAGAATTAGCAATCTTTGCCGGAAAGTTGGCCACGGAGTTTCGCAACTGGCTGTTCAATACCAGTCGCTAAAATCAAGAGCTATACAAACCCATACTGCCTTAAAAACCATGACCGAAGCTCGAGACCTAGCGGACTGTCTTACAGAGATGAACCGCACCATTCAGGAGTCCTCTGCAAAACAGGAAGCTAGTACTACATCTTTTGCCGATATGGTGAAAAAGGGGTCCAGCAGTTTTGTTCGTCCGAACAAAATTAGCTCCGTTGCGATTTTCCCCTGCGACAACTCAAAGACCAGTGAGGAAACCAAGAACATGGTCCAAAACATTATCTGCCCTGGTGACATGAAGCTGAAAGTGCGAGGCGTACGCAAAATCGGAAAGGGAGGTCTAATAATCAGCACTGAAACTAAAAACGACCTAGAAAAACTCAAGCGAACAGTCCAAACTGCTTCGTCAGTGCTGACCGTCGACGAACCGCGAAAGCGCAAACCTCGCATCATAGTTATTGGAGTGCCCACATCAATGGCCGAAAATGAGGTTTTTAAATGTATCTATGAGCAAAATGTAGCCGACAAACTGCCCTCTATGTCCCTAGAAACATTTATGACTTCATTAAAACTAAGCCATAAATCTGGGAGGAAAGATGCTGAACACTGCAATTACATTATAGAAGTTACAGCCGTTATACGCACAGCCCTCATCACTCAGGAACGATTATTTATCAATTGGACGTCCTGCCCGATACGAGACTTCACACTGGTATCAAGATGTTACAATTGTCACCAGTACGGTCATGTAGCCAAGACATGCAAGGTCGCTACTCCTACGTGTGGACATTGCGGAGAAGTAGGACACGCAAACAAAGACTGCCCAAAGACAGCCGCTGACCCAAAATGTGCCACATGTTCACATTTTAAGAAACCAGCTAACCACAGGACGGGAGACGCAGTGTGTCCAGGCAAAATAGCTGCTGAATATAGATATATAAACTCGGTAGACTATGAAGGCGCCTAAGAGTGTGACATATTTTTTAGTTTATACAAGCAGCTTAGACGTAATTGATTGTTGTTAATTAGATTTAGAATGTATGATAATATAGGCTAAATAGAAAACTAAGCGTCTTTAAAATGAATTATTTTAATTATAAAAGCAACAGTAATAATTATATTTTTGCGCGGAATTGCCTAATGCATACCGATTATAAACATTTACCTAGTCAGCAAATAATCCGCAACAACGCTGTTATTACTTTCATGCTACGTAGGTTTTAATTTTAGTACTTTAGACTGTTAATTTATTTATAACTATGATAAGAATTATTTATGAACTGTCTAGCCTGAGACACAGGTTTAACCTAGTTCAGGCAAATGTGCAACTGTGCTCTCTTCTAATTTTTAAGACATTTTTGTTGTAAATGTGTTCCTTTTTATAAATAAACGAAAATTTGATTTGATTTGATTTATAACTCAAGAACGGCTGAACCGATTTGGCTGAAAATTGGTGGGGAGGTAGCTTAGAACCAGGAAAAACATATAGGATACTTTTTACCTTTTTTTATTTTGTTTTGTTTTATCCCGTTTCCGTGGTACGTGACATAAAACGTGATATACTAGATAAGATAAGATAAGATAAGATAAGATAATTTTATTTGCTTAAAACATGGTATACAAGGTGTTAATTTATATCCGATCTACATGTTTTGCTTAAAAATAAAGCATGCAAACTTACTTGCTAAAATATATTGAATTAAATTAAATTACATTATATTGGAACTCATATTAAAAAAATCATTAATTTTATAAAAATTGTTATTATTGAGCCATTTATATAATTCTATTTTAAATAATTTACAATTCAGTGCTTTGAGGGTATTTGGTATTTTATTATAAATCCGTACACACGTGGCCAGCGAATTTTTATTGTATTTTGCTGATCTAGGCAGCTCATCCAGCACAAGTCTATATTGGTCACGCCGACTTCTCGAGTTTATTTCCTCTGCTGATTTAAAAAGTTCCTTGTGTTTTCTAACAAACATACATGTTTCATAAATATATAATGACGGTAACGGTAACAAACCAAGCTCTTTAAATATTGGTTGACATGATACGTCAGATGGAATTTCGTATATAGCCCGGATACATTTCTTTTGGGCCACAAATGCTCTATTGTGTTCAGTACTATTTCCCCACATAATTAGTCCATAACGTAGTGCAGATTCAACGTATGCGCGGTAAGAAATCACAGCCGTTTTTGTATTTGTTACTTTCTTAATTTGCCTGAGCGCATAAACAAATTTATTTATTTTATTGCAAACGCAATCAACCTGTGCTTTCCAGTCTAAATGTTCGTCAATTATGACTCCTAAAAACTTAGTTTGCGTCGCTTGTGTAATTTTAGGTATGTCCATTTTAAAATTAAATTTATTATTATAAGATTTATTAAATTGTATGTATACTGATTTATTAAGATTAATAGATAAATTATTATTATTTAACCATTTCGTTAGATTGTTAATTGTATTATTTATGTCCGCTTCATGATCAGTAATCGTTTTATATTTCTTATCTGTAGTCACAATTATGGAAATGTCATCGGCAAAAAGGAAGCATTTATGGTTGGTCACCTTAATTATGTCGTTTATGTAAAGTAAAAATAAAATAGGTCCCAATATGCTGCCCTGGGGGACACCGCGTGTTACTGTTATATCTTCCGACGTGTAGTCTGTCATTTCCATATTTTCATTAATTTTGGTGATAGTGACATGTTGCTGTCTGTTTGTCAAGTACGATAATATCCACTGAAGTGGGAGTCCTCTAATACCGAGATCCTCCAGTTTTTTAAGTAATATCTTATGCGAAACAAGATCAAATGCCTTTGACAGATCAAAAAATAGCCCTGTCGTTAGCTGTTTGTTGTTAATATTGGTCAGTATCGCTTTTAAGAGTGAAAAGATGGCTAGTGATGTGGACTTATTTTTTTGAAAACCAAATTGAGCTTCTGTTATTATATTGAATTTCTCACAGTATTCGACTATTCTTTGATTCATGCATTTTTCGTATATTTTTGACATAATGGGTATCAGTGTTATGGGGCGATAATTATTCATATCACATTTTTCGCCCTTTTTAAATATCGGTCTGACCACAGATATTTTTAATGCGTCTGGAAAGACACCTTGTGAAAAGGAAAGGTTAATGAGATAGGTCAATACTCCACTTATTTCATTGATACACATCTTAATAATTCTGGTGTTAAGTTCATCGTAGCCTTCAGAGTTTGTATTATTCAGAGATAGTATGTGTTTTCTAACCTCATTTTCGGACATAGGTATGAGGAACATCGAGTTAGCTGTTAGTGTATCACTACGGCAACCACTTGTACAATTATTGTTTGTGTAATTTGTAAAATGCTTGTTGAAGGCAGAGGATATTTCTGCTGGTTTAGTAAGTATGGTATTGTCGTGTGTTTTGATGTGTTCAATGTTATTTTTTAGGTCCGTATTGTTTATTTCGTTTCTTATAATTGTCCATGCGGCTTTACATTTGTTGTCATTATTATTCATAAATTTTATGTTAGCGTTTCGTTTCGCGTTGTGGATACATTTTTGTAATAGTTTTGAATATGTTGTATATTTTTTCTTGTTTGTTGCATTTTTGTTTTTATAATATTTATAACGTAAGAAACGCTTAGTTTTCGAACTCTGTTTAAGGCCCTCGCTTATCCACGTTCGTTTTATTTTATTGTTTAAATTTATTTTCACCCTTACTTTAGGGAAACAGAGCTTATGGAATAGACATACTAATTCATGGAATTGAGTGAATGCTTTATTTGCATCGTTTTCCATGTAAATATCTGTCCAGGATAGTTTTTGTAAGCATTCTCTGAATTTATTTATATTATCTGGACTGTAGTCTCTTTTATAAATGTAGTATATTAAGGGATTTGTAGATTGAAGCCTCAGAGGGAAGCTTAGCATTTGTGCTGTGTCGTGGTCAGAGAGATGGAGTGGCAGTACTGTTGCGATGGCGTCGGGTATATTACTTAATATATGGTCTATGCAAGAGTTTTTCCGAGTAGCTACCTCAATATGAATTTTTACGTTGTGATTTTGTGTTAAGTCTTGAAATAGCTGAGTTATTTTGGTTCGTTTCAAGGTATTAATATTAAAATCACCTGTTAAGACTATGCGTGTTCTAGCTTTATATTTCTTGTTTAAATCGTGTAAGAAACCATCTAACTTACTTAAAAATTGGTTAGGATCAGATTGAGGTGTTCGGTATATGCAAATGATCACTAGCTTCTGGTTTTCTAGCTCTATGCCGCATGCTTCAAATGTATTCACCGATGCATGTGTTTTTATGAACGATAATTCTTTGTAGCGTAGACTTTTTTTAACAAGAATGCAAGTACCACCTCTGTGTTGCTCTCTGCAAAAATTTGCAGCCATTTCATAGTCTGATAACTTAAAATGATTTTCATGACCTTTTTTAATAAATGTTTCTGAGAGGCACATGACATGTGGGTCATTGTGTAGGTCACGCAGTTCCAGTAATGTTAACTCCAGTAATTCCTGTTTGGATGAAGCACTCGCTATGTTTTGGTGGAGTATTCGAAAGTTATGTGGTGGTGGGTGCGGTATTGTAGGTGTTGTGTTTTTAGTTACGAAAAAATGTATCGTTTTTTTTAAGTATGGAAAAATAATATGGTATAGTACCTTTTCTAAGATCTTCAGAAGGAAGATGAGAGTTAAAGTTTTCTGTACCTCTAGTTTTGTTACTTTTGAAATAAAAAGGAATGGTTCCTTTTTTAGGTACATTTGTATCCGTTTTATGCAAAGAGCTTGATTTGTCACTTGCGAGGTGTTTCCTGAGCTCGGCTGGATTTAAGTATGTTTTGTCATAATATTCACAATCCAATATATAATTTATTTGTTTACAAATTTCAGATAAGTTGTGGTGTACAGAATTTATGAAATGACAATTCTTATAGTGCTTACAAACTTTTTCCATACGATTATTCAAATAATCAACATCTAGATACTTATTTTTTATAACTTTTAATATTATTATACTATTATTATAAAATGTATTAAGTATAATTTTTAACTGAGATAATACATGTTCCATGTTGTAGTCATTTTCACCTAAAGATATAACAATTTTATCACCTGGTCGTAGGTTCATGTTGGTACAGCTTTTTGTTATTGCGTCGCTCTGTGCGTTTGGCATTGTGTGGGCGAGGACTCCATATTTCCCATACTGTGTCTTCTTTCTTGATTGTATAAGGGTTGCAGCCAGGCCGACGCATTGCTGCGCACCCAAAATCCTTATTGTTTTCCCAAGTATGTGGGGTTTTTTTAGATGTTGTATGGTACTCGGGTTTGTTGCGCCGGTATTAGCTGAATTTAATATATCTAATTTTGGTGTATTTCTAAATGATTGCTCCAGAGCCTGTATTTGTGTTTTCAAACTTTTTATCTCATTTTCTGCGATTTGTAGTTCCTTTTGTAAGGATGAGATATTTTGTTGCAGATGTAAACATATAAAGTCGTTATTACGTTCAGCAGTTGTACGACGGTGCGGCGAAGCTGGCGTAGAAGATACGATTTGACTTAGATGAGAGTGTATTTTCTTTTTGCCAGTACTTATTGGGCTACTTTCTTTGCTTGTAGAAGAATGACATAACGACCTTAGAACCTTTATTTCTTGACTTAGTTTGTTCACTTGTTTTTTCAAATCATTGTTTTCTAATATCGTGTTTTCTAGCTCATTTTCCGTGGTTTCTAATTTTATAGTCATCTGGGCTATTGTGTCTTGCATCTCAGACATTGAACATATATTAGTCATAGTCCCGTCTACACTTTTTGAGAGTTTGTTCGGTGTTGTATCATCAATTTCGTAAGATGCATCGTAGTCGGTGAGTACATGAGAATCCTGGTCAGGGGATGGTTCTTTTTTGCTGGTGTGAGTTTGTATAGGCGTTTTTACAGTAGGATACTTCGGTATTTTTCTCATTGTGATATTGGATTGCTCTATAGGATTGGTAGTCTTCTTCTTAATACACATCGTGCATCGCCATTTATTCTTGGATTCTTGATTCATTAATCGATACGTGTGTTCCGGATAACCATCACAGTCTGGTTCAAATCTGTTGTTACAAATTGAGCACAGCGCTGTTTTTTTTATATCAACATTTTGTTTACATTTGTGACATACTACTAGTACTGGCATCTTGCGGCCTTTGCTTGAAGTATTTGTGGATGTAGATTGGGATGACATGATTGTTATCTATCGGTTTCAAGCTAGTTCTATAACGTATGAGTAGATGGCGCTGTTATTGATTGACGGCAATAGATCATTAGACTGGTGAACATCCGTTCGGCGTAATGCCGCTACTCAGCAATAGATGGCGATGTTTTCAATTTTTGGATCTCTTCTATCGTCTGACGTTTGTGGTTTTGTTTTTAAAAATATGACAGTTTGAAAATTTTCCACTTTTTAGGTACACTTGAATTTCGAGTATTATTAGCTTTTGATTGTCAAGAACTAGGTAACACTGTGGATAAAATATAGTTCACAATGCACTGCTGTGTTTAGAATCACAAGGTTTTAGTTGTATAAACACTAAACTTTTTCACTGATTGTTTATCGTCACAGCTATAGTTTTTACAAATTATTCACAGTCCAGGTTGTTGCAAACGTTTTCTAGCAACTATTGGATGTTTACGCACATTCTAGTCACAATTTTACGCACTTTTACGATGAATTACTATTTCTTTTAAAATATAAATACGGAGCTAGTTGTGTAACGTGGCGGTGGCGCCATCTGTGTGTGCGCCACCGCCACGGAAAAAACACAATTGACATGGAATGACAGCAAAACGAAAAATATATCAATCAAAACATCAATTGACCGGTTGATGTGAGTTTGTATTGAGTTTCTAAATTGTTGTGCCACCAAGAGGATCAAATTTTTATCCTGTTTCCGTGAGACGTGACATAAAACGTAGTAACATGATCACGAAGAAGGTGTTGGTGCCGAAATTGAATAAGGGATCTCAACAAAAAGTACTAGGAAAACATTAAGAATAATGTTCCTGCCGCCCGGCGCCCACCGGTCTTCAATGCTAAAAAAGTATTTCGGTGAATACTGTATACCCAAAAAATGTACTAGGACTGGATAAATTCAATACAACCTTAAGACGAAAAAACGCCTGGGTGTCACCACTGCGAGGATCGCCCGGAGGACACGGTGTCCTCACGACGGCGACAGGCGGAGACCTCTCGCGCCCAGCATTGGTCGAGGCCATGCGAGACGGAGTGGGAAGCGGTCGCCTCCTTCTGCGAAGCAGTCATGCTATGAAAGGAGGAGGCGCGCCGCGTGAGGGAGAGGACAGCGTCCTCCCTCCACCCCAGCCGCAGTGGTAGACGCCTACGGTGACGGATGTTGCCAGACGATCTCCAGCCACTGTAGGCTCGGGCATGCGGGCGGCGAGTAATGGGTGACTCGCTGTCCGACCTTGGACCATGCCCGGGTCAACGGCGCGTTGTGTTCCACGCGCGCCTCAAAGAGTATCAGCATTATGACGGGGTCCCCCTTTAGAGGGCCAAAGCCTGCCGGGGTCGCGGGACTTACGATTTACCGTGACCCCGGAACGTAAAGGGCTATTGAATGACACCGTGGATTTTAATCAGTATGAGTCTGACAGTCCCTCCTGCTCTGCCCTGGGTGGGAGGACTCACATGATGATTTTACCACGCTAAAAAAAATGTCAGTTGCGTTTAGCCACCAACTTTCCAATTGAATTAAAACCCCTTGGATATGCCTGGCTTACCACCGCACAATTTACGAACAAAGGTTGGCTTCGTAGTAATCTTGCTTCGAAACATAAACCAACCAAAGCTGTGCAACAGAACGCTTTTGGTGGTAAGTAAATTAATGAACAATGTGATTTACGCGACGATACTCAAAGGAAAATTCGAAGGTGAGGAAGTTCTCATTCCGAGGATCCCAAACGATATGCTGTTTGAGTTTAAACGACCCCAATTTCCGATCCGTCTTGAATTCGCCATGACCATTAAGAAATCACAAGGCCAATGCTTGAAAGTTTGTGGTCTGTATTAGAGACTGGGATAAGGTTGGAGGAAGAAAATACTTATTTGTAGTGCAACTGAAAAATATAATTTTTATTTTTAGACTTTTAAGTTACTACGGTTGCTAGGACACGTAAAGCAGTAGACAAGATGTAGTTTATAGTAAGCTTATAGGTTTACAACCTCTAACACCGCCCCTTAAACTTATCTTGTAAACATACATCAGTAGCCAAACCTAACTCGTTTACAAAATACTTATGTTTCTCTACCGACAAAGGTTTAGTTAAGACATCCGCCGTCATTTTGGACGTTGGTATGTAATTTATTTTTACTGCACCATTGCTGACCGCCTCCCGGACGAAATGATGACGTATGTCTATATGTTTTGACCTACCATGAAACATACTAATTTCAGTCAATTTCAAGGCCGACTGATTATCATTGAAAATAGTTATTTCAATGTTACTACCTATACATTCATGCAAGAAAGTTTTTATAAACAGTGCTTCTTTACAAGCATCGGAGAGCGACATGTACTCCGCCTCAGTACTTGATAACGCAACGGTACGCTGTTTCCTACTTTCCCAACAAGTAATAGAATTCCCAATTTTGAAAACATATCCCGTATAAGAACGTCTATCAATTTCATTAGAAGCCCAGTCTGCATCAGCAAAACCCGTCACAGATAAGCCAGTTTTTTTATAGGTAATGCAGTAATCTACTGTACCTTTAAGATAACGCAACACACGTTTAGCTGCTTTCCAGTGGACATCGGAGAAACAATTATTGAATTGACTTAATACGCTTACAGCATGACATATATCAGGACGCGAACAGACCGCTACATACATAAGACAACCGATCAATTCTCGATACTCCAAACTGTCATCTTTTTCTTCAGCTTTGTTTAATTTTTGGCACTGCATTGGAGTTTCAACAGATTTGCAGTCTTGCATTTTGTATTTCTCTAATATCTTTTTAATATAGGCACTTTGATCTAGAGTGATCTTGCCATTCTCTTTCCTGATTCTTAATCCTAGAACTCTTTCTACAGGACCAAGATCTTTCATCACGAATTCTTTCATCAGCAATGATTTAGTTTTAGTTTTTTCCACATTACAATTGCTAAAAATGACTAAATCATCAACATACAATGCGATAATCACAAACTTGTCGCCATTTCGGTTTATATATACACATGGTTCAGAGACCAATCTCTTAAACTTGAGTTTGTTGACAAGAATATGATTGATCTTTTCATTCCATGATTTAGGCGCTTGTTTTAGACCATACACAGCTTTACGTAGTCGATACACCTTATTATTGCCTCTACCTTCTTCAAAACCTTCTGGTATTTCCATGAAAATGGTTTCTTTTAAATCACCGTTTAGAAAAGCTGTTTTTACGTCCATGTGGTCAATCTCCATGTCGTACTCCATAGACAAAGCTAATAACATTCTTATGGTTTCGTATCTCACTACAGGTGAAAAAGTTTCAAAATAGTCCACTCCATACTTTTGTGTAAATCCTTTTGCTACTAGACGTGCTTTGTATTGTAATAATTCACCGTTAAGCCCTCTTTTCTTCTTAAATATCCATTTGGTCTTTATTGGCTTTGCACCTTTCGGCAAATCGGTTAAGGTAAAGCACTTATTGTCCAAAAAGGACTGATACTCGTCTTTCATAGCAGCTCGCCACTGCCTGGCTTCAGGACTATTCAACGCTTCTTCAACTGTTCTTGGATCATCACTGCCACACGCTTCCCCCGTCAAAAAACCACACAGGAAGGAATTCTCATCAGCTTCCACGTATTCTGCTCTCGAGTCATCTGTCTCAAATGAAACATCCGGAACATAAGTAGCATCTGAGTGATGATCTGTGACCAAACTACTGGTCGAAGCCTCACTTTCATTAGCATCATCAGTCGTAACAGAAATTTGTTCTGACTCTGTTCTATTTTCGGATACACAAGGAGTCGTAAGTTCTATAACCACATCTGATTCTACTTTAGTGAAATTCAGATGCTTGAGGAATTGATTCTCAATGAACTTAACATTTCTCGCTATTGTTAGCTTATAGCTCTCAACATCCAAGAGTCTGTATCCTTTTGTGTTCTCACAATATCCCGCGAATATGTAAGGTTTAGATTTGCGATCCAGTTTATTACGATTATTTTGTACAGCATATGCTAAACAACCAAACACACGTAAGTTATCTAAGTTTACCTTATGTCCCGTGTAAATTTCTTCTGGAGTTGCACCTCTAACTGCCTTTGTAGGTGAGCGATTTTTAATGTACACCGCAGTGTTCGCAGCCTCTGCCCAGAACCGTTGATCCAAACCTGCTTCCAGAAGCATACAGCGCACCGCCTCCATAATTGTTCGGTTTGCGCGTTCGGCAACTGCATTTTGCTGTGGACAGTGAGGAACAGTAGTATGATGCCGGATGCCACACTTACTCAAATACTGCTTAAATCTCGTATTGATGTACTCGCCACCATTGTCGCTTCTCAGGATTTTAATCTTTTTATTAGTCTCGTTCTCTACAAGAGCTTTAAAAATCAAAAAATACTCATAAACTTTGTCTTTCGATTCTATTGAATAACAAAATGTCTTCCTAGAAAAATCGTCAATAAATGTTAGCAAATATCTTGCACCGCCTATAGATTTCACTGGCATAGGGCCGCACACATCCGTGTGAACCAGTCCTAACACCACACTTGCACGAGAAAAAGATTTCTTAGGGAAAGGTAAATTAGTAACCTTACCTTCAATACAAGCGATACATTGCTCATATGTGGATACATCATAGTCGATACCAGCCGCCATACCACTCTTGAGTAGGTTCATGCTGCGACTATTCAGATGTCCAAGCCGACGATGCCATAAACCCTGAGATTGAACCTCTACCTGGGTATTCAAGGAGACGCTTACTGGCATAATGTGTTCGCGCGAAACGGAATTTATAGACGCCTCCCCGGTTTCTAATTTATAAAGACCGCATGCATCCCGTTTTGCTACAGCTACTACCTTTCCGTTTTCGTAAATTTTACAAAAAATCGATATAAATTTTACTTCAAAACATTTTTGTGTCAAAATACTGACAGATAACAGATTACATGACAAGTTCGGTATAAAAACTACATTACTGACAGTTATCCATTGGTTTTGTAAAAAGAGTTTCACATTACCACGACCCGATGTAAAAAGTTTTTCACCGTTCGCAACGCTTATTTCTTTTGGCGTATCACACACAAAATCATGCAAAATGTCTCTATTATTGGTCATGTGGCAAGTTGCACCACTGTCGACGTACCACACATCTCGATCCAGTTTTACCGTCAGAGCCGACAACATAGTCGTCCTACCAGGAGTTTTCTGAACCTTCTCCTCCTCTTGACAACTGGAACTTGATGACTTATCCTTATGCGGAGCTTTCTGTCTGCAATCTCTAGCGTAATGACCGTTTTTTTTGCATCGAAAGCATTTGGGACGCTTCGAGATCGAAGTCGAAGTCGTTAGGGCATTCTGTTCCATACCTTCTGCGTCACCTCGTCTCTGTGCCTCCTGGAGTAGTTTAGTTTTCACCAGTTCACTTGAGAGAGAAAGGCTACTATGCTCTAACGTCATAATGAGTGGGTCAAACTGCTTGGGGAGCCCACTAAGCATTAATATAGCAACAAACTCGTCTTCCAAAGAAGCATTTATGTCTTGCAGTTGTTGGGCTGTATCTATAATTTTTGTAACATACGCCTCCATACTCTCAAACTGCTCTAACTTTAAGCTAAATAGCATTCTGAGAAGACCTAATCTTCTACACAGACCTTTGTCCTCGAACGAATTCTGTATATTCTTCCAGGCATCAAACGCAGTATTGCAATTCCTGACAACGGAGTAAACAGATGGCTGAACACTGAGGCAGATTCGTGCTAGAGCTTTTTCCTGTTTCTTCTTGTCTTCGCATTCTGGTTTATTTTTCTTATCAACCTCGTTGACACATTCAAATAAGTCTTCATGAATAAGCAACATCCTCATTTGAAATTTCCAGGTAGCGTAATTATTTACCCCGGAGAGTTTTTCAATTGCGATGGATTGGTTACTCATTTTCGCGATTTCGTAATTATTACTTGATAATGTAATTAATTATATCATACTCGTCCTGCTTCCTCACGATATTCCTCACGCTCTGCTACCATATTAGAGACTGGGATAAGGTTGGAGGAAGAAAATACTTATTTGTAGTGCAACTGAAAAATATAATTTTTATTTTTAGACTTTTAAGTTACTACGGTTGCTAGGACACGTAAAGCAGTAGACAAGATGTAGTTTATAGTAAGCTTATAGGTTTACAACCTCTAACAGTCTGAATATAGAAAATCCAGGTTTTTCACATGGTCAGTTGATAATAAAACACAAAATTTCGTCTATCAGAATGTGCTTTACTGAACAGTGCAACCCATGCACCAACATACATGGCTAATAAAGAATAATTGATTTTTGACTTGATTTTTTAAAATTATATTTGATATTCTAATAAAAAATCTAAAATCTGCTCATTATTGCCTCTAAGGCGGAACAAAGTTCGCCGGGGTCAGCTAGTTAATAATAAAAGCAAATATTAAAAATTGTTACTATTATTTCTCACGAATGTGAACAGCAAAATCAAACAAACATTTTTAAATTAATTAACATCCAAGTCTGTCGAATATCGTGATAATGTACTATATAAAAATAAGTCGGGTTTTCCTTTCTGACGCTATAACTCCAGAACGCACGAACCGATTTCCACGGTTTTGCATTCGTTGGAAAGGTCTCGGGCTCCGTGAGGTTTATAGCAAAGAAAATTCAGGAAAAAAAATTTCTTCTTCTTTTAATCACCAGCCATCTGGTGGCGAAACGGAGTTCGCCGGGTCTGCTAGTCACTGATAAAAATGTATGTTTAAGGTTTTTATTTTAGGCGGCAGGCAACCAATTATTAGGTAAGTAGGTACTCTTTATCCATACTTTCACCACAATTTTAAATACAACAGATTCCAGTGTTATGAAATAGTGCTAGCCCTGCTCACCTCATACGCTCAATAGTAGGTATTCATCAACCCGGCTGCAGCCACGGCATCCTCACTTACTTACCAACCACATGACGATGGTCCTCACCGGACACGGTTGTTTCGGGAGGTTCCTGTGTCGGAATCGGGGGGAGTATTTATACGCCCGAGTGTGTCACCATTGTGTGGACCACTCAGAGGATACGGTGGAGTTTAGAGAGCAATTCTCCACCTCACGCCTCAGCGATCGCGGAAGACTATTAGGACATCGGAGATAGCAGTGAGAGTTCTGGTTATCGTAGGCACCCGGGGGCGAGTAATGGGTAAATATGGAATTTTTATAATTTATTGAGAAAGAAGTAGAAATTTTGGATGATAGGGGCGTGAAAAGGGGACTGAATGCCACTTGTGGTAAGTAAAATATAAAAAATACATGGTTTTGGGTTAGAAAGTTTTCTAGGACATCAATAAAATGAAATGGTGCGATGATCGGCAATTTCAATTTGTTGAAACTTGAACCAAATATTTAATATTTTGCGTAAATTTAAACATGATTGAAACACATTTCTCAAAACTGTCACTGTCATTCGTACACTGTCAATTTGACATTAATTTTTGTATTGCCCAGTGCAAAATACTACGCAACCATGAATAAGGCACAAAGGCCCAGAAGCCATGCTAGAAATATTTAAAAAAACAATTTGACTTTGACAGTTTGAGAGTTTGACACATTCTGCCAAAATCCAGTGCCCAGCTAAAATGTCAATAGTCGCCTTACGTGGTTTTATTTTATTAGAGTTTAGAAATATTATTGCAATACACAATGAAATCTGAAACATTTACAGTTATTATAGAGATTTTATCGGAGGACATATGCTTTAGTGAACGACGCAATCATGTTGCTTATAGGTAGACCAAACGAAACAGAAAAAATGAAGTGCGGTTGTGAATTGAAAATTAACACAAAAATGATCGTAGATAGATGTAAAACTGTGTTAATATTATCAAGCGTGGTGTGTACGTTCGCTGTTGTAATATCGTTGCACAAATTGGTAAATTACGAAGTGAAATTCGCGAAACCTTTTTCGCCCATTCCAGATGGTTTATATGGTAACTATTTAGAGCCTATTTCTGAAGAAAGTCCGGATCCGCCCCCTCTGAGACCGATCGACAAGACTCGCGATGCAGAAGCAGTCGTTTCTCTTAACGCTGCTTTGGAAATGAAGAAGGTAGGCAAAGATGAAAAAGCACTCAAATTGTTTCAACATGCATTCGCTTTATCACCGAAACACGCTGACATACTCAACCACTACGGAGAGTTTTTGGAAGATACCAAAAAAGATGTGGTCAGAGCTGACCAGCTCTATACATTAGCTTTAACTAATTATCCGGAGCACACAGGTGCCTTAGTGAACAGACAACGCACTGCTAGCATAGTGGAGAATCTAGACAGAGAAATGTTGAGAAAAATAGATGATAAGAGAGATGCTCTGTCATCAATACCAGAGAGTAACTCTGCTTTACGAAGAGCCAAGAAAGAAGCGTACTTTCAACATATCTACCACACAGTGGCCATTGAAGGAAACACAATGACATTACAACAGACCAGAAGTGTCTTAGAAACAAGAGTAGCGGTGTCAGGGAAAAGTATAGATGAGCATAATGAAATCTTAGGTCTAGATGCAGCAATGAAGTACATAAACTCAACATTATTATATCGATTACGAGCCATCACAATGGGTGATATACTAGAGATTCATAAGCGAGTGTTGGGTCACGTTGATCCCGTTGAGGGAGGTCAGTTCCGTAGAACCCAGGTCTACGTTGGTGGTCACATTCCACCAGGACCATCTGAGATACAGAGGCTAATGATTCAGTTTTTAGAATGGTTGAATTCTGAAGATGCATTGGACTTGCATCCTGTAAGGTAAGCAATTTTCTATATTACTGTGATCTTTTTTAAACAACTTCAACCTGTGGAAACAAGCTTAGATTAACTACTACACCCCAAATAATAAAGGGTGAGCCTGTTGCCATCTACCTGATACCTGGCTGCTACTGAGAGATTCCAGATGAATCAACTTGAAATCTGAACCCTAAAAGTCATCTTTACAATAGAAGAATGAGGCATTTTTGTTTGAATTATGTTTAATAACATAACTATACCTTAGCCATCAGTGAATAAAGAATAAACAGAAAGTAAAAGTTATGTGAATCACTGAACTTGAACATTATGACTTTCCTTTCTCAGACTTCATAAATATGTTATTACATACTTTCTAGCTGTTTACTTTTTTTGTTTGTATACAAGTCATCTGTATGAATTATTTTTTTAAGTTGCTCTTTCATAGTCATCGTAATATCATAATATCATAGCAATCTATGGATATTGAAAAAGTATGAACAAGACTTCTTCAATGATAAGTTTGGTAATTTTGGTGTACATATTTGGAAATATCTCTGTTATGTATAGTTGTTGTTTATTTTATGAAATGATGACCTAATCAATTTTCAAATTGATTTTTTTGATTCAATTTTCAATGTCATAAATCATTATCACTGCTATATAATCATAACATTCAATGAACATCTAACAACACCGACTCACCCAGGTAGATAAATACAATCCTTTTCTCATGAACCTTGGACAGAAACTACACAACACCAACTGTTACAATCCATAATAAAACCTTCCCCAGAATGTAACAAACACTTTTCTGAAAACCGCATTAAAATCGGTTCAGCCAAATGCGAGATAACCGCAAACAAACATTCAATCGACTTAGGAAATCCACAATCCAAATAAGCAAAAAATTCCCTATCTCAAAAACTAAGTACTGGACCGATTTCCGGAAATAATACATACATACGGGTCGAATTGATAACCTCCTTTTTTTTTAAGTCGGTAAACAAATACTGCAGACATGATGACTAAAGGATTTAAACCTCTATCAATTTTATAGCAGCTCATAATGAATCTATTAGTGACTTTTTAAGACACCCCAACCATTCTGAAGATCATCACTAACAATGTTATTCCCCCAATTTCAGATATGCAGCGCTAGCCCACTACAAGCTGGTCCACATCCACCCGTTCATAGACGGCAATGGCCGCACATCCCGGCTGCTCATGAACCTGCTCCTGATGCAGGCCGGTTACCCTCCAGTGATCATCGCTAAGCAGCATCGCCATCTGTACTATCAACATCTACAAACTGCCAATGAGGGCGATGTCAGACCTTTTGTCAGGTGAGATGGAATTTAAACCTTTCGCGTCCGAATCTGGTTCAGGCCATGCTAAGGAGAACGAAGGAATGGGAAGCAGTCACCTCCTGCGAAACAGTAATGCATTCACTTTTGAGAAGGAGAAGACGAAACGCGTGAAGGAAAGGACATCCTCCACCTCACGCGGTCAAGCCGCCTGCCCAACAAATAATGAGTAACTCGCCGATCGGTTGTTTTACGAGCCCAAAAAAGTGTACCCATAAAAGAGTAGTTTCCTGTTTTTCCAAGATTCCGTTAATCATTTGCCTAAGAGCTTAAAAAATAATTATATCTGCCAATATTTCAAGGGTCAAGCAGAATATTATAAGTCATAAACCCTTACAACAACAAGCTTCGTGCAATGTATGGCAATTCAGAATATGTTACAAACACGTGTAACGAAAACGTGTAACGAAATTGCATTGTATTTCTAATGCGAAGCTAATTTATCATCTTTTATGTGCTCAAGTAAATAAGTGTGTGGATTAATGTACTTATGCAGTATGCTGATAAGTCAGCTGACTGAAATATATTTATATAACATCTATGACTCTCAGTGTTTCTTATCGGGATCACAATCGCTGCATTGTTAGAGACACTCACAATATTGTTATTACAGCTGTTGGCTAGTCATGGTTGATACTAGATTCAACGTCTTTGAAATTGACATAAAACTATTTTTTAAGAATGTGTTATTTTTTCACCAATAATCACCATGCTCGCACAACTGTACTTACTAAAGCCATACAAATATTTTTTCTGGAGTTGTAACAGGCTGATAAAGCCACAAATGTCTCTAAAAACTAAATCACTTTATTAGTCGTTGCGAAAATGGATGTAAAGTAATTTCCGGTGCGTCACGCGTCGCGTATTTTCATTTCATTCCAAGCGATGAACAAACCTGCCTTTACTCGCTTCATACAGCAAACAATCTCAAACATCATGCCTGTAATTGTCAAAGAATTAGGCAGAGCAGTTGTTTCTATTTTAAGTCCTATGTAAGAGAGGATAGGGGCGAGTCTATTGTCATTAACCGGGCACCAATAAAGAATCGGTGGCTGCTACAGAGGAATTACTGATAGAAAACCCAATAACAAGTTACCCCAATCTACGAATCGAGCCCAGGATCTCTTTCTCAGCAGTTAAGCCCGGTTTCGAGTATTTTTAATGATATAGGTTTGAGCAAAAACTAGAAAAGAGCACTTGGAAGGATATGGGGGAAGATAACTTGTCTAATTTCCGGAGCGAGTTCAGAGAGTTCGTTAGATACAACTCTTTCTGCTCGCCCGGTCCTTTTTACCCGACTGCGCGACGCAAAGAAGGGTAATGTGTTTATCAGTCTATGTATGTATGTATGTATGTTTGTTTCTATGTGGCGTTCTAGAGACCAAACGCGTAGGCCGATTTTGGTAATTCTTACGTCAATCGATTCGTCTTAACCTTGCGAGTGTCACTAAAGACATGACAGTAATCAAAATTCACCACAGCGACAACCAGACGCCATATTGTCAAAATGAAAAAAATAAAATTCGATGAACTATATCAAGTGGGGTGTCGTTGAATAGGTATTTTAAAATGATCTTTAGGTTTCTTTTATCATTTTTCATTTTAAGTAATAGTTTAGGATATATAACGATTTAAAGTTGTTTAACAAAACAATCATTCTCGCTAATTTTCTTACTTTTTGATTTAAGTTTTTATTTCAAGTATAAACGATATACACACAAAAAAAAACAGTGAACAATGAATCGTAACTAAAAAGTGTAAAATAAAAAAATAATTTAAAGAAAAACAAAAAACCCGACTGCGTTATAACTAATTTTGAAAAATGCGTGAAAAGTTAACTTAAATAAAAACTAAAAAGAAAGAAACAAGCCCAACAAAACAGCAGGAAGAAGCAGAACAGAACGACTCACAGTCGGGGCCCATTGGGAAGATTTGATTGGTAAAATTTGAATGGGCCCCGACTGTGAGTCGTTCTGTTCTGCTTCTTCCTGCTGTTTTGTTGGGCTTGTTTCTTTCTTTTTAGTTTTTATTTAAGTTAACTTTTCACGCATTTTTCAAAATTAGTTTTAACGCAGTCGGGTTTTTTGTTTTTCTTTAAATTATTTTTCGTCCGTCTTCTTATGTTTGTGGGAATACAAGTATGCAATTTACTCTGCTCTGGCGAGCGAGAGTAAATGGGTCTGGGGCTTTAGGCTGCGTTTCCACTGAGGCGGAGCGGAGTGCGATTCACCAATCACAAGGCTTGAAATCCACTCTCTCCTATCTCACTCTTCTCCACTCAAACAATGTGATTGGTGAATCGCATTCCGCTCCGCCTCAGTGGAAACGCAGCCTTAGAGACTGTGCGCACTCGCGAGTCCACTGGCGCGAATGCCTACGCGCGAGTGGAGTCGCGCGTGAAATGCCTCATCTGGACAGGCTCTTACGCTAACGACAACAAGGTCAACGAATTAAACATAACATTTTGACCGTATCTCTTCCAGATTCATAGCCCAGTGTACGGAGCGAACGTTGAACTTATACCTGTGGGCGACTAGCGAGTACTCCCACATGGTACCCGCCATCGGAGACCCCCACATACTCACTGGCGAAGGATTTGAAGAGGACATGTTGTGATGTAGACCCCACCTGACGGTTGAAGACGGTAACAGGGACACTTGAGACATTTTAGGAAATTAATACGGAAATACTTCATCGCCGCTACAATCGGAGTTAAAGCTGATGACAAACGCTTCACTTAAGGCGCGGTGTCATCTCAATATTCCCAAAAATTGGTTTCTTAGAACGTCGAGTATGACGTAATGTAATAAAAATAAGTAACGCGAAAAATACAGTGAACAGAGAAGGGTATAAAGAAGAATTGAAACCGAACAGAATAATAAATAAATAGTTTGATATTCCCAATAAAAAATGTGGATTTTTCGACGTCAAAGTTTATTTTTATGCTACAACTTCCACATTTTTTATTGGGAATATCAAACTATTTATTTATTATTCTGTTCGGTTTCAATTCTTCTTTATAGACTTCTCTGTTCACTGTATTTTTCGCGTTACTTATTTTTATTACATTACGTCATACTCGACGTTCTAAGAAACCAATTTTTGGGAATATTGAGATAACACCGCGCCTTAAGTGAATGTGCATTATCTGAAGCAAAAAGCATCTGGTATGGGGTTTCAGAAAGGGCCTACAGATTAAGTTTGTTCAGTGTTTTTTTAAGTTCTTGAATTGAAACGAATTAGGTTTCTAGTAAGTGCAATCAATCGTGCATGACTTGGACCCACTTTTCTTAATTCTGCTGTATAAGATGGGTGAAGTAATGACTGTACTAGATTATTTTCCCAGTACAAACTTAGCTTCAAATATGCAAATACCTACTAAGTTACTTGTGTAAGTACCTATCAATTTTATTTTTTAAGTTTAAACTTCAAATAGGTAGGTAGGTACACAAGTTTGAACATTATTTGAGCTATAAAAATATTTGAAGCTTTGTGGAATGAATTTTACGTTCCATTGTATGTTTCCTTTGTATATTATAATAGAATTTTGTGTAAATATAATCTCGTGGTGCATTTCAAATTGTAAATAGTGTTTTTTAGGAATGTTTTCTTCCAATTGTTTGTATACGCCTGCTGGCAGGCGGTTACTAGTGCCCCTTAATCACGGACACGACAGTTTACACTAATATATAAAATTATGTTGGTATGGTTTGTAACCTCCCAATTTTATACTTGACGGTAATGATACAGTCATTTGTCGAGGATTTTTGTGCTTGTGGAAAAACACCCTTACGGCGAGTTGTTTAATCAGTAGTTTAACTAACAATTTGTTAAAATCCTATATATTTTACCAAACAATTTATACGATTTTAATTAATAATAATAAATTGTTAGCTTAACTATTCATCAAATATCCAATATTTTCTCTCTCGAAACGTACAAAATAACAAGGCGGCATGAAAGATAATCTTTAAATTATGAGACTTTGTATGTGGGAGCCATAAGATAATTTTATCAAGGAAATTAAATGTTTACAGAATTGACACACTAACATCCATTTTATACACATGCCAAAAATCATTAGTTTGATTTGTGTAATCAAATCGTAGCTCGTGATTCACAGTTAAAGCATGTTGTTTGTTGTGAACAATTCATTATTTTCCTTGGCTTTATCCACCTTTAATTTGATTTTACTTAGCTCAATATAGTAAAAGGGCCATGACAATTTAACAAGTTATTAAAATGTACATAAATAGCTAAATTAACTAAAACCAAAGAGATCAACTTAATACTATTCAGTCTATGAAATAAGTTAAAGAGCTACAAAATAGTTCTGATTTTGGTCATACGCCAAAAGGTCCTTGTATAGCTATATTATGATTACAGAAATGTATTTAGAGTTGAGATTATATTGACAAGAAAACACACTGGTGCTTCCAGACATTGACGAATCAGAGCGAAAGGTGCTATTGAAATTACGACGCAATGAGATAATAATAATATCCCGATAGCGATAGTATAATATAATATCCCGGTATAATAATAAATACTACCATCATTTGTTTGATTGGAACTAAAAACCTAATAAATCTTCCATTAAATCAATTACCGTTTTCTCCATCAATTCAGAAATGTTAATAATCGATTCGTTTCTTTCGCTCGCATATTACCTTTTTCATAATTCCAAATAATAATCTCAACTCACGATTAGGCACTTACAGGAAAACCGGTTTTCTTAAAATATTTTAGAGTTCTTAACAAAAATGTATAAAATTAATTTTCGTCACATTAGTGCCCGTTTGTACAACAAATGCGTTTATCGCTGAACGCATTTGCAGTGTAAACGATTATAAGACATCACTAGGATTGTGCTGTGATATTTGATTACTTATTTATTTAATATTTCTAATTAGGATTGCACAAATTTTCGGGTGTGACTGTGGAGATAGCTGGTAGACTAACGGCAGAGTTGCAGCACAAAATATTAAACACAACGCTTTTAATACCTGCGATAAATATTGCACATCGGCCTTTAGGAGTCATCCGCTAGTTTCAGCTTCTTTACGACAAACGTCACATACGTTGCGTGTAACAGAGACAGCGCTCAACGAAGCTAGCTAATGTTAAACTTATTTAAAATATTTGTCTCTGTCATCTTAAAAGATTTACAGAGCCAGAAAGGATCGTGTTTAGTATTTTGTGGTGCAAGTTGGCCTAAGTTAGTTTGTTTTGTCGTAGATATAGCATAAGGGCGCTCCCTCACCGCGAGCATTCACCTGTAATGTAACGTTACAGATTCGAACATTCGAAGACAATAGAGCATCAAATTGCGCACTTTTATGTTACATTACAGGTGAATGCTCGCGGTGAGGGAGCGCCTTAGGCCGTGCGCTGCGTTAAGCGGGCGTCCGTCGCGGGGAGCCGCGCCGTGCTCCGTCGCGGGCGCCCGCGACGGTCTCCCGCCTCTCGCAGCTCTTTGATCACGCGGGTGTACAGTTGATATCATGTATATGTCACGTCTAGATTGTTGTGAGGAGAATTTAACGCAACGGCGCACACTGATTTCCTAGAAACATCTCCGCTCGCGTGCTCCGACACAAACACTCGTCGCCCGCAGCACGCTGCACTGATCTATGAGGTTATCATGAAACAGCACGCCACGCGGGCGCCCGCGCCGTGCGCCCGCTTAACGCAGCGCACGGCCTTAATATTAGTATGTATTTAACTATAAATTATTTCAACTGTAAGTTGAAACACAATCGTGCTATTTTGAAAATTGAAATTATATTTAATTATTGTTCTCTGCCATATTTATAAATTGAACATTTACTTACGTAACTTAAAATTATGTCGAAATTATAAATTTGAAATTGTATTTTTATATTTATTTTCTTATGAATTGTTATTCCATACAATGTATTAGGTATCCTGAACAGGATGTTCTATGGAAAGCCTTAGCATGCCTGGTGAAGACCGAAATATGACTGAAATATTCTAATCAGTCCGTCATCGTCAGTTCGAATCAAAAGAGAGATAGATAGGTTTATCCTATCATCAATTATATTAATAGAATTCCACTTGTGAACCTCGTCTTATAATGTAATGTTACTTGTTTTGATGATGTACTTCGAAGTACATCATCAAAACAAGTAACAATCAAGTAATTTTGTGTTGTCTTCCAGTATTTATTTGCATTTCCATGATACCAGTACAAACTTGCTCTAAAATATAACTAAGTACTTTCAGTATTTGTGTTTTGTATTATTTACGTACCCTTTCAAAAACTTTACACGGTTGAACTATTTATTTGTTGATTAATTTTACAAAAAATATTCGTCGCTGATGTTTGGTTTATCTTTATATTCAAGCTTTTTTTGTGCTACACTATTTTAAGGGCGTGGTTGATTTTTCTAAACATAATATTGACAAACTATTTCCTATACCAAAAGGGTAATTTCGACCGGGTCAACCAAAAATAAAACATCAGTACAATTTTGATTAATTTATTATAATGTGCGATGTTAAAATAAAGTTTATAATAAAGCCTTTAACTAGACAACTAGAGCGGGAATGCGCCGCACCACCATTCAACAACGTTCATTTACTCATACAAAAACTAATTCATTCCAACGCGGTTACAATCTCAACAATAATACAATTATTTAAAAAAAAAACGTATAATAATTATAGTAAGAGAGATTTTGTTCAGTACGATCGATCAAACGTCGTCGGCGCAGCAGCCGCTCTGATACAGAGGGCCGATTCGTTTTGTTTTAATTATTTATTAATAAGCGCTATCTAATAATGTTGTAAGCTACAGTATACATAGTTACCTCGGGAAGGTCGCAGGCCGAGATCGGACGTGGCCGGACGATGCACTCGGATATTCACAAATGAGTCGACACCAACAAATTCGATTCCAAATATCACTTGGATTGCAAACAAAGAACTCTTAGTACTGAAACAATTTTCTTATGTAAGTGTAACTAACCCCTAATACATAACTGTTCAGGTTTTGATCTTGAGTGAATATTCCAGTGATACGGCCAGTAGTTGCTACAACCTAGACTTCCCACGAATCACGAAAAAGTATAAGTTATTTACTTGAAATAAAAGCGAATAATTGTCAATCTTTCGTTAGCCGTCGTACCACAAACACTTTTAAACGTCTGTTGAACACTTGTCACACTTTTTTTAGACAAGTGTTCAACAGATGTTTAAATTTTTGTAGTAAGGCTGTTACGGTTCAAATTAAAAGCATCTAAACCTAGCACCAGATGAGCAGATATTAAACCACAAAACAAGTTCGGGTTATGTTTATTTATTATTTCGCAGACATTATAATAATTATCGTGGTTATTAAGTTACAAAAGGAAAATCTACGTAATATTAGAGCCAACATCGTTCCATGTTCCATTCTGGCCATTGCAAACAAGGGAGTATTGCAGAATGGAACACAGGTGACGAGTGTCATCCGCGGCTCGGACTTTGAGGCGTTTCTCCGTGCGTCACAAGAACACAAACACTAGGTATACGCACATACTATCACAACATAATAAATAAAATCCCATACAAAAGAAATGAAAAAAATATTATAATGTACTGACTTGCAAAACTTACATAGTTACATAGTCTTTAAGTAGTTTTACTATTTTTATTAATTAACAATACATAAAAATGAGTTTTTTTTTTACGATTTTTAAGAGACGACAATGGTATTTTTTTTTTATTTAAAATAAATTACAATATGTATGGTAGCCGTAAATATCTGTGTATAGAAATTTATCTCACCAGCCTTGCGTGCGACTGGCAGTCGTCATAATTAAAATCACAAATCTGCATTCCTGCGGTAAGAGTTTACCAATTGAACTAAACACGACATTACAAGTTACCTCAAATTACGTTGTAATCCGTTTTAGTACTTGATTCCCGTAGAAACGCAAGAATATGTGAAAAGATTTAAATTGGCAAAGAGCTTTGCTCCCGCTTTAGTTTAATTAAAGTCAAGTCACTGCCTTTGTTAAATAAATAAGCAGAAATAGACCTTTTTCAATTAGTATCAGATTGTCGATACAAGGAGGTGTGGCACTACAACAGACAACCACGTATCAAGTTATACCACGCCTTAAGTTAAAGGCCTATCGAATTCAAGCACCATAGGTAGGAATTATCTGTTAATAATGTAAAAAGATGAAATACTGATTTTAGAAATATAAAATAAATAGTTAATTTTAGTCAAGACATGATATAACTTAACGTTTTTCACCTAAAACACTATTGTCACGCATGTTTGAAGTCAACAAATTTTCGGCGCTGCCTTCATTTATATTGAAGGGTATTGGACAACTGTAGGTAATAATAATAATAATATATAAAGAGATGGTAAATGCTATCGCGAGAGTGTTTTCACACTTGAAAAAATCTGAGTTTCATACTTGAAAAAAAGAAAACATCTGGTTTACCAGATGTTTTCTTTTTTTCAAGTATGAAACTCATTTTGAAAAAGTAGAATAAAGCCAAGAATTTCCCTTGTTTCAATAATCTCAAGACATGGAATGTTTTAGATCTCTAGATATTGTCCCTACAGATGTCCACAATTCTACATAACGACTAAAACAACCAATCTTTACACTAGCTGAACTATACGCAATTATTTACGCAAATCAATGAAAATAATGTATGATTCACGTGTGCCCATTTACCGTGGCCGTAAAATGTAGTTTTCCTTGCTGTCATAGTTATGAATACTTTTATAAATAAAGAAAATAGATAACGAAAAAGGAAAGGACTTTACTTGGATCGACTGCTATGTTACCTCCACAAAACCAGTCATTGGATAACTCGACACCTTTAGACTGGTTGTCAGAGTGTCATTACCTGTCACGACTGTCAATTTACGAATGACGGCCAGGACCGGCGGCATGTTTTGTTGAATACGGAGGGATCTTGGTTCGAAATGAATGGATCCAAAGGCCGACCGTCACACCTCTGATCGATCAACCTTTAATCACAAGGAGAAAAGATAATTGTAAAAAATAAGACCATAAATTAGTTAGAGGACGAAAAGTAAAAAGCTCTGCTGCCACGCAATTGCATAAAAGGATGAGGCTCTGGCCGAGAGGAGGAAGGAACTTCGAAAAAAAAGACACGTGAATTGGTAATTGATTTTAGTTTACTTCTAAAAATACGTAGATTTGTGAGTGAACGTACATTTTCCACCATAAATACGCACACTTGAAGCACTTGTATTGTCATAACTTAGGAAATCGGGTCAATAGTTACGTTCACAACGAGCGAATAACAAGCGATTTTATATGCAACAGATATGTTAATCATCACATGATACTCAACAGTTATACATTCTCAATCAATACTTTCGTTTTAGTTTATTATTTTAAATATATTGCTTTTGTCTTGATCTCGCTTTTAACATTTATTTTAATAGAAGAGGTTAAGGAAAGTAAAGTCAAATCAAGAAGATATTTTTACAACAGGAAAACCTACTATTACAGATCAACACAAAAGCAATCTTTCGGTGCGCAAAGTGTTTTAAAACGCAGATTACATTCAAAATATCTAATTTTAAAACAACTATTTCACAACATTCCGAGTACTTCGTTATGCCAAACATTATTATAAACAATTTTGTCATGAAAACAAATCACAGAGACACAGAATTTATCCGTAAAAACCATCAAACTTGGCGTTATTGGGCAAACGGCCGAGTTAAAACTAAAAGCATCCTAAAAAGCTCGAAATATGATAGCAATACTTGTCCAGACTTGGTTTTAATCAAGCATGGCCAGGCATAATATGAATGTGCCTAGTTATAACAAAGGATAGGGTTTTGACAGATACATTCATGTTTATAGACATTGGCGCAACTAGGGCACTGAACTAAACAAACTTGGGCTGCGCCTTGCCACACGTACTCTATCAGTTTTACAGAAAAAAATGTTACTTTGGTCTAAAAAACGACCGCTAACACAATAAATTGAAATTAGATTCACAACTCTAGTTTAAAATCAAGGCTAGAAACTTCCAAGCGGATGAGTGAAAGCGTTATGTAGTGAAGCTAGCCTGAGATCCGGCACATTCCCGCTCCGCCAGCTAGTCACGCCAATGAGGAACTACTTCACATCACTGGGTCCGCACTGTCACGTTTGTACTTCATCTCCCGGTATATAAAAATATCTACAGTTCCACGATAGGCCTTTAGCGAAAGTTAAATGCATCCAGAATAAGTGACTTAACGTTAATAGGGTAATGTCTCGCACCTTACAATTACATGATTCGATTACATGTTAGGTATCGATTGATAATCGTATCTACCGATGTCTAACACATAACTTTATCTTCAGCATGAGGAAAGGAGTGAATTCACTCACTGGCATCGCGTGGACAGTATCAGCTAAGTATTAGGGCAAAATCTCAAAACAAGTTACGTATAATGCCAACGAGTGAACTCAGACCTTCATAGACTTTAGTACTGTATAAACTATTACAGAAACTAAAGATACATCTCTACTATTGATACTCGTAATAGCACGTTTTATCTCACACCGCATCGCACTCGGCAACACGACTGTAACCGACAAGCCGTTTTGGACGTTATTGAGTTAAAAATACACGTCAAAATAGCGCGTCAACAAGTCATGTGGGACATTTGCCGGCCGCGGCCATCCTTTGTGCTTCAAACACTACTAATAAACAGTCTCTCGTTTTCAACACGACGGCACATACCTCGGTATACTAAGCTTTACAATAATATCGAACAAAGTGGTCACAACTCGCTCAGTTCTCCGAAACGCAGGCAAATCAAAATTGAAGCGATTATACAGTAGGCCAGCTACACACGGTCACCAAACATTGAATTTGTCTCAATACTGATTCTTTATACACTGTAATTTGTGTGTCGGCGTTGTTGTGACGAGCTCGACATGTTACCTCACACGGGCACACGTACTCTACGCAGCGTCGATACGGAGGGGTGGACATTCGGTTACTAACAACCGAACATCGAGATTCTTATTTACTTAATTATTTATCAAAGATTAAAATTGTTACATTACATTCGCCTCGTAAGCTCCGAGTTCAAAATATTCTATTTTTATACTGACTTTCAAAATGATCCATTTTTGTACATTTATTACCGGAGAATACAGGACTACTCTTTGATACACCTCACAAGACATGCATCTTTTTACAATTAATGTTTTATCGTAATTAAGGCGAACACTGAAACGACTAGTGGTCAGTCTGTTATTTTAATCGTGCATGACATGCTGACAGAAGGTAACTTATCGTCGATGCAAACTTTGAAATAACAATTGTTAGAACTTTCATTTGATGACCAATACATACCTTGATAAGAAAAGGTACCTTACCCCTAGCAGGATCATCTAATCTCATATTGTCACGGAAAAATAATAAATAAGAATCGTAACAGCACCAGGCAAGCAATATTTGAGGAACCAAAACAACTTCGTTAGAGTATTACAAAAGTTCGTTAGCAAAAAAATACGTAGGTCAGATTCAAATGTCCGTGCTAGGGGTCAAACTTATTTCTGTTTTTTTACAACTTGAAACCCGACCGAAGTCACAGTTATAACAAAATAAACTTTTGGACAAACAGACAAGTTTCTATATAGTTTTCGTCCATTTAAATGGTAAAGGATGGTGTGTACCCACATTCCTCGTATATCGACGCTACGTGAGTGTGGAGACCAGCTAGTGGTGTCTGGGAGGCTGGATGTGTCGTGAGATGTGTTCCTCCTGTTGCATCTTGTTCCTGAACTCCGCCACCAGGTCCCGGGACTGAGCCAGCACAGCCAACTGCTCGTTCAGTAGCTCCTCCCACTGGGTCGCGTAGGCTGAGGGAAAGATGGACGTCAATATAGGTCAACATATAGAGGTAAGTGTTAAGGTTTAGTAAAATCAATATGAATTCAGCGTGAAGCAAATATCGCGCATAGGTATTACTTTGTGAGTAAGTTTTAATCAAATAATTGACATATTATTCAAATTGGACCATGTATTCAGAACAAGTTGTTTGTCTCTATTTACAAAATCGGAGGCAAAAAAATGGTCAGTACTGGGCAACATTTTCAAATGGTTATGATAATGAAAAAAATGACCAAACATAATATATTTGAATAAACTAACGGAAAACGCAAAGCCGTGGTCGAAAGAAAAAAAAAGCACAGAAGAAGGAAGAAAATTATTTTGGTAAGAAGTTTTTCCAGTCTCGCATCAAGAATAATAATTATATGTTATGGTAGAATTTTGAAGCAGGTACATTAAACCAATCAGCCTTATGAGCGTCAGCATTGGCGGCGAGGTGATCGGCGCGGTGAACAATGTTTGTTTGTGGTCTTTGTTTATGGTCTCGTCCACACTATAAAAATAAATTCCTACTGGCTTATGGCAAAAATAAGGAGGAACCTTAATTCTTTTTTTTTTCTAAAATAAAGGTAGCCTAGTTACTCCAATCGGCTCAGCCGTTTTAGAGATAAGTAGGAATTAAAAGACAGACTTTACTAAGAGACCTCATTTTATTATTTACTAGCGGACCGTCCCGGCTTCGCTCGGGTGGACATGACATATATAGCCTATGTTACTCAGGGTGAATGTAGCTTTCAAATGGTGAAAATTTTTTTTGAAATCGTCACAGGAATTTTTGAGTTTATTCATTACAAACACACACAAAAATACAAATCTTTCCTCTTTACAATATTAGTGTAGCTTTGAGATGATAAAGGAGTATTTCAGATTAATTAAAAATAAAAAGGACACGTGATCTTAGAGAGTGATTTTGGACAGTGTGTATGTAAAAACATTGTGCTCTAAAAATATTGAACTTATCTGTCACTTTAGTGTCAAATTTAATTGTCAGAGTTTTAGCCCCACTTCTTTCAAACTGTGTTTTACCGTGTAAGTGCCTTAAAAAGTGGACGGACCCAAATATCTTAATTAAAAAATGCAACGCGACCTCTACCAGTGTTACAGTAACATGAGAATGATGCAACAACGTGTGTTGCGAGTCAAACCTAACAGTCGGCGCGAACGTCGCGAGCCAACACCGGCGCTCGGCTGGAAGCGGAGCCGCTTGATGCGAACGTACACGCCTGCAACACGCATGCATATGCAGACACGGACAAACATGTAATGTAACACGCATGCGTACAGACATGCAAGCACGCCTGAGAAAGCGATACACAAGCAATATACATGTGCTTACGCTAACATTAACCTAAGTAAATGTTTTATGAACCAAAAATACAAATGGATTGCCGGGTAAGTGACAACACTATACTGTAAATATGTTACACTTGGAAGGAACATTAGCATTGTGCTACAGGGATACAGAGCCAATAAAGTCTTCTTGGTTTTGCTCGCCTTCACGATTTTGATATTTCTTTTTTTTTTTTTATTCTTTCAACAATAGTTACACAGTTTTGTAAAATACATATCTTCTGCCAAACTGCAGGTCAGTTTGTCGGCAATATACGGCAACAAGTTGCAGCGCATGTTGCAGATAGCTGTAAACACAGCATTGCAGCGTGTGTAGCAGGTAAGTTTACAGTGGTTCAGCATGGCAAAATCAAAATCAAAATCAAAGCATTTATTTCAAATAAGCCAGTTACAGGCACTTTTTAACCGACTTCAAAAAAAGGAGGAGGTTCTCAATTCGTCGGAATCTTTTTTTTTTTTTTTTTTTTTTTTTTTTTTTTATGTATGTTACCCGATTTCTCGAAGACGCCTGGACCGATTTGGAAAATTTTTCTTTTGTTTGAAAGGGTATACTTCCCAAATGGTCCCATGATCATCAGGTCAGGATCTGATGATGGGATCCCAGGGAAATCGAGGGCAACCTTCAAATTTTATAGGCACTTAGTACCATTTTCATATATTTTCTAAAGCTGTTCAAGTATTTGCATCTGATAATCATCATCTCAGGTGGCTGAGCTGATGATGGAAGGTACAACTCCTCAACGGCTTGCGGTTCGCATATCTCCGTAACTACAAGTCCGATTTAAGTAATTCTTTTTTTGTTGTACTAAGTATTGTTTAACTTACGGAATACTGCAAGTTTCATCAAAATCAGTTCAGTCGTTTTTGACATAGGGAATTTTATTAGCTTATTGTGCACTTGAGCGATGTTGTTACCGGTGCTACGGATTACAAAATTTAAGTGCACATACATGTAAGAGAATGATTTATTTGACAAGAATTTGAGTTTAATATTTAAACTAAAAAGAGTAAAATAAAAAACTTTTTTCAAAAAAATGTAACCGCCTTCAAAAACAACCACAAAAAAGGATAAAATAACCTACAAAATAACTTTTCTTTCAGAAGTCGGTGGCAAAAAAAGACAATGAAATGAATAAAAATAAAGGCACCGACTTCTGAAAGAAAAGTTATTTTGTAGGTTATTTTATCCTTTTTTGTGGTTGTTTTTGAAGGCGGTTACATTTTTTTGAAAAAAGTTTTTGAATTGTCAAAGACAAATGAAATATGATTAAATACAAAATTATGGTGCTACAGTCCCAGTCACAAGACATAAAAACTGTGAAAGTACCGTAGATGCCCATTCCAAGAAGTAGATCTCTATGGAGAAGAACGGGCAAGAAACTCCATGGACACTCTTTTTAGATCGCCAAAATTATTACAAAACCTTTGTTACATCATTCATTTTGAGATGGTACATTATGTGAGAACGATGTAGCAAGTTAAAAGTGTCCATAGTAGAAAATTAAAACAAAGACAATTCAGGAACAAAATAATCAATAGATAATTAAAATAAACCGTGGCAACTAAGAGATGACCAGTCCCAACTGACAGCGCCCGTTCACGAACATGACACATGTATCAGCACCATTCAGCTCAACCATTTTGAAGGGAGCTAAATGATCCGACACACGCGCCACCATCAGCGAGACATTTGAGTGAGCATGACATACTCTCAACCGCCAGGGTTATTCAAGTCAATAAGAGACGTAGGTACTCAGTTAATGATAGCCCCAATGTACATAGTACTCACACAATGCTGGCTATGAAACTATATAATACTAGGAAAATTGAATCTATACAATGCAAATTAATACAGTTGAATAATCTTCAGCAGCTCCAACAATGGGATTAAGTATACTTTTACTATCAATTTATTTATACATTCACTGTCTCATGGAGCAGGACCAGCATGGAGCCAAGCATCATTATCAGCAATATAGTCGCTCAGTTTGTAATATGCCCGCTTACACAGTGTGCGTTTAATGCAAGCTTTGAATTTCGTTTCATTCAGTTCAAGAACGTTTTGTGGTAGCTTATTATAGCATTTTAAACAGTACCCCATGAAAGAAGAGTCTACTTTGGCGAGTCTGAAGCCCGGCTGAACTAATTGGTCCCTATTTCTAGTATGATAATTATGTCTGTCACCTCTTTTAGAGAAAAGATGCAGATTTTTTCTAACGTACATTATATTTTCATAGATATATTGACAAGGTACCGTCATGATGTTAATTTCCTTAAACCGTTCTCTTAGAGAATCGCGCCTACGGAGATTATATATGGCTCGAATCGCTCTCTTTTGGAGAATAAAGATAGACTCGATATCAGCCGCCCGTCCCCACAATAAAATGCCATACGACATTATACTGTGGAAGTAACTAAAATAGACAATTCTCGCGGTATCAACGTCAGTGAATTGACGAATCTTCCAAACAGCATATGCTGCTGAACTTAATCGTCCCGCAAGAGTTGTTATATGAGGGCCCCATTGTAGCCTTGAATCAAGTGTTATCCCCAGGAAAACCGTTTTATCGACGAATTCTAGTATCTCATCATCCAACACTATGTCATAATTACTATTTTTAACATTTGGTAAGGCAAATCTAATGCATTTAGTCTTGTTTCCATTTAATACTAAATTGTTTGCTGTGAACCAACTATGGATCTGACGCAGTGCATTATTGACGTCGTCAAGATTCTGGGCTCGCCTATTTATTTTAAAAATTAGGGAAGTGTCATCAGCAAATAACACCATATTGTGTAGTTGGTTCTTAAGTAAATAGGGTAGATCATTTATATATACAAGAAAGAGGAAAGGACCCAATATTGAGCCTTGTGGAACTCCCATTTTAACTGTTAAACCCTGTGAATTTACACCATTTATTTGAACTTGTTGTTGCCTATCACACAAATAAGATTTTACTAAACTAAGCGCAAGTTTACCTAGTCCGTAATGTTCAAGTTTCAAAAGTAATGTATCGTGATTAACGCAATCAAATGCTTTGGAGAGGTCACAAAAAATTCCTATGGCGTCTTGGGCTTCCTCCCATGCAGTAAATATGTGCTTTAATAAGGTGACACCGGCGTCAGTTGTACAACGTCCCTTGGTGAAACCATACTGCTGATCGTGTAAGATTTTGTTGGTGTTAAAGTGATCGAGCATCTGATTAAGCATTACTTTTTCAAATACCTTGCTAAAGACTGGCAACACGGATACTGGTCTATAATTATTAGTATCTTTACAGTCCCCAGATTTAAAAAGAGGTACGACTTTACTGAACTTCATCAAATCAGGAAAAACTCCTTGATCCACACACAAATTAAAAATTAAAGCCAAATATGGCGCTACAGTTTCCACTATGGCTGTACAAACTTTGATAGACAATCCCCATAAATCTTCGGTCACTTTTATTTTTATTTGCCGGAAAGCTTTAATAACTGTCATTGGGTTTATATGTTTAAACTTAAAATCAGCCGGGCTGCCAGATACGTTCGCCTTTAATAAATCCATTGAAATATCAGATGAGGAATTCAAAGCCTCCGTAGTCCTAACCGGTATATCAGTAAAGAAATTAACAAATTCTTCAGCTACATCCAAATTTGAGCTTATAGGACCACATGGTGTCTGCAAAGTATAGTTAGTGTTGCCCTTTTTTTTCCTGCCAGTCTCGTTATTTATAACTTTCCAAACCGTTTTTATTTTATTTTCTGATGATTTAATCTTATTGCTAATATGCATGGCTTTAGCAGCCTTGCATACTTTTCTGAAAATTTTTGAATAGCCAGAAACATACTTATTATAAGTTTCAGTGTTAATGTAAGGCTTAAGGCCATACAGTTCAAATAGTCTTTCCCTACTTTTCCTAATACCTCTAGTCGCCCAGTCACTAAATACAAATTTAGGGCAAATATTTTTTGTTTTCTTTTCAAAAGTTTTATTAAATTCAGTATAAACTATTGAAAAAAAAGTATCATAGAATTTATTAACATTAATGTCGTCCATATTCATTACACTTAACTTGTTCTGTAGGGAATTATTAAAGCTATTTAATTTGGTAGCCGTTATTGGTCTAAATTTAATCTCAAGTTGTTGCTTTATTGTGTTACATCTAAAAGTTACCGTCTGCCCACTATGATCAGACGGCAGACAACTAACTATGGCCTTATCCAAATAATCACAATTGCAGAAAACATTATCAATACAAGTAGCAGAAGATGGAGTAACTCTAGTTGGTTCTGTAAAAATGTTAGTCAAATCAAATGACTTAAAAAGATTTAACAACCTACTGCTATTAGAATTTTCTTCCAAAATATTTATATTAAAATCACCACAAATTATTACAGATTTATTCCTGACTGCAAGCTTTGCCAGTACATCTTCCATTATAGATTCAAATAAGGAAAAATTTTGATAGTTAGGGGGTCTGTACACACAAACTATTACATGCTTATCTAGCTCAACACAAGACAGTTCGATACAATGTTCAACTGAGAGACCTACTATGTCATTACGTTGGTGGAATTTTAAAGAGTTTTTAACTAATATTAGGGAACCTCCACGTAGCAAATTTTTACGATTAAAACAACTACCTACAGTATAGTTTTCATAATTAAATAGCATTTGGTAATCCTTTAACCAATGTTCAGTAAAACAGATAGTATCAAACATGGTTTTTTCTAAAAACATTTCAACTTCTAATAATTTCGAAGAGATACCTTGAATGTTCTGATGGAACAATTTCAAGGTATTCTGCTGAGGCCCTTTTTTAAAACTAACTGGTTGGTTGCAAGAAGATACATTGTCTGTAGGAGATGCTAAATTGCTAATGGTACCTTCTGTTGTCTTACTTACAAGTTTAAAGAAAAATAAATACTATCCGGAGGGAGCCCCGGGAATCCCATGCCATCACCAGGCAATAATATCCTACTACTAGTAGTCCCACCTTGAGATTGGGAATCTTCCATGGTGACACATGGATCCTCCTTCGTACGACTAATACTATCACTAAAACTACTACTATAAATATGTACACAACAAGACGAAGACATACTACTTATGTCTGAGTGAATATTAAAACTTAATAGACTAGCTATTATATGTCTATATCTAATAGGCAGATACGCTGAATCCTGGGTCGACCTAAGTTTATCAACAACAGTGTTGATGTCTAAACATAAAAGTTTGTCACTATAATGAGTTGCTAAGAACTGTACATGCTTATTCAGCCTATGTATATGATTGTTTTGTCTGTTTGATAACTTCTCAAAATAGGGAAATGCACACAAAATAATTTTCTTACAATCTAATTTTAACAACTCTGCGACACTGTCAGTGATGTCTTTTTTTCCAATCTTAGAACTATTACCAATAAATATAGTAATGGTAGTATTAGGATAACACACATTTTTAGTGACTGATGCCATTATCTCTTTGTAGTTAGAATGTGGCATGCAATGATTTAGAGTACAATAACTTAGATTATTACTTAATAAATTACCTAGCCCTCTGCCTATACCATCGGAGAACATAACTGAATGACACTCACTATGACTATTTGGAGATATAAAACTATTATTCTCAGGCTGATTATTGTGAACAATGTCAGATATTTTGTTCTGACTAGTAATACTATCCGGAGCCCTCACAGCTTGAGACGGGTCCTCCGTTGCTTCAGGCTGGAGGGCATCCGGATCATGCATGCAACAACTTACCGTCCTGGTCATAGTCCACGTCGCGTGTGATGCCGAGTAATTGGTTGCAACGTTGCAACGCGTGTTGCAGGTAATCTGAGATGGCCTTGTGGTTGTCTAGTACTTCCTCTTCCGCTCGTTGCATCTCGTCTATAGCCTCGTGGAACGTGTACATTTCAGCTGACATGTCGCCCTCCTGGTAAAGAATTTTAAAATTATACAGGGTGAATTTCCTAAGGAAATATCGAAAAATGCTGAAAGGAGTCTCGAGGTTGATTTTGATGAAAACTAAAATTGCATCATTGGATTTTAGAAAAACCAATAGTCCTGGCCAGGAATCGAACCCGCTGATTTTGGAAAAAACGAAATTACATCCAATATTATTACGGCATTTGATAGTGTCGCTAACAAGGATCAAATTTTATTATTTTTAAAAGCTAAACTAATGATAATATTACTTCAAGTGTCCGCATTTTAGCAGTTACTACAGTCGTAATTTAATAGCTACAATTGTTTGAGTGTGATATTTAGAAGTCTTTTTAGGACCAACTTTAAGTTATTTTGCTTAAAACGAGGCATGATTTTGAAAGGGTACTCACATTAAGCGACCGTAGCTGCGCCAGGTCGTGTGCGGGCTCCATATCAACGTCAGCCACAGGTGAGTCAGGTCTGCGCTGAGGGTCAGCCGTGCCGAGCTCCTTGACCCGGTCAGCATAGCGCAGAGTGTTCAGAGAGTGCTCACACGACGACATGGCCGGGGAGATCATGGCGATCATACAGGTGCGGGACTTGTCACCGATGAAACTGTCCCGCAGCACCTGTGTCAGCTTGGACACTCTGAACGGGAGGTGGTTCTGGCCCTTCATGCCGAGGGCACGGATGCATTCCTTCAGAGCTAACAGGGACTTGTTTATTTCTGCGCTCTCCATGCCTGTGGGACAAAACACATAGGTCAATAACTTAGATTACCATCATCTGCCTGCCTTTTCCCAAATATATTGATCGGCTTCCAGTCGAACCAGATGCAGCTAAATATCAGTATTTTACATGTGGCAACTGCCGGACCTCCACAACCCAGTAACTGAGTAATACGATACCCCATGATAAGACTGGTTGTCAGACTTTAGAGCTTCTGACTAAAGGACTTTACGCATAGCGCGATGCCACGTAATGCAACGCGATTCGTCCTTTCAACCTAAGAAATAATGATGCAATTCGATTGACTTGTCTACTTCGTCGTGGCGATCGTGTTTTGTTTTTCATCTTCCCGTAAATAACAACAATGATTTTCACTTGTAGTTGGAATCGGTCGAATTGCAATCGCATTGCGTCTCGTCGCGCCATGGATAAAGTCCCTAACAGTAACGACTGTCAAAAATCTGTCAATGGCAGCCGGGACCAACAGCTTCACGTGCTTTCCGAGGCACGGTGGAAACTCGCTATAACAGATGGCACCAATCCATAGGCCAACCTTGGCAAGCGCGACTTAACCCGGAAGACTGGCCTGTGCGGCTGTAATTATTTAGCCACGAGATCCTCAACAACTTCAATTAGCATAATACCCTAAAAAAATACATGTCTCAGAACCTCCTTGTTTGTCGCTGGTTAAAAATGAAGAATGTTAAATAAATCAATATCTTCAGCAGAATAAAATATATACGTACGTGTCTGCCTGTTAGCGGAGGAGGTATCAGCTCCTCGCTCGTTGCCGGCGAGGTCGATGAGAGAGAACTTGCCGTGCACGCGATGCATGCCGGGAGAGCGGACCACGATCTGGAACACCGCGTGCGACCGGGACGAGTTCGAGTTCGCTGACGTCTGGAAAACACGACAAACATTCTATTAGAAAATATCTAAAGCAAAATTGAACTAATTGCTCAAGAATTTTACAAATAATAATGGAAAGATCGTAAGTATAAAGAGAGAATGATACGCTCCATTTTAGGGCATCTTATAAAACTTGCAAGTGTGCACGGAAAAATGCCTTCTGTGAAAATATACTTAGAAAACCTTTCCCACGCGCTACTTTGTTAACTAAGATTATATGAAGTGTAAAATATTCGAGAATAAGTTTTTTGCAAACAAAATATTTTTTTAAAGTGTGCAAATTCACGGCACTAATGTGAATTCACGCCGCGAATTAACGGCACAAGTCGTGCCGACTATATTCACAAACATTCGCAAAACCAGCCCCAAAATGGACGTAGAAGTTGCTGCTGCTATAACTTTGTTTGCTGAATTTACTTAGTAGGTATCTGATTAAAACCGTCTTTATTAATTAGATAAAATTAATTTTAGTCTCTATGGAGAAGCAGTTATATAATTAATTAATTAAATTCACGGGGCCGTGAATGTGGATGTGTACACGTGAACGCCGCGCGAAGGGGGCGCGAACCCTTTGTCGCGGGACAAAATACCGACACTGATCGGGGAACAGGCGTGAATGCGCGTAAACCCCGCGAATACCATCCACATTCACGTTCACGCCTGTTCACGGGGCTTCATGGAACTAATGTGGAGCCGCCATCCCGCGCTCCCTACACCTACCGCGAGACAGCACCGTGTACACCCGCGACCACCCGTGACCCGCCCGCCGCCGCACTACAGACAGTGACGTACAAACGAGCGAGCCAGCTTTTATCACCTTGTCATCCTTTACTCATTATTCAACATATACATTCCAGGTATTATTGAAAAACACCCCAAACAATGTCCATATCGTACCTGTCCCGAGGTCCTGGCGGCGTTCCCGTGCTGTATGAGCTTGAGCACCTCGTCCACGTTGTCCACCACCTTCTCCGTCAGTCCCACTATCTGCACCTGCTGCTTGCCGTCTTCCAGCACTCGCAGCTTCGCCTTATCCGCTAGCAGGTCGAACACCTGCAATTTAATACAATTCAGTATACAATAATTATAATGATTATGGACGCACTACCATCGCGCATAGCCAAATGCACAAAAATCCGTTCCTTTTTTACGGTTATTTCCATGTACGAGTCAAAGCCTGAAAGGAAGTCTGTTATGTGTGACCCAACAAATGTGCAACCACTGCATGTCTACGCAAGTTGTCTCCGTGGGAACACAATAGTGGCTGTCGCAGAAAGCCGATTATTTTACGTACTTATTCTTGCTAGTTCAATTACTAATCCCCAACGTTATTGACTGAAAAATAATGTTTTATGCAGTTTCAAGGCTTTCAATCCTAACAATTTACTTGTAAGTTAACGATTCTGATGATAATATGACCAAGAATTTATGGTATTGCATACCCCACAGAACAGACATTTTAAAGTACTGGAACAATCTCGATGTTTGCTTTATTTGTTTACCTTGCCGGAGTATATTTCGAAGAAGGACGCGGACACGATGAGGTTGAGTGGCTTGTACTTGGGAGACTTGAGGTACGCGAACACGTCGCGCGCTGCCATCGCGTAGATACCCTTCTTGCAGTCTTGAGTTTTGCCCTGGAACATTACAATTCATAAGTATTTATACAATTTCAATATGAACAATAGAAACGAATATATTATGTATGTGAATTCAATCATAAATAAATCTAGTACAAATACCGGCATGGATCTTGAGCGCTGACCTTCACCTGCGCAGAAGTGAGTTATTAGGTCCCTTTGGTAGATGAAGTGAGGAACGGGGGCGGGGAAAGTGTAGGGATTGGCCCGCGTAGCATGCTTTAGCGCATCGCGTCACATCCGCCACTCGGGATTCGTTATTTTGTGCGTTTCATTTGTCGATAAGTGTACGATGCGCAAAGCGATCCCCACTCTAAGCCGAGCGCTCAAGAACCGTGCCGGTGTTTGTATCCGAAGTATTCACAACAATCGTGAGCGACTACGTAAGGATCTGTCTCTAGTTGCTGCTAATCTATTGCGAAAAAGGTGTGAGTGTGTGGATACAACTAATTTCTTTATACGATGGCATCCGGCTCGAAGGACCTCAAAGAAAAGAGTCTATACACTTTTTAATGATGATAATTTTGAGTAACACGCAAAAGAATAAATGGAATTTATTGACTAATATGTTAAAATTGATTAAGTGATAACGAGTGCACGCGATTTGAAAGATATTTGTGTGCTAAAATATTGACCACGTGTAGCAAATGCTGACATAAAGATGTCAAAGTATGTGCTTGCACTGTAAAATTCTATTCTTCACGATTGTCCCGAGCAGTATCCTAGCTACAAAGATTGCTAAATGGGTTTCCTCGTCTATATTTTACTTCTCGACAAAAGAATTCACTAGTTCACTATAAGATAAAAAATACGAATATTTATTACCTGGAAGTCTCCACCCATGGTATGTGTCTTGCCGGAGCCAGTCTGTCCGTACGCGAAGCACGTCGCCATGCCGCCCTCGAATATCGTCTGCACTAGCGGCTTTGCCGTGTATCTGTAAACAGAACATAAGAAGTTAAACGTTTCGTCTATAAGTTTCACTTTAATAACGTAATGTAACAACATAGATAGATGACATCTAAATTGTATAAAGATAAACTAAACGTATGTGCTTAGAAAAGCACATTTAGAGAAGAAATAAGGTTTTTAAGGCCCACCGTCAACCTCTATGGATGGAAACACAAAAGCCCCAGTTGCAAACATTACCTGCCGGTGTTTTTGGCCAAAAGTAGCAAAGGTTCTACACGGACAGATTCCGCATGAAAACTCTATTGAATAATATTACGAAGCATGACTCGGTTTGTGCAGTCACACAAAGTTACAATACTCACTTGTAAACAACTTCATTGGTGCAGGTGTCGTCGAAAGCGTAGTCGAAACGGAACTTCTGGTTCTCGAGGTACTTCGTGAGGTCCACCTTGTTCTTGGGCTCGTGCACGATCATCTGGTCCTTTGTCGGCACACTGATTACGTCTACCTGAAATATACAGCCACGAATACATATAAGTAAATGTTCAAAAATTGTTATGAACTCCGAGAGAAAGAACTCCTGAATGAGTCTGCGACAATTGCCAGTTTTGAATAAATAGGTATTATTATTTCAGTAGTTTCCAGACTCTCTCTCAGCAAACTCATTAGATATGTTACCGGCCAACCCGATTTCAGGACAAACTAGTTTGGCCTAGGCTAAATTAGTTCTTGCGAGCTCGGGACTTGCTGGCACCCCGACTCGAACAATTTAGGTTAGAAGATCTTCGAGGCCTTTCAGACTCCGCCATCCTCTACGTTGTTATTTTTTTTAAACAACCAGAAGTAGGAGCCCCGTCAAGCGGGGCTCCGTCGACTTGTTCTTGGGAAGGAAGAACTAGTTTAGCCTAGGCCAAACTAGTTTGTCCTGAAATCGGGTTTGGCCGGTAACAGATATAAAAACTTTCATGACATACCTCTTTTTTCAAATTCTCCTTCTTGTTGAGCGGCCTCTTCCTGACGCAGACGGTGATCTGATGATCCTCGACGGGCTCGTTGCCGGTCAGCGGCCGGAACTCGATGCTGTTCTGGTACTCGCGGATCATGGCCAGGAACTCCCAGTTCGGGTTGCCGGGGTCCATGTTCATTAGGGCTTCCTGGAATGGACAGATTATGTTGAGTGTATTATATTTACATAGACGAGGAAATTAGGTGTTCTAGTGATGACAACAGTTGGAAGTCGTGGGGAAAGTAACAAAACGATTAACATAAAACATTGAATTGCTGGGCAAAGACTTCTTCATAAGCCTTTCAATTGAATTATCTAAATAATCACTACTTGAGCAATGAGTCTCATTTACATATTGCAAGAAGTTTGACTTCATTGCGATATTTGTTTGATCAACTGAATTCATTGGTCCTCAATCGTCTGCAATGTAGCATGTAATGCAGCTCGCATGCAGTTACTTGCATCGTCTAAATGAGGCTTTACAGGCTTATTTAAATGCTAATTATGCTACTGGCTTATTTAGTTACTGTAATCAGTTCATATTGCATAAAGCATGCACAAGTTACATTAATCCTAGGTAGATAACCATATTCCAGTTTACATCACTAAAGATAACAATACGCCGTTTTGACGTATTCATATTGTAGATTTAATAAGGGATATTTTAAAAATAAGTTTAAAGAGTAATGTTTAACTAGCTAATTTTAGGATTATGTAGAAAAAAACCATGTTAATACATATAAATTTAGTCCGTTACCTTCTCCTCCTTAAGCTCGGCCTGCCTCTGGCGCCTCTTCTCGCGGTTCTCCTTGAGTCGCTCCACCTCCTTGACGACGTTGGACCGTCGCACGGCGCCGGACGCCACCGCGTGCGGCACTGACACCGTGGACGACACGCCGGCCGGCCGGCCCGCGCCGCCGCTGCCCGCCACGCTCGTCGCTGTGAACTGTAGGCGATACTTGGGAGAAGGGTTCACAAGCATATAGCCCGCATAATGGAAAACGGTCGCCGTAGCTTATGCACGCCTCGACACCAGAAATCGCTTACGCGTTACCAACCCTGTAGAAACTTTCTCACGGCTTTTTTGAAGAGCCACACGTTGTAGCTCATTGGAAAATCTTCGGAAAGTTCCATTATGCAAAAAAGTCATTGAAAAATATCTGCCATTATGTTGAGGCACTCTTCTAAGCCCGTTACGAAGGCTTCAATTTCTGTCCTCAAGTTTGCTTGAACATTTACTCCAGATATCCTACACACACTTGTTGGACAATGCCTAAATTAAGCATTATTCGTATAATACAAAAAAAATAAGAGCTAATTTCAACAATGGAACTCTGAACGTACACCTAAAATACCTGTTCGTTTCATTATTCCATAAAAATTATAACATTGACAGTGGTTCTTAAACCGTTTTCGATGTAAACAATTCCAAAACGTAGATTTAATGTGTTGATCGCGTTGTTTGGTGGATTTCTCCCCTAAGTAAGCTACATGGGATTAGGGAAAGGATAAAGGAACCTCTTTAACATTATGCATTCTCCGTTGCAGATGTGGCATGTATGGCGAGTTCTGTTGCAGGCCCTGCGGCACGGACGCGGCGCTCGGCGTGCTGCCGGCGCGGGAGCGACCGCCCGACGGCGGCTGCTGCTAGCGGTCATGGATAGGAGACGGGTTAGGATAGGAATGAGGGCTCCTCTTCATCTTGGATTCTATTGAACGTGTTAAATGACCAGTAGATGATGGATTTAGGACAGGGAGCTTCTCTTAACCCTTTGTGTGATTATTTGTTTTGTTGTGTGACCTCAGTCCCATCGTCTTCACTATCAGCGTTCGTTCAGGTCTCTTAAGGATGCAAGTTGTAAAAAGGATGTCATTTAGGTATGGGGTTTGAGTATTACATGGATGACAACCATCTTTACGTGGCTTCAAACACTCCCCATTTCTCCTATTTCTCTTACACATTCTCTCGCCCTCACTCACACAGTATTGCCACCCCCACATAATATAACCCTCTCATCATTCAGTCAGACATAGAGATGGATTGCCGGCAAAAACTTTTATTTGGTGTTTACGGGCATTTATCGGCTGAATATTCAATGCCCCCCAATATATGTCCAGGGCACAACCAATCTCTAGTCAGACAGTTAAGTAGATGGCGTGTCCTACTTTCATAAAGCCATCTTCTTACCTGCTGCGTAATCCTAGTGTTGGTGACCGTGGCCTGTGGCGGCTGTACCGGCGGTGGAACATTCTCGGCGCCGCGCCGGCCGGTCGTGTCGCCGCCGTGACCGTTCGTGTACGCGCCGGCCGCGTTTGACAGCCGCATCTGGTTGTTGCGTGTCACTCGGGACGGCGCTGTTGACAATGAGGACGTATAAGACGAAAGGATAGAGATCTTGCCCTTAAAATTAAACTAAGATGAACTGCAAAAGTAATAGAACAAGCGAACTCTTTATGAAAATCCAATAACACACTCTGCGTTGTAAGATGGGTCAGGTAATGCCGACAAAAGTGTGAGTTTCAATAGGGTAAGATGCAGTTGCGGTTACTGCAACCATCAATACTTTGCCGGTATTAAGCACGTCTGTTTTTTATCATCAATGCATAGTGCAATGGTGATAAAAAACTCACTCAATATTTTCGGAAGAGCTAGCAACAATAAGCGATTTTACTTCAAAATTTGGATTCAGCAGCAAATACGGACGAAGGCATACAGCGTTAGACGCCTTACCTTAACATCTATCGTCTACAATATACCCACAATCCGCATATTTGCATTCTTTGCACTAAGCTTTACAATGTTTCATGTTCATAAAATTGCAGGTTGATAGATCCTTAAAAGAAAGTCTCACTATGATTTAAGGCTTGTTATATTGCGTTAAAGACATCCTCGCCCACATTGTCATAAATGGTATGCAGATATTTCGCATACAATACAAATGGCTTATGATATGCAAAACTACAGAAATGTGTGTTAATCTTTTGCCTGTTTCGAATTTGAGTAAAGGATTATACGTAAGAAGACCTTGCGTCTTTATATTTTACAAGGTTTGCTGCCATATAAATATCCAGAAACTGGTCCAAAATCTATTTCGGATACACTTAAGCTTTAACATTTAGCAACGCTATTAACAGGCAATATCTCAAGCCTTAAATGTAGCTCATAAAAATTCGAAGTCACGCAATTTTTCACCAAAACGTTGTAAGCAAATCACTCGTCATGCAAAGACATTACTTTGTCTATATTCGCTCATACAACACCTAACTTGTCTGTGAATCATACTGACGTAATACTTAAATCTAGACAGAAAAGAAAATGTCCAAAAATGTGCAAAAAGCGTAACGTTATGAGATGTGGGAACGCAATAGAGGTGCGATATGAACAGGCCTTACGTGATTTCGTCTTTTGTTCCTCTTGCGTCGCCTCTTCAGGGGGCGTTTCAGATTTCTCAAAAGCTTCCATCGGTTCATCGTTTTCAGTCGAATCGGCGACGCGCCTTCGACATCTCAACCACGAACAGCACATTTTGTGTGATATTTAGTTTGTTTGTTTATCTCATTACATGACATGTGCTGCTCTGATAGACTGATTGTTCGGAATGAGTTCAGTTTGCGTTGGCGCAAGGCAATCCTGCGCCGCCCGCCATATTAGGATCTCTTTCCGTAGTCAAGGCAATGAACCGTGACGCACGCGCCCGGCACGGCCGCGCGTGAAGGTGAAAACACATGTCTACCTTATTGGTAAACGAAATAGTTCACATACTATTTAATTCCACATTCAAAAGTGGTCGTAATCGGTGACCCGGTAAGGTATAAAGGGCGCGCAGACTCGTTTCATTTGAGCGCAGTGTAACGTATAGTCATTCGAAAACATATGAGCAGTGATTTAATTTTGAACTACACTTCAAAATTTAATAAATGGAATTTACTATCATTTATCATGTCATCTATGTAAATATTGTATGATCAGTCTTGTCAACAACAACAATCACGGCACAACTCGGAGATCATAGATACAGCAGCAGAAAATGTCAGGTTAACTTTTAGAGATATACTTTCTTCATTAAAATAAACCAACGCCTCCTCTCAAATAGCCATAACAAAAACCAATTTACTGTTAATACAAGAGCTAGGCGATGTACCACCTAATATGGCAGAAAACCTGAACAAGCCAACGGCTTACGGTGCACTGGCATGAAAAACTGCTCGATACCGCCAGATCGGTTGCGTCTATCAATCCATTGGGCAATCGACTGAAATTGGAAAATAATGGAGCCCATTATTGTCCCCACGTCTAATGAAACATTTATTGTGACGTGACGTCACGAGCTTCTATGTGACTAATCGATAGTTGTGACTTGACAGCTTAGGGTTGTGAACTTGGCAGTGGGGTGTTAGGAAGGGTGGATAAGTTCCGTAATGACGAAAATTTTGGGGTTGAACTTGACATTTTGTTTGCATCAGCTGTGCATATTCCCATAACTTGGACGACAAGTACAAATAAACAGCAGTAGACCAATTAAATTTTTCTATACTAAAATAAAGAATAAGAAGTTTAATAAAAAGGTTTTAGTCTATTATATTCTATCACATATTTTCTAAGTAATATATCGAACACCCACAACACCAATTACTTGAAAGTAACGCCTAACTATGAACAGTAATTTAGCAGAACGACTGTTATTAACCGTAAAAACTGAATGAGCCAATCCAATCTAAAAGCTCACCTGGGTATTTCGCTAAAATACTGTTTTTGCGCAACTTAAGGACACGCGAATTAAAATAGGCTACGAAACACGAGGCAACTCCTTACACGTTCACATAAACTTCACATTTTGCATATGGAAAAGATTACCTACTTAATAAACATTTTAAAGAAATTTATGTTTTACTAAAATATTGTTATGACCCCGGCCTATGCCACATGTTGTTTCAAAATGTAAACTGCATATAATTAAAATGTTATGCCGTTGATTTTTTTGTTTTTATTGCACATAAATTAACTTGTTCTTTCCTTTAATGACACTGTAAAACTCCCATGCACTCTTGCAACGTTCTGAATCGCAACTGATTCACGAAAATTTCGTACATCAATATTATGATCTGGGTCATCGATTCGCATAACTTCTAAGCAGGTTATTACCTCATTGCCGGGAACTTCATCAACCGACTTCCTGTCACTTCCGTTACAACATCTTTGATTACCTTTGCTTCGTTTTCATATACATCCACTCTTTCCACAAGTATACCAACAGTATATATTTTAAATGCTATTGTTGAAGTTGGCTGCAAAGAGTTTGCAGTACACACAGCTGTTAATGTAACAAAACGGTAGCCTAACAACAAGATGACGTCAACTGTCACATGGCCTAACCTGTAGAACATTGAGCCTTTGCCTGAATATGGAGCAGAAAAAAAATCACTGGCGCATAACAACGGTTCTCTTGACAACGGGACGATGCATTGATCAATTGGGATTTGCTTCCACGTTGCATATTTGAAGGCAGCTGTTGCCAACGAATTCGCTCGAGTGGAGTTTGGGACTGAGTATCGCGGCCAGTTAGCGAGTTTGCAATGTGACATTTTGCAAAGTATATCAAGATCAGCTATTTTTGTTGTATTTAAACCTCGAATTGAGAGGACAACACAATTAAGCAAGGTTGAATACATAGAGTTGGATATTTATGAGCGAAGAGATTTCTCTCTATCTTGAAACAATTGACGAGAAAGGTCCCTTAAGGGCGCATAATCAGAAAGTTGGCAACGTCGCAAATAACTGTTAAATATTTACAAGTTTAAATTAATTGGGTAAATTTACTGTATGAAAATGAGAAATATGGCTCTGTAGTGCACTAAAACATTGATTATGGAATGCAATAATTAATCATAACCGAATAACCGAATATAATTATAGTTTTAGATCTGAAACGGTTACAACATCAAATTCAGTGTTTTAATTGCATTCCTATATCAATGTTTTAGTGCACTACAGAGCTATATTTCTTATTTCCATACAGTAACATTGCTAAATTAATTAAAACTTGATAATATTTGACAACTATTTGCGACGTTGCCAACCTCAGAATATGCGCTCTAAGGCAATCAGGAACTTAATCTTGTGTTTACAAACATTTAACATATTACAATCAGTCGAAATAACCTGCAGTTATTAGTTTACGAGCCGACACGCGTAATGTTCATGGTAACTGACCATAACGTTTGCTATCAACACGAACTTTTACAATTATAGTATGTTTCACCCACAAGTGTATGTTTGTTTTGATACGGGAGCTCTAACGGATATATTACAGTTTTGTAAACAGTTTCTAGTCTACATAGAAGCTTATTTTAAACCAAAACAGGACATTAATAGAGGATGTTATGTGTGAGACCATAACATAACCGATATTTATTTCAAAAAGTTACAAAAACCTATATTTGTGAGCTGGTTTCAAAGCCAAGTATTTTGGAAATTATGTATACAGAGTTACTGGTCAATCCAAGACAAAACTGGTCTAGGTCCGTAACATCAAGCATTATTGAGATAAGTTTGACATATCCAGAGTCGAAAAGCCACCTTGACGTAAAACATGTCCAAAGCCGGATGACCAGCTATAGTAGCGCAATCTTTTAAATCCTGTTCAGATCCAAACCTATACCGCAAGCAAGGCTTAAATCCTGGTACCTGGTTCCTTTCCCTGGAAACAAATCGGGATTTCCTTATGCTAGCGTTGTTTACGTTATCAACGGAGTTTATCGGGAACGCGTGTTTGATACTACGTTCGATAACAAACCAACGTATGTATGTAATGTTTTTGTACATGAAACGTTAAGACTTATGTAATCACTTGCGGAAGAACGGAAGTAAGTAGACGTCGTTAGTGGAAATTGCTTTGAAACATGACAGCTGTCCGCAGAGAAATGAAGAAACCGCTACTGGAGTATTGTTGGATAATGCCAACATAACAGCACTGTGAATGACGATTGGTGATATACCAATACTTAAAACATCCAAAACTGATATGAGAACTAGGCTGAATGACCAGTACTTTGATTCAGTCAGTTAAAAGGTAAAGGTCAAGGTGTTTTCTGGGACGCCACCTATTCAGATCGAAACTCCCTCAATGAAATAAGCCAGGGTAAGCAAGCCAAAAGGCTGTGGTATTATTATTTTTGACCACAGTAATCAGATACAATTCATTTTCAAGACATTACAGAGGGATCACCCACGCTTTAATCTTATCTCTCATGCGTTAATTAGAACGGGAGGTGATGCCAACATGCATTTAGTTCGTAGGTTAAGTGACCAGCTGAGATCATAGTGATGCTGTTTGGGTTTCGACAGACTACTCTCAGAACATGTCCGTACACTGACTTTTAGTCTTTACCGTAGGGCTCAGACAAGTGCTAATGGCGTTCAATGCGTTGCGTGATTGTCCAATCGACTTTCGTTCAATTCGGTTGCCATAAGGTTTTCAGCCACATACATCAAAAAAGTTAGTGTAGTGATCACTAACTTTTTTAAGCTGATATATTTTTTAAATTTTATGGAAAATCATTTAAACTGTTTTATATACTAAATCTATATTTATAAATAAAGAATCCATTAAGAAGAAGAAATCATAATAATCTACCGTAACAAAAAAGATTTCCATTTTTCAAAGTGATCAGTAACTTTTTATGATGATCTCAAACACAATTATTTTAAATCACCATCATCTGTAACAAATGTCACTTTGCCAGGACCTCAGTCCTTGTGAAGACCAAAAATCTCGGTTTTGTAAAGACGAACAATTTCATAAGTTGTTTGAAGGACACAGCTCAAACAGCAGGGTTGAAGTGTCTAGAGACGCTATCAGACCAATTGCAACCTAATAAATATGTGCCAATTCCTGTCATGTCAAGCCTCATTATTCAATTGCTCCTAAACGAGTACTAAACGACATAATTCTTGTAATGGCCGGGCGACATGAAAACTGGGTGCAACGAATCGCATTAGAGAATGACCGAGCATGCAAAATTTTGATTAACCCAATGATGGATCACACGACCTTTGCGATCCTACTTAGAAACTGTACACCTGAACTAAACTAGAAGTAAATTAAGCAGTAGAAACAGCAGCACAAACTCGTTTATTTTATAGGAATGATCGCAGTCCATCAGATTTCAATTCTTCATCCGAATTTTCTTATTAGCTTTCACTGAAATAATTTTGAACTCTGTAAAAAGTGGGCAACTGGTCAAATATAAGTTGAAGCGTCTAAACGGTCTAGAAGTTGAACGCGTCCAAAGTTTGCCTTTCAAAGAAACTGGACCTACAGCAAATCAAACTTTGTGTTTAATGGAAGCAGACACATACAAAATTGAAGACTACCACGTGTATTTAAAAGTCAATAAAACATTAATGGACATACGGGGTCGCGACATATCTCACGGGTCGTTACCCAGCACCTACGCAAATGAATCACGCTGCGCATCCTTTATTTCATAAATTCATAAACAATGTCTCTTGGTAAGAAACACATTGCACGTGGGATGGGGAATAAAAAGATTCGGTGATCAATGAACTTTATGATCTATCGCGTTTGAAGGCGCAATTAGGAAGTTTTGATTTGACGAACAAAAGAAGTTGGATAAAACTCTTAGGTTGATAGCGTGTAATTCTGAAGTTGTCGAAGAAAATACTACTATAGAAATGTTTCGAATAGTTTTGGCTGTAGTACAACTGCAGAGTTCGAGTTCAAATCTTAGCTTTTGGGAAACCAACTACCTTTTTTACGGAACGCGAAAAACTTCGTAGGAATAAACTGAATTGTTTCAGCATAAGGTAAAATAAACATAAAATTCTACATTGACGCTTTCGAAGTTTTAATTAAGTCCCTAATGAGTTTTAATGAGTAGGATGGGCTTGATTTACACAAAGATGCTGAGGCTATTAAAATTCAGAAAGTTCAAGGAAATTCCAACTTTGAAGAACGAATTTTGCAAGATATCAATTTTTTATTGAATCAGTTCAAAAGTTCTTTTGTGTATCGATCCGTGTGTTAGGCCGTCCATCAAAAATTTAAAGAAGTCGCTCGAACAATAACTCGGAAGTACGCTAACTCATTATTAATCAGCTTATTTACTGAAATCGATCGACATGACAAAGACAAAGTTTATTTATGGCTCAGTCTTTATCCCTCAGAAGGTCGTACAGAAACCAAACTTGGTAATGTCAACAGCTTCAACAATTAGCATAATAAATCTCCAGTAGCGACTTTCCGAAAAGGGAAACTTTTCCGTCTACAGAACCATCAGTATGCGGCACTAGCAACTCTGAATCAATTCCCGGGATACCCCTTCACTTACAACGAAATCCGACCTTAACACAATGCATTTCGGATTAGTATTGCACAAACACCATCACAGACAGACAGAAGGGGGTTGAACTTACGGCCTACGGTCGCCCGCCGCGCCTGAAGATTCGGCTGAACGCATCGCTCGTACAACACTGGCATATCGATGAAAATATAACAAAAATAGTAGAATTTCCAACCCAAGGTCAGGTTAACAGCACTATTGTGTGTAATCCATTTGTGTGATTGGTTAAATTTGATTTTGGAACACCGGTGCCAGCCAGTGTTGTGGTACACGGCCGGTCGCGCACTGCCCGCGCGCCACTGCTCCGGCCCACACTTATAGCGATGGAACTAACGGAGTCACGTTGACCGCCCCATGTCAAATTCATACAACCCCGAAATAAAGCGGCTTAATAGCGACACGCCACCACCATGTGTTATTATGAAGATAAACAAAGAAAAATGCTATATACGTCGGTTTAGGAAGCCATACGTTAGGTCTGGACTTCCTGCGGCGGAAGAAACTAGAGAAATAGCACTTGATAAAGGGAAAGGTCAAGTCCAGAATAGCATTGTATGACATAAAGTTAAGATGACCTTTGTAACAAGTTAACAACAACCTCACGTTCTTGGGTGATATCTAGATGCTCTCAATCCGTCGTATAGAAATCTTTCCGCTTTAAAAGGGTTTACTTAAGGCTCGAGCGAGACGTGCTTAAAATTTCTTCAGGCTGCTATTTTAGTGCGCGTCTAATTTCAAGAGCCCTCTTACTTGATACAAGGTCAACCTTTGGTAATATACACCGTGACTTTTTAGTCGTCTTACAAAAGTCGTCCACTTAATGTATCCGACCTAAAATACCTCTAGGCGAGTTTAATTTTTTTTAAATCGTTAATAATAATTTTTATTTTTAATAAATAGGTACATTAGAAATATGAAACACCCTGTTAAAATGTTTACGTATCAATCTGTAGAGTATACCTACCCAGCGCAATAGTCGGGTAGATAAATCCATTTCCATTTTCTATGAGACAAGGGCGTTTCTAACTACACCTTGTGTCATAATAACCAATTAAAGTTTTATTATTAAATTTTCCAAATCTCTTAAATACATATTTTTTTATTATAAACGTGTTCTAGTCATTGGATACATTAACTGGGCTGCTTTTGTAAGACGACTAAAAAGTCACGGTGTATAATCGATGTGGAAAATTATTAAATTTAGAAAGTTTTGAATTCATGTTTTTCTTTTGCTTGTATAAAACGATCGAGCCGGTGCAAAATTTTACTTCTGTGTCCAAAAACTCTCATTTGTCAGGTAGGCATGCAACATTCTGCTGCCATTATTGAGAAGCCAAATAATTAAATAAATTATATTTTTTCCACGTCCAGCATTTTCGTGAAGATTTTGTAGTTTTGAACCGACTTCACTACGATGCGACTTCGAATTTTCGATGATGATGTATTTTTTAATCCTTTAAAAACGTGGTAAATCTTTTGCTAATTCAAATTGGTAGTTGTCCCGTAGAAAATGCGGTAAAGTTATTTGGTATTAACCAGCTTTAGTCCGTTCCACATACTACATAGACATGAATTTCATACTGAGCCTAAACAAACGAGTCGTACAATGACACCGAGCCGTATCTACAAAATCATTAAAAGCCGGTGCATTGCACTTGTCAGTAGCATTCTCATGCGGGGTGGGAACGATAAATATATTATAACACGTCCACTAATTGTGTGAACCACCACTGGCGCCCGACATAACTGCACACTTGCATAGGCACAGCACGCCATTGTACCGCCTGACGTTAATTGTGAAATTAATTAACGAAGAATTCTCGGATTTTGATGAATGACGGCTCTATTTTTAGGGTTCCGTAGTCAACAAGGAACCCTTATAGTTTCGCCATGTCCGTCCGTCCGTCCGTCCGTCTGTCCGCAGCTTAGCTCAGAGACGCCCAGCACTAGAAAGCTGTAATTTGGTGTAAATATACGGATTTGTTGCGTCAAAAAAGTGGTAAAATAAAATCTCGTAAAATATTTTTTTTTAGGGTACCTCCTGTACACGTAAAGCGGGGATGTTTTTTTTTTCTCGCGTACCCCTTAGTGTGGGGTATCATTAAATAGGCCTTTAAAAAATATTGGTAGTTTCCATCAACAATTTTTTGATAAAAAGATTCGTTTGTGAAATATTAAGCTTTAAAGTGCTAATTTTTGCCCTACTCGAGTGTCCCCCCCCTCTACCAGCTAAACGGTTATGTTTGGGGGTGTGAAAAAATTTACAATAGTAGTATATAATTATAACGAAGTTTAAAAGAAAATTATAATGACTAAGTGGGCTTTACAAGTTTACGAGTAATAGTTGACCAACTTATAAAACGTACTGGGATTACATTTTCCTAAACAAAATGTATCGGAGAACAACTGCAAATGTAAGTTTGTCAACTTCATTTTTACAGCTATAATAGGTAGTGGAGTGGAGTGGAGTGCAGTGGAGTGGAGTGCAGTGGAGTGGAGTGGAGTGGAGTGGAGTGGAGCGGAGTGGAGTGGAGCGGAGTGGAGTGGAGTGGAGCGGAGTGGAGTGGAGCGGAGTGGAGTGGAGCGGAGCGGAGTGGAGTGGAAGGGAGTGGAGCGGAGCGGAGTGGAGTAGAGCGGAGTGGAGCGGAGTGGAGCGGAGTGAAGCGAAGTGGAGCGAAGTGGAGCGGAGTGGAGTGGGGTAGTGTGGGGTGGAGGGTCGAAAATCGCTTGAACCTTTTTAACAGGTTCATAGCGATTTTCGACGTGCCTTGACACCTCTCAAGTTTTTTTTTTAATACTTCATAAATCGTAAACCTTTCAAAGTTGGAACCAACTACAAGAACTTTTATAGTATGTTATTACTTGCTGCTACGGAACCCTTTATGGGCGAGTCCGACTCGCTCTTGGCCGGTTTTCAAGAATGGTCACGTAAATCGTGACTTTTTCGAATATCGTCAGATGAATTGCTACTAGTAAACGCAAATCGATAATGGAGCATTTGCATGCAATTTAGCTCTTAAGATTTTCTTCCGAGATCCATCACAATGATATCTGCTGTGATTGATGGCGTACCGGATGAATAGTCTTATTTCTTTTGAATCAGAAGAAAGTATAGCATTATGCAATACGAAAAGTGACTGCCACTGCGAGAGAAAAATTACGCATTTTTATCCAACAGTAAGAAAATAAGGTTCTATTTAGGTTACATGGATACGGTCAATTTTAGAAATTGAGATATCCGACAGTGCAGTAATCTGAAGACACCTCCAGGGTGACGCCGTCGGCAGTCATCTTTACTGCCGTCCTGTCGCGCAATTCATGTTGGTAGCAGCGGAAGGACTACCTAGAGGCCTAGCAATGTGTATCACGTTTGTGAATTATACATTACCAAAGCCAGGCATAAAACAGTGAGAAGTTGTAATATCCTCTGAATAGTATACTATGCCTAAATTTTAGAAATCTACTGTGTTATTTCTGCCACTACATACAATTACTTCTACTCTGTTTTAGGGTTTGAGTGCATAATTCCACCTGTTATGCTATGTTCTTACTCTTCTTGCTTCGACCACGGTCATACATCATTGACGTATAGGCTTGGCTTTCTTCGAGAAGTCAGTGCTAAATGTGAACCAACGCCCAAAACGAAACGTTCGTATACTTAATTACTTATCATCAGTCACACAATCATGAATACCAAAGTAGTTTTTAATGGCAAACTTCAATGAAACTTGAATGAGAATGATCCAATCTGCATGATTACGAGGCTGGTTCACAAAGTCGGTCAACAACGCATTACAATTACACTAACGACCTTCGCGGGAGCACAATGTCAAGAGCGGTAACGTTTTGACAATGACCCTACCTTAGCTCAAGTGCTACTGTTTAAATTAATCAAGGTACTAGGATAATTTATAGTATGGGGTTCTCTGGGAGATTGGATTGGGGAAACCGTGAATAGGGAAAATGAGGAGGCTATGGAGAAACCTACGGCAAGTATTGGGAAAATACAGAATGACAAAAATGACGATGAAAAATTATGGAGAAGCACTCAATACTCAATACTCAATACTTTTACAAGTATATCAGCCACCAGCGAATTTAGATCAAAATTATAAATGATGCAAATACTCAGAATGTAATCTGAGAAAGGGTTTTCAAAAAGGTTCAAAAGGGTTGAGAAAAAACCAAATATTGCCTCGTCACCATCAGCCAGTTACGAAAGAGAAAATAGAAGTAAAGCATATTATGGAAAAATGATCTCACTTTCTAAACTAACAAAATTAACCAATTGAAAAACTGCAGTGACCACATCTCAAGTGGGACAGTCAATTCGGACATTTCAGATCACGTTAGCTGCCAAATAAATCTTGCGCAATCGATTGACGCAACTCAGGGCATACTGTGCGCTGGCACGCGATTGGGGTGACCAATTTACCATTATTTTTTTGTTCTTATTAGACGGCCAATGAACCTAATATTAATTTATGGTGTAGTGATAGGTTTACAGGTGATTGTATGTCAAGTTCGGACAAGGACGTGACGAATATGGAACGAAATCTAATGAGGATCGAATTTCGTGCGTCATTCGTAACTTATTTATTCATTATTCCATTAATAAAGAAGAAGTAGTTAAAGAATATTTCGCCGTTACTGTTTTATAGAGTATCCAGAAAATTCAGATCGATGCTAGTTGAGTGCTGATAAAAGTGGTATATCTAACTAGACTTAGAAAGCTGCCCAATGTCACCTTCGACTCACCTAAATGCAACAAATATTATACAAAACGTCAGCAGCCAAGGGCCTAGGGGAGACTAAAGACGCGTCTCAAACTGAGGGAACCCTGCCAACCCTCGGGGTATCTCGAACAAGTGAATTTTGAACAAGACCGGAATACGAAAATCTCGAGGTTTAAATTCAAAATTGGTCGTGTCTCATTAGAGAAAAAAAAACCACCAGTCACCCTTCTAAACCAACGTAAAGCCTCCTGCAGACACACGCGATTAATCGCGCGGGGCGACATGTCGCGGTCCATTCGCAGTATTTTTAGAGTGGAAATTAGCTTGGCTCGTTGTCGCAGCGCGATTAATCGCGTGTGTCTGCAAGAGGCTTAATTCAATTCAATTCAAATTCTTTATTTCGAGCTTGTAACTCATATTAAGGGGTTAGTAACATTGTTCTTAAAATCTAGTGTAACGGTGAACTAGATATCTTTGAGATATAGCTTTTCCATAGATTTATTAGCAAGAAGGTCGGAACATAACCTAACAAGGACCAAAATATCTATCCTATAACAAGTCCCAGGTTTCTACTACTACTCTTGGGTGTGGTGTGTGACAAATTTTAATATCAATCCAGCGAATATAAAGGCGTGAAAAAACAACAGTCAGACAAACAATAGTAATTTCCGTATTTATAATAAATGATTATGGATTCTAACACTATAACTTTTCATGCAATAAGTGGTAAGTCGTAAATTCGATCAATGCATGTCTGGTACTAAACAATTCATACTTGGCTTCCTATTCAGATTACTGAAACATTAAGAGCATGAACACGATCGGTTTGAAAACAGATAAAATGAATTACGTGAACGAAGTGAAAGGTATCTAATTTCTCTCTCTTTCTGATTATGTTCGATTATAAAATGCTGATATAATTCGCAGTATGCGCGATGACAGCGCCAGTACCTTATTATTTGGGGACTTTTAATATTCGTCAATTCTTGGCAATTAGTTATTTTGATAATTTTTCATAAAAAAAATAGATAGAATCTAAATAAGTACTTAAAAAGGTAGTCGCGCATATTAAGCTTGACACACGTTGCTCGCGAGAGTTCCGAGTTATTTCACATCACTTCACACCTGCGATTATGACAGTCGACCACAGAGTTCACAATTTTCATTTTCAATTTACGGGTCGTTATACTATTTAATTAATTCATCATCCCGTGTCTAGACTACAATTAGATGGCTGGTCAATCTAAATACTACGATATAAAAATTTTCGTGCTGTCACAAATATTAAACTCACATACAAAAACAGTCTCAACTCATCTTCGAGAAAGAGGTCGCCCGAAGAATCCAACTCGGATGGGCAGCGTTTGGAAAGCTACGTGATATCTTCTCATCGAGAATCCCACAGTGTCTCAAGACAAGGGTGTTTATTGTTTAACCAGTGTGTTGCCAGTGATGACGGCTCTGAAACGTGGTCTTTGACTGCTGGCCTTTTAGAGAGACTAAGAGTCACTCAACGAGCTATGGAAAGAGCTATGCTCGGAGTTTCTTTGCAGGATAAAATCCGGAACATGGATATTCGGCGAAGAACCAGAGTCACCGACATAGCTCTTAAAATTTGCAAGTTGAAGTGGCAATGGGCAAGCCACATCGCTCGTAGAACTGACAACCGATGGGGAAGAAAAGTTCTCGAGTGGCGACCACGGGCCTCCGACTAGGTGGACCGTTGACATCGTGAGGGTCGCGGGCAACCGATGGATCCAAGTGGCGAATTGTCGTTCGGCGTGGCGGTCTAAGGGGGAGGCCTATGTTCAGCAGTGGACGTCTTCCGGCTGATGATGATGATGATGATGACACAAACAGTGAGAACTACTTGCAGGTCATACAAATATTTGCTCCGTGCGGAAATCAGATCTGACACACCACAGCAGTTGATCGCTCAGCCATTGCGCAAGCTGTGCCGTCAAATTAAAAAGAAGTAGCGCAGAATATTGACTGGTTTAGGTCGGAAACGCACAGGCCGGTGGCTTGCTTAGCGCCTAGAGCCTAGCGAGTATAACGAACGTTCGAAAACGTTCGTGAACGGCCGCATTGCGCGCTTGACACCTAGCTAGTCGTCAAGCGCCGTTCACGAACATTTTCTATTGTTCGTGACTCGCTAGGCTCTAGGCGCTAAGCAAGCCACCGGCCTGTGCGTTTCCGGCCTTAAGGAATGGAGGGAGGCCTTTGCCCAGCAGTGGGAAAGTACAGGCTAGTACATAAATACTATATTTTCTTTAAATGTCAGACCGACTTTCACGTACATAAATATTATTATTTCAGTACAAATAATCACAAAGCTTACATTGTATCAGTTAAAATAAATAATTAGTCCTACAATGCGCTATAATTGTTAAATTACAAAAATAAATGCGCCCGCGCCGTGCAGGTGACACAATTATTATCAGTTCAATGCCCCCGTGACTATTAGGAACAAAGAAGATTGGGTGAATGTTGATAGAACCGTTGAAATTAACCTAGATATGGGTCGTAGATAAATAAACGCTATCTTTCAAACTTTATTTTTACGCTGCTACGGAACAATGTTATTTTCAGCATTAACTGAAGTTGGTTTCAGCCTGCAGCTTACCCCGGTAATTAACCCATGAAAATGTACTATGAGGATTAAAAATCATTTCTTGACTCAAATTCGGTTCTACCTATAAACGCAATAATTATTGAAATGTATTCAGCTGTTAAAACGTGATAAGGTTAGAGTAGACATTTACAGATACACTTATATCCGTGCTGGTATTATAAATGTTATCTAGACTAAAAAAATCTCCAAATGAAATTCAACTGAAAACGTGCGGATGACAGTCACGTACATGAGAGCACAACTCTACAGCTCTGCCGGCATTTGCTCCTGAATTTTACAAGCATCTCTTTCCTGTGCCAATTCTTTTAATTTAATTAGTTACAGTCATTTCGGTCGACGAACCATTTAATTATGTTAATTAACTTCATGCTGAATTACTGTTGTTTTACGAACTCCGCACATGCCGATCTTCCAGGTTAAGCCATGCTTGCCGAGATTAGTCTGTGGATGAGTGACCATCTATCATAGCGAGTTTCCTCCGTGGCTCGGAAAGCTCGTAAAGCCGTTGGTCCCGGCTGTCATAATATCTAGATTTTTGACAGTCGTTACTGTAAGTCCGAAGCTCGAAAGGCTTACTAAGGGGTAACGTATTACCCCAGTCACAAGGTTGTGAAGGTCAGAAATGCAATCGCTCCATGTTAAACACTTATATTCAGCTGCATAGAGTTCGACTGGAAACCGACACCAACGTCCAACAAGGGAAAAGGCTAGGCAGAATAGATCCGAACTCCTCACTAACTTTAAAGAAAAAGTTCTTCAAAGAAGGTCAAATGCAAAGAACTCGCAAGCGAAACGAGTATGTACCTACGAAGAATTTTAGCAGGCTTCTACCGTTTAAAACTTCCATTACGGTAAAAAATTGTGGAGATAACAGTGTATCCTCCCAGTGTAACCCCGACGTAGCCACGACGGGTTCACCCTAATAAACTACCCACTCGGCGTCTATAAATTGCAAGAGTGCAATACTAGAGCTTTGGCTTGGAGCTGAATCAATAAATAGTGATAAGCTTGGGACCGCAGTCCATAAGAATTTAAAGGAGTTAGTGTATAAATAGCTTCTCTATAGGTAGTCCAAAGAAGCTTTATCTGGGGTGAAATTCCATTTATGGTAATTTAAAGTGGCAGAAAGAATTCGAAAGAAACATGAAAATAAAACACATTTTTCAGGGTGAATTGTGTCCGGGCTGTGTTCTATTTCCGAATAAATTAATTTTCTTTTTGGAACTTCTCATTCATAACATCCCGGAGACTGGATTTGTGCCTGGTCACAAATCAGCGATGGCGTTGCATTGACAACGAATCTCAAATTTACTTATTTTTTGGGAATTACAGGCGTCACGTCATGTAGTAATTTTAAATCAACTTTAGTTACCATTATAACAACACCTGGACACATACAAAAATTCTCAGTAACATAGAAAACAAATGGAACCTTTGTGACAACAATTTCGCGTGCCCCACCTGTAACAAATGACCCGCGACCGTTGAACCCGCCAGCCAGACGCAGCGACGCTCATGCACGACGAATCAAACGTCAAACTAGCTGTGTCTCACTCTAGCGTGAAAAGAATGTGTGCAGATAAAACTTATAACTTATTTACTCTTTCTCCAATAGAAGATAATGGCGATGATAATCGGTGCATTGACAGGAATGACGATGGTCATGAATGACAGGATAATTAAAACAAAACATTAAAACTATGACTGTAAGATTGAATGTCGTAGAGCTGGAATACTTTATTCGTGAGCATAATAATCGTGTGGACTATTAAGAGTACTGATAGAGCTAAATATTGTTCGCGACGTCACGAAGATATCCATTTTAGAAAACCCCCAAATCCTAAGGATTACATGTCAGATAAAGTCAAAGATGATGTCCACGGAGGATAGGCGACAAGAGCATCAGAGGAAACAGACCAAAATAACTAAAATAAAAACTGTATTTGACCAAAATCATTTAGTAAGAGACACGTTCAGTCTCAAAGCAGCTGCAGACTAAGATAAGCTATCAAAGATCACTCATGTCAACACGTATTTTAAAGAGGTCTACGACCGCTTTTCTTTTGAAGATTAAAACTGACTGTTGTGTTTATAACAAAGCAAGGAGTATTCTGGATATCACACAAGAACTCTTAAAAGCTGCAGTTGCATTAGGGACCTAACTTTGTATGATATAGTTAGACAAACAGGCATTGTCTGAGTTAACGTAATGCAGAAGATAACGAACCAATGAATCATCGCGTGACATGAACCAAGCCGGTGCTGCGACCTCATTGCAATGCATTACTAATATTTGTGGACACATTATCGTTATGTCCACAGAATTTTATAAGGACAACTTTTAAATAAAGTAAAAATGTTACTTTTCTCTACTTGTTTTACTTGTTACTTCATTTTAGGAACCAAAACCTATCTTTTAGATTAACTGGCAACATTCTTTTTTTAGACTTTGATGTCCCGCTGCTCGGTAAAGGAAAGGGTAAGAGAAAAATGTTGGAGGCCCATATCCTTCCAACATTTTTCATACTCTAAAATTTTAAACCTGGCAGAAATCACGTTACAACTTAAAATCCACAGATTCTACCGTGCAGAAATGACACAAAATGCATACAAATAGTCACAAACCAGACAAGAACTCAACACTTGATCCAAAAATATAAACCCAAATCCAGAAGCCATCACAAAGAAAATCACGAACAATACGAATCATCAGCTAAAATGGAACTGAAATATGTGATAAAGTCTTGCGAGACACACGTCATGCCAGTTCAAGATCGCTATTAAGATTGAGTGCGACCGTTAGGGCAACGTTCGCCTCATTAGAACGTCTTTACTTTTTCATATTATTTTTGTTTTATGCCAGTTAGAGCGCTTTAAAAGGAGGTTCACGCAAGTGTGATGTCATTGGTCGGTTTTGGGGATCCTTCTTTGGGCGAATTAATTGCTTTATTAATTTTCCGTTACTTCAAGGTCAGTTAACTTTGAACTGTTTTGCGTAACAGTAAATTAAATATCAATATTCTACGACTTCAAAGTTCCATTTCAAGTATTCATCACCATAATTATACGCAACCCACGAGAAAGATATTTTAATAATTTCGGCAGTTGAGTAATTTCGTGGGTCCTTTGTTCTGATTAGGTTTAATCCATAAACAGCACGTGATCTATATTTGAAAATATATTTACCTAGAATACAGCATATATGTATTGCACATATAGCAGAATGATTCACAGACATCAAAACAGTTGCATGACTAAATACATGAGCAAGATTTGCTCGTCCTTTTGATGAAGGTGTTGCGAAACCAGTAAATATGAGTAGTTATTATAAACATTTGTTTAATGAAGACTCGTTTGTCTTGAAATGAGAGAGTTATTTGGATGATAAGATAATAATAATAATACTTATCTTTTAAGATGAAATCATTTCTCAAAGTGATAAACTGATAATGCAATGGAATAGCGCAGATAAGTAATCCTGGTAATGTGTTTAACTGACATGAAATTTCCTATTGCATTTATGTCTAAAGCACAGAAAAATAAAGGACTTCATCTTTTCTTAGAGCAAATCTTTTGTAAAACAATGTTTTTAATCATTCCCATCCTGTAATAACTTTGTCCATGTTGATTTACTCAAGAAAATAATTAGGACTCACCTTTTGTAGCCACCGGTATAGATTGCCGCGTCATATCCTAAAACAGAAACAACAAATTAATCATCTTCGCACAAAATTGTGTTAACTCGCAAAATAATTATAAGAAGCTACAGGACAGGAATAAATAAAAGAAAAAGGTACTGTATATTTACAAAAGTCATTTGCAGCCCTCAATCCAAAGAGTGTGGAAGATTTGAGAAAATATTCACATTTCAAGAATAACTAAAGAAGAAAATATGTCAATTATCACCTGCTTTTATAATTTTAATCTCTGACAATTAAGCAAAGATGAAACTATCATATATGCTAGATTAAAATCCTCGATAACAGCTGTATTGTCCAACAAAAAACCTAAAACGAGCATTCCATTACAAAATACATTATGAAGCTTAAAATAACACAACAGCAGTAACAATACACTCTCAAGATACTGTTATAGTTTCCTACACCCGCATTGACATTACATTTTCATTTGGTAATACAAAAAACCAGCTTTCGAAAGCCTCCCATAATCTGGAAAAGTGCTCGTTTATGCGGGCATTTCTGTTATTCTGTAATTCGTGGCCATCTCTCAATGTTTGTTGTGACAGCAATGTGTGGAACAAATGATACTTTTTGGGATAAGGGGGATAAGGGACTTTGCCGCGCCCTCCAGGTATAACCGGTCATGACATCTTTATGATCCCTTTTAACTTCGTTGCCACACGTGTATAAAAGGTCACGAATCGATACAAAATTATATTGAACTCTGATGAGTATTTTGATAGCGTGGCATAGAAAAGGTAATTGCTTTGTTCATTCACTGGCACCAATTTAGATATTTACATTACTTCCTTTATAAGCACAGTGAACTTTGTGGATTAAAGTGAAAATTTTCTGCTCCTGACATAAGCTATTTTTATAAGATGTATCAAGGACCTCATAGCTAGCAAAAGGTTACGGGACGAGTTGGACAAAACAATCATCGTAATTTTGCTTTTTCATCGACACATTGGCTCTGAATCGAATGAACCAGTCTTAGGCCAGGCTCGGTATGACTCAGTTAAACCAACAATAAAATAGAAGGCTTCGCTAAGTCGAGGAAGCTAGGTTAGGCAAAACATTTTAACAGTGTACTTCAAGGTAGCTCGCCAAAATTAAAGGTAGTTTACACATTTCTCCATCAGTTAATAGCTCCACAAACTACCCTTGATTAATGCTAATCCGTGGCCCACTAACCGAGTTTTTACACAAACGAGCACAGTGTCTAACTTTGTGTGATTGTGATTATCGACCAACACCTACATTGCCTACTGAAAGGGATACTATGGTGATACGGCAAAAAGCAAACATTCATAAATGCTTTTGTCATGATTACCCACATGCAAGCTATTTGGAGCAACGATTTGTTTAATTGTACCTGTGTAACCCTTATTATTTAGGTTTATGTTACACATTATCCAAGGAAATGATGTGATCCTTTGTCCTCAAATTTTTAAAAGGTATACATTGAAGAAGCCGTCTCATCTTGTCCAGCTAAACAAAGACTTGATAGTCAAATTCTAAACTTAAATAAAAAATGGCTCAAACTCTATCAAAGCTGCTTAACAAAATAATATTATACCCAATCAATGTCTTAAGTGGTTTTACCTAGAAGGTTCTAATCACGACAAACTTCTCCTATCTTTATTTATCTGAAAGGACGTTTTTATCTTCAGCATTTACTACTATCGGGACACACCCATACCGAGCCTAGAAAATGTATCCAGGCCAATGGTACGATGCTTCGTACTTCCTTATTCACGGCACCTGACGGGCGCTTCCTTTGCGAAATGCAGTATAAACCCACTTTGATGGCTCTCTTCCTGCTTATCTGACTGCAGCGATTTGTATCTTTATTTGCTCTTATTTATGTGTTTAGACTTCTGAGAACTATGACAGAGTGCATGACATAAACTAGCTGTTCTACGAATGAAATAAACTCATTCATTTCTGGTAATTATTAACAGAGCCTGTCTGTTTCCAGTGAAACGTCCGAATCACGTCTTGTGTGCCAATACAATTTAAACTGAAAACAAATATTTATAGGCCATATCCACAAAAGCAGTGGTGGCCCAGTGGTATCGGTCCCGACTTACGAGTTGTAGGTCGTGGGTTCGAACCCCGCCAAGCGCATTACTTTGTGTAATTTAATTCATCAGCACTGCTCTCAAAACGGTGAAGGAAAACATCGAGAGGAAACCGGCATGTCCTAGAACCAAAAATTCGAAGACATGTGACATCCACCAACCCGCACTGGGCCCGCGTGGTGGATTATGGCCCACTCCCTCTCACAGAGAGGAGGCCTGTGTCCCAGCAGTGGGAACATTATAGGCTGATGATGATGATATCCACAAAAGAATTGAGTCAATTTGGAACTGAAACTGCCGCCACGTTTAATATAAATAAATACTGACGGATAAAAGCAGTAACGACATGTCTCTAGGATGTTTATAAAGATTTAAACACAATGAAATAACATCGTAAAAAGCGAATATAAGACAAGGATGTCAATCTTCAATGAAAGACAACACATTTTTAATGTCATGTAAATGCTTTCATCATGTTTTCGATAACACCCAGAATTATCCAAGGTAATCAATTATTTACATCCTTTCAAACTCATTCATACTCTGCTCGTCACACCTACTCAACGATAACTTCTGTCTTCGAACACAGATAACTTATCTCCATTCCGGAAATAAGTACGAAGCAATTAGCGGGTAGCGAGAAGCAATTTATCACGGTCGGAAGACGAGGCAATGAATGGCGCCCGACTGGGACCCGCGCCGCGGTAACGCCAGGACTCTAATCTCTTCCAGCCGAGTGGATACCGCACAGGCAATTTCCCAGACGACGGTAGACCACTAAATCGTTAAACTGTTAAGTAAAAGCGCTGAAGGAAGCGGGAACAAGGTTTTTCTGTTTAATCTTGACGAAAAATTTCGAGAACAAAGAAAGTTAGATTTTTTCTACTTCGAAATGTTGTTTCATATTTACGTCGCAAGCGTCCTAAAACCTCTTTACGCTTGTGGCACTTATGGTATACTTAATAATCTAAACATTTTCCTTCATTTCTAACAACGATGTCAAAACACATAATTTAACGACTTCCTAAGTTTTGAGATATTCCCAAATGTTCTCATCCGAATTACAGACCACAGATTGCGAGATAAGTTTATTGCTTTACGAGTCTTTCGCTAAGTTAAATAGCGATTTATCTTTGAGATAATAATTTTGGAATAACGTTTTGATATCCTGTAAGACTTGGAACTATTATCAACTGTCTTATTGGATGCGTATTTTTTTAGTAACAGGATCCACATTATATTTTATTTGATTTATACTGGTTTGTGCTAAATATACTTTCCAAAATATCTACATCAACACCTTTTTAACCCCCAACGGGAAAAGAGGGGTGTTATAAATAGCATGTCCTAAAAGAAGAGACTCTGGTACCCATACCTATTCTTATAGTTACTTGGATGTTTTCAATTAAATTTAAATTAATCACATAAATAAATTAATTGTCATTACCTTATCTAAATTCTAAATGCAGCATGCTTCGAGATAAGATATTCGATAACTATTTTCTAAACGAACGCATGCGACGCGCATCTTGATTCTTGAGGAAAGAAAAACGCTACCGTAAAGCGTTCAAACGAGGAATAGAGAATTTCAGCTTGCAGGTGTGGGCTGCAATAGCCTAGTTGGTAAGGCGTCTGGAGTACTTATCTAGAAGACGCGGGTTCGAATCCCACTTGCAACTGAATTTTTCTTTCCTCAAAAATCATATTCGATAACGTTAATAATTTCATAATATTGTATTTGAATTTCATTAAACATTGTTCGATTTACATCTTATCTGGGATGGTCAAAGTTCAAACATTCAGTCAGATTCTGCTGGCACATAGTTTCCAAATTTTGGAAATACTCAAATATTACAACATAAACTGGATCAATAGTATCATAAAACTAGGTATTCAGAAGAGGCGAGCTTACATTCACCTACAAACTGCATTCTTCAGATACAATGTGGTCTATAAACGTTTCATTCCTGAAACGGGAATCATGTTAATAGTCAGCTTGGTTCGTTTAGTCTTCAAAGGTGACATCAATGGATATTATGACTATCATACTTTTAGAGAGATTATTTAAAACGTGTCTCATCAGATATGACGAGACTCGTTTTAAACAATCTCAATTGGCTGATAAGCCAATTGCCGTCCATTGATGAATGTAAGCCTCCCCAAAATTTAAAAGCGACATTATGCGGTCACTGTGGCCATCTTAGGCAGACTGCATACCTTCGCTCCCAGCCACCTTCTTCAAAAACGCCTCTGAACTAGATATTTTAATCAGCATAGTAAAATAATTGGAAGAAACAGACGGTGCAATCATATAGATAACTGACGCATCTACCAAATCTTTGAGGTTCCATTTGCTCCAGTCTTAGATTAATCAAACAATGATACGACACTCATCAAACCACAAAGGAGATCAAGTGGGATCTGTGTACAAAATCCGGTGTTGTCTTATCCGTATTTCTCGAGTATTGGGACGCAAGCTGATTACAGTAACAACGGGATGTCTGTTACGATTGTTATGGACAATGAATAGTAATGGCTGCACGTGTAGTGGATAAATGTAGACAATTTTATATCTTTAATCCAAGAATTACTGTTATTAATGGACAATTACTGCTATTGTTTCATCTTATTCATCTTTTATCACAAGTTTATTCATCTGGGGGTCTAAAATGCCCCTTTAGCAGAATTAATTCTCAAAATTGCTTGAGCAATAATAGAATACTCCATTTTACGAATTTCTCCTCTGGTTTATCGACAACTTCGGGTTTTTGATAAAATGCTACTGAATTCAGCAACATAGCTGTCGATAGCTCACCAGAAACTAGAATCAATTAAACATGCCACTTGACCGTGATACCATCTATTATCTACGTCACTACTTCAAATGATGCCTTTATTAGTATCGTCATCGATTCAATTTATTATTGTCTCACATATTCTACCTACCTGAATTAGAAGCTAGCAGCTAAGGTTGAAATAAATTCTGAGAACACTATTATTTCAAATTGAATCAATTTCGGAGCTGTCACCTTGATAAATTAATCGAGTAGGATTATTTCTCAAAGTAGATGTTCCAAATACTATTCACTCATCTGCAGAATAGTGATGAGAGACCCGACTTACCAGATGTGGTTCGCGAATTAGAAACCATCATTTTGCGTAATTTATTTCATCATCACTGCTCTCAAAACGGTGAATGAATACAGCCGGAGGAAACTGGCATGTGCTACAACCAAAAAATCGAAGACATGTGACATTTTACAACCCGTAATGGGCCCGTCTCGGGATTAGAGTCCACTCCTTCTCACAGAGAGGATGCCTGCGTTCCAATAGCGGAAACATTCCAAGTTGAATATGCTAAGTTTTTCTTCATCTGCAGAATATTGAACGGGCATAGACTGCAACCGATCTAGATCGAGAAAAAAATGACTAGTAATATCCCCAGAAACTCTGTGGTTGAATTTGAAGGAATTCTGACTCAATGAACAGTAGGATCAATGTTCTGTTTAACAGATAGGAATGAAAATCGAACTTTTATAAGTAAACTAGCAAACCCGGCGAACTCCGTTCCGCCACCAATTTTTTTTTCCTGAATTTTCTTTGGTATAAACCTCACGGAGCCCGAGACCTTTCCAACGAATGCAAAACCGTGGAAATCGGTTCGTGCGTTCTGGAGTTATAGCGTCAGGAAAGAAAACCCGTAAGTTAATGTTCCTGATTAATATTATTTATAATTGTGCTTTCCACCTGTGTCGACCTTGCAAGGAATCCCTAATGAGAGTTAGCTTGGACATTCATTAGGTATTCTCTGCACAAGGTACGACTTTCTTCAATGTCAGTGGCGTTATGTGGGAGCCTATTAATTAGTACTTCATTCATAATTATTGTAGGTTTAATTTAAAAAGTGCAAGTAGAAGATTTCTATTATATTGCGTAGTAGTTTTTATACAAGAATTTTGTTACAATAACTATAGCTACACGTGATTCTTCGTCTTCTAAATCTGCCTTGTAAAGTCATAAGCTAGTAAGTAGAGGCTAGGTTAAATTGCACAGTACACTCAAATAACACTGTTCTCAACGCTCATTCATCATAATTATATCATTACAACACACATCTTAATACAAAATTATGGCAAAATGAAAATCAGCCAAGCCACTGAATCAAGTATTTCACAAGTTCAAACAATTTAGTTTTTGTAGTAGCTTTCAATATAAAACCAAAAAGCTTAAGCTGATTCAATTACGCCGAAACAGACGAATGCAATTGGTCATTATTTACAATACTTAAGAAAATTTCCGTTAAGAGCCGATAAGACAAGTCAGAGCGGCGTGGGAAGATGAATCATCCGTTGATGTCATTGACGGTGACCAAATAATACTTATTGTAAACACCTGATAAATGTGCCATAAACACTATATTTGCATCTCTGCAGCAATAAAATCTGGATTTGTAGTTCAACTTTTCACAAAATTAATACAAATCGGTCAAAATGTCCATTGAATGAGTGCAACAAATATACAGTACATAACATTATACAAAACTACATTATAACGATTGGATTGAAGTTTTTGTTACGCCAAAGCCGCTGCGCAAACCGTATCGCATTGTCGACTGAGTTATAACAGGCGTGACAAAAGCACAATCCATTACAGTCAAACACAACACCATAACAAGCCGTTCGTGTGCAAATCATAGATCGTGGAGCAACGTAATCGAAAAAAGTGAGAAAATAAAAAAAATAAGGTGGTATCGGAGTGGCGCAGCACGAGGTGCGTGCGCGTCGGGCTCCGGCGTGCGAATGATGCGTTTAGTAAGTGCGTAAACTGTACCGATCGTGAGTTGCGCACGGGCAGCGTGTGTCCGGAGTCTGCGGCGGCGTCGCCCTCGGCGCTCTCTCGCAGGAAGCCGCCGTCGTCCGATGACGAGCCGGACGGGTCCTTCGCGGCCATGTCAAACATACACGTGCCAATGATACATGACAAAACACGGTGCAACAACTTACTGAACGATCCGGCGCTTCGCCTTTCGCCTGCTTATATTAAACAAGAATCACAGACGAGGTGCGTCCCTAATGGACTAGCTTCGAGTTGAAAGTGAAACTGAAATGCTTGCACGGCTGGTGGAAAATCGATGCGACCGGTGTCCGGCATGCGTCAAACGTACCGGTTGGAAGGTCGTGTATACGTCTAACCATCAATCATCGTGGGACCGAGACCCAGCCACTACTTGACACGCGACCATCAGCCGGTGTTTTCGTGGACATCGATATTATCTAGGTACATCTCACATAACTACCGCTGGGCTGTGTTTACCTATTTCTAAACAGTGTTCGAGCTTTATCGTGATTATGTTTACACAGCGGGCGGCGTGCTCTAACAAACTGCGTTGCCGTGGCAACGGTGCATCTTACAGAGAAAAAAAAAACATTTCGTCAAGCTATGATCGCTACCGTGCTAGCTGCAAATAGTCACCTGCCAACTGTAGATGTATGGGAACATTTCTACATTTTCTCCAGCGGTTGTGCGACAGCCGTGACACCGATGCAATTTTTGTCACGCATTGACAGGATTTTTTATTTTTCGTCACTATACACTAGACAAAAGCCAGCTTTGCTAAATGAGCGATTTAGAGAAGTTCATAATGAATATTATAATGATAAGATGTGACAGGTATGGTGGCGTCATGGGCAGAGGGCACATTCGCCTTACGCGGATATGTCGGCACAACTGTGGCGTGGCGTCTATTAGCAACTGTTCTCCACAACCCAAACAATGAGAGTGATCGCGGCTTGGTACGCGATTCGGACGCCCTTACTAATCGATAAAACTAACTAAAGCTTTTATCGCTAAAGTTAACAATCGATTAGAGGCGCAAACTGTAGGCGAAAGCAAGCAAATGGCGACTGCAGGCTTTCAGCAAAAATTAGGTCGAATTGACCTTTGTTGTTGCCGTGAGGAAATGCTTTAAGGTCTGGTCACATCGTAATTTTAGACGTTGCGTTTCTGTTACGCTTTTTTAAGGCTAGTTTCTTTTTTTCCCTAATACCCAAATAAAAACTGTGTAAATCTTGTAATTCCAACTGAACAATAATTCTGTGTAAATCAAAGTTAGTTATGAATGTTCACGATATTGTAAATTTACTGCGGTTCAGAAGATTAGTAATCACCTTCACATAAAATAGGCTACGCTATGTGTTGCAACTTGAAGTCGTCGATCCGTGCCAAGCAATATGAGCAGACCTTAACAACTAGAATTTATTGCACTGAAGTTTATAATAGAGTTAACGGGGCTAAAATAAATTGGACTGTAATGAAAGCAAGGCTGCCACGTTCCTGCATTACCTACGTGTATAATGGACTCATTGCTATTAATATTAATTTCAAAACAGTCATGTGAATCATGATGCAATGTGTTAATTACAGATTAGTACACGTTGGGTGTATGAATGAATTAAATCATTTAGTTATATCACCGACTTAGATGATGATATTAGTAACACATAACTAAGGCATGGAACTAACTCATCACGATTTGCGTACATAATGGATTGAATGAAAAACGACCAACGTTTGTTTCAATTTCTAAACTAAGTACCTACCAGGCACGCATTGTTCTAAAGAGTTGTTTCTAACTTTCATTCATTTGCAAGCACATTCTTTTTGACTTGATGTACTAACCAATCACGCTTGACGATTTAAGTAAACTAAAAAGACTACCCTATTTTGGCTTTGTACTAGGAATGCAAGAAATGTAAAGAGATGTTACTAAAACAATCTAGTGCAAGCATTATGAAAATGTTTTCCACTAATCGATCACGCTTGACGAAAAAGGAAACAATAAAACGACCTCTAACATAGACCTACTTCTTATTGAAGTACTAGGCGCGCAGTAGTTCAGAAGAGATGTTTCCCTTACCCTGGCGAGTTTGTTGGGCATCGGCTGTAGGTGTGGTGTGTGGTGTCTGGGCGGTCCGACTGCGAGCTCCGGGTTGAGGGCCAGGATGGCGTCGATCTCCACCTCCTTGCCCTTGGTCTCGCCACGCTCGTACCATTCCACTGTGACCGACCTCGTCTCCAAGTTGACCCCGGAGACGATCGCCGAATGGATCCGGCCTGAAAATTGCAAAATTAAACAATTATTACAAGGTCCTTTTAGACGTTCTTAGTAATTAATTTCAAGGAAGTTCAGTAACCTTAGTAAAACAGTTTAACACCAAAATTGTCTTAATGCTATTCAAAATGGATAATTTGGCAACAGAAAAGCACATTGGGCCGTTTTGAGTTAAACCCTAGTAAATAAAGTAAATTAACTTTTTCATTCTCAAAAGTTACGACATTTATGAGCAATTCATAAGAATTACAATCACATTACCAAACGGTACATAATAAAGACTTGAAAAGGCTGTGCAAAAAAGTTGTTGTGTTAATAAAAGCATGGGAATATTTTTCCAAGAACCTTCTACTGCAAAAACGTCTGAAAATATTGGCAAAAACAAGTTAATCACAGACCCTTTTTTTTTCAGGGTGAAATATGGACTTATCAGACATGACTACCCAAAATATGATGCCAAAACCGTTATGAAAATTGCTAGCGCCACAATTCTGGTGTGTAAAGTCCGACGATAAATTATGAGCATCCCGCTTGGGAAGTTTGTAATCAGTTTTGGTCATGCAAAGATAGGTTGTCTTGCAGTATGAACTTCTTCAGTATATTGTCTTAAATTGAAATATTTATTGTTTCAAGAAGATAGTCTATTACTATTAAAGATGGCAGAAAGCTACTTCTAATCTGACCCCAACAATACAGGTAACAACGACTGAGTAACGCTCGAAATTAATGTTCCAAATCCCGTTTCTTTGTTTTTGACAACTGGTCCTAATTGGACATCTTAAAAACTCAGATGAGCAAATCGGTGGTTGATTGGTAACAGACAAAGATCAGAATCAAGGTAGCAACGCAACCGAGATAGTTTATTAACTTACAGCGTAACATGATACTCGTACCAATTAGTAATACTGGTTGCCAGACATTCGGGCTTCCAACATATCGACGTATACCAATCAATGAACAGTGAGGGTCATACAACAATAAAGTTCGGTACACAACATTGTACCAAGGCTTCATGATAAGGTAACAGTTATGTCAGACTAATTAGATACACATGACGGTACATCTGTGTATATACTGACGGGGGGACAGAATTGTCTGCGACAAAAGGGGGGGTGACTAGACGCATTAAACAAACTGCCTTGTGCGGCTGCACGGTTTATAAAAACGTAGGACGTTGGTGTTTCTCTAATATCATTTCAGTCTATGTTTACTTAATAAATATCCGACACTGTAACTGTGTAAGTTTGAAATATTTTGATATAATTATGGCAAGTATGAGTCATGAATCTCATGTCTACCAGATAAGAAAATATTCAAGATATTTATTTGTGGAGTAGGTATATTCAAGCAAGGAAAGTTAATATTGGCGTGACTGTCAGTCACCGCTGCGGATTTTTGGCACACATCATAACTAAACATAAAACGCGAGTCAACGAACATAATTTGATAAAAGAACCCTCGAAATATTCTCAACCGAATGAATTTTCTCCGTTTTTACTGTAGCGGGGCACAATTTCCCAAAAATCAAATACGGCTAGGAAAACAGGCGTTATACTATTCAACCAAAAAAAGACAGAATAGAGTTGTAACAGTCTTCCCAGCATCCTCATCAATTCCATAGACAATAAATGAAACGTCAAAGCAAACAAAGAGCTAATTATAGAGTCGGGACAAGGTTACCGACCTTCCCCAGTTCCTTGTGGTCCGACGCGCCCCTTTATTAGCGTTGAGTATAAACAAAAAGACCAACAATTTGAAAACGTATCCTGTAAACAATGGGGAGTTTTAATTTCGTTTTCCGACCTTGTTCAGAATCAAGTGGTTATTTGTTAGGTGTGTGGTGGAAAGGTTTTTTTTCCTTTTTTTTGTTTCTCTCAATTATATGAAACCTAGACTAGATCTTGTCTCAGATACACAAGAACATCCATCTACATGGTTGTTGAGGTTTGTCTAGCAATTAATTATCGATCAGATCGTATATGGTAATTTATAAGCGCTTTGCATCGAGTTATTGCCATATTCGATGGATGTTGAGTTGAGTCATCGCCTCAACGGGTAATAAGGATAAGGTAAGTGGAAGTTGAAGACTTAGCATCAGACAGTTGCATGTTGTACATTACCTGTGGTAATATTGAGATATTCAGATACAAGAAAACCGAGAATTAATAGGAGTTGCTCAACTCATTGACACCATTGACCCAGGATTGTCATTCCTATTTTTAAATCCAGTGGTACTGGATCCATCTCATTACCGTGACCCCGGGACATAACGGGCTATTGAAGGACACCGTGGATTTTAGTGGTACTGGATCCAGCTACTGGTATTCAGCCACTACTATCAATGGAAATGACCTTTTAGAGATAGATAGAATATGATTCTTATATACTCGTCAAAACAAAATAAGGGCCACTTTTTAAATTGCACTTTAAACAAGTATTGCTCTTATTCTGGATACATAATAAATACTAAATATCTTGTTATGGTTTCTTTCAAGTATTAATATTGTTTCTACTGCATAATTGGAAATTCGTAACTTTTTTTTAATTAGATATTTGAGATTACTTAGAATTTACGGTATGGTGTTTTTTAATTTTCAAACTTCTTACGGAGTTTTCTTCGATTAATACAGCAAGCAGGCTATAATGATCTTTCAATCTCATAATGTCATGTATTCGGAGACATATGGACGCAAAAACAGCCACTTGGGGTGTCACCTTAATCCAGGGGGCCCGTAGCCAGAAGAGGTAGGTTTAATGGTGGAATATTCCCAACGAGTGGTTCAAAATGCTTGAAACTGGTCTTAAAAGACGGGTAATAACACCAGACGCCGTAATCAAGGAAGAAAGTAAGTAAATAAAGCCCAAGAAGACCATTACATTTGTTTAACCGGGCAAATAGAGCGAAAATCTACTGCGCAGACCGTACAAACTCCATTGCGTCGAGCTACAGGCACCCCTATAATTGACTACACTATTCCGAATCGACTCCATAAAGACTTACAATACTCAAGAAGATGCTTGGTTCGCCTCCAGTTAAATGCAGCGTATGGTGCAAATCGTGAAACATTTGCGAAACAGAAAATTTACTGAACTGTTTTGACTGGGCTTCATTGCTTTTTATTGATGACTGGTGAGTTATTTTTTTCAATAAAAACTGATTTATAAGAGTGTAGTGAAGATCTAAACAACAGGTTTCAGATCCTTGCACTCTTAAAACAGACTGTTCTGGCGAGTTCTGAGTTATGCTCTGGGGCGGTTATCTCTATCACGCAAAACTGAGCTCGCACTTCTTAACGAGGGTGCTGTAACTCCTCAAAATTGCGTAGAGAATATAATAATAATAATAATATTCCACAACTATCACACAACGCCATCTAGTCCCAAGCTAAGCAGAGCTTGTGTTATGGGTACTAGACAACTGATAAACATACTTATATATTTCTAAATACATACATATTATAGATAAATTACACCCAGACACAGAACAAATGATCGTGCTCATCACACAACATTTGTCCTGGGTGGGAATCGAACCCACGACCTCCGGCATAGCAGTCAGGGTCACTAACCACTAGACCAACAGGCCAGTCAGAATGTGGTGCAACTCCACATTATCCCATTCGCACAGCAAGGAATACCTGAGTTCTTCTTGAAGCAGGATAATGCTCGAGCGAACACGACGCGACTGACAGTGCACACATTTCCTTACGCTCGAATTACGATGTTAACTGTAAATCCTGAGTGTCCACTGGGACACTCAGGATTTTTACCTGAATTCTATTGAGCATTTAAGAGATGAGTTAAAGAAGAATGAAAAAGAAAGTAAAATTCCCATCAAAACGCAGCTGGATCTCATAAATTGTCTGAAATCTTGCTGGTAGAGTATCCCAAAAGAAAATGTTCGGTATTTAATCCAGACCATTCCATCTCCCATAAAATGAGCAGAAAAGAGAGAACAGAGTTAAAAGAGAAGCTTAAAAGAACACTTTGGAACATTAAAGACGTAATTTTTTCGATTTTTTTATGTTTTATGTAACTTGATAAATTCCTGCAATTCCTCACTTTTCATTCAATTTGGTTTATTTTAACGATTTATTGGAATACATATTTAATTTTTGTGTATTTCCATCTAAAACCATTAATATTAATCAAATTCAGTCATTGTAACTAGTAATATTTGAACACTATTTAATAAATCGATAAAAACCAGGTGGCCAGGTTTTGTTTTGAGTAGTATACTTGGGATTGGATTGACATTGACAGCATCGCTAACTTGGACACACGGAATTAGCTAGAGGAGAAGCACAAAAAGAAACCGTTGAAAGTCGAAAACAATTAGCAGTAGCTTAGTCACAGGTAAACAAAGTATTATTGAATAATAGGCCAACGACCAGTATGATGTAAACGCTGAAATATTATCGGGTCAAGGCTGTCGACCTGCGACGACCGACATTATCAACGCGTATCGTACATTGCATTGAAGTAACGACTTAGATGGTTATTATTTATTAGATACTGAGCATTTCAATAAAACAAGAAAATTAGCAGAAGTTATAAATATTGTAACAGTCCCAACAAGATAAACCATACATAGTGGGAGATCTAATCGAAAAAGCTGGACACAGATTAACTCAGCTGGATTGGTCGAAATACATCAAACAAATATGCATTGATTGCCACTTTGAAAATCTCTGATTGGTTTGATGTGTGCTAAAAGCTCTGGTCACTGAGACGTTGGTAGCATAGACGATCTAAGGGAACGCGGGAATGTCTTAGCAGGATACCCAGGTCCTCCTTTATTGGGTGGTAAAACCTTCAAATGAGTCTTTCCACGCGCCATTACACAGTACAAATCATAATAAGATTTTCTTTCTAGATTACTAACCAGGAAGATTATTAAGTCACTGTTAGTGCTGCAAAATGCTACATCGATCACAAAAACCAATCGTCACCTCTAAACGTACTTAGAAAGCGTTTTTTTGTACAAAAACCGAACAAAAGCCATGTACGCAGAACAGATTATGCTGACATTGTGTTCACAGAGCATTGTGATAAGGTCGTAAGTACTGAGCCAGTAATAAATTACCCGAGCGGAATACCGCAGTCGTACGCACTACTACACTGTCATCGTAATAATTCATGCTTTCACATGGATATTTTATGCGTAGGCAATGTAGGCATTATGTTTTTAGTGTCGATTGTGTAAACTGCGCTGCAAGAGGATATTTGCATTGGGGTTCCATGCAAATACATTTCCATGCGTGTGGGTAAAATTTAGCAAGATGTCATGGTTAGGTAGACCCACAATCTTTGGAGTGTCTGGTAGACGCTAGATGACGAGTTACGGAGAATCGTGAGAAATGCATTGGACTGCGAAGCAAAAGTGCTGTCAATGATGATGACGCCGACGATAACGATAATGAAATTAAGCTTTTCATCCGTCATCTGTCTAACCTTTTCATCCGTCATCTGTCTAACCTTTTCCCGACTACTTCGAGTTCGGCTCTCTGTCGAAACGGATTCAGATAAATATCAGTTTTTTTTTGCATGGACTTTCTTTTACCCAGTACAGTACGATACCCTTTGGTAAGGCTGATTGTCAAACTTTCGAGCTTCTGATTATTTATAGACTAATAAAGATTAAAATTAAATTTATAACGAAGCGTTTTCCGAGGTAAGAAAGAAACTCACTACGAAAGATGGTCAACCATCCACAGACCAACCTAGGTAAGTGCGACTTAACCTAGAAGATCTGCCTGTGTGGCTGTTTTAGCCACGAAGTCCTCTACTCCGCTCCTATACTACATGCAGATCGACGGCTACGAGATCGCCGCGTCATACTGTCGACGACAGCGCCGCGGCGGAGGCGTCGCCATCCTATTACCAACTGGAACTGTGTACACTGAGAGGTCAGACATTAGCGACTTAAGTATAGAATATATTATCGAATGTTGTGCGGTAGAAATGAAACCTAATATTCTTCTTATTACTTTGTATAGAGCAGACCGACACATAGATCAATTTTTCACATTCCTTGAAACACTATTAACCAAATTAAAATCACACCACTACAAAAAAACACATAATAATTGGAGGTGACTTTAATATTAACGCTGTCCCAAGTTCCAATCACTACAAAAAACTTATGGCAACTATGCTTGAATTTAATTTACATCAAATTGTCAATAAACCTACTAGAGAAACATGTACGTCGTCCACTTGCATCGACTTAATTTTCACAAATAATAAAAAATTCTCTGTTTCTGTCGAGGATAAAGGAATCTCTGATCATAAAAGCGTTACCTATAACTTTGAACTGTTCTCTAGGTCACAGAATAAACCTATTTACAGAAAAATTCGACCAATAAATAACCCAAAATACTATATACCTTTCAAACTTAAACTCAGAGACATAGCCTGGGAAAATACTCTGAAACCTACAAATAACATCAATGAAAACTACAACCTATTTGAAGGCATTTTAAAAGAAATTTTAAACTCCACCATCCCACTTAAACGTATAAAAGTGTCAAACTCTAGCAATAATAATGGATATATAACGAAAGGAATAAGTAAATCATGTAAACAAAAAAGAATTCTAAAGGTACTAGTAAACCAATCAAAAGATAAAGTACTAAAGCACCACTACAAAAACTACTCTAAAATTCTCAAAAAATGTGTTAAAGCTTCTAAGAAACGGAACTATTCACAGGAAATGGAAAAATCTAAAAACAAAGTGAGGACAATGTGGCAAATAATAAAGCGCATTACACATAAATCTAATAATAATAATTACCAACAAAACTTAAAAATTAACATAAATAATAACATAACAGACTGTCCCCACACCATTGTCAACACATTTAATCAATACTTCGCTTCCGTTGGTGCGCCAAACTTGCAAAACAATAGCTCACAAGCACACAGCTCCCATACAGTAATTACGCCCGCCGTTAATTCCATGTTCCTAGAACCAGTAACAGAAAAAGAAATATTCAACATTATCCAGAACCTCCCTAACAAACACAGTTGCGGCATCGACGAGATACCCCCTACACTTATAAAAGCATGTATTCAAGAACTCACCTCCCCGCTAACACATCTTGTAAACCAGTCTTTCGAGGAAAAAACATTCCCATCAAAATTAAAAATTGCCATAATTAAACCTATACCAAAAAAAGGAGGTAATTCCAGTGACCCTAGCCAATACAGACCAATAGCACTTCTTCCAGCATTTTCAAAAATATTTGAAAAAGTTGTTACTAAACGCATATGTACATTCTTGGAAAAATATAATATTCTCGACAACAACCAATTTGGATTCCGTACTGATCGATCTACAACTCTAGCCGTTTATAAATACACACAAGAAATACTGACCTATATCAAAGATAAAAACTATGCAATAGGCCTACTGCTTGACATGACTAAGGCCTACGACAAAGTATCACACTCCATATTACTAACAAAGTTGAATGGAGTTGGCATAAGGGGAGACGCACTTGACTGGCTCAAATCATATCTCGCTGATAGGAAACAGTGTGTACAAATAGAACACCTAGATGACGACACATGCGAGCTACAAAGGGTGCGCTCGGATATACTAACAACAAACTGGTCTATTCCTCAAGGTACTGTAATAGGATGCATACTGTTCCTCATCTACATAAATGACCTGCCGAAAATATGTGATCATCTTTGTGTGCTGTTCGCTGATGACATCTCTATTCTCTTCAAAAGCCCTTCAAATAATCTACAGTATAACTCCCAAATTATTGAAACTTTTAACCAAATAAAATGCTGGCTTCAAAACCACAATCTTGAAATAAACAACAAAAAAACTAAAATCATACAGTTTAAACCCTACCAGAAACAAAAAATTAACTTAACAACTATCACTAATCATATTAAAATTGAAGAAGTTGAAGAATTTAAACTATTAGGTATAACACTAGACTCTCATTTAAATTGGAAAAAACATGTCGAACAAACCAAAACAAAGTTATCACAATTCGCATATGGGCATAGTGTGCTGAAAATAATGGTTTGTGGGGCCCCAAAATATAATTTTAGGGCTTTCAGGGTGAACGTACTTTTTTGCATTTAAATTATGTTTCTATGAATATCTAAGATTAAAATATTTTTGTTTTGGGTACCATTCTACGCCAAACCATAATGTGACAAGTTATGTAAATTAAGACAATAAACAAAAAGCACGTGGTGTAGATGTGGCAAACATGCTCTTGTCACTAACCGATAACTGAAAGAAAATAAATGAGAGAACGTCTGTTATGTATTCTTTTAGAGACTGAAAGACGAAAATAATATCATCAACATAAAAATGTCAGCGAAAAGACAAATTAATTCGGTTTCAAAGTCGGAGGAAAAGATTTTTATCAGGAGTTGAGTGACAGCTGGCACGAAGTAACATCTAAAGGCCTTCTCCAACTCCAGATACTTAAAAAAACATTCTTTATCCACTTCGCAGTACGTAAGCCTCTGATATTGAACACACTACCGTCACCATGGTTACGCTCGGCGGACCCAACGAAAGTGGAACGAAACGCCGAAATAAAACAAGCAAAAAACACCGTTATTGGAAATATGCTTTGCGATACATCCACCGGTCACGTTCGTGTACCAGTGCTCGGATTTGACTGCATTGGACTTATTATGAAGAGTGTATGGAATTCAATCATAGTTTGAATTGAACAAAAGCTGCAGAAGTTGGGTTTTGGAGCCTTTTATCATCCAAAGGTCAAAGTGACAAAAACTTAATTATTTGGAAGAGGAGCTCAAAGTTTGAAATTGCAGAACATTGGACATCATTCTGCACTTTTTTGCTTGGGTATAACTATCGAATAGCTTTAATATCATCATTATCAACCGCTCTGTTCCATCCACTTCTGAGTTTAGGCCTCCTACAGTTTGTGCCATATTTCTTTGACCTGCGCGAGTCTGAACCATATTTTACCCGCGATCTTCTCAATATCACCCAATCTGGCTGTTGGTCTCCCAACACTTCTTCTACCGCCTCTCGGTAACCATTCAGTGAGGGCTCTACCCGTACTTCGATATCCTGGACTTTGCTACCCTCCTTCGTCGGATTTCATTATCCATTGCTTTAATGTTCGTATTTCCCATAAAACGTGACAGTTATCAAGGCCGAGAGAAGTTAGAGCAACGACCAATTTCACTCTCACTTGATTAATTTCATTTGTTGCGTTTAAATCAATATTTTATTAGCGTGGCGTGATTTGTGCGATGTCCACTTGTCCAGTCTGATATACAGCTTGATTTATGCTTTAAACGTTGTTTAGCTTGTAATGGATAGCATGAGTTTTTCAATACCATTAACGAACGTAAAATATTGTGATGCTTCTCGTTAAACACTAGAATGATGAGTATATTCAACCGGTTGCAAAAATACAGACTTATGATAACAGTAGCATTAACGAAAGCAGTCGAAACATTGCATTTATCGTAGGTACTTGCAATGGTTATAGCCTGGACTGCTTTTAAACACAAGCAAAATTATTTGTTTATTTTAAAACTTCACATCAACTATCAGAGATGGCGCCACCCATCATAATTAGTAATATAACTGAAGAGAAGCTTTGTCATTCGAATTGCCGCAGTCATGTTCCCTATACCGTTAGACCGTGATTAATTTTAATCATAGACACGCTTTGTATGGAATTATGGATATTGTCACGACCCTCGAAATCGTGCCGTCCAATACGAGTAACCTTTTGACAGCCACTGGGCAGATGTCTACCAAAACTGTCATTAGTGTCAAAATTATGAAACGCCACTGGGAAGTTTTCTTCCCACGAAACATACTAAAACAAATCGCCCAACGCGAATATCTATCGAGAATATTATCCCATGTTTGCTCTATAGAAATTCTATGGGAAGTTACTCTACTAATTAGGCTATGGTCAGCCATGTCAATCAAGTAAATCGTCAAGAAAAAATTCCTTTATTTCGGACAGTTGAGCGAAATACGCGAGTGATATTTGGAAATAATGTCGTAAGTAACTTGAATATTTTAACAAATTATACATCAAAATGATCGTCAAGAATAGTACTACAATATTACAGTAAAGTTATGTTGTTTTAGAAGCTCCAAGTTGCAAATTTCAACAAAACAATGCCTGCCGGTCAGTAAAAATTGGGAGTTGCAAGAGCAAAACTTGACATTGACATATGACATTTGCATTGACTGTCAAGTGGGTAACAGGTAGACATAACAACACGGTAATTTTACTCGTAGGGTTAGATAGAGGTGTACCTATAAAAGACCATCATAATTATCACCAATTTTGTTTGATCCCCTGAGCTGAGCATAATCGTACACTCAAACACCGAGCGAATAACGCACAAGGTCCTAAACAAGAGCATATAGTTATTAGTTCACAAACATCGTAATAACTAACATTAAGTGGGTGTAATTATATGCAAATATTAGCCAACACCTTCGTTTATGCACAAATGGGTTAGGTTGCAAAACGGCTCACAATTTTAGGGTGCCTTGCGAAAATTGGCCTCGAGAATGGAACTCCAAATTACTGTTTTGGAGCCTTGTGCACGCTAATGTTACATAAACATAAGATTACTTCAAAGTAATATGATCAAAGGACTGTGGTTGATAAGGAAAGAAGGCCTTATATTGTTGGAAACAGACCTAATTAAATAACTACAAATATAATACTACAAACATTATTATTTTGGGGTAGCCAGAGGCGTTTTTTTTTTTGTAAGTACAAAAGCAGTCTACAGTTTTTAGATGAATTTCTAAAAATAATAATAGAACCAAAATTAATGAAGCACTAGAAACGATTGATTTTTCGGTTTGATACTGATAAAAAAGTGAATCGTTGCCGATTGAAACTTCATACAAAAGAACCAAAAAAAACCGGCCAAGTGCGAGTTGGACTCGCCCATGAAGGGTTCCGTAGCAGCAAGCATAGATTAGAGATATAATTATATTGAGATTAGTAAGTAATATACACAAACAATAAAAATAACTTTGTTTTTCATAGTATTTGTATGAATGGCAAAGTTATATTTGCGGTTTTTGAAAATGTACTATATCTCAAAAACTGCTAACTGTATCTCATCCAAACCAATTTTCGTTGGTAGTTTTGGTTGAGGTCTACATTATATATTTTTTTTAGTTTTATCATTCTCTTATTTTAGAAGTTACGGGGGGGGGGACACACTTTTTACCACTTTGGAAGTGTTTCTCGCGCAAACTGTTCAGTTTAGAAAAAAATGATGTTAGTAACCTCAATATCATTTTTAAAGACCTATTCATAGATACCCCACACGTATGGGTTTGGTGAAAAAATTTTTTTTGAGTTTCAATTCTAAGTATGGGGGGCACCCCCAAAATTTGTTTTGTTTTGATTTTTGTGTGAAAATTCTAATGCGGTTCACATAATACATCTTTCTACCAAGTTTCAACTGGATAGCTCTTATACTTTCGACAAAAAGTGGCTGTGACATACACGGACAGACAGACAGACAGACAGACAGACAGACATGACGAATCTATAAGGGTTCCGTTTTTGCCATTTGGCTACGGAACCCTAAAAAACGAGTTACTTTTTCTAAAGCCTAATTGGTTTAATCTTAAACGATGGCAACAAATAAAACGTAGAAAAAAGGCAACTGTAAAAACTAGTTCGCATCGCAGCTCATTGAAGTAACTGAGAAAGTGTGAACGTCCGGATATCACAGGCTTTCGCAGGGGACGTGTTATCGCAAATCAATGATAGGACTTCGATACAAGAGAAGAATATAGACAATGGCTGTCTATAAATCTGAACGTTTAAATGGTATCGATATTATCTAAGTGGCGGTGTATTTCGAGATAAATGTTTGACGCATTGAGAAAAAAAACGAACACCTTACGTGAGTGCCTACACTGCCTACTGGTTCGTTTTTCATGCCCTTATCTTGATTGGAAACTAGGAACGATAAAGAAGAGAGAATAGACGAATGAAAGAATATAGAATCCCGGCATGGAATATGTAACCACGTTTTGGAAACTATAATAAATGTTGTTACGAATCAAAATAATAAACTATCAATAAAAATCCTAAACACCTAATGTCATGAGAATGTTGTAGTACAAAACAGGATATTGATAGCCGGTGCAAAAAAACTAAACAATAGCTTTTAAATTGCAAATAACTGGAGAAGCTAATTAGAACCGTTAATTTCGCGTAAAACTAGCCATATCTTTAATTAAGGAAGCGGTTGTAAGCTTGCATCCTCTTTTGCTTAGCATAAACTTGGCAAAACGCCAGGAAAACGCTTGGGGAGAAACACTAGCAATTTCATACTCCTGGGCCAAACTACTATTAGTGGAGCGGAACACATTCAGGATGTCGCCAAAATTCGCATTTATTTCACGCAGTAATTCGATAAACCGAAAAAAGGGAATAACTTACAAATACTATCGTATGTTTCATCTCTCTAGTTTTGGCAACAAGTCAGAACATAGCATACTAAGATAGAAGCGCACGTAATTTTATGCATAGCTATAATAACTGAAGTTTATCTAAACGCGACAGGAACATGACTATAAATGGTCTTTATAACATCGCAGAACCTGATATAATACATATCATTAATCGATTTTTACTTCCTACAGCGATAAACAAATATAATTTGCTTTCACGTAATAAATATAGTATATAAATAATTGGTCTCAGAATTAATGTACGGGAACGAAGTGAAGTTGCTAATTAATCAATACATAATCAATTTAATAGTTCGAGTGTAGCTTCAATTTATCACGGACTTGCATCTGACCCAATTGAAGTACGGCAGTTACGCGATTACTGGGCCAAGGTCAATTAGTTTGTATTTGAACTTTGATGGATGGCAACTGGACGTGCCGCTACTGATAATAGAATTTGATTAATCTGCAAGTCCATTTTATTTTAACAAGTGCCATAAATTGTTGTATCGGTTGCTACTAAACAGAAAGGCACAAAACTAAGATTAGACAGCAAGAAATCAAGATTATTTTAAAGAAATCTAAACTATTGAAAGGTTACACATACAAATGACGATTAAAGTCAACTATTAATCGAACAAAAAAGCTCAAATAAACAAGTACAAAAATCTATTAAACCCCAAAATCACAGACAAGAAATATTGCAAAAACTAGATATTACGACTACAATCGCATGATATGGTGCACGCAACACGTCACTAACTGAAAGCATTCGGTTCTAAGATGACAGTAATTAATACAACGCTATTGTTCCTTCTTCACCTGTCGCTTAAACACATCAAGAAGAAATCTTTAACACTGTGCCGTGTTAATAAAAAATAAGCTCTGCTGTTTCTGGGGCTGACGTTATAGAAATTGTGCTAGCTATTGAAGATTATCAGTCACGCGAAGATTCACGTCATAGAGTTGATTCGTGTTTGTTTGGGTAGCACTCGAAATTCTCCATAATGAAATAATAAGGACTTAAATTGAAAATCGATGATGAGACGCATCGGTTGACAAATATAGATCTCATAGCAAAGCTAGAAGAATTTAGACTAAAAAAATGTGCTCTTAATGAGTAGCACGATGAGAATAATACATCGTAAAAAGAAGAATCAGATAAGCAACAATAAAAATTAAGTGATTATCCCACAATAGGACTACCTCATCAACAGTCGTTACTTTTACAGGAGTAATAACAAGCATTTAATAGCTAACTAGAATGATAGAGGAGCAGTGGACTGTAAAACAAGAGCCGAAAAAAGCTATGTTTATCACGATTACCATGTGTTCAGTAAAATTTATTACAACAAACGCGAAACGCGTGACGTTTATTATGACGTAGGTGATAAAATTAATCGTGATGATTAATACGAGAAGTTAATGAGGAAGAGTATGAATTGATTTTGGACATATCAACAGGAAACCGGTACTGAACAATTCAATGTAGGTCGTAATTTTCATGGATATTTGGCCGAAGTTTTAGGCATTGTTTGTAGTGTTTTACTTCCCATTCACACAGTAACATTACCTCAGGCAATGAATACTCAAGTATCTGTTACGGTAGTGCAGGATCAACGATCAGCGATCGTATATCGATCCTTAAATAAATCCTAGGAAACACCAGTCGAACCATGGAATATGGCATAGTGCCAAAAGCGTTCCTGTGACCAAATTACGAAAATCTCTCTTTGTTCGTGTGTTGGAAGAAATGAGAGAACATTATAGGCTGGTCGCATGGCCAGTGACGATTTCGTATGGCATCAGGCCGCGTGTCATTGACCCGTTAACACATCGCTTAGCTAATTATAAAACGGGTGGATTTCCTTATGTGAGCATATTTCGTTTTAGTTTCTGGTTTTCTGCTTAGCTCAATAAGCCGGACTTATTAACATGCTCGTTAAATCCGAGCCAGGATTAGATTTTATGGAAAGTAAAATTAGAGGAGTATTTGATGTTGTACGAGTATGTTATGAATTTGCTTTCAAGTGAAAGAATTTCCTGAGGTAAGCGTAAGGAGCTGGATAAATTACATTATTTTGACAAAAAGCAGTTAAAATCTTAATGGATAAACAAGAAGATGAAATTGTAGAGTGAAATGCGTTGGAAAGTCAATGTTGCGTATGACCAGAAACTCTTCGGCATTATGCAGCCCAGAATAAATTCAAAAGAAACAACCGTTCAATATTAGTAAAAGAAACTAGCATGTGGAAAATATGCTTATCGCGAGAGTAAAACTGTGACTAATCAAACACAGAAGCGTCAAGCGTCACATTCTTGAAAATGAATGCGTTACATTTTTAGTTCCTGGTGTTTCAATATTAATGGTAGGGGAATGGTCACAGAACAAGGAAAGCAAAACAGTCAGTTTTATGCTGAATGTGGATCATTATGAAGTTGGACAAGAGAAGATTAGACCGTGAGAGAAAAAATTTAAAGGAATTCTACAAATTAAAACATTTCTCGCACAATCAACTCAGAAGATAAGAACAATAAGTGAATTTTAACATAAACAACCACAATCAAAGTCACAAAGTAGCACGATGTAACATTGTAACCTCTAATTACATGACAGGTAAAAGTAGAAAAGAAACCAGCTCACAGTACTTATTCCCACGGTCAAGATCGCAACAAGGGAGAGAAGGCGAAGCGGAGTGCAATTACTAGAGAAGCGTGAATGCAATCATTCATATACGTATAATTTTAATAGATTGAGTTTCAATGAACAATTGTGCCGTCTTTACTTGGAAGCCAAAGAAATTTCTTCATGTAATGAAACTTGAGTCAGTCGTGACTAAAGTGTTAAGTTTCGAAGCTTTTGCGAAGTATTTTACTTTTATCTACTTTCTTTGCGAGTTTTGACTGATTTCACTTAAACTTTTATTAACTTGTCAAGTCGAAGCTTTTAATAAAACAATATGAAAGATTTCTGCGGTATAAATTTAAACTCGGCATCGAAGAATCTAGGATCGATTAGAGAACACTCAAAATATTGCCAAATTGAAATTGAAGACGATTTTCTTTCTCATGTTACTTTCAAACAAATATGTTATTTGCAATCAAACCAACAAATTACTCTGCTAACAAGATCTATCAAGCTACATAAACGAGGTATTAGCGTCAAACTAGCGATGAACCGACGACACAGGTCAAAGATCTTGGCGACAGTAGGCGAAGCTACTCCGTATATGGGCCGAAAACAAACAGCTCCCAGTCCTAGGGTCAATAGCGACTTTCGCCGCAATACTTCCGCATAAGCTCCATGGATATCTGGACCAATGACAATGTTAGATTTGCGGTAAAGTTCAAAAAATTTAGGAACATTTTTAAATAAAAAAAAATGACATTAGTATTCCGTAATACACCTGAAGATAAGTCGACTAAATTAAACCAAAATCTAGATGGTTCAGTATCGGGTTCATCATAAGAATTAAAACGAGGTCAAAGTTGAAGCTTCTGCATAGCCCCGCTTTAGATGTGAGATTAAAACATTAGAGTGGTTTCGGTTTATGTTACTGAAAGACAGAATTAGGGCATCGAAACCTGATACAAGGAAATGAGTTCACGGAATTACGGAACATTGTAATTAAGGGCGCTTCATATCCAAAAGTGGAACATGAATAGCCTTCCATTATGTTTATGGTAATAAGAGGGAGTATTCAAGAAGATTTGGCCATAATATAATGTTTAATTTAGGTACCTACGCCATTTGACAAAGTCAACTTAAATGTGAACATGTTTATTTTTTTTCCTTATTAGCCAGCCTATTTCTACAAAATAACGTCCAATTGCACAACCTGCTCCATAAATAATTTATCAGTTAGATGAAAAAGTTATTGTCACCACAACTATTTAGAACATCCCATTTTTACTTACAACAAAGCTAAGAAACCATGTTTAGTTTGTTAATAAACTGACTTGTTTAATCAGAAGTTATGGCGGCAAGCCAATACCGTTACCCTTGTGTAAACACAACTATATCGCGGCAATACATTCCGAATACCGAATCTAAAACTTTCCTCTGTTTTGTAAAACAACAAGTAACAACAGAGTGCTTCGAAACTTGATAGACCGACCATTACTTAGCGCCAAGTTGAGATTGAATTGAGTCCTGAAGTTGTTGATTACTCCAGAAAATTCCCCAGCAAGGTCTATCTTAGGCATCCAAGGCAATCCTTCAACGTCTAATCAACGAATTTATTTAGAGCTTCTTATTTTTCTAAAGGAGTATTTTTCTTGTAATTACTAGAATTAAGAGTATTTGTCAAGATTCGGTTACTCAAATAAAGGCAGATTGTTTGTGTAAACAAATAAATTAAACACTGATTTGTACAGTAGGCTGAACGCGAAGGAATGCAGAAAGTAGACGCTCAAACAGCACAGATTGTAAGTATGGTGGAATGGTCCAAGGAACTGTCGTAATATCCACGGTTAAAAACATTCAAGGGGTCATACAAGACACCTTTGGGTGCTCAAAAATTTTGAAGACATTGAATTCTTTGAAAGGCACCAGTCTGCACCCGAGTATGTTTACCACTGAAGTAAAAGTACGATCACGGCTAGCGGTAGGTAATGAGTTCAGTGGTAATTTCGCGAGTCGACCGTGGCCCACATAGTGAAGACGAGATGTTTAATACATCATTATTTGCAGACAAACGTTCCGCTCTGCTATAAACTTTCGCTCTAAAGTGAACAATATAAATCTTGGATGCTTCATTAAACGCCACGATATTTTTTCTGCTGTTTTATAAACAGTTAGTGGTAAACAAGGAACTGTGAATTTTTCACGGCGGGATTTTTCGTTAACCCTAGAAAGATAACCTACGTCGAATCGACGTATGCCATTTGGTAAAATCGTTATAAATCTTTGGAATTAAATGTCTCTGTTCTGGCCGTTTCTGCCAACTCATATCGTGCCCAGAGCTAGCGGAAGACGTCCATATGATTCATTTAACTGTGATACTTTTCTACATATTTACATAACATACGTCGAAGTGACGTATGGTTATCTTTAGTGTAAGTTTTTGACTTACGTGAAATATTTTTTTTTGTGAAAATAATTGGACATTTATTCATTGTTTTTTTTTTCATTCGTTTTGGGCACTTGTAAAACTACCTAATGTCACATAAAGACGCGGTAAGATGAAGAAAATGAAGAAATTACTCGATTATTGATATATATGAATGATGAAACTGATGAAGATCCTCAGGGTTCGGATAGCCAGTCGGAAGATAATTTATCAGAAGACTAAATTCAGAAAAAGCGAACCAGTGCCAAAAAAATGAAAATATTGTGCCTTTTGGCCATTAGAAATTAGAAGGATGACAAAATCGATGTGTGACAAGTGCATCCTATCTGTGGAGAGCACAAGTCAAGTGCCTGTCCTAATGACATGTAAAGCCAATTTGATAAAAGTTTTTTCTCATCATCATCTGCCTAGCCTTTTCCCAACTATATTGTGGTCGGCTTCCAGTTGAACCAGATTCAGCTGGATATCAGTATTTTACATGGAGCGACTGCCTGTCAGAACTCCCCAACCCAGTAACTGGGCAATACCATACCCCATAGCAAGACTGGTTGTCAGACTTTTAGAGCTTCTGACTAAGAGTAATGACTGTCAAAGATCTAGAAATGACAGCTGGGACCAACGGCTTTACGTGCTTTCCGAAGCACGGAGGAAACTCGCTATGACAGATGGTCACCCATCCACAAACCAACCTCGGCAAGCGTGGCTTAAATCGCAATTATTTATCTTCTCATGTAGTTCCTTATATTGTCAAGAGAACAAAACATAGATTTTATTATGTTTATTTATCAAATCATAAGATTGACCGAGCGATTTCATCATATTTAAGTTTGGTTCAGTAAGAAATACCATATTTATTTATTTTGAGTTTTTTTGTACTAAAATTTAAGTAAAACTGATTTTTTTTCATTAATCATCAACAAAATTGTTTGTATTAAACATATAATAACACTCTTTACACTTATTTTTAAAATATCCATTGTAAAACCTATTTAAACATCAACACGTCGAAACGACGTAGGTTATCTTTAGTGTATAGTGGAATATGGTTATCTTTCTAGGGTTAAACAAAAGATTTTAAATTAGGTTGAGAATTTGAGATCAAGCTGGGGTTTAGCGATGATGATCAAAGAAACCCAAGCGTTGGCTCTACGTGGCACCCACTGAAGCATACAAGGGGCAATTTTTAAATCTTCGAACAACAAACGGATACAACAGCAGATAATCCTTAAACAAACATCAGATAAACGACTATTGACAAACGCACAATACATATAACGAATACGACTAATGCAAAATATGCAATCTAATATTTGTCCAAGGCAAGCAATAAAGACTTCCTCAAAACAAGACGTAGGTTTCCCATAAACTGGTACTAAGTGTAACCGCGTAAGACTATATCTGTCCTATTAGTCCAGTCAACGAACAATTATAGAGGGAAAGTCTTGGAACACAATTTTCAACTACGCAACTTTGTTTGGACTAGTTAGGAGGTGAACATATCAAAAGTCCCCGCCCCTAGCCCTTGAGCTTTGGGGGAGGGGGGGGGTTTGAAGGTACCATTTTTTGGTTTTTCGCTTATATCTCGGAAACCTTGCGTCCTAGCGGCATAGCATGTACGAACGAAATAAAAGCTGAATAAATTCCCCATAAGTTTTGTTCAGTAAGCATTTCGATATCTTGTATAGTTTTCGAGGTATCTGCTCTTGAATGTCTGTAATTTGGGAAAAATCATTTTTACCTTTGCACATTTGGAAAGTTGTATTTGATATCGCCAAAGATCCAAAAAGCAGCAGCAGTCTTTTCAGACCCTTCCCTCACCACCTACGATGAACACAGCCAGATGAAACCTGCATGTTTAGCTGGTATGGGGCTCCAGCTAAAAAATCTCCCTCAATGCCCACAAGTACAAGTAGTTCTTGAAGTCGGTGGCCACCATCGAGCTTGATGTCTCTTGTCTTCCTCCCACCGAGGAAGCAGTAAAAAATAGCGCAGAAACTCATTATCAAACTCAACATCAATGGCTACCGAATTCAAGAATTACTTATACCCATGGGCATTGTAAGAGACCCCTTTAGCTGTAGGCTCACATCACCTCAAGATGCAGGTTTCCTTGGGTTTGTTCATTGTAGGTGGTAAAGGGAGGGTATGAAAAGACTGCTGCTGCTTTCTGGATCTTTGGCGATATCATTATATCAAATACAACTTTCCAAATGTGAAAAGGTAAAATGATTTTTCCCAAATTACAGCTTGGCCAGAACGTCTTGAAACGGAACTAAAATTTTTATTTGCTGACAACGTTTTAAAATATTTGATATTTGATGTAAACAAAGACGCAGGTTTGTAAGATTTATTATTGTGCCATAAAACTAACGTAATAATTGAAAATAAATAAAATAAAATCATTCAAAGTGTTGGTAGCGAGAAGACAGTGGCCACTTCCGGTTTTGTACTGTTTTTTGCCAAGCTGTATAGACATTCAAGAGCAGATACCTCGAAAACTATACAAGATATCGAAATGCTCACTGAACAAAACTTATGGGGAATTTATTCAGCTTTTATTTCGTTCGTACATGCTATGCCGCTAGGACGCAAGGTTTCCGAGATATAAGCGAAAAACCAAAAAATGGTACCTTCAAACCCGGGGGGGGTTTGAAGGTACCATTTTTTGGTCACTGGCTCACTAACATTTTCTTCTTGAATTCGGTAGCCATTGATGTTGAGTTTGATAATGAGTTTCTGCGCTATTTTTTACTGCTTCCTCGGTGGGAGGAAGACAAGAGACATCAAGCTCGATGGTGGCCACCGACTTCAAGAACTACTTGTACTTGTGGGCATTGAGGGAGATTTTTTAGCTGGAGCCCCATACCAGCTAAACATGCAGGTTTCATCTGGCTGTGTTCATCGTAGGTGGTGAGGGAAGGGTCTGAAAAGACTGCTGCTGCTTTTTGGATCTTTGGCGATATCAAATACAACTTTCCAAATGTGCAAAGGTAAAAATGATTTTTCCCAAATTACAGACATTCAAGAGCAGATACCTCGAAAACTATACAAGATATCGAAATGCTTACTGAACAAAACTTATGGGGAATTTATTCAGCTTTTATTTCGTTCGTACATGCTATGCCGCTAGGACGCAAGGTTTCCGAGATATAAGCGAAAAACCAAAAAATGGTACCTTCAAACCCCCCCCCCTCCCCCAAAGCTCAAGGGCTAGGGGCGGGGACTTTTGATATGTTCACCTCCTAACTAGTCCAAACAAAGCTGCGTAGTCAAAAATTGTGTTCCAAGACTTTCCCTCTATACCTTATTTTGAGCATTCGTTGACTGGGCTATATAGGTTCCCTGACGAATGCCTCAAGGTTCAAAGACCTCTTGGAATCGTGGCCAGTCCGACTGCTATATGAGCCGAGGGTGGGTGGAACTGGGAAGACCCGAGTTACACGGGATTAAATTATACGCAAGAATGGAACAGCTCAATTTTCATATTAAGCAAATTGTAGAGTACTAGTACGATCCTTTGTGAAATAAATATTGTAGTATCTAGGACTGTAGATGCTAAGAACTATTGTAAGTGTATCACTATCAAAATTCAAAATCTTCATGTGAGTCATTAAAATTTTGATAAGAGTGAAATACACGTTTCCGCATAAAGATAATCCAATTAGAAGCCAACAGCACAAGTAATCAGTTAGATAAACGTTACAGAACATTTATCGCTTCCAGTCCTTAGCTTAAACACGTCATTAGCAATTAATCATGCCTACACAGCGCATAAAGACGGTGCAGTCGGTCTAACAAGTAGAACCAAAGTCATTGTTAATCCATTCTTACGTGAACTATTCATAAATGCAGCGGAAACTTGTCGCAAATCAATAAGCACATATTTTAGTTATTATTTTGCTGCTCGTTAGAAGGTTATTACACAATAATATGAAGTTAGAGAAGGTCTAGATGAGGACCAAACAAAACATTTCACAGGTGATCTTTGCTGTCAAAGATCAGATCCGTTGCGAAAAGGAGATGGCGCTTTTCGTCACTATTTCTCCATCTCTGTCTCCTTAATTTTAATTTTCTTTATTATGTGCTTTTTTTTGCGTGGTAAAATCATCAAATGAGTCCTCCCACCCCGGGCAGGGCGGGAGGGACTGTCAGACTTGTACTGACTAAAATCCACGGTGTCCTTCAATAGCCCGTTATGTCCCGGGGTCACGGTAATGAGATAAGTCCCGCGACCCCGGCAGGCTTTGGCCCTCTAGAAGGGGGCCCCGTCATCATGCTGACACTCCTTGAGGCGCGCGTGGAACACAACGCGCCGTCGACCCGGGCATGGTCCATGGTCGGGTGGCGAGTTGCCCTTTACTCGCCGCCCGCATGACCGCGCCTACGGTGGCCGGAGATCGTCTGCCGGCGTCCGACGCCGTGGGCGTCTACCACTGTTTATTATGTGCTTATGAATATTTTGAACCGTGTTTTACTATTGGCAACAGGCAAGAGCTTCCTTTATATCATAACGGTTAACACACGTTGTAATTGTTCGGTTCTGCATTTTTATACAGTCATTACTGCACCTTCTGTCTCCTTTCAATTGCATAGTGGCAGTGTGAGTCAGACGATCCGGCGCAAACCGGCTAGACGGCCGGCGCCCGCGCAAGCCCACTGCACAGATTGCTGATGTTGTAGAGCAGCTAATAAATAAAAGCCAAGACATGCATAAACACGTCACTGTTATAGGTTAATTAAGTTAAGACATCATGATCGATCTTGATAAGAATTCCTGGAAACTGAGGATCGGATGGAGTGATGTAAAAGTGAAGCTGCTTTTGATTTCTCTGACTGTTATTATTCAAGTTCGTTCGTTGTTTTACCAAGGGGTATCGTATTAGCCCGTAGTAACTTGTGGAGGTGCGACAGGCAGTCGATACATATGTAAAATACTGGTTCATTGGAACCACACCAGGATTGGAAGTCAACCGCAACAATCTTGGGACACCTGTAGTTTAGATAGCATTTCAAAAACTTTATTGGCCTGGCCATTTGTAGCCAAGAACCATAGAAACGAAAAAAATATTGAAACAGAATGATTTTATTTACAGTTTCAGTGTAAACAAGACTTCAAAACAAAAATATTATTATTATACTCGAATATAAAAAAAAAACTCAACTTGTTGATTTAATTTCTCAGAAATAATGATGAATTTGACAGACCGCAACATTCGGATTAGTGTAACTAGAGCAAGTTCATTGAACAAATTTATTCAATTCTAGAATAAATTTATTTTAGCTGGAGAAGCGAGTTGAAGACCACATTCCGAATATTGTTTATTCTAATTTATGTCGGCCAAGACAATAAGATATTTGCGACTACCGTTGATCATTTATTTATTATGTCTTTAGAAGATTGTTAGATTAATTAATTATTACTTGCAATTTTCAGCTAAATTAATTATAAGATCTTGAAACTACTACTTATCTGGTTAATGTGAGTTTTATATTCAAGGTAAAAGAATTTACAGAAGTACTTATTTCTGGCATAGTATCAAGACGGTGACCATCAAAGCAAACGAAACATGGAATTAGAAGCATCAATCATAAATACTCAACGGTATTCCAAAACAATGTAATTCCCACACCAACAGAAATTGTGGCAAGTGGCAACAACATTGCATCAAATCTGTAAATAACTAAGAATATTATCATTACGACTTCCGATGAGAAGTGACCAAATAAAATATCATCTACTAAATCACCTTTAACTTGTTTGAGAACATAATTGTACCAACTTAAAAGTACTTCAAGCGTGCGGTCCCGAAAATTGTGTTTTTGCCTCTGAAGGTCGCATATTTTAATAGTAACTGGTTCAACAGTCCATATATACTCGTCAAAACAAAATAAGGGCCACTTTTTAAATTGCACTTTAAACAAATATTGCTCTTATTATGGGTACATAATAAATACTAAATGTCTTGTTATGGTTTCTTTCAAGTATTAATATTGTTTCTACTGCATAATTGGAAATTTATAACTTTTTTTTAATTCGATATTTGAAATTACTTAGAATTTACGGTATGGTGTTTTTTAATTTTCAAACTTCTAACGGAGTTTTCTTCGACTAATACAGAAAGCAGGCTAAAATTATCTTTCAATCTCATAATGTCATGTATTCGGAGACATATGGACGCAAAAACAGCCACTTGGGGTGTCACCTTAATCCAGGGGGCCCGTAGCCAGAAGAGGTAGGTTTAATGGTGGAATATTCCCAACGAGTGGTTCAAAATGCTTAAAACTGGTCTTAAAAGACGGGTAATATCACCAGACGCCGTGATCAAAGAAGAAAGTAAGTAAGTAAAGCCCAAGAAGACCTTTAAGTTTGTTTAACCGCGCAAATAGAGCGAAAATCTACTGCTCGGACCGTACAAACTCCATTGCGTCGAGCTACAGGCACCCCTATAATTGACTAATTATTCTGAATCGACTCCATAAAAACTAAAAATACTCAAGATGATGCTTCGTTCGCCTCCAGTTAACTGCAGCGTATGGTGCAAATCGTGAAACATTTGCGAAGGAGAAAATTTATTGAACTGTTTTGACTGGGCTTCATTGTTTTTTATTGATGACTGGTGGGTTATTTTTTTTTCAATAAAAACTGATTCATAAGAGTGTAGAGAAGATCTAAACAACTGGTTTCAGATCCTTGAACTCTTAAAACAGACTGTTCTGGCGAGTTCTGAGTTATGCTCTGGGGCGGTTATCTCTATCACGCAAAACTGCGCTCGCACTTCTTAACGAGGGTGCTGTAACTCCTCAAAATTGCGTAGAATTTGTGATGCAACTCCACGTTATCCCATTCGGACAGCAAGGAATACCTGAGTTCTTCTTGAAGCAGGATAATGCTCGAGCGAACACGACGCGACTAACAGTGCACACATTCCCTTACGCTCGAATTACGATGTTACAGTGGACACCCAGGATTTTTACCTGAGTTCTATTGAGCATTTAAGAGATGAGTTAAAGAAGAGTGAAAATGAAAGTAAAATTCCCATCAACACGCAGCTGGATCTCATAAAATGTCTAAAAACTTGCTGGTAGAGTATCCCAAAAGAAAATGTTCGGTATTTAATCCAGATCATTCCACCTTCCATAAAATGAGCAGAACAGAGTTAAAAGAGAAGCTTAAAAGAACACTTTGGAACATTAAAGACGTTATTTTTTCGATTTTTTTATGTTTTATGTAACTTGATACATTCCTGCAATTCCTCACTTTTCATTCAAGTTGGTTTATTTTAACGATTTATTGGAATACATATTTAATTTTTGTGTATTTCCATCTAAAACCATTAATATTAATCAGATTCAGTCATTGTAACTAGTAATATTTAAACATTATTTAATAAATCGATAAAAACCAGGTGGCCCTTATTTTGTTTTGAGTAGTATATAATAAGATTACCGTCATTTTCTTGAGCATTTTCTTAAAACGAGCGCATTTAAAGTGTAGAGGGAGCTTCATTATTCAAAATGGCCTCTACAATATTGGGTTAAAGATTGCATTGTTTCCAATGTTTTGGGAACCAAAGAAATGAATAAACTGTTTATTTCCCACGTAGGTGTTCAGACAAACAGTAAACAGTTCCATGTTGTGCCTATCGAAGACAATAATGCTTACTGCATCCTCCTTTAGTTAATCAAAAAACATTTGTCTCGAAGTAGACTGAAGTCCATCAATTAATCAATAATTACGTATAGAAATGTTGCTTACTGCTAAAAAAAAAGCATGGTATACATTCATTAATTCTAGTCACAGCAAGTTACAGTAATTTTCTAGTATTGACACTCGAGAGACCACACATTGCAATAAAACTAGCCATGACGATAAACAAGCAATGTAAAAAGATCTACAATTACAAACCAGGTAAATAGTGAATAACGTATCATTTTTTCTACTGACCCTGACACAGAATATTATGCACATTAATTTACAGCAAACATATCATATAGGTACATGTGCTGATAACGACTAAGATTGAAGTGATGGGAGAAGATAAGCAAAATATAGGTAACTAGTAGGTAAATATGAAATATTGACACAAGGTCGACACGTCAATAGCATCGTAAACATCGGACCCTTTAGAAAAGCAATAAAACAAATAGCTCAACATATCAGGCGGCTTCTAGTCCACGTCATACAGTAGGTATGCAAATAGAAACGAAATGGAAACTGGTGGCACTGGGAATGGAGGAAAATAGATTTGAATATTGCTTATTAATACACCTAGAAGATAAGGTTACACTAGAAACAGGTATTTCTATTGTATACGAGAAAGTGAAGGAAAAATTCAGCCTGCAATCTGAACTAAACAAATCTAGTGTTATGAGATATTCAGATTAACAGGATGAAAAACCACAAATGCGGATAGTACCAAAATAATGAGCGACTCAAAACCTAGTGAACAAAATGTTAATTTGGCAATCACACCAATTTTGTTGAAGACAACATATTTATCCGAATAAGCCGAAACATGATGAAATCTGAAGATCATATACCTTTCGCTTTTCGAGACAATTTAGTCAGTATCAGGTTTTCTTTATTTTGGATTAGGTTATCTGGATGTTGGAGTCTAAACTTGAATAAAATTAAATCAATCGCACCAAGTCGCGAATTTTTCTCTCTGTTTTGTCCTTGCGCAATAGATAAACAAAATCCCGCTTCAAAAGCAATATCGGAAGCCATTGGATTGGACCAAATCCAAAGAGCTATTTGATTTCCAGTAAGTTTACGTCTTCGAGGACGAGATAAATTGCGTAAATACTCGATGAATTCGTGACTTTAAGTTCGTTTACTTTTCTCCATGAACCATTTTATAATAGGAAACAATGCTTAAAACAACGATCAAAGTTGTTTAAATAATACTGACCAACTGCTTGTTCTTAATAGCGACAGAATTTAACAAGCAACAATATAAACACAATTATCTGAAGCGAAATTGAAAAGAGATTTAAATTAAACCTCGACCGCGAGTTATGGGCATCAAGTCCTGCAATCGAGAGGCCGCACGATGACATCAGTAGACGGAACCACTTCGCGACCCACACGCCGCCCACGACGCGAGAGCCTTGCGAAACCCTGGCTCAGATGGTCGACTGGTTTGAGATGTGGCGTGAGCTTTGAGTAATATACCAAAGAAGTAGGAATAGAATCAGTAAGGTAATGCACCTAAAATAAATTCAGCTGGATAATTGCAACGTCGAAGATTCACTACCTTCTTTGAGGTAGAAGCAGCACTGAAGCTCATATATTATGATGCTGACGCTATGAACTGTCTGTGAATAGAATTGAAATGAATACAAACACTATTAATCACAATCAGAACTGAATCCTAATTGTGATTAATTTGAGTGTCCAACAAAAGCTTAGAGAACACAAACTGTGCAGTTAGAAAGGAAACTGTCAATTGACTGAGAATTGCAATAAACTTGGTCGTTAATCAACCGATTGATTAATCTAACGTCATTCAAAAAGCTTGAATCAGTTAAGATAGGTGGTTATTGTGCGGATAAATCGTAAGACATCTTAAATATCAAAACGTTTCTAAACAGATTTTACATAAAATACCAAAAATAGTCGTGAAACATCTCATCGCAATGTGACAAAAATGAAATTTTAGAACCAGAAGGTACTAAGAGACAAAAAAATCTTGCTAACAAGACGAAAAACGATGATTCAACGCCAATAAATAGGACGACAAAAGTCCACAAGATGATAATTGTTCCTGCAAACGGCTTCAGTCAATTGAGGATAACGACTTGTGTCGATGAACTGAAGACTAGCTGTACGTCACACACATGTGTTAGGAACGAAGACTTAATATTAGATCATGATTGAAACAAGCTTACACTCACAAATCTAGACCAAGGAATATAAATAAGAATGAGTAATAATGTAGTTTAAAATATATTTAACAACTGAAGAGACTCAAAACATATCGTGAGACAGTTTCAAATTACATGCTGCAGTAAGAATCACTCTAGTTCCATAATCAAGCTTCAAAAAGAAAAGAGAATTTCAGAACATTACAAAGTAGAATTAATTATTCAAACGTATGAGTTCATCGACAAATATTCGAATATGAAGACTGCCATTTAAGATAAAGGCAGTCAGCATTTTAAATGACTGAATGCCATTTATACAACGTCATACCGATCGGCCTTCTCGACCTTGTAGGTCAGTTACGATTCACACGGTACATGTACATAATTCCATATTCTTTATTACCTATTTAATGACAAAAGTAAAGATTTCAATGCCTTTTCAGAAAGTAATTGAATTTTCTTACCAAATCTCCATAGAAATGCGAAAATTGATAGAAAAAAACGTTGCACCAAATGAAATAAACGAAAATTTGGAACCATATTAACGCAATGCCAGCAAAGCACTGCTCTTTGATGACCATAAAAAAACCGACGTACATCTTAGAACGTGGGTGTCAATGGCTAGTTACAAAGCCGTAAAACGTAACCAAGAGTATCAGGTTAAAGTAACCTAGAACAAGAGAATCGGTACATCTGTTTGTGAGACGAAATTAGAGCAAATATTTGGTCGATATCCTAGAATACAAATGAGACCGACAAAACAGCTTTTACGATACTTGAATAGAAACAAGATAGGTACCGAATAACAGATGAAATAGTTGGAAAAACGCCGCAACTTACAATAACAGATATAATAAATACTAAGATATTACCGCAAACCGCTCTAAGAGTTGGATATTTTTATTCAATATACGAAGTAGCATTATGACAGTGTTCGAGAGAAAGTTGGAAGAAACAAAGTCTTTCTATTGCCGAGCGTCTAGGCTCCATCTTTTGTTAGCTAAGTATTGTGTCACTTTAGTAAAGTGCTGTTAAGGATCGAAGACATGATATAAATGATAGGCCACAAACTGTCAAGAATTGTATAAAACTAGTATCGAACAACAAAACTGTTTTAAAACTTTAATAGAATAAAACATTGTTACTTGTTCCTGTCCCACAAAAGGAACAATAACATTTGATGGGTGATGAACTGGGCTTCATTAAATAAACTTAATTTGGTTAAAACCAGTTCATCATAGGTTCATTACACACTAGGTTCTTTGGTTTCCTATTGACCTGAAATAAACTCGCCCTGAATTGCCCACCCCCAATTGCTTATCGATTGCAGGAAAAAGTATTTGATGGGCTACTTTCTAAAAGAACTCCAAATTTGTTTGGCAATCTCGTTATAATATTTACTATCTATCTCTGACATCGTTTCCTTAATTAGAGTCTGCTAATTGGCTCTAACGCTTTCGTGACAAATTAAGATCTTCCATGATAGATTGTACTTCGCTTATAAAAGAGACAATGTTTAGTCTTGTTTTTTTAGTAATTTATAATAAACTTGGGCATCTCTAGGCCACTAGGTGTAAGACTACCGCTTATTAAACCAATCCGTTAATAGTAACTACGCCTACATGAGTTACTGATGACATCAGCACAATCGAAAGTGGGTTTTTATCTGGACTTGAATCAGTGGTTGCAATTAACGGAATGAAACGCAACTGTAATTATCAGCTGATCGACTAACATACGACTTGAACAGGCCCCCAGTCCCTGGAAAGCCAATTAATGGTCATAATTGGCGTAATAAGTTAACAGTCTGCAAAGATAAATCGAGTAATCCAAGCGTAAACTTTTTGATGACTTTTTCATGAATGAGAAAAAAATATTCGTGTCTATTTCAAGACCAAATGGAAACAATGACCCTAAAAAAACTACCGTTTTTATTCTAGAATCTAGTAATTAGAGAGATGATTAACGAATAAAAAGTCTATTAGTAATGAGGTCAACATCATCAGCCGAACTTCGCTGAGTTACGTCCAATTCATGAATTACCGTGCGGAATCAATTCGTTGGATTCGCTGCGGGCGGCTGATTGGAGCACAGGACAATATCACCCACGTATTGTATTGACACAACACATGTAAGGTTACTGGAACAACTACTTAACTAACTAGTCATTGACATATTCATTCATCTGGACTATTCAAATGAACATGTATTATGAGTGCGTTTAATGTCATTGATGTTCTCAACAAAACTAGGCTGTTTTTCCGAAGGTTTTTCCTCAAAGAATGAAGCAGAAGTGTGACCTTAGAAAAGCCAAAATTTCAACAAACATAATTATTATATTTTAAGCAAGTATAACACATGAGTAGAAATGAGATATTGACGCAATCAACATGTTTGGGAGATACGTAGACCGTAACCCAGTCAACCAGAAAAAGCAATCAGACTATCTGCGCGTACTGTGACGTCAAATAGAAAATCGTGGACTGACATTAGATCATGATATTTCACCAGTGAAAAGCAACTTTATATCTACCATAATAAAATCGTGAACAAATGCGTTCTTTATCACAGATCACATAATTTATTCGATCAACAGCAAGATCGAAGAAATTCTAGTATGCTTGATCAACTGAGGTAGCATGGTTTCATACGAAGATTATACACCACAAATTATTTAAACAGTCATAAACACAGAAATATCAGACTTATACTATCACGTTTAATTGGCAACAGCACGCTTGCTGACAACCACAAGAATTATTCTCCTAATCCTTCACAAGTAGTGAAGCAATATTAAATGCATTCACAAGTCACCTAGCATAAAATATGATTCGTGAAGTTAGCAGTTAGAATTAGAATAGATTGAATCGCGTCGGCGCATAGTATTATATCAACTACTATAGAATAAAGACTAGACTATGAAACATAAGACACCCACGTATAAAACAAAGCGAATGTAATCTTGTAGAGAATAATACAGGGTGTAAGAGACATCGACGCACAAACGGATATCCGCTTGTGCGTCGATGTCTCTTACACCCTGTATAGTCTGTTATTCAATTTGATTAGAAGCTGTGTTGTGACGAAAGAACGGGAAAGAAGGAAGCTTCTCATAACTGTTTCAAATTATGAAGAAGAAACTTCAAGTTGTCACTTTCGTTCCTGGCAAAAAGGAAGTAAGCGAAAGTTCATATAGGGGAAAGACACGAAAGACAAGCTGAGTTGTACCTGATCAAATGCCAAGCAAGAAATCTAACAGGATGTCTGAGAGGAAATGCTAACATAACCTTTCTAGGAAATTGGGCTTTGAAAGGAGAAATCAAACGTTTATTCAAATTAGCCTAAGATTCAGTACCCTACGTGAAAATATCCTCGCCCCTCATTTCAGCTGGGAATTTGAAATGGTGGAACAAACACCCCAATACGACGAGACATGGTACAAGTTCAATACAGATTTATAATATCAATGTCTATGATTAAAGTATAAAAACGTTGATAGTACTGTTACGTCGGGTTTCTCGTTTCGTATGTCGGTCAGCCGCCGAGTGAGGGAAGCCGTTGTGTAGTGACTCACAACTTGTTCGCAACGTTGCCACGCGTACCATTCGGGGACCTTGATGCGTTATTTTGTTGCCGATATATGATAATAAAAACATGGCATAATATACAATACATAATATACATTACGTAATCGATATAAAACGAAAGCTTTTTGTAACAAAATTGAGAGTTTTGGAAGATACAAAACATAGTTTCTTAAAAAAATTGGCTTTGATCTACACAGTCGACTTATGAAAACCGCTATAAAAGAAGTTTGTAATAGCAGAGGGCCCAGGTCAGTGCTTTTCACTTTGATCTCCAAGTAAAGCCCACCGTTTGAAAGAAACCGGGTCTCATTGCATTGCTCACAGTAATTTACACAGACGATTGATTTCTAAGACGAGATAGAAATCCTTAACAGACAGTAATATTAGTGAAGTAGGCTTTCTCCAGTCCTTTATGCTTTTTAAATGGACTAACTAAAATTGAAATATCGTAAACTCATTTGTTTAAGGAAATGTGATGGTGGACTTCTTGAGCGTTGTGGATGCATGGCATCAAACACATATTTCTGAACTCTGCCCCTCAATTTTCTCGAAAAAATGCCAAAATTACAGAAACAAAATCAGACAAAAATGTATTTTATTTGTAGAGGACAGAGGCCCTCAGATCGATGGCGCAACCTTGGATAGGCTAGTGGGCGACCAGGAAATGGCTTGACACGAACGTGAACATAAAATGAACATGTTCTCTCATGATTCGTTGCTGATGATTGTTTCCTACAGTATTCCATAGATTATGAAACAGTCTAGATTTTCGGCCGTAAAATTGACTTTCTAATGCATATTGCAGTAAAAAAGCCTGTCGTAGATATCCAAATCTAACTTCTGAAGAACGATTGCACCACAAAGATATCTTTAGACTGATTGGCTGTCTGTCTGTCCGATTATAAGTACTTGTTATCTCATTACCCCGAAGATAAAAGTAGCCAAGCACTGCGAACCTTATCTAAAACTCAGGCGTCACAAACGATCTTGCAACTTCAACCTGCAGAAACCCCCATAAGAATTTCGTTCAAAACAGCAGTTGGACTTGTTGGTCGTAACCTTGTCTATTTATTGCCATGCGTGGCACACGGGCAATATTGATGGCTTCCTGTGGTGCAGTATGCTCACCGCATTGGACTCGAAGCGATGGCTAATACGTGATAAAACTATTTTGGATTTGGTGAGCCGCAAAAAGAAAAAAAAAGATATAAGTTTACTGTTTTTGCGACCAAACATGAACATCGTAAGCTGGGTGGCTGGTAGCAGCTGGATGAGATTAACATGGGCTGCTCTAGGCTTATAATGAATCCAGAAGATTAAGGTCTTGTAGATTAATTTTAGTCATGTGATTTTTTTTTATTCTGCATAGGGCAAAATTCAACCACAATAGAGTACCTAAATTTTTGTGTATCTAAGACAAATTACTTTAAGTAGGTAGGTACATAAATCGTTTCTGAACCAAGGAAATGAAATATTTACAAGAAGTGGCGGTTGGCGCTTACGCCCACATTCAAGATTGGTCATTGAATAACAACATTTATCAAACAATGTTAAGTGAGAAGTTTTCTAAAAGATTCAAACTGCCGATAAGGATTACGTGACCTTTGAATTGGAGCAAATTGATATAGATCATAAATTCATAAGTTTGCTAAAACTGTTAAGCCATTACCCAGAAAATCGATTATTTTCGATATTTTTTCACACAGTCAGGATTTCAAGAAGCAGAATTATTTTTCAATATTTTTTAAAAAAGCTTAGTAACAGCTATTTTTAAACTGAACTCGTAATAAGCAATTAATGGCAACCCAATCATCCCGCGCTGTCGTTGCGGTCGGCGCGTGCGCTGGTCGTGCCGTATATGGAGCTGGCGGTACGCAACAAGGTCGAGCAGTCGCCGCCCCAACGCCATCATTGTATTTAAAATTATTTTAAACTCTTCAGCCAACTATGTATTTTAAGAATGAATTTTTTTCAAAGGAATTTGGGATGTCAATGCGGAAACAGATGTATGGGTGAATGATGTTAATGTCAAGGCGAATTCTGGCGGCAGGCGTGTGAGATGAATTCAGGACTCTTTTATCAGTTACAAATTTTGAAAAATATTGTTATCTAAAACCTATACCATGAATGATTTTATCAATATACCATTACAAAAATATGACATCAAAAGTAAAAAAAAGAAAAATTTATATGAATAACCACTCATGCTACCTATATCCATAGAATTTTTTATGTTATTTATCAAACTTTTGCATGAAACAATCCCTTTTGTAAATTATTTTTTCATTGCTTTTATTACAGATCTTAGGAGCATAACACAAGGAAAGTACCCAGCGGTGAAAACCTTTTTATGAAATCAGCATAAAGCTAGCTTTTAGTGGAATATGGTTATGGGGGATCTATTGTTGCAAGAATTATTTGTATTATTTGAAGCCAGGTTCTGGAATTTCTAGATCTCTTAGGCATGAGAAACGCGCTATGCCCAGCAGTTGAATTATGATGCAAGATAGTGAGATAACTGATTACAAATGTTTATTTTTTAAGATTTTTTTAAGATGGATTTGCCCTTGACTTCAGTCTAGGTCAGGGGTGACAAAGTCAATGCCCATGTCATCATCATCAGCCTATAAATGTTCCCACTGCTGGGACACAGGCCTCCTCTCTGTGAGAGTGAGTGGGCCGTAATCTACCACACGGGCCCAGTGCAGATTGGTAGATGTCACATGTCTTCAAATTTTTAGTTCTAGGACATGCCGGTTTCTTCACGATGTTTTCCTTCACCGTTTTTGAGAGCAATGGTGTTGAAATAAATTACACAAAGTAATGCGCCTGACGGGGTTCGAACCCACGACCTACAACTCGTAAGTCGAGGGCGATACCACTGGGCCACCACTGCTCACAATGCCCATGTAAAAAAAACTAAAATTATTTATACCATGTATGGTTTCTGTTTCCTCTTGAAATATCTGAATAGAATAGTACACATGTGTGTGGAGAACTTGCTTAAATCATTACTTCAGTAATAGCTTTACACATTAGAATTGATACATCCTGGTTTTGTTATCAAGTAAACAAATAATGAGAGTCTTTAACCTGTTGGATATTGACAAAATTTTCAATTATTTATCCTTTATTAGTGTTAAGTTTTATTTATTATTTTACCTATTTAACAACTAATTAGAATTGTGCTTCAAAAAGCTCACATATCAAGTGGTTTGGTTTGTTTGAGGTACTTTAATGAATTCCGACTGTTCAACAAGTCGCTACATGAATGACTGACCAATAATATGGAATAATAAGGTATTCAAATTGAAAATTCATGTTAGTAAACAAAGTAAACACAGTAAACACAAAAAACTCAGGCTCTGGTCGTAATTAATAGTTTTACAAAACTTTTAAGAAATTCTGATTAGATTAGATCACGGATGTAATTTTAAAATATTCTGCTAAATTATGACTAGTGCAAGTGTTGATGATTCATATGTTTCTTCATGTAGCTTCTATTAGAACTCACGAATTTGTGAAAATCTTATACAGAACTAATTTTACTTCCCAAAATTGGTTTGGAACAAACCAAACAATTTGTTTTCACTTTCATGAGTAACATTGTACCAGGTAATTGGCTAACGGATATACGAAATCATTTTAGTGCCAATGCCTTCAAGGAAAAGCAGCTCTCAAGACCAGCAAATGAATCATATGATACCCTCAAGTCATCGGCCGCAGCATAATGCACCGTCGACAAATACAAATTCACTAACAAAATAAGTGAAAATACACACCAATTTGTACATATTCAAGTACGTTAGCACTTACCATCTGTTCTTTTTATGTTGATGTTAATTCCGGACTGAATCTTCACTGTACCGTCATCCATTTTCGCACAAATTTAGGCACCACATACACTAAATAACATTATTTCTCAAAGAACCTTTGTTCAAAAATAGTCTAACACATTGAGAAATTACACATGAGAACCGGTGAAAATTACAAAATAAATTTCTACACCCAGATTGACAGTTATATCGAGCTAGCTACACACTTCAGACTGGAACGTTTGAAATTTGTTTCACTACAAGAGTCAAATCAATCACTTTAACTTATATACTTTGAAAAGAACGCGATTGATTTGAAAATTGTAAATGTATAAACTAAATAAAAACTGAAAAAACCAGAAATGTTCAAATTATTTCGGTTATAAACGCGAAATTCTAAAATTATCAGTTTGTGAGTTTGCCAATGCGTCGAAACGAAAATGTTTCATTGCCAGTTGCAAAAAATGGGACTAAACACTAGTCTTTGGTTCACTGAATTAAAAAAAAAGTAACTATCAAAAATTCGTTTATGTCATTTCGATAATCGAATCGTCTAATATAATGGCAAAGTTATTTCATTCAGAGTAGTATGAAGGTTGGACTGGAAAATATAATTCTGGGAATCATGCTAGAAACCGTCTAGAAACATATTATATGTAAACAATCGATTGAGACCCATCACTAAAGCCATAGACAACAGGAAAAGGCTGCATGCATGGCATCAGCTGCCTGTCAATCAAAATCAATTTGTCAATTTGATTAAACTCTGTTCAATAAATACCTAGTTTATTTTAACAATAATTTACCTATCACATTTAGTAGATATTTATTAAATTTTATTATTCATAGAATGGACAGTGAGCACAAATTGTCTCATAAAGCCAAAAAGCGTATCAAGGAAGTTAAAAGGAAAGCGAGACCCGGTAAGTGAACGGTACTCATGCTTCATGGTAATTGGCACACTTTCGGAAAGCAACATTTTTGATAAAATGTTTGAGCATAGTGAGGATTCTTTGTCTCAGTAATTATCAGAGCGCTATATGGGTATCAGGAACCAAAGTAGAGAGATTATTGCAATCTAGAATGATCTTCGTAAGCGTGGCATTCGGTTATCGCGATGGCTTTCGAGCTTGTAGCCTTGATGCTAATTGCTAACTTACACACCATCTCATTTTACCCAATGAAGTATGTGCTGCTTGTCTTAACACAGCTAATTCTAAATTGTACATTCAGTTACAACAAAGCCATATAACTAAAAATTTACCATAAACCTTAGATACTGCTAGGAATGAAGTTGCGTGTATGCATGCATGACTATTAATTTTTTAATCAGTTCTCGTAAAACAAACTTCTTAATATTGTATCTTCCAGTCCACGGCAGGCAAATATATAAAACAACATTAGTTAATTTGGACATTTCAATCTATTGAGGATATTGATTTACATGCCATGACTTCCTGAAAACAAGTAATCTTTGTTGATAATTATATCTGCAATATCAAACATGATAATATAGAATATATAATTATGTATGATATTGCAGTTTTTTTTTTTTTTTTTTTTTTTTTTTTTTTTTTCGGCTGTCAACTGTTGTCAGACTCACTTGCACTCTCCAATTTTTCTCATTATACTCGGTAAAACCGTGCCATTTAAACTAAAACTTTTGTAAAAGTGTAGTTTGTGTGTTCAGTTAATCGTGGTGATGTTATCTAGTGGCAAAATCTTGATTTAATATCTTAAAACTGTGATCGAAAATATTGAAATCACTTGGTGGAAAAAGTCTACCCTCAGTTTAATTTATAAAACAGTATAAAACAACTGACAGTGGCTGTCATCTGTCACTGTCTCATTGACAAGAGTGTGTTGCCAGAGTTGGAAAACTTCTACTAATTGGTACGAAATGGATAAACAAATGGAATTGTTCCTCGAAAAAGTAAATGATACTATGGATATAAAGATGAGTGAATTAAAAGAAGAATTTATGAAACAAACCAGTGCACTAACATTGAATATGGCGAGCATTATAGAAGAAAAACTAAGTCCACTACTCGAAGAAAATGCCAAACTTAACAATGAGGTGATTTCACTGAAAAAGAAAGTTGGTTACCTAGAAAAGGAAGTCCGAAGGAATAATATACTGCTACATGGGCTTAATGAAACTGAGTCAAATAGCAATGAGCTCATGAGTTTGGTGGTGGAATTCCTAAACAATATAGCAAGTAAATGTGGAATGCGAGAATTCGACATGTGGGAAATTAGTCAGGTCCAAAGACTAGGGAAAAAAGGTGATAACAAGAATAGACCTATATTAATAAAACTCATTTTAGCTTGGAGGAAAGTAGAAATCTTAAAGAATGGTAAATATTTCCCAGCATCTACTTATGCTACAGACGATTTCCCTAAAGACGTACTGCAAATTAGGAACGAACTAAAGATCCAACAACAAGAAGAAAAGAAAAAAGGAAACATTACGATCATTCGATACGATAAACTCATAATAAAAGGAAAAGCAGCCCATGAAAAGGGAATTGAGAAAAGGAAACGTACTCCCTCAAATTCACCATCCCAACCCAACAACGATGACAACTCGGCACTAAGGGCTCCGAGTAAAATTAACAAAATAAATGCTTTCGAATTTATGAATAAATCCAGACAAATTACCCAAACTGAAACCCAATAGCAACTACCCGTAAAACAGCCGGAAAAACTAGAAAAACGGAACAACTATCACAACAACAACAATAACAAAAAACATTCCCCAAGCCGGCTGGTCACCGTGGGGATTAAAGACCGCTACCCTTCATCAAATAATAATAATAAAAGAAACGAAACAGAAAAAAACACAGAGAAATCCCTGTCGTCAACTACAAAGGCGGTAGGAAAAAACAATGCCCCAAGCCATTCAGCAAACAAAACACCTAATATATTCGTAGCCACCTTAAACACACTTTCACTAAGGACAACGGAAAAGCTTCTGGAACTAGAAATAGCTTTAAGTCAAATCAAATGGGATATTCTCGGTATCAGCGAAGTAAGACGAATGGGAAACCATATTGAAGAACATGATGACTATATCCTGTACTACATCGGTGAGACAAAAGGTCAATATGGAGTAGGGTTTATGGTGAAAAAACATCTAAAGAAACAAGTTCTGGAATTTAAGGGTATATCCGAAAGAATTGCATTACTAAATATACAGCTTCATGGATATACAAATGAGTGGACTATAGTACAAGTATATGCACCAACAGAAGCAGCAAACGAAACTATCAAAGATGATTTCTACAACCAACTTTCAACCACATTAGAAACTGCTCATAAGAACATAATTGTCATGGGAGATTTCAATGGTAAAATAGGCTACCAGAGGCACGGTGAAGAACATGTAGTAGGAAACTATGGCATAGGAAAAAGAAGTAATAATGGCAAAAGAATTGTAAACATGGCCCTTCAAAATAATTTAACTATTTTAAACAGTATTTTTAAGAAAAGGCCAGCCAAGAAATGGACCTGGATATCCCCCGACGGGACATACCGCAACGAAATAGACTTCATAACTAGTAACCAACCCAAATTTTTTCAAGATGTTAGCGTAATAAATAGTCTCAACTTTAATAGTAACCACCGCATGGTCAGAGCCACATTACCTCACAAACAACAAAGAAAACAGAGGAAGCATTTTCATCCGGAAAGAACCGCCTGGTTAACTGACATAACTTCTCGGAACATCACAGCGTCCAAACAAACAGATAAAACACAAGAAATTTACAACAAGGAAATAGACAATGTTTACAACAAGATAAAAAAGATCAAATCTAACGAAAATACACTAAGCTCTGAAACAATAGACCTCATACAACAGAGGAAAGAACTACTCAAAAGTAGAAGAAGTAAAACTTCACTACAGCAAATTACAAAATTAAGTAAAGAAATAGGTCACCATATAAAACAAGACAAGTTAAATAGACGAATTAAGTGCTTACAAAATCACATTACTAAAACAGGAGGCATAAAAAAAGCACTCAAAGAATTAAAGGAATCAACATTGTGGGTCCCGAAAATGAAAAACAAACATAACAAGGAAGAAACAAAGAGACAGCCAATTCTAAAGATAGCAACAGAATACTATCAGAAATTATACTCCACCAGAAACACCTTAGAATACAACACAAACCTTGAAGATGAAACTGAAGAAATACCTCTGATTCTCGAAAGAGAAGTCCAGCATGCGATAGAAACGCAGAAACACGATAAAGCTCCAGGACCTGACTACATAACTAACGAAATGCTGAAAGCGACCTTGCCAGAAATAACAACAAAACTGACATACCTATTTAACCTCATACTAGACACAGAGTACATCCCTTCACAGTGGACAATGAGCACTATAATACTCATCTTCAAGAAAGGAGATAGATCAGAAATAGGTAACTATCGCCCAATAAGTCTCATGTCTAATGTATACAAAGTGTTCTCAAAAATCATTCTGAAACGCATCACCAGAAAACTTGATGAACAGCAACCAAGAGAACAGGCCGGATTCCGATCAGGATTTTCAACAATAGACCACATACATGTGGTAAAACAGCTGGTGGAAAAATGCCAAGAATATAACCATCCACTATACATGGCATTTGTGGATTATAATAAAGCATTTGATTCTTTGGAACACCCATTCATTTGGGAGGCCCTGAAAAATCAAGGCATAGAAAATAAATATATAAGGCTCATAAAAAATGTATATTCTAATAGCAAAGCTCGAATAAAATTGGAAACAGAGGGGGAAATTTTCTCAGTTCACAGAGGAGTGAGGCAGGGAGACCCTCTCTCGCCAAAACTTTTCTCATCAGTACTAGAAGAAGTTATCAAGAAGATGGAATGGGACAATATGGGAATTAACATCAATGGAACAAGATTAAATCACCTAAGATTTGCAGATGACATAGTACTTATAACGGATAACCCAGATAGCCTCCAAAACATGCTGCAGGATCTAACGAACGAAAGTGAAAAGGTGGGCCTAACAATAAATAAAACAAAAACTAAAATAATAACAAACAGATCCCAAACAAACATATCAGTAAATGACGAGGAAATAGAATATGTGAATTCTTATATATACCTAGGTCAAATTATTGCCTTCAACGACCAAATGGATTCGGAGATAGAAAGGCGGGTAGCCAATGCATGGAAAAGATATTGGTCTCTCAAAGAAGTGTTTAAGGGCAAACAATATAACATGGCAATGAAAAGAAAAATATACAACACATGCATATTACCCATACTAACTTATGGGTGTCAGACATGGGGAAACACGCAAAAACAAAACAAAAAGCTCATCACATGCCAAAGATCCATGGAGAGGAGTATTTTGGGTTATACAAAAAGAGACAGGAAAAGAGCCTTGGACATAAGAAATATCACGAAAATTGAAGATGTTGTAGTCAAAACCAAAAAACTGAAATGGAGGTGGGTTGGTCACATGATGAGGGAGATCCGGAATAAATGGACTAAGGATATAACAGAATGGACCCCTAGATTCCTTACGAAGAGAAAGAGAGGAAGACAAAAAAAACGTTGGTCTGATGACATCAAAACGTTTGCAGGTCCACTATGGCATAGACTAACACAAAGAAGAGTGGAATGGAAAGAGATGGAGGAGGCCTTCGTGTCACAAGACACGCCGACGCCTAGTACCTAATTTTGAAATGTTAAATAATAATAAGTTTCAAATGTAAAATATTATAATAATTGTAATAAATAATTTATAATGTAAATTTCATGTTGGCAATAAAGGCTTAATAATAATAATAATAATATCTGCAATATCAAACATGATAATATAGAATATATAATTATGTACTAAAGACGTCAATGTAAGTCTTACTCTTTATGATTAGTGAAGGTGCCATTTCATGAATGGATAGTCTTTTTTGTTAATTAACAAATATTGTGTAATCATTAAGTACTCAATATACCTACTTTCAGAAAAGAGCAAAAATAAAAATAACCTGATAATTATCATAACTAACATTTATGAACTGATGGTACTAGATAAATAATTATCAAGCATCAGATCAGGCCTATATTTTTTCTAAAATTCTTTAACTGATATAGTAACTTTTACATAGGTAGATAGTATGCAACGAACTATATGAAAAATTCATAAAAAAGGGCCTACTGAAGAGACATTTGCAGAGCAGTGGCACTAAGCTGAAGTTAATATCAAAAGCTATAACGAACATGCTCTTTTTTTGTTTCAGAATTAGCTGACAAGTATCAATGGACAGCCTTGAAGTATGCTACAAACTTTGATGAATTTCTGAAATGTAATGACAATGTTGACAGAATAAGTGAAAATGAAGTGACACCTGAAGAATTTATAGAGAAATATGAAAAAATATACAAACCTGTAGTTATAACTAATGTACAGACAAACTGGAAGGCTAATCATAAATGGACTTTAGAGAGACTTGCCAAAAAGTATAGGAACCAGAAATTTAAATGTGGTGAAGATAATGAGGGTTACAGTGTTAAGATGAAAATGAAGTATTATGTAGAATACATGAGGACAACGACTGATGACAGTCCGCTTTATATTTTTGATAGCAGTTTTGGAGAGCATGTGAGAAGAAAGAAAATTTTGGAAGACTATGAAACCCCTTTGTATTTTAGGGATGACTTGTTTAAGTATTGTGGTGAGGAGAGGAGACCGCCTTACCGATGGTTTGTGATGGGACCGCAGCGTTCTGGGACTGGCATCCACATAGATCCTCTTGGAACAAGTGCTTGGAATGCTTTGGTTTTTGGTCATAAAAGATGGTGCCTGTTCCCAACCCAGACACCTAGAGAACTGATCAAAGTGACTGGAGCAATGGGTGGGAAACAAAGAGATGAAGCTGTCACATGGTTCAAACTTATTTATCCTAAGACTCAATTAGATACATGGCCCAAAGAATTTAAACCAGTATGTATTGTTTTTTTTTTTTTTTGCTTATTGTTAAATATCTATTTGTTATGAAATATTTGTTCCTACACACCATTTTTGGGGATTTTTGGAAATTTGAGGTAGAAGACCTTAAATTCTCCTCTCTCAGGTTTGCTGGAAGAAATTTCTTTTAAATAAGTAGTGCCTTTGTACTTTTTTCCTTTTTAAACATTTTCCTGTCTGTATCTGAGTGTATACTTAAATAAATATCTATTCAGTATTGCAATGTTAATTCCTAAAATTGTAATGTATTCAAATTTTGTAGGAAAATACAGATCTGTACTGAAATGTACTTCGAAATGAGTGTAAATTATGTTTTCAGGTGGAGATTCTGCAGAAACCGGGTGAAACCGTTTTTGTGCCAGGAGGTTGGTGGCATGTTGTCCTCAACTTGGACGACACAGTGGCTGTCACTCAAAATTTCTGTAGCCGCACCAATTTCCCGGTGGTCTGGCACAAGACCGTGCGCGGGCGCCCTAAACTCTCCAAAAAGTGGATCAAAGTATTGGAGACCAAAGAACCTGAGCTGTATAAGATCGCTAGTGGCATGGACCTAAGCCAAGGCACTGGCGTGGCTTCGGACAGCTCATCTAACAGTAGTTCTTCTAGTAGTGATAGTGATAGCAGTTCTTCCGACAGCTCTGAAGAAGATAGCGGCCAGGAAAGCATCACTGCCCACAAGAAAAAGAGAAGAAGAAAAATGTAAAGGACCAAAGCGCCTTATATGTTACATAGGTAATCGTGAATAACAAGATTCATAAAGAGGTAATATCATAGAAATTTATATCATAATTAAAAGCCTGTTTTGTATTACTAGACTTATTAACCAATAATTTTTTTACTTGTTTTCATAGTAAGTACACAGTATATTTCTTTTGTTAACAGACAACACATTATGAATAAAGTATTATCAGATATTATAGTAATTTTATTTATCATGTCCCTGTAATTAAAATATTTCAGTCTCTACTAATATACGTCGATCTAACAACGAGGGTATAGATCTCAGAGGATTTTGATTGACATAATTACTAGCGACCAAGGAACTTACAGCTAGCGACCCGCCGGGTCGCGCGAGCAGTGGTGGCCTAGTGGTATCGGGCCCCGACTTACGAGTTGTAGCTGTAGGTCGTGGGTTCGAATCCAGCCAGGCACATTACTTTGTGTAATTTGTTTCATCACCACTGCTCAAAACGGTGAAGGAAAAGAGGAAACCGGCATGTCCAAGAACCAAAAATTCGAAGACATGTGACATCCACCAACCCGCACTGTGCCCGTGTGGTGGATTATGGCCCACTCCCTCTCTCAGAGAGGAGGCCTGTGTCCCAGCAGTGGGAACATTTATAGGCTGATGATGTGTGTGATACATAGGGACAGACCATGAATGAGTTATAGCCTTCATGAGACAGACAGACAGCGGGAGGCAACTTTGTTTGATTCAAGTAGGTATAACTATGATCCTATGCTATGATCTAAACAATGGGGAAGGCGTAGAAAGAGAAAAAGTATAGAACTCGTGACACTTCCTTCTCTTTCCCTCAAGAAAGAAAAACAAATCGCATAAGAAGAAAAGGGACAGAGCATAGCTATCTCCACCTCTCAGCGCGTAGCCTGTTTTTTTAAGCCCAGACACAACATTTCGCGGATACCAGATTCGGGCAATATATTTCCCGGAAAATTCGGTCTGTACGATAATATAAATGGAAATTGATAATTATTTTATAACAAACATTCTACATGTTATACAGGATACAGGAAATTGAATCCGTAATAAGAGATATATAAATAAATTGGTAGGAGACTTCAGCTCTTTCTCGATGTATTTTTTTTTTGTGTTTTTATTTGTCCGCGAAAATGAGTGAGATAATATGTATTGGTGTTTCCCCTATTCATAGTTCATAGGTAATTCCTCAATCGACGGACCCGATAGCAAAGTCCCTTTACCGCTCAATATAAAAATCAACATTAGAATTACTGGTATTACTACAAGAGTATTGCGTAGAGTTTACAATGGCCATTTTAAAAAGATCTAGTCTGGAAATAAAATATTAGGTCGAATTAATTTGAAATATTGTGAAGGCATTATTTCAAAATTTGAACAAAAAAAACACTGTTTAAAATAATAAAAAACTGTTTTTTTTTTTCAACCCTGATATACAGCTTGGCCAGAACGTCTTGAAACGGAACTAATCTTTTTATTTGCTGACAACGTTTTAAAATATTTGATATTTGATGTAAACAAAGACGCAGGTTTGTTAGATTTATTATTGTGCCATAAAACTAACGTAATAAGTGAAAATAAATAAAATAAAATCATTCAAAGTGCTGGTAGCGAGAAGACAGTGGCGACTTCCGGTTTTCTACTGTTTTTTGCCAAGCTGTAATTCCTAACATTCAAGGGGAGAGGTCACATCATACTCCACCTTGCATAATGTTGACTTAGTATGGCTTAGCAGGTTTCACAAACTTACGCCATTAAATTCTTCTCTGTACTTAATTAGGCAGATTAAGGGAAAAAGTCACATGCAATGATGTTTTCCTTCACCGAAAGACAATTGATCTGATAAACAGGTTATCCTTTTGACATATTATTACCCACTAGCTTCTGCCCGTGACTTCGTACGCGGATCCTGTTGCTTATGCCAGCGACAACGGAGTCGTCAAAATCGAAGATCTGAAACGTCTGATGTCCAATAGAGCCCGGAACATAAAAGGCTATTGAAGGATACCGTGGATTTTAGTCAGTACAAGTCTGACAGTATGCTCGGGGTGGGAGGACTCATTTGAAAAAAAATCTTCAAAGCAATGACTATATTCGAAACATAACTTAACCGTTTCTTCTTGGAAAAAATGCAATTTTTTGTTCAACTCAATAATTTCGTATTAATTGCTGAATACAGTGGGATTGTTGAGACGTCAAATCCAGTAAAACATTGAAAACAATAAAATTTTATAACTTCGAATTAATTATGGATCAGTAGAATTCTAAAGTAACATAGAAAATAGCAATTTCATAAAAATCTGTAATTTCCTTAAGTTTGCCGTATATGATTACTTCCCAGAATTTGATCCTTATTAGCAACACTATCGAATAGTGTAATAATTAAGGATGTGATTTTTTTTTCCAAAATCGGCGGGTTCGATTCATGGCCAGGATTATTAATTTTTGTAAAATCCAATGATGCAGTTTTAGCTTTCATCAAAATCGGCCTCGAGACTCCTTTTAACGTTTTTTGATATTCCTTATAGTTTCGGAAATAGCTTTCCACGCCCAGTTGAAAAATTCACCGTGTATAGTGAAATTAGCGATAGCTTTGATTTCCACATCAGATGTTTCTGATCTTCGACTTTTATAAGTCAACAGGAAATGCCCATCAGGCTGAATAACTCTTGCTAAGACGTCATTCCTATAAATGTTATAGTTTAGCTGGGCTCTTGGAGTTCCACACCAGGTGTTCCAGATCTTCAAATTTATTCTCTCAGCAGAAAATGCTTATCACGTGGAACAATTTTTTCTATGGCACCATTTTTGTATCATTTATAGTTTAGCAGGGCTGTTGCGGTTCTGCATCAGGTGTTCAAGTTTCCAAGATAAATTATAGCCTATATGTTAATCGAACTTAATATCTATACAACAAAAAAAACATTCAAATCCGTCCAGTAGTTCCAAAGATTAGCGTGCACAAACACACAGACAGACAAACAGACAAAAAATATTTAATTACAATTTCGGGTTCGGCATCGATAAAATAACAACCCCTGCTACTTTTTTTTAAATATTTACATTGTACAGACACCACTTTTTCTACAAATTTATTATATGTATCTAGATATAGATATCGGCCATTAACGATCACGCGTGATAATAATGTACCCGATAGTCGGGTATAATTTTGCAGTATGACAATACTCCCCATTCGTTACGTCAACATTCTCTATCTCATGTGGCTACGCCAAACATGAATCTAGGGTTTCTTTATCTACATCGAGGATACATCAGTAGAGGTAGAGGTAAAATTACATGCTCTGTGAGTAGAGGACATCTGTAAAAGTTTCAGTTACATTGCATGCCCTGTAGTGTAGTGATAGTGATTACAGGGCTTGTAACTTTTATAGATCTCCTCTACTGATGTACCCTCGATGTACCTATGTCGATCTCTCTACAACTGTTTTTTATTTGATTTTGGGTGGTATAATTCAAACAAATCGAGCCTTGTGTGGAGCGGAAGGGACCGCATAATATAATTATATATCTTTTCTCTTCGACTCGTATCATTTTAAAATACACCCTTTACTTTCAATTGCCCTACACGTTAAAGGGTCACGGTTACCTTTTAAAATGACCCGCGACACGTGCAGGCGTTTGACCCTATGGGGGCTCGGTCAGTTTGCTGCGGCCCGTAGGGTCAAACGCCTGCACGTGTCGCGGGTCATTTTCAACTGTTTTTTATTTGATTTTGGGTGGTATAATTCAAACAAATCGAGCCTTGTGTGGAGCGGAAGGGACCGCATAATATAATTATATATCTTTTCTCTTCGACTCGTATCATTTTAAAATACACCCTTTACTTTCAATTGCCCTACACGTTAAAGGGTCACGGTTACCTTTTAAAATGACCCGCGACACGTGCAGGCGTTTGACCCTATGGGGGCTCGGTCAGTTTGCTGCGGCCCGTAGGCCTGTGTTGTGAGGTGGAGGATGTCCTCAGAGGACATCCCTCCTCTCCCTCCTCGCTAGCATTACTACTTTTCGTAGGAGTTGAAATCTTTCCATTCCTTCTTGTCCCGCCGCATAACCTGATTCTGGCGTGCCTGAAGCCATGAGTGCCGGGTGTGAGAGTTCACCTCCGCCTATCACCTCTGCTAGGATACTGCGGCGCTCCGACCAAGTGGGGCAGACCTCCACCGTATCCTGCGGATTGTCTACGCAATGGTGACACCGTTTCCCCCTCCCGATTCGACTCAGGTATTTCCCGAAATTACCAAGCCCGGTGAGAACCTACGTCATGTGGAAGGTGAGGACGCCTTTGCGTCTGTCCAGCCACTCCTAAAAAGAGGGGTCTTACCCCCGCGATTTCAAGGTGCCAGTTGATCTCTCTAATCGGGTGTGCGTAGATCTGGATTAAGCTACTAAAAATGACTACCTTAAATATTTAGATATTAATAAAAAAGGCAATAATTTAGTTGCATTTCAATAAATAATTTTATTCACGACCATTTTTTTTACTAACATTTAGTCTATGAAATATCTGCTAATTTTACTATGAACAAAATCGATAATTGTGCGCATCACTACAAACGTCACATTCCGCAGCGCAACTGGCACTCAGGTTTTTTAGTCTATAGTTGAGCAGCCATTTGTTATCCTTGCCAAAGTTCCCGTGTAACGTCTGATCAAAATGCTGAAATCAACTTCTGGTGCACTGTTCAATGTCTTGAGAAAGTCCCTGGTGCCGGCGGCCAGAGTCAGCGCTGTGCCCCTGCGGCGGTCGCACGCAATTGTCGAATCCGATGAGGAATTTGATACAAAGTAAGTGCCTTGTCGGCCCTTTTGACGTTATGTAACTGAAAATTGTGGTAATCTTGTCGGTGATTTACAGCTTTCAGCATGTTTCAGTGATATTGTATTGTACGTCAGGCATGGTGGTATTTTCTGGGTCAAAAAGAATAAATCTCAACAGTTTTGCATATTGGGTGTGATATGAAATGATCAAGAGTAATTTTTATAACCTCGATCCAATCATTGTTTTCCTTGTTTTTAGTTCAAGTGGTGCACATAGTACATTGTCTTAAAATTTTGATAATTATTCACCTGATAAGATCGAAAATAATGTCTGAATATTGATTTTTGCTATTTAGGCCACATCATCATTAAAAACAAAGTATACTATTCACTATTGTGATCCATTCATTATACAAAGTCTCATATTTCTATACTTCAATAGAATTCTATACTCATACAGAATTATAATCAACTTGTCTCTTGAATTGGTATGATAAATTAGTAATAATCCTAGATATCCTCCTGATTATTAACTCACTAAAATTTCACTCTTGTAGTATTAAGTTTTCTTCATTACAAAGTGAATCTGGTTTATAATGTATTGGGTCTGCTATCCAATACATAATTTTTAAAGTACTAATGATACTTTCGTTCTTTCTGAAACCCCCAAGATATTTGATAGCAATTTATTAACAATCTTTTGTAGCCCTTCAGAAGATATTGTGATTATTGCATCTTCTGAGAGGTGCAAATGGGTCTATAATAAATTTCAGTCTTAATTTATTTATAGAATCATTTTTTATTTTCAGATATGAGTGCTTCTTCAACAGGAAAGACATTGACGGATGGGAAATCCGCAAGGGCATGAACGACCTGTGCGGTATGGACCTTGTCCCTGACCCAAGGATTATCAGGGCAGCATTGCACGCATGCAGGAGAGTAAATGACTATGCGCTCGCTGTCAGGTTCATTGAGGCCTGCAAAGACAAGTGCGGCCCCAAAGTCAACGAAATCTACCCCTACATCATTCAGGAAATTAAACCCACATTATGTGAACTTGGCATTGAAACACCAGAGGAGCTTGGCTACGACAAACCAGAACTAGCTTTAGAGAATGTTTATGACATGTAAGGTCACCATTAAATATCAAATTAAGCTGTAGAAAATTTGTATAATAGTTTTGTTGTCGAGTTTTTATTTTACTTATAACTGTGGGAAGCTGCGTCTTCAGTTAGAACTATACTTGGTCAACGATTCAAAAAATCAATATGCTTATCTAATGTCAAAACATTAGAAGAATATGAGATGATATAATTGTGAACATTGTTTCATTTTTCTATGTTATCTGTCCTTTCCTTTTATACAACTCCTTGTCCGTTCGTAGCACATGTACTTTAGTATTATCAATAAAAATATTATAGCATTACATCACTTTCTTTTTGTAAGTGCATAGTATTTTATGAATAAAGTAGCTGAGGATTTTTTAAAAAGAAACTTGTTTACTTGTATCAGTTACATTATTATAACTAAAACAAAATTAATTTGTTAAAATAGAAGAGGTTGTATAAGTATGCCTCTCTGTGATTGTGAATCACACATAACCAATATTTTTAACCGACTTCCAAAAGGAGGAGGTTCTCAATTCGGATGTTTATATATTTTTTTTTATGTTTGTTCGGGCATAACTCCGTCGTTTACCAACCGATTTGAAAAATTCTTTTTTTGTTGGAAAGGGTATACTTCCCGAATGTTCCCATTAAAATTTTATCGAAATCGAACTAGCACTTTTTGAAAAATCAATAAAAACCTAAAAAGTTTTCAACATTGTCTACACCGATTACTCCGAGGTTTCTGGTCCGATTTCGATGATTCTTTTTTGTTCGATACAGTATATCTGCCATTTGGTCCCATAAAATTTTCATTTAGCTAATCGACTTACTCAGGGCTTAAAGAATCTTATTATAAATGCGAAAGTTGATGAGGGTGCATGTGTGCTCTTTCATGTAAAAAACTACTGAACGGATTTGGATGAAATTTGGTATACAGATAGTTTTTATCTCGATTTTATGTTTCCGTGGCATAATTTACGAGTTGTAGCGGGCAAAGCCGCTGCACGCTGCTCTCAACAGCCAGTACTAATATTTTAGAAGTTATTCATGGGAGAGATACGACAGATTAGTTAGCACAAGGAACAATAAATTGAATAAAAAATAATAACCAGCTGTTATAAATTGTGTGAACGTCAAACAACGCCGATATCAGAGTGGATATTATCTTAAAAATCAAACTAATAAATAGATAACACGGCTGGCACTAGAATCGAGAATGCTGCGCTTAAGGTGTCCAACACCAAAGCCGGCGGGCTAGGCTAGCTTCTGCCCGCGACTTCGTACGCGGATCCTGTTGCTTATGCCAGCGGGAACGGGGTCGTCAAAATCGAAGTTCTGAAACGTCTGATATCGAATTCTAAGTGCCCGGGGACGGGACAACAACGGGATGCGCGAGACGATTCGAGACGTTCCAGACCTTTCATTATTGCAAGTCAACAGGAAATGCCCATCAGACTAAACAACTTTTACTCGGCGACCTCCCTGACGGCAGCGGCGTAACATATTACGCCGCTAGTCCTGGCGGAGGGAGAGTCGCTCCAGGCGGCGGCCGACCTGGCGACGCGAGCGGTTGCGACGGTCGTTGATAGGATACGGCAGTTGGGACTCGACGTGGCGCTGCACAAAACAGAAGCCATGTGTTTTCATGGCCATGGAACGCAGCACGTTCAGAGTCCCACATAACGGTGGGAGAGGTGCGCATCGGCGTCGAGAAGACGATGAAGTACCTGGGACTCGTCCTCGACAGCCAGTGGAACTTCAGGGAGCATTTCCTGAGTTTAGCCCCAAAGCTGAACCGGGCAACAGCCCTCAGACGACTCTTGCCCAATCGAAGCGGGTCAAATTCCTGATTGAACAATGCAAAGTCTTCAAAATCAAGCCCGCGCCGGCCTAGCACGCCGGCGGCTTTGGTGGGTAGACAGCCTTACGTGTCGCGCGGGTTCGATTCCCGCACGCGCCGCACAGAACAAAAACATATTTGTATGATCTACGCATGCAGTTGTTCCGGGTGTTTGAGTTTATGTTTGCAAACACCATCAGAAATCCCAAAAGCAAGACTACGTTTAAAAAAAGCCCTCTGCCGAGAGCCTATTTTCGTATGTTAGGGTCGTGGGGTCGGCTCCCAGAGTGGAACTGAAAATCAGTATTTATAAGGAGCGGCCATTGAAACGGACACTGACCTACAGAACCCAGTAACTGGGTAACGTGATACCCCTTGGTAAGAGACTAGTGTCAAACTTGAGTTTCTAACACAGTTCCAATTCAAAGACCTACAAATTGACAGCCGAGAGCCATGTGACTCGGCTTTAGGTGTCAGGCACGGGGTAAATAAGTCGTTTTGATTAGTTTTGATAAATGTTCACCCATCCACATACCAACCTAGGCAAGCTTAGCTTAACCTTGAAGATCGACCTGTCTGATACCTATACAGCCGCAATCTCCTCCAAAAAAAACTAATATTATAAATGCGGAAGGTAACAAACTTATTGTTACCTTTCAAACAAGTCTGTTTGCTGCATTATCCAGATATTGTGCATAGGTCAACGTTGTTGTCAGGTATACAGAGACAGAAATACCCTACATCTCCCCAAAAATAAAACAGAAATGGCGTTCATTTGATAATTTAGATGGCGCCACAACGATGCGAATTTATTGTCAAACTCTAAATAAATTAGTCCATGGAAAGCCGCGAGCAAAAGCTAGTAGGTATTGATATAAAGTTGAGAGTATATTCTTATAGACGAATGTGACCAAGCATTAATCGAAGGCAGTTATTATTTAGGTTCAATTTCGGATGAAGCGTAACTGAGCTAAGAGTAAGTTTGCTCTATAGAGATTTTAACCTGTCTACTGAAAGAAACAAGAAAATGTACGTAAATACTTTAATGATTGCCTTAATCACACAGTCATACCATTATTTACAATCACAAATTGTACTTAACAACAAAATTGTGCTATGTCATGCTATCATAGAGGATAAAACATAAAAGTTCTTTGGTAAAATAAACAAAAATAAAATATGGACAGAATCAAACAAATCTATAAATAAAAATAAATACTATTCGCTCGCACGTGTCTTAAAACAAATTATTTAATCCCGCACATCATAATTAGTTCCTTTGTACTTTCTATGACGTCTACCTTACTTATTAGTCCCGACTATAAATCTTAACATTTAAGTTGAATTACATTGGAAAGCCTAATGTGTATAGGCATATTGAAAATAAATCCTGATGAATGTTTATTGACTATGAAACACTACATTTATACAACTTGAACGCATGGTATGGCGTCAAAGGGCGGTCTTACTGAACTATATTGGCCTGTCAAGTATCTAATATTTTGTATTAGTTAGCCTTTCATAAACCAGAAACTGCACCATATTACCATCTTATAAACAGCAGGTTTATTATATCTTCCTTCAGTGTGTGAAAGAACCATACGTCCTGGAGGCTTACAACGGCTACTTGAGAATCTCACACTAGGATATTTTTATGAATCACGTTACAATTCTTTCATAAATTTTGAATTCATAATATTAATATACAACTTTTAACACGCAATTTATATTAATACCCAAATATGAGTCTGCTAAAGTGGCCTTAGTAGGCTCCCAGAATAATACTGCTATTATGAGGTAGTAGCCCCCAAAGCGCTACATTCGTACAGACATTTAAAAACTGAAAGGATTCTTTACATTTCTAAGATTTTAAACACCGATAAATACTAATGTCATCTATGTAGTGACCCTGCGCAGGAATTATAATATTGTTCTTTTAACGAATTTACATTACAGAGGACAAGTTAAATTACATTTATTTTACAAAACTTACATATAGAAAAGTTTCGGTAAAGTTCTTAAATATATTTCACTCGGACTAGAATAAGTTTCTTTGACTTGGTATAGACTAGAATAAATAAATAAGTTGTAGGTAACAAACATAAGGAAATTAAACATAACAAATGTACACAACAAACTTGCATCAATAAAATTACAGGAATGTATATTATGATTAATAAGTTACGTATATTTATATGAAACTCCTTGCACGTTTGCCTTGAATACTTCTACCGTACAAGAAATTTTCTATACAAAATAAACGCGACTGGTATATATTGCACAAATCTGTTTCCCACCTATCGTAGATTTGCATCTAAAATAAATTAGTCTTATTTTTCATATCAATAAATAAATAAGTTACATCGAAATTAAAATAATTTAATTCCCATTTCATGGCGAAAATTTTAAGCCTAATAATGGTAAAGTTATTTCTAGAATTCAAAGTCAATCCGAAATCACTGGACATGATTGGTTATTCGATAACATGGTATTTTTGCCGGTGCGCACACTTAGCGTCCAATTGGAAGCGCAGGAGCGCGCGGTATTTTGCCTTTATAATTTTTTTCAACCTCACTGACGGTAACACTAGAGTTCATAAATTCTAGAATAACAATAATAGCTGAGCACTCGCCTTCCGAGTGGCGTGGTTAGAGTCACCTTAGTGCGTATTCATTTGGAATTATTTATATCGCATGTGGAATTGCGTGTGAAGTCAAATATTAGTAACAATCGTGTTAGTTCGGTAGTGGAGTGTTGGCGGAGTTATTCTACGTCTCCCAGGTCGGGGCAGTCGGGGGCTGCTTCAGGCGGCGGGCTTGACGCCACCAGTGTTAGTAGCTAGGAATCCGTGACGACCGCATCACGTTCGGCTTTAACCTGCTGTAATAACAAAAATATTTTAAGCAATAGAGTAACTGAAACATAATAAAGTCGCTCAAATATTTCAGATAATAATGTTCAAGTAGTTATCAGTAAAGATAACACATACGATTATTTATGGACAGTACTAAAGTATCAAGTGCCGTATCGTATTATAGCATGGCCTGGATAAGTGATAGTAAATTATAGATAATTACAAAGTAAATAATATACTAGATAAGTTAGAAATCAGAAATACACAATTGAGCAACATCGTTTGCCGATATCCATGATGTAAAAAATCAATGACATAAATGGTGGCTCAAAACTGATATAACTGGCATAGTTGTCCTTATATTTTAACCTAATGCATTGATTTTTATTTAGGTTTGGAATAAATATCTATTAAAAAATGTACATTTGGCAACAAGAACGCATACGTTCTGTACTGTTATCCATAAATATGTATTTATTGAAGGTCATATAATTATTTAATATCTATTTTTCTCCTAGAAGGCCCATGTGATTGATACACCAAAATGTCTACAGAGGTTTCATACACCATGTTCACCTGCGTCCTAAATGTCGCAGTAGTACTGACCATGGCCTTGCTGAGCACGGTGGCGTCCTTGAGACTGAGCACCTGCAGCACCTGCGCCTCCCCGCCGGAGCCCTGCAGCATGACCTGCGCGACCCCGCCCCCCATCGAGATGTTACTGACCATGGCCTTGCTGAGCACGGTGGCGTCCTTGAGACTGAGCACCTGCAGCACCTGCGCCTCCCCGCCGGAGCCCTGCAGCATGACCTGCGCGACCCCGCCCCCCATCGAGATGTTACTGACCATGGCCTTGCTGAGCACGGTGGCGTCCTTGAGACTGAGCACCTGCAGCACCTGCGCCTCCCCGCCGGAGCCCTGCAGCATGACCTGCGCGACCCCGCCCCCCATCGAGATGGCCTCCAGCCCCTCTCCATTCTGCTCCACCTGGTGTTGAAACTTTAGCATACGTTACACAGCGCTTTGCATTCATTCATTGTTACACACCGTGGTTACGGGCCCTGTTAAGCCGGGTCCAGACCGGTGTAACCGTCGTAATTCGCGTTACATTACACAGTGGATTACATAACGTGTTACACCAGTCTGAACCCGGCTTTGTGAAAAAACGAAAATTTTGAAAATTGTTTTGAGTATGAATGGGTTTTTTGCCAATGACGCGTCAGGGCTGGTTTAAATCGACGACTCATTGTAGTCAATGTCTAACAAATATTATCAAATTGTGTATTAAATTCGACTCTATTTCTTAGCAATTTAGACCTTTACTTGGCATTGGAATCGAGCTATCAATTTAGCTAGATCAACGCCGCCCTTGCGGGCTAACCAATAATTATAAACCATGGATAGTTTACAAAAACTGCCTTTTTTGCAACTAGATCGGTTCTATAAACTTATGAAAAAAAAAACTAGAGCAAATATTGTTCAAACACACATTGGCAAGCCAAAACGTATGTGACACGATTCGTAAAAAAACAAAGAATATTTTTTGAAACTATACAAATAGTTTCGATCACACCAACACAGACAAACTGCAGACACGGCTTTAACACCGGACTTAATAAATTAAATAAATGTAAGTGTTATCAATCAGTGTCCGCGATCATCCGCACGGGTATGACCGAACTTTAAATGAAGCAGCAACTCAAATAAAAACTCAATATACACACCTGTCATGCAGACACAGCACACAGTGACCAAGCGTCGGCTCGTGCAAATAAAACAACACGATACATTCACGAATTTATTGCGGCGGCACTCGCACACGTAAACACAAGATAAAACCATTCCTACTCTCATGCAACATAGAAAATACTGAACGTCAAAGTTCACGGTAGCCGTGGTCATACAACGTGAGAGCGAGACGAAATGAGACTTGGTGTATTTATGTTTATAAATTCCAAACCAGGGATGTCAGACGGTCACCCCGAAGTCCTTGTACCGAGCTGGCTGAAAGCTGGTATTGAAAACGAAATACTGGTATAAGCCGGTGCATTGAAGAAAGGAATCTTAAATGGCGGCTTGTACTTGCGTTGACAGATAGTACAGTCAGCATATAAAATTTGAAGTTAGTTTTTTTTCAAATTAAAAATAGTAAAAACAAGACTGGGTCACAATAATTTCTCAAACTTAACAATAAAACAAAACTCAACAACAATAACAAACAGGTAACAACGGAAAAATAACAGAAAACTATAGCAAATATTCGTAAAAAGGATCACTGAGCGCGTCGAGACATCAAGACAATTTTCTTTCTTCTGCTTACGCTACGCGCGGGAGTGAGCATAGACGGCACTAGTGTGCGAGCGAGAGAACACGATAAGCGCTGCCATTTTAGATTCCTTTCTTCAATGAACCGGGTTATACCCCTGTGCTCAGTTACGGCGCTGCCAATACTGATTTAGACTGTGTCGGAAATTACATTCTATTGAATTTTTTTTTTCAATTTTGTGTACCGTTATAGAAGGCAGTAAACAAGCAGTTTTACTAACCGTACAGTGGATAAATACAACTGACTGCAATTTTTTGCCCATGTTATATTTGATTTCATGTTTAAGAAAAATATTGTAATTGATTGTTTTTAGTTAGCAATTGTACCATCAAAGGCGGTTATTCTCACAGACTAGATAGGGTTATTCTGTATTGTCGGTCAACGGCCAATCTTGGTATTTTTGCATAAAACGACCGAGTAGTCTTGGTACATGGTACGTGACACTGAAAACTAGTATGTATACCAAGAAATGTACGTCTGACATCCCTGTTCCAAACTCAAATTCACCGTCCTACTCGCACGTTTTTTGATTGCAACTGCCGTGAGTCTTGGTTTCTATAATAATTTAACAAATAATTATGACTTATTCGGTATTGCATCAGAGTGAACTATAAATACTACAACACAAAACATAACGAGCTTCAACTGAAAACAAAATGTACAAGCCATGCCACACAAAATTGTACTTTTTTTTCAAATATACAAACTGTATAATATAACCCTATACAATACTTTACACAAGGTAAAAGCCAATGTAAATATATTTTGAGGCTATAAACATAACAAAATAATATTAAATTAACTGAAAGTAATGTGTAATTTCAACATGTGATGTACTTGCGTAATCTTTGGCACGCTTTTATTATGGTAGTTATATTATTATGGCAAATTGCAATAAATACACATCTAATAAAATTTTAAGAAATATTTTCAGTCAATACACAGACAGTCACAAATTTTTATAGCCGGTCCATGTCTATACATATTTATCTTTATAAAACCATGTTCAACATAAAATACACAACTGCTTAATTTTTTTTTTAAATAAAACTTATTCACAATAAAAAAATACTTTAGTGTTCAACTATAGTGGCAATTTAACAATGTCTCAAATAGCTCTCAGATATTAATTATTCTTTTTTTATTTATTAAGTTATCCAACATAATACAAAAACGTTCATTGTAATTCATAATTACAATAATTGTTTTTGTATTAATATATAATTTACAATTATTCTAAAATATTTCACGAACTTATTGTAGTTTTTTATATCATTTATTTGCGACATTGCGGAATTTCAGAACTCAAGTGGAAATTAATTTTTATTGTATTTCTTATAAGGCCAGAAATGCACACGCAAGAGAATTGAGTTTGTTTTGTCCATGCTTGGATCAAAACTTTTCTACTTTGAAATTGTTTATCTTAAATTGGCGTAACAATGCTTTTGCTCAATTTTACTAACATTTTCGGTGCTAGTTTTACTTTACACTGATAGGTCTCTTAACTGTATTGCTAATTCTTGACATATTTGCAATGTCAGCTAAAACATAGGCAACTAAATATAATGCGGAATAATACAAGCACTATGTGCAAAGAAAAAAAAACATGTGACTAAATTAATCCTAGGTTTGGTTTCACAGTTTGTAAATACGCTTTCAAAATCCCCGACATTCTATAAAATAAATAATAGCGCTAGATAAATGTCTCGTTGTCCATTTATAGTAGTTTATGAAACTGTCACATAATGAGGGGTATTATACACGAGTGTGAGTTTAAAAAACGAGCGAAGCGAGTTTTTTAAAAGTATCACACGAGTGTATAATACCTAGTCATGTGCAGTTTCATACACTACTTTATCTACTCTCATTGAACACGAATATAATTATCAAATAAAAGATAAAGATTGTTAATAAGTGTTCATTTTGTATTTATAATTGAGTATGAAATTGAATATGGAATTGTGTATCGTTGGCGTTAGACGTACTCCCAAAGCGCGCGCAGCCACAGATAATAAAATAAATTCATGTATCTATGATCTGTAATCCGTATCGTAATGAAAAAAAAAATTATTATTACATTATTTTGTTAGAGAAATAGTGTCATAATTTAATTTTTTAATTTCATTTCGATATACTGTGTGTAAAGTACGTCATTATAAACTCGTTTTGAGTTTTGTATTTTGAATTTAACGATATGAGAGTAGATAAATTAGATTTACATAACATTATCTGTCTACCTTGTAGGAGAACTTCTATGTTCATAATCAAAATCAATATGCTTTTGTCCGATTTATCACGAAACTAGTTGTCGCGTATCGTAAGTGAAATCGGCAAATATTTCAAAAGCGTATTTACCTAAAATAAGGCAATAAATAAATATACAAAAAACTATGCATATTTTGGCAGTAGCTAGCTCACTAAACATTACACTTTGGTAAATAAATTTCTATTTGTCAATTATAACATCACGTTTTAAAATAAGCAAGACCTTTCGAGGTCATCGCAAAAATAATACTTATAATTTTATCAAGAATTGGCTTAACAGTACAATGTATCTGTAGTCCATCATAATTCGTCACATAATTATTTTGTCTAAATGATAAATCGAAACAACATTTTGTACTTGCATTTGTCATTAAGCAAAGTCATCTAACCAGAACATTCTGTTACTGACAGAATTAGAAGCAACATCCTAAGGGTCATTTAAGTATTAAGTAACCAGAACTTTACCCCTCTCCACTTTCCTATAAGTAAGCAACACTCCCCCCCTAAAATTTACATTCATATTTACTTGAATTAAAACCTCAATTTCAAACAGAAATAATCTTACTAATATTATAAACATGAAAGTTTGTTTGTGCCTCTTTCACGCAAAAACCACTGAACGGATTTAGTTGAAATTCGGTACACAGATAGTTTATAACCTGGATTAAAACATAGGATAGTTTTTATCCCAACTTTATGTTCCCACGGGATGATTTTCGAGTTTTAGCGGTTGAAACTGCTGACAACAGTTTGTAAATTAATTATGCTGTCGTAACCACCATTCAGACGTCCCGGCCATGACATTAAAAATAAGCGAAGCAGAGTCCTCCACCAATGTTGCTTACGTAATTCTTAAACGACCCTCTAAGTGCTGTATCCTGTATGATATCTTGCGGTAAAAATGCTGTAGGAAAATGTCGTGTGATCCCAATATTACACAGCAAAAAATCCTGCAGTTCAATTCTGATTGAAAAAATACTGACAGTTTATTACAACTGATAAAGCCTATTTTCGTTTAAATAATTAGACTAAACCATAAACAATAACAGCTTACTAAGCACTCAGAGATCGACAAACGTACTCGTTTATCCTCATATATACAAAAATATCACAAGTCAGTAGGACATTATTTAATAACGAGACACCTAATGGCACTCCTTCATGAACTAAGTTCCGACATTTCTTTATATATAATTTAGGTTTTTATAGTTTCTTTGGGTTAGATTTGGCAGTAAGTTTCACTAAATTGCACTTGTAGCGGATATTAAAAATAAATAAAGTTCGCCATGAGTTTAGGCATAATATAGAAAATTCTGACATTAAGACTGTTGGGCAGAAAGCCCACTAGACAGACAGTAACGTCTTCGAGTATCAAGGAACTTTACACACACAACACTACTGGACGAATTTATTATTTGCTATTAAAATTAATCATTTATTCTACTCTGTTTGCACCCTCGTGTAAATACTGAATACTTTACTAAATATTATATTTTCCTAAACATTTCCCAACTATGTTGGAATTGGCTCCCAGTTACACTGGATGCAGCTGAATATCAGCATTTATCATGGAGCATAAGGTTCTGATATTATCGTCAGGTTCAAGTTATTTATTGAGTCTATAAGCTTATCTAATTTGAACCTTAAAATTCCTAAATTAGGGTAAGACTTCTTTGGAGTTAATTTTCAAAGGAACTGAAGTTTTGTACCGACACTACAAAAGTTGGATTCTATTTGTAATTGTTTCCTAAATAATGTGGTAAATATATAATTTGGTTGTTATACAGTACAGTTTGTATGTTTTTGTGTTACAAAAACTACAAAGGAAATCTAAACATGGAAATACTCGGAATTAATGCTACCAACACTTTTCTCTATTCAAGAAACAAGGGTAATGAAGTGTAACATACTAATACGGTAACTTTCGAAAGATAGTTTGGATGGGATACAAACTGAAAATTTAGCATAGCAAGCAAATGTAGGCGGTACACACTTTAAAATGTCTTATTTGAGCTAGAACGTGTCACAGGTAGGTACTAGGCTCCCAGTAAGGCTAAGCGGTGACATCGAGAGCGAACAAAGGCAAATTCAAACTTGTCATTATAACATGTAAAATTATTCTAGCGTAGCAAACTAAAACCGTCTCTCCCAGGACGTGTCACGAGTACTAGGCTAGCATGAGTGGGTGATGGTGACATCGTCGAGGTCGATCGGTTCCAGTTTGGTCCGCACCTGTACCAGTGGGGTGACGCACACGCCGCCATCTTGCGTCTGCATCGACGAGATCATTGATTGGTAAACTGACGCGGACACTGGAACTGTGATCACTCCTGACACTGACACCGGGTATGCTGAAATTTTAATAGAGACAGATAAATTACAATCGCATTTAGGTATAAAACAAAGTAGTCAGACAAATGCTTTTTACACAAAATGTCTAGTCCAGGGGTTCCCAAACTGCGTCGCGACGCCCTGGTGCATCGTAGAAGGTACAGAGAGGCGTCCGTCGTCGTGAGACGCGAGGGTCGACCATTCTCCGGATTGATATTGCACGGAACCAAGATTCTATATGTATAAAATATCCACCAGAAAGAAGAGGATAGTCGCATTGATCTTTTGCAGCAACAAACCCAGATTTACGTGGTCTGATTTCGTGGAGGTCGGGCCAGGTATTATTGTTTTATTATTCACCTGGTATCGACTAGCTAGGGCGCCGAGAAAAAAAACTAAAAAGTTTGGGAACCCCTGGTCTAGTCTATTGTAATTGAAGCTCATTTCGGAATCGTGGCGAATTTGTGTACTATAGAATTGTTTTCATAAACTTGAGAATCACTAAAAGTACATGTTAGTGTACTAGGTCGGTTTTTGTTGAGAACGACTGCTGAACGAAGCTTATACAGAATTATATCAATGGGAGGTTTCAAGCAAAGCTATGCTCAGATGGGCGCAATCAGCGCATGATGTCATTTACTGTATGATTAACTTGACATCATGGATGTAACAAACTTGACATACACTACGCACTCGGAGCTACACTTGACGTTGTTTACGTTATGCGCTTGTAGCGCCACTGACGGATAAAACTCGCAGTGAAAGTCCCTATTGTGCGTACCGTGTCCATCCTCTCCTGTCAGTATGATCTGTCCGTCGTGGTTGAGCGTGGCCTCGGCCACCGCGTTGAGGTCCACGGCCACCGCGCCCTCAGAATGATATCATGTGCACGTACCGTGTCCATCCTCTCCTGTCAGTATGATCTGTCCGTCGTGGTTGAGCGTGGCCTCGGCCACCGCGTTGAGGTCCACGGCCACCGCGCCCTCAGAATGATATCATGTGCACGTACCGTGTCCATCCTCTCCTGTCAGTATGATCTGTCCGTCGTGGTTGAGCGTGGCCTCGGCCACCGCGTTGAGGTCCACGGCCACCGCGCCCTCAGAATGATATCATGTGCACGTACCGTGTCCATCCTCTCCTGTCAGTATGATCTGTCCGTCGTGGTTGAGCGTGGCCTCGGCCACCGCGTTGAGGTCCACGGCCACCGCGCCCTCAGAATGATATCATGTGCACGTACCGTGTCCATCCTCTCCTGTCAGTATGATCTGTCCGTCGTGGTTGAGCGTGGCCTCGGCCACCGCGTTGAGGTCCACGGCCACCGCGCCCTCAGAATGATATCATGTGCACGTACCGTGTCCATCCTCTCCTGTCAGTATGATCTGTCCGTCGTGGTTGAGCGTGGCCTCGGCCACCGCGTTGAGGTCCACGGCCACCGCGCCCTCAGAATGATATCATGTGCACGTACCGTGTCCATCCTCTCCTGTCAGTATGATCTGTCCGTCGTGGTTGAGCGTGGCCTCGGCCACCGCGTTGAGGTCCACGGCCACCGCGCCCTCAGAATGATATCATGTGCACGTACCGTGTCCATCCTCTCCTGTCAGTATGATCTGTCCGTCGTGGTTGAGCGTGGCCTCGGCCACCGCGTTGAGGTCCACGGCCACCGCGCCCTCAGAATGATATCATGTGCACGTACCGTGTCCATCCTCTCCTGTCAGTATGATCTGTCCGTCGTGGTTGAGCGTGGCCTCGGCCACCGCGTTGAGGTCCACGGCCACCGCGCCCTCAGAATGATATCATGTGCACGTACCGTGTCCATCCTCTCCTGTCAGTATGATCTGTCCGTCGTGGTTGAGCGTGGCCTCGGCCACCGCGTTGAGGTCCACGGCCACCGCGCCCTCAGAATGATATCATGTGCACGTACCGTGTCCATCCTCTCCTGTCAGTATGATCTGTCCGTCGTGGTTGAGCGTGGCCTCGGCCACCGCGTTGAGGTCCACGGCCACCGCGCCCTCAGAATGATATCATGTGCACGTACCGTGTCCATCCTCTCCTGTCAGTATGATCTGTCCGTCGTGGTTGAGCGTGGCCTCGGCCACCGCGTTGAGGTCCACGGCCACCGCGCCCTCAGAATGATATCATGTGCACGTACCGTGTCCATCCTCTCCTGTCAGTATGATCTGTCCGTCGTGGTTGAGCGTGGCCTCGGCCACCGCGTTGAGGTCCACGGCCACCGCGCCCTCAGAATGATATCATGTGCACGTACCGTGTCCATCCTCTCCTGTCAGTATGATCTGTCCGTCGTGGTTGAGCGTGGCCTCGGCCACCGCGTTGAGGTCCACGGCCACCGCGCCCTCAGAATGATATCATGTGCACGTACCGTGTCCATCCTCTCCTGTCAGTATGATCTGTCCGTCGTGGTTGAGCGTGGCCTCGGCCACCGCGTTGAGGTCCACGGCCACCGCGCCCTCAGAATGATATCATGTGCACGTACCGTGTCCATCCTCTCCTGTCAGTATGATCTGTCCGTCGTGGTTGAGCGTGGCCTCGGCCACCGCGTTGAGGTCCACGGCCACCGCGCCCTCAGAATGATATCATGTGCACGTACCGTGTCCATCCTCTCCTGTCAGTATGATCTGTCCGTCGTGGTTGAGCGTGGCCTCGGCCACCGCGTTGAGGTCCACGGCCACCGCGCCCTCAGAATGATATCATGTGCACGTACCGTGTCCATCCTCTCCTGTCAGTATGATCTGTCCGTCGTGGTTGAGCGTGGCCTCGGCCACCGCGTTGAGGTCCACGGCCACCGCGCCCTCAGAATGATATCATGTGCACGTACCGTGTCCATCCTCTCCTGTCAGTATGATCTGTCCGTCGTGGTTGAGCGTGGCCTCGGCCACCGCGTTGAGGTCCACGGCCACCGCGCCCTCAGAATGATATCATGTGCACGTACCGTGTCCATCCTCTCCTGTCAGTATGATCTGTCCGTCGTGGTTGAGCGTGGCCTCGGCCACCGCGTTGAGGTCCACGGCCACCGCGCCGTCTCCCTCCAGTGCCTGCAGGTGAGCGCCGCCCTCGCCGGAGTGGATCTGTGCGGAGGTAGAACGAGGATATACATACTGCTACAAGCTACATAAAAAAGACTATTTATACTCTGCAAGAAATTGCATGCAAGTTTGTCTACAATGCGGACTATTAATGGACAATTAAATCAGTTAATCAAACAAATATTACAATGTATGAAAGGGCAAAGTTGCATGCAACTCGTATGCAATTTCTTGCATCGTCGTAACGCTTTATTTTATCTTGACATCACAATTAGCTAGAAGAATTAAAAGGCGCGGTGTTAAGTAAATTATAACTAGGGTGACTACAAAATATATAAAACTTTACAGTGACAATTAAATCCATAGATGTACACGCACTAAGTGAAATGATGAGTGGCATGATTAAATCATCCAATTACTAAAAGCTATTGGGTACTTTACCCATGGCATGATGCGACGCGATTCCACCAACAAGTGAAAATCTTTCACTTGTTGGAATCGGAAATTTCTTAGTGACAAGGTTGATTTTCACTTGTGGTTGGAATCGGTCGAATCGCGTCGCATCGCGCCATGAGTAAAGTCCCTAAAAAATAAGGATGCAATTCGATTGACTTGAGGTCGTCGTCGTGGCGATCGTGTTTTGTTTTTCATCTTCCCGTAGATAACAACGTGTTTTTAAGTCATATGTCGTAGTGGTAAGGTTGATTTTCACTTGTAGTTCGACTTGGAGGTCGAATTGCAATCGCATTACGCCATGGGCAAAGTCCCTTAATGTTACAGTCTACAACTCTACATGAACAGTTGATACTTAGGACGGTTATATTGCAACACTAACCAATGCTTTTCGACTGTTGTGTCTCATGTGTTTCCTGCCTGATGCTTTCGAATTTCAACCTTCCCACATCAGTTATAGATATTTTTAAAATATTAGTTGTTTTTTTTTTGTTATTGAAACATTGCTCCACGTTAGGAATTTCTTCTGTGTCGTTAAATTATTTACGTGTCTGTTGCAATGTAACGAACCTTAAACTTACGCCCAGCAATCATCCAGGGCCGACTTCTACCAGGGCCTGGTGTCGATACCATCAGAATGCGATATTACCATGTTACGTACCACCTGCGCTGTGGTGCCGTCTGGGAGGGTGATGATGGGGCTGTTGGGGTCCATCTGGATGAGAGACACGCTGCCGTCCGGGTTCGTGATGGTCTGGAGTACTGCGGGCGCGTACTGGGACATCTGTGTGATTTAGTAGATAGGTTTTTTTTTTAGTTAAAGACAAATAGTCCAAAACAGAATTTTCTACTTTGGTTTTAAGAAGGTGGAATGATTCCTTTTTGTGTAAATAAAGAGGCTAGCTTTCATAAGAGCACACACATATTTAAATGACTACAATAATCCTTCCTTCTATTCCATAAAAGAAAGTTGTCTATCATTTTACACATAATGTACAGAGGAGGACTTAACGTCAAAGAAATTTTAAATCAGTCAACTTTTGAATAATGCAGAGGCAACCTGTATAGAGTAATTGCGTTGCCAAGGCGTTAACGTCTGCAATTACAGCATTATTTTAACGTGTCACTATTTTAGAGTCAAATTATTTCTTTAATTAATTTTAATTGATGTAATTTTCACGGAAACAGTTTTCCACTTGGAGCTCCAGTCCTTTCATAGTCAAGTTTCTTTGACACAAAGCGACAGTCCATACATCGACATCAGCGAGCGTCATCTGGTCGATGCAGACTTGTTGCGAGGTCAACACCGCTTGTTGCTGTTGCTGCTGTTGGTTGCTGCGACCGGCGCCCGAAGACGACCCGCTTGATGTGTTGTTAGAAGCATTCGGCATGCAAGCCGAGATCTATGTTGTGGGGATATTGGTGACGCGAAGGATAGGAGCAATGGATGTGGTTTTTTCGCGAAGTTTTCGCGGTTTTACAGTTACGATTATAAAGGTCGGTAGTACATATTTTTTAAGATTTTTGTTGTTACATATAAAGTTGAATGTTTATTTGTAGTAGAGAAATTGTGGTGAATATTAAATGAAAAGGTGTTACCATATCCAGGCAGCATTCCATGTGAGATAGCGTTAATAAACAGTAAATATAATTTAGATTCCATTCTAGAAGTAACATTAATAAAGTAGAAATAACAAGCCCTAGTTAGCAGAAAAAGGTCCGAAAGTCCGTTATCTGCCTTACTTTATCGTGGTAATTTAATTAAAGGAATAAAGGATGTATGAGTCAAAACAGAACCAACTATTGTTCCATATTTTGACCTATTATACGATATTTTTTTCCTCAAGCAATTCTCATTGACTAAATAAGTAACATTATATTCGACAAGCCATTAGCGTGTAATAAAAATGTATGACGTCACAATCCACTAATAAGTTAGTCACAAATACCTAAGTAGCGTGGGTGTAACTTATTGTTTGGCGACCTGAATGTAGCTATGACGCACTTAAAGCCCCCGGGGAGACAAGAGTAATGTTTTATTCTCTTATTGAAACAAATTACTGAGTAAGTTAACAAAAAAAATGTATTACTTCGGATTTTTTGTACCAGAACCTTCATTTTATTGTATGTGCACAGGACACTGATAAAATTACATAATTATCAGCACATTTTGAAAGACAATGTTACATACAACGTTAGTTTAAAAAGTTTTCCCAAACGCCCATTTCATTTTTGAATCTCTGGGTAGGCAAATAAATGAAGTATGTAGTTCCAAAATCCAACGTCGTTAAATCGCTTCACAGTTCGGTATTATGCAATTTATTTATCACTTTTCATTTTATTTATTTTGATGAAATGAATGAAAGGTAATAATGAATAACGGCGTCTGATCGGGGTTTTACGAAACATAATCGTACTTTATTCTAGAAAAATCCTCGAGGATCAAGTTATGATTAAGCTAAAGGTTATAATTGTCTAATATCAGACAAATACGAGGTCGTCGGTTTGATTCCTGATGTTATCAAAATATACAATCAACTTAACTTAGAACGTAATGTTAATGCGTTTGTATAAATATTAAAAAATATCGTATTGTTTGTATGCTTATTACTTTTTAGGACCATTTAAGAATTATGGCTGTTATTACTCTATGGCAAATATGCAACTATATATGTGAAATCAAATGGTTGTAATGGCTTTAATTGTAATTAAGAACTTAATATCACGTCTAGACTTTATTTAAAGGTCATTCATAGATTACCCTAGCCTAGTTTGACCTATTTGGTAATATAAAGGTCCCGAGACTGTAGATGAGCTGTAACTAGTATAGTAGTATGTCGACTTACGGGCTGTGTAGGAGGTCCCTTATCGTCCTCTTCAGTGAATGCTGGCAACAGATCCTCCCGTCCGTGGTACTTGTAGCAGTTGATCACGATCTGACGCAGCGCGTGCGTCCACGACATCTGAAAATATTATACATTGTATTAATAAGGCAATTTGGCTGATCTTCCTACGGGACTTATGGCTAGTGTAATCAAGAGATTAAAATAAATATGAAACATATTTTCATGCCTTGTTTCAACAAAACCAAAAGATACCATGGCATGTTGTCAGATTGAATGAGGAAAATGTCGGAATTTTACTAGTGTAGGTAAAAACTGTGAAAAGTAAAATTCCAGTCTGTGAGAAATCTGTCCTTTGGATTTCAGAAATATATCCAGTTTTTGAGTAAAGGCACCGTATTTTTATAAAAGATCCAATTAATGTTTTGCTTTGAATGCTGTTAAAAATCCTATTCAGTTATAAAGTCCTAGAATAGTGAAATATAAAATTGCAGTGTATTTTAAGCTTCTCTCTATGGCGAATCGATTACCTGGCGAAGTAGTGGTAACTCCTTGATTACGTGGAGCTTATAACTGGTCAATGTGGCGTTGCTCGGGGTGGTTTAGTCCAACAGTGGACCTCTGAATGATGGTGATGAAGTGTATGTTTACCTTTACCTTTTGCTTCTCGTCCTCGGTGCGTGCGTCCATACGCACGTTGGCCCACGGCAGGTCCTTGGGCCACCACGGAGGACGGGTGGATGATGGTGATGAAGTGTATGTTTACCTTTACCTTTTGCTTCTCGTCCTCAGTGCGTGCGTCCATGCGCACGTTGGCCCACGGCAGGTCCTTGGGCCACCACGGAGGACGGGTGGATGATGGTGATGAAGTGTATGTTTACCTTTACCTTTTGCTTCTCGTCCTCAGTGCGTGCGTCCATGCGCACGTTGGCCCACGGCAGGTCCTTGGGCCACCACGGAGGACGGGTGGATGATGGTGATGAAGTGTATGTTTACCTTTTGCTTCTCGTCCTCAGTGCGTGCGTCCATGCGCACGTTGGCCCACGGCAGGTCCTTGGGCCACCACGGAGGACGGGTGGATGATGGTGATGAAGTGTATGTTTACCTTTACCTTTTGCTTCTCGTCCTCAGTGCGTGCGTCCATGCGCACGTTGGCCCACGGCAGGTCCTTGGGCCACCACGGAGGACGGGTGGATGATGGTGATGAAGTGTATGTTTACCTTTTGCTTCTCGTCCTCAGTGCGTGCGTCCATGCGCACGTTGGCCCACGGCAGGTCCTTGGGCCACCACGGAGGACGGGTGGATGATGGTGATGAAGTGTATGTTTACCTTTACCTTTTGCTTCTCGTCCTCAGTGCGTGCGTCCATGCGCACGTTGGCCCACGGCAGGTCCTTGGGCCACCACGGAGGACGGGTGGATGATGGTGATGAAGTGTATGTTTACCTTTTGCTTCTCGTCCTCAGTGCGTGCGTCCATGCGCACGTTGGCCCACGGCAGGTCCTTGGGCCACCACGGAGGACGGGTGGATGATGGTGATGAAGTGTATGTTTACCTTTACCTTTTGCTTCTCGTCCTCAGTGCGTGCGTCCATGCGCACGTTGGCCCACGGCAGGTCCTTGGGCCACCACGGAGGACGGGTGGATGATGGTGATGAAGTGTATGTTTACCTTTACCTTTTGCTTCTCGTCCTCGGTGCGTGCGTCCATGCGCACGTTGGCCCACGGCAGGTCCTTGGGCCACCACGGAGGACGGGTGGATGATGGTGATGAAGTGTATGTTTACCTTTACCTTTTGCTTCTCGTCCTCAGTGCGTGCGTCCATGCGCACGTTGGCCCACGGCAGGTCCTTGGGCCACCACGGAGGACGGGTGGATGATGGTGATGAAGTGTATGTTTACCTTTACCTTTTGCTTCTCGTCCTCAGTGCGTGCGTCCATGCGCACGTTGGCCCACGGCAGGTCCTTGGGCCACCACGGAGGACGGGTGGATGATGGTGATGAAGTGTATGTTTACCTTTACCTTTTGCTTCTCGTCCTCGGTGCGTGCGTCCATGCGCACGTTGGCCCACGGCAGGTCCTTGGGCCACCACGGAGGACGGGTGGATGATGGTGATGAAGTGTATGTTTACCTTTACCTTTTGCTTCTCGTCCTCAGTGCGTGCGTCCATGCGCACGTTGGCCCACGGCAGGTCCTTGGGCCACCACGGAGGACGGGTGGATGATGGTGATGAAGTGTATGTTTACCTTTACCTTTTGCTTCTCGTCCTCGGTGCGTGCGTCCATGCGCACGTTGGCCCACGGCAGGTCCTTGGGCCACCACGGAGGACGGGTGGATGATGGTGATGAAGTGTATGTTTACCTTTACCTTTTGCTTCTCGTCCTCAGTGCGTGCGTCCATGCGCACGTTGGCCCACGGCAGGTCCTTGGGCCACCACGGAGGACGGGTGGATGATGGTGATGAAGTGTATGTTTACCTTTACCTTTTGCTTCTCGTCCTCAGTGCGTGCGTCCATGCGCACGTTGGCCCACGGCAGGTCCTTGGGCCACCACGGAGGACGGGTGGACTCGCGGCCCCAGCCTGGCTTGCCGCGCACTTTAAATACATGGATTCTTGAGTACTTGTAAAGATGACGCTATTAAGTTTTTACATTTGGATTTGTAATCCATGTAAACTATTGTTCAAGGTCAAGCGAGACGTACTTTTTATTAGCATTACATACGTAAAATGAATTGTGTATGTTTAAAAATGTATTATAGGTGTCGCCAGATATGCATAGGGGATTTGTCATCACTTTATAGATCAGATCCTTGAGAGCATTAACGAAGGGCGAGTCTATTGCTACAGTTCGATTCAAACTTAATGGCGGTTCGGAAGTTAGCTGCGAGTGCAGTTGCGCGCAGGTACAGCACATTACGTTTTGCGCATCGGAGCGCACCATGTTCCGAGCCGCCATTAACTTTGAATCGTATCAAAAATCCAGTTAATCTTTAATTGATAAATTCACTATCCCTACTAAAGAACTGAGATGGCAAAACATATGGAAGATTTTAAAGTTATAATACGGCCTTTTTTTCATGAGTGGAAAAAAATATCAGTAAAACTCACCCATAGAATACTTGAGCATGAGCGGTATGAAGGCCCGGAGCTGCGCCTGCGTCATCTTCTCGACGGGCGTGGGGATGCCGTCGATGATGAGCGGCGGCAGCTCGAACAGCGAGGGGTCGTCCTGCGGCGGGGCCGGCGCCTGCGGGCCGCCGCCCAGCCCGAACTGACTCGTTATATACTTCGTGCGAGATACACAACACACTACCTCTACCACCACACCACACACGAGCGCTAGCCAATCCTTACTTTTTGTACTGATCTAAGCTTTATGGGCCTACCACACGCACAAGCTTCACCACAGTTCTGCCCGCAGGGAAAATTTCAAGCAAGTCGAAAAATGCGCAGGCCGCGCTGTGAACGGTGTCCGTATACAAACCGGCTTGCGCAAGACAGAACTGTGGTGGAGCTTATGCGTGTGGTAGGCCCATTAGGTTACATTTTACTTCTGTTAATAAAAGACTTGAAATAACCCTGGAAGATGTCGAACAGTCGAAATTCAAAAAGGACAGTGCCTTAGCTTACGGATGTATACGAATTGAACCGATTAGTAAAAGCTTTATGTCCACGTAGCACCAGCTTATCATATAGCTCATTGGACTTTTTGGTAATTAAATACGAGATCGAACTCCGAAAGGGGAAAAATAAAGGAAACACACTTTATTGATGCAGGAATCGGACTGAGCGAGTCAGAAAGAGCTCTAAGTTTATACAACAGTAGCGATGAGTCCGACGATATCGATTTGCTTCATTGGTGTCAAAGGCAATCTAAACGTGGAAATAATGCTTTTTCTAGGCAACTTAATCCGGCTGCATCCATTAACAAAGGCTCCATCTTTTTTGAACTTCTTGCTCTAAATAGGTTATTATTATGATTGACGAGCGCTCGTGAAATTCACCAACAATTGTACGACATACACGTTCACCGTTTGTAATGCATATGAACAGTGTTATTGGAAAAACTTTATTGCATATTCGCAACAAAAAACACTATCTTTCAAAGAAATCTTCTAAAGTAATATTTATAACAATTATATTCTCGATCGTGCATAATATTAGATTTGCATTTAGGAGCGGTATTCACCAAAAGAAGACAACCATAAGTTGTTTTGGTGTTTCCCACCCTCAAATTATTTTAGTTCAAAGTTTATGCCTTTTGAAGCCAAAAAGTCAACGTGTATGTGTATGCCTCATTTAGATCATCGCGTGAACAACTTGACTAATATATTTGTCTTACGATTTGAGCACACATTTGATGACATTCGCAATGTCGTTTGACCGACAAACTTTAAGAGTCGTTTCTCGTGGTCTTTTAACATTCCTCCTCTTTTAATAAAGGTACTTTATTAACTCCCGAGTTCTTAAGCTAAAGATAAGTCATAATCGTGTTCTTCGCGATGTTCTAAATGAGATATCAGACAGAGAGAACATTGATAGCAAGCTTTCGAGTAGAAAATAATAAAAATGGCTTCAGTGAGTTTTCAATAACAAACCACAGGTTTACCATTTTACTTAACACACACTTTAAATGTATAATGTAGTAAAGCCATATTGCTTGTCGACCGATACAGGCGGTGTCATAATCTCAACTCACTGAAGCCAAAAAAGATCATGTTATTAGAGCTTATGGCGAAGATACCACGTCAACAGTTTAATGCACCACACGTAAGATTTTTATGTATTCTTAGCTTACGCGTTCTATAATGAAAACCTTTTTTGACTTAAGTATTCAACTTTAAAGACATAGAATGATGTTAAAAACATTTAGCATTGAAAAATCAGTTTTTTTTTTGAAGAACAGGAACCTGACTTTATTAATTTAAAAACATTATTTAGAATTTGCACAATAGGCATTTAAAAGGAAGGAAAACATGTTGGGAGATTTGATGATGTTGATTCTTCAGCGGTTCATTACAATCTCTTTCTGTTCTAGTTAAAAAAATCATAAAAATTGTATACCTACTCCTACCCAATTTTAATGGATATTTATCAGGCTTCCAAATGAACTGACCATAGTCAGATTACAAATGAATTCAACTGTTTTTTTGTTGTCAAGATAAGTAAGTACCCTTTAAAAATGCATTGTTTTCCAACATAACCGAAAATGATTAGGTACAACAACAGCCGCTTTTCTTTAGACAAACACGAGCTCCAGAACCCTCACATGATCAAACCCCGTGGCCTACGATGACGTCTTAAAGCGTAAATAGTTCTGCTCAGGGAACAAGATGGCGCTAGACGACTTGTATAGCTGTCTCTTTCCTACAGCCTAACTACTCACGCTTTAAGACGCCATGAGTCCTCTACAAAGGAACGCGACTTACCTGCTGAGCAAGCGCATTTTCCAGCTCCTCCATAATCATGCAGCGCAAGTTCCTCACCACGTCTTCCAATGGCTTAGCTCCGAACACACGGTACGATGTGTTGGGCTTGCCTGGAGTTGCCACCAGCACCACGGCTTGCTGTCCTACCCGGGTTGCGAATTCTTCGATGGTTTGCTGTTCCAAGATTTGGATTGTTTCATTGAGAGGTGTTAGAATTTGTCCTAAAACTCCATTCCGGCGATACGATCTAAACGCATGCGATCTCTGTAAAGGCGCTGAAGTTATCGCTTTCACTTGAACGTGTTGTCATCTAACGCCGGCAGTGAGAAAGCACATACGGACATCCATAAGTCAGAGAGATCGCATGGGTTCAGATCGTATCGCCAGCATTAAACCTTTGCGAAACGCGAGTCGCACGATGAGTCAAAAGTTAAAAGAAAAAAAAAAAATGTCTTGTTCCGGTGCATCCACCACACCGCCGGCAACATTTGTAGCTCAACGTTTCCAAAGGTTGCTCGGTAACATCCGCCAACAAAATGTTACTAAGTGTTGACGTGTTACTGTAAGTCGAGTAACGTTGCTCAACATTCGGTAACATCCGCCAACAAAATGTTATTTAATGTTCCTAAGTGTTGACGTGTTACTGTAAGTCGAGTAACGTTGCTCAACATTCGGTAAGAATGTTACCCCCACTATCTAACAATGTTGCCGATTGTCGAGCAACGTTACTCGACATATAGTAACACGGCAACATTTGTTGTCGGATGTTACTGCGGTGTGGATGAGTAACAATCAACAAATAGTAACAAGGAGCCACAAAAGTTACCGGCGGTGTGGATGCACCGTTAAAAACAGTCCTTAAGGTGATACCTTCGATCTGTTCCCAGCCAATCTCCCAAGAGATGGCGCTGAAGTCAACATTTTTAGTTTATTTGGGTTTTTGCGTAATTGGAAAATTATTAAGTCGTGGGAGTAGTCGCCGCGCTTATCGGATATTACATTTTATTTAAATGGATCATATCATTGCCTCAAAATCCACCCAATTCGACACAAAACTTTCTATCATCTGCCATTGAATATATAGTGTCGTTTACACACACAGACGCTGCTGTATACGTTTACGAAAATTGAACACTAGATGGCGTGAATGTAAAAAAAACAAGTTTTTCATTTTTCTGTATGGTCAATTGGGTAGGCAGAATTACAAAACGCCACCTGGGGTATATAAATTATGCACGATTGTTATAAAAACAAAAGCTATATTTGCTGGCGTAAACTATTTAATTAATAATTTTGGGAAATAAATTATGTCAACATTGATTACAATAAAACAAAGTTTTATTTTATTACTTTTTTTTATCAAAACAGAAGTGTTTGAAGTAACATAGCTGACACATGCCTTTTCTCTTAAAACTAATAACACTGATGATTTGTAACAGTACCAATTAATACAATAATTAGACATTTCATAACCAATACGTAAGAAACTATAATTCATAAACAAGAGACGTAGTTAGTAAAACGAAAATCAAAGTGGTTAGGTGTAACCACCTGCTCAATTCAATAAACTGCTCTGTATATGCCTAATGAAGTATTATTTCAATATCATTTTACCTTCTAATTTTAAAGTAAATACAAAATAAAAGAAATATACAATGATAATGTATATTCTAAACAAACTACTACCAAAATACAATTAGAAACAATCATTTGAGTTGTTGATTTCAGCCTCTGTCTTGAAACTTCCTGACTTGAAACCACTGCTACACTGCTGCTGCAAAGAAAACATACTTAGTATATTTATTACTTTTTGACAAATATTGTTTGCCATCACTTCAAAATGTTACTACTGGCAATCTCCAAAGCTGATCTAAAATAAAAATCGACTTCTAAACAATATCTAAATATAATATATTTTATTCAGTTCCTTTCACATACAGGAGGCCTTTGTCCCAGCAGTGGCAACATCGATGCCCTTTATGAAGTGAATAAAACAGTAAATGTGTTGTGTACATACCATTCAAATCTGGTATCATATTACTGATAAATTCATTATCTCGACAAACTTCTATTACAGTCAAAGGTTTAGTGACTGATATAAAACATATGAAGTAGCACTTATCCATTTTGCTGACACGCATTTGTCCTAGGACCTGAAAATGAAATTTGATTATAGTAAGAGAAAACAGGATACTGTAATATAGTAAAATGTGTACATGCAATAGAATTTTCAATTTACCTGATGGTAATAATCGTGATTTTTATTCATGACTAAAACATTATTATCCAGTTTTAGAGGAAAGTTCTTCTTTTCTAGTGCAGCTGCCTCTAGACTTTGATTTGTCCTGGCCAATGATGGAAAGCACTTGATCTCAACAGCTCTCTCATTTTCAATTATACCTGTAAAAAATTGCCATAAAATAATAGAGCTCTTCATGACATTTGATATTAGAAATTCAATGGTCTCCAGTGCTGTGATTTTTTTTGTCACATTATAGCTGGTAATTATGTTTGGTCACATATGCCAAACCCAAAGATAAAATTGAAGTTTGATAAAGAAAAACTTACCATCTGGACTGCCCGCTAAAAATCCAAATTCTTCATCAATAAAAAGGCCTGAAGGTCTGTCAATTTTATTATATTGTTGCATGAACATGCTTTTTGCTACATTCTCATGTTGCTGCCCATATAACATGTATTTTGTGCAAATATTATTTTTATACAGAATATCCTTCACATGATTGTGACATGGGGTGGTGTTACGGCGTTTGCAAACCTGAAAAGAGAAAAGTCCAGAAACTAAATGCACGTTATGATTTACTTTTAAAATTTAAATTTTCTATAAAGATATTCAGTACTAAATAAAATACGACAATTTTACCAGAAATGTATGTTTATACACAATTATCTGATAACATCACACAACTCACCATTTCAAATTGACTAGCAGTCAAACGGTCCCTCCTATGAGTATTATATAAATCATTTTCATGCTATCCTACGGTGGACATTTCAATCAAAGCAATGCTTTCTGGTGACTTTTGGAATTCTGCTAGCCGTGCTTCACATTGTATTTTCAACTGTGCTTCGTCAATATCAATAGGATCACAAGCTTCAGGTCCGTAGTGCTTATCCGGTTGGGTTTTCTCTCTTGGAGCAAATAATTGCTTGCGTGTCGATGATTGCTGTCGTATTCTGCTTTGTTCCTTCTGTTTTATGTATTTTTTTAAATGTCCCAGGGCTCTGTGTGGTCTGCCTTTTCCGTGCAGCTTCATGCCATTTGTGTCCCTTAGCAAGCGATAGGCCTGAAAACATGTTTTTATATTATGTTATATTGCAAGAATGTGTGTCATGTTGCATATTGCATATAAATTGGATTAAATTAGGGCTGGAGAATGATGATATTCCATAGCCATAATCAAACAATTTCGTACTGGTTCTATTAATTTCTGACTGTTATTACTGTATATTTACCTGCCACATGAACACGTCGCTGGTAAGAACCCCCTTTTCATAAACTAATTCGTTTTCCACAGCTGAATTTGTTTATAACGCTTATAAAGTTTTCTGCCACATTTGTTGTCTCATTAGACAAACAAGCTGCCTTCAAAGCAATTTTTTCATTGGCTGCATAAATCAGAGCCCACACCTCTAGAGCATTGTTTTTCAGACTTTCTACATGATTTTCTTCCTTCTTTCCACTTCCATCTCTCAATGTTTTATTGACATTGCAGTAATAATTCTTGCAGTTTTCATGTACTCCGAATATATGAAGCGGGCCATTTCTCAAATCTGCTGCCATAGCAGTATGATCACTGCTACACATGATAATTTTCCGTGTTACTAATGTAAGCTTCATCACCTTTGGCTTCAAAATATTTTGCCCAGGAAGAGGAAGCTTTGTGTTGGCCAAGATCTAAAAAGTACAAAATATTTATTATTGCTTCACTTATCTTGAGACGACTTTACAGAAGATTTATTAATTTACCTTGTAGAGTGCACTGGTATAATTTTTGATTACATGATTCTTGCATTCAATTTTTTTTATTATGTTCCCTTATGATACTTTCTCTTTCAATTTTGCAAACACAGAGGAGTCTCCGTCACCAATAAAACTCAAATAGCGAAGTTGATGTATTTCTTCACTCTTTTGAAAGCCTTCCACAATAATATCTGATTCCATTGCAGTAGATGGTCCAGTAAAATTTTTGCAGCAATTATGTGCTTTCATATTTTCATATCAATGTTTCTCCTCTCATAATATTGACATGTATAACAATATTTGTTTCTAACACCAAGAAATAGACATTTTTTAGTTTCATAAACCAATAATGCAGGCCTTGAAATGAAAAGCAAAACACCTTTTCAACCATCCTCCATCTACATAAATACAGTAATAAATGGAACACCGTCTGAAGACACAAGAACACCTTTTCGAATTGCAATTATTGATCTTTCTTGTTCGCCAGCAATTTTAATTTCCTCTGTAAAATGCCTCCACACTTTATCACTTATCACACATAGGTACTGCACTTGAAAATGAATTCACTTTGAAATCCATCAAGTCTTTCACTAATAACAAATTCAATTTGTGAAGATTCACACATTTCGAAATCGATGTCTTTCCTGAAATGCCCAATCAATACGTCATTGAAATGCCCAAGTCCACAGTCCCAGTGTAAAAGAACGAATCCCGAGTGGCGGCTATGACGCGATGCGCTACGGCACGCTACGCGGGCCAATCACTGCACTTTCCCTGTCCCCGCGCCTCACTTCATTCGCCAAAGGGACCTAATAACTCACTTAGGTACTACAAACAAAATAAAACAAACTAATAATAATGTGTGTCTGTCTGAAACTGTTTGCAAATCAACGACCATTTATAAATGGTCGTTGTTGCAAATGCGTAAAATAACCCGGCAAAACCATATTTTGCAAATATTTACAAGTTTAATTTTGTGACTACTTTGGTAGTTTAGCAATTCATAATAATTTTATTTATTGTTGACCAAAAACATCTTCAAACATTCATTCAAATATGAAATTTTAATACTGGAGTCAGTATTTCATATTTGAATGAATGTTTGAAGATGTTTTTGGTCAACAATAAATAAAATTATTATGAATTGCTGAAATATCGCCTATGTACCTACGTCATACATTGTCAGTGATGAGTATCACTGACAATGTATGACGTAGGTACATAGGCGATATTTCCGCAATTACGGGACAATTTATTTGTTGTTTCTAAATCTAATCCCACTGAAAATATAATTGCGTTTTTACAATAATTAAATTAATTACTATACCTACAATAAATTACAATACAGTCTCAGATACATACTAGAGAAATATTGCAATTCGAATCAATTAAAATGCTTAGCATACAAAATATTAAATTCACAACAAGAAATTCCGCGCGCAAATCATAGCGCATGACAACCGAAATCGAAATGTATTTTATTTGCCAGCCAAACAAGAGAACGAAGTTTGGCAACGCTTTTTTTTCGTCAACGTATTGCATGAAGGTCAAGGTTAGGAAGTACGGCATCGTTGCATAAAACCTACCTATTACTTTTGATATGTTGCCACACAACAATAATAAGTATTATAATTCGAAAAAAGAAAACATATATTTCTAAGGTCATTAGTTTTTAATTATTTTATATTGTTTTTTTTTTTGAACAGTTGTAAAGGAAATTAACCAATTATCGAACATAAGATATTGATTTATCAGAATTATAAGATCGTTTTGCACGCCATCTAACGATCCAATGTTTAAACTTCGCCTTTCGTAAACTTTCGTTTGCTTGTCAAAACTCACGCACACAACTAAAGAAGTGTCAAATTTTGCCGGGATTTCACTATTGTTTTTCTGAGTAATTAATGTAAGTTATTGCCTAAAAAGGTCGAACGCGCAAACATTTCATTGTAGAAAAGTGATAAAATGATTGGTTTTGAAGAAAGAGTGTATGTGTTTAGAGTACAACTTTATTCAAAAATGTATGGACGGACGGGTTGACACATCCGCCTTAATAGTATTACATAAAGCATAGAATCGTTCTCAGGTGCAGCATCTAAGTTTAGCAGTGGACTGCTACAGGGTGATGCGTTCCTAGTGCTAGAACTGCCAGATTTTGTATTACCAGATATTGGTTAATTCTGGTTCCATATAGCATTGCTTTGTCCATTTCAAAACCGCTGATACAAATATAAGAGGAGAAATATAGGAGGTAGTATAAGTAACTTACTCTGAGTTTCCTAAGCAATCTATTCTGATGTCTCTTCCTGACTGATGGGTTTGTTTCGAAGGAGTGCGGCCGCTTGCGCTTCTTGGAGGACGCTATAGCGGCAGCAGCGGCCATGCCGACCGGACCTGGTGGTTGATGACATTTGTATATCAAAGAAAACACGATGCAAGACCAATTAACTATTACGCCTAAATAAATGGTACCTAAATATCATCCTCAATTTTATAAGATGTGTTGAGAAGGAGCTCGTGCCTAAATAATTACAGCCGCACAGGCCGATCTTCCGGGTTAAGCCGCGCCTGCCGAGGTTGGTCTGTGGATGGGTGTCCATCTGTCATAGAGAGTTTCCTCCGGGCCTAGGAAAGCACGGAAAGCCGTTGATCCTGGCTGTCATTTGTACATCTTTGGCAGTCGCTACTATTAGTTGGTTGGCTACGTCATGTCGCATTCAACATTTCTCGTACTACACTAGCGAGCAAAGTATGCAATCACTTGGTAGGAATTGATCTGGGATAACTCCTTAAATAATTTCGTGATTTTAATGAATTTGGTATCAATTTTGAGTTAACAGTTAAAGCTTCAATATGGTACCATATTTATTATTCTTTACTAGTTATTAAGAACTCAAGATCGCACGGAATTGGAATAAGTGTTTCCATACTTTCACTCGCGACTGTAGAATCTGAAAAATGTAAACTTCAAAACCTTGAACCGAAACAGCTACTTTGAAATAGAAGTATTCATCAAGGGCGACCGACTCGGGTAACTTGTTCAGTATGGCTTTACTCACGCGGCTAATATCGACTAGTGTCTGATTCAACCGAAGCACATTATCACGAAATACCCAAGACACGCTCGTGAATCATACTTAATCGACTTTATTTTTAAACTAAAATAGTATTTGGATGAATTAAGGGCAAGAACTTCAAGGTCCGGTCCATCTGACCCACCACTCTTTGGTCAACTTGTCAAATCAAAGGAACAGTTTATGTAGTTGGTGAGATTTTTCGATTGTTATGAAGCTAATAAAGTAGAACTACCTTATATTAGAGAAATTAGTTTTACATTTGACAGGCCAAATATTTAAGAAGGTTAGACGTTTTTGAACAATACGCCTCTTTTTGAGGTGGTAAAATCATAAAAAAAAGACTGTCATACTCTTTATCATGATCAGCCTTTAAATGTTCCCACTGCTGGGACACAGGCCTCCTCTCTGTGAGAGGGAGCAGGCCGTAATCTACCACGCGGGCCCAGTGCGGATTGGTAGATGTCACATGTCTTCGAATTTTTGGTTCTAGGACATGCCGGTTTCCTCACGATGTTTTCCTTCACCGTTTTAAGAGCAGTGGCGATGAAATAAATTACACAAAGTAATGCGCCTGACTGGGTTCGAACCCACGACTTACAACTCTTAAGTCGAGGCCGATACCACTGGGCCACCACTGCTCTTATTGACAAAAAATCCATACTTTTCTTTTCATAATTTTTGGGATCCAGGGCCACGGTGTCTTTTTAAGATAGTCCCGCGACGCCGGCAGGACGTTTTGACCCTGACTGGTGGCAGGTGAAACAGTGGACGAAAACTAGTGATATCACAAACAGAACTCACCAGCGGCAGCCAGCTGTTTGGTAACCTCATCACTCATGGCATTCTTGATGAGATCGGCGCTGTCATCGTAGTTGGAACCGGCCGGCGAGGACGCGCAGTCGTCATCGTCGTCCGACGCCCCGCTCAGCCCGCAGCCGTCTACTTGTGACATGTCCTGCGAATTGTATGGAATTTTAGTACCTATAATGAGTTTATTTTAGACATCTGTGAAACGAAAACCTGGAGTTGAATATTTACACAAAAACCTGAACTCATCATCATCAGCCTATAAATGTTCCCACTGCTGGGACACAGGCCTCCTCTCTGTGAGAGGGAGTGGGCCGTAATCTACCACGCGGGCCCAGTGCGGATTGGTAGATTTCACATGTCTTCGAATTTTTGGTTCTAGGACATGCCGGTTTCCTCACGATGCTTTCCTTCACCGTTTTGAGAGCAGTGGTGTTGAAATAAATTACACAAAGTAATGTGCCTGACGGGGTTCGAACCCACGACCTACAACTCGTAAGTCGAGGCCGATACCACTGAGCCACCACTGCTCAAGAAGTTTCGAGAAGAACAAGACTTTGCTGTGTGTGTTACAACAAATTGCAGATATTGGATCTAGCACTTCAGCAGTAGACCATATAAATATGTTTGAGGTGCAGGATTGATCCGCGGAATTTAGATAATCTCTTAACCACTGTTAATTGTGCTGTTAAGATGTCAAAATTCTGTTTTTCTAGAACTTACACATGTATAAGTTACTAGCGTCCCGCCCCGGCTCCGCACGGGTGCAATCTCTTTTATATTATACATTTTATATACCTTCCTCTTGAATCACTCTATATACGAGTATTAAAACGTAGTTTTAAAGATCTAAGCATACATAGGGACAGACAGACAGCGGGAAGCGACTTTGTTTTATACTATGTAATGATTGAAGCAACTTATTTTTGCATCTGAGTTATGTACTCAAAATATGTAGGTACATATTATCATACAAAGCATCACGCCTGCCGTCCACGAAAGGTTATGCCTAATCAATGCCTAATAGTACTCCCGCATCGCGACAGTTATGTTTAAGTCTCACGTAAGATTCTATTGCCATCTACAAGGTACGGATCCAGTCTTCGTGGCCACAATTGTGGAAGTCCCGATGGAAAAACCCATTAATGCTCGACCTGGGATTCGAACCCTAGACCTCTTGTTGCTCAGCTATTCATTGTTCATTAATAGTCCGCAATATGCAGTCAACAATTCTTGCATCGTCTAAATGAGGCTATAAGCTGTCTGTTATGTGAGTCTGTCTGTGGCAAGTCTAAGCCGCTCGGGTTTCGAAACAACGCTAAATTAGGTTATTGTGGATATTTTGCTGCCTCTGGGAATCTGAATAACGAATAACTAGTACCTATTTGTAGAGTATTGTACAGACTATATGAAAGGTAGCGTAGTAAATATGGACACTTCAGACAGGATTAAGGAAATGGAGAAGTTTTCTTTTTAAATGGTTGCCCCACCCTATAAATACCTATCTCATAATGTCGTCTACCAAGTGAAGTTGTTCTGAGGGTCTAAAACAGCAACTTAGCAACATTCCAAATAATTCACTTCGTGAACGAATAGCCGATAACGTTTCTGGAAATGCACGAAGTGAATCATTAGGAATATTGCTTAAAGTCGCCGTTTCAGACCCGCTGATCAGGAGACGTTAGTACGTCTTTATGCTCAGAGACACAATATAATCGATACCGGTGATATTACGTCACGGAACAACCGTCTTAGTACGACTAGTATTCCTTATAATTTCAGTCGTCTATCAGGTAATACTTCGCAACTGGCCACTTTTCACCTTCAGATAATGTTAGAGTGGAAGCCATATCTGAATCCGATTTTCAAGTAGATAGTCGGCGAGGAGTTCCGACAACGGCGTAGTTATCTTTGCTATCGATTTTCCACCTACCTAGCTACGTGAGATGAGCTATCAGACTTCCAAGGACGCACTAAAAGACGCGTCTAGTCGGTGCGGCCTTGTATTAAGGCAGGTTTAAGGTGCTTCTGAAGGCAACCGTGTTTCCCTTTTTTCGGTCAGTTTATCATCTTATAGGGGCGGATTTTTATAAGAAGTAAAGAAAACAAAAAAAAATCAGAGGCCCATAATTCAGAAATGGTGCTTTGTAGGACCATGTATCTGAGACCTTGAAAATGGTTTCTATGGAATGTTGGAATAAAAAAGAATGTTGAAAATTTTAACGAAATGTTTCCAAGTTCTCGCGCCATAGCGTCCCTAAGGCTATACTGGGCTATACTCCAACCCCGCTTTGGTAATTTTTTCTAGGGTTTAATCCAAAATGTACTTAATTGAAAATCATCGTTCTTTTTATGATTCTCTTACTAATGATTACTGTATTTGTAGGCCTAAATTATTCCACTGGTGGACAAAAGACATCCTAATTATTTCAATTAAGTCTCGTGTGTCCACCTTGTCCAACGCGTTCTCTCTTTTCTTCTACTCCGTTTCCATTAGTGATGAAAAAAGCATAGACCACAAAACTCGGCGTGTTGCACACAATCTATTGATTATTACACCAACCAAGCAATAAGAACTTCATCTGCAGCTTCTCAGGGTCTCCGTATGCAACGCTCAGTCACGCAGCGACGATTCAACAGTCACAACTAAATTATATGGTGCGAGCAGTGGTATCGGCCCCGACTTACGAGTTGTAGGTCGTGGGTTCGAACCCAGCCAGGCGCACTACTTTGTGTAATTTATTTCCTCACCACTGATCTCAAAACGGTGAAGGAAAACATCGTGAGGAAACCGGCATGTCCTAGAACCAAAAATTCGAAGACCTGTGACATCCACCAACCCGCCCTGGGCCCGCGTGGTGGATTATGGCCCACTCCCTCTCACAGAGAGGAGGCCTGTGTCCCAGCAGTGGGAACATATAGGCTGATGATGATGAACTAAATTATATATAGTCATTTTATCAGTAATCTTACCTCCCCCTCCATATCCATGGATTCAGTGCTGACGGCTGAATTCATGACGTAGTCTGGGTCTTCGTCTTGCTCGCTCAGATGTCGAACCATTGGATTGTGCAGTGAGCACCCCTGGCGCGGTGTGCTACGGTCACGCGATCGCTGCTCTTCAACTGATGAGTTTTAGGACCTGAATGACAATGATTTTGATGTTATTTGGCTGATATTACAGCAGTTTTTACTGAGAAGGTCAAGTTACGACCTGGCCTATAACCGTAAATAATAAGCGATCGGATACGAGGCTTGGATCTCTCGTTCGTCAGTAATTTGGTTTTGCTCCTTAAAACTAGGTCCATGATCAATGAAATGATATCCTATTCAAAATATCAGCAATATTTTGCAAAACGCTATGGGTATTTTAAATAGTTTGCTTGTATTGCTTCTGTTGCAAGCCATATAGCTTGCAGTAATGTATACTATACAACATGCATAGTCCTGAATCATAAAACGGAATATTCCTATTTCACTGCTCAAGCAATAGAATAGGTAATAGATTTAGAATAACTTTATCGTATTTCATATTACGATTCTGCAAAAGCTACCCATTTAGACCCTCGTGTACTTAATAGTGTATCATAACCAAACCATCATCATAGAATTACTGAACATTAAGAAATTGATAAAACATCCAAATGGGTAACAAGTAATTGATTTATTATCTGAGAATATGTTTCAAAGAAAAATATTTCAGATTTCAATTTTATTAATGTTATTATTTCACTGTTTTGTTTTATGGTTTTGCCTTGAAATTAAAGTATTGAGATAAGAGATTGTTGAAAACCCATATAACAAAGGAATGTAACTTGCCAGTTTTTGAAGTTTATTGTCTTTGCCACAGATACATGTAGATCAGATACATTATTATTTGTTAAATAAGCCTATAATGTTCCCACTGCTGGGACACAGGCGGCCTCCTCTCCGTGAGAGGTACACATAAATTAGATCGGACATATTACTTTCATCTGCAGCTCAAATTCGAATCATCTGAGAATTTTGAATGTTTCCTTGCATTGCCAAAACTCTGACTAGCAGAAAATGCATGGCAAAGTCTACTTCTTTATACTTGTGAGCATAAAATAAGTATTTATTTGTGTCTGATTGTTCAGCCATCTTCCTTTCACATAAATACTAAAGACCATGGCCTTAAAAGTTGTAGCCGCTTTAACAAGATCAATACATAATGTGTTTATTTTCAAGTCTACATAACATTTGCAGTTCGGTTTCTTCAGATTTCATGTTCATACATTAAAGGAAAATTTTGAATATTTTTAGTTTGTTTTGTACTAGACTAGCTAGTTTTTTCTAATAAGAAATTGTTCAGCTAACATATTTTTTGTCTCAATTGGAGGAATGTTTTATTTATTGAATTAATTTTAAACAAATTAAATGCATAGCAGTAACTTGGAATGTCTTTAATGATGTGACTAGCATTTTATTGATTTGTTCCTAAAATTAGGTCACAGTAGATAAACACTTCTTCATTGGCAAACTTTCTCCATTTCATTCCATCATAATTTTTCTTCTTGTAAAATTATTTCCTTTTACCTCTCTTCTACATGTATGACTGTTATGAAATATTTAAGTAGGTATGTAACACTATTAACAAGGGTATCTAACTAGCTTGGTTTGGAAAATCAATAGGTCAATGACTCCCCTCCTGACACAAATTTCACATCCCCAATTTTTTATTGCCCAATTTATGAAGCCTTTATATGCCCTCAATATTCCATATGCCAACCCTGACCTTAGTCTAGCTTAGAATGTCTGTCTGAGGAAAATAATGTTAATAAGTATGTGTACTTACTAGCTTTATTGATTTTAGACTTAACATTTTTAAATTTTATGATTGTTACTATTCTTCCTACATGTATTGATTTGGTACTGGTAAGTGTAAAACTTCAAGAAAATGTCGCCTTTGCTATTCAACATCCCAGAAAGGAGGAATGAAAACTCAGGACAATTTTTCTTATTGGAAATTAGGCTATCTCAGCACAATCATTTTGACAGATTTGTGTTGAAAACTGCTGTAGAGCCCACAATTTTAAAGCTGAATCATGAATTGGTGACCTCAAGCAAAGCTGAACACAAAATGTTGGACTATTCTATTGTGTAGACACCTAGCTCAGAAAAATCAATACTCGAGCTTCCCACATCCACCCATTATCTAACTGGACACATTATCATAGAAGTCCCAGAATATAATTTTAATGCACCATTTAGGTTTTCAGGACCCATCTTTATTTACATGTGCATCATTTTAAATGCAGCTTACATTTTTCTGCCTTTCACGCGCGAATAAATGCAGCCGCCTAAACCAATGACGCATTTTGTTTGATGTTTTGTTTATACGGTGCATGGTGCCCCGCGACAGGTCAGTTTCGAAGACGCATGACATGACGCAAGCTCTTTGCGGCGGCGTAAAGGATAAGCCAAAATGAATGGCCATCATGAAGGGGAGCCGCGCGTTCGAGCAGACTCAGACAGAATGGTGAAACTACGGCTGCGTACGCACCTGCGTGATTTGAAGCACATTTTGCAATCCAATTAGACGTCTGGTGAACTTGCTGTGATGTAACCCGTCCAAAACAACACTTTTTAAGACATTTGCACTCGGCCAGACACTGAATTCACAAAATTTACGGAGTGCACGAGAGTCCCCGAAAAATAGGAGTCCTCCATTAGTATCGATCGGTAAGCGCGGTATGTGGACCGTATAAACTTCGTATCTAGGGGTCGCCATTTTGTACGAGTCTGCGCGGTGTGATTTTCGCATGGAAAGGGAAATCACCTTAATCACCCCTCTGCCTGAGGGGGGAAAGGATTCGTAGCTTTGTAAGTAAATATATGCTTATTTTGTGAAAGATACTCACGAATTTTGACAGCCAAATAATAATATTTATTTATTCTGACGTCCTAAGTTGTGTGATGTTCAGGAAAAATCCCTAGTTTATTTTAGAAATTGATCATTTCACGTCATATTGTAGCGCCATCTAGTGAGTTTTTCAGTAACTAAATTTGACGTTTCATGATTGTAAACAAGTTTTGTGAATTCGCGTGTTGATTTTGTTATTTTCATAATATTTGAAGATTGCGTAACATATTTCAGTATATTTATATGAAAATAAACGGTGAGTTAGTCTATTTCTTGTAATAATTTTATATAATTTGAACGTTTGAGGTTATCTGACATTATCCAGTACACCACCTCTGCACCTGTGTACAAAAAAATAAAATAAATAATGAATGAAAAACTATTTGGTACGTTTCAGTCAGTCAGACACACGTTTTCGTTTGGTGCAGTTGGGGCCTGTAAAAAATTATCTTTCCTTTGTATTGCCAAGTTATTCTACATTTTCAAAAACAAAACTTTGATTATTTTTAATTCCATAACTCCATCCAAACCTAGCTTTTGAAATTTATGGATAAATCTGCTTTGCAAACTTGTCAACTCCTTAATAAGGATCAAAGTCTGGGAAGTAATGACATAGGTAACGGCAAACTTAAGAAAAGTTATTTTGATTCTTGCCCAATTATCTCCATAATTAAACCCAAGTAACAAAATGTGGTTTTGTAGAAGTTCTGGAGCCAATTCTATAGCAGATTTGTAATAGTTTATAACCACGGAAACGGGCCCATTTTATACGCGTACTTTTGCTAATTAAAAACTTATAGTAGACTGGAGAGCAACACTTAGACCAATAATACACTTATAGTTGGACTATGCAAAACTATTTTCTCCCGGGAAGCCAGCTATGAGCATCTAATCGAATCAGTCAGGCCTGTAACATACTCCGCGCTTCTATTACTAGCTACTTCAAACATTTGTGAATTTTCGTTGTGTTATGCGATTGTGGAAAAAAAATAAATTTTAATATTTAAATTACCTATATAAAATGTACTAACTAGTATTTCGCATGCAATATTATATTTGTCCATACATGTTTGCACGGCTAACGCGTCAGTATTTTCGGTGAAGTATACACCGTGTTCTTCACGTTATCCATAAACTTTAGCAAATACTTCTATGGCTTTTACAAATCAAATCCAACAAAGGAAGTAGTACTTAAAAAGGCTTCGTTACAAAGATATTTGTAATTTCATTTAATGAAATTTAATTGAGCTATGCAGTGAGAAAGTATCTTAATCTGGCCTATGTTGCCGCTTAGTGCAATTAAAATGATAAATCTATCAAATACTATTTGCATTTCATTTGCACGTACGAGAGGAACCCGAGAGTTAGCGAAGAAATACGATCATTTGCGATAACGAATCTTTCAAAGAGATTAAACTGGTCGCTATGGATACCTAAGTTGTTATTTGTCATTGTTTGTCATGCATGATTTTAACTGTCAGGATTATTGTTTATTGTAATTTGCTTTTGGGTTTCCGACTAATTTAATCAATCATTTTGATTACAACTTTCACTATGCCGCACGAATATTCTGCTCAACACCAAGCTGATATTCACTTCGTCTACGGTTTCTGTGACGGAAATGCTACAGCAGCTGTGCGAGAGTACCAACGGCGATTCCCTGGTCGGCGCGTTCCTGATATACGAACATTTATTAACATACACAGGAGATTTTGTGAGATCGGAATTAGACCACGCCGCCCTGAACGAGCAATCAATTTGAGCGTCGCTCAAGAAAACAGAATAATGAACCTTATTATTCATGATCCTACACTCTCAACGAGACGCGTTGGGAGAATCGTGGGTGTATCTCATAAGCTAGTGTGGAAACTGTGGAAAAGATATGGTTTGCATGCCTACCACTACAGAAAATCCCAAGGCATAATACCACCTGATCACTTCTCAAGAATTGTTTTTTGCCAGAGAATGAATCAAGAACTGATAAATAATCCAATACTGCTTCAAAAAATTCTTTGGATGGATGAAGCCCAGTTTACAAGAGCGGGAGTATTCAATTCCAAAAATCAAGTGCAGTGGCATGAGAGCAACCCGAATTTACATTGGCAGGCGTCACATCAAACTGAATTCTCTGTAAACATGTGGGCTGGTGTTTTTAACAATCAGCTGATCGGCCCTATTGAGATTCCCCACCGCCTAAATGCTGACAATTACTTAGAGTTCCTAAGGAACGTCACTAGCTTCGAATTTTTCGAACAAGTGGATCTTCAAACTCTGCGAACCATGTGGCTCCAACATGATGGGGCCCCTGCACATTATGGCACACAAGTGCGTGAATATTTAAATGCAACGTTTCCTGGCCGTTGGATTGGACGAGGTAGCACAAATATCGCATGGCCAGCTAGGTCCCCAGATCTGACTCCTTTAGATTTTTATGTCTGGGGAACCTTAAAGGAGAAGGTGTACTCCGTACAAATTCAGAACCGTGAACAGCTCTTAGATAGAATATCTCAGGCTGCTGAACAAATAAGACAAATGTCTGTAAATTTAAATGGCCAAATTAGGACTCGTTTGAATATTTGTGTCGAAAAAGAAGGTGGTCATTTCGAAAACTTTTACATTAAATTTATTTTTTGCTTTTTAGAGTTTATTTTTTATTAATAAAAATATTTTTGAATGACATTACGGCTGACGTAGTTGTCTAACCTACAGTGTTTGGATCTTTGGACACTCCATTGAGGTTGACAGGAGAGCGCTCATTTGTGAAATGTATTGAAAAATAAGATGGTGGCGTTAGTTCTGATGTTGCCCACGCAACAAGTGTGCTTATAAATTATAATTATTCTACTCAAATGCATAAAAAAAATATGCTGTGATTACCATTTATCTTAATTTGACCGAGACCTATCTTTTGAGAGTATTTTTACGAATGTACGCAATGATATTATTATCATTGAATGTACGTGAGCTCTAAGCGTGGTCCCCAGATTGCGTGTTGAGCTGCCCCTCTTTTAGTCAATAATTTTGAGATTGAATGTTCGTTACTTAAGCCGAAACGGCAGAATGGGAAGATAATTATGGTAGCCTACTCCCCTTCCCGTCGTTGGAGGTCCGGCGGAGGTCCGGCGTTGCTTTAAGCCTAGACTAAAAATAAGGACTGCAGAAACGTTTTGCGAAGGCTGCATGTCGTGGGAAGAGGTTATCATGATTTGGTTATGGAATTTTGTTTTTTTTTTTATTCCTCAATTAAAAAGACAATTCGAAATACGTATCTACCTGCTTGGTAGCCTTATACGTTCTCTTTAGATAAGTATAATACATTGACAGTGCTATGAGGAACGAGATAAAAAATCAAAGAAACTTTTGTTTTGACAAGTTTCAGCCCGCCAAATGTTATGAATGAAAATACGACGTTGCCAATTCGGATAAAGAGGCATGCATATCGGGTTATTTACGTCTAGGTATTTAGTTTGTATGAAAATTAACAAAAAATAAAAAATAAGAATTTATTAATGTGTCCTTAATGAAAAATGCTTACTTCCGTGGTTTGAACATCTGGTCGAAGTTTATGTATATCGTCCGGAACACGGTGTATATACCTATTGTGTTTTACATCTCAATTTTTGTTCCCCTTTTGAACATGGCTTATTTACTAAGTTGTGTTTAAAAATTATTTTAGTCATATGGTAACACGATTGTCGCGCCAGGTTTGGACACTAATAGTTTTACAAGAACCTTTATAAGAAATGAAGACTATAACAGCATTCGAGAGTCCACAATAATACCAATTACCAAATACACTTACTCTAGCCGTGGCACGCCGCCGGCTAGCCGTGGGGCGCCGGCTTAGAATTGCGTTCCCCCAAATTATCCCGTGGGTGTTGTAAGAGGCGACTAAGGGTCAAACCGGAGGTCGGGCAGCAACGTCCTCCGTGTACTGCACATCCCCACTGCGATCGCCAACCCGCCAGCCAAGCGTGGCGATCAAAGGCAAATTGATGAATAGAAATAGATAAGGCCTAATGATTAAAACCACAGAAACCAGACCCCCAGTTCCCGGCAGCTCCGTTATCCCTGGCGCGGGTAGCAGTCAAGGTAACGGTGAAGCAGGGGGTGCGAAGAATCTCCGGAAGAGATCCGGCTACCCACTCTCACGACGACTGGCCCTGGTAATACACAACATAAGCACAATGAGGACTGACAAAAAGATCTGCGAGCTGGAAGAGGAGCTGAGCAAGTTACACTGGGACATTATAGGGTTATGCGAAGTCCGTAGAGAGGAGGAGGATACCGTAACCCTGAAGTCTGGTAACTTGCTCTACTACCGGGAGGCGTATTGCCAAACTGTATACTGACCCAGACCGGGGTTGCTCTGAGTTCGATCGCAGTTTGCCTTTGTAGTTGAAGAGCAAACTGTATACCTATTCCGAGAGTGTCTGAATCAAAATACATTTTGCTTTAAAATACTAGAGCAAAATACATACGAGTCCAGACGTCCAGCAGCAGCAACCTAACCTGTCCGTGTCGGGGTGCCCTAAAGTCCCGAGCTCGCTTTGCTCGCTCTTGCATTCCTAGGTCAAATAACTGATTACTACTTATCAAGGTGGCTCGACGGAGCCCCGCTTCGCGGGGCTCCTACTTCTGGGTGGTGTAAAAAAAATTTACCACGAAGGGGATGGCGGGGTCTTTCAGACCCCGCCATCCTCTTCTAACCTAACCTGTCCGTGTCGGGGTGCCCCAAAGTCCCGAGCTCGCTTCGCTCGCTCTTGCATTCCTAGGTCAAATAACTAATTACTACTTATCAAGGTGGCGGCCCCGCGAAGCATGTCTAAGTCGAGCCATTTTTCTTTATTAATGTCTCGAAAAATATTTTTCCGAGGCCGTAAAAAATAATAATCAATCGATACTCGCGATATTCGCGTGTCACAGTTTGCTTTACATACAAGCGAGCAAACTGCATACTATCTAAGAATGCTCTGAGCTCGTATGTACTTTGCTCCAATTTGTTTGTGATTTCAACAAGCACGACGTAGTTCAGTACAGACTATGGGTGTCTGGGTCAGTATACAGTTTGGCATTACGCTACCGGGAGGGCGACCAACAGTCGTTAAGGTGGTGTCGGGTTTCTCGTTCACAAGTCACAGTGTGTCGAGCAGGGTGGTATATATACCTAATACTCAGAATATCCAAAAGATATTCGCTGAAGGTCATTCAGATATACGCACCGACCTCGTCACACGACCTCGTCATGAAGTGGAGGCTATGTATGAGGACGTAAGTGGGGCCATACGTAGTTCCAAAACCACTTCACTGTTCACCTGTTCACTGTTGTTATGGGGGACTTTAACGCAAAGTTTGGCAAGAAAAGCGGTGATGAGTTGAGAGTGGGGCAATTTGGGTATGGGCAACGGAACCCTAGGGGACAGAGGCTGGCCGACTTTCTGTTTCTGAAGAGGCTATAGTACCATAGACCACATCCATACGCTGCTGCAAGTTATACAGAAGACCGAAGAGTATAACTTGCTATTATGCTTAGCGTTTGTGGACTATGAGAAAGCCTTCGATTCGGTGGAAACATGGGCGGTACTTGTGTCACTCCAGCGATGCCGTATTGACTATCGGTATATCGAGGTGTTGAAGTGTTAGTATAATAACGCCATCATGTCGGTCCGAGTACAGGAGCAGAGCACGAAGGCGATTCCATTGAAAAGAGGCGTAAGACAGGGGGAGGTTATCTCCCCGAAACTGTTTACTGCCGCAATGGAAGACGCCTTCAAGCTCCTGGAATGGCAAGGACTTGGCATCAACATCAACGGCGAATACATCACTCACCTTCGGTTTGCTGACGACATCGTAGTCATGGGTAAGTCGATGGAGGAACTCAGCATGATGCTCGATAGCCTCGACCGAGTTTCACAACGGGTGGGCTTGAAAATGAACGTGGACAAGACGAAAATTATTTCAAATGCCAATGTTTTCTCCACCGCCGAATCCAACTTGGTTGGGCTGCGTTCGGGAAACTACGCAATGTCTTTTCGTCCGACATACCTCAGTGCCTCAAGACGAAAGTCTTCAACCAATGTGTGTTACCAGAGATGACTTACGACACCGAAACGTGGTCTTTCACTATCGGCCTCATCTCAAAGCTCAAAGCATAGCATAGCCTTCAAAGCTTCAAAGCTCATAGCAGAGCATAGCCCTCTCCATAGCTCGCTCAGCGAGCTATGGAGAGGGCTATGCTCGATGTTTCTCTACGTGATCGAATCCGAAATGAGGACATCCGTAGACGAACTAAAGTCATCGATAATATCGATATAGCCCACCGGATTAGCAAGCTGAAGTGGCTATGGGCAGGCCATATTGCCGATGGGGTCGAAAAGTACTAGAGTGGAGACCACGGAATAGCAAGTGCAGCGTAGGACGTCCACCAACAAGATGGACAGACGACCTTATAAAGGTCGCCGGAAGACGCTGGATGCGGGTCGCTTCCAACCGATATATGTGGAGATCTAAAGGGGAGGCCTATGTTCAGCAGTGGACGTCCTATGGCTGAGATGATGATGACACTTACTCTTAGAAAGTTGACTTATACACCCCTATAAGGTCAAGTAACAATTGCAAATGGTTCTAAGTGCATTAGTTCTATAAATTACTATTACTGGCGTATGACACTTATAGCGGATTTATAATTACTTCTTGTTGGCGATTATAAGTGTAACTTACTGGATCAAGTTTTCTGAAGTGTATTTACACAGCAACACTTATAGACCATCTTAGCCTTTACTGCGCCTATAATTTCGTTCTATACATGACTATAAGTCCACTTATAAGAACATGTGTACTATAAAATATCCAAACAAACTCCGTGTAACCTTTTATAAGCTTAGTGGTAAAACCTGGAACCATTAAGAAAGAGGTACTAGTGCTGTTAGCCTATAAGGTTTATAGAACTTTGTTACTTGGGTATGATTTGGAATGGGCCAATTACAGTACTAATACAAGTTATTATGTCTTATGACTGGTACTGAAGGTAGCTTCATTATAAGATTTTTTTAAGAATTCAAAAGGGCCTGTTATAGTCAAATTGAAATAGGTTTGAGTTTTACTAAATCGCTTCAAAATTAGTTTGAAAGCACCTGGCAAAGTTTTCATAATATTTAATTTAATTTCAATAAAACAAAAATCATATCTCTAATATTTTATATTATTTCATAATACTAAATCTAATACATAAACTATGTGGCGTAGAACTTATCATCTAAATGACTAATTTATCAATGTTACAAAATATATGGATATTTTATTTTTCATAAAATTAAAAAAATCACATCATTATTAAGTAGTTTCGTCAACTGTCTGTTTTTGTTTCATCGTGGCCTTTTGTATTCACCAGACTCTTCAGATGATCCTGCAAAAATAAAAGAAATAAATGTTAAAATTGAAGCCACTTGCTTGCAAATGATATTAATTATTAATTAATTAATATCATTTGCAAGCATATTCACAGCTATTTAAATAAGTTGCATCATTCTAGCATTCATTAGAGGCATGGTTTAGTTTAGGGTGATGCAGGCTAGTCAATGTGACTGGACAGCTAAATTAGTTCATAAAAAAGTTGAAAAAGTCTGTAATGAAAACGAAAGTCAGTTTAAGTCAATGCAATAAAAGCGAAGAGTCTGGCAGTAACATCCTATCGTCAAAACCACAGGTGTTACTACAATCAAAATCAAAATAAATCAAAATATTTTATTTTACATGGGCCACAATGGGCACTTATAAAACATCGAGAGAAAAAAAAAATTGGCACGGTTCGGGTTGGTCGTTTCCATGGAGAAGAACCGGCAAGAAACTCCATGGTTACTCTTTTAAAATATTTGCTTTTACAATGTCATTGTTACAGTTTGGAATACATAAACACGAGAGAACATCGTAGGCATGATAAGAAGAGGGAACTTCTTATCAAAAGCAAAACAAAAAAACGGTAAAAAAACCTACAAAATAACTTTTCTTTCGGAAGTCGGTGTCTTTGTTTTCTTTATTTCATTGTCTTTTTTTTGCCACCGACTTCCGAAAGAAAAGTTATTTTGTAGGTTTTTTTACCGTTTTTTGGTTGTTTTTGAAGGCGGTTACATTTTTTTTGAAAAAGTTTTTATTTTACTCTTTTTAGTTTAAATATTCAACCGGAATTCTTGTCAAATGCAACATGTGCACTAGAATTTTGTAATCCATAACACCGGTACTTAATAACATCGCTCATGTACATAATAAGCTAATAAAATTCCCTATCTCAAAAACTACTGAACCGATTTTGATGAAACTTGCAATATTCCCTAAGTTAAATGATACCTAGTACAACAAAAAAATAATTACTTAAATCGGACTTGTAGTTCCAGAGATATGCGAACTCAAACTAAATCAGTCGATGCCTACTCCTTACTATTAAGGAGTTCTACCTTCCATCATCAGCTCAGCTACATGAAATTATGATTACCATACGCAAGTACTTAAATTACTTCATAAAATTTGCGAAAAACGGTGTGTCGGCCTGTAAAATTCGAGGGTTGCCCTCGATTTCTCCAGGATCCAATCATCAGATCCCAACTTGGTGACTATGGGACCACCTCAGAAGTACCTCCTTTCGAACAAAAAAAGAATTTTAAAAATCGGTCCACAATTGGCGGAGTAATCGCGTAACAAATATACAAAAAAAAAAAAAAGAAAAAAAAAAAACATACCGTCGAATTTATAACCTCCTCCTTTTTGAAGTCGGTTAAAAAAAAACAATAATAATAATAATAAAATAAAAAAGTATATAATAATATATACGTAATAAAGTAAGTAGACGATTGAGATAAAATGGGCATCTGGGAATGAGACTTAGATACTGTTACAAAAAAGAGATATATCTGGCCAGCCCAAACCATTCCATTTATGCGATCGCTTTCTAGCTTCGATCATTAATAACAACTAGATACACAATCCCGTACAAAAACGAACTAAAAACTGTCCTCAAGTAGGTCGTAAAATAGAAAGAGAAAGAAAACAGAAAGAAACATAACTGGCCAACATATTATACCAAAAGAAATTAAACCTTATTCAAATGAGTTAAAGTCGGATTTAGAACGGTCATTAAAACACATTAAATTTTACGACCGCGACTCGAATCAACACATGTTACCCGACTAAATCAAGTAGCCATGCGACACTACGAACTGTACGTTTAGTAAAAGTCTTTTCAATTTAGGTGCTTTATAAACCCGGCTGATAATTTCGTCAATTTTAAAATAAATGTTTTACGGCGATTTCTTAACGAAATATCAGTATTTATAGTACAGTGATAGTTATTGTATATTGGTAATGTTAGTACTTACTGAAAAAATGAAATTACATCCTTTTTTCGGTCCTGGAAGAGTGATTTTTGCACTTTTTAAACGAGCACGGAGGCATGTTTACGTTCCGAGCGTTAGAACAGTACTAAACCAAAAGGATGACCGATCTCTGATTTGGTCATTCTTTTGGTGAGGACGTTTTTTGTCGCTGATTGTGTATCTAGTTGTTATTAATGATCGAAGCTTTCTAGACTGGATTTGTATGGTCCATTCGACCATTCCTTCCGTACCTGTGGACCGATGGCACCAGCGTCCCCTCCAGCCGGCCTCGCACACACAAGCCCCGGCCACACAGCGGCCGTGCCGGCACGTGTGCGGCCCGGAGCAGGACTCCCCGCGACACGTGCAGTCTCCCACGCGTCGCCCCACCTCGCAGTGGTTGCCGCCCAGCCCTACTGGACAGCGGCATTTGTTCACGCCTTTACACCGACCGCCGTTTAGGCACGGGATCACGCATTTTGCTGGAAATATAGGCTTGGTTAGGCATAGTTTCTTACGGAATAAGTTCATTTGGGAGTCCTGACCAGAGTAACTGCTATAAGTTGTTTATCAATAAGCTCAGCCTATCGCAGTCTACTGGTGGACATAATTCTACTTCTAGGTACACTACTTCAACCTATCCTTGGCAGACCGTACTCAGTGTTTCAGTAGCTTTCAAGTTACTTAAGTTATCATTGGATGAAATTATAAAGTCTCTAATCTCTTCAAAGGCTTCCAAAACTTTCCAAGCCTGATCGCATTGCCAGATTTTTTTTTAATCTTTGTCCCACACTAGAACTTTTTCTGCATCGTGGGTGCGTTTATTTCTCAAACAAACAGCCAGACGCGAAACAACGAACTGTAGGCCCTAAAAAATAAATTTGTTCCAGAATAGTTGATCGTTCCATCACTGTGCAACTATGCCGTACCGGCAATGATTTTAAAAATAATAAAATGTACAAACGTCTGTCACTTACAAAATTCACAGCGTAACCCGTAATACCCTTTAGGACAATCACATGTGTCTTTCTGTATACACTTTCCGCCATTCAGACATTTCTGTGCACATATACCTGTAACAAAAAATTCCTTTGTAACATAAACTTGTATTTGATTTCAGGAGTGAAGTAAGATGTTGCGAACATCGTTGCTGCAGCAGGTACGCTGCGTGCACAGCTCAGTGTCATCGAGTAGCAGGCCTTATTGGAAGAAGAATCCTCATGTAAGTAGGCAAATAGAATATTTTGAAAGAATCTTCACTCTTTGATAACTTAAATATATCACCTTGGTTGGTAGCACTGCGTGTCCACTCACTGTAACTTATATTTTTACTTGGCAAAATATAACTACTACACAGCACCAACGCAACATATCGCGGCGCCGGCGGAGTGGCAACGAATTTTTCGTGAATATATGATTTTCGACCTTATTTCAATGAAACTAGCGTTGAAATTCTTTTATTTTAGCACTAATATAATAGGCCGAAACGTGTCGTGTGTATGGCGTATTAATTGTGTATAATATTCTTTTATTTTACTAAAAAAAATATTAGTCCGAAAGTTACATTAAATCAAAAAATATTAGACCCATATTTTTTCTTTTGTTACGTAAACCAATTTTGAACAAGACACAACGCTTCTAAAAATCACAAAACGTCACTTGGTCGGTATAATTTTACAGGCGTTATGACGTCACAAGCCCCCAATCCCGAATTTGGAAGTTTTATATTTGACCATATTCATTGATTTAAAAACAAAAAATATGGATCCATTATTTTTCAATTTTCTAACTGATGGCCTAAACAGATTTTCTGTTTTGCAGTAAACTACCCTATTCTGACCCAAGTGAACTCCTTTTCCAGCTAGACTCAATAATCCGTGTGGACCACGCAGGCGAGTTAGGCGCAGACCGCATCTACGCCGGTCAGATGGCCGTGTTGGGCCGCACGGCCGAGGGCCCGCTCATCCAGCACATGTGGGACCAGGAGAAGAAGCATCGCGCCAAGTTCGAGGAGCTCATCAACGAGTACAGAGTCAGGCCGACCGCTATGACGCCGTTATGGAATGTCGCTGGGTTTATGTTGGGCGCTGGTAAGTACCAATGTATAACTAGTTCATCCCCGCGGTTTCACTGCTAGCTCCTATTGGTCGTAGGGTGATGTTATATAGCCTATAGCAGGGGTTCCCAAACTTGTTCAGCTCGCGGCGCACATACAGGTTTAGATTTTTTAGGGGCTCTAGCTAGTTGATACCAGGTGAATAATAAAACAATAATACATGGTTTCGAACTCCACGAAAACAGAGCACGTGAATCTGGGTTTGTTGCTGCAAAAAAGATCAATGAGACTATCCTCTTCTTTCTGGTGGATATTTTTTACACATAGAATCTTGGATCCACGCAATTTCAATCCAGAGAATGGTCGACCCTCGCGTCTCACGGCGCTCCTCTGTACTCTCTACGACGCACCAGGGTGCCGCGACGTACAGTTTGGGAACCCCTGGCCTATAGTGTTCCTCGATAAATGTGCTATTCGATATAGATTTTTTTTAATAAAAAAAAAATTAAAAAAAATATTTTAGGGTGTATTTTTTTAATTTTGCCCCTCTCTTAGAATTTCTCCTGTGTCGTGGGTGCGTTTACAAACATAGAAACACACATACACATAATCTAAACAACACGTCGCATAGTCGCAAAACGAATCCTTATACAACCCTTTTTCAATTCTAGGCACAGCTCTACTAGGCAAAGAGGCAGCAATGGCGTGCACAGTGGCCGTAGAGACCGTGATAGTGGACCACTACAACGACCAGCTTCGAACCCTCATGGAGGACCCCAACATCGACAAGGAGATCTTGGAGACCATCACCAACTTCAGAAACGAGGAACAGGAACATCATGACACGGGGATAAACCATGGAGCTGAACAAGCACCGTTCTACAAAGCCATGACTGAAGTTATAAAGGCTGGTTGCAAAGCTGCTATTGCTATCTCGAAACAGGTTTAGATTAAAAACAAATAAAAGATGAAGAAAAATAAAAGAAGTTTGGTGCTCCTGTATACCAATTCCAAGTACTTATTGGAAAAGGAAAAGTTAATATCTTCCAAAATAAGAACGTGAGTACTAACATTACATCCATAAGAAAAAAAAAATGACTAAAACTGAAATAATAGGAGTCCACAATTTTTTGCTCAGAGCCAAAACTGCTAGATAGAATATAGTTTAGAATTTTAGATTATTAGTATCTATAATATAACAATCATGACTTTTACTAGTTCAACAGAACTTGGTTAATAATGTCGTTAAGTAACTGAAATATACAGTCAGCAAAAAAGTCGGAAGCACTATAGGAGATTCTTATCGAACAAAGAAATGACTGAAGAAATAAAAGTATCGAATATTTTTTGTCTATTATAGGGTTATTTAACGAAAGTAGCAGTGTGATCCGACTTTGTTTGCTAACTGTACTAATTAGTAGCGTACAAAGTAGGCCAGTACTCTTTACTGTGAAAAAAAAGTATGAAATAATCGGAATTACGGGAAAAACTTGTTTAATGTAGCATTTATCGGCATCGACTGCAATAGAGGTTATAACGAAAAGTATTAACACCATAGCTGTTACTATAGTTCCATTATCATTACCATAAAGTTGTCTACGTTATTTTTTTGTTGATCGAGACAACTTTTTACCTCCTTCTCTACCATTGTACCTATATTTTTGTTAAAAGAATAAATATTGTATTAAATATAGCTAGTGTTTATCTCTAACTAACATTTAGTTTATAACTAACATCTGGTGAAGGAGATTTTTTTTTAGTTTTTATTGTGGTAGTTTCAAGAAGATAATAATGACCTAAAACCAAACTTCAAAGTTTTAATCTTGACACCGAAACAGTAGACAAAGTAATATAAAAAGCTTTTTCAAAAAAAATGTAACCGACTTCAAAAACGACCACGAAAAAGGGTAAAATAACCTACCAAATAACTTTTCTTCTTCCGAATTTTCGACTTCCGAAAGAAAAGTTATTTGGTAGGTTATTTTACCCTTATGGGGGTTGGAAAGCACTCACCTTTTAAAGCAGTAATGGTAGCGAAGGAGAAGGCGGAATACATGAAAGAGACGCAATCCTTCACCTCACGTTCCAGACGTCTTAGACACCCAGGACGATTTCCGGCCGCCGTAGGTGTGGGTTTGCGGATGCCGAGTAATGAGGCGTCCGATCAAGGGCTAAACGCATCGTGTTCCACCTACTTAAATACTATAGAAAATCAACCCACCTCCTTCACAATTCCGGCCCTGGTACCCAGGCGGACATGAGCACACTCCGGGCGCGGTACAGTTCCCTCCGTTCATGCACTGTGGGTAACATAGCGCGGTTCTACAGTCCTGTCCCATATACCCTTCTGGACATTGACATATTTTCTCATTATTGCACCATCCTTGGTTCGCACATTTTTTATCGCATTCTGGGTCTGGACCTGTAGCATAAAATGTAGATTATGAAAGTGTTTGAAGAAAATTAAGGACATTTTTAAACTTATTCTAAAGAAGATAGAGTAAGCATTAGGAAAGTTTTGAATAAGAAACTTGCAATTTATGAATGTTGAAGAATGAACTTTTCCGTTTTCCAAATATCGATGATTGCCTAAATTTTTGACCCAGTTTCACAGTATGGACTTGTTAGAATGAATCAGTGCGATGAAATCAGTCCAATACCATATCTAGCACTCCGGCCGCGACTTCGTCCGCGAGGAGTTCGCATTTTTCCCTATGATTTTCAATTAGATCCCTTTAGGGTTGGAATTTCCAAAAATCTTGAAAAAGGTGTTTTTATCAATTTGGTTGACAAGTCTATATTCGAAGTTACAAGTAATATGCATAATTTCTGACCGGGAATCCTCGAACCTGTATCTTTTTGCAAGTATCTTATATTATGGGTTTGAAAAGTTAATGCATGGCTATGTATGATGAATTTATGAGTATGCAAATGACGGTAAAATTATGATAAGTACCTTAAAATAAGTATTAGTGAGCAAGCATATGATACGAACCTAAAAAACGCAAATGGCGTGAGAAGAGGCACCGTATTCAGGCAGTCAGCGCACTCGGCGGTCCCGGAAAATAAGGCATTCGGTTAATATGGCCTGGCGCACATCGCAGGCTTCACGCAACAAACACACTGACATTAGTACTAATGGATGAATGAGGCAGTACAGCTAGGGGCAATACAGCGATTGACAAGTAAAAATCCAGCTGTCTCAGTCAGTTGGGATTTTTTATCGACAAAATTGAAGTTTTCAACCCCAATAGGGGGGTTCACTGCGAGTTTTAGCCTCAGAACAATAACTAAAGCATAGAAGGCGCTCTACGGCATTTGAAGCGTACGCTGTCATAGACAAAAGAGTATTAGCTAGTGATGTGACTATGCATTAAATAAATACCGATATCGACTTCTTAGTTTATGGTATCGCTCCATTGGTCGCGGGACTTATCTCATTACCTTGACCCCGGAACACAAAGGGCTAATGAAGGACACCGTGGATTTTAGTCAGTACGAGTCTGACAGTCCCTTCCGCCCTGCCCGGGGTGGGAGGACTCATTTGATATTTTACCAGGCTAAAAAAAAAAGGTATCGCTCCATGGCAATAAATCTAAATATGATAAGGTGAAATAAAGAACTCACTTCTGTCTGACCAACATATTTATTTATAAACAGCATAAATTATTAAAAAATTGAAATTACAAAGAAAACGCTTAAATAATATTAAAAGAGCGATTGGCCCGGAACGATTCCCAGTTGTTACGTGCAATAGCGTTGATCCATTTTTGCCTCATATCAACTTCGGACGGAAATCTGAAAGTGACAAAAAAAAATATAGCCACACATGAATTTAAATTATTACACCATGAGCCACACGGATTTTTGACACTATCATTTCATTACTCATACGTACGATTCGCTCACAAGACCGTAGGTTTTTATTTAACTCTTAAAGATTTAATCCTTCCCAAAACTACGTGTAAAGAAAAATAATGTAATAATTTAGATGACGCTAGTTTATCGATATTGTATCGATAGTTTGTTTTTGCAAGCACTATTGCAAAAATTTATATGCCGATTTAAAATTTATAATTTCCATATAATCGAACTATTTAATTGCATAAAATATTGATTTCAAAACACTACCGTGTACACTTAGCTGAAATAATTTGAAATAATGCCAAAATAACATAAAATGAGAATGAAAAACTGATAAAATGACCATATTTGATTACTTACCGATGGGAGCTTATGATTTCCGCATCATTTTCTTTGCGGGATGAATGAGATTTACATCCTACTATAATGCAGGACATTATTTAATCTTTAAGCTTTGCGATTTACACTAAATCACTGTTATTTTTGTACTATTTTTATAAAAATACGTAAAACCAACGAATCACTTCAACTGGCACGCGCCCATAAGCATTATACGAAAAAATGCGATGAACAAAGTTATAGATAAAAACCTGAGACGTTAAGTAGCTTTTAAACTTAGTACTATAAAGGTAGCCAAGGTATCCAAATTGACGTTTACTTTGTGACGATTTGCATTTTGAGCAACCTACATCTGTCTCTCTCTAACGCTGTTATGAGTGTATAAGAAAACAAAGACGACTATATTAGTCAAATTTAGCTTCCTTCTATGCTTTAGTTATTGTTCTGAGGTTTTAGCCGTCAGTGGCGCCACAAGCGCATATCGTAATCATTTAGCTTTGAGTGTGTAGTGTATGTCAAGTTAATAATTCAGTAAATGACATCATGCGCTGGTAGCGCCATCTGAGCCGAGCTTTGCGTGAAACCTCCCATTGGGTGAATTTTCGAAAATCTTTAAGATACTCTAGCTGTGTCAGTGGGGTTCTATAGTTAAAATTGAAAAGCTTTCAACTCCTATTGGAATGTAGGGGTGAATATTCAAAGCGGTTAAGGTAGTGAATGAGATTTTGATTTACTCTTAATCTTAGATTGCATACAGTGCTATGTAAAATGGTGTTTATTTTTTCACCGGAAACTTAATTCATAATTTACTGATAGACTTCAGAATTTGACGATTATTTAATTTCGATTATTATCAAACGAAGAAACCATTTCCTCTAAATGATCGATTGTTTTCGCATAAAACTCGAATAATTCATAATAAAATCGAATACAAAACGCTAATAAAAATGTCAAGCGCTGTATTGTTCTGACCAAAGAACATATGGGCACAAACATTGAGGTAACGTATGCTGTTAACGGTAATAGGTGGCAAAGCGTTCGCTCATACCAACGACACTTAAATGTATTATTAGTAGCGTAAGGCCAAGTCCCACTGCCGGCGAAATAGCGACTACCTATTACGAGCAATTTTTTTTTTTTGCCCGGGTAACTTACAACGGATGTAAGGAGAAGAAAGGCATATTATAACGCACAGATAGATCATACAGCCAGCGCAAACTTTCTCAATAAAACTTTAGCTAGCGCTCTCCTCGCTTCTCGCTAATCGCTGGTGGTAGGACATGTGCCTAAGCATAACAATATGAGCTGAAAATAGATGAAATGCAATGTTTAGTGCTTTTGTTCTGGTACTAAAGTTCATTATATTTTGCATGAGAAATTGAATTAATAAGCTGAGGGACTCTAATAGATCTTTTGAAGTGGTTGTATGGAAGAAGTAATTATAAGTTATTTTAAAATCAAGTTATAAGCGTTACACCTGTGTTTTTGGTGCTGTTAAATAATTAAAACGCGAATTAAATAGATGATTATTGGCAATTTTATTGGATTAGTTATCCGTACAAAAAAAATACATGCAAGACAACCACAAAAACACAGGCATGTAAGTGTTAAAAATGCGTTGGCGATACAATACCTGTCCTTTCTAAATACACACCTCTCTGTGCGCATTCCTTCTTTAGGTGTAACCTTAGTGGGGTGCCTTTTAGCGGCAATCCGCGGCCATTTTTAAGCACTAGCCCTATCTCAAAGGTGGCCACACCGCTGTTATTGCCCACACAAGGCAGTATAATACTGAATTCTGTGGAACAAATTCGTTATTTATTTTTGGACATAATATTTACCTATTTGAGGACCGGATAGTGTGTCGCTAAAAAGGTAAACTATACGTTTCCTGGTAAAATTATTTGTGACCGACAAATATGTTAGTATGACCTAATGCTGTGACATTTTGGGTTGTTTAACTAAACGATATTTGGCTGGTGGTGTGCCTGCATGGGGCATGGGGGTTGCAGGCCCACTCCCACTCACAAAGACAGCAGTGCAGTTGCACTGCTACGTGTCCCAGCAGTGGGAACAAAAGTGAACATGCAAAAAAAAAAACATGTAATAACACACTTTAATTGAAGTAAATTTTTACCTTTTGATGTTTTAGGCACCCGTCCTCTCGTCTTTATCGACAACACAGGCGGCTTCAATATCGTCAGGTCTGATGACGTCAGAATATCGAAATCGTAATAGTATCTCTTCTTAGACTTCCACGTAAAGTTCACATAGCCGACTTCTGAAGGTATGACTGGCAGTTTGTTGGAGAAGTTCGGGTCTAACACGTATGGGGATACGTGCCCGTTTATTATTGCGAATACTTGCATTGATATACCTGTAATGAGATATAAGATTGATTAGTTAATAGATACGACGATAGTGATATGACCAGCACCGTAATTTTAGAATACCCCGATATTTTTTCCCGAGGATGGGCTCGATCGGTAGAAGACTGAAAACATTTTTTTAGTTTGCTAAGTGCTAGAGTGGAGACCGCGGACTAGCAAGCGCAACGTAGGACGTCCACCAACGAGATGGACAGACGACCTTATAAAGGTCGCCGGAAGACGCTGGATGCAGGTCGCTTCCAACCGGTATATGTGGAGATCTAAAGGGGAGGCCTATGTTCAGCAGTGGACGTCCTATGGCTGAGATGATGATGGTGATGATCCAAAACATATGTAATTGAATCTTGTATAATATCATGCGTATCATTATTAGCCTATAGGACATAGGTAGGTAGCTTTTTCGACAGTTAAGTTGTAAAATTGGAGGTAAACAGTTACAAAGCTAGGAGGAAATTACAGAGTTTTTGGCAGCTTAGGTGATAATATTTCACTTAGGTATTAGAAATTTTCCATAACTCACATGATGTCATACATATTAAAGATTCACCTTATCTTGTGTGAATTACTTCATTGTAGGTACCTAACTAAACTTTGAGGATAAAATGGGCAAAAAGTTGTCGGGATGTCAAATTCAATAAAATTGGATATACCTGTTAATTGCATCGCACATTACATACATTCGTGAAACACGTGACTTGTTCAATAAAATGTTAGCTAATAATAATAACCTCATGTAGATGTCAAGTCTAGGGTTAGCTCTCAACGAGACGCGACGCGACGACTTTGGAAATGTGTATCTTTTCATGTAGTAATTAAAGTTAGACTTTCAGTCACTCTATTAAAATGCTGCCCTAATGGCTCAGGATACTCTGTAACTGTTGCTATAGCAAACGACTTTGGGCTTTTTTATCAGCCTGTTATGTCTCACTGGCTGGCAAAGGTCTCCCGATATACTTCAAATTTTTAACTTCATCTTGATCGAGCCCGTATACTACTTGAATATATAATTTTTATTACAGGCCTCTCTTAATGTAGGTACGCCTATTTTTAACTTCATCATCATCATCATCATTATCACTATATATCAGCCGTAAGACGTCCACTGCTGAACATAGTAGGCCTCCCCTTTAGACTTCCAATAGGACCGGTTGGAAGCGGCCTGCATCCAGCGTGATCGTGTGGCCTTCATAAGATCGTCTGCCCACCTTTTGGGTGGACGTCCTACGCTGCGCTTAACTTGCCGGATGAGATGCGATTTTTAACTTATTATTTGGTAGATTTTGTCTTACCGCTAAACATTCTGACTTGCCGCTCATCTATCCATAGTGAGAGATCGGAGTGGTGCCTGGCTTCAGGGTCCCTGTACTCGCGGCGACCGGCGCCGAGTGCCAGCGACATCGCCAGCGCCAGCCCGGCACACAGTCGAGCGCCCATCGAAGCCGATCGCCACATGCTGTGGATTGCAAACTAGACTTTGAGGTGTGTTGGAAGTTGGACGAACTCAATTAGTATGACAACGGCCAAGAGACATTGTGCTGTGGAATTTTCAACGTTGCAAATCTAACAGCGCTTTTAATGTTGCGCTTGCAAACTACCGTAGATCGTCTACCGATGCGGACATTCAATTAATATGGCATTACTTGAAAGCTGTGTTCTGGTTGAAAGTCCAAAAAATGTTGCAGTCATCGCGGGGTTGCTGACGGCGACATTAGGTAGCGCACCGTCCGATAAAGCCCAGGCCCGAGTGGACGGCCCGTTTCTTGCAAATTTGACGGGGCCCGACAGGGCTAAAAGTTATTGCAGCCCAGGAAAGCAAAGGGCAATTGAAGGAACAGGGTAGGTTTTAGTCAAAATGAGTCTGACTCTCCGTTCCGTTTCACCCAGAGCGGTAGAAATCATTTGATGATTTCGCAAACAATAAAAAATGGTGCTGTCGACAGCCCAAAATCGCACTTATTAAATGTCCCATAGGACTTTTCTACAACTCCTCATGAGGCATATACTAGTTACTTTTAAATATTTTGATGTTTTTGTTCTCACAGCACAATCAGCTTTTCTTACCGCTGCGCTGTTTGCCGCACTGCAAAATCCGTCAAATGTATCTTTGACTTTTTTTGGAACTCTGCAGTTTTTGGCCAAGATGCAAGTCTTGCAGTCTGCGATGGTTACCCCACCACTATAAAATTGAAACTATTTCTTCCTCGATAAGATTTTGGTGTCTTATGCACATTTTATGTAAATAAAGCCATTTCGTGACAATTGGAAATTCCAATTGGATTTTAGACATGCTAATTATTTGAGCATAGTGGCTAATGTAGATAGCGGTCGTGAGATTTATCTCTACATCTCAATATTTGATGTAAATGATTAGAGCTGTAGTATTTCACACTAAAAAACACCTTTTAAAAATCGAATACAGATAGGTTGTTAACCCTATAATATCCATCTTTAAAACTCCAAATCCTGATTTACTCAAACCCGAATAAAATAATAATATAAAAGATGAACTCAACAAGTTATCGCATTTCATCATTTCGATTAAAACTCAATAAAAAACGTCGAGTCATAAACTCTGGATGCGTCCGGTTCCAATGTTAAAAGCGAATCGTTCCAGAGTGTCCAATTAACGGCCAGACGGCTATCACCTAAAATATGTCATAATTCCATTAAAGCGGTCCAACGCGGACCAATAATAAGCGTGTAAGTGCCGTATAATTTGTTTGTCGACCATACAAAACCTCACCCCGGCCACAAAGAAAAAAAAGTAAAGAAAAACAAAATTATCACAGTTAACATAATTGATTGAGACCGTTTGGGACGTGCTCCTACAATGGTATTATCGTGAGAAACGCCCGTCGAAAGTAAAAAAGCTACAACTTCATTAAATATCCCCTGTCAAAAAGTAATGTCTACTAGTTTTTTTTACTCGCTCCCGGTGTCAAATTATACGTACAAAAGGTGTTAACAAAAAAGAAGAGTCCAAATCGCTCTAGGAGTAGGGGTGCACAACAATTTTGTCTATGTAATGTTACGAAAGGAGTTATTAAACTTTTGAGAACCGTCCAAAATTTACAAAAACGTTACGTTAGCTTTTAATTAAGGATCTAAATTTAAACCAGATCAATACCGGTGGTTATGCTAACAAGTTTAAAATATTTATCTGTAAATAAATAATTTATAAATATAAAATCTGATAGGTACAGACGTCAGCACATCAACCTACCACAACCTGTAAAATTTCTTTAATAGATTTTCAACCTTATCACAATAGAGGAAGGTCAATGTTCGATTGGTCAAAGAACAATACCCAAAACGTCCCCACCCTTGTAGCATCTTAAAACCTATGTCAATCGAAGGGCCATAACCATCTTATCATTTTATTGTACTACGGCGAAACTGAAATGTGCATCCGAAAAAAGTTATATCGACATGATGGAACCGGAATTAGTCACAATATTATGTTCCCGATCACGATGGTTTTCTTCTTTAATTATTACCGTGGAATGATTTTGTTCGTTCGTGGCTAATTGAGGAGCTCGTGGCTAAATAATTACAGCCGCACAGGCCGATCATTCGGGTTAAGCCGCGCTTGCCGAGGTCGATCTGTGGATGGGTAACAATCTGTCATAGCGAGTTTCCTCCGTGCCTCGGAAAGCACGTAAAGCAACGGCTTTACAAATGATGACCAGGATCAACGGATCCTGGTCATCATTTGTAGATCTTTGACAGTTGTTACAGTCAGAAGCTCTAAAATCTGACTACCAGTCTCACCATGGGGTATCGTATTAGCCAGTTGCTGGGTTGTGGTGGTTCGATAGGCAGTCGCGGTATGTAAAATACTGATATCCAGCTGCATCTGGTTCAACTGGAAGCCGACCCCAATATAGTCGGGAAAAGGCTAGGAAGGTGGTGGATAATATCGTTCGGAGTTTTCAAACAACTCTTTGAAACTAAATAGTGACTTCCGCACGGGAACAACTCACAGGGCAGAAAAAAGTTCAATGAAGAATTCTGTTGAATATCGTTATTGTGAAGTAACCATTGACAGGTTTTTAGGAGTTTTCAAATAAAACCGTTTACTTTTTATCAAAAAAATACCGAATAATGTGTTTGTCATTATTTTGTGTTTTCACGGTCTATTACAATATTGCCCCAGGCACTGGCTGGCCCAACGGAATTATCTAAATGCCTTCCAACCCCAGAATACAACACGATACTGATGGCATGCGCGCAGGCACCAACTGTCGAAAACCGGTTCCTCAGGAAAGACACGGGAGCCCCGTATTGTGTCCGTAACGATAGTCTCCATTTAGATTTTGAAATCCCCACAATTCTACAGTTCATGAAACGCCTTTCCCTTTCCCTTCCCTTTCTGTGTGTTAGGCGGGAAGAAACGCCTGGATGTCACCACTGCGAGGTTCGCCCTAAGGACACGGTGGAGCATACGGTGCAGGACTGCCCCGCTTGGGCAGAGCACCACCGCGTCCTCACGACGGCGATAGGCGGAGAACTTTCACGCCCGTCGAGGCCATGCTGCGGGGCGAGACGGAGTGCGAAGCGGTCGCCTCCTTCTGCGAAGCAGTCATGCTCACGCTATTCAAGCATATTACTGCTCATGTTTGACAGGTATGAGGACAGTTGGTGCCTGCGCACATGTTGTCAGTATCGTGTGGTACTATGGAGTTGGAAGGCATTTAGAGAATTTTGTTGGACCAGCCAGTGCCTGGGACAATATTGTAATAGACACTGAAAACAAAAAATATTTTTATTTGAAAACTCCTAAAAAACCGTCAAAACTTCACAATAACGATATTCAACAGAATTCTTCATTGAACTTTTTTCTGCTCCGTGAGTTGTTCCCGTGCGGAAGTCACTAGTTCCAAAGAGTTGATTGAAAACTCCGAACGAAATCATCCACCACCTTCCTAGCTTTTTCGCAACTATATTGGGGTCGGCTTCCAGTCGAACCAGATGCAGCTGGATATCAGTATTTTACATAGAGCGACTGCCTATCGGACCTCCACAACCCAGTAACTGGATAATACGATACCCCATGGTAAGACTGGTGGTCAGACTTTAGAGCTTCTGACTGTAAAGACTGTCAAAGATCTACAAATGATGGCCGGGATCAACGGCTTTACGTGCTTTCCGAGGCTCGGAGGAAACTCGTTATGAGTGATGGTCACCCATCCACAGACCAACCTCGGCAAGCGCGGCTTAACCCGAATGATCGGCCTGTGTGGCTGTAATTATTTAGCCACGAGCTCCCCAATTAGCCACGAATGAACAAAATCATCCAACAGTAATATTTAAAAAAGAAAACGATCGTGATCGGGAACATAATATTGTTATGATTCTGGTTCCTTCATGTCCATATAACTTTTTTCGGATGCACATTTCAGTTTCGCCGTAGTACAATAAAATGATAAGATGACTATGGCCCTTCGATTGACATAGGTTTTAAGGTGCTACAAGGGTGGGGACGGTGCCCATACAATTTTGGACCTTGTTCTTTGAAATATTCGGGTAGGTTGACCTGCTGGCGTCTGTACCTAGTCAATTTAATGCTGCAAATAGAGGTAGCACTCAGCGATTGATATATTACTTTCTGGGTAACTATTTATTGCCTTAGAGGATACCTATCTAATCTATTCAAGATTTAGAATAAGAAGAGAATAGGCAAAGGCAAAAGATAACATAATACGCCTAGTTACTTACCCCGATCGCATTCAAAAGGTTGACTATCTATCTACGATTCTACGGTATAATTACTCTAGATTTATAGACAGCAGATATTTGTATCTTCCACGGTATTATCATTAAGATGCGTTCTTATCCGTAGGGTGAGTGGGGGTAAGTTGGAATGAAAATTTGATGAGATGAAGTGAGTGAAGATGAGTGTTGATTTGAAACTGTTGTCTGTCACACAAAGGGATTCAAGGCAAATGCAAAAAAAATTGTTTTGGGTAAAAGCATGGTCAAGTTGTTTCTATAATGTTGAGAGAAATCTTTTTGAAACAATTTATTTATGAAAAAACTGTTAATAAAATTGGTCATAAGAAAAACAATATGAAGGGGTAAGACGAAATGCCCAAAGGGTAAGATTGAAATAGTGACTAAAATCGTCTTTATGGTAATGACCATAAATACGATTTTAGTCATGCATCAAGCGGGGTAAGATTAAAATTTCTACATTTTCGCGGGTAACACCCCCGGTACTGTAACAGAGAGGTATTCCACCTCTTCTGTTGCCTCTACCCCTTTAAGATCTATTTATTGATTAAAATTTTTGAAAATTCGTATTTCGAATTTTCAATCTGTCATTCATTCATCTTCAATTCTTTTTTATTCAGTACAATTTTACGACGCCTTGCAGCAGCTCCTGTGCTGATATTTTCTTTGCTGCATATTTAATTTATAAAGTAAACTCAGTTACGTGTCCTTATATTTATGCTTCCTACAACTGGATTGAACTTTTATTAAAATTGTTGTAATACTTCAAATACTGTTTACCCTAATAAAGGGTTCTACCTTTGGAGCTGAATAAACTGAATCACTAAACTTGTAGTGGCTATTTTGATTGTTTTACTGTCCCATTACTCTACCGTCCCTTATTATTTGCGGCATCTCGGCCTTTGGGACGTGCCGAATGCTACAGTGTCCTTACGGAAAATGTCAAAAAACACACGAATGCTCTCACTTAGCGACTGACGCAGACTGCGGTGCGGGGCAAGACAAAACGGTGTCTACAATGATGTTGCCAGCATTAAAAGATTTCCTTTATATTCGGCGTTATTGTATCTTTTTTATCTTTCCCCGTTTTTCATCTTACCCCCACTCACCCTACTCTTTTAAAATCCTTGTTATTTTCTTCACAAAACAAAAGTAGAGGCCATCATAGATGCACCCTGACACTTTGTTTTATTACACGAAATCTTTTGAGTGACTAAGGGGGGCTCACACTCTGACCCATTATGAGTTTGACTAGATATTTATTTTTTATCGCCTAATTAAATAGTACAAAGTTTACCAAACAATCTTATAAGTTTCATGTTCTAGAAACAAACACATAATATGTTAAATAGAACATCTTTATCTTAGGGTCGAATACTGTTTACAAATTCTAATAAAAAAAATCTAATATTTCGGGCGCCATTTATCTAAATGTGTTGTAAACGAAATCATAATATTTATTTGCGTGATAACCCCAAATTAGCGCGGTCCAGTACCTTTGATAAAACGTTATAATTATTATCAATAATTAAACTTAATTGATTACCTAATTATACAGTTTGCACACATTTCCATTTGTAAGTCGGATAAAGGCTTTTTCCGACCATTATTTTACTGTAAATGGGTTTTTTTCATACGAAATTTCTCAGGATACCGTATGACAATAGACTTGCCCCCTATAACATTATCTTCCTGCCCTTATCCCACTATAGTTTTGGACGGAATAACAAGGTTTTTCGATTCTCTCCTGTCAGACGTCACAATATAATTTTAATCCTTTTTCATATAATTTTCCCCTATTAACATTGGTTTTAAACAAATGGGTGCAGTAAAAGGTAGGTACTCATCTTCTATCTAACCTATCGACAAATTAGATTGTTAGTTGTATGACATGCCACGTGCTTGTATAATGCAGGTCAGTTATGTGACGTAGGTGTCATCTGATACATAGATAATGATGCCCAACCATCTGATTAACACAGAAATTGCTACACTTTCTTCATCTGTTTACTATTACGGTGATTATTAAGAGCCTGTTTTATAAAATTGTAAGTATAATTTCAGTGAAATTAAGTTTTGGATTGGCAGTAGGTACTCTATAGATCTGGGATTTGCAATCAACACAACAACGTTCAGTCCACTAAATAACTTTATTTTTTATTTTTAGCGTGGTAAAATCATCAAATGAGTCCTCCCACCCCCGGCAGGGCGGGAGGGACTGTCAGACTTGTACTGACTAAAATCCACGGTGTCCTTCAATAGCCCTTTATGTTCCGGGGTCACGGTAATGAGATAAGTCCCGCGACCCCGACAGGCTTTGGCCCTCTAGAGGGGGGCCCCGTCATTATGCTGACGCTCTTTGAGGCGCGCGTGGAACACAACGCGCCGTCGACCCGGGCATGGTCCATCGTCGGGAAGCGAGTTGCCCTTTACTCACCGCCCGCATGCCCGCGCCTACGGTGGCCGGAGATCGTCTTGCGACGTCCGTCGCCGTAGGCGTCCACCACCGCGGGTGGGGCGGAGGGAGGACATTGTCCTCTTCCTCACGCGGCTCGCCTCCTCCTTCGCGAGCATGACTGCTTCGCAGAAGGAGGGTCCACTAAATAACTTTGCAATTTTTTCAGATATAAATACATATTAACAGGAGTAGTTGGTTCACAGAGAGCGGAAATTCGACTACAACGCCCCATCTTTCATCTTGTACCGCTTACCCTAGTCACTTGTGTGCTTAGTGACTGCATTAATAGTTAAGTTAAAACTAGTAAAGTTCGCGTAGTTGAATTTTGGCCCAAATATATTTAAAACATTTTCCTTCTCATCCAACGCGGTAATAATAGGTATCTATTCAACTGTTTATATTTAACCGACTTCAAAAAACAGAGATTTTAGTTCGTATGTTTTTTTTTTATCGTACAGTGCATAACTAAAAATTGTACCTTTTAATCAAAATTACTGTGAAATGCTAATCCTGCTCTTTCCCACGGCCTAAAGGAATAACAGTATACTTAACGACGCTGTTAGCTTTCGCAAACCAAAAGCTCTTCAAATATTTGTCTTGTTTGACATGAGTGCATGTTTGTGCATAAAGAGCATCGTTAATCTATGACCAAATATTACCGGTGTAGCGGCAAAACGAACTTTTAAAAATTAAATATGGAACCTAAGCACCTACAGTGTTTTTGCTTTAACTTCTCATAATTGGTAAAAAATATACGACGCACTAAGATTTTTAGAAAAGTATGCCCAAAATGCGTGACATCTACCAATCCGCACTGGGCCCGCGTGGTGGATTATGGCCCACTCCCTCTCACAGAGAGGAAGCCTGTGTCCCAGCAGTGGGAACATTTATAGGCTGATGATGATGATGCTCAAAAAATGCTCTTGTATGATATAGCAAAACCAGTATGTCTTGAAGCCTTTGTCAGAGGTGTAAAGAACTACAGGACTCCACATTTCACCACTTATGTTTAAGTTCCAGTACACTTTTTATATTCCTGTGTTAACAAAATGTGTAAACCTGACATCAAATGAAATGAAACACATTCTGGGTAATACCATACCGCAAGCAGAATAATACACCTTTTTGCGGCATACCGCAAAACAGAGATTATTAACACCAAGTGAGAATTTATTAGTGTTTCAACTGACTAACAAATTGTCAGTCATTTAGGTCATTTTAGAGACTATTACAATAGCCAAGAGCGTGTGTTCGCCTGTGAGTTGGCCATTATTGTCAAGAGGATTTTAATTTATTGATTAACGTAACTACAAGTTACTGTTATTGTGTCTCATCATCTCGTCTCGGCGATGACTGGTTCATACAGTGAAATTTAGATAGAACACCACTGTTTAGTGAACGAACTATAAGTGTACATAGTTTTTATTTATTACTTGATTCTGCGAGCAGCGTTGCGTCATCATCTTCCTTTCTCTACCCCATTTTTGTTTGGAATCGGTGCGCCACGTTTGTTTCTATCGTTCTTCCCTGTAATCCTTTTCCTTCATTTCATTTCTTACGTGAATCATCCATCTCTTCTTTGGCCTTCCTCATCTTCTTCATCAACATTCATAGTCAGTCTTAGTTCATTTTTTTAGTCATATGCATGCATCCTAGTGGTACCATTGCATGCTGGTCGGAATTTATACCATCCCGTCACAGGAACATTGGTATAACCGGGATACAAAGTATCCCTATTCTGAACCAGATCTTGACCTATCCGTGAGCCTTGTATCATATTCCAGTGTTCCTGTTTCCTTTTCACGCCTTCAAGGTAGTCTTTGAATTTTGAATGTACTTATAGCAATGGAAATCAAAGAATGGTTATTGACGAAGTTAGGCAACAAAATACTTAGGTAGCCATTTTAATTACGAGTTTTAATATTGAGCTTGGGTTCTCAATCTGGTGTAAAAATAACGCTAAAAGGGTAATATTTTAGTTCCGACTGACAGTTTCAGTGAATGAGACTGTTGCATCCTGTGATAAGACGTGCGAATGACCGTGGATGTTCGCGAAACACCCGAATGTAGTGTGAACACTCAGTTTTTTGCAGAATGGAATATCAATTTGAGAATTCCTCCATCATGATTCTCCTTTATTCCACCTTCTTTGAGCTCAGAGTACTTTTTCTTGTTCCTTTTTAATTTATTAATTGTCTTTTAGGTACTGAAATGGAGAAAGTGACAAGTCGAATTCACCCCTGTCTTCTAAATATTAGAATTTCACTATGTCCTTAACTTATACGAGTACATAAGCCTTGCACAAGTATTTGGGTGGAGTGAACTCAGATTTTCAGTATTTGGGTTTTCTAAATGCATTCATTTATAAAGTACCCTACCTATAAGTATCCCTAACTTTAAGCTGGTGTTACACAAACAATTTCAAAGATTCCTGAAGTTTGATCAAGACATTAAATACTAGTTTTCTCACCTAAATCCGATATTAACGATCCGAAAAATAAACGAGCACCCGATCTCATTAATAATCTGAAGTGGTATGATAAAAGAGTGTTGTCCAAAGATAGGGCACCTCTGGCGGGTGCACTTGTTAAGTTAACCAGCGGGCAGCGGGCCAGTCGATACGATACCCGTTCAGGGAACAGGTAACAGTGTAAAAAGTAAAAAAAATAAAGTCCGGCTGTCGGTCCGCGGCCGCCCCCGTCCGGCCGCGGACTAAGGCAGGCTGTTCAAGGTGCGATTGGGTTGTTGCGTCTTTGAAAACGCTTCTACATTACAAATATCTTAAATTCGTACAGCCTAAATCACTAGGTCTAGTTAGAAGGATGACATTTTGCCAAAATTTGTTCCCCTCATAAGGTTAACACCCTTCCCCTTTTCACCCTTTCACCCGTTAAAATTTAACACCTTATAAAAAAGTATGGAAGCTCGTAATTTTAGTTGACTGCGGGCGCATGGCCTATTTTAATGTAGGAAATTAAGTTATATTTGGAAAATCTTATCCGTATCTCATTGACGTAGATTTGATTGTGCTAATTTATACTATACACAAATTAGTTAAATCGTGATAATCATCATCAGATCATCGAAATAAGTTCAGTAAATATTTCGTGATATCTTGTTGGAAAAGTACGAAAGATGTTTTTAAATTAGAACCTTGATTTTGAAGTAATTTTGTATCGCATTTGGGCACTTTTTCTACAGACGCAAATTCGAATGTCGGTTGCTGTTCTGTCTAAGATTACTAAGATTGTCAACTGCACAAACTGGAGGCAATTAGTCCTATAAACTACATGACGATTAAAATATCGTTAAGTCCGAACCGAGTTAACGCAAAAAGACGAGGGAAGTAAATCGCATTCACTTGTCAAGTAAGTGGCAGGACTACCCATTAAAAACGTGTACCTATTCATTCCATTTAACGATTACAACGTTGTCAGATAGATCATAAAGCCGGTTTTACAATTTTCTCGTCACAAATCACCGGCCAGTAGCAAGTTTATAGCCAGCCTTAGCTCGGATCACGGTGCACCGTGCATGTGCATGTACTGCTAACATATGATCCCATAGTTAGGGCTCTATTAATAACACCCCGTGATGTTTACATTTGCCAGATAGCAATGTTTACTTTTTTTATGCTTTCTTTAATCTCCTGTTATTTCAACGTACCTTTTAAATTTCGGGAGATTACTTTTTAGTTTAGATTTTTAGTAATTAAACTTGTCTCAAAATCAATTAACTGAGTAATTAGAAATACAATAATCAGTCAACATTACTACATATGTGGGTAATTAATAAAGACGATGCCACTTGAATTCCGAATCGATTAAACAATTAACTTTTAAGTGGGATCAACGATCTTTTATTTACCGACCTCTGTTATCCTGGATGGATTTCGCGATATGATACGGATTTTAAGAGCAGTCTTATCTTACCTGTAATTAATGGAGTGTTCCTAGTAAAATAAACCTGCAGCACGCACGTTCATAATTTATTAAAAAGCCACTACACAACTCGCGAACTCGGTCGTCTCGTTTGACAACAAATACAAATCGCTCGATGATGTCCCGCCCTGTCGACGGTCGGACACAGACTGCCTACATACTGGCTCTTTACTCAATACACAGCTTTGTTTTGCGCTTCAAAAGTTCCACCACAAAGGATTTTGGACTTAACTTTTGATAAAATAGAGGTGACGCAGCCAACCCCCCTATAGTTCGTCTGATATCTCTTCGATATAATTTACGATCAACATTTTGCATGTTTCCATTGATAGCAAATCATCCGAGAGACGTGGGATGCTTTACAATCAGCTTACGTACAATGTTATGGCTGGTCAAATTTAGCATCTGCTGATTAGATTAACTGCTGTTCAAAGTTAATGGCGCTGTTTTATCAATAAATCTTCTTTGCTGTCGGGATTAGCACTTGCAAAAGGAATGATACGGCCGTAAATTATGGTTGAAGGGTCCAGAAGCAAAAAGTTTCATCGCTAGTATGAATAAATGAATATTCATCATAATTCTTGACTGACTTATACATATTCGTAAGCTCCTTTTAGAAGTCAAAAGGCTTTGCGTTCATAAACCGCAGGTTGTTTTTGTAAGTATTGTTAGCACGTTATGAATGAATGGTGCGTATTACTGAGGTTTATAATATTTTACCTGCCATTGACGCATTGTTTAGTCTGAACGCAACGTAATTTACTACTAGCGAAATCGGTACACATTACTTTAAGCCAAGGTTCCCAACTGTAGCAATACGCGGTGTTAAGATATTGAGTTTTCTAGATTTGAAGAATGAGACCTTTGTGTTGGAAATGATTTACGGTATCGATCTAATTTAGGAACTAATCTGTGAATAATTTCTACCCGTGACATGATTTAATTCAAATTAACCGGTTTAGTTACCTATCTACATAATAATTGATTATTTAATACACAACGGATGTTTATTCGAAGATTTTGATGGGACAATCCATTTTAACCTCCCTCAGATACTTTTCTTCGACCTATAATGACGATTTTCTATCTAGCTTTTAACAAATAAGTTGGGATTGGTAGTCGACTTCCAGTCTATTCAGCTGCTATTCGTGTATGTCGATAGTCACGAGTGATCTACCCACTGACGACTGCTACTGCAACCGTAGCTTCGATCGAGCGCAATTACTGAGGCCTTATCATGAGTTTTCAGTTATTGTGGCGTAAAGTAAACTGGAACTTTGACATTTTCAATTGACTTTCATGGAAAAAAAATAGTTCCTTCTTCGCACACCAGAGGCGCTGTTTCATTTTTCCATACATGAAACGCTGTCAATACTGGAAAGACGCTGTAAAGTAAAATAGTGAAAACTCGTGATAAGGGCTCTGTACTCACTAAGCTCGCAACTATGAAGATCGACTTTTTAAAACTACATAGACTATTATAAAATCTAAGTACCATCGAACAATGTAATCTCTGCTCACTTTTAAAACAAAATCGCATGCGCAGTATCCCACATCTGTGAACTGGCCACCTTTTTTATGAATAGGATGAATGGTCAAAACAAAGGGCCTATAATAGGAAGTGAAAGTCATAACTCTGCAAGCAGAAATAGTCTTTACGAGGGTCAGTATATACATTGGGCGATAGTACCTACGCCAGACGCCAGCACGTCTACCTCTTCCAAATTTTAGATTTTCCCAATCGAACATTAACCTTTTTCTTTTGGGAAAAAAGATGGTAATCGATTAAATAAATAAAGACAGATTACGGTAAGTTGACGAGCTGACGTCTGTAGCTTTTACTACTATCTACAAAATCTATTTGTTCTATAGTCTACCGTTCTACTTTACTAATGATTGAATTGTTACCAAGGATTTCATCCAGGTCGACAGCGCCTGTATGTCGTAGCAGTAAGGTTGATTTTTGAGTACCACTGATGTGTTCTTTAGTCTGAATTTCTTCACTGTCAGACTATCATCTGTTCAGTATTCGGAGCTTCATAAATATAATTCTCGTTCTTAATACCTTCTTTGAGTTAGTAAGGAGAGCTGCAAAGAAATTCAGTTTGTTATAAGGAATGAAAGAGGTGGAGATTATTATGTTATAGTTGGTTATAGGCAACGATAATACAGGGTGTAAGAGACATCGACGCACAAACGGATACCATGGGTCCAGGACATGATTCTGGATCCCCCCGTTGGAATTTTTGGCTTTTTCCTATTTTTTTTTTTTAATAGTGAACCGCGCTTAAAGTACTACAGGTACTGTGGTACTGGACACAGTATTTAAGTATACGATAACCTTTTATTATAAACATCTAAGAAGACACCATTTCTAGTTTTATTTACATTGCTACTTGTAGTGAAAGTAGTGAATTAATTACTTTTTTTTATTAAAAATCTCATTGAGTTAGGTAAGAATAACGATTATGAACAGTCTAAAGTAAAAAAAAAACTCCAAATTTAGAAAATTAGGAAAAATCCGACACAGGGGGGTCCAGAATCATGTCCTGGACCCATGGTATCCGTTTGTGCGTCGATATACCTTTTTACGTTTTGAAATCATGATATAAGTCCTCCCACCCAGGGCAGGACGGGGGGGACTGTCAGACTTGTACTGACTAAAATCCACGGTGTCCTTCAATAGCTCTTTACGTACCGGGCGGGGCGATTGACTGCAGCGCTGCGTTTCGTTCGTTTCCACACGAGTTATTTTTTTTTTGTTCTACAAGTAGTTTTTCCGGGTTTTGGCTGTTTGTGTATAAAAGGTGTTTGTAAAAGAAACCACAATACAGGAGAAATTCCTAATAATGCCCCGACAAAGTATTTTGAGATATAAAAGGTTTCAAGCAAAAAAAAAATATGAAAAATTACGTTTTACTCACTCTGAGTACTAAAAATAGTAACATAATTTTTCCGCAACATGAATAAATGTTCGCGAATCTATGTTTCGTCAACGATACTGGAGCAAAAGTAATGCACCTTTAAGGTAAGCGTCCACCATCGCACCGGCCAGCATCGCACGTATCGGACGTATCGTACGTTACGGATTTTAGTTTGCCTCGTATTAAAACTCATACAACAGCGTCCACTGATCCGCACCGTACGGACCGCTCATCGGCAATGCCTACATGCGATGCGTACCGATGACGTCATACGGAATGCCAATCAGTGGACGCGCCCCGCACGCTTACTGAACCATTTGTTCCTTTTTTTTCTTGCATTCCTCTTCTGCTAATAAACAAGCAATAACGACTTCTTAATCGCTTTCCTCCTTTCTCACAAACACTTTCCGAACGTACGATCACTAAAAAAATACAAATGAAGGTGGCATCGGCAATCCGATCGCTGCCGATACAGTCTAATTAAGGTAAGCGTCCACAGTTCCGCATCGTACGTATCGGAAGCATCGCATCAAACGGATTAATTAGACTGCGTCCACTGTATCGGCAGCGATCGGATGGCCAACAATGACTACATGCGATGCGTACCAATGACGTCATACGGACTTCTTCATCGCTTTCCTCCATTCTCACAAACACTTTCCGCACGTACGATCACTACAAAAATCCGAATGAAGATGGCATCGGCAATCCGATTGCTGATACTCGCGTCGGCAATCCGATCGCTGCCGATACAGTGGACGAAGTCTAATTAATCCGTTTGATGCGATGCGTCCGATACGTGCGATGCGGGTCTGTGGATGCTGGACCTTTATGCGGCTGAAAAAATAAATCGTCAATATTTTTTTTCTATTGCCCTGGCATTAATAATTAATTGTTACTTTGCTGCCTGTACGTTTCAAGTAAATGTGTTGTGTATGTGTGTGTCACAAATGCAAAGTGTTGGATATACCTATATTAATTTTAAGTTGATATGAAGATCAACTGATATTTTTGTAAGTACCCAAATATTCAACGATGAGGTTTCAAATTATATTGTAAAGAAAAGAATAAAATAAAAAGCACCAAATTAATTTCTTAATATTTATTTTCTATGCAACATAAAAAAATATTCATCATAGTTACAATAAATTACAGTTACTTAATGCGAACTAAAATGTAATTTACGATAATTCGTGAACAAAATCGTACGCGGTCAGATCAGAAAGTTTTACACAAGTCTTTACCTACACTTTTGTCATGATTTTAAACATTTTTTATATAATAAATGCAAACTATTATCTAACCAACAAAATAGTCCAATGTAGATAAAAAAGCTTGCTTAGCAAATATAATTAAATTGTTCTTGATGCTTTCATTTTCCCATTAACAATGGGATGGCGTCTAGCGCCCTTTAACATAAAGTTCCCGAGCTGCATGAAACTTGCCGTCAAACAATGGTGAAAACCAAGCATCGTCAACATTATACATAACACTGAATGTACCTCACAACAATTAGAATCTACCAGTTCGTATTTAGCGAATACTTCGGCTATTACTAAATATTTATTGAGCTGGCCACATTGAAAACATGATTTTTATAATACTGTTCCCTTGATGAACATACCCTGCCAAAGGGCGAGGAAAATGTAGTCAAAGGCTTTGAAAATCCAATAAAAGTGATTCAGTCACTTTTATTGGATTTTCAAAGCCTTTGACTTTGAATATGAACACAGTTCTCTCTCGTGTTTCAACTATTTCATCTAAATAGCGAACAATGCTTTCAATACAACCAGCTTCCATTAACATTACGGCTATTACATTTCCATAAATTATAATGAAATCCAAAAATGTTTCAGAAGTTCGTTACACTTGCGACCGAATAAAGTTACACAACAATACTTTCAACTGCTAACATCAACTATTTCAGAGCACGGCGATGTACGAACATACTGGGGACCTACATTGATACAATTCACGGTTTATATTGTGACACTAAATAAATGCAGACATTGTGCTGTCAGGGCGAAACTGGATCAATGAAAATCACATTTTCATTCATAATTTTAGGTAAGGCAAGTGTTCTTCACTAGGTACGTGTAAAATAAAATGAACACAGTGTAATTTAGTAGGGAAGGCAGTGACAATATCCACCGTAAACAGGTGACTAACAATCTAATATCAAAATTGTCAATTCGAACCGTAACAAGTTTTTTTTTTTCATCAAGACAAAGAATTTTCAAATCGTTAACGGGTATAAAAAGCGACAAAAACAGACGCGAATAGAACAAGGCTCCTACTATAATCAATTAATATTAATAGATATATATTAAATTCTTACTAGACAATAGACATGATAAAGACTCCTTAACAAATAACTTAAAGGGGTTACAATAACAGTGCCATCAAATATAAATATGCAATGTATAAGGTACCAATAGTTACAGTATAAGCTCTAAATGAGAACGATCAAAATGTCGGCATTCGAACATGTTACCTTGAGAAACTATACATAATAACGAGCGGAAATAAAATATATGTGTGATGTTAATTATTTAAATAATCAATAAATTACGTTACTTGTCTCTGCTGCCGGTCCAAAGTTTTATAAACACAGTTCAGATTACATCTGACCGACGCATCATTGGGGAGACTATATAAAACGATTTGAAAAATCAACATGGTTAGACCGTCTGGAATGTACTCAATTAAGACCCGACACCTTTCAGGCGGAGAAGTAAGTATACACAAATAAATAAATTATAATAAAATAAATCGACGGGTGCACGTAATGTCCGCCAGTGTACGAATAAAACCGGATACAATAGGTACAGATAAGGCAAAGAATAAATATACGTACAGATGCAGTAAGCGAGCGCGTTAGCTACCTAACATTAGTTAACACGAATCCCTAGTCTTAATCTAGACACGATACAATGAGATATTGTGTGTCATGCGGCTCGAGACGACTGCTAACGATCGTGAATACGTCGAAATATAGTTTTTGAAGTTATGCAACACTGCAATGGTCTCGAGCCCGCAATTGTCCAAAATCAGAAACATTAACTTCGGCATTAACTTCATGTGATCGGTGCAAACTTCAATAATAGTCAAATGTGAAAAATTCAAATACGAAAAAAGCCTATAAAGAGGACTTATGACTACAAGAGAGACATTTTACTGTGGGGTCGCCCCGCACATTAAATTCATTCGAGATTTGCGAGATGTACCATATTGGATGGCCACAGATAACTAGAATATCAGAGTGATAAACGTTCTATACAATAAACTTTATCAATTACAACCGGTACTAGTGTACCGTTGATCGATGGATGAAATTCGAAGTGTTGAGGGAAAGTGAGATTTTTTTGTAACTCCTAATAATCGAGATTCTTTCTGAATATCATTACGCCTACTATGTTACAGTCAGACATGTCAGCACACAACACGCACACATTTCAAGCGGCTTTTATACAAGTTGATAATATTGATGATCTACATCTATATGTGTTTATATAAGTGATATTACTGGTAAATGTAAAGTAGATGAATTTGAATTACGTCTCTTTGATGACTTTCAATTGGACGCCATTATAGTCATCTCTCACTCCTAGCTTTGTTACAACTTCTTCCTAGCGTTTTATATAGCGAATACGTTTTTGTTCGAAGCCCACAATGCGTATAGTTGCGTGAACTGACATCAGAGGTGGGATAACGTGAGGGGGGGGGGGGACAGTATCCACCGACGTGTCGCTACATCGATCACAACACCGAACCACTTCTCTTTAACTCTGCAAAGCACCACAATATGCCCCGGTGGTCAAACTGCGCAATTATATAAAAATATTTTATTTAATTTTTATCTTAATAAAATATAGATTTTTTAGATATTCTTTTGTAGTTTTTCCATTAATAGTGTGTTGTAAAATTTTGCAGATACACTCAATACATAAGAGAATAGTAAGTCTTAGAAGTACAACTTAAAGAAGAGTTCTTAATGATTTAACTAAAATTAAATAGATTTCCTAAGCGCATCTGCAATATTGTACAACACTGCAATGGAAAACAACATCTATTAATTGAACAAGCTTGGTCAACGCTTAAATGTATTTACATTTAGAATGACGAAGATATATTTGAATTGTAATAACAGTCATAGGTTTGATTCGTAAAATAAAATTCTTTATGGTCCATAGCGTGTTTCAAAGAGTTAATAGAAAGATATGCATTTGATATAAAAATAAGTGATACTTGAATAATTTTGGCTTGCGAACTGACCATTGGCTGTCTTGTTACATCGCGTATACTCCAACCCATGCGTGTTAAACCAATCTTAATCCTAACTTCAAATCCTTAAGCCAAATCTACAAAGCCTGATAAGTTCGCATAGAGCGCACATGACCACCGGAGTCCAGAGCTAATTACCTTATTTTTGTGACAAAAATAGCTTTTCTTATCTCAAGTCTTGACCAGCTACCGTATGGTAAACTACACGTAATTGATATCGAGCCGTAACATCGCCTACTTACTAACACAAGCCGAGATATTAACGTTCAGGTTTTGGAAAGGTTGGTGCGCAAATAGATACTGTTCAGAATCACTAGTTGAGACCTTTTATTTAGGCCTGACAGAATTTTATTTCTTCAACTGTAAATAGACATTGAATTTTCATGTCATTGTATTATGGGTAGCTACTTAGACAGGTAATTCTAAATCAATGGAAGTGAGAATAAGATCTAATCGCTACGTGCCTATTGGGTATGTTTACGTTTGCAATGTGCTCTAAAAGTATTGAGCTAGTATAACAGCCCCCAAAACCCGAACGTTAGTGCCAGTTTGACTATTTCTCATTACTTAAAATCAGTCTCATAAATAACGAAATGTTCAACAGACTTAGAGACGATCGCTATGATCTGGGGGAAGATAGTCAATAAAACTTGATAGCCTTGTCTATTGACACTAACAGCCGGCCGAAACAGAAAGGTAGGCTTCGTTATCAGCTTACACTAATGCTTACACGCTAATAAATTTCAACTAAATACAGTCACTGACAAATTATATGCTGCCGATAGTTTACTGATCAATTTTCAAGCGTTGAGAAAAATATTTGGCACTCGAGATGTTTACTGGAGGAAAATCTTTCTTTCTATAAATACAGATGTTCACTTTTCTTCTCAATATTTTAATAATTGACCCCTTTTTCCTTCAGTAAATTAACTCGAGTTAGTCCATCCATTTTTCGACCATTTAAAACATGTAATAAGAATGGCAGTGCGTTACTAGATCATAGATATTAAACCTTCGCGTCTCAAAATAAAATTAAAGCCGTTAAGCTTGTGACATCGAGATGGTCGTGTCTTTCGATATTTCAACTAAAGTCACATAATGACATCGTGAAACCTAGTAAAGTATGTTAATACTTTTTACAATATAGAATTGCGAAATTAGGATCTTAAATAAAACTCTCGACGAGTGTAGGACACTGAGAAATCGTGACGTAATTTTAGTCTAACACGACAAAATGCTACTTGACTCTTTCACACTCGTTCGTTTCGAGCAAGTGTGAAAGAGACAAGTTACAAAAAGCACTTACTTACAGTTAGACCTACAATATGCATTAGCGCGGATATAAAATAGTCAATTAAATAACTTCTAGATGTGTCTTTCTGTTACTTTTATTCCGCGCTGAAAGCATATCCTCCATACATTTGTTTTATCTCTAACAGCATCGCAATAGCAACGTTATTTCAACGTCAATAAGATCACTATTATTTCAACAGCAATATTATTGTCAGAGGTAAAATAAGTGTACTAAGAACTTTCCACAAATGATTGTTAGATATAGATAGTACCGCGATTCTCGTGAGTGGCGACAGGTCCCCCCCCCTCTACACGTATGTGGGGGGCTGCGGGGCGGCGCCGGGCTGCGGCGGTGCGGGGGGCGGGGGGAGCACCCTCGCGCCCGGCACGTACTGACCGATGAACGACCCGTCCTCAGTGAAACGACCTGCAGGGGGATACGATGTTAATAATCGTCTATACAAGTGGCTTTAGTGATTTATGACGCAATAACACTTGGTCGTTAGCCCGTATTCGGGTGCTTGCAGGATTTCATTCGTATCCGGATACCCGATGCGTCAATTAGACTACAAGTGAACTAAAATCGAACCATAAAACCGTACAAGATTGTCCAAAGTCAGGCCATACTAAACTCCGTTCATTTACGTTTGTCCGAATTCTCTAAGCAATTGAATACGGTTGAATACGGCGATACCAAGTGTGATTGCGTCCTTGACTATTGCGATTCATCATTGACTGAACCAATGTAAATACATATTTGTAACTGAATATAAAATTGTCCCATGATAAGTAATGAAATAAAATCTGAATTATGTAGTAAACTTCGTATTGTTTTTTTTATTTTTATATCACAAAATAACTCATTAAAGAAAAGGGTACCTAAATAGTATCAAAAGTGACACTTTAAATGTCAATATAAAATTATCAAAAATGTAAAAAAAACTTCCCAAAAATTAAAATAATCAACAACAAATATAAAAAAAGAAACGAAAAAAAAGCCAAAATAAAATCATACCTTACAAACGTAACAAAAACGGCGCTCGTGCAGGCAAAGAAAAAAGGAAAGGGACGGAACGAGGAAATAATATAAACATTAAAACAAATGCAAAACTTATAACAAAGCACGCTAATAAACATTTAAGTAGGAAATATTCACTCCAAGTAATATCATTTGTTTCTTTACAACCTAACATTACTTACATACAAATTATTCTGTACTTATAAACTAACCTAAGCTGCAATGTTACTACTTGCGAAGGGTAATTAAATACTCAGTGATAAAGCCTTTATTAAAAACTATTTCTGAAATAGTGCAATAAAGACTGGACGCCCTTGAAAGAATTTTAAAACTACTATTTTCATGTACAAGAACAAAGAAAATCTCATGTACGTGAAAATTGTGCCTAAATAAACTAGCAGTATACTGCTCAGATCAATTAAAAATAGATTCACAACATAATTCTCAGATCAAAACGTAAAAAAGAACAAAATTTTGGCGGGCGATTTCACCGTCAATCGTCGACCAATCAGAACGAAGAACAAGGGGGTTGCCGACGGCGATTGGCTAGCAGTACCGGACTGTTACATGTTGCATTATTGTGATGCAATGGCACTACGTTACATTACAAGCTCACAAGAACGTAGCTATATTTGGAGCGCACTTATTTTGCAAAGGCTTGGCTTTGTTTACTGAGATAAGACGATATTATTTGAATAGCGGATTATGAATTAACAGCTAATTGCATTGCAAATTAGTCTTATTTTAGTAAATTTCTGTTACTTTAAACTACACAATATCGTCATCTCAGTAAACTCAAGCTTGAATGAATGGGTGCAAGGTAGAGGGAGAGGTAAGAGGTTTAGACGAGGGTGGCGAAGGCCTGCGAGGCGGAATCAGTCTGTCCTGTGGTCGGGGGCCTCCGCTTGCGGCCGTACTGGCCGATGAAGGAGCCGTCCTCGTTCATACCCGCTGGAAACACATGCTTTATGCTTACAGCCACGACGACACACATGCGGTTTCAAAAAAGGAGGGTTTATACTGATCAAAGAAAATGTTCCACTACTAAGGTTTGTCTAAAAATCAGATGCGGTATAAAGACACTGGACTCTAATACCTAGACAATTTACAACTGTCAGAATCCGGTATCTGTAATAAATTTTTGCTTTCAATATCATATAACAGTATAGTAAAAAAAAATCTTTTGATCAGTATAAAAAAAACGTTTTCGGTAGCTAACGTGCAATCAAAGTAAAACGAGAAAAATTGCGTGCAGTTTAATGTGGACCATTTATCTAACAAAATTAATGGTAAAATCAAAATAATTTTTATAAATAAACTATTTTCAATGACACAAGCTTGGCTCTAGTTAAAATCAAAGCGAGAAGAAAAGTTGGGCAAAGATACTTTCACACGCTGACTGATCAATGCGTATTCAACAAACGTTTTTGCTATATGGATAATATTGTCATTGTTTGAGTGAAAATACTAATTCCAATATTTGAGATTTCTTTAAATGATATTTTTTTCTGCAAAAAGATACTACAACTTTCTAGTAGATTGTTTCTACTGGGCTACACTGAGATTAATCGTCAAAACAAAATGATATATTTTTATTTTTGTAGGTATTCTAATTAAAACGTAATTATAGGAGTGTGTACTAATGATATATGGTCAGCATTGGCCAGTCATGGTGTGAAGGCGCAATAAAGAAGAGCCACACATTATAAACTATTTAGTAAACATACCTGTTTCTCCTTCGCCGTACTCCGCCATGGAGTCGGTATCACTCTCAGGACCGGGCTTCGTGCCGCTGCTCATTGAGTGACGAGACTTGTTGTCAAGACTGGAATTAATGAGATTTCGGATTTAGAATAAGCTAGTTCAAAAATTTAGTTTGACAAATTGGTTACGAAACTATTACACAAATCAAATTAGTTCGATTAGTAACGTACAAGATTAAATAGACCAACAAAAAAAAAGACTAAGATTCCACGAAAAGTTTATGTAAAACTGAATTCACCGATCAGAACGAGCAGAATGAAAGACATGCATATAATAATATACTGTATTAGCTTCACGTCAGTTTTTTTGCCTATGCTGTCCCACTGCTGATCAAAAGCCTCCCTCAATACCTTCCAGGAGCTCAGATCAGTTATGTTTTTTATATTAGCAAATACAGCCGAATCGAACATTCCGCCTTGAACAAGTGTCTTGAGGCAAGTAAAATAAGCTTCCACAAACAGTATTCATGATGGCCTAAAATCTAAAATTTCGCCACTGTGAAGGCGACATCGGGGCAGTGTCTCTGTGTTTTTTTGTAGATAGGTACTCTAACTAACAATTTTATAGATAGGTACTCACGGATGCGTGTACTCATGGAAGCCTCCCTCCGCGTAGTCCCTCCGTCCGTGCGCCAGCTCCCGGTCGTGCACGTCGTACTTCCCGCCGCGGTTCCGTCGTACCACACACACCAGCACCAGCACCAGCAGCAGGAACGCCAGCGCCAGCATCACGCCGATGAACCAGCCGGCTGTCGCTGTCTTGTCCTCATCTGGCTTCACTATTGGCCCGTCTGAGGAATGGTGAGATAAGTTTTTAAATGGACTTAAAATTGGATCATTACAGTTAAGTCTAATCTAGACGATACAAGAAATTGTATGAAAGTTGCACGTAAGATTGACTACATACAGGGTGTAAGAAGACACTTTACGAAGCCGTTAACTACGCATACTGTACATCTAACTAAGTAGCTTTACGCTAAAATTATCGCTGGGAACCGACTTTTATTTTTAAGTATAAAAAAAAAATAAGTTGAAAATCCCAGTCTAGAGTCATCGACCATCGAAAGTAAATCAAACGCACACTAACATAAGCCGTGCGTTTCTGCATTTAGTTCTTACGTACATTACTGTTCGTAACTTCAAATGCGTAATTTATTTAGAAAAATCGAAAATTCAGGTAATGTTTGTTTAGAAAAAAGTTTTGTAATAATATTTAGAATTCGATTTCGTAAAAAAAAGTTAAAAAAAATGCAACTTTGACCTTCAATATCTCGAAAACCCGTGGAGTCTCAGGTATGGTCAGGTAAAGGAAAAAAAATGATCCAAATAATGGGTAGAATACGTGGCTTTCGGCTTCGTTAAGTGTCTTCTTACAACCTGTATAATATTGTATTCTCTCTGTAAGTGATTGTAAATCTTTTGAGAAAATAAATGTCTAGAACAGTATATTGCGGTATTTGTTTGATAGTCTGAATTATTCATTGTCCAATAAGTCCGCAATGTAGTCACTGAATCGCACACAATTTCTTGCAGCATGTAAATGAGCCCTCAAAAACAGTTTATCCATTATCATCGCATGTGCAACAGTGCGGAAATATCAGAAACTCATAATATAAAACCTGATAAAAATCCCGTTTTAGGTTTGATTGATGGCGAGAAAAAATAGTTTCATAATTTTACATGTATAGTATATGTTTGTTCTCGCCTAAGAAATTTCTATTGTGAATGTCGTAGTGAAATTAAAAGGTATTAAACCCGGTGGACTAAAAGCAATTCTTATCATTACAAGCCTTACTATAACTAGATTCCCTAAATGTAAAGTTGCATTTTGATATACCCCTGTATGCAGTTGCTATGTTATTCACGAAATACAGAATATTAATATTAAATAAATTAAATTTAAAAGCTCCCACTTTATTTAATAATATACTTGACCTCATTTATTTTTGTTTTACAAGGCATTTGCATGTCATGAGACAAATCAATCTATTATCAATCATTTTGCATTAATGTCAATGACCAATAAAGTAGTAACACCCAGACATAGAAGTTGTTAGGTATGCCTGAATATAAAAATTAAATAAATTATAACCCATGCAATTATTTTCTTTTTTATAACTAATTGTTTTCATTTTAATGGCCTGCTGTAAACTTCTAATTAAATTTAATATTTTCTTTATTGCAAGAGGTAAAAAATACAAAAACGTCAGAAACTCATTGATAACAAATGTTTTTGTTATTATAACCTTTGACCTTTTGTTCAAATTTAGTTTAGAGATAACCTTGAACCGTAACAAAAAAAAATTGAGGTCTAGGTTATCTGCTAACACCTCGAGATTGATACAAAATACCTAGGTCTATATTTTTTTCTATTTTATTTATACTTTATTATTAAACTTACAATATTTAACCTCTTGTAATAAAGAAACTCTGTTAAAAATGCATTGTTTTATTTAAAGAAGTACAATATCATTTAATAAATGCAATAACGAAATAGCCATAGATTCGTTTTCAATGTTTCCCCCTAAAACTACATCCGAAATCATATTTTCAAACATCCTCAAAAATAAACAGATCTACACACAGTCTTCATGATTCAACTCATACCAACACTTACCAATGGTGGTATCAACATCCTTGATCTCGCTAGCACTGAAGTACTCTCCGTCATGCGCCGTCAGCTTCACCTCGTACACCTGGCCTGGCTCCAGTCCAGTCAGGATCACGTAGTCTTCGTCAGTCACCTCGTTAGTCTTCGACCAGTCCGGGTGACCCTTCAGCTTGTACCATGCCACGAAGTGCGTTCCCGCGTGCCCATCTAACGACGGAATCCAACGGACGAGGATATGAGCAGTTCCTTCCTTAGCTGGTAATGTACTTGTCTCGAATAAAGGAATATCTGGCTTAGCCGTCACAACAGTCTTAGTAGACTGTTCCACGTAAAACTTGTCTCCTTCACCAGCCTTTGTTTTCGCTCTGATCTCAATGCGGTACTTCGTATTAGGTTCGAGCCCAGCCAACTTTGCGCGGTCGAACTTAGGATCGATCTCCTTCTTCCTTTCTTGGAGAGGTCCTAGAGATGTTCCAGTGACCTTCTGGTAGTAGATCTTGTAGCCGGTGAGGACTCCGTTTTCGTCGACGGGTTTGTCCCATTTCAGGAGCATGGCTGAGGATCCGATGGGGTATACTTCGAAGGATTTGACGGTGCCAGGCTTGCCTTCAGGCGTGTGGAAGCTGAGGGTGTCGCTAGGGGGTCCATTGAAGCGTCCGTTGTATACTAAGATCCTGGCATTGTTCTTCTTGTAAGGCTTGAATTTACTGACTAGAGCGCTGGATGCGTCAGCTTTGACTAGGATTTCCTTGAGCCTGTCTTCCTCGCCGTCTACCCAGGTCTGTATCTTGTATCCCTTGAAGTGTCCCCTCACAGACTCAGCCGGCACAGGGTTCCAGTTGAGTAGTGCGGTGGTGCCGGTGGTGACCTGCACGAGGGTGAAGTTCTGCGGCGCTTGCTCGGGGACGTCTTCACCAGACCAGCCGATCACTTCCACAGGCGTTACGTTGGATGTTCCTTTGTAGTTCACCGCGGTTACCTGTTGTCATTGTAATGAGTAATATGGTTAGTAAATGTTACATAACAGAAAAAAAATACTTTACGTATTTTGGCAACGACAAATAATTACAAGGATTGATGGAGTCTTATTAAACTATGGTAGTTAAGTTATAGCAATGTAACAGTCAGTTTCAACAGTTAAGCTGAGAATATATTATCGGACGCGTCCGTCAGCCGCGGCTGAGAGACGCGGCTTAGCAGTGTGCACGGTAGTTCCGATGACCCTCTTCGGATGCACAAACATCCAGCCGGCCAGATTCTGTTCAACGTCCGAACGCTCAAGGTCACGTCCGCGTCTTACGACCGACAGTTCGCACAGTGTAGTATTAAATGTACTGGCTAGATGATGAGTAAGCCGCGTCTTTCAGCCGCGGCTGACGGACGCGTCCGATAATTTGTTCGCAGCTTTATGCAATAGATTTCTCACAACACAAATGTCGTGATTTTTCCTCAAAATCATGAACTTGCTGCTGCTCGCTCCAGGGCTGGCCCGTGATGTTCCTGCGCCACGCCACCAGGTAGTAGAACCAGGTAGTAGCTAGTTACCTTCACTTTGTATGGCACGAAGGTGGGTGTGTTGAGCACGACGTGGTCGGTCTGCTGCCAGTCCCGCACCTGCTGCTCGCTCCAGGGCTGGCCCGTGATGTTCCTGCGCCACGCCACCAGGTAGTAGAACCAGGTAGTAGCTAGTTACCTTCACTTTGTATGGCACGAAGGTGGGTGTGTTGAGCACGACGTGGTCGGTCTGCTGCCAGTCCCGCACCTGCTGCTCGCTCCAGGGCTGGCCCGTGATGTTCCTGCGCCACGCCACCAGGTAGTAGAACCCGGGGCCGTTGTGCTCGATTTGGGGCATTTTCTGGAAGAGAACCAAACGTTTAGGGCGGTTTATATTAGTTATTTGTTACGCAAGGCTGCAAAGTTCATTTTTGGCGCGAGTAAAAGGTACGAGACGCAGAATAACTGCTGCCGAGTGCAACACACAACTGTTCACCTCACTAAGCGAGGAAATGCAGTGATGCCGACTCGCCTGACAGTGTAGAAAACAATTGAATACAAGACGTGTTCGAATTTTGAAAACACTTTCCGCGCTAGAGCGCAAAATGGAGTTTTGTGCTCAGATTTAGAATGACAAATAGAATCTTTCCGAGCATGTGAGGTGAAAAAGTTTGTTTTTGTGATTTTTGTTTGCGAATCATAAAAAAATAATATGTAGTTAAAATATGAAGTAATAAAAAGGTTTCGTCTTTGGCATAAACAGTCTCCGTGGCTGCTATTGAGAAAATTCAGCTGGAAAAGCCCAACAACACTGCCCGGTTCGGGAATCGAACCCACCTTTATCTCAGCAGTCGCGCTTTCCAACGAGGCAGTCATAAATAAAATATGTAGCGAACATATGTAATCTACTACAAAAAAAGAACAGCAGCGCCATCTATGGACTGAGAAACTAAGAGGCTACATCGCGCAATCAAAGTTATCCTCGACATTAGAAGACAGAATATTCCGACTATGAATGTCGGGCGGAAAACCCACCAGACACAACACCCGTCTGGTCGGAAGGTACCTTCCTTTTCACCGGGTAGCGAGGAAATTTCCACTCTGTTCCTCCTAGCCTTAACATATCTTTACCAACATTATAAAGCTTGTTTGGTTGAATGTACTAATCTCAGGAACTAATGATTCTAATAGCAAAAATTTTTTTGTGTTGGATAGACTATTTATCGAGGTAGGCTATAGACTATACTTATAACATTAGGTTACGACCAATAAGAGCCGAGCAGTGGAAATTAAACCACGAGCATCAGCTAGTTACTAAAATAAAAGTGTCCGTGATACAGACCGACCAAGAGATGACCATGTTGGTAGGATCCGATCCTTCGCCCACCACGTTGTCAGGGTTCTTGTACGGCACGTCAGGCTGAGTCTCACACAGTGTTTTGGAGTGCTCTGAGGGAGTCGAAGGCCCGATCTTGTTCCAAGCAGAAACCCTGGAATACAAAATGTGATCATATCATTTAGTTGACAGTATATGGTACATTACATGCTCTTAGGGCCAGTTGTTTGTTTCTACTATTGTTACAACTATTTTTAAAATCCAATTACCATTATTGGATTTTAAAAATATGCTAGGTGACTATTGCTGGTCTGTTGTGAGAGATATAAATGAAAATACGTGTTAAAAGAAGTATAAATCACCCATATTTAATAGTCTATTGATTATTTAGATGCAGTTTTTTTGGAAAAATCTTCTTAATTAAGTAATGTTTCAAAAACCTGACGAAAAAATCCAGCATTTTTAAAAATATTTTATCCAAAATGTAGATACCTAAAGTAACGTAACCGTATATATTTCGTTTCAAGGACAAAAATCATGTTAAACTAGTGTTATTTAGCCACGAGCTCCTCCGTCAAGAACAAACGCCTTAACAGTCATAAATGCGCGGCCTTACCTGAAGGTGTAGTTAGCCCAAGGACTGAGCTGGACAGTCCAGGAGGTGTCGATGGCCGGTACATTGTCGCTGGCCAGGTCCCAGGTGTCGGGCGTGAAGGACGTGTTGTACTGGATGGAGTACCGCAGGATGGGCGCGCGGTTGTCTCCCATGGAGTGCCAGCGGAGGGTGGCTGTCAGACCCTTGCAGTCCACGGTCTCCAGGACTGGGGGGTTCGGCTTGTCTACAAGAAAATAGGGGTATGAGGTAAGTCTAGACACCATTCCAATCTATACTAATAAAGAAGAAGTAACATGAACAAATTGTACCCAACTAATGATCCAATTCTATTTTTTCCCTCACCTAGCTTATTTTTTTTTTTGATAATATTTTATTTGCTTGTCAGGAAGGTAATAGCGAGCTTGACTGTTCAGTTGAATTTTCCGTTTTGTATACAAAAGCATTGGTATAAATATGGCGCTAGTGGAGTTTTTTCAGTCAGTCCATAATGGACAGTTGATATTAATTTATTGCGTTCTCTGGATATGGTACTTTATCAAATAAAACACTTTTCTGTTTTAAGCTTGTCAAGATATTTTTAACTAACAGAGAAATAAACTACACAGTTAACCAGCATATAGTACAGCAATCATAACAGAGTTAGTTCTGGCAATTCTCCAAATAGTTCAATAGAGTCCGGAATACTGTAATTCGCATTACGACATACCATAAACTTTTGTGTGTCTCTGGGGGATTCTAATGTCATCATCCGGAGACAGATGATGCTACTTTAAAAATAAAGAAAACTTTTCATAATATACTTTAGCGATAAAGTTGTAGTTTGGAAGACTATGCATCTCCAACTTCGCGTTTGCAAATTTTTATAGAGCTCTAGCTGCTTCGTCAACAACAAAAAAATTAAGAATAAAATGGTCTTCGCTTCGCTCTGGGTCGAGCAGAAGAGACTTTCGTACTGACTTAAACTGACCCTGTTTCTTACGTACTTCCTGGGTCTACTAATGGCTATTTTATTTACTTCTGTACATTATAAGCAGCTTTACCTTGCACAGTAAGCGTAGCCTGCGCCCTAGCCTCATCAATGGCCGTCCTTGCAATGCAAGTATACTCTCCAGAGTCCAGCTCGGTAGTGTCAGATATAAGCAGGGAGTAATCATTGGTCATGCGGAAGCGGGGCTGGTTCTCGAAGTCTATCACTTGTCCGTCGTTGAGCCAGATGATCTGGAGTTTAAGGGAGTCGTCGGCATTCGCGTTACAGCGGAACGTGGCGGACGAGCCAGCCGCTACCTCGTAGTTATCCGGCTTGTCCGTGATCATTGTGCGTTCTGTGGAGAATAAAGGTGTAAGTTTTTTTTATGTAAATTGGGTTTGATCTTGATCTAAGTCTAGGTCATGGGTGACGACGATGGAGCGAGCTTCCACACTGAAGTTTGTTTGAAAATTAGCAATTTAGAAATTCACTAGGGGCCCCGTTCCTGATAGCGCGTGGAAAACTGCGCTCCGTGGAGCCGCAGACGGCGAACTACCCATAACTCGTTGCCTGCAAACCCAAATGATAACCAAACTTATGGATGGGATAGTAACAATAGAGTATGTTTTTTAGAATATTAACAAGTTCTTGAAAGTCTAGTTTGATATATTCAGTTCTGTATATCAGCGTTATGCCCAATGGCGTGGTTGTTATCTAAACTATGTATATAAAAGAAACATTACATTTACCACGCAAAATAAATACATGACACAGCTTCAAACATGAAGTAACACTCCTTTTGGCGCAACCGGGTAATAACTTACAAAAAATCTTAAAGAAACACGTCGATTTAAATAAAAGTACTTACTCTTAACATCAAGGGAGCCGAAAGCGGACTTCTCTCCGAATTTGTTCTTGGCGTAACACTGGTACGTTCCCACGTCCGTGTACGACACGTCACGAATCACCAGGTCACCTTCCGGGGTTATGTTGTACCTGGGTGAAAAAAGAAGAAATAATTGGTAAGAGGTGGCAGAAGCAGTGTTAGCAGACCAACGGCTCAACTTCTCGGCGTGGCCGATGTTCAGGAGATCGTGGGTATAATCTTGCTAAGAAACGTCGGGAAAAATTACACAAAAGGGAGGAGGCCTATATAAACAGTGTACATAGAGCTGCCGATAATGATGATAACTCAAGGATCAGTAAAACCCGCACGGAAATATTGCGTATTGATTGGAGATACCAGATTTTGGCAGATACTTCAATATAATCCAATAAAATGCGTTGCCCGTAGTCCAGTTAGGAGTCGGTGATGTCTTTAAAACATGCTATACTCAACAGTCCAACATCATCACACATCAGCCTATAATGTTCCCACTGCTGGGACACAGGCCTCCTCTATGTGAGAGGGAGTGGGCCATAATCCACCACGCGGGCCAAGTGCGGGTTGGTAGATGTCACATGTCTTCGAATTTTTGGTTCTAGGACATGCCGGTTTCCTCACGATGTTCAACATAATAGTTTCTAATATATAATCGGACAGACACGAGAGTGATTTCTTCACTCTCAAGGTCTGTTCGATTCGAAAAGACTATCATTAGGTCTGAAATATTGAGCTTCAGTGATTATTGGAAAACCCCAATATAATGGAAGTTAGGTTTCTTCCAATTAATCTTGAGCACCATAAATAGAAAGATCTGCTTTCTAAATATTAAAAATCATAAACAATTCACTTTGATAAGAACTAAAAAGATATTAAGCATCCAAACAACAAATAAATAACAATATCTATCAAAAGATTGTAAAGCCGGCCTGGTAAGGCCGTTTAAGTACACAGATCCACGGAACCGCTCGAGCAGAAGAACTGCTTCGGGCGTTCAGACTGCTTGACGCAGTCGCCAGGCATACACTGAGGCCGAGGCTTGAGCGCTCACTCACACATTTACAAAAAAGTGGCTTCAAGAAAAACCTTACGTTTTGTTTTGAACATGGTATCTGGATATTTTATATTCTAATGGTGTAGCGACATACGTGAGCATTCATTTATTTGTTTTAATCGCTCATATGTCGCTGATCGCGACCTAGTGTAGCCTCAAACTAACTGCTCGAGTAGGCCGATGTATGGACGGCCTTAGTAACACAATATGACAAGAAGGAAAATACATTTTGACGTTACACGTGGACCGACCTTTGTGAGCTTCCCTGGCTTAAAAATAAACCTCACTTTTCCACCTACACCAATAATTCATACGTTTATTTACAAATTTACCTCTGCCCTTAGGGTTGGTGTACACCTAATCCATCATAGACAGAATATACAAATCGATAATCAATCGATAATCAAATCGATATCGATACAAACATAATTACTTGTTTATGTACAGTGAATTACAGCAATTAACAGACCCCCTTCGCATAAATGGTTTGAGTTTTTTGAGAATACGAACTGATAGAATTTCCCATAGAGTTAGTTATCCTCTTTATAATATTTATCACCTACGTGTTTAGATCAAACTTTCTATCAGCGAAAACTATGTTAGAAAAGTCAAAATGTAATTACTCGACTTGGGTAGCGAAAATCTTATTTCTATTCTACTCTATAGTTCAAAAAATACGATATATCGGTAGTTGGCGCACTCATTTTCATAAACATTTTTGTTCAATAGTCCGTTTTGACCTACAACTTACGTTCGGTCAGTGATGGATTAAGTGTACGGCTGACTATAGTCTCCGAACATAAGAAATTAGTTACCTAACAAGATCAAGAAAACTTATTGGAAACTAATCAGACTACTCGTGATCGATCAGTACTTGTATAAGCAATTTATTTACTTAACTGTATAAAATACTCTCGAAGGAAACTTGATCGATCTATACATTGAGTAGTCCAATGAACTGTAAAACCCCTTTTCATGTCTCCCCGGGGAGTTGAAATCCGATCATATTTTTCTGAACAAGCGTCTTAGGGATGTTTTGATATCCGATTTTTAGGATCTCAACTGTTTGTGCAGTGTGAGAAATTTCGCAACTGGTGCGAGTGTTTTTGTCGCGAATAAAAGAGAGTAAGGATATGAAAGTAGGTCGCAGATCTTAAGCAAATATTTGGGTGTTTGTTTATGGCAAAAGAAGATAAATACATAAAAATAAAAAATACAGCTGCAATTACTTTTTCCAAGTGGTTGAGTTTACTTGTAGTATTTAGCTCGGTGATAAATTGACCGACGTTATTGTAACAACATTTCTCACCCCTCATAAATCAAACTTCGACAGCAGTAAATGGCAGCTACAAATCGATACCTACTATAGAAACTACCAAATGTAATCATCAAATAATTCACTTTTGTCTAGGAATAAATCTTCCATAGCTGTGAATAGAAAGGCGATGTGTGAAGGTCAAAACTTCATTCCCAAGAGTCCTGAGTTAGTCAACATCACATCGAGATCGATTTGATAGTTCCCACCATCGACTTCGCAGATAGTGTAAACTGAAAAGTAGATTGTCTTTGAATACTTACTTCCCACCAGTGACGTCGACATCATCCTTCATCCATTTGACGATGGGTTTCGGAGCTCCGAACACTCTGCACTTGAGCACAGCCTCGGAACCATCCACCTTGGTGAGGTTCTCCGGTCCCTCCTTGATTTCTGGCGGGATTGCTGCACAGGAACACAAGGATTAGAAATGTTATGTATGTTACAAGAGTGTTTCAAATTTTTGTTCCATTGCAGTGTTCCACTTTGCTCAGTTAAATGAAGTAATTTGTATTTTACTACACGTAACCCAGTTTTGGGCCCCCGAAATTCAGATGGCTATCGCTAAGAAAAAAAATTACAAAAAAAATATATTTAAGATTGTCTCAACAAAACCTTTCATTTGATATGTCACACGATGCAGTTTTCAATATTTTTATTAATTTTCCCCTTCCCCCCCAAAAAGTACCTCCCATATACAGATATGGACTTCTTATAGGTTATCCTATACTCTATAAGTAGACAACTAATTCCTGTATTTTTTTCAAAATTTTAGGTTCAGTAGTTTCGGAGATAAGTGGGGGGGGGGATGGTCAAACTTCGTCTATTTTTTTTGAATAACTTGGAAACCATTTATTTTAAAATTACAAAAAAAATACTTTTAAGTTTGTCTCAGCAACACCTTTCATTTGATATGTCACACGATGCAGTTTTCAATTTTTTTTTATTAATTTTCCCTTTCCCCCCCCCCCCAAAAATTACCTCCCATATACAGATATGGACTTCTCATAGGTTATCCTATAATCTATAAGTAGAAAACTAATTCCTGTATTGTTTTCAAAATTTTAGGTTCAGTAGTTTCGGAGATAAGGGGGGGGGGGAATGGTCAAACTTCGTCTATTCTTTTTAGGGTTCCGTAGCCAAATGGCAAAAACGGAACCCTTATAGATTCGTCATGTCTGTCTGTCTGTCCGTGTATGTCACAGCCACTTTTTGTCGAAAGTATAAGAGCTATCCTGTTGAAACTTGGTAGAAAGATGTATTATGTGAACCGCATTAGGATTTTCACACAAAAATCAAAACAAAACAAATTTTGGGGGTGCCCCCCATACTTAGAATTGAAACTCAAAAAAAAAATTTTCACCAAACCCATACGTGTGGGGTATCTATGAATAGGTCTTTAAAAATGATATTGAGGTTACTAACATCATTTTTTTCTAAAATGAATAGTTTGCGCGAGAGACACTTCCAAAGTGGTAAAAAGTGTGTCCCCCCCCCCCCCCCGTAACTTCTAAAATAAGAGAATGATAAAACTAAAAAAAAATTGTAATGTAGACCTCAACCAAAACTACCAACGAAAATTGGTTTGGATGAGATACAGTTAGCAGTTTTTGAGATATAGTACATTTTCAAAAACCGCAAATATAACTTTGCCATTCATACAAATACTATGAAAAACAAAGTTATTTTTATTGTTTGTGTATATTACTTACTAATCTCAATATAATTATATCTCTAATCTATGCTTGCTGCTACGGAACCCTTCATGGGCGAGTCCAACTCGCACTTGGCCGGTTTTTAATAACTTGGAAACCATTTATTTTAAAATTACAAAAAAAATAGTTTTAAGTTTGTCTCAACAATACCTTTTATTTGATATGTCACACGATGCAGTTTTCAAATTATTTTTTTTTAATTTTCCGTTTCCCCCCCAAAAAATTACCTCCCATATACAGATATGGACTTCTTATAGGTTATCCTATAATCTATAAGTAGAAAACTAATATCTGTATTTTTTTCAAAATTTTAGGTTCAGTAGTTTCGGAGATAAGTGGGGGGGAATGGTCAAATTTCGTCTATTTTCTTGAATAACTTGGAAACTATTTTAAAATTACAAAAAAATACGTTGAAGATCTTCTCAACAAGACCTTTCATTTGATATGTCACACGATGCAGTTTTTAAAACTTTTGTTTTCATTTTCCCCTTCCACCCCAAAAATTACCTCATGTGTACCAAATTTCAACCCAATCGGTCTAGTAGATTCGGAGATAATTGACTGTAAGCGACAGACAGACGGACACACGAGTGATCCTATAAGGGTTCCGTTTTTGTATTCGGACGTACGGAACCCTAAAAAAACGATATTAGAAAGAAAATTGTAGTAACATTTTAATTAATTTATAGCGTAAATGAGAGGTTTAAGTACTAAAGGGATCAATTACACGTCGAAAGCTTGAATATTCAGCAAATCATCGGCAGGCCATTTTGAGATCCCTCTACTGATTAATTGGTCACGTCCGTCCTGCCTCTCGTTTTCGTGCTATTAGTCAACATTATGCTATCAAGATCTCCCCAAAGCCCCAAATGCGCAAACGAATAAAAATGTTTTTCGTGTTTAAAACATAGAGACGGTAATGCACCGACATTTTCGTCTATTTTCGTTAAAATGGGCATAAAGCTGGCTATTTTCTTCACAAGTTAGACTAGCAAACAGATACATAAATCACAATATAAAAGATGCTAAGTGCATAATAATATCTGTGGGCAATATTTCTCGCGGTTCGCGGGTGGGCGTGTGAATGTGTGCTGCGAGGATGTGTCCAATAGACGCTACTAGAGACCATCTCGTTATACACACATGAATTCGTAAATTGTGAGCACAGACTGTATTATTTGGGGCTCCTGATGAATAGATAAGTGTGTTGTACGCCTCGCCTGTCTTTGGGAAACATCAAACGAGTTAGTCGTATTTGACGTCATTGAAATGGAAATATGAGTGTACATTCAGCATCAGCTGACCACATTCAGATTTTTAAAATCGCTGTACACCGTAATAATACATAATAATACGGTGTACAACGATTTTGAAAATCTAAATGTGGTTAGCAACTTTTGATGCTGACTGTACGTAATACTACCAACAGTTCCAAATATACTGATCAAATAAATATGATAGTTTATTATGAAACAGCACAGACTTATTTAGTACTGCCAGACAATAATTTCATTGAAACAAAACTGATAGTCCAATTTCCAGAAAACAACACGTTACATGAACAAACACAATTAAAATAATTGCTTCACAAATATGTAAAGTGAACCTTTCGGCTATCAAATAAAATCAATGTTGTTGGAAAAATTCACTGACGAGTCAGAATTCACCGTATATTACCAAATGCTGTGATGTCGACATGGCATTCGGAAAATCGATACTTCGGTAATCCTCAATGCAGAATACGCTAAAACACTGAAGTAACCAGAGAGGTATACAAATCATGTTTTAAAGCACCCAATAATGTTTCAAGCTCCCAAAATAAAATAGGGGGAGAACGGAGACGATAAAATATAATCGTCAAGTATAAATAAGCCCAATATTATGAAAAGGGAAATCAGGTTGAGTACCCAAATTATCGTTATGTATATTGTATTACCGAAATAAATATGTTATTTTGATACGCCGGAACGTTTCACAGTGTTGATGATATGTTATGATTTCCGCATTAACAGTAGCGGGTTATGGTGAAAACAGAAGTCTAAAATTATCTCTTAATCTTTGTCTGTTTGTATAACTAATATTTCGTCGAATGGGGATTTTGCTTCCTTGTTGCAGCGAGCTGACAGGGAGAATTAGAAAAATATTCGAAATGGTACCTACATTTAAAAGATTGCTACAAAATTAATTGAATAAATAACTACACCTTATAATTTCTTGTAAAGACCGTTACATGAACAACACTTAACGTATAAATATTCAAGCGCACCTAAAACCAACAACTTCATTTACAAAGTCTTATTAATATAACATCCAATGTTGACGAGAATTATTACTACGACCTAAATGTCCTTACCGGTAAAAATATTTGAGCCAACATTGTCGTCACACCTTTTTAACAATGCATATTGGACAAACATTGAGAACAGCATTGGCTTTGTTTGGCCAACCCTGGCTCATCGGAATGGACGCGGCTAGTAAATACCGGTGGTGACATAACATAGTATTCCCCGTACTTTGCAACTGTCCATCTTAATCTTAAAGGACTGTACTTCCTACTTTGTGCTCTTTATTCGTTTCATTCATTCTATTAAGCGTTAGATTCAACAAAGACGTAAGGTGCTCAGCAAATTCGTCTGACAAAATGATACTTTAACATGAGCCTAACAACCCGAACCCGTGATTAATTCACGACATTGTTAGCCTTGAGCCTAATTTTCTTTCATCCTTAAAATCAAAAGTTCCCTGTGATCGGAGAATTATAAATCAAAGTATTTTTGACGTTATCTAACAAAAAATGTCTATATTATATTGATGTGTAAGGATCCTTAATAAGTCGTGCTGAAAAATTTGAGATCGATTGCGTATTTGTGAATTGTTTTCACAAACATCCAAATATTACACCGTATTAACACCAAGTTAAGTCATCTCCCATACCATCAAAAACGACGGGATCGTATAACTTTATCGTGGAAGTATTTAATGGACCTATAGAATACATTACGAGGAGGGAATAAGGGCGGACAATACGACGTAATAGGAATTTCCGATGCCACAATCCTCTGTATTCATTATTGTGGATTTTGGGGATGACTCAGACACAATAGGTAGGTTATCGAACTCGGTTGGAGGAAAAAAATCGGATATTAAACCATCCACACCCTCTGACGCACCCGTCTTTGTAGTTGGGGGTTAAACTCAAACGTTCACAGGTAAACCGGTCCTGCTGTAATTTACAACACCGTATTACGCGTGAATGAGCGGCAGATAAGGATCCTGATAAAGACTCCAGAAAGATTGCACTTTTTACCGTTCTTTCTTCTTTTACAACTTTTTGATTCGTATCGAATAAAGAATAGGTTATTGTTGTATTAATGGTACTTTTTGGACTGACAGCTGGTGGTATACGGGGTTATTTTTTAGGAATAAAAATCTTTTTTTTTTTGCGAATACGTTCCTAACGCAGCGCCCCAACTGTAGCTCGTCGTTATGGCATTATTCCCGCTAAAAATACATACAAAAACATTACCTACTTATTCGGATTCTCAGATAATCGATTAATAACAATTTAATCGCATTACAGCATAAACAAAGCATAACTTATCGTTAACAATACTTGCAGAATCAATCCGGCAAATAAGATTAAACCAAACAGTTTATCAAGTAAAACCGAGGCAGACATTTTTTTTTCAACCCCAAAGGGCATGAGTTACGTCATAAGCTCACGCTATTCAGCAATTAATGGGGTGCAGCTGCATGCAGCCGTAAAGTACGAAGGTATGGCAGACGCACTTCAACAGTGAGCAAAGGGGACTTCAATCACTAATGTTGAGTAAACACGAGTCGAAGAAATAAATCCAGAAAAGTCCTGCAAAGCGACGTGACGCTTTATAGCTCTTTCCCAGTATTTTTCCTCTGACGCACTCCAAAAGCATCCTTATTGCAAATAATATAAAGACTACAACGATATTTTTATGGATTTATCGTTAGTCGAATAGAGCTGTAATTTTTGTGAAGTGAAAAGGATTCCTTGATATAAACAACAAACTAAAAGAGATACTAAAATAGAACATACGAATTCATTTGTTGGTTATGTTGAATGCCTATAAATATTCGAGGACTTGTGTGCATTCTGCATACTATGCTATCTATAGTTTCTCGTCATCCCTCTTTATATAACTACCATGATACATACGAATCTGTCACATATTTGGTTCGCTCAGTTTTAACATAGAGGTCGAACGTGACTTTGTGACGTTTTAAACAGTTCGCTCATTAATTTGTACCTTTTGATATTAAATCGCATTGCAGATAAATCAAGTACCGTCTGGGATTCTCGACACGTTTCGTATCGAATTAGATACCTAAGTTGGGAGTTAGGAATCTATGCCTTGGAGATGGCAATGACAAGCATAATCACCCCCTTCCGAAGGTCTGATGCGATTAGGGAGAATTTCACAACTGAAACAACATTTTTCTAAAATGTGTTCAAGAATTGTATGAAGACATGATCATCGACAGTACATGGCTGTGGTCTATATTTTTGTATTGATTGCTTTTTGTTTTTCTGGTAATATCCGGTCTTAGAAGTCAGAAGGATCAAAGTAGTAGTACAAACAATTTGAGATTGCTTTACGCCAAAAACCCCTTTCCGAAACACAGACCAAATAAAGCAGAGTTCAATACGAAGATATGTTCAAGAGCTTGGGAACATTTCAGCGAAATGCACATTGTACAATAAATTCCATTGTCTCATAAAACATTACAAATTGCATCTTTAAAGCAAACCCGCGAAACCAGTCCTACCGTTTAGAGATGTGCTCACGCCATCGCCATTGCACAAAAACGGGACACGAATAACTTCTGAAAATCGATCTCACGCAGTTTAAATCATTACTTGAGCCGTCCCGTATATATTAAGCGCTCTTTGCGATGATTTAAGTTTACAAATGTAATTAAAATTAACCATGCCATGTAGTGTCCCGCTAAGGAGGACCACCCCGGCCTTTTTCAGTGACTAAGAACTCATATAAATCAGTTAGGCAGCCAAATCAACCTGTCAAACTGATAACATCGCTGTGCCAACATTTTTTTCAGTACACGTTGCGAACAACATAGATGAACATAGTGAATGTTGCAATGTCCATTTACACGTGCTGGATCAAACAAGCAAGGTGATTATGTGACCGGTAACCCGTTACTATCAGCCGTGATTAAAAAAGGCCAGTTTAGGTCAAGCACTATCTTGGTCCCAAAATAAAAAAAAATATAGCAAACGTTCTCTAAAAATGACAACGGAAAGAGCTTTATTATGTTATGAACTTATGACAATTAAAAACTGCAGCCATTTCACTTAATTACGCAGTCATTGCCCTGGTGTGGATTGTCTAGTTCTCTACAATGTCAATACAGCGCGGTTGGGTCGAGGCATCCCGGGATCTAGGTCATGGCTGGGGCCTGCGTAATCCCGGGATCGTGCACCGCGTCACTATCCTATATTTTGTATACAGAGATGGTTTATTCATATTAATTTCTGTGGTGAGAGCATTCGAATGGCCGTTTGAAATACATGTTGATTGTAATCAGGCTAGCTTGTGTGAGCAGCAATGTGTTAATTAATTAAATTCTGGCACTGCACTGACATTTTATGCTATGTATTTGTGTAATTAGACTGCAGTACACATTTTTTGAGTTAATGAAACATCAAATGAGTCCTCCCGTTCTGATAAGAGCGAAAGGGACTGTCAGACTGTTACTGCTTAACCTTACCTTTTGCTTTCTATGGCCAGTGTCTTTTCAAGATAGTTCCGCGACCCTAGCAGCCTTTAATATTCCTGGGGCAGGCGTCTCTCTATGAGGAGTTAGCTGTATCTAGATCTACCACGCAAGCCCAATTTGGATTGTTTTCAAATTCGGTACCAAGACAAGCATGTTTCCTCATGATGTTTTCCTTCACTGTTTAGAAAATAGTGAATAAATTCTAAGTCAGTAGGGGAAAGGTGTACGAGATGATTCACCTAAGGGAGATTGCTTGTAGATTAAATGATATTCTACTTAGCGCGAATGTAAATACGTATATGCATAGTAAATTTATTTATCTTATTGTTGTCATACTCAAAATTTTAATTTTTTTGATGTTTTACTATTAAAAAAACACGTTTTTAAAACGTTGTCAAAGGATCATCTTGTACACCCCGGTGTCCAAGATGGTCCTTGCGGTAGGGGCAAGATGATCCCAGGATCCAGGAAGAGAATTACCTAAATAAAACCATAATCTGGGTTTATTTTTCACCTAAATATTAGATTGTACCGACAGCCACTTTATTTTTGACTTAGCCCGCCTTTTTAGTGACATTACAGGCACCCCAAACTGTTTACTTGCTGTGCTATTATGGCATGCTGTTTTTAACAGCATCCAGCGCTTTGATCATGGAGTCTTCCGACCACAACCCGCGTTTAGTATTTTTTTATAATTAAGGGGCATAGTCTAAAACAAAATAAAGTATTTATTGTTATTATTTAAAATCGACTACATTTTTTAAATAATATGTAGTCAGTACATATTATTATTATTAATTAAGTCATATTTATTAAAAAAATACATAAACTAAAACATAATAACATACAAATGGTTAAAAATATCCCCGAATAGTAGGTAAAAATACCGGTGTACAAGAAGATCCATGGGGATCATCTTGTACACCGGTAACATAATCATCTTGCCCCAACATAAACTTTTTTATTAAATGTTCGATAACTTAAACGATGTGATTTGAACTGTTACTATGCTGTTAAAAAATCAAAATAGAGCAATATACAAAGCTAACTAATACAACAGCCTAGCAATAAAGTACCTAGAACAAATTAGAAATAAGCTTCAAGTCAACCTTACCTGAGATCAAAGTCACGGAATATTTGTTTTGTTTCTCAAAAAATTTGATTGTCACTCTCGACACCATTACTTTTCACTGAGGCGGGGGAATATCGGGGACTACATTTTACCAATAAAAACAACTAGATGACGCTACTGGCTTCGTTGCAATATAAAAGGATCATCTTCCCTCAACGGATCATCTCGTACACCTTTCCCCTATTATAAAATATACGAGTATATCAATGCAGATGAAATACAAACGGTATTTTTTTGCTTTTCAGTTAAACGTTGGTTCACCACAAGAAAATTGAAATCGATTCATACTTATGGGAAGCAAAAAGTTATCTTGAAGCCTCCAAGGTTGAGTATTGAATAGGGATTTTATCGAATGGCGTGCTTTATCTTACTGTGACTTCGCGTGCCCTGAGATGAGAGTTTTATACGGAGGCGAGGTCAACACTACACTATTTTATGAATGAAGAGGCTATGTCCAGCAGTGGACTACTATAGGCTGATGATGATTATTAAATGTAGCTGTACCAAACTTAGAATATATTTTTGAACACATCTTGAATGGGGAAGGCCGGTCAAAGCTAATTGTAGATGGCGCCACCATAGGTAAGTCCTAATCCGACCAATGGGGTAGTACTATTTTGAAGTACCTATAAGATTTGAGCCAATGACGATGCTTGGAACAAGCTATGCTAGCGCCATTAGTTCCCCAGTTGCCATCCCCATTGGGACAAACCCACCACACTATTCCCAAACCACTGCAACTCCTGAAAGCCAGAATCAACAGTGGCAACCACCAGAAAAGCGCCGAGACAATGAAGCTCGACGTGTCCCGGCGAATGAATTTACCTGTCTTGGATCCTGCAACGAAATTAATCGGAAAAGAAGAGTGGAGGAGTAGGAAAAATATGTTACCACTTCCCTCCATGCAAGCAGGAGACAGAACAAAACAAGGCCAATAGGCACAAAGGGATTTTACAACTGGGAGAAGCCCAGTTGCCTGGCACCACGGGCAAAAATGACTACTAATATTAATGGGTCCTAAATTGTGAGCTGCTATATTTGATTTCAATAATAGGTATAGCAAAAACGCTTGAACGCACGGAAGTTTGTTCGAGTTTCCACAAGGTCCGTATAATAAATGACTCCAGATGTAGTATGTATAGTATCCAACATAATATTGCGTTCGTTCTGCCAAAGAATACACTCCCATAGAATATGATGTGCTGATTGTTCATATTCACAATCAGATGTTGAACATTGACAGAAAGGGAGAGAACAAGCTTGAAGGAAAATAATTTACTTTTAAAGTTTTAGAAATTGGGCAACACAGTGATCCACCTCCAGCCACGTCCTAGCCAGACGCTCACGAACGGATGGAAATAATTTGGTGGAGGTGCCGCCCTTTGATGGAATTATCCCACCTACATTGCCATTCGGATAAAAGTTCTTCCCAGACTTCTTCTTGAATTGGAAATGTTATCGAAGGTTTTAACAAAATAACCTAGTTAACAAGCAGCATACAACACAAAAGGTGTTCTAAAGCTACACCTCTGCCTTACCCCATGGGAATTACAGGAGACGTGTTATATTACAAAATAATCCAAGTTACGTACAACACGCACGATCGTAAACTCTCCAACTTCATGCATTAAATAAGCCCCGTTGTATAAATACGCAGTGTAAAATAATTCACCGATAAGATTTAATATGTAAATCTAATTAATTAAGCCCTTTTATTATTATTCACAGGCCAGTCACGCAACCTAATGTCCAAGTATTTCAAGCTTTCAGTGTAATAGGATATTTCATTTTGAAGTTATTTTGTATGAACTTACTTATTTTTTCTTCGTGGGGGTTGTCTCAAGACGAGTATAATTTTCATATACTTTATTCAGACACAAAATTGAGTTTGCATTGAAAATATTGTCCTGTTAATTAGTCTGGTAAGGAAGTTATTTAAGCCATCACTGAGTTTGTTAAAGAAAAACATCGTGTGGAAATCGCTACTACATCTAAAGAGCAAGGGTCGTGTGAACAGAGGCGTTTGCCTTACAATTCACAGTAAAAGACTGCTGTATTCTATTTCCTTTTCTTGAATTATGACGGATACAATCGTGAAACCACCGGAAATAAAATAAAAACCAGTTTATCAGTGTGTCAATTCCATCATAATTCGTTCAGACGGTATCAAAAAGTAACAGACAGACCGACTTCTTTTCGTAGTTCATGTTTTAGTGGTAAGTACGGACATCCTCATGCACTTTCATAAAGACTAATAGGTCTATCAAGATTCATCTGAGCACGGCCACGGTCACATTAAGGCTCAAGTTGAAAGTTAACACATAAAGACGACGTGTAGGCACCTACTTAGGTTCTTTATTATCGGATGTCATCACACTTGGGACTCAGATGAATGAGTTGGCCGTGACATCATGTTATAAAGCTGATATAATAATTAAGAAATTGTACGAGAGCTCATTCTTTTGCTATCTGTGAGTCTAGTAATTAAAATGGCCTCTGTATGCAATTAATGTTCGGTACAAATAGTTGAATTTTGTCATAAACTCTTGGGTCGGATACATTAACCTTTTTCGTCCCAAAATTTACACTGGCATTATTATGTTGGTTTAAAATTAAAACGCTTCGAAAGTTCAATGTCCTGTTTGGACAACATTAAATGCAAAACCAATCCTGAGGTTCGCTTTTACCCAAACTCCCAAACTATTGAGTTAGGAACCCCAAAATAAGTACAGAAACAGGACCCTAAACAACTATTGGAAATAGCAATCGATTTAGCTCTCCCCTACCCAAACTTGCTTGTCTAGCGAATCGATAACGAATTCGCGGTATAGATACAGATAGATAGAGAAGGTACACGGATACATTAGATCCGCCCAAAGAGCCTGAAGAAATAAATAATACAACATTCAAGAAGAAAACTCCCCTAAGAACTTGTAGTCAAGGAAACTTTCAGACCCTCATTCATTATTGTATTTATATTTCCTTAATTCTATAGAAGCAGTCGAGTGCGAACTGCTCTAGTCTGAGTGGTTGGATCAGTAAATAAATATACACTTCAAGTCCTCAATGGGGGTATCGATCCCGCAAAATTATACATCGCATTCGAACTGTGACGTTTTGAGAGCAACTTTTTATTCACACAATAAAGATTTATTCCCAGTATTTATGAGTTCATCTAGAAATGACTGGGGCGAATGCCAAGTGGCACAATAAATCTCAACTATATTTTTTGCTTCATAAGACTTAATTTGGGTTGTGTAGCTACATCAGGGTCATAATTATTCAATAGGAGTGACAGTTTATGATGGCCGACATTTTTGTCGTTTCCTTATAATGTTAGAGAACAGAACTTGTTGGAAAGGAAACGGAACGCAATAAAATCGGGGTCTTTATTGAACTTGTTTCTTCAAATTGTTTGAACTGATGTTGGAAAGTTGAAAACTACAGGATCGTATATTAAGTTGGCAACAGAACCGCGGCATGCGTGAAACTTTCAAGTTTTACATTATTGCATGAATTATAAGTGGATTAAAGGCTATTTGTATAATAACTCAAATATAAAATAATCTGCATATTGTTACAAAGCTTTTATGTACCATTTTAGATCGTTTGATCCATGTGTAATCGATAAAACCATATTATTCAGATCAAGACTACTGCTTAGCAGTTTATTAATATTTATTAATATTTTTTGCGGCTAAGAAACCGCCCTAATAGCTTCACTTAATACAAGCACCATTAAAACAATGCCTCAAGTAAAATTAAGTATAAAATCTGGGGCGTCGCGGCGCCTCCGCCGTTAAGGCGCCGGCTCAGGAAGAAAGCACATACATACATACTTTTAACATAATTTCATGTTTTTCTAAGACTTGAGTAAAGTGGAACACTGCAAATGGGACGCTACAAGTGAGATTACTAGAAATGTGAGAAAGTTACAGTTAGATAGAGCTTTCGATTGTGAGACGTATAGCTCAAAGTTGATCTTGTAGTAGTTTTGTTGCTTACAATTATTTGTCAAATACGGGTATAACTCCTTTTTTCCGTTCAAGCCATTGGACATAAGCATACGGAGTGTATCGCATTCAGAAAACGGTAGCTTAAGCAAAACAGTGGCAAAACAACTAGGATAATTGGCTTCCATTTTCCGTGCTATGGGTGAAACGTCATTCAAAACATATATACTAGAAAAAAGTAGAAGTTAGCTTTCGCTGCAGTGTGTTGACGTAACTATCGGCATCAACGTTATAGCTCCCAAAAACTAACGTAACTCTCTTGACTTATTTCCTGAAAATTCAACATGTAAAATTCCCAAAAAAAAAAGAAAGAAATACTCACATTGAACATTGATGTAGACATCCTTATACACGTAACCGATAGAGCTGGTGGCGTTACAACCGTAGTTTCCAGTATCCTTCTTCACCAGGTTTGTGATGGTGATGGTATTCGCAGACACTTGTCTCCTGGGGTTGGGTTCAGCCTGTTCGATGGGCTTGCCGTTGTGGATCCAGGTGATCTTGGGCACGGGAGTACCGCTGGCTTCGCACTTGATCTCAGCTGTCTCGCCTTCCGCGAGGTTTTGGATCTCGGGCTCCACCGTGAAGAATGGAGCGGCTAGGGGACGAAGAAGTTCAGCGTTAGTATAAGTTATTGAGTGAGTTTATATCTGAACTCGATCAGTACATTTGAACCCCGTTCAAGAGCTGTTCAAGTCATCATGTTTACGGTCCTTAAATGTTTGGCTGATGGCGGCGCGTGTATCGGATCATTTAGTTCCCTTCAAAATGGTTGAGCTGAATATTATACTGAAAGCTTTTATAATTTGCAATTTTGCATCTGAATTAATTCTTGACACATCAAACAACCTTAATTCAACCTACAACAGTTTTATTCACAGTATCGCGCACCATCTTTAATGTTTGTTTGTAACAAAGTATACACCAAGAAATAAGCCTAAACGTTGGGAGGCGCCTAATTAGCATAAATTACAATACCATAATGTCGTATTGATGCCTCTTGATCCTCTATTTCCCTGTTATTTGAAGTTTGTTTATGTTTTATATCAACCTAATGTGATTTTTATAAGTGGAAATTAAATTAAACTGGTAATTATTTTCAGATGTATCACATGAAATATGTAACTTTCATCTTTTATTAATTTTATAGGATCTTATAAATGGAATCTTGGGTCGGTGCCATAGAAAATACATTTCTCACAAAAGCAGGTCAAGCTGAACATGGTTGAATGTACAGACTTCCATATTACGTATTACTGTATATTGTAGGTTAATAGAATGGAGAATAGATGATGTCAGAGGCCAAGTGTATGGCCTTTTAGGTATATTTACTGACATTTAATTCTGATGGTGAGTTTAACTAAATTAATGATTATTAATTCATATCGCAAGAATGAAGCTCTGTTAGCAGTTGGGCGGGGTCGTGGCATGCCGAAGACAATATGGTGGGGCGCTTTGATTTCCTCGTGAATTGGTGTGAAGGAACACAAACAAGAGAAGTGGAAAGAATGTACTGAGGCCTTTGCTCAGGAGTCGAAAAATATGGTGACAATATCCGCCTTATTACAAAAGGGGTTTAACTAAAAACCCACGGATTTAAATCACGTAAAACTACAGTTTTCACACAAACCTTATTACAAATCGTGGTTTTGCGATAAACCATGGTCTAACAGTTGTAGCTGTCAAAGGTGTGTCAAAGTTTCATATAGCAACTTTTTCATTATGTTATTGTTTTTATGTTATTTTCACCCAAAATGGATTTAAACATGATAGATTGTTTAGACAATGGTTCAAATGAAGGTACGAAACTCCACGTTTTATCTAAGTTTTGTAATACGGTGAAATTTAAACCAAATTTAAACAAAACAAACTAAATGGTTCTGCAGATAAGCCTGGCCTTGTTAGTCCAGGCTTAAACCAAGGTTTATTTAGTTTTTGTAATAAGACCGGATCGGCTTTATTACAAAACGTGGTTTAACTTAGACCAAGCTTTAAATCAAAAATGAATATTTGAATTTCGAACTTTATTTCTACTGTCGTAAAGTTATTAATACAAAAACCGAGTTTAGATCCCGGTCTAAGTTGTCAATGTGCATTTTAGAATTTTATAGCAGTTGGAATAAAGTTCGAAATTCAAAAATTGATTTTAGATTTAAAGCTTGGTCTAAGTTAAACCACGTTTTGTAATAAAGCCGGATAAGTTTAAAATATGGTATTACTCTCGTCCGTTCGCGCCCAACACTAAGCACTGTATAGTAACTAACTAAATAAGCTTCTCAAAACCTCAATTACGTATAACATTATTTAGTAATTCTAGACTACGGATGTACTAGGTAGCATACGACTAGTAAACTTCGTTTATGCACCAATTCTTCATAACTTATCCAACAACAAAGAAATAAACAAAACTGACTACACATTCTATCAAGCGACTTTTCCTCCATTTTCTATTGTGTATCGCATTTTAAATCACAGTAGTCGAACGACGGTAGTACGACAATGGCCGCGGCGATTACGGCAGAGTGCATGCCACACTCAAGTGCTCGCAATCTAGACGAATTGTTGACGAAACAAAATGGAGAAGAACTACAGGCGTAAGCAAGCCTCAGGCTTTCATATGTTCTCCTTAGACGAGAATTTTTAAGAAAGGAAATGTTGCTGTTTAACTTTGCATGAACGAAATACTGGTAGAGGTTTTTACTTCTGAGAAACGGTAACAAAAGAAAAATATGTTTTCTTTTTACAAACAACGGTTTAAGACGGTATAATAATCATATGCCAGTATTTCTCCTCGATTTAAAGATATTACAAAGGTCTAAAATTTTGAAGGTACTTGTCTAATCTACAGGCAGTAACATGCGAAATAAATCCTAAATCCGGCAGATCTAATCGGCACTACGGACGGAGGCATGATCCAGAAATCAAATCAGGAAATTATGTCCGACTAGACAAACTCCAGACATACCCTTTTTATCCAATAAACTTTATTAATAAGCCAGGGGTGGCGGGGGTATCGATTTTCTTAACGCACTCTGTCGCCCAGAAATTAACATGGAAATGACTTTGTGTTTCTCGATCGAGATCAAAACTTGATATTTTATCTCGACATAAATTAAAATCGAAATTGCTTTGACGTATAAACCTTCCATAATAAGTAATTTTGTTACGAGGAACGAATATTTCTTTAAAATTGACGAGATATTCTATTATTAATACTGTTTTTAGAACAATATCTTAGTGTCTAGGGTAGTCCCTCCTAAATCTCCTCTTAGTAAAAAGTTGGGTCGAAGTTGGATATCTCGTTATGAAACTCAAATTGTATTTGGTAGGACACCTAACAATGCGCGGTGATGACAGTTGGAAGTAAGACGATTAAGTGACGTCCACGGACTGGGAAATAAAACGGTTGTCCGGTAGCGGCATGGACACGACATTGTGGCTATATCGAGGACATAGAAGGCTACCACAGAATTGTGACAAAAGGCAGAGGAGAGGAGATCAGAGATATCCAGGGTTCAGTAAATGTGGTCGATAGTGTTGAAAGTAGTCGCAAATCATATCAAAATCTATGAAGATGGATCATAATAAGAATAACAATCCGTTCTATTATAAGGCCGGCCTCCAAACCTCACGTAATAAAAAGGGCCGGACGTTTATCCAGCAGTACGGGAACCGGGTTACCGAGTTATTTGCGTGCATGACAAGTGATTACGTCATCGACATGCGTGTCGACTTGTGGACATCAGATACAATAAAATGTACCAATACCACTACCGTGTGGTAAAATGCATTTTTGCGCGATTAAAACACTCCATTTGAGATGCATTAGGTTCTTACAAAACTTCACATTTTACGATTTTTTCACGGCGCAATAAAAACTGAACATCAAGTAAATAACAAACAAAATATGTATTTGTATATCGAAAGTAAAGCTGACTCAGCCATCAGTCCGGAAAACCCGTAGGGTGGGAGAGAGATTCGACTACGGATGGCTATATGGACTCAGAATTTATTACCCTATATCGTATGCCTCGAACGTGTCGTAAGAAGCATTTGAGAGATTACTGAGGAGATGGGTGGAGGACACCTGTTACCTAATAACATAACATGGGTGTCGGTTATTCATGGTGTTAGCTCCCCCGTCGATTGATGTAGTGAAATATAGGGATTTATTATTTGGAATAGATATGAACTTGTCATAAGTGATGAGATAAGTGGCTCGCTTTTGTGGGGGACAGACACAGGTTTTGAAACCTGACAATTGCAGACACAAGCCGAATCTACAATACAGTGAGCTGGTGCAGTAATCAATCCTTGTTTTCTCCGTAAATGAAGAAACATTTGCTCAGCAGTGAGAAAATATACAATCAATATGTTATCTTCCATAGCAATCCACACTCGGGAAACTGACAAGGTTCCTCATCGACAAAGGGAAGCCTTCGACTCCCGCCTTCCTTGACACAACTCCAACGGAAGGAAGCGAAAGGTCACAATCACAATGATTGCCTGAGTGGCCAACATTTGCGGCCATGTTTGTACAGCCGTTATATTTTAATAGCTCCCTCAAGGGACTTCATGCGAGGAATTAAATATTTTCGGCTAATATCATGTGTGTGCCATATGCTTTCTCACAATAATAGTCTAAAAGATGATGTCACTGGGCTTATACGGAATTATCGTCAAGTAGAAGTTTGACATGTGAACAAAAGTTTGTCAAATACGAATATTTTCGTCTGTTCTTGTCGTTGATTAAGCATAGCAACAGACAAGGCAATAATGATAATGAGACAAGGACAAACTTATTAGATCTAGAACAAGCAACTGAGACAAATGTATTGTTTTTGTCTGGTCCTAGTTGTAAGCCAACCACTAAAAAAAATCTAAAAACCCACGTTTTTAAATGTCCTAAAAAGAAGAAAATAACCCTACGGGGCTGAGAGAGGGGCCACTCAAAACGTGGGGGCGTATATTATATAAGGGATTATTTATGGGATATATTTACATGACGTGAGATCGTAGGTGTAACTTGCAAAGATACGCCCCCACGTTTTGAGTGGTCCCTCTCTCAGCCCCGTAGGGTTATTTTCTTCTTTTTAGGACATTTAAAAACGTGGGTTTTTAGATTTTTTAAATCTATTAATTATTTTATTATTTTTATCATTGTTCATCGGGTTTGAAGCTACCCTGAAAATTTCAGCCTGCTAGCTTATCAGGAAGTGCCTCAAAGCCTGTCCACCATCTTGGACGTCCGCCATATTGGATTAATAGCCTAGCCTAGCATAAGCCACATGACTATATTTTTCGTATTCCTGACAGCAAACCCTTTCATTTGATACCCATATCACGGGGGTGGATTTCAAACAGCCAGTCTACCACCTTGGACGTCCGCCATATTGGATTTAAGTCACGTGACTATTTTTTTCGTACTCCTGATAGCAAACCCTTTCATTTGATATCCATATCACAGGGGTGCATTTCAAATAGCCTGTCTGCCATCTTGGACGTCCGCCATATTAGATTTAAGTCCCGTGACAATTTTTTTCGTATTCCTGACAGCAAACCCTTTCATTTGATACCCATATCATGGGGGTGGGTTTCAAACAGCCAGTCCGCCATCTTGGGGAGGCCGCCATATTGGATTTGTTATGACGTTTCTTAGCCAGTCAAGTATTGTCATCAGAACTCAAAGCGTGTACAAAATTTCAGCCTGCTAGCTTATCGGGAAGTGCCTCAAAATTGAGTTGCAAAAGTCCAACCGGAACGACAAACAAACAAACAAACAAACAAGAAAAGTGAGTGTATAAAAACGTGGGAAAATAAAAACTATCAGTAACAGTTTACACGTGAATGTCAAAGGCTATCGCCTATCGCTACTTCATAAGCTGTTTTGCGTTGACAATTGAACTATAGCAACCTTTTTGTATGATTTTTTGATACGGATGTTTAAATAAACTTTCCATCAAAAATCCAACTTTTATAAAAAACGATAGACCAGAGGTTCTTCTCATGAATAAAAAGAAACGTAACCGGCGCATATGTGAATGTCATGTGAGATGAAAAACAAGTCATTTCGAATAAACCAGTACAATGTTAGAAAGGGAAATGTCAACCCATATCACGAGTATCACGACCCTATTTTATCCAAAAAATAATTTCATAAATTCGTGTCCCGAATTCGCGGCATTTTTGAAAAACGAACCGTCACCATCGTTCCTTTCATTTTTTATTTACAAGCGACAGAAATTACCAAATGAATTTATCATTTTTGAGTTTGAAAAGGTCCCCCTTAACTTTGAAAGCTATTTAGCGAACAAAATTGGAAAATGATTTTTTAAATTTGTAAATAGGATCCAAATTGGAAACTGTGAAACTCATGGGAACATGCCTCGCCTATCAGTGGGATGATATTAGTATCTACATGGGGTCCACCATCTAATTTTTTTTTATCAGATTTTTAAAATTGAAGATCAAAGCAATACCTTTGCATGAACTAAGAAAATGAATAGATTAATTTTGACGATAATTACATTTGCATAATTTTCGGCAAAGCCTCCAAACACGCCTTCTAACGTCTGCTTTATTCGGACCATAAACAATTATTTATTCATTACGTGCGCATCCAAACTTTATAGAGGAAAGCGGAAATGACGCTGGCACGATTATTAGCATCATTATGGCGGGCCCTTGCAAAGGTACATTTACAATCAGCATTGCGGAAATGGCGTCTGTTCGTAGGGACGGCTTTATTTGGTACGCTGTCTGTATTGTTTGCTGGACGACAACAGAATAATTAGGAGGCGGCCCTTGTGACACCATTTTGAAAGTCGCGCCTTGTAAAGAGATCCAGGCTGCTGTTTTTCTCACTTCCGAAGATAAATTCGAGATTTTCAGGTGGATTTTTAGGACGAGACGAATTCAGAACTTCTGAGACACGAGTTAATGTTCATGTATAAAAAGCTATTGAAGAAATACAAAACGTTCTGAAAACAATTGCTACAAATCAACCTCTTTACCGTAGCCAGAGGAATCGCTGCCTATACTATGTTTGTTCTAGCTAGTCTAAAATAACTGAAGTGAAGACATGGTTCGGCAAGGGACATTAAAATAGAGGATTTAGGGCATTTCCTTTATGGCGAATAGTGACCACGTGCCCATAAAAATGCGTATGTAACTTTTATAGCGGCACGGCAAGTTTATTTGATTGTTCAGAATTGTTTACGTGTTTAGCCGTCCCTAATCATTTCGTACTAAAATATTCGTTTGTACCTATTTGCACAGAAAACCTTAATCCTATTACATTTCTGTACTGTATATCGATTTATATGTTCGAGTCTAATCTTATGAACGTGTGATGTAGGATGACTCTGCACAGGCAAAATTTAATAAAGCCAAGCTGTGACCAGAAGTGTACCTATTTCTTTTAAAGGACTAAATTTTGTGTAATATTGAAGTCTACCAATTCAGATGGAGGATATTACGAATCAATTACACATGTAACTAAAATAGCAAGGATTTAGAATAGCTCGACTGCTATATGCATAGCTATAGCATTAATTTATATATAGCATTAATTTTTCAGACAATTTTGTGACAATAGCAAAAATTGGCTAATCATCATCAATGAACCGCTGTTTTCATTTTACTTAAAAGATTTATTGCCACAGAATTTTAATTACCAGCAAACCTGAAGTTCTAAATAGGATCATACGATATTTGCTTGTGTTTGTTTGGCTTTAGGTCAATAAAAATCCAAATTCATTGGCATCTAATAAGGCTTTACAATTTTGGCATGTCAAAATTAAACCGGAATGTGTCCCAAAACCACCGCTTGCTACTTCCACGCGTTTGAACTGCGGAGAAAAACGAGCTGCAGTTCTGATTTTTGGTTTTATCGGCTGCTTAAACAAGGATACAACATTTGATAATAGAGCCTATTGTCATGATTTATTAGATATTTTATAAATATTATACACATTAACGCCAGAGTCGCGAATTCCTTAAATTTTCTATGGAAAGAAAAACTCGAACGCGAGCATGATTTGAACGATGCTGAGATGCTCTAACCAACTGAGACAATTTATTACATTAAAACTATAGAACTCACCTTCAATAAGAAGCGTAATGGAATATGATTCAGGAGTTCCAACACCGTTGCTGGCTTCGCAGGTATACGTGCCCTGGTCTTCGTACGTCGGGTACTTGATCACCAGCGTCTTGCCGTAGTTGTCCTGGGTGATGCCTTGGGACGAGATGATGTTGCGCCCGTTTTTCTTCCAAACAATTTGAGGTAAAGGCCTGTAGAGGATTGGGACGGTTTGAAAGAAAACCTTTCACGAAAATTATCATATTAAACTAGATATACTGATCCCATTAGTTATTGGAAGGTTGAAATAAAGACAAGAAACGGATTGTCCGTTTCATTTTTACCAAAACGAAAATTGATATATATCGCAGCATATTTTTCGCCGAATTTCTATAATGACAGGATAGTATAGCCTTCTAAAAATGCTCTGTGCTACTGAAGTGTGTGCTATATAAACATAGACCCAAATATTAATATTCTTAAGGTCTAGCTATAATGACCATATTGACTATTCTAAATATAGCCCCAATTCGTTAATAAGACCGTAGCTAGGCCAGAGAACATGCGGTGAATTAGCGGCACGTATGAAACCCGATAGCGGAGAGAAAAGCCCACTCGCGGCCACTCATGCACGCGTAGCGGGGGCGCAATAGGTCAGTACCTGCACTGGATACCGCAGGGTTACCAGTGCAAAAATATAAGAATGGCTTAACCTGGATAATTTAAAAGGTTTTGGTAGTTCTTTATCAGGGTGCGCCAAAGTTCACCTAAATTTTCAACTCCGATAATTGGAAATCCGAAAATGTTCTTCCTAACTTTTTTCATCTTAACAATCACAATTCGTTACTTTAAACCTTGCAAACAGAAATAGAAGCCCCGCGTCGCGGGGCTCCTATTTCGAGCTACCTTGGTCGGTGGTAGTCGGCAATTTGACTAAAGATGCAAGGGCGAGCGTATATTATTGAAACTACCAAGGTAGCTCGACATACGTTTAGGGATAAAAGCGTTATGATAAAAAACAGCAGCGGCTTTATTACAAAACGTGGTTTAACTTAGACCAAGCTTTAAATCAAAAATGAATTTTTGAATTTCGAACTTTATTTCTACTGTCGTAAAGTTATTAATACAAAAACCGAGTTTAGATCCCGGTCTAAGTTGTCAATGTGCATTTTAGAATTTTATAGCAGTTGGAATAAAGTTCGAAATTCAAAAATTGATTTTTGATTTAAAGCTTGGTCTAAGTTAAACCACGTTTTGTAATATTTATTACAAAACGTGGTTTTGGTTTCCGTATGAGTTTAAAATATATTTACAATAATGATATTATTAATTACAATTTTCGGAAACATGAGTGTTATGAACATCGCCGGTAGCACTACAAATAGTATGAATGAAAACTTTAGGATGAAACATTTTAGGAAGAATGATCATTCGGATTACAAATCGTTAGGAAGAACAATTTCGGGTAAAGAACTTTAGGTGAGCCAATATGGACCCTCTTTAGCTACCTAACTTTATACTCTTATATCATGAGAGGGAATGATAAATGGGAGGTTTCATGCAAAGCTCGGCTCAGATGGCGCTACCAGCGCATGATGTCATTTACTGTATGATTAACTTGACATACACTACACCACAGATAATATAACTACCCACTCGAAGCTACACTTGAACGTTGTATACGTTATGCGATTGTTGAACCACTGAAGGATAAAACTCGCAATGAAACCTCCTATTGACCGCCGATGCTTTTGATATTAATGCAAAATTGAAGCAGGGTTTTTACATATTTCAAAACAAGTTATTACTAGCAAGACAGACCTGCATAACTTAAGGAGAAAAATTAAAAAACTAGCAAAGCCGGTCGATGACGCCTACTTGTCTAACAACCCTATTTACAGTGTCGCAAACGCAGAATCGACGCGTCTAACCTAAAATCTCGGGTTACACATCTAGAATGCCAGACTCCCACTTGTTTGGGCATGAATGAAATCATGCCACGTATCATCTATATGAACAGCTGGCTAACTGATAGCAAAGCTACGTCTTACTTAACCATATTTGACATAGATAGTTGGAATTCAGTTCCAAAGTTGGCTCCTGTATGCAGTAGTTAGAAGTCTAGTCACCCCTTTAGTGTTTCCGTCAATTACGCGCACCTATGTAGAATATAGAACTGTTTCGCAGAACAAGGGGCAATGTACTGAATGTATATTATGTCGCGCTCGATAATGCTATAATGACACCACCGGGATAGTCGCTCTTTCCAAGGTAAATAAGCAAACAATACCTAGAGTATAGGTAGCTGATTAGATGTAACGCTCTTATGTCGAATTGGTGTTCGAAATTCGCAAAATGCGTAACCCTTCAGTTCGCGTGTCTACCATCCACGAACGACTATCGATTAGTCGACTCCTACAGACACAACACGATAAGTTTTTCATTGTAGTAGCGTTTATCTACTGAACAAAAGAATCAAAGATACTCACGTTCCACCAAAAATACAGTAAAGCTCCACTTTCTTCCCTTTCAGTGCCTTCTCGATCTTTCTGGTAGTATACTGCTTCACCGGCGGATGCTTGTTCAAGGTAGGCGCGATCCCCGTCTGCGTCACTTCCAAATATATCTTGTTGCCAAACTTGTACTCATTCCTGAAGATGGAATTAGCTGTGCAAATGTAGGCGAAGTCTACACTCGCGTCGTAACGAGTTACATTCGAGAACCAAAGGTTTCCTTCAGGATCTAAAGTCATGCGTGAGTTGTTGATTGTCTTGAGCTGTCCCTGGTCGCCTTGCAACATCCAGTAGACTTTAGGTTTGGGGTGACCGTCAGGTGGTTCGCAAGTGAGTTTGAAAGGTTTCCCTTCCTCTGCCTTGATGACTTGTTGGCTGTCTGTCTCCTTGAAGGAGTTGAGTTCAGCTCGCCGTACGTAGACGCTGTTGGACGCGGCTGTACCCCACTCGTTGTAGGCGAAACACTGGTACTGTCCGAGGTCCTCTTCGCGCGGCTGGCTGACCACGAGTGTACCGCGTCCAGATTGTTGGGAGATACGGTTGTCGTAACTCGTATACTCGAAGGGTTTGCCGTTTTTGATCCATCTGTACCTGTTTGGACAAAAAGGGTGATGTTAATAAGTGATATATTACTGTTATACGCAGCCGAAGTTTCGTATTGGAATCACAGATCTTTCTGCTGATATAAAAAACGTCGATATTGTCACAGATATTGTAGTTGATCCTAAAGTTACCTAAGTCATAAGTACCTTAGAGTGTCAGCATTATGACGGGACCCCCTTTTAGAGGGCCAAAGCCTGGCGGCGTCGCGGGTCTCACGAATTGCCGTGACCCCGGAACGTAAAGGGCTATTGAAGAACACCATGGATTTTAGTCAGTACAAGTCTGACAGTCCCTCCCGCTGTGACCTGGGAGGACTCAATTGATGATTTTACCACGCTAACAAAAAGTCAAAAGTACCTCCGAGCAGTATTTAATTTATTAATTTTATTTCAAAATATTGATTGAACGAATCTCAAAAAAATATTATTATGAAATAATGAGGAAAATAATTTTTTTCCTCGTTATTTCATTCATATTTATGCATATAGTTTAATAGGTTCGGGGTAAACTCTTGGAAATATTTTGATTTTACGTATGTACAATGATTCAATAGCTACAAGAATGAAATACCTATTCATTTATATTTAATAAGTAAACTATAAATGTAAAATACTTCACAATAATATTATTTGATTAATCACGCGCAAATGCGGTTTTCAAGTCCTCATGGACATTGTGATAATAATTTATCGCTATGAGTAAGAATATTTAGAGCTTGTTTTATGGGATAACTACCTAGAAGTTCCCACTGCTGGGACAAAGACGTCCACCACCACCAACACCACAATCAACATTAAGGGCCACTTGTTTGATCAATAGTTAAACTAACTATTGTTTAAATCCCACACACGTTTTTACTTTTTAGCAAATGATTATAAAATGTATAGGATTTAACAAGTTGTTAGTTTTATTACTAATGATCTAACAAGGCTGCCTAAACTAATAGGTCTTACACGAAAACTTGTCTGTAAAATATTCGTGAAAGACAACTCAAATGATATTAAATTCCCGCTTTCCATGTTTTAAGACTTGTAACTATGCAACAAATTATGAATTTAAGTGGCGGAAGGCGAGCCTCTAGCCGGAGGTTCAAGATTAAATCCAGCACTATTTACAGTCCTACTGCATATTTTCACTAAATGAATTCCTAGATGAAAAGTATGCTGTTGAATTTTTAACTTTCTGAACTAAGACCAGAGATGGAAATCCTGCAGTGTCCTTTAACTTAGGTATTCATTGGACTGACACGGACATAGAGGGTAAAACGCTCGCCGGGGTCTCGGAACTGTCCTAACGGGCCCTAGAACGTAAAGGGCAATTGAAGGAACATGGTGGATTTTAATCAGTACAAGTCTGACAGTCCCTTTCGCTTTGGTATTATTTAACAATAAATTCGTGGTTTTCCTGACATAACATTAAACAATATGTTATTAAAGCAATACATTTTCAACAATAGCTTTTCAATACATGACTTTCCCTTAGTCATACTTTGTTTTAACACTTTCATAATAATAATGTTGTTTTAAAAACTTTTAAATGTTTTATCCATCCTTAAAAAAGTAACTCTGTTTGTCCGACTTTTGATTTAACTGCTGAAAGAAATCCGATGACATTTGGTCAGATTCACAATAGCCTAGGCCTAGGATACGACGTACCTAATAGATATTAGACCCTAATAGATCAATTTGCGATCTCTAGCGGGCGTAGAAACGAGTTGAAGCCACAAAAAAAATCTTTTATCATTACTATTCTACACAATTTTCCAGATGTGGGGAATAGGTAATCTTCGACACAACACACCGTAAGTTACTGTATTACTGAGGACCATAACATTAAACATTTATTGATTACATTTTTCGGACAACTAAGAGCCAGCTTTCAAATAAAAACAGTTTTCATTTCATAAAAGGAGGTAAGACGCGATTGATTATCCAGATATAACAAGCTCAACGACCTGTCCTGTTTGCAAGTCGTAAAAGGCTAAAAGGGAAATAGGTACAGTAGTTAACCCACTTTTAGCTTACATTAGCTTAGTACGGACATAACACAACAGGCGAGAACTCAGGTAATGTAGGAGCCTAGGAGGGCTTTATTAGCCCACATGGGAAATGACTGGACGTTATGTAGATTTATGGAAGACTGGAATGCCACAAAACTAACAAGAGGCTTAGGTAAAGTTACTTTCGAGGTCTTAAAAGAACCTCTGGGTCATGGAACGCAAAGGGCAACCAAAGGAACGTGGACTTTTATGCAGCAAAAGTCGGACAGACCCTTTCGTTACGCTCCATACAGAACGAGAGAACTCATTTGATGCAAAATCATCACATTTAAAAGGTAAGTTTAGTAACTTCGGAAATACCAGGTTCTTCACCATGAAGTTTCTGCAACTCAAAAATGTGCTGCTGTTTATGGTTTACTTTCAATAAGTGCTAGGACCAGGTGTTGATAAAATCACAATACAGTTGTCTGCGTTATGTTGCGTCTGTAAACATTAACGCTAGTAATTTGTTTGCTAATTAAAATGATTATTTGATTCTAGAACTAGGTTTAAACTAAGTGGATCGACAGCGCATTTTGGAAGAGGCGTATGTCCAACATTGAACTGTGATATACAGAATTAATTGAAAGAGTGACAACAAATAAGGAGTATTTCCGAAAGAAATCTTGACAGTTACCAAGATTACTTCTTTACTAACATTCCTCAGTAATCCCAAATCAGTGATGCTTAAAGCCAGAAAATTTAAGCGCATTGAGCAAAACAAGTTCGATTAAGTTCTAGGACAGTGAGATCAACGCTAACAACAACTTTACGAAAAGAGAAAAACAGGTTGTAACCGTCATATTATTACACTAGCTTCTGCCCGCGACTTCGTACGCGGATCCTGTTGCTTATGCCAGCGACAACGGGGTCGTCAAAATCGAAAATCTGAAACTGGTCTGATGTCCAATACCAATATCCCGGTACACACTGGCCAGTAGAGTCAGATTTTTAATGATAGGTGTACCATCGTCATCGAAAATCAGTCCTAAAATCTTACCGCCTTCACCGCGTGGAGGTACTCCCAGCTTATGTTATTTTATAATTATACAGTGAAATTAGCGATAGCTTTGATTTCCACATTAGATGTTTCTGATCTTCGATTTTTATAGGTCAACAGGAAATGCAAATCAGACCGAGCAACTTTTGCTGAAACGTCATTCCTACAAATGTTATAGTGTAACGGGGCTCTTGGAGTTCCACAACAGGTGTTCCAGATCTTCGATTTTTATAAGTCAATAGAGAGTGCACATCAGATTGAACAACTTTTGCTGAAACGTCATTCCTACATATGTTATAGTGTAGCTGGGCGCTTGGAATTTCACAACAGGTGTTCCAGATCTTCAATTTTATACGTCAACAGAGGGTGCTCATCAGGCTGAAAACTCTTGCTAAGACGTCATTCCTATAAATGCTATAGTTTAGCTGGGCTCTTGGAGTTCCACATCAGGTGTTCCAGATCTTCAATTTTTATACGTCAATAGAGTGCTCATCAGGCTGAACAACTCGTGCTAAGATGTCATTCCTATAAATGCTATAGTTTAGCTGGGCTCTTAGAGTTCCACATCAGGTGTTCCAGATCTTCAATTTATATACGTCGGCAGAGAGTGCTCATCAGGCTGAATAAATCTTGCTAAGACGTCATTCCTATAAATGTTTTAGTTTAGCTGGGCTCTTGGAGTTCCACATCAGGTGTTCCAGATCTTCAATTTTTATACGTCAACAGCGAGTGCTCATCAGGCTGAATAACTCTTGCTAAGACGTCGTTCCTTTAAATGTTATAGTTTAGCTGGGCTCTTGGAGTTCCACATCAGGTGTTCCAGATCTTCAATTTTTATACGTCAACAGAGAGTGCTCATCAGGCTGAATAACTCTTGATAAGACGTCGTTCCTTTACATGTTATAGTTTAGCTGGGCTCTTGGAGTTCCACATTAGGTGTTCCAGATCTTCAATTTATATACGTCAACAGAGAGTGCTCATCAAGCTGAACAACTTTTGCTAATACGTCATTCCTTTGTATGTTATAGTTTACCTGGGCTCTTGTAGATCCACATCAGGTGTTCCAGATCTTCAATTTTTATACGTCGGCAGAGAGTGCTCATCAGACTGAATAAATCTTGCTAAGACGTCATTCCTATAAATGTTATAGTTTAGCTGTGCTCTTGGAGTTCCACATCAGGTGTTCCAGATCTTCAATTTTTATACGTCAACAGAGAGTGTTTATCAGGCTGAATAACTGTTGCTAAGGCGTCATTCCTATAAATGTTATGGTTTAACTGGGCTCTTGGAGTTCCACATCAGGTGTTCCAGATCTTCAATTTTTATACGTCGGCAGAGAGTGCTCATCAGGCTGAATAAATCTTGCTAAGACGTCATTCTTATAAATGTTATAGTTTAGCTGGGCTCTTGGAGTTCCACATCAGGTGTTCCAGATCTTCAAAATTATTTTCGCAGCAGAAAATGCTCATCACGTGGAACAATATTTGCTATGGTGCCATTTTTGTATCTCTTATAGTTTAGCTCGTCTGTTGCGGTTCTGCATCAGGTGTTCAAGTTTTCAAGATAAATTATAGCCTATGTGTTGCCCCGACTTAATATCTATACGACAAAAAAGAAATCATTCAAATCCGTCCAGTAGTTCCGAAGATTAGCGTGTACAAACAAACAGACACACAGACAAACAGATAAACAGACAAACAGACAGAATTTTTTTTTCGGATTCGTGCTCTATTACTGTTTCTAAACCCCCCTCAATTATTATTTTTTTAATATATTCAATGTACAGACACAGTTTTTTTACTCTCTTATTATATGTATAGATTTATATTTAGCGAATAAGCGTTATTCATACATGACATAATATTTCCGAGTGTGTCGTCGCCTTTTGCCTCGAGATGACTGCATTCGAACCAAGGCTGACTCACGCCATAAATTATTCATGGCCCCGCATTTATTTACTACTAATCTATCTATTACTTCGATGAATGGACCTTACTTATTGTGGTTTTTGTACGTTTGTTTGAATTTAATATTATAAAAGCTTTCAATTATATTATTGTAGGTAATTGGTCATATCATGTCGGTTTACGAAGGATAATGTCAATGTGAGTTCATAAAATTTTTATTGTCATTTTGTAAATTATAATTAGTAATTACTGGGTCACTTGCTATTGTTTGTCTGCTCAGTTTTTAATTCTGGTGGTTAATTGTTAATTGCTTAGTTCATGTTTAGTAAGACTTTTTACAGCAATGCCTACATCGTGAGAAGTTTCAGTCTCTTCTATTACATAAACGGCATGAAATCCCTATAACGTCTACGATTCTACATAAGTACCAAAACTTTCAATCTTACAAAACGCACAAAAATGTGTTTTGTTAAAAAATATTTCAAGATATTTAAGAGTCATAAGAAAAGCTTTTGAGGTCAAGTCACTTCAAGTGTAAGTCAAGTTAATTGATATGAACACTATATCATTACGAGACCGTTATCTGCCACAGGTCATTGATTTCATCCATCCGACAAAAATCACAGTAACTATCATCATTATTTTATAAATTATAACTAGCTGACCCGTGCTCACTTCGCCCGGATTTTTTTTTATGTGGAATAGTGTTAGAAGAATGAAAAATACTTTTAATACCTATCAAATACCTACAGTCCTACACAAAAAAAATCGGGACATTTCGTTGAAATCCATTTTATATAAATTAGAAAATAGTTTGGACCTTCAGAATACGGTATTTATAAGTAACAGCCACTGAACTATAATATTGTATGAGAATAAACGAACGTGCAGAGAAATGCTAGGTCATCGGCATGTGTGTGATTGAAGCTATAAAAACTACACTACACAATTTGATACAGTAGTTTCGTAGATTGCCGCTGATAGATAAAATTCCAATGTAAATAGAAGTCTTTATTTATTTTTTTGCTACAAGTATTGTTTTGTTGATACCTACTTGATATTGAATTTAACAAAAAGATGCAGTCCTCTTTAATAGCTTAGCAACAACTTAGTTGCTTAGTGCTTCTTATTAGCCGTAGCGTAGGGCACAAGTAATGTGTTGAAGACAAGGAAGTGATTTAAGCCCCGCTGAGCATTTAAAAGGATTTGGCGTCTAGTGTCTCAATTTACATAAGCCGTGCGAAGAATAATTAACGACTATTTACTTTCATTCTCATAAATAAAATTTCGTCACTAACGATTAAAAAATCCATTTAAGCTGTATATGGTTGATTGTTTATACTTCAAATGTGTAGGGCGTCCTTTTTTCACGATCGGGTAACATTACAAAGGGGTGCACTATCGGTTGCTGAAAACAGCTTGGGGAAATCAAGGTAGCGGTTAGTTCTGATCAATTCCATTGATGAATTTGAACTAGGAACTTATAGAACTCAGGGTAGACTGAATCTGCTTCCCGTTAACTACTACCAATCAATTGACAACATTGGTCAAATTCTGAGAAAGCAGGATCGAATGCTACCGCAACATTGAGGAGGTTTATCAGAACTTAAAATAATGAAAACAAGAGGCCATAATTATGACTGCTTTCCAAATAATGTGACAATTGTGCAACAAAGTTACAGCCAAGAAATACCCATGAACGGTAGACTCAAGTTTCAGATGATAAAGAACATTAACAAAGGCCAGAGGCTAAATAGTTTAGCTATGAAGTGATGTCCATAAAATGCTATGATAAATCTAACTATTAATAAAACCGTGAGTCAATTTGTTTGTCACTCAATCACTGTGCAGCGAATGAGGTTTGAAACACACAGGAAGCTGTCGTCACGGTAAGGATATGCACTAGATACTATCTCGAATGAAACTGTAGTTCCCCTGGGAAATCTGGGCTAGTTGTACTTGTCGTTGAAAATTCTGCGGCAGGGAGAAGCAAGTCCCTATTATCCAAAGCGGTTTCGGGTATCTAGTGAGTATCCACTTAGCATACGATTACTGTAAACATCTTACTAACATTGACGAACCCCTTGTAAAGTATGTTGTAGCAAGAATGTTTCTCAAGCATTTCGGGTGTCATTTTCTCTCGGCTTAGGAAAAGTAGCCAATTTGTTTGCGCGTATACCCCTGAAACCTCTCGAGGTCCTCCGGGTCGAGAGATGTCAAAGACAACCGTTTCATTATATTTTGCTACGGTCATTTCAAAACGTGCGGATATGCTGATCAGCTTTATATAGTTATTAATTGAATTATTCGCGACAATATTAAACCGCTTTAGAAGAACATAACAGTAGATTTTAATGCTGCTGTAATCAGTTCAGGAACCAAAGATGGCCAAGGAGACAATGCAATTAAAGCTTGTGGATCAAATAAATTCATTTTTTTACCTTTAAATGAACTATAAGGTTGAGAATGTCAATTTGTTTAGTATACTGTAAGGAAATAAAAAAGTCCAGTAAAAAAATAGGCATAAAAATAGTTTTACAAGCGATTTAACCTCTATTTGCAGACTAAATAAGCAGCTAAACTACGACACGGTTTTATAACCAGCATGATGAATTTTTTGTTAGCGTGCTCGCTTCCATTGAGGAATTAATAAAAATGTTTAGTGACGGCAGCCATCTTTCATTCATAACACTGTACATTATAATCAAATTCATTTATGCATGTGTGTCGGACTGATACAATTCTAGCGTATGTACAGACGCCAGCACATCAAGCTACCACAATCTGCCAAATTTCTTCAATAGATTTTCAACCTTATCACAATAGTGGAAGGTTAATGTTCGATTGGTAAAATCTGACACTTTCGGGTAGGTTGACCTGCTGGCGTCTGTACTTTTGGACATATGAGTAGACGTTTTTTACTACCACTCATTCTTATTATCTGGAAAACCTTTGCTGGTATTCTTTTCCGTCATTTCCCAGCTAAAATGCTAGGAAGTGAAGAAAGGCGGGTGTTTTGGGGGACTTTTGAATAACAAAAAAGAGGTGATACTCAGCCATAGAGGCGGTGAAGGAAGTTAAATGGAGTATAGTTATTTACATTAAAGAAGAAAATAAAGTACTAGGCTAGTTAGTAGATATGTAGTTTATTCTTAGCATTGTCTAAACTCTAGGTAATGCTAGCTCAACTTGAAGTAAGGCAAGAAGATAAACGACTAGTAGTCAAGCACTAACAAAAATTAGAAGTGCTTTCGCGGGGACCTCATACCACAGAAATAATAGCCGTATCTGTCCCTAAATAATTATGAAGTTATTTCTCTGTACTCCACAGAACTCAATCGAGTTTTGAAACAAGTAACAATGCAACAAATGTGTGAATCATCGCAATACATCTGTATTTATTTGAAGAATCCTACATGTTTGGCGCCATTGCGGTAGACCATCGGGATATTTGCGTAACACACTTACAATGCCTTTCATATTGACAGTTCAACAACATTCATTGCGTTGTTTTTATGTCAAGCAGGTTATCTTTTCAAATACATTGGAGCAATGCAACAAGAGTTTTCATTAAGAGTGTTATCGGTAAAAAATGACAATTTACATAAAATCGGGGTTTTTTAAAGATAAATTACTAACACTACAAATTGGCACGAAATTATTAAAAAACTAATTTTAGTACCGCATTAACCATATCTTCATATTGTAATTATGTAAATTGTTTTTTGTTGTAATTGTTCATTTAATGTAAATTGACATTTTTTTACTTACTTTTCTTAAGTGCATTATAAGTGAACAAAAAAACTTTAAAAAAAAAAATGTAACCGACTTCCCACAAAAAAGTTCTAAATAACCTACAAAAAAACTTTTCTTTCGAAAGTCGGTGACTTTCTTTTTTATTTCATTGACTTTTTGTCACCGACTTTCGAAAGAAAAGTTTTTTTGTAGGTTATTTAGAACTTTTTTGTGGGAAGTCGGTTACATTTTTTTTTGAAAAAGTTTTTTATTTTATTCTTATTAGTTTCAATATTCAACCTTCTTACATGTACACTAAAATATTGTAATCCGTAGCACCGGTGATAACATCGTCCATGTATGTACTCTTACACAATGAGCTAAAAATTAAAACTACTGCACCAAACTAAATGAAAATTTTATGGACCCAAATGGCAGATATACTGTATCGAACAAAAAAAGAATCATCGAAATCGGACCAGAAACCTCGGAGTAATCGGTGTAGACAATGTTGAAAACTTTTTAGATTTTCGTTGTTTTTTGTTGATTTTTCAAAAAGTGCTAGTCCGATTTCGATAAAATTTTAATGGGACCATTCGGGAAGTATGCCCTTTCCAACAAAAAAAGATTTTTTCAAATCGGTTGGTAAACGACGGAGTTATGCCCGAACAAACATAAAAAAAAAAAATATATATAAACATCCGAATTGAGAACCTCCTCCTTTTGGAAGTCGGTTAAAAATAAGGTTGCTGTTGCTGCAAACTTATTTCACTAATATTAAAAATGCGAATGTTCGGATGTGTGAATGCATGTATTTATTATGTTTTTTTTTTTTAAATATTTTTGTTAAATTTTTTTGATGAATCTTCAGTTTCATCTAGTAGTATACAGTTCTTAATGCAGTCTAGATGATCTAACACCAAGAATATTTGACATTGCACTCAGATTCTAAGTAAAACAAGGTGACGTACTTGGGAGCCGGTTCGCCTTCAGCCTCGCATTCTATGATGAACGGCTTGTCCACCTCGCCGGGTTGTGCCACTTGGAACAGAATCTCTTCTTGGGTCGGCTGCTTCACGATCTTCGGCGGTGACGTCACTAGAGAAAAAAATCAAAGTTATGACATTATTATAACTGAGTAATGTTACTAATATTATAAATACGATATTAGAAATCTTTGTTACTTAAGTCACGCTGAATTGGGTGAATGGATCTGTATGATTTGGTACAGAGATACATTACAGTTTGGGACATATTTTACCTATATTCTTCTGGGAAAATATGAATTTTATGATAGGTATGAGTGTTATTTTTATCATCTTTATTCTTGATGTGTTAGTTTGTCTCATAAAATGTATTGATGTTGACTAGTAATAGATGATTGCGTACCAAAAAGATCGAATTAGTCCGTCAGATTAAAAAAAAATTGATCCGTTGTTTTCCTTTTGTTACGTTGACGAAGATAGGACGCTTTTAAAATTCACAATACGACCAACCGTTGTCATTTTTGGTGCATCCTGACGTCACAAGCCCCTCTCGAATTTTGATGCGTTTTATCTTTGTAAATATTACGTGTCCATTATTTTTCAAAACTTTAATTGACGGACTGATTAAGTATGCAATTTATTGATCTTGGAAACTAAGTAAATTGTTATAGGGGCAGGAACTTAGGACAGGAGAGTGTTGATATTAGTTACAGATTTTTATCAATGTCTTCTGTACACCTTGGGTGCGTTTGCAATCATAACTACCTAACTTACACAAATCGCCAGACCAGGAATAACTACTTGTACGTCATACGAATACTTGTTTCGCGCGGGAATCGAACCCGCGAAACTTTGGCGCAATAAATATGCTAGTACATTATTACAAAACTTTAACTCGAATAAGTTCGATAACATAAACTTCATGCGTGTACAATGTACATCATAATTGTCTAATTAAAGTGAGTATAACTCTAATTTTAGAATATCTATCACAACTTTCTGACCCTAACCCTGATCCCGAACCTAATCTAGAGAAACAATTTTTTTCTGTGTGGATAGCCTTTTCAACTTTTAAAAGTATAATTTATAAAAACATAATAATCTCTAATTTAAGTTACATAAGCCACACTGAGCAGTGGTGGCCCAGTGGTATCGGCCTCGACTTACGAGTAGTAGGTCGTGGGTTCGAACCCCGTCAGGCGCATTACTTTGTGTAATTTATTTCAACACCACTGCTCTCAAAACGGTGAAGGAAAACATCGTGAGGAAACCGGCATGTCCTAGAACCAAAAATTCGAAGACATGTGACATCTACCAATCCGCACTGGGCCCGCGTGGTAGATTACGGCCCACTCCCTCTCACAGAGAGGAGGCCTGTGTCCCAGTAGTGGGAACATTTATAGGCTGATGATGATGAAGCCACACTAATTAGATTCTTTCTTTGATTTATATTTATATGCTGCACTAATAATACCTTTAATAAAGATCTAATAGGACATGCGTTGCCTATTGAATTTAGGTGATAAAAAGCATTACACATTAACTTCATGGCAATAAAATAGAAATTTCCGTGATGTTATGATCGCAGTAACAAAAATACCGCTTCAGTATGTTTGAGGCTATTCTATTATTATTGCAATTTTGTACTTTATTGCCATGAAGTTAATGCTTAATGCCTGTATCACCTAAAATCCTCAGCCGTGACGATGCTGATAGTGAGCACTGGGCCTAAAAGTATAGGCACAGGCAAAAGGGAATACAAACATGGACTTCATGCTTTGAGCATTTTCTACCTTAGTTTATATACCTATATACTATGTAACAACAACTGTCATATCACGCAGTTCACCTCTGAAAACAGTAAATACCTTTCTCAGGTGTCCTCAAATGTCAAGGTATTGAGTTAGGTCAGTGTTTCAGTGTCGGCATACTCCTACTGTACTACATATTATTATTATATGTTAACATGACAAGGTTCTTTGCTAGTTATTTTGGAGGAAATGTAATGATATCTTGTATTTCAACAAAAATCTGTTGGATAGAAAATTTTATTGGCATAGAGTCCTGGGGGATAATTTATTTTTCTTTTTTTTTTGAGCTCTGTAATCCTTGAAGGAAGTTTTCATCTATTTCAATTTAAGTATTCATCATCATCATCTTCATCATCATCTCAGCCATAGGACGTCCACTGTTGAACATAGGCCTCCCCTTTAGATCTCCACATATACCGGTTGGAAGCGACCTGCATCCATCGTCTTCCGGCGACCTTAATAAGGTTGTCTGTCCATCTAGTTGGTGGACGTCCTACGCTGCGCTTGCTAGTCCGTGGTCTCCACTCTAGTACTTTTCGACCCCATCGGCCATCTGCTCTGCGAGCAATATGGCCTGCCCATTGTCACTTCAGCTGAAGTGGCAAAGTATTCAGGTAATATGTTAATTCAATCAGTTGACTACTAATATGGACTTGTATGTATTATTTTATGTTATGATTTTATAATTTTATGATTTGTAATTGGTCCATGTTGGCTTAAATATAAATAAATAAAAACAAAAGTTAAGAATCTATTGGTCAATAGGTACAGCACAGGCATGTTGATTACATTATGATCTAGTTGGCACTAGTTACTCTGCCCTACACATTACCTGCCAATCTCTGATAGTGGCCCTATGCTTGTGTTGCCAATACTGAAGAGAACAATATATCAACAATTCATACAAAACGAAAAATTATGCTAATGACAAAGTTCTGCATACAATAACATGTCTTCTTTGTGTTGTGTGCTTCTAAAATGTCTAGACATATGTATATGAACATCACTGCCAAGGTGACTGGAAAGGATCAATAATTCAAAATTGTTACTGAAATATTATTTATGAAATCTAAGTACATACATACATATATGGAAAATGTACATCTTGGAAGGAGGTCTTATGCTAAAATCATGTGAGAGGTTTCTGTCATATTCTCCTTTTCACCAAGTGAGAATGTATTTTTAACCGACTTCAAAAAAAGGAGGAGGTTCTCAATTCGTCGGAATCTTTTTTTTTTTTTTTTTATGTATGTTCCCCGATTTCTCGAAGACGCCTGGACCGATTTGGAATTTTTTTCTTTTGTTTGAAAGGGTATACTTTCCAATTGGTCCCATGATCATCAGGTCAGGATCTGATGATGGAATCCCAGGGAAATCGAGGGCAACCTTCAAATTTTATAGGCACATAGTACCATTTTCATATATTTTCTAAAGCTGTTCAAGTATTTGCATCTGATAATCATCATTTCAGGTGGATGAGCTGATGATGGAAGGTACAACTCCTCATCGGCTTGGAGTAGGCATCGACTGATTTAGTTTGTGTTCGCATATCTCTGGAACTACAAGTCCGATTTAAGTAATTCTTTTTTTGTTGTACTAAGTATTGTTTAACTTACAGAATACTGCAAGTGTCATCAAAATCGGTTCAGTAGTTTTTGAGATAGGGAATTTTATTAGCTTATTGTGCACTTGAGAGAGAATGATTTATTTGACAAGAATTTGAGTTGAATATTTAAACTAAAAAGAGTAAAATAAAAAACTTTTTCAAAAAAAATGTAAAAAAAAATGCCTTTGTTTTTTTTTTCATTTCATTGTTTTTTTGCCACCGACTTCTGAAAGAAAAGTTATTTTGTAGGTTATTTTACCCTTTTTTGTGGTTGTTTTTGAAGGCGGTTACATTTTTTATTTATTTTTCATGACTTATGGAATCATTTAAATATAAAAATCTTTTTTTATTTTATTTTTTTTAATTGTTATTTGCTTTTTCTATTTTACTCTTCCGATAATTAAGTGAGCATTTTCAGTAAACAGTTAAAAGTTATAAGCTGTTGATTGATGCTTTTTTTTTTTTTTTTTTTAGCGTGGTAAAATCATCAAATGAGTCCTCCCACCCCGGGCAGGGCGGGAGGGACTGTCAGACTTGTACTGACTAAAATCCACGGTGTCCTTCAATAGCCCGTTATGTCCCGGGGTCACGGTAATGAGATAAGTCCCGCGACCCCGGCAGGCTTTGGCCCTCTAGAGGGGGGCCCCGTCATCATGCTGACACTCCTTGAGGCGCGCGTGGAACACAACGCGCCGTCGACCCGGGCATGGTCCATGGTCGGGTGGCGAGTTGCCCTTTACTCGCCGCCCGCATGCCCGCGCCTACGGTGGCCGGAGATCGTCCCGCGACGTCCGACGCCGTGGGCGTCTACCACTGCGGCTGGGGCGGAGGGAGGACGCTGTCCTCTCTCTCTCGCGGCTCGCCTCCTCCTTCACGAGCATAACTGCTTCGCAGAAGGAGGCGACCGCTTCCCACTCCGTCTCGCCCCGCAGCATGGCCTCGACCAATGCCGGGCGCGAGAGGTCTCCGCCTATCGCCGCCGAGAGGACACGGCGGTGCTCTGCCCAAGCGGGGCAGTCCTGCACCGTATGCTCCACCGTGTCCTCCGGGCGATCTTCGCAGTGGTGACACCCGGGCGTCTCTTCCCTCCTTATCAGACACAGGAACCTCCCGAAACTTCCGTGTCCGGTGAGGACCTGCGTCATGCGGTAAGTCAGGACGCCGTGACGTCTTTCCAGCCACTCCTCAAAGAGGGGTCTTACCGCCGCGATTGCGGCGTGCCCGGTTGATTGATGCTAAGTAAAGATTATTGAATCAATTACCATCTTGTCTAGTTTGTATATTTTTTGAACTTGTAATAAAGATTTTAGTAGAGTTTACTTAGTTAACCAATCAAGCAATTTTCTAATGGCAAAATGGAGCATAGGTTTTGATAACAAAATACTTGGTAAATTGTGCTGCCTCTAAATGAAATATTATGCAGGCTGACAAAACAATAATTTAAATCTCAATCATCTCAGAATACAATAGTAGATAAAATCTATTCTAGTAATTTTACAGTCTAAGGTGGGTAGCCCAGAGTTAAATTCAATCTATGACATCAAAATCTTGATCACGGCATGACCAAGGACAAAACAATGTTGTCAATTACAAATCTGGCATGTAGGCTACTAAATTAAGATATGATATGATGGAGTGAGTAATACGGACCACCATTTAAGTCTTCAAAGGATATTAGGAGTATCAATTCTTTTGTTATTTGTTCATGACTGTGGTTGTTTAATGGAAATGAGATGGCATGGCCTGATAAATTATATTTGAAAATGGCTAGGAGTTCAAATACTCATGTCTTAAATTAAAACTATGGGATAAGGTATGAGAATGATGAAGACAATAATAATAAATGACTAAGAAAAAAATTCAGTTGAAATTTTTGAATATTAAAACCAGAGTAATAATTCAAGACAGTAATGTATGACATTGTTAGATGTAAGCAGGAAAGCAATAATTACAATGAACAGTCAAAGGAGAGAGTTGTACATAATATCAACAAGTCTGTCTTTTAACTTAATTACTGCTCTGGGGATGGTGCAACTGAGAAAAAGTTTAATGAACTATGGCTAGCAATGCGATACACAAGTGATATTACAGGAGAATGGGTTAAAAACATAAACAAAAATATAAATAATACTCACATAACGCCGCAGCACATGATAATAACGCGATGAAATACACTATTCTTGTTGTACCCATGTTTACAGGTCTCCTACTTCGTAGTAGTCGTGTATCTAATGAGAAATCAAATAAACCACTTTAAAACTTATTGAAAACACATTTCTCCGGCACACATGTTCACCGCACTCGATGACCTAATCCGAATAAAGCTTGGACCACAATGACAACACCCACTAAAAATAGCAACATCAAATACACTAAATTGATGACCTCTTATGACACAAAAACTTGTTACGTGAACTTAAAAAGTACCGCAATTCCCTTAGCCCTTACAGTTTACACGGTTTCACATTATGCTAACGCTAGAAAACCCGCACAAACTCACTATTTGTTGCCGTACACGGCAAATCAATAATTGCATTCCTATGATGCTAACTCGATTATGAATTGACATAGATTACATTTATGCATTAGAAGTAGCGTAAGTTATTACCTAAATGCCCGTTTTTATAATATTATCATCGCGAAAACCAACTGAAATAATAAAATTACGGATTTAAAGGCGGGGCCTCTGAGATTCGCTGTCGTTCGTTCGTTCAGCAATTGACGGTTCAATGACTGGCTTGGCATAGACAAACATATTTTTTTATGTCCATGACCGTTTTAATTGCTATCTCTTTTCCACTTGTGACGATGTTATGCTTTGTTTCCTTCTGTTATGTGAACATAGACAAAGGTAGTTTTGTTGAACGTTTAGAAAACACAATAAATGAAAAATATTTTAGAAAAATTAACTTTTATAAACATTAATCTGCATTAATTGAGAACCGGAAAATATATACATAGAAATATATAAATATTGCTCGTATAATAATTTCCTCACAAGTATACAAATAAACGAGTGGATGCAAATCGTCTTACTCTTATCTCATTTTTTTTTAAGTATTTTTTCTACTACGTCTAGTTTAAATAAAAAAAACTGGCATGAAAAGTTTGCAAACCTACTTACATAATTAAAACGAAACTAAACTGTATTACCATCATCTTTAAATTCGACCAAAAGACTTGTATTTGAGGTGGTGAAAAAAATATTAATAAAAAAAAACTATATTTCCGCGTATTTTGAATATGGAGCATTTTTTTTTCGCAATATAAAAAAATACCCGTAAAACAATAGTACCTAGTGTCAGTGCCATTCTATGTTGATGAGTTTTTGTAATATAAAATCTGCCGTTTTACCCAATCATGAGCAATTTTATGCAGAAATTATAAAAAATATAGTGTTTAATTACTATTGTCCTTATTAAAGACAACCATCAAAGTTTTATGTTACAAGTCTCAGTACTATGAACAAACTATTTATTCTCTTCGCTTACTAAATTCCTTCCCACATTCTGGAGCACAATTTAGTCATGGGTAAATATTTTCCTCATCATTTGAAGATGCATTGATATGTGTCAATCTATGACTTCAGTATCTTAGGCCGGCCAAATACATCAGTTTTCCTGATGATTTCCTGATCCGTTTTCCGAAACGGGGCCTCCGAACGCAGTGAATTCATACTAAAGTAATTGCATATCACACACATTCGATAACTTCCCTTACCCTTACCTACGGTTTTTTCCCGCCCCGTCTTTGCGAATGTAAGCCCATAATATAGATATTCCGAACGGCAAAAAAATACGAATGTGTGTGGTACATAGTTGTACTAAATTTTTCATTACCTATACGGTTTCCGAATCAGGAAAATTACTGATGTGTGTGGCCGTTTCAAGAGAGTGTTTTAAAAACTTCCTTATTACTATTAGTAGGCAATGATTTAGTCAATGTTAGAAGATATTCAAGTTATTTTCTGAAATTTACAGGTGACCAACCCAACCACAATCTAAGACCGAGGCACAGCCTAAGCATGCAAGCATCCAAACTTTCTGGACTTGCTAAAAACGTTTGCAAATCAGAAATTAATGTGGCCCCCACAAAAGCACATGTAGATACGAACAATTCTCGACGATGTGACTTCGATGTACACAACTTTAACAAAGGCCTTGGAGAGTACTACAAGAAATATGAACACGATGAAGTACCTGTTAAAGATTCAAATCTAGACGGAATTTTATTTAAACGAGAGAAAGGGTCTTTAACTAATTCTGAACTCGATAAATTAGAGTCCAAAATTTTCAAAAATATGTCACAAGAACTACAAACTAATAACTCGAAAAATAACTCGAAAAGTAGTTTGGAGTCAAATATAAAATTTTTCAAAACGACTGTTCTAGAGATATTCGACAATTTTTATGCGAGCATGCGTGACTTTGAGGTTTATAAAAAAAGGTTCAACGAGATTCTGGAAAAAAATAAGGAGGATGCTGTTGCCGACATGGAAAGCTTTATAAAAGATATGATACAGCATGTTATGTCTTCTGAGACTTTAATTTCTAGCGATGGCAGGAGAACCGCTGATTATGCATCTTTGTCATGCAGAGACAAAGACGTTTCTAACGACTCTGACGGCGACGGTAGCAAATCTACTGATTTAGCATCTTTGTCATGCAGAGACAAACAAACAAATGTGAGCAACTTTGACGAAGCATCAAGTTATGCTACAAACAATTCAGCAGCCGAAAATTTACAGTCTGTAATCGAAGCTTACAGAAACGATCATTATCTGACAGACTCCACGTTAGACGATAATCCTCCAAAAGCTAAGACTATTAGTAAAGACGAAATCTTGAACATTTTCCTTTTAAGTGGGAATCCATGCGTTGAAATTAAAATAAATGATCGTAACCTGTTATCTGAAATTAATATAAAGGAGCCAGTTAAAAGTCCAGATCGCGGTAAAAACGTTGCATCTGCGGATAACATGGAGAGGCTGGCTGCTAAGAAGATGGAGTTAGAAAAATATGTGCAGCAAGGCCAGGACTTCAACGTACCTGATAGAGAAATACCTGTCAAAGTTTCATACGCGAAGAAAAATATATATCTCAATGAGGACTTTTCCCAGGAGCGTGAAACTGAAAAATCATTTATAGCGAAGCTTTGTAATTTTTTGTGCAGGAAGTTCCGTAAAACTTGAAGTCGATGTAATGTTCAATTTTGAATATATAAATGCGTTTATAATTAATTAACAAATACTTTATTGTGGACTAGACAAAGAATAGAACAAGGAACAAAATCACGATTCACCACATTCTTCAAAATTGATTATATACCACCTCATCATAGCTATATGTTTACTAAGTTGGAGTGCGAATTCCTTCTTCATGTGCAAAAATTCCCTAATAACGGGCAGATCCAGCATCACGAAGGCTTGGCCGTCTATCTCTTCTTGCTTCATCTTCTCCGCAATAAGTTTACAGTCGTCAGTGCTTCTTAAGTACGCGTATACGTCATCCACTGTCCAGTCCAGTGGGTTGGGAGACAGCTTCAATTTCCCCTTCATCCATGACATCGCCATGTCTTTCTCGAACATTTTGTTATCGGACGGGAGAGGATCATAAGTGTTGAATTTCAACTTTTTCAGTTCTGGTTCCTCGGAGTCGGACACGTCGGAAATATTTTTGGCATCTCTAGAGTTGGAACTCGTTTCGTTTTCTGTGTCGCTGTCTTGTGAGTTATGTTTCTTGACGCACGTGTTGCTGTATATCGTTTGGACGTCTTTTTTGTTCCAGTGGGCTTCTTTCATCTGGAGGGCGAAGTTGGGTAGTTTGGCGCCGCGCGTCTTCATCTCCATCTTGGGGTAGTGGTGCTTGGGTCGCTTGCGGCGCTCGGGCGAGGCGCGCGGACTGCCAGGCCTGGTGCCAGGCTCGGACGGCGGCGTGGAGCCCGCGCTGTGTGAGCTCTCCACTGACTCCACGTCTTTATTACTCTCACTCTCCTGTGAAGGCTGCAGCTCCTTTTCTTTCTTCTCTGGAGCAGCCTTTTTCTTTTTCCTTCGACCGTTGAGGCTGCCTTTTGGTCTTCCACGGCGTTCGGTGTTGTTATCTGGAATTAACAATATTATGTGTTAATAATAATCGTAATGGTTGTGCGTTGTTTTATATCCAATAGTTCAATAGGATTTTGTTTGATTAGTTTGTTGACAAAAATAAAAATAAAACTTCAAAAACCATTTATACAGGGTCTTCTAAATTGGTCAAAAGGGAGAAATCGGCAAAGTTTTCCCGTATCTCTTATACGGGAAAACTTTCTTAGGAATCTTTAGCTCTTTTTTGATGTTGACAATTTGAGCGTTTTTATTTTTTTGGCAAGTGTGAGTCCACAAAAATGAGTGAAATTAGCCAATTTTTTAATGTCATTTGACTCTGTTTCTTGTTAGGATCATTAGTTGTACCGGAAGAAAAAAATCGGGACGGCGGAGGTGGGTCAAATTTAGCAAATCATTTTTCATACAATTTGTATAAGCGAAAATTTTTATGCGGCGTTATTTCACACAAGAGATCATTATGCAGTACTTACGGAAGGTAGACTTGTCGACGTTCTGGCAGTCATTGGGGCAGGTGACGGTCTCCTCGGGCCCGAACAGGCACGGACACGCCTGCAGCTTGACGCACACGTCGCGGCAGAACGACGCAACCTGCGACGCCGACCGCGCTATCGGCACGTACGCGTGGTACGTGCTGGTCTTTAGTCTGGAATTAAGAGATTGGAATACTATAAAAGGCTATCAGCAGAAAGGTCTTACGAGAATTTGTGACCAGTGAAGCCGCGAAGCAAATTGATATCTTAGAGAGCTTACCCATGACGCGATTCGCGCGATTTGCAATTTCTATTAACTAAAAATGAAAATCGTCCTTGCTACTACGATATAATGATGCAATTCGACTGACTTACGTCGTCGTGGCGAGCGTGTTTTGTTTTTCATCTACCCGTAGACAACCGCACGTTTTATGTCTTACTTGTAGTTGGAATCGATCGAATCGCGTCGCATCGGCATCGCGTCATAGGGAAACTCCCTTAGTTAGGTAAATGTATTTTTTTCAGAACAGTACCCTGAGCACGAGTTTTCAGTATTTGAGACGTAAAGTAAACTGGAACTTTGACAACTTCAAATTGACAATTTTCAAGGAAAAAATTAGTTCCTTCTTCGCACACCAGAGGCGCTGTTCCATTTTTTCATACAAGAAACGCTGTAAATACTGGAAAGACGCTGTAAAGTAAAAGAATGAAAACTCGTGCTAAGGGTACAGTACCCTGAGCACGAGTTTTCAGTATTCGAGACGTAAAGTAAACTGGAACTTTGACAACTTCAAATTGACAATTTTCAAGGAAAAAATTAGTTCCTTCTTCGCACACCAGAGGCGCTGTTCCATTTTTTCATACAAGAAACGCTGTAATTATACTGGAAAGGCGCTGTAAAGTAAAAGAGTGAAAACTCGTGCTAAGGGTACTGACCCAAATTCGAAACTGTTTTCAAGTTAAATACATAAATTAACTAGCTTAATTTTGGACGATAATTATCTGGGAAAGTTGTCAGTTTCAGGAAATGTTGATAAATCGTTTTATACTCACTTTGCCCTCAACATCTCGAGCCTCATGCCATCTTCCGGAGATCCCTCAGTCTCCCAATCCTTGAGCAGCTTAGCGGGCTTGTACGACGCCGAGATGATCTTATTGAGCACCTCCTTTAGCACCAGAGACAATGGCCCCGGGCCCACGTGCTTTGGCAACTGAGACAATTTGTTCCTACTTATCGATGGTCCCGCGTAACACTTGTAGTTAAAAAAGATCCTATCGCACCATTCGTCTGAAGACTTCACATCTTCTTTAACAATCTTCTCCTCAACTGGGACCGGTTGCTCCTTCACGATAGTGGTATCAGGAATGTGTAAAGCGTAGTCATTGCTATCGCACCAACCGGCTGGGAACAGCAAGTCACTGTCTTGAGCATACCAGTACTTCTCTCCTATAGGCAGGAGCTCCACACACAACATGTGTTCTACAATACAATCTACATTAGCTACGTGAATTTCTTCATGATTTTGCGGATTGACGGCTTCTAATTTCATATCGACTTCGATGCCTTTCAGTGGTATTTTGTTCCCGAAGCAGTAATCTGGGGCAGGGACTGACGATGTCATTGTGAGATACTCGTCCCAATCGAACGGTCCTTCTTTCCAGATTTTGGGAGTTTTGAAGGCTAGGCCGTTTTTCTGTGCCCATCCTATAGGATATATGTATGGATGCATGGTGTCGCAGAGCCAGGCCATCTTGGAGTCTTCATAGTCTTCCACGTGGTCGTCGATGACTACGAGGAAGTGTAAATTGTTGAACACTTTGGTGACGGTCGCGGGGCGGACGGTGCGCATGTCTTGTGGACTTAAAGCTTCTACCTTCATGCCGCTCACGAAGTTGTGAGACTCCAGATTTTGGTTTGGCTGTGGAAGAGAAGGATATGATTTTATGGACGTCTTCTACAAATTCAAAAGATTTTTCTAACTTCAAACTGTAAATCTGTTACGAATATGACGATCGAATGTGGTAAGCGATTAACACAGTTTAAACTGTGTTAATCGCTACTACATTCGTTATTTAATATCATTTAACGTTACGGCTACAGATGTGGCAATATTTGTTAATTTATTTGGAAATAACAAACGCCCTGTTTTATGGAACATTTCCCCTGTCGACTCACGTCATCACAAACAGGAAAACAACACACGATGTTTTCAAACACAATACAGGCGAGGATAACCCAGAAATATAAAAGAAGATAGAGCAAATAGAAGCGCATCTTTTCCCTAATGTTTTCCTCGAACGAATTAGCTTTTTGTTATTTGACCTTTAGGTTCAGAATCATTTCTTTTTAGTCATTTAGTCATATCACAAGTTTTGATTGTGGAGTTCGAGATCAAGTTTCGCTTAAGATTTCCTTATTTAACGAAACTCTTCATTTTTACCGAAGGAATGCCGTCGGACACACGGGTTTTACCTAAATAAAATATATACTACTCAAAACAAAATAAGGGCCACCTGGTTTTTATCGATTTATTAAATAATGTTTAAATATTACTAGTTACAATGACTGAATCTGAATAATATTAATGGTTTTAGATAGAAATACACAAAAATTAAATATGTATTCCAATAAATCGTTAAAATAAACCAAATTGAATGAAAAGTGAGGAATTGCAGGAATGTATCAAGTAAAATAAAACATAAAAAAATCGAAAAAATTACGTCTTTAATGTTCCAAAGTGTTCTTTTAAACTTCTCTTTTAACTCTGTCCTCTCTGTTCTGCTCATTTTATGGGAGGTGGAATGGTCTGGATTAAATACCGAACATTTTCTTTTGGGATCCTCTACCAGCAAGTTTTCAGACAATTTATGAGATCCAGCTGCGTGTTGATGGGAATTTTACTTTATTTTTCACTCTTCTTTAACTCATTTCTTAAATGCTCAATAGAACTTAGGTAAAAATCCTGAGTGTCCACTGTAACATCGTAATTCGAGCGTAAGGGAATGTGTGCACTGTTAGTCCCGTCGTGTTCGCTCGAGCATTATCCTGCTTCAAGAAGAACTCAGATATTCCTTGCTGTGCGAATGGGATAATGTGGAGTTGCACTACATTCTCTACGCAATTTTGAGGAGTTACAACACCCTCGTTAAGAAGTGCGAGCTCAGTTTTGCGTGATAGAGATAACCGCCTCAGAGCATAACTCAGAACTCGCCATAACAGTCTGTTTTAAGAGTGCAAGGATCTGAAACCTGTTGTTTAGATCTTCTCTACACTCTTATGAATCAGTTATTATTGAAAAAAAATAACCCACCAGTCATCAATAAAAAGCAATGAAGCCCAGTCAAAACAGTTCAATAAATTTTCTCCTTCGCAAATGTTTCACGATTTGCACCATACGCTGCAGTTAACTGGAGGCGAACCAAGCATCTTCTTGAATATTGTTAGTCTTCATGGAGTCGATTCGGAATAGTGTAGTCAATTATAGGGGTGCCTGTAGCTCGACACAATGGAGTTTGTACGGTCCGCGCAGTAGATTTTCGCTGATTTGCGCGGTTAAACAAACTTAATGGTCTTTTTGGGCTTTACTTACTTACTTTCTTCTTTGATCACGGCGTCTGGTGATATTACCCGTCTTTTAAGACCAGTTTCAAGCATTTTGAACCACTCGTTGGGAATATTCCACCATTAAACCTACCTCTTCTGGCTACGGGCCCCCTGTATTAAGGTGACACCCCAAGTGGCTGTTTTTGCGTCCATATGTCTTCGGATACATGACATTATGAAATTGAAAGATCATTAGAGCCTGCTTGCTGTATTAGTCGAAGAAAACTCCGTTAGAAATTTGAAAATTAAAAATCACCATAACGTAAATTCTTAATAATCTCAAATATCTAATTAAAAAAAAGTTATAAATTTCCAATTATGCAGTAGAAACAATATTAATACTTGAAAGAAACCATAACAAGATATTTAGTATTTATTATGTACCCAGAATAAGAGCAATACTTGTTTAAAGTGCAATTTAAAAAGTGGCCCTTATTTTGTTTTGACGAGTATATATTCTGATAATAAACTCACCTGGAACAGGTCTGCGGGCGTAGGCTCCGAGATAGCCTCCTCTGCGCTCTGCCGCAGTTGTGTGCTCAATTTGTTCTTGCATGAGAATTTGTTCACTTTGCCGGGGTACTTGAACTGCCACGGTGAACCCTGCGATGTAATCAAATTACGTATACATTATGAATTCATCAATTAAATCTACATTTATTAGGACCGAAAATATCAACTATTTGAAACGTCAAAAATTACATGAAACTATGAGACCTACACAATCATGTCCGTACGGATTGAGGAGCTACATCAGATTTTTAAAATCTGATCTCACCATTATTTAGCAGCAATGATTTTGCAGCAAAATATATCGCCCAAGTTTGTCTCCTTAGTGTATACGCCTGAGAAGAAGTGGTGGAAATGACCCTTCAGAAACACATAATATATTGGTTAATAAATTGGTAGATCATCTCCGCAGTTCGACTTCAGCCAAGTAGTTAATTGTGCTTGTGGCACGGCCTTGCGCCAGTATCATCCAGATTCAAGCTGCGAAGGTATCAGTGTACCAGTCAACAGATACAGAATTTCCGACAGCTCTTTCGAAAACAATTTGGGTACTTAGGTAGTTATTATTCCTAAGCAGGTTATTTATTAATATCATCGTCTTCCTGGTGTTAGCCTTTTTTGCGGCTATGCGCTATGGTATTTGCCTTCCACAACACGACACCCCTTGGCAATTTTGTAAGACTTTCGATCTTCTACCCATAACGACTTAAATAAAACACAATACTTACTTATTTTAGATTGAACTGCTTCATCCTACATCAAAACATTAACACATTACCGGTTCAAGACTCCGCTATTAGTAACGAGGTCAATCAAACCGATCAGTTCAAATGACGAGAATTACGGTTCCTCATATTTGCCGACCTACATACTAGTGGTACAGTATATTGATAAATAATGCAACAATGGAGCTTTGATTGGAGCTAAAATTACTTTGAATCTAGGCTAGATGGAGCGCGACGGGGATGGCGTTCCAAGTTGATACCTATTCGATATCGCTTTTAATTTTATGTGGAGCATGTTGATTAGAATGTATTTAGAATGAATGTACACAGTTTATTCTTTGACCACATCATTTGTGAGGCGAAAAGAAGAATTTATGAAAGGATCCGAGCAGGTGGTGTTCTGACTACCCCCATGGGCTAAAGGCAAGTTAATATGCGTATATGGTTCGGACTTTTCCAACGAGATAGGATCGTTTGTGAAAGTAACTCTGACACTTTTCTATGCCATAATTTATAGTTATCGGATTTAGGTAGATGCACACATGACCAAGGACATGCGTAGAGTATCCTGCTAGTACGTTCTCGTGGGATAATATCCAACTTTCACTAGGGTGTAATAAAAGGCAATATAAAGATAGGTACTGAGTAGTAAGAAGAACCTGTCTTATGTAATCTAAAATAGGTATTTAAACCACTGTTTAAATAACGTAAAATAGGTACCTACCTTTGCAATTTATGTTTTTTATTGTACCTATTTGAAAAGAAGCAAACAAGTTAATTAAACTATGAATGACCTTTGATTGAAGCTTAAAAACTTCGCTACATGAGGGTGGATGCCCTAGGGGGTTGGTTTGAATTAGAATATCAAAGGGCGAACCGTAAAAGGTCGTGTAGGTTTAAGTTTCATAAAAGAACAAGTAAAAGCCAGCGACAAGTTGTTAACAGGTGTGTTTGTTCGAGTACATTCGATTCAGCGACATTTTGGCTTCAGTTGTTTGGAGTCGTACCGATCGGCACTGAACGATTCGAGCTAAGCAAGGTGGCTTTTTTTCTATGATAAATATTCGATTATGCAGCCCGGCTAAGATGGCGTTATATGATAGAATACGTAACTGGTAGCATCCCTTTTTTTGGGTGTTATAATCCTCCTGCCCTTGGAGGTTGGAAACTAAAACTGGAGGCTAAAACCACCCTCTTTCTTCAAGACAGGTAAATATGGATGGTTGCGAAAGTCAATCAATTATGAAACATCTTCCTTACTGGACCAAAATACATGGTAATCAGACCACAGCAGGCAGACTCACGCAGGCGAGCGAGCGGGGCGAACTTGGAAGACATTTTATCGATCGCTTTCTAAATATAAAACCTGAGAGCAGGATCGTTTCATGAACGAACACAGGTACTTTTCATACGGATTTATTTCATTAAAACTCTATTTTAATTTAGAGACCAGCTTTCAATCAAAACAAAAAAAAACCGGCCAAGTGCGAGTTGGACTCGCCCATGAAGGGTTCCGTAGCAGCAAGCATAGATTAGAGATATAATTATATTGAGATTAGTACACAAACAATAAAAATAACTTTGTTTTTCATAGTATTTGTATGAATGGCAAAGTTATATTTGCGGTTTTTGAAAATGTACTATATCTCAAAAACTGCTAACTGTATCTCATCCAAACCAATTTTCGTTGGTAGTTTTGGTTGAGGTCTACATTATATATTTTTTTTAGTTTTATCATTCTCTTATTTTAGAAGTTACGGGGGGGGGGACACACTTTTTACCACTTTGGAAGTGTCTCTCGCGCAAACTGTTCAGTTTAGAAAAAAATGATGTTAGTAACCTCAATATCATTTTTAAAGACCTATTCATAGATACCCCACACGTATGGGTTTGGTGAAAAATTTTTTTTTGAGTTTCATTTCTAAGTATGGGGGGCACCCCCAAAATTTGTTATGTTATGATTTTTGTGTGAAAATCCTAATGCGGTTCACATAATACATCTTTCTACCAAGTTTCAACAGGATAGCTCTTATACTTTCGACAAAAAGTGGCTGTGACATACACGGACAGACAGACAGACATGACGAATCTATAAGGGTTCCGTTTTTGCCATTTGGCTACGGAACCCTAAAAAACAGAAATATTATCTTCTTCTAAATGGGTACTGAGTAATATACCGCGGTGCTACCATTTTAAATGCGAAAGTCATCAGTAAGTTTACATTATACGTTACATAATATTTAGTTTCGATTATTTATAATGGGTGAACGCTGTTTCGTCCAAATAGGACGAAATTCGGCAGTTCACTGGTACTAGTGAACACACAACACGTTTGGATGTTTTAAGACTGCTTTGCGTCCGTCACGTCATCGTCCAGGTCCAGTTGAAAACCAGCGTCGAACACTAGCTGCTCGACAATTTGCTGAACTGGACCTATTTGGCGTAGCCGTGGGAGTGGGACACACAATGTTTGTTATTTCGTTGTTGTTTTGAACTAGTAATTTATTTCTTTATTATCATGTTATTTTTTAATTTGTTTTTTAATATTGTGTGTACCGGTCTACCCAATAAACGTTTTTTCTTTCTTCTTTAGTGTGCCCGTAAACCTAGATGAAGAAAAAAGAAGAAAGGTCACCTGTGACCCAGTTCCGGCGCAAATGAAATGTATCTCAGTTTTTTCGTCATTTTATGTATATCAAATAACAGATTTTTTTTCCAATTTCAGTGGCTAACTTAGTTAAATTGAAAAATGTTAAAGTTACTATCTGTTCCCTCCGGTTTCACCCGCTGCTCGGCTCCTATTAGTCATAGCGTAATGTTATATAGCTTACAATCTTCCTCGATAAGTGGACTATCCAACACAAAAATATTTTTTCTATTCGAACCAGGAGTTCCTGAGATTAGCGCCTTCAAACAAACAGTAGTCGATCTTACGACGCGAGTAAAACTTCGTACAAGAGCTAACCAAAAATAGTCCAGAAAGAAATCAATATTAAATGGAAGTCGATCTTAACTTACCTTATTGGTAACGAAGCCGAAGCTACTCAGTCGAGGGTTGGAGAAGAAGATCCAGAACTGGGTCAGGTCTTCATCAGCGCCGTCGTATCGGACTAGAAGACGTCCGCCGACGTTCTCACATACCTGGGGAAAGATGTTGCATATAAAACTTTGCATTTAAATAGCCTCCGAGAAAATAGTAACTTAAGTATAGGTAAATGCGTCCAGCATGCGTAGCACTAGCATGACACCATAAAAAACAGGTTTCGTCAATGGAAAAATAGACAAAAATATGAAAGAATGTAAAAAGATTTCTAACGTCCGAAGCAAGGCGATGACTAAAATGTAGAAAATACATGTTTGTATTCTTCAGTCATGTACAGAAAGTGTATGTAAAAGACTTTGTCTATTCTTGGTAGAATAGAGATAAAATTGGTAATGTTCATCGTATTTGTATTAGACACTATTGGCCCCGTGATCTGCGTAACCTCCGTTAGTACAGTCAGCATCAAAAGTTGCTGAACACATTTAAATTTTGAAAATCGTTTTACACCGTATTATTATGTATTATTACGGTGTACAGCGATTTTATAAATCTGAATGTGGTCAGCAACTTTTGATGCTGACTGTGGTTGCTAAATTATTGGAGGCTTTGTTGGCACATTCTACATTCTCCATAGAGCAGGCCCGAATTGATATAGTTTTCTCCATAAGTACCCAATATTCTAAAGCGCGCCTGTACCCAGTGTACCCGGGCAGTCCCGCTAATTCATAGATCCATATTTTTTACCCTGGCAAAGGGTTATTTCTATCTTGTTCCTGCAGATACTTAAAAATTAACGATATTCTCTTTATGCTAACTTAACAGAGTTATGTTAGTTTCCAATTCGCTGGATAAGGCCTTTACTGGTTCGCAGAACAAGTGATATTTTTTATGGATTTGGTGACGTTTAGTTTTGGTGACAATTTACCCTATGATTAGTTTCGGTACCAATCTAGTGACCGTTCACATAATAAAAGAAACACTAAAATCTTATAAAATGATAGAGATCTTGTCCTTCATTACTGAAATTTAAAATACATCCTAACTTCTGGCTTTCGAATTACCCGGATATAAGGTCTAGAACGGAAGCTTGGTTTTTAACCGACTTCAAAAAGGAGGAGGTTATCAATTCGACTGTTTTTTTTTTTTTTTTTTTATGTTTGTTACCTCATAACTTGCGACTGGGTGAACCGATTTTGATGATTCTTTTTTTATTTGAAAGCTGGTGCTTCCCGTGTGGTCCCATTGTCACCATTTCAATACCTGATGATTGGATCCTGGAGAAATCGAGGGCAACCCTCAAATTTTATAGGCTCACACATCGTTTTTCGCAAATATTATGAAGTAATTTAAGTACTTGCGTATAGTAATCATCATCTCATGTAGCTGAGCTGATGATGGAAGGTTCAACAACTCCTTAACAGTAAGGAGTAGGCGTCGACTGATTTAGTAAATTATTTTTTTTCATTATGTATTTCAAGCACTACAATTTAATAAAGGTCTGGAGTATATCTGATGATGGAGCCGAGAGACAGTCGAGGGAACTCCTCAACGATTCACAGCAGCTACTTTGTGTTTGAGCTTGATTAATTTGTATTGATAAGAACTTTACACCTAGATGAGTTGTAACTGTTATTAGGGGTCTGATGACGAAGACGAAGGACATTTCAGGGAATTCCTCAACGGTTTATAGTAGCTACCTTGTGTTTGGACTTAATTCATTTATATTGATGAGAACTTTACACCTAGATGGGTTGTAACTGTCATTAGGGTTCTGATGATGAAGACGAAGAACAGTTCAGGGAACTCCTCAACGGTTTACATCAGCTATCTTGTATTTGGACTTAATTCATTTATACTAATGACCCATATGGGTTATTGTTCGATGCAGGATACCTGCCATTTGGTCCCAAAAAAAATCATTTATTTTGGTGTTCTTGCTTATTGTGTACATGGGCGATGTTATAACCAGTGCTAAGGATAATAAAATTCTAGTGCATAAGTTTCGGTTGAATATTTAAACTAAAAAGGGTAAAATAAAAAAGTTTTTTAAAAAAAATGTAACCGACTTCTAAAAAAAACAACCACTAAAAAGGGTAAAATAACCTACCAAAAAACTTTTTTTCGGAAGTCGGTGGCAAAAAAAACAATGAAATAAAAAAGCAAAGCCACCGACTTCCGAAAAAAAGTTTTTTGGTAGTGTTACGTCGATCGAATTGCGAGACCTATCTATAAGCTTCTCGAAAGTTCCACAAGGTTCTCGACAATTCTACCGAAGATTGGTCTGGAAGTTTCTAGAAAATTCTACCCTGTTCTAGATGTTTCGAGATGGTTCTGGAATGTTCCAGAAGGTATGGGACTTATATCGAAGTCTATGGATGTTTCCAGAACATTCGACCACCTTCTAGAAACATCTAGTGGGTCCGGCCGAGGTATAAAAGGGGCGCCGACCGCCGACCTGAGTCAGTCTGGTTTTGACTACGATCGAGGCAACTCGAAGTGAACTGGAAGCGATCTTCAAGTGATTTTTACGTGTGATTAAGTGAGTTTATAAGTGTTTAATTGTTGAGTAGTGTTAAGTGTTTGTTTTAATTAGTGATTCGTGTGCGAATAAAGTTTATTTGGTTTTAATTGGTGTTAATTAATTTATCCCAATACCCAGCTCGTAACATTTGGTGTCAGAAGTGAGGGATAAAATGCCAATTTTACCAAAAGACGACACGGACGGTATTCGTACCAGAAGTCAACGTCAACAAGACATGGACCAGAGGCGGTTTGGAGGTTCCCCGATACAGACGCCGGGTGGTGCTCAGCCTACGATAGAACCAGTGGCTGGTCCGTCTGCAGTCTCTTCAGCATCAGCGGTTCCAGACCTGTCTGCGCTTATGGCGCTGCTGCAGGAGCAGGCCCGCCGGCAGGAGGAGCAGGCCCGTCGGCAGGAGGAGCAGGCCCGCCGCCAAGAAGAACAGGCCCGCTTGCTGCACGAGCAGCTACAGAAGGACAAGGAGGAGCAGGTCCGCCTGCTGCAAGAGCAGCTACAGAAGGACAAGGAGGAGCAGGTCCGCCTGCTGCAAGAGCAGCTACAGAAGGACAAGGAGGAGCAGGCCCGCCGCCAGGAAGAGCAGGCCCGCCGCCAAGAAGAACAGACCCGCCTGCTGCAAGAGCAGCTACAGAAAGATAAGGAGGAGCAGGCCCGCCGGCAGGATGAGCAGGCCCGGCTACTACAAAAGCAGCTTCAAGAAGATAAAGAGGAGCAGGCCCGTCGCCAAGAAGAACAAATGTTCCTCATCAAGGACCTGCACTCAACATTTGGCAAGGAGCTCAAGGTGATGAAAGAGCAAGTCAATCAGCACGAGAGTCGCATCTCTGAAGCTGAGGTCCAAATTGCCGGGGTGAAGAAGGCTTTGGGTGAACTTCGGTCCGGAGACGGGGTTGTGTGTCCAGTGATTGCTGCACCTTCAGCACGAGGGTTTAAGGTGCCGCCATTCGACGGAACATCTTCATGGTCGGCTTACAGGATGCAGTTTGAGGCCGTTATGAAGGCGAATGGGTGGACGAAAGAGCAAGCAATGACCGCGCTCACCTTAGGCCTACGAGACCAGGCCCTGACCGTACTTGAGGCTCTTGGCAAGGATGTGAGTTATGAACAGCTGCTGGAAGCGTTGGAGTCCAGGTACGGCGACGCGCACCTGGAGCACGTATTTCGCGCAAAGCTAAAGGATCGTGTTCAACGTAGTGCCGAGACTCTACAACAGTGGGCCCTAGAAATTGAGAAGTTGGTCCGGAAGGCATACCAGTCTGCTCCTGCTCTGATCAATGTCAATCTCGTACAGGCGTTCGTCGATGGAATACGTGACCTGGAAGTCAGAGCCGCTGTAAGACTTGGGCATCACGAAACATTAAAGGACGCCTTGGCCCATGCTTTGGAAGTAGAGGCAGTGAGGCAAGATCATCGCACACATCGTGTCAGAGAAGTTGTAGAATCAACTGTACGCGACCGCCCACAAGGGTACAGTCCCAGGTGCTACACTTGTGGGGAAAAGGGTCATCTTCGGTCTAGCTGTCCCAAGCGAAATACTCCAAGTGAAGATCAATCCCAGCAGGGAAGAGGGACCGATAAGACTGCCCAGCAACAGCAGGGAAACGAGTAAACGCCAGGACTGAGGGGCGGGTGCTGGCTGGTATGGAAAAAGCCCCGAGGATCTCGATATCACAGGCCCATGACGGAAACAGCCTGATCATCAAAGGTGAAGTCAACGGAAAACCATGCAAATTGACACTCGATACAGGAGCTTCTCACACGGTCGTCAATTCAAACCTAGCAAGTCGGTTCCTTGGGGACTTCTTCAATAACCACGACCGCATACAATTACTGACAGCTACCGGTCAGCACATAACCGTCCGAGGCAAGAAGGAGGTTAAGTTGAAACTAGGTCACAAAGCGTATTGGCATAATGTCATCGTGGCTGACATAGTAGACGATTGCATCTTGGGCTTAGACTTTATGCGGAAATATCGTTGTGAGATCGATGTTGATCGAGGAGTATTGAAATGTGGTACAGAAGAGATCTTAATGGAATGTGCACCGTCAGAAAAAGTGCTTCGCTTGAAATTTGACGTGTCAACACTTTTGAAAAATTGCGATCTAACTGGAGTAGAAATGGATAAGGCTAGGAAAATGTTACTCCAGTATGCCGACATGTTCTCTACAGATGATGCTGACATAGGGAGAACAGGGCTGGTTCAGCACAAAATTAATACTGGCAATGAGTTACCAATCCGACAACGACCAAGAAGGGTGCCGGTTGCACGCGAAAAGGAAGTGAAAGAAATGATTGAACGCATGGTGAAGAACAGTTTTATAGAGCCTTCATCTAGCCCGTGGTGTTCTCCTGTGGTCCTGGTGAAGAAAAAGAACGGCAACACGCGGTTTTGTGTGGACTATCGACGGTTAAACGACGTCACGAAAAAAGACAGTTACCCACTGCCTAGGATCGATGACACATTGGATACACTGACAGGAATGAGGTGGTTCACAACGTTAGACCTGAAAAGCGGCTACTGGCAAGTGGAAATAGACCCTAAAGACAAGGAGAAAACTGCATTTTCAACAAGAAAGGGGCTATGGCAATTTAAAGTCATGCCGTTCGGATTGTGCAATGCTCCTGCGACATTTGAAAGGTTGATGGAGCAAGTACTTGCCGGATTGATCGGAGACGCATGTCTTGTCTATTTGGACGACGTCATCGTCGTGGGCCGAACATTTGAAGATCACCTTCAAAACCTAATTAGAGTGCTGTCGAAAATCCGGACGGCAAATCTTAAGTTAAGTCCGGAAAAGTGTTCATTTTTCAGGAGACAAGTGAACTTTTTAGGACACATAGTTTCGGAGGAAGGTGTTCAGACAGACCCGGAGAAAATCGTCGCCGTCAAGGAATGGCCAGTTCCGAAAGACAAGACGGAGGTCAGAGCATTTTTAGGTCTATGCTCCTACTATCGACGGTTTGTCAAGAATTTTGCTGATATTGCAAAACCCCTGCACAAACTTACTGAGGAGAAGCGACAATTCTGTTGGGACGAGAACTGTGACATCGCATTCCAGGAATTAAAGAAACGTCTGTGCAATTCACCTATTCTTGACTATCCTGACACTGAAAATGACTTCATAGTTGACACAGACGCAAGTAACACTGGAATTGGTGGGGTGTTGTCTCAACGGAAAGGAAATCAGGAAGTTGTTATAGCTTACTACAGCAAATCTCTATCGAAACCGGAAAGAAATTACTGCGTTACGAGAAGGGAATTACTTGCCGTAGTAAAGACTTTGCAGCACTTCAGTAAGTATCTGCTGGGACGAAAATTCCTATTGCGAACGGACCATGCTGCATTAAAGTGGCTATTGCAATTTAAGAATCCAGAGGGACAGGTGGCGAGGTGGATTGAGCTACTACAAGAGTTCGATTTCGTAACTGAACATCGTAGTGGGAGGGCACATGGTAACGCAGATGCACTGTCTAGAAGACCTTGTCCTGAAGACTGTAAACACTGTAACAGGCAAGAGGCCAAGGAAGTTGTGTCTGTAAGAATGCTAAGAACGGATCTCAGTAACGAATGGAAGGAAACTCTACAGCATGCTCAGCGAAATGACGCAGACATCAAACCAATTTTCGATTGGATTAAAGCTGGTGCTCCTAAACCCAAGTGGAGTGATGTAGCTGCAATGAGTTCCATCACTAAGAGTTATTGGGCACAATGGAACAGCTTGGTTATCCAGGAAGGAGTCTTGTGCCGTAAATGGGAAAACGCTCGAGGAGACAACTGTCATTTACAAATGGTTGTTCCTAGAGCCAAAGTCCCGGATGTATTACGGCTCTACCACGACGGATGTTTGTCAGGTGGACATATGGGTGTAAAAAAGACTCTACTGAAAATACGTGAGCGATTTTACTGGATCCATTGTCGGAAGGATGTGGAGGACTGGTGTCGGAAATGTACCAGTTGTGCGGCTGTGAAAGGACCCCAGACACGCAGCAGAGGTGCTTTACAGATATACAACGTTGGAGCCCCGTGGGAACGGATAGCACTAGACGTTGCAGGACCATTTCCAGAAAGTGAAAATGGGAACAAATACTTCATGGTTGTCATGGATTACTTCACAAAGTGGCCGGAAGTTTTCGCCATTCCTAACCAGGAAGCTACAACAGTCGCAGATAAATTGGTTCAGGAGGTCTTCTGTCGTTTTGGAGTACCCTTGGAAATACACAGCGACCAAGGAAGGAATTTTGAATCACAAGTATTCCAGGAGACTTGTCAGCTGATGGGTACTCACAAGACCAGAACGACTTCCTACCATCCACAATCTGATGGAATGGTGGAGCGTTTCAACCAAACGTTGGAGAGATATCTGGCAAAGGTTGTGGAAAGCAGGCAAAGAGATTGGGACAAGCACATACAGCCATTTCTTCTGTCCTATCGTAGCGCAGTTCACGAAAGTACAGCTGTGACACCAGCCTTCGCGAACTTTGGAAGGGAATTACGGTTGCCTGCTGATTTGATCACCGGATCCCCTCCTGATGTTCCACGCAGTGTAACCGATTATGCAAATGACTTGCGTAACAAGTTGAATGATGTTTATGAGCATATCAGACAATCCGGCCAACAAATGTCTGAGAAGATGAAGACCCGATACGACCGGAAGACAAACAATAGAGGTTTCGACGAGGGGTCACTTGTGTGGTTGCATAACCCAGTGCGCAGCAAAGGGAAGTCCCCTAAATTACAAGCAAAATGGGATGGACCATACCGAGTCGTGACCAAGATTAACGACGTCACCTACCGGATTCAAAAGGGTCCACGTGGCGCGCCCAAGATTGTCCATGTTGACCGTTTAGCGCGATATAACGGGACTAACGATGCTCGGGACGAGCATGTCTAAGGAGGGGGCAGTGTTACGTCGATCGAATTGCGAGACCTATCTATAAGCTTCTCGAAAGTTCCACAAGGTTCTCGACAATTCTACCGAAGATTGGTCTGGAAGTTTCTAGAAAATTCTACCCTGTTCTAGATGTTTCGAGATGGTTCTGGAATGTTCCAGAAGGTATGGGACTTATATCGAAGTCTATGGATGTTTCCAGAACATTCGACCACCTTCTAGAAACATCTAGTGGGTCCGGCCGAGGTATAAAAGGGGCGCCGACCGCCGACCTGAGTCAGTCTGGTTTTGACTACGATCGAGGCAACTCGAAGTGAACTGGAAGCGATCTTCAAGTGATTTTTACGTGTGATTAAGTGAGTTTATAAGTGTTTAATTGTTGAGTAGTGTTAAGTGTTTGTTTTAATTAGTGATTCGTGTGCGAATAAAGTTTATTTGGTTTTAATTGGTGTTAATTAATTTATCCCAATACCCAGCTCGTAACAGTAGGTTATTTTACCCTTTTTAGTGGTTGTTTTTTTTAGAAGTCGGTTACATTTTTTTTGCTTAAGCTTTCCGAAAAGCTCAATGGTCTTCTTATGATTTTAAGACCAGTACCTATTTAGTAACATGTCTACAGGTCACGACTAATTAAGCACGTATAATGCTTATCAGCTTCAAGTTAGTTGCTACGTCATAAGCAGAAATTTAATGATAGGTGGAAAGAAAGTCACGTAATTAGATAAAATCTTAGTAGGTACTCATAATATACTCATGTACCTACCTAAAATCTGTAGTTATATCATGCACTATAACAAGGGCCTTTAAACATGACTGGTGCAGTGTGACGTGAATGCTTCCGCCACAGAATGGTTCGGGGAATGAGATTTAGCTTTGCTTTATCACGACAAAGCATGTTACCCTTCCTTTTGGCTTCACCGTAGTCGGGTAAAAATTCGCTACACCCTATGCTTCTACTTCGGCGAACTAACTTAGTTTATTCCTAGTCTAAACGGTTGTAGTTGTAGCCGACCCCAACTTAATTGGGAAAAGGTAGACAGGCAGATAATGACGTTAACTAGGGCCGTCTTTCCCAATACACTGGGCAACGCAGCCCAAAGGCCCTAATTCCTTGGGGCCCCCGTATTCTTGAAAGCATCATAGTATAAAAAGAATACCTGTAAGTTATCCCAGTGGGTCCATATAATTTTAAAGGTCGCTGTAGTCGCTGTTAGGTTCGAAATTCTCCTGATTCTTGAGCGCAGCCATGATTTTTGTACCTAATGTGGCCCAGGTGTTGTGGAGCCCTATATTCCTAAAGTGCCCAGGGCTGCCACCAGGCTAATGAAGATCCCAATTAAAGCTAGGCAATAAAGGTTCCCGTCGGGTATTTCATTAATCGCCTTTAGCAGCTCTACCCACACACCGTTAGTAATAGGGCAATCTATTCATAGCTGTTGCGAAGGCGGCCTTCTCAGAACTTTGCTGAAGGGTAGGAAAATCATTTCGCAATAATTAAGTGTTCCCGGTAAGTTTATTTCAAGTACAAATTTGTAAAATTCCAGATCCGTTCTCGAATTTTCTACGCGAAACGAAGAACGATTCTAGAAAATAGCGATTTTCACTGTCTATTTCTATTGTTTATTCAATATACTTTTTCGTGTGTAAACAATAATTCTATTAATACCTAAAATGCTTGGGGTGCTAAGACAGGAAACCTCCACGTGCGCCCGTGGACTGGAGTTCCCTCTCGGATACGTCCGGGGGGAAGAACAGTTTTTCGGGCCGGTGCACCCTGGGTGGGATGCGGGCAAAAACTCTTCCTGAGGCACTGTGTGCCTAAGGGGTCTCTTTGTCCGTATGCGAATAGCCTGTCGGTGGACGCTCCAACGCGTGTCCCTCTGATTAGCAGAGGGCACAGCGGCGGAGCGGGCTTGCGGACGGTGAGTAATGGGCAAGCCCGGGTCGGTGGCGCGTCGTGTTTCACGCGTCACCGAGACGGGGCCCCTTATGGGGCCAAATGCCTGCTGGGGTCGCGGAATTTTTCTTAATCCAGGATACCGTGGCCCCGGAACGTAAAGGGCATCCGAACACGGGTGGATTTTAGTCAGTAAGAGTCTGACAGTCCCTTCCGCCCCACCCACTTGATGATTTTGCCACCCAAAAAATAAAAAATACCTAAAATGCTCAACATTCTGAATTTCAGAGCATTCTTTTGATCAAAATTTTTGGTCCTTCAAATATGTGTAGGTAATAATGCAAACTTGTCCTTGTTGGTTCTCACAACAACTAATAATAAAATTATATTGTGGCATGTTCTCTATAATTCTCATTAGGTTTCTCTCCTAGTAAAGTGTGGGCATAATTAAAACAATGAATAAATCTCTTACAATAACGATGGTAAGTAATCCTTAGCAGCCTTAAGCATTGCATAATGATAACATCCTATGTGAGAACAATCTCAGATACTGCAATAAAATAATATAGAAGTTAAACTTACCGTTGCAATCCAATATCGGTAAGGATCAATAACATTCTGCACCTCCACCTTCATTCCAACTTTGATTCTATCTATTGGGGACAAACCCTTATTATTTAAAGCCTCTATGGAGACCGACTGACCATCTAATAAGGCCTTTTTCATAATTTCTATGATTGTATCTCCATATTTTTCATTAATTTCATCTGGAGGTTCTATAAGCTCGTCGTATTTGCCACACCAGCCTAGGGGATGGACTTTTGTAGTAGATATGTCGCACCAGAAGTCGTTGTCTGCACCTATGAACTTGATCCGGAGGAGATGTCCGCAGACCATAGTGATCTCTGCTATCCAGTAGATGTCTGGGTTGTTCTTGTGACATACTTCCAGCAGCATGCCCTGTTTGATGCCATTGTAGAGACTAGTTTCCACCTGTGACAAATAGGGTGGATTGGAAATGTTTCTGGTCAACAGACAAAAGAGATTTTTTTTTAATCTTCATCAGAATGGTTCCAGTAAAGATTAAATTGCCTCCACCTTAGTTGACAGAAATAGTTTTGATTATTAATTTTTTGTTAACTCTAAAAAGCTCTGTTTCACTTTAGATTTTTTCAATGGTTTTCAAATAATTTTAAATCATTAAGAGGATGGTTTAAAAAGAGAAAAATTAAAAAGCAAACATTTAATAATATATTGGTGTGAGACTAAGAGACTAAAAAGGTATTTAAAACTTTTCAAAATTAAATTAACATGCTTGTTTCACATAGTTCACTGTGTTTATTTGTTTGTTCATCATGAAGTTGGAGATGTAAGTACAAAGTATGGAGAAAAAAAATGGAAATTGTTGCATAACAAAATAAGATTATCTGACCAAAGAATAACTGGCCATGAACAGCTTTGTGGGAGATATTTCCTAGTGAACACATACAAGAAGATACCTAATTATTTTTAAGAAAGTTAAAATGGTGTTTTCATGGTCACATCAATTAGAGCAGAAACCTTGGCTATTATGCAGTTATGTAGATTAGATAACATAAAGAAAGCACATTAATTTTACTTAATTAATTTTTAATAAGTAGGTACAAATAAGACTTTTTTATATTGTTAATTTATTTCAATTAAGTCAAATAAAATTAATTTTTGTTTAAAAACAAATTCACTGATTCAGTTTTTCTTTTAAACTATGTTAAATAAATTGTATAAAACTAATCTGAATAGGTACTGCAATTATTTATTTTAATTCTATCAAACATATTAGTCAATAAATGTGGCTTTATAACAGTTACAACATGGAGTCAATGATAACTGTAAATGATTACTTTTTCCTTGAATTTCATTTGATTCTAAAAATAAATGGTGACCACATTTTAACACTGTTTTGTTGACTTGACACAATTTGCATCAAAGGGTTGTTATGAATTACTTTCATTTATTCAAACACATTATTACTAAGTTAATAATTGGTGACTGGGAACTTCATGACCATATGGTTTGATATTTTTTAATATTATTTTGCAACAACAAGCTATATTATTGTTATAGGATATAATCTCTTACTTAAAAACTATATTTACTATCTGAGCACAACACCAATAAAGCAAAAATATTCATGGTTTATTTATAGAAAATAATTAAGATGGAACACATTATTTTTATAATAAACTGCAAGATTTATGTTTTTCAATAATTCAATCATAGTTTTCGGAACAAATAATAGAAGGGAGGCCATAGAATTGTTTCACAATAGTAAAACAACTAAGTAAATAATAGAACAATCATAAAAAAAAATATTATACAACATGCAAAAAATAATATTGAAACTTACATGAGAAAATAATTCTTCAGGAACAGCGACAGTCTTATTTACTTCCAAATAATTATTCCAGTCGAAGTCTGCCATAATTTGTTGTTTATTGTTAACTTAGAAGTCATCAAATTAAAATAATTATCACAAAACAAGTTAATCGAACGGTCGAACTTGTTACGAATTTCAGAAATTCATTCTTTCTATCCACATTTCAAGTATGGTGCATCTATCTCATCTATTCGATACATTGTTTATTGTTGTCTCTCTCTCATAAGGCTTTTCATTACAGATTGTATTATTTGATTGAAATAACTGTTTTTCTAAAAGAAGAAATAAATAATTGGAAATTGTAGATATAAAATATCCAACTATCATTAAACAATCAAGCAAAATACAGCAATACGATAAATAAATACTATTTATAAAAATGAGGCACTGTAAAATAATAATTGCATTAGGTTATTTAAACTCTAACTGGTTTATGAGTTAAAACGAAACGTAAAATAGAAGTACAACAGAACATTTCAAAACTGACATTAGCACTAGAGTTGCGACAGACTCGGACAGACTTTTCATTCTTCTTCTTCTTCTTCGTGTCGATGATTCCTTTAAATTTTATATTTCGACCAGAACTCTGCCACATTGATGGCGTTGGTGGTGGCCTCGGACAGTTCCCTTAGAGTGCAGGTGGAGTTACACAGACTACAGTTGAGAAGGTGGGCCATCGTTTGCGATGATTCTCCGCAGTCGCATCTTTCTTCATCAGAGTACATAACTTTTCATTAAAAAGTTATTTTAGACTTTTTGGTTTTTTTTTTGAAGTTGGTTTCCATTTTTAAAAAGCTTTTACCTTAATAATTATTTAACAGTGGAGAGGGGGTCAGCCTGTTCGTATTTTTTTTCTATACATATAATAAATCTGTAGAAGGGTCAATTCTGTACATTGAAAATATTGAAAAAATAAATAGCGGGGGGTGTTGCTGGATCGATACCAAACCCAAATATGTGATTAAAAAAATTTTTGTCTGTCTGTCTGTCTGTATATGCAGGCATCACGTGAAAACCAACGGTTCGATTTCGATGAAACTTGGTATAATTATACCTTATTATCCTGGGCATAAAATAGGATACTTTTTATCCTGGAAAAATACGTAGAAAAAAATCTATAACAAACCCTATTATGGAACCACTGGCGACACCTATTATCAAGCAAGTAGAACATTACGCCACGCCTGCCTCCATTGATTTCTAAAAAGGTTCCACCACTCACCACTAGATGGCGTTGTGCCTATGACGCGCATTTCTGAATCGCGGTGTTAAGATTCTCCGAGAGTTAATGTATACCGCGACTTTATTATTTTTCCGTGTGACATAACTAGCAGTGCACTTGCGGGCTACGTCCTATTTGGAATAGCTAAACAAGACTCGGCTACTAAGTTTTATTATAAAGTTAAACAGTAATATTCATTTCTGTTATTTTTGGTTTAGAGGACCAAAAACCCGTGCTTTTCAGCGCGACCTTTTTGATTGCTGTTCCGATCAGTTATTTGTAAATACAAGGTCGGAATAACTATGAAAAAAATACTTACTACAGAACGCGAGCAACAGCAGTAGCTCAATAGATCTCCTTAATTATTATAGGCTTAGCCGTATTTGGGTCCAATAGATATTTATAAGATGTCATTGTCAGAGTTACTCAAAATGGAGAAATAAACCATCCACGCGAAGACCGACATCTGCGCGGACGGAGTCGCGGGCGGAAGCTAGTTTCAAATAAGTGTAGAGGCGGTCAAAAACTTCGTAATTAATAAATGCTTTTTTTATCGCGGTAAAATTCATCCATCCATCTTCATCCATCTTTGTAATTTGTATTTATACTCATTATCTTCCTGCCCTTGTATATCTCATACTGTTTTGTGTCGGTGCAAGAATTTCCATAAAACACTCTCCCCAGTCAGGCAATTATTCCTTAGGCTTACACTATCAATGCATATAACTTCTTAACTTGGGGTCTTCCTTTACTTTTTATCCGAAGGTTGTTCTAGTGACCTGTCGCCATTTCATCTTTAGTTTTAATTTAACTAAGTCTTCGTATACGTCGCCTTATCCTTGGACAAGTAACCCGAGCCCGAGGTACTAAAAGTTGGAATGAGCATTTTACAGACTAACGCACTCCAACAAGAGTGATGGGCCCAGGACAATCTCCACAGAAATCGTAAAACTGTTATTCAGTTTCCTCCAATCTATTTAGGACCTCTAGTTTGCTCTCTTTCGGTACCTAACCAGCACAATGTAACGTGTTAATAACTTAATACTATTAACTGATATGTATAATAACGTTATTCCTTCCTAAATAAGCGTTTAAAATAGAACTGTCCCTACTCTAAGTAGTGACAGTTTCATAACATTTTCGTCTAATGTTTCTTTTCTTCATAGGAGTACTGCCCTGTGTATAAAAGAGAAGAAAAAACATTTAAAAGTATCGGTAGTTGGAGCATAGTTGGAACGGCGGAGAATATTAAGGTAGGGACAAACTGAACTGAACTTATCAGTGATAGTATTGTGTATGATAAGTGTGTTTCTAGGCATACAAATTCAACCGTTTAGATTTAATAACGCGCTGCATACGTTGCGTACGTGGGTTCAGTTTGTCCCTACCTTTATTGTTTTTTAACATCTGTGGTCGTCCTGTCATCCAATCCAACTGTCATCTAAGTGACAGATTGAGTATTATTGACGTACATTGAGCAACCGCTGCTGCGTAACGGAGAAACGTCATTTTATTTTGATATCTTACTTTGATTCAATATATCGGACAACAATAGAATTTCCAGATGGTATTGAAATAATTGCAGTGCAAAGTGTACCAAGTTTAAGTGAAGTGCCAGTGGATTTTGTGGACAAGGAATTATAATTATGTAAATACTTTCTCTTTTATCGCTTGACTGCCCGTGTTGCGACATCGAAAATGAGTTTTACAAACATAGCATTTAATATACCTTTGAACAGCTCGAACGGTACTGATGATGACAGTTGTATGATATGGAACACTACGCAAAATGTGATAATAACAGGCGCGTACAACGGGATTCCACAAACTTTAATATTGAACTTGGTGTCCTGGACATTCCTCATCGCTTTGTTCACTGTGCTGCGGCGGACGGCATGGAACTATGGCCGAATGGCACTCGTGCAGCGCACAAAGAGTCGGTGGACGAACTTGTTCTACCGTGGCGGTGATGGCGACGCCTTAGTGAACAGAAGACGCAGCGCCGACGATGTTCTCAACATAGACGAAGGGTTTTTTACGTGGCTGCCAGCTGTGTTCCGTCTTACCCGAGAACAAATACTGGCCAAGTGCGGCCCTGATGCTGTCCACTACCTCTCCTTCCAAAGACATGCAATAACATTGATGTTTATTGTGACAATAGTGTCAATTGGCATTATATTGCCAATCAACTTCCAAGGTACTAATTTAAATGTTGATTCCAGCACATTTAGTAGAACTACTTTGTCAAACCTCACTGGGAGATCAAGCTGGCTGTGGGTACATACTTTGATAAGTATTGCCTTCCTACCAGTATCTGTGTTGATTATGAGAAGATGCACTGGACGTAAACCAGTGCCAACATCAATGACTGGCACTATTATGATCACTAACATATCAAAAGCTGATAGAAATGAGTCCACAATTAGAGCTTACTTTGCCAACAATTTCCCTCACATACAAATAGTGGATCTCCGCCTTGCCTACAACATCAACATGCTAAATGAAGTGCAAGAGAAGAAGGATATGGTGACTGAAGCTCTTATTTACACCGACTCATACTTCAAGAAAACTGGGAAGCGCATTACTGTGAAGCCAACATTGTGTGGACCTGAACTGGATGCATTGGAATTCTACAGCAATGAAGAGAAGCGATTAAAAGATGAAGCCAAGAGATGCCGAGCTATGGTACTGAATGATCCTCTAGGCATTGCATTCTTGACTTTACCATCTTACCAGCTTGCTGAACATGTCATTAGTAACTTTAGTCTTCACTATGGTTGGGTGTTATCTCATGCAACAAATCCCTCTGACATTATTTGGGAAAATCTAAGTGTACAACCTGGTGTATGGTACCTCAAGGCTTTTGTTGTCAACTTTTTCTTATTTATTGTTTTATTCTTCTTAACAACCCCTGCAATTATTGTCAATTTTTTCAATACAAGTATAGCTAAACCAGATTCCCTAGGAAAAATTAGTGCTGTGATCTTTGAATTCCTTCCTACCCTTCTTCTTTGGACCATGGCTGCAGTCATGCCTGCCATTGTAGCCTTCTCTGATAAATTCCTCTCCCATTGGACCAAGTCACAGCAGAACTACTCCATAATGACTAAAACTGTGTCTTTCCTATTATTAATGACTCTAATCCTGCCATCTTTGGGTCTTGCTAGTGCTGAAGCTTTTCTGATGTGGACAATCGATCACAATAACAGCATGCGTTGGGATTGTGTATTTTTGCCCGACAAAGGCGCGTTCTTTGTCAATTACGTCATCACTTCTGGCCTGATCGGAACGGCGTTAGAACTGATCCGCTTCCCGGAGCTGTTCCTCTATGTATGGTATTTGCTGCAGTCGAAATCAAAGGCGGAGAAGAGCTACGTAAAGAGAGCCATTCTTTACGAGTTTCCATTTGGAGTTCATTATGCCTGGAGCATAGCAATTTTCTCAATAACAATGGTATATAGTCTCGCATGTCCATTGATATCGCCGTTCGGTTTGATGTACATGATGCTCAAACACGTGGGCGATAAACATAATCTATTTTTCGCTTACGGTCCGAGCGACATGAGCGGCGTCGGCGGTGGGAGGATCCACTCGACCGCCGTTAGACTGATTCGTGTTTCGGTCCTACTCCTACTAATTAACATGGCGGCATGGGCTGGTCTAAGGGCCGGGTTTGAAGCTAGAACTATTATTCTAATCATGGCATCAATCGTTGCCTTCGGGACGTTTTTGTTGCTAAGTCCGTTCCCGAGTTGCACGCCCCCAGCGCCACTGCAGGAGGAGTCTAGTATTCGATTCCCAGAGTACATAGCTCCCGCACTCACGAAGCCCATAGATTCCCCTCCTAGTTCGACAGCTACGACTCCGGATTACGGGGCTTCGTCACCTGTAACGACACACTCTTATAGCCCCGGCCCGATAAATATATAATTTGGTAATTAGCGAATTTCCCCTTATCGAGTAATTGCCTTAAATTGCGGTCCGCTCATATCAATGATAACGAAATACTTGGTTGAGGTCGGGTATCGTTTTTGAGGACGGAGGATTAGAGTTTTATATCAATGTAAATAACTAATGCAATATTTTTATATATATTGAAGTACCTAGTTATAGAGGTAGTTGCCTGAAATCTTATGTTCAGATCCTAATTTTAGTTTTCATAATTTTGTTTTGTGAACTAAAGTTAGTCCATTGACCTACAAGCGATATTTAATTATGATAAATATTTTACCTTGTACAGCTTTACACTAATCACTTTTTAACCGACTTCAAAAAAAGGAGGAGGTTCTCAATTCGTCGGAATCTTTTTTTTTTTTTTTTTTTTTTTTTTTTTTTATGTATGTTCCCCGATTCCTCGAAGACGCCTGGACCGATTTGGAAATTTTTTCTTTTGTTTGAAAGGGTATACTTTCCAATTGGTCCCATGATCATCAGGTCAGGATCTGATGATGGAATCCCAGGGAAATCGAGGGCAACCTTCAAATTTTATAGGCACATGGTACCATTTTCATATATTTTCTAAAGCTGTTCAAGTATTTGCATCTGATAATCATCATCTCAGGTGGATGAGCTGATGATGGAAGGTACAACTCCTCAACGGCTTGGAGTAGGCATCGACTGATTTAGTTTGTGTTCGCATATCTCTGGAACTACAAGTCCGATTTAAGTAATTCTTTTTTTGTTGTACTAAGTATTGTTTAACTTACGGAATACTGCAAGTTTCATCAAAATCGGTTCAGTAGTTTTTGAGATAGGGAATTTTATTAGCATATTGTGCACTTGAGCGATGTTGTTACCGGTGCTACGGATTACAATATTTTAGTGCACATACATGTAAGAGAATGATTTATTTGACAAGAATTTGAGTTGAATATTTAAACTAAAAAGAGTAAAATAAAAAACTTTTTCAAAAAAAATGTAACCGCCTTCAAAAACAACCACAAAAAAGGGTAAAATAACCTACAAAATAACTTTTCTTTCAGAAGTCGGTGGCAAAAAAAACAATGAAATGAAAAAAAAATAAAGGCACCGACTTCTGAAAGAAAAGTTATTTTGTAGGTTATTTTACCCTTTTTTGTGGTTGTTTTTGAAGGCGGTTACATTTTTTTTGAAAAAGTTTTTTTTACAAAAAAGTATATTTTTAGTAAACGATGTGAGTGTTGATCACGCTTCTACAAGCACTGTATTGTTGATAGGTTTAGATTGGGTAAAGATTGGATTTTGTCATTTCAGGATCATATTTTGGTCTTATAAATAATTGGATAATTTATGCCTAGTATAGTATACGTAACTTAATCGTTGCACCTTAGATCGTCATAATTTTCAGCTACACCTAAGATAACACCCCAACCCAGAACATAAGATGTCAGAACTCTCTTAATTTTGTGATTGTTTTATGGCTGTCATTTTTATATCCCCTAATTCTTAGTAACTTATTAGACGTTAATTTTATTCTTTATTTTTGTAAATAATTTAACGAGGTCTTTCGTGTTATGTTTAGGTAAACAGTTAACACTCATCGTCAAATAAACACTGAAGTAACTCTTATTTTTGTTTTTCCTTTTAACCATTCTGCCCTGAAACATTTACATCAGTAACAAATCTAAAATTATTGTTTATAGGTACCTAGCCGCAGCCACAGGGGGTTCCAAAAACAATGTATTTGAACACGTCTCGAGCAGTTTGTCAAATAAATATTAGCCTACTTATAACGAAATTGTTTCGTGAATATTGAACTCCTTAGAAATACAAAAAAAAAAAAATACATTAAGAGAGTAAAAAAATCTAAAAACTTGGCAATCAGGTAATAAAATAAAACACAACACAATGTTCGATAATTCGATTTCACCATCAGACTCGGACGCAAAAATTAGAGCTTGTATAGTTGGACTTCATACTGACGTAATTTACTTCGGGTATGATTTAAGCTATCACCAATTTAATTAGTTTTGCGTCTCCTAAAAAATAGAGTTTGTCCCCAAAATAGTAGATTTGTCACCAAATTGTAGTCACCAAACAATATAAAATCAATTCCATAATAAATCACCTGAAATCTTGAAGAAATAGGGTCTAGTACCAAATAATATTTCTGTATGTAATATAATAGGTTTGTCCTCATAATGGCTCGACGGAGCCCCGCTTCGCGGGGCTCCTATTTCTGCGTGCAAGGTTTAAAGTAACCTAACACGAAGGGGATGGCGGGGTCTTTCAGACCCCGCCATCCCCTTCGAACCTAACCTGTCCGTGTCGGGGTGGTGCCCCAAGTCCCGAGCTCGCTTCGCTCGCTCTTGCAGCCTAGGTCAAATAACTGATAACTACCTGTCATGCTGTCATCATCGTTTCAACATTTTGTTTATTTTGTTACTAATTACCACCTTACAAGGAAAATAATTATAATTATATAATTTGGTAATTCATACCTGGGAACACTTTTTGTTTATCTGAGGGCGAAAATATTTCGTGGTGATAGATCTATTTATTAGGTGATACAACTTGGTGACAAATCTAAATTTTGGTGACAGAAAATATAGTTCCCATTTACTTCTAATTGTGATTGTTATTTTGCAGGAAACGCACACAAGTAGGTACTGTTTATTTATCTAAGTCAGCTCTTTTATCAGTCCATACTGTTTCGAGTAAATGTTGACTAACATTTAAAAGTCCTTGGACGCTGACACCCAAATGTTCACAATTCACGACCGCACGCATGAGTCGTGCCAAGAAAATTTAATAGGTACCTACCACACTTGGAAAATCCATTTTCACCCCGAGAAAATGACTCAAAATGTCGACGTGTTCATTAATTTTTATTGTTTCTCGTGCTAGTTCTACAAAGAGCGCATTAAAAAGCAGTCACGAAGAATTATGAGTGTATAATCTGTGGTATTACACTGATTTTGAAATAGTAGCCGGTTAATTTTATAGTTTGCCGAGCCGACACTGAGCGAGCACCCACTCCGGTGTGTCAAGGTTCGTGGTCAGATCTTGTTCTTAGTAGTTTATTTAAATAATTATTATCTAACAGACAGGTGTAGATATTTTGTTTTCGCCGTATATTTTAACACTATGTTATATGGTATTTTAAAGCGATAGCTGTATCCTACCTAGTGTTTTAGTTTTCCTCTTATTTGTTATTTACCTTGGATAGGATGCCTATAATTGGCAGCTCTGGAATAAACCAACTCAGTTTTAACTACCGTTCCCTAATTTAGACATATTGCCACAACATCCATGTACTCTGAGGTTCACTCCATCAAATTCGTTCGCGAATCATCAAAACTATCACGAATATAAACTCTTTCGTTTAGAAACTAGAGGAAAATTAGTATAAACAGCATCCTAAACAAATCTCAATCTATATTCTATCACAAAAAAGATATTAGAATGACCGATTAATAAAATTGTGCGTGACAGACACATTTGAATCAAAACAGGGCCACATAGATCAAGTGCACGTGAACACACATTACATACTAATTGGTTGTATTGAAGCCTTGCTGCTGTCATTAACAGTTCGTTGATAACGATCCTTTGACATTAGTCACGCTGTAAATGATCCAAATTACTAATAGCCGGGCAGTACTAACGGCATTTCCCGTTGTTTTTTGCGATATTAGTCTCTAAATGTTCGTATAAACGTCCATTTACGTTATAATCAACGGCATTTCCCGAAGTGTGGCCCTGTCTTATAAGTAAGACATTTGAGCGGAACATTCGGGACAGTGCGTAATAAAACCATTGAGCTCATTACTCTCATTGTTAAATTTTCGCTCGGTTTAATGACTGTGTGAAGTATGAAATAACTTCCATTTTCTTTCCTAATTTCCTCATAGCAAATCTGTGTCGGTTTATCGTATGCACATAGGTATATATTGTAAAGTGCTATTTAGCTGTGAACCCGCGACTGTTTTCACATTAATGTGAGAATAAGACGAGTGTATTTTTACAGATGAGGCTCGTTGTTTATGTCGTGAGTTTATTTTACAAGGGCAAGTGTTTATATCCGACAAGCAATATGGCTTCCTGACTGACGTCATTAAACAGAAAGCAAACGTTAGAGATATTTTGAAATAAGTAGAAAAAGCATATTAATAGAAGTACTCAAGCAGTGTGTCCGGACACGAACTAGCGATACTTGTAAGGGGATATTATAGACTCATTTTCATCGACAAAATAGCTTTTAAAAAAATTCTTACTCCAACACCTCGCGAATGGCGGCCATTTTAGTTTTTTGATCTGTCGAACTGGGGTATTTTGTACAATAAAATGCAAATATCTTTGAATCCAAGAGACCTACATATATGCAAATGACTTTATTGCAAAGTTAAACGTTGACGCTTTTCAAAAACTTACGAAAGTTTTCTAAATAATATGTAAAAATAACCAAAAAACATGGGCAAACACGAAATTGTACACAAAAATTAGGTGGTGAAGCGTCAATGTTTTTTCAATACAAAATAAAATAATAATATTTTAGGATTTTTCCACATAATATAATATGTTAGTAGTTCAAATTAAATATTTTAAGTTGTCTATTGATGAATCCTCGGACAAATACATTTTGCATCAGCAACGCCCTCGTATCGAAACTTTCTTGAGTTTTTGCAACATGACCATAGATGGCATGAGTGAGGCTCTGTTCCCGTCGCCATAAGAAAAGACACTGTGTGTCCTGTGCTCCGCTTTTAAAAATTCCGTTTTTGGTGAATTCTTGAATATACTTGTAAAATAAATGGACCTGCATCTGCTATTCATTGAGAACTTATAGTGCAGTGTTTATTTTTGGAGTTTTAACCATTCCACCGGTGGATTTAAGAAGATTTTGCTCGCCGGCCGGCAGCTATACCTACAAGCCATCACGCGCGCATGAACGAGGCTGACCATCTCCCTGGGTCTGAGTGGGATCTCTGGATTGTCAAGGTACGTGGGCCTGTTTTGCTGCTAATAATAATATTTGGTATTGGTTTCTCGAGGATTCACCAATGGAAAAATTAGTCTATTTTTGAGGTCCGCCATTACAGTTTTACATAGGTTCTTATTTCAATTTTTCTCACATCTTTCACAAAGGTGCAGGCTATTTACACGCCTCACCATATTTATTGGTCCTTCGATACCGGATAAATAACCAGTACCTATATTTTTTGCGTATTTGTTTGGTAAAAATCATATAGGTTCAATAACCCACAATAGGTATTTATTTACGTAAACTTTCGGTAAATTGCCTGTTTAACGCAACTTAATAAATTGACAATAGATTTTACGTATTTGTTGGTAAATCTGTTCAATTATTTATTAGCTTACATAGAACTACATTACGTATTTATTGGTAAAAGTTCATTCTATGTAGGTATCCGCATTTAAAAATTCGCTTTGTTCTGAAGTAAATAAGTAGGTAGTCACCAACTCATCTCGGCTTTGTGCGTATTAAGTAATAATTAGATAGATACCTAGGTACTCATAGTTGGTAGGTGCGTTATTATTGCAAACCGCCTGGTAGGTATTTATTCTGTTATTGTCTTCGTTTGATAATTAACAAAATGACGGATAAACAACTGAAGCCGGAAGATTTATTAACTATTCTTCATGAAAAGAAAGGATTGTTATTTAAACGCATTAATCGATTGTATGATTTATCAAGAAATATATCGTCGTTCGATTCGAGGAAAAATGAGAGTTTTATGACTGAGTCAGAGACAATTGATGACATTCGAGATAAATTTGAATCTTTTGTCGATCAAATTAATCAAATAAACATTAGTTTAAAACCTGGTTCAAGTGTCGACTACGCTTGTTTAGAATCCTTTGAAGATTTGTATATTCATATTAAACGTGTTAGGAATAAAATAAACAGTAATCAATCGCCACCAACACCCAGTAGTGACTCAAAGACTCTTTTTGAACCGCTTAAAATAAAGTTGCCTCCTATCGCGCTGCCATCTTTCGACGGGAAAACTGAGAATTGGCCGGTTTTCTACGAGTCGTTTAAGTCAAATATCCATGATAATGATCAGCTGACTGATTCGCAGCGTGTGCAGTACTTGGTAGGTAGGCTTACACACAACGCATTGAAGGTTACCGCTGGAATTGTGCCTACGGGTGATACTTACAAGTTTTTATGGGATAGTTTAGTTAAAAAATATCAAGAGAAGCGCTCACTAGGTACGCATTATTTAAATAACATATTGGATTTAAAAAGTTGTTCATATAACGCTAACAGTCTCGATTCTTTCATAGAAACATTTAGTGCGTCTATTTCTGCCTTGAAACAACTTGGGATTACGGATCTTGCTGATTTTATTCTTTTGCACTGCGCAATGAGAAAAATCGATGCACAGACTACTCAATCGTTTGAACTTACCATTCGAGATGTTGAAATTCCCACAACGAAATTATTGATAAGCTTCGTTCAAGACCAGGCAAAGATATTAGCACGCTCGAATTTGTATCATTCTAACGCGAGAAACTTTAGTAGAAACCCCGCTTCCGCTCCTCGCGAGTCACGCACACAGACAAAAGCGTTTGTTGTGAGCGAGTCAGCTGACTCGTCCGCTTGTTTACCCGCGATCGCGGTTCCATGCTGCGCTTATTGTAATGATAACGCTCATGTTCATTTGTATAACTGCGCTAAGTTTAAATCCGCGTTGACTCCTAGAACAAGGTTCGAATTTATTAAATCCAAACGTGGGTGCGCGAATTGTCTAAGCACATTGCACGGTTTAAGTAACTGCAAGTCAACATCAGTCTGTGACTTATGTAAAAAACGCCATCATACACTATTACATTTTGATAAAGAAAATAAACCGCAAACAGCTGATGTTAAAATGACGAATTGCAATGTAGTCGTGGCGTCGCACGGTGGGCTGAAAATCGGCTTTCATAGACTTAGGCATTTTATTTTGCAAGTGCCAGTTTTTATACCGGATATCACTTCTATTAGTTATAACAATATACAAAAATGATACCAGAATTGATTCCGCACAAAAACGAAGGAATTATAATTTTTTTACGAAAATTTTGTATGGAGCTAGTATGAAAAATCGAAATATCTCTAAAACGGCAGGGATAACCGTAATATCCTTATAGGGCGTTATAGTACTAATTATTTATGATTTTTTGACATACGTTATATAACGGTTGTAGATGCCGTTTTTTTTAAAAAAATCGTCAAAATATTTTTATTTTTTTTTACATATGAAACGTTCGTTTTAGTGTTTAAGTTGAAGAATTCAGAGCTTTAACAACTCTTAACATAAAATAGCATCACCCCTATAGACCTGAAGGACTAGACAGAGCATCTCCATCTGTCAGTTTCAGTGGCACCAAGGAGGTCATGAAAATGCTTGAATCATCATGCTCGCCGTCCATTTTCTGCTTGTATCGGCTTTGGTTGGAAGCACCATCAAATCCCTACTTCAATATCAGTTTTAACTGCTTATTTTCCACATTATCAGAAAGACTTTGAAGAATCCGCTTCACCGTGATGTCAAGTAAAGCTTGAAGTGTAATTCTAGCTGATCAATCCGTAACTGATACTGATTGATTAGGAGGGTAGCATGCAAGCTTAGTTTGTTGCAGTTTATAGTAGGATGGGTAAATATTCTTAGATCCTTCCCGAATGGCAGTCTCTCGCAACGTAATATATTGCCATTTTGAAAGTTTAAGTGATAGAAGCAATCCAAATGCTTTCTCTTGTGTAAATATTACTGTTTCACTGGTTTCTTAATGCTCTCATTGATTTTAACGGCAGTTTCTGTATTTTTTACCATATATTCGATTACAGATGCGATATCTTCATACCCTTCTTCTTTTAAAAGGGCTGCAGCTGCATATGCCAATTCAAAGGAATCGTCGCCTATGTGCTCACTAGATCTTCTCTTTTTCTGTTTGCTTCCCAGATCTTTTAATGGTTTTCGGGACCTTTTTGTCATTGTTCCAACAGTCGATGATGTCGAAGGTTCTGGAGAGACAGAGCATGCTCTTGGTATCTCATCAACAGTTGGTTCTTGATTTATTAAAGGTTGCACGCAACTTGGCCAATCAATATTTGCTTGCAGCCACTCTCCGTACGCATTTCTAAACTTATCAAAGAATCGTTTAGATTTCTGCCACCTGTTTAAAGCAGCTCGCGTGAATCTCCGGCAAAATTCTTTGAGAGTTACTTGATCTTCGGCAGAAAGGCAATCGCCTATGCGGGACACAATTGCACTAAACAATACTTCATGATTAAAAGAAGGATATCTTCTAAAAAGTGAGTGTCCTGTAAGTTGAGTGTTCTTCTAAAAATTAGTTAACTACCCTCGTTAAATTTATAAAAGATATGATAATGAAAATTTATAATCGTCAAAAACATTTCGTAGAACCCATAGTACAACTAATCAACAAATTTGCTCACTAATTATAAAAAGGTGAATGCGGTTCTTAGTTGGTATTGTTGCGAGATATTTCAAATCATTTGATCACATATTAGGCTCGTTAGCATGAGAAGACTACAACCCTCATTCTAATTACTTAATTACTAACTTGTCATCAGACTCATTAGATGACTACACAATATGTTATTTTGTATTTTGATCGTATGCAAGGTTTTAAAATTCCTTTTGTGTCGATATTTTTTATGTGTCCGGTTATGTTGTAATCATACTTTTAGGGTGTGATCAATTAACAATTTAATTCCCCTATCTTTCAAAAAGAAGCGACAACATGGGCACTTTGACATTGGTATTCAACTATTTGGTATTGTTGGAAGTCTTACAAGATTAACAAGATACTACACACCTCTGTCTAGTCCTTCAGGTCTGGTCGGGGTGATGCTATTTTATGTTAAGAGTTGTTAAAGCTTTGAATTCTTCAACTTAAACACTAAAAAGAACGTTTCATATGTAAAAAAAAATAAAAATATTTTGACGATTTTTTTAAAAAAAACGGCATCTTCAACCATTATGTAACGTATGTCAAAAAATCATAAATAATTAGTACTATAACGCCCTATAAGGATATTACGGTTATCCCTGCCGTTTTTGAGATATTTCGATTTTTCATACTAGCTCCATACAAAATTTTCGTAAAAAAATTATAATTCCTTCGTTTTTGTGCAGAATCAATTCTGGTGTCATTTTTGTAAATTGTTATAACTAATAGAAGTGATATCCGGTATAAAAACTGGCACTTGAAAAATAAAATGCCTAAGTCTATGAAAGCCGATTTTCAGCCCACCGTGCGTCGTCGCCTCCCGCGCCGCTGTCCTCCCCGCCTCCCTCGCTCCTTTCGATCCCCGGTACGTCTTTGGTGCCGCGCTCTTACGTTCATTGCGATAAGGTCGATATTTCCGCACGGGTGATTGCGTCTGATTCGTGTGATGTGACGCCAGTGTCTTCGGTTCACAGCTCGGCCGTGTTGTTGGCAGCTGATGCAGCGAAAGCTAAGGCGATAGTGTTGTTATCGACAGCTCAGGTTTATGCGCGAGCTAAAAATGACAGTGCGGGTCACAAAACATTAGTGAGGTGCTTAATTGATAATGGGTCGCAGAATAATTTGATAACTACAGCCTGTTGTAGAAAACTTAATTTACTGATAATTCCTTTGAGTAATTCTTTTGTTAAAGGAGTTGGTTCTGTATCGCGACCGATAATAGGTTACGTACATTTAGATATCGAGTCTCGCGTATATCCGGATCAAAAATATACTATTCACGCGTTCGTAGTTGAGTGCATTACGGACCAGCTACCATCGCACCATGTTAAGTGGGATAGCCATATAGACTTCCACGCGCTTCCGCTCGCAGATTTAAGCTGGAATATTCCAGGGGATATTGACCTAGTGTTGGGCGCTCAGCTGTTTCCGTACATTTTCTTGGGGAATAGGGTCGATCTTGGTTCACGCGCCCCACCTGCTTTATTGACCACATTCGGGTATATCTTTATGGGTGATTTTCCGCATAATAGTGATAATTTCAATTTACCTAACTCTTCTTTCACAGCATTGGCTCTTAATGATTTATTACAAAAGTTTTGGGAATTGGAAGAAGTGGATAATAAACGTTTTTTCTCTCCTGAGGAAACCGAATGTGAGAATATTTTTTCCTCGACCGTGTCACGAGACGATGTGGGACGTTATACCGTCGCGTTACCTTTCAGAAAGGATCCCGCCGAGTTGGGTAACTCCCGCACCGCCGCGTACCGTCGACTTATTGCTCTTGAAAGGAAATTCCGCCAATCGCCGATGTTGCGGAAAAATTATAACGCAGTGATCAAAGAGTATATGGACAACGGTTACTTAAGTCAGGTCGACGAATCTGCCGTTTCCGATGACGGGTACTATATCCCTCATCACGCTGTCGTTCGGCCAGACAAACCGATGCCGCGCATTGTATTGGATGCTAGTGCTAAAACTCATACAGGGTTATCTTTAAATGATGTACTCCATATTGGTCCAAATTTACAAACAGATTTGTTTATTCTTTTAATAAATTTTAGAATATTTCCCATCGCTATAAATGCTGATATTAAACAAATGTATTTACGCGTTGGTGTACCCGTTGACCAGCGTAAATACCTACGCATTTTGTTTCGATTCAATGAGAACGAACCTGTGTTAATTTTCGCTTTTAATCGCTTACCTTTCGGGCTTAAGTCGAGTCCTTACATAGCTATGCGCACTGTGCGACAGTTGGCCTCTGACAGTCCGCATTATCCCGAAGCTGCTAAAGTAGCAGAGACAAGTCTCTACATGGACGATCTGGTGTATTCTGTGAATAATGAAGACACCGCCATGCAGCTATCGCATGATCTTATAAAGATGTTTAAATCGGGCGATTTTGACCTTGTTAAATGGTGTAGCAATTCACCCGTTCTTTTAAACAGTCTTCCCGACTCGCATCGCAAGTCCCTTGATTTTCACGCTGGGAGTGATGTGTCTAAGGTTCTCGGCCTTTCGTGGGAACCTTCTCAGGATAATTTCTTCTTCACTTCCGCACAAGTAGCTGAGAAATGTACTAAGAGAAATATACTCTCGATAGTCGCACGCTTATTTGATGTTCTCGGTTTGGTCGCCCCCGTGATATTTTATGCCAAGTTGCTCATCAAAGAGTTATGGCTGAGCAATATTGGTTGGGATGATCCCGCTCCTGACGACATTTTTAAACGTTTTTCCATTCTCATGCAAGAGTTTCCATTGCTGGATACATTACGCATACCACGCCACGTGGGCGTTACCGATGATTGTTCCGTTCGTATAGTCGCGTTTGCTGATGCTAGTATGGGTGGGTACGGATGTGTGATTTATATACACTCTACTGGTCCATCCGGTGTCATAGTCCGCTTACTTTGTGCGAAATCAAAGGTTTCACCTACCAAGGTTACAACTCTTGCACGTCTGGAGCTATGTGCCGCCGTGCTCATGTCAAAATTAGTAAAAACTGTTCGTGATACTTACGCTTTACGTATTCCTATTGCAGGAATTTACGCCTTTTCGGATTCCACGATAGCCTTATCTTGGATACATTCTCCTCCGCACCGCTGGTCAGTATTTGTCAGCAATAGAGTCGCTCAATGTCAGGAGAACTTGGGTTCTCAACATTTTTACCATGTGGCAGGTGTTGAGAATCCAAGCGACTGTCTGTCTCGTGGGATTCTTCCTTCTCAATTAGTGTCACATGAACTTTGGTGGAACGGCCCCTCTTGGCTTCGTTGTGCTCCTGAGGATTGGCCCGTCAAACCGTTCTCTCCTATTAATTGTGGGGAACTTCCCGAGCACAAGGCAAATGTCTTAACAGTGACCACGCAAGTAGAACAACCTCTTCTATATCAACTTGCTCAACGTACCTCATCATGGGATAAATTGTTGCGCATTGTTTCCTATATATTGAAATTCGCTAGACCAAAGGTTCATTGTGAACCTCGTTCTATTCAGGGCTTGTCAGCTGCGGAACGAGCGATAGTCTGTGCTGTGCAATCTGTTCATTTTGCAAACGACATTAAGCTCATCAAATCTGGGAAATTGCTTCCAAAGAAACTACAAGGTTTAGCTGTCTTTCTAGATGAAGAGGGAATATTACGCATCGGCGGAAGGCTTTCGAAGTCTCATCTTCCATTTGACGCTAAGCATCCTTTTTTACTTCCTAAACATGACCATATTGTGGACCTAGTAATTCGTCATTACCATGTGATGAATTGTCACACTGGACCGGGACTACTCATGTCTATTCTAAGACAGCGATTTTGGATACTAGATGCCAGGACTGTCATTAGGTCCAAGTTGCGACAATGCAACACATGTTTTCGGGTAAATCCGACGCATCCCATTCCAATGATGGCAGACCTACCTGAATACCGAGTATCGGAAGCAAAGGCGTTTGTCCACACCGGAGTGGATTATGCTGGTCCCATCCGCATAACCCTCACTCGTCGCAGAGGCCAACACGCCCAGAAGGCGTATATCTGTTTATTCGTGTGCTTAGTAACCAAAGCCGTCCATGTAGAGTTGGTCGCTGATTTAACCTCTGATGCCTTTTTAGCCGCGTTTAAACGTTTTATCTCGCGTCGAGGGCCAGTATCTTGTCTCTATTCGGACAATGCTACAAATTTCGTTGGCGCTAAGGCCCAACTAGATGAACTTTATAGATTCTTAATGAATTCTAGTTTCAATTCATCTCTTTTACATGAGTTGTCAACACGCCGCATAATGTGGAAAATGATCCCACCTCGCTCCCCACATTTTGGCGCCATGTGGGAAACGAATGTTAAAACGTTAAAAACGCACCTTTATCGCGTGATCGGAAGTCAGCTTCTCACTTATGAGGAGTTACAAACTGTACTCATTCAAATAGAGTGCATTATGAACTCGCGCCCTCTGAGCGTTTTGTCTTCCGATCCCCATCCCGAAGTTATTACTCCCGCTCACTTTTTAATGTCGACTCCATTGCAGTACTTGCCGGCAGCCGATTTGTCTGGTCAGCGCATTAATTTGTCGCAGCGCAAACAGTTGTTAGATGGTATGGTCCAATCCTTCTGGAAGAAATGGCACCTAGAGTATCTGCATACGCTGCAAGTCAGACAAAAATGGGCAACTCCTGACAAACCCGTAGAAGTTGGAACTGTCGTACTTGTGGGACAGGACAATTCAGCTCCTCTAAGTTGGCCATTAGGAGTTATAACTGAAGTTTATAAAGGCACGGATAATGTCAGTCGTGTTGCAATGGTAAAGACGAAGTTCGGTAATTTTAAACGTGCCGTCGCTAAATTATATCCTATTCCAACGCAATAAACATTAACTCTTATATAATACTCGTAGTCTTTAAGGTTTAGGAAATACATTAAATAACTTATATCGTTTGTTTCTCGCATTCAGTCATAAAACTTAGATTTTCTTTGATCAAAATGTGGGTCAGTAAATACTTATAATTTTTCACTTTTCCTTTTGAAAGTACTTGCGTCCTTCCAAAGCCCCCGAGCATGGTGAAGCGTCAATGTTTTTTCAATACAAAATAAAATAATAATATTTTAGGATTTTTCCACATAATATAATATGTTAGTAGTTCAAATTAAATATTTTAAGTTGTCTATTGATGAATCCTCGGACAAATACATTTTGCATCAGCAACGCCCTCGTATCGAAACTTTCTTGAGTTTTTGCAACATGACCATAGATGGCATGAGTGAGGCTCTGTTCCCGTCGCCATAAGAAAAGACACTGTGTGTCCTGTGCTCCGCTTTTAAAAATTCCGTTTTTGGTGAATTCTTGAATATACTTGTAAAATAAATGGACCTGCATCTGCTATTCATTGAGAACTTATAGTGCAGTGTTTATTTTTGGAGTTTTAACCATTCCACCGGTGGATTTAAGAAGATTTTGCTCGCCGGCCGGCAGCTATACCTACAAGCCATCACGCGCGCATGAACGAGGCTGACCATCTCCCTGGGTCTGAGTGGGATCTCTGGATTGTCAAGGTACGTGGGCCTGTTTTGCTGCTAATAATAATATTTGGTATTGGTTTCTCGAGGATTCACCAATGGAAAAATTAGTCTATTTTTGAGGTCCGCCATTACAGTTTTACATAGGTTCTTATTTCAATTTTTCTCACATCTTTCACAAAGGTGCAGGCTATTTACACGCCTCACCATTAGGTACTGAATAATTTTACTCTAGCTCGATAAGTACGCCTGAATTTTGTTTGGGTTTTTGTATTCAATTAAAAGGATTTGAGTCAGGCTATAAAATGATACCAAAATTATCACACTACGTTAAGTATTTTATGAGTTATTCTCACCTGAACATAACCCTTCCTTAGCGCATGTAACCCTAATATTACAGGTGTCGTATTCTTTGGGCGAGCTAAATCGTTCCAACGAATATTTTATGAGCTGGTATTATTAACCACTATGTACCTAAATGATACCAACGAATGACCCTTAAACTGAAAGGAGTCTCGAGGCCGATTTTGACGAAAACTAAATCTGCATCATTAGATTTTAGAAAATTCAATAATCCTGGCCAGGAATCGAACCCTCTGATTTTGGAAAAAAAAATCACAGCCTGTATTATTACACCGTTCGATAGTGTTATAATTAGGATCAAATTCTGCGAAGTAATCATATACGGAAAGCTTAAGGAAATAGCAGATATTTAAGAAATTGCTATTTTTCTATGTTACTTTACTTCTACTGAGCCATAATTTATTCAGCGGGTTCGATTCCTGGCCAAGATTATTGATCTTTCTAAAATCCAATGATGCAGTTTTAGTTTTCGTCAAAATCGGCCTCGAGACTCCTTTCAACGTTTTTTGATATTCCTCATTCATAGTTTCCGGTATAGCCATCCACGCCCAATTGAAAAATTCACCCTGTATAGTGACGCTAGCTTTAATCCTAAAACCAAACACTCAACAGCTTTGACTGAAAATAATGATTCAGTGACTAATGGCTTCGGGGATAGTCCGACACGGCAGTATCGATCTCCGAGGTCGTGAACTCGTGACCCTTCAAACATAGATACCAACAGGTAACCTAGTTCAATCCACTGCTATCAAGGGTCAATATTTTTCTGAACTGACAGTTCCGATTACAAAGTGTTATCTACTCGAGTTTGTAAAAATATGCGAAACGGCGAAACGATAGAACACCAAGTTATCTACTACGTCACGAACTCCTGAACTGTTTGTAATTTTTTTTCTTTATTTCTTATCATTATTTTCGTTTGTTAGTAAAGTACGTCACGCACCAAGATTGTACCCGGATTAGTATTTATAAACTCAGGTCAATGACAGTTTTTGGAACGAATAAAATACCTATTCACATTTTTTTTTAACCATGGTTGAAATTACCATCCAACTCGATTGCCTAATGTATAGCGGGAATGACATTAAAAAGACGAGTTTTTACATCGGTGGGTTTGGTGTTAAATTGGCTAAACATGTTAAATAATCCAAGCGAAATAGGCATTTAACGCTACCAAGAGTTTCCCGCGATTGCCGCAAAGCGAGCCGTGCGCTTACGTCGCGGGGAGTGTCACATTACAGATAAGCAGGCAGTAGGTCAACTTGTCTTATTGATTTATTTTAAAAATAAAATAAGAGATTTGATTCATTAAAAAATTGTTTTATTATAATTTGTAGTAATAGCGAAGTATTTCGAGAAATTCTTTGAAACATGTTGAAAATTGGTCTTCAATTTATTTCATTAAAAATATGGTATCCAAGTTAAAAAACAAGTTACTTGTATATTAAAAGTAATGGTAACATATTATTTGAATGCTTAACAAATTTAATAAAATATTTAAATAATACAAAAAGAGTATCTCTCAAGAAAGGATCGAACCCGAACCTCGTAGCTTATCAGTCCGGCGTTGTTCCATTCGGCTACGCACTCAGCTGGGAAAAGTTTGAAATAGCTGTTCATAAATTATGACATGATTTTTCATTGGTTCTGATAAAATACAACAGAAGACAAAGCTTTATCTCTTGCATTTTATGTATGCCTAGTACCATCGCGACAAATGCAAGCTTTTACGACTCTCCTAACAAACTATAGGTAATGCGGGGGGAGTCAAATTATTTATCAGACGACGATGTGTAGTTACATTATTTTTGTTCAAGTTCAAAATGTCAAAATTCAGAGGTGTTTAGGCACGATTGGTCAAATTGGGGGTTGGTCAAAGTCGGTGAAATAAAGTCATTTTCTTTGCGCCACAGTGTAACATAGCACAGTATGTACAGTTCATTTTGTTTTACGGAAATCACTGGAGATATCAGAAAAATAATTATTCATTACTAGTGTCCGACCGAAACTAATTTTTCAGCCGAAACCGAACTTTCGGCCTTGCTCTCTGTTTCGGCCGAAACCGAAATTTATTAAAACATTTAAAATTAATTATTTACTGAAATTGACTGTTCTTTTAACATTTATTAACACATAAGAAAAAGTGAAAAGGTGTCGAAAAAACTTAAGGAAAACGTTTATTGAAAAATACCTGATCAATCTTCAAAGCAATGACAAACTGGAGATATAAACATTGACACACTCAAACCAAGTCAGTCACTCGCCGCCTGACTGCCGCCGCGTACGGACGTCTCCCTGTGTGTGCTCCGTGCCTGTGCCGCTCCCCGCTGCGATTTCGTCGTACTCCCACGACGTCTCAGTATTCTCCGACTACTCGAACAAACCTGTCCTTTTCAGGACAATCCATTTCCCAAAACGTTTCGCGTGTATTTTGCCCCTTCAGGGAAAATCCACAGTTTCGTGGTTCTTGGTGGAAACCTTACGGTGATAACGAAACCAAGAGGGTGGTGCCCCAATCCATCCCGCCAAACCTCTTCAGGGCGAGGTTAATTTATTGGAGTCGGGAGCTAGGAGCTCGGCCTTGGGGGATCTCCTAGTCGAACCTAGTCTCTGGTTTCGTTCACAGCGACACACCTGGTGTCGGTTGGGTGTGTCTACCCCTTCGCAACAGACCCTAATAGGGCCCTGTTGCACATTAAGATTGGCAACAGGTTTACAAGCTTACATAATCCCTCGGCAGGGAGGCTACTCATCCCCGGGCACACCCACCCGGGGAGCTAGATATTGTGGAATTGTTAGTGTAAGTTTTTTTTCCCCCTGAGAGTTCACTCACAATGCCAGCTGCTACACGATGACTTCCACTATCGAGGATCTCTTTTGGGGGTTTCTCTCCATCGTTCAGCAAAAACGCAATAATGCGCGCGCTGGTCCCATTTCTCCCCCGCTCGCCAACAAAGGCATTCCACCCAATCCGGATCCCGCCGACCGCGTTCCTAACAAAGCCGCTGCCGACAAAGCGGCCTCTGTTCCCAGCCCGTCCGTCCCTAATCCGCCCATTGTTTCTCAAACAATAGTCCCTCACAGGTGCGCTCTGCACCTGAGCCCGAACGAATAGACACATCTGTGCCCAATTCCGATTATGAGGATTTCCAAGTAGTCATTGGAAAACGCAAACAGGGGAAACATTCTCAAGCCAAAAAGGCTAAGAAACCCCTCGCGGGCCCACCTACCCCCTCTTCCCGATCTCTCGTATTATCTCCCCCACCCCTTCAGCGGCCTCCGCCAGCCTCCCCTCTAGCCCTATGGCTATCCCTCCCGCGGCTTCTGCCAAGAAGCTTAAGCTCCCTCCCCCGATCTACATCCATGACAAGTCCAAATGGACTGAGGTCTCAAAGTTGTGTGTGGATAATAAAATCCAATATACCAAGGCCACTAGTACCCAAAAGGACATCAAAGTTTCGACCCCGACGTCTTCGGACTATAGGGAACTCTCCCGACTCCTTCGCGGAAGGAATACGTTCTTCTACTCCTTTTCTCTCCCTGAGGAGAAGCCCACCCGTGTGGCCGTGTGGTGATAAGGCGGATCCCAAAGGAAATCCCCACCCAGGACGTCATAGACGACCTGCTAGCCCAAAACGTCCCCGATTCCGCCGTCCACCGCCTTCACAAGGCGAGGGGCGGTGAGCTCTTCTACATGGTCCTAGTAATCTGCGACCCTGTCGAGTCATGGCCCTCACCCCTTTTTTAAAATCAAGTCGGTGTGTTCCCTGTCGGGCATCACCATCGAGAAGCCATACAAGGCTCATACTGTAGGACAGTGTCACAACTGTCAGCAATACGGCCACAGTCAAGCCCACTATTTCGCACCGCCCAGGTGCGTCAAATGCTTAGGTGACCATAGTACGGTCAATTGCCCCCGCCCCAAAGATAGGGCTCTCTGCCCTGAACCTCCCAGCTGCGTACTATGCGGCCAAGTAGGTCACCCGGCTAACCGCGGTTGCCAAAGCCCCCAAATCCGCTTCTCCCAAGTTGGCCAAGCGCGCTGCCGCCCGCCAACAGAGGGAATCCCCATTTGTGCCATTGTTTCGTGGTGTCTGAAAAAAGACCATTCTATTAAGATTTCTGAAGCAAAAAATAAAACGCGTTCCAATTTTGCACTCAAATTCATTTATAAAATAATAAATTTATCCATAGATTAGTACTTAGTAGGATAGGTACACAAATTAAATATATACCTACATAAGTACAAAAGGCGGGCTTTACAACGTGCGATAGATGCCCGCACACATAGAACTCAGACTAACAAACAAACTATCTCAAACAAATGCCCGTCGTCTCGTGAGTTGTACGAATATGTCTGTGTGGGTGCCTTTTCGCTTGGAGTTGGTACCATTTTGCCTTGCGATAGGTATTAGATACTTACTTTATATTTGTGTTTTTTTTGGACGCATACATTCCTTTGCATCGTGGTTTTGATGCACTGCAACAATAAAAAAATGTTCATGAAAACGTTATCAAGTTATTCTACTGTTATGATTTTACTATGTATTATGTTGGTATCCGTCCTTGAGACTTCAATGTCGGTGCCGGTAGGTACTATCGAACAATGTAATCTCTGCTCACTTTTAAAACAAAATTGCGTGCGCAGTATCCCACATCTGTGAACTGGCCACCTTTTTTATGAAATGGATGACCCTTTTTTATGAATAGGATGAATGGTCAAAACAAAGGGCCTAGGAAGTGAAAGTTATAACTCTGCAAGCAGAAATAGTCTTTACGGTGGTAAGTATATACATTGGGCGATAGTACCTACCTACATATATCCGCAGAAAGGAACAGAGATCCCTAATTTCCTACTCATATTATACCTTTGCATCTACCTATGTATGTAAGTATGTATGTATGTTCCGTTTTCATGTCAAAACGGCTGTTTTTGATAAATTTTGGTACAGAGACAGGTGGAACCCTAGAGCCGGTAATAGGCTATATAGGAGAGGGGTTGAGCGAGTTGAGGCGAGCGAGGCCGGGGCCAACAGCTAGTAGGTAATAAACACACACAGGTGCGGCCGGCAACGCGGCGGCGGGCGGCGCGCGCTGCACTTCTATTGTTATTATAATATTACCTACCTAGGTACCTAAATAGAGATAAGAAGCGCACTCTTATTGCTATTTCTTAGAAATGATGGACAGGTTTCGAAAGTAAAGGTAAAGATAGACCGTAGATTAGATTTAAAAATCAAAAGACGAATAAGTATTTAGATAATATTAGTATGTGAAAAAATAAAATTGTAAACAAACTTACCTGATTTCTCGTCTAACCTTCCGGACTTTGCACCTGGCTACTTTCTTGTTTTTATTTTTATTTCCCATACTTCTGTGCACTAATAAAAACAAATAAAGAGTAACTGCCTTCTTTACACTATGTGATAGCCGCGCGCTAGAAAAAGGGACACAGGTCTCACCTCGACAAGGCCTAGCGGGCGACTGAAGTGACGAACGCGAGCCGCTGTGTTATATAATAATTTATTATTAAAAAAAACAAGCTATTTTGCAAAATGTAACCACAAATTACTTTTCTCTACGTTATTACCTTTTTTAAGATATGGTTTTTAGTAGTAAAACATTTATAAGCTTTGAGAAAAACAAGAAAAACATGAAAAAAATATCGATTAAGCCTGTTTTTCGGATTTTTTTTTTATCGAGTGAAGTTTTCAATATCGTGTTTTGAACCACAAATTGTCAAAGTACATAGAGTAAACTAGAACAAGTTCTTTTTTTGGATTTAAAAAATCACGATTTCTTTATTTATTGTTAAATCAAAGTGATGTAAAATTGGGAATACCTGGCCTTAAGTCTTTACTCATAGCGATGTTGAAACGTTTGAAATAACTTGCAATAGGTACTTAATTACCTATTTATATTGTCTTAGGTACCTACATTATTTTAGATCTATGAATCATTCTTCCATTTATATTTGTGAGGAGCCAAAGTGATTGCTGAATACGCCTTTAACTTTTGGTGAATAACATTAGAAGGATATTTAGGTCTGTATAGTGTCTGTGTGGTCTTTGTTATGGTAGTAGACAATGATATTATAAATAAAAAAAGAGGTCTTTATAATATCATTGGTAGTAGAAGAACTAACTAACAGGGGCGAGTCTTTCATTGAACTTCGAATTACTGAATGTTTAAAAAAGTCGCTCTATGATAGACAACCTGGCACAACTTCTTAATTTTCTTTCCACTGCGCCTTTCGCCTCTACCGAACGCTCTACAATTCAAAAGGTTTATTGGCTTATAATTTAAGTTTATCATACCAATTTTATCAAAATATCAAGTTCATGGAATTGCTAGCAATTTCGTTCGTTATCATTAATAAAGACTCACGTTTTTACACCTGCTCCAAACAAATAACTTATCTTTACAGTTGAGCAAACATTTGTTTGACACGTCATCATACTTATTTTATCGTGTTCTTGTCTCGAAAATAGTCTGTAACTCTGTAAGAGGTATAAAGTGACGTATCTGATCGCAATTACTGCCCACATCTACCTAATCAGGCACCGACCTTCATCCTATGAATCAACGACCAGTAAATGCCGATTGTTGACTTTTTCTTAAGTCTCTGGCCAAAGCATTGACTTGGCCGATTCGGTCAAGTCCTAATCAGCTTTATTTTCAATTTTATTTTCTAATCGCAAGTTTTAAACCAGCGATTAGGTAGTACAATAAAAAGTAGCCCCGGTACATAAGCTTTAATATATTTATCGAAATACCTACGAGATAGCAGTTGGCGAAAATGACTCTCGTATTATGGAAAATATCAATGGGTTTTTACGTCAAACGTTGATGCTTAAATTCAGCTGTGTGTATGTTGTAAGCGTTAAAATTATCACGTTAGTCGTTGCTATTTACATTATCGCATTCGCATTTTCGGTGTTGTGTCGATAGTGCACGGACCACAATCAATAACATGTTATTAGAAGCGTTTTAACCATTGGTGCATTGGTTTGGAAGTAGGCCAGTTTGCCTTAGGCCGATTGTCTGATTCATTGACAAGTAGGTACCTACTAGCAATGACAGCCATTGCACATTCATTGCTTTTATCGGTGCCTCCGTCTGTGTCCGATAGACTTCGATTTTCAGTTTAAGGTATCTGGTATCTACGAGTACTTAATTCTGCATGCAACGTACGTTTGCATTGCATTGGCAAAGGATTGATGCTAATGTTTTGAAGTTTTGTAATAACATCCTTTGTTCATTGAGGTATTTCTCGTTTCTAATCATCCGCTGAATAAGGTATTTTCGAGAGAATAGGTTGCAGACAAATTCACTATTTTTAGGGTTCCGTAGCCAAATGGCAAAAACGGAACCCTTATAGATTCGTCATGTCTGTCTGTCTGTCCGTCCGTATGTCACAGCCACTTTTCTTCGAAAGTATGAGAGCTAACCTGTTGAAACTTGGTAAGTAGATGTATTATGTGAACAGCATTAGGATTTTCACACAAAAATAAAAACAAAAAAATTTTGGGGGTGCCCCCCATACTTAAAATTGAAAGTCAAAAATTTTTTTTTCACCCAACCATTCATGCAAACACTATGAAAAACAAAGTTATTTTTATTGTTTGTGTATATTACTTTCTAATCTCAATATAATTATATCCCTGATCTATGCTTGCTACTACGGAACCCTTCATGGGCGAGTCTAACTCGCACTTGGCCGGTTTTTTCTATGATCCAAACGGCCAGACTCATGGCTAGACAATTCTCTAAGTTCATTGGCTTCTACAGATCAGCGTCCTTCTAACAAAACCCAACAAAGTAATGCCTTTACTTCGTGCGCTCATGTAAACTGTTGTTGCACCATAAGATTAGTATAGGTACACAAAGAAAATAATTTGATTGTGAAACATTGCAACGCAATTTCTAATGCATTTATCGTTAAAAACCAATTCGTAATTGCTACTGAAAAATGAAATTCCCGATTACAACGCGAGATTATTGCGTGTTTAAATGATAATGAGGTAAGCAAAAGCGGAGAAATGTTAGTAAATACTAAACGTTTTGTTTTATATCGACCGTAAGTATGGTATTTATTAATAGGTACATAATATCTACAGTAATATTCGTTCCGGTAATCTCTGTAGATGTAAATAACGTCATACGGTTACACACTAGGTAGGTACAACAATAAAATATGACATGCATCTTTGCTGAGGTCATCATTTTACTGGGTTGGGCCTCTTGGCTTCTTGCCAGTGATGTCGGATTATCTACTAACAATACATTAACGGATTATTATTAGCCTTTTATAAACGTCTGGAACAACAAAATATCAATGGTTAGTGAGGTACCTATACGACAGGTACCTACGTAATAACCTCGACTGCATAGTGCATATAACGTTACACGCACTGTATAAATGTATCATGTTGCATAAATTAAAAGTTCACCTACATGGCATACATAGAACGAGTTATTCAAATTGTTTACATATATCAAATAGATAAATAGCTAAGTACCTATGTCCGAGTTTTATAGCCTACATTGTTGTTAGTATAGTATTGTCTATGTTTTTGTTTAATGATACATAATATTAGTACCTAATTAATTCCTACTGATTAATACCAACTTAATTCAGTTTGTAAAGGTTTAATGTTATCTTTGTTTTCGAACAGGGACTTGTTTGTGTCATATTTTAATTTAGGTATTATTCTGATTATTCATCCTTGTTATAGAATTTTATGTTACGCGACTTCGTACGCGGATCTATGCCAGCGACAACGGGGTCGTCAAATTCGAAGATCTGAAACGTCTGATGTCGAATTCTAAGAGCCCCGGGACGGGAAAACAACGGGATGCGCGAGACGATTCGAGACGTTCCAGGATCTTTCATTTTTGTAAGACTAAAGAACTTTTGCTAAGACGTCATTCCTATATTTGTTATAGTGTCGCAGGGCTTTTGAGTTCCACAACAGGTGTTCCAGATCTTCGATTTTTATAAGTCAACAGAGAGTGCTCGTCCATCAGATTGAACAACTTTTGCTAATACGCCATCCCTATTTATATTATAGTGTAGCTGGGTGCTTGGAATTCTACAACAGGTGTTCCAGATCTTCAGTTTTTATACGTCAACAGAGAATGCTCATCAGGCTTAACAACTCTTGCTAAGACGCCATTCCTATTTAAGTTATAGTGTAGCTGGGCGCTTGGAATTCCGCAACAGGTGTTCCAGAACTTCAGTTTTTATACGTCAACAGTGAATGCTTATCAGGCAGAACAACTCGTGCTAAGACGTCATTTCTATACCTATATTTTATAGTGCAGCTGGGCTCTTGGAGTTCCACATCCGGTGTTCCAGCTTTTCAATATTTATAGATAAACAGAGGTGCTCATCAGGCTGAACAACTGTTGCTAAGAAGTCATTCCTTTATATCTTATAGTGTAGCTGGGCTCTTGGAGTTCCACATCAGGTGTTCCAGATCTTCAATTTTTATACGCCAACAGAGATTGCTCATCAGACTGAACAAATCTTGCTAAGACGTCATTCCTATATACACATATGTTATAGTGTAGCTGGGCTCTTGGACTTCCACATCAGGTGTTCCAGATCTTCAATTTGTATAAGTACGTCAACAGAAAGTGCTCATCAGGTTGACCTGCAACTCCTGCTAAGACGTTATTGCTATTTATGTTATAGTTTCATCATTCTAGCTTTAAAAATGACAATACTTCCATACAACCTTTCATCCCCTTAAAACCCCCTTTCCGCAATAAAACTTAGCTCTAAACTATCTGTGTACCAAATTTCATTTAAATCGGTTCAGTAGTTTTAGCAGGACAGCGAGACAGACAGACAGACAGAGTTACATTCGCATTTATAATATTAGTGTGGATTCATTAGTTAATTAATTACTAACCAGACGCGAATGTTAAATTAATCATTAAAAATTTCCTTATAGGTAAAAGATTTTTAGCCCCTATTGTATAATATGTGCTTATCCCAATAAATAGGTAGGTAGGGGTAACTTTACATTCAATCGCATAAAGTTGAATATCGTAGATATAAAAAAAATGTTACTCCCATCGATCACGCATTTATGTGTAATAAACCCCAGATAATATTTTGGCAACTAATTAGAAAAAAATGGCATTTCATAACTTATTTCCGTAGGCACTAAAATGCATGTTTGATCAGCATGCTCAAGTGGAAGTGGGCCATGTCTGCAGGCGAACGGGACGATGGAGCAGACATGTGTTAGAGTGGACACCGCTTTTGGGCAAACGTAGTGTGGGACGCTTTCAGAAATCGGCAACGGACGTCGCTGGACGATCTCCGGCAACCCTAGGTGCGGGCATACGGTCGGCGAGTAATGGGCGACTCGCTGTCAAATCATGGACCATGCCCGGGTCGACGACGCGTCGTGTTCCACGTGCGCCTCAAAGAGCTGTTAGCACAATTACAGGGCCCCCTTATAGGGTCAAAGCCTGCCGGGGTCGCGGGACTAACGAGCTACCATGACCCCGGAACGTAAAGGGCTATTAAAGGATACCGTGGATTTTAGTCAGTACAAGTCTGAGTCTCTCCTGCCCTGCCCTGAGTGGGAGGACTCATTTGATGATTTTACCACGATAAAAACAAAAACAAAGTGTGGGACGCTCTAGGGCAAGATGGATCGAGGATTGATGCGAAGGCTTATGCCGATATGAGGTAGGTACTATACTAAAACCAATCGTCTCGTCTCGTCTTCGCTCCGTACCTATCGCAAGAGATTTATAGTTTCAAGATTGCTAATGTGCATTATCTCTCCTTCCTTTTTATTAGGGTTCCGTAGCCAAATGGCAAAAACGGAACCCTTATAGATTCGTCATGTCTGTCTGTCTGTCCGTCCGTATGTCACAGCCACTTTTTGTCGAAAGTATAAGAGCTATCCTGTTGAAACTTGGTAGGTAGATGTATTATAAGAACCGCATTAGGATATTCATACAAAAATAAAAACAAAACAAATTTTGGGGGTGCCCCCCATACTTAGAATTGAAACTCATAATTTTTTTTTCACCAAACCCATACGTGTGGGGTATCTATGGATAGGTCTTTAAAAATGATATTGAGGTTACTAATATCATTTTTTTCTAAACTGAACAGTTTGCGCGAGAGACACTTCCAAAGTGGTAAAATGTGTGTCCCCCCCCTGTAACTTCTAAAATACGAGAATAATAAAACTAAAAAAAATATATAATGTAGACCTCAATAAAAACTTCCAACGAAAATTGGTTTGGATGAGATACAGTTAGCAATTTTTGAGATATAGTACATTTTCAAAAACCGCAAATACAACTTTTATACTATTGAGATTAGTAAGCATAGATTAGGGATATCCCTAATCTATGCTTGCTACTACGGAACCCTTCATGGGCGTGTCCAACTCGCACTTGGCCGGTTTTTACCATTATCATCATTCTCCTGTCGATGCAAATATCTCGTTCAATCATGAGTGATAGTAGGACATTGGCATTTCCACTGCCCTTTCTTCCATTGAACTATAATGCATGTACTAGAATTGCAAACAACTTCAATCCTCAAAAGCATTGAAGTTGTTTGCAATAATAAATTGTGTCTTCTTTTGTTTTTTTTTTAACCTCTGTAGCTGATACACAAATTCGCTAAATTACCTACTTATTTTTATCATAAAAGTAATCCACAGCGAGATATATGTATCTACTCTACTAAGCTCTAGCTGGTAGGTATTGAAATTGGAAAAGCGTCATGAAAAATGGTTGCGTTACAAGAATTACTATCTATATTAGTACTTAATTTGGTGCTTATTTCTTTTTTTAGGGTTCCGTAGCCAAATGGCAAAAACGGAACCCTTATAGATTCGTCATGTCTGTCTGTCTGTCCGTCCGTCCGTATGTCACAGCCACTTTTTGTCGAAAGTATAAGAGTTATCCTGTTGAAACTTAGTAAGTAGATGTATCATGTGAACCGCATTAGGATTTTCACACAAAAATAAAAACAAAACAAATTTTAGGGGTGCCCCCCATACTTAGAATTGAAAATCAAAAAATTTTTTTTCGCCTAACCCATACGTGTGGGGTATCTATGGATAGGTCTTCAAAAAAGATATTGAGGTTACTAATATCATTTTTTCCTAAACTGAACAGTTTGCACGAGAGACACTTCCAAAGTGGTAAAATATGTGTCCCCCCCCCCTGTAACTTCTAAAATAAGATAATGACAAAACTGAAAAAAATATATAATGTAGACCTCAACAAAAACTTCCAACGAAAATTGGTTTGGAAGAGATATAATTAGCAGTTTTTGAGATATAGTACATTTTCAAAAACCGCAAATATAACTTTGCTATTCATACAAACACTATGAAAAACAAAGTTATTTTTATTGTTTGTGTATGCTACTACGGAACCCTTCATGGGCGAGTCCAACTCGCACTTGGCCGGTTTTTATATTACTATTAACAAACAATTTGTGTAGCCCACATTATTTTGATATCACAATTCTCTTTATTTAGAATGGGGTCCTTTTATTCCTTTGTTTTTAACTGTTTTATATGTTACTCGATACATTAAATAGTCGCAATGAAAAAAATATCAAAATCAAAGGCATTGTGATTTTCATATCAAATAAATTCAAGAACTTGTTTAATTTTTGTTGCCGCCACTTTTAGAAAACAATCATGTTCAAACGTTGCTTATCTTTTAGAATCTATAATTAATTCATGATATTTATCACGGATGTGATAACCAAAAAGAATATCTTGATGTTACATTAAGATAATCTTTTTAACAGTTGGCAATATTTATAAATCTATACATATAATAAAACTGTAGAAAAGAAGTTTTTGTACATTAAAAAATAAATAAAAAAATATAGCCAGGGTGTTAAAGGACAACCAATAGAACCCATTTCCAGCATTTTTAGAATTTTTGTCTGTTTGTCTGTTTATCTGTTTGTATGTTTGGTTATTCGGGCATCACGTAAAATGTACGAAATCAATGTCAATAACTTTTATACACAACGATTAAGCGTAACTTGAAGTAACATTTAGTTTTTGTTTCATTGCAATCGGTTCAGTCTATCAAAAGATATTTGAATTTAAAGTGATCCAGAAGTAAAATATTACGGTCAGTTCACACCGAGACGCGCAGTTCAGCTAGATCGCGCTACGATCTAGCTTCGAATAGAAAAACTACCTACATATTCAAATAATTCATCTAAACCAACGATAACACGGTAGATGGCGTTAAAAAAAAACCTGGAATAGAGGTGTTAAATTGAAGTAACATTATGTTTTTTATTTCATCGTAATCAGTTTACACCTTACAAACAAAAAATGTAAATTAATTAAAGCGATTTAAAGGAATCATAGGATGGGATAGGATGGGATACGATGGGATACGATGGGATACGATGGGATACGATGGGATACGATAGGATACGATGGGATACGATGGGATACGATGGATTACGATGGGATACGATGGGGCACGATGGAACACGATGGGATACGATGGGATACGATGGAATACGATAGGATACGATGGGATACGATGGGTCACGCATAGGTACGACCTGTTTCCTTGAAAGAATGACTTTCGCCCATGTCTGCTTACGTCCTGGGGCTGCCAGCGCCGGTAAAGGCAGGAACGGGCAGGCTCCGGAGTCCGCCCATACTACTCAGGTCCCAGAGGCGTTTAAACGTAGATTTTTCTCTTGCACGAGCATGCGGGCGGCGAGTATGCCTGGGTCAACGGCGCGTTGTGTTCAACACGCGCCTCAATGTGTCATGACAATGACGGCCCCCCTTTAGAAGGCCAAAGCCTGCCGGGGTCGCGGAACTATCGGATTACCTTGACCCCGGAACGTAAAGGCCTATTATAGGATTTATAGGACACCGTGGATTTTAATCAGTATCTACAAGTCTGACAGTCCCTCTTACCCTGCCCTGGGTGGGAGGACTCATTTGATGATTTACGTACGCATATTTATGTATGCTCCAGAATGATGATTCACAGCTAATGTCGTTAATAAAGAAGCGCTAAAAAAATACATTGTTAAGTTCCGACATCCACGCGAACGAAACCGCGGGCACAGCTAGTATTTTATAAATTTTTTAAACTGGCTTTTTTATGGCGACATTCGCCACATAATTTACTTAAAGATCCTGTTCATCATCATCATCGTCATCATCAGCCTATAAATGTTCCCACTGCTGGGACACAGGCCTCCTCTCTGAAAGAGGGAGTGGGCCATAATCCACCACGCGGGCCCAGTGAGTGCGGGTTGGTGGATGTCACATTGTCTTCGAATTTTTGGTTCTAGGACATGCCGGTTTCCTCACGATGTTTTCCTTCACCGTTTTGAGAGCAGTGGTGATGAGATAAATTACACAAAGTAATGCGCCTGGCTGGATTCGAACCCACGACATACAACTCGTAAGTCGGGGCCGATACCACTGAGCCACCACTGCTCTCAAGATCTTGTTACATTAACCAAATTAATTTCTCGATCATTACACTAGGCTAGCTAGCGAAACTTCGAAGAACGCTCAACAGACCTGTCTTGATGGTCCCATTCATTGACATTGGGCGCTCTTCGAAAGCAAGCAGGCATCGCTTTAGCATTCAGTGTCGAGCTTCATAAAAAGCGATGCAGAAAATGTGCAAGCTTGCCAGAGATTATAGCCAGTGATCCACGTCATTGTATCACTGGCTATCTAACTGCCTTTACACCATATAGCCAGCTAGCTCACCTAGCGCTTAGGTCCTTAGGTTATTGGAAAATGTAATGGGCACTTTATCAAGGTTGTAACCGTAAGTCTCCAGTGTGAAAAGTTATATAACCTAGTTATTATTTTAGTCATATTTCATGTTAATTTTGGAAACATTGGATTGTATTATATTTTTTAAGCTTTTATTTAAAATACATTTTTTTTTCATAACGTTTTTATTTTATCATGAAAATGAATGTCCCACTTTAAATATAGGTACAGAAAGAAAGAGTTCAAGAGTTTTGTACTCTTGCGGTCATGTACAAAACAACATTGATTTGTTACAATCTTAAACCGCGCGCAGAGCCAACCGCGCGTCGTCGCGCGTTCATCTGAACTTAGCCTTAAACTCATAAGTAACACAAACACCCAGACCCGGAACAATAACGTGAGTTACCCTAGCTACATACTAACATTTTTTCCGTGCAGGAATTGAACCCGCGACACGCTACGCAAACCGTGCCGTCAATTTGTGCTGCGATTTATTTTTACAACATTAGGTGTGTCCCCACAGAGCGCGCAGCCTCGCGTGGCATTTTCCGCACGAAGCAGCTCGGTTTTTGTGTGGACGTGTCTCGGGCGAGGCAAGTGACAGCGCTGCCGCGGTCGAGCGACCGAGCGCCCGAGCCACGCCCGAGCCATCCAGTGTTGGCTTTTGTTTTGCTCGCGTATATTGTTTCGTGACTCGATCAAAAAAATATAGACGCGTCCAGACAGAGTGAGCAGCCTCGCTTTTCAGTTTCCTCGCGAGGCTGCACGCTCTGTGTGGACGCACCTATTCTGCTACCAGATACATTAGGTAGGTATACATGAAGTATACCATGTACAGTCAACTGTCAGATTGTCAAACATCCGCTACACCCAGGGCGAGACGACTCATTTGATGATTGATTTCACTACCTAGAAAAAAAAGTAAAGATTTAATATCATGTGGACTTATTATTTATAGTGTTTGTCGAACATTGACATAGATTACTTACTACTGACAGGGGCGTAGCTACCACCGTATCTGCCGTATCAATTATACGGGGCCCCCGGGCCACAGGGGCCCCCAACGTGCGTTAACAAAAATTAATAAAAACTTAATGATTTATTAAATAAAATAGGTATTTACTTTTTTACACAATTTGTCTAATCTTTCTCTGGTGTTTTTATTATTTATATGTAATACTATTTTAAGCACGAGATTGTCCATTAGAAATCCCGGGAAGATCCATATTAATATCAATATTTCGATGCAAGTATTAAAATAACTCTAAGTACCTGATTCCGACCTCTGGACTGATCAGTCGCATCTTGAATTTTTTTGATGACCTTTGTTTAATTTTTTGTTTATATTTCGGCGTACATACAGAGAAATGCATTTTTTTTCTTGAGTGATACATCTTTACCCTACCTAAGGGCCCCCAAACATATTTTTATACGGGGCCCCGCCAAGGCACGCTACGCCTCTGACTAGTGTTTTACGGACTAGTGGGTCCTGGATCCAATTCTTGTCGAAAAAACTTAGGATCTTTTCCAACCTTTTTTTATAACAAGAAAAGTGAGTGTATAAAAACGTGGGAATATCACTGATCTTTTCCTTCTAAATTCAACAACACATAACTTTTATAAATTAGGTCCTACTTATTAGCTTTATTTAAACCAGTTATTAAAAAATACATAGAAAGCAATGTCCATATTATAGCCACTAAATGAACAATGAACAACATAAAAATAATTAATTCAGGATAAATACATATTGTTTCCTCTAATTACTACAGACACTACGTACAGTATTACTTTTTAGGGTTCCGTACGTCCGAATATAAAAACGGAACCCTTATAGGATCACTCGTGTGTCCGTCTGTCTGTCGCTTACAGTCAACTATCTCCGAATCTACTAGACCGATTAAGTTAAAATTTGGTACACATATGAAATCTGTATATGGGAGGTAATTTTTGGGGAGGAAGAGGAAAATTAAAAAATAAATAATTGAAAACTGCATCATGGGACATATCAAATGAAAGGTCTTGTTGAGAAGATCTTAAATGTATTTTTTTGTAATTTTAAAATAAATAGTTTCCAAGTTATTCAAGAAAATAAACGGTAATTGTCCATTCCCCCCCCCTTATCTCCGATACTACTGAACCTAAAATTTTGAAAAAAATACAGAAATTAGTTTTCTAGTTACAGTTTATAGGAAAACCTATAAGAAGTCCATGATATTAAAATAACATGGTAAATCACTCAATACTGTGCGTACCAATCTTCAATTATTCGTTTTCAATTCATCTATTATTTGCGGTTAAAATTATAGTTAGGCAAAAAATAAAATGCATAAACAAAGGGTCAGATTAAAAAAGACGTGATAGGTAACATCGTACGGAACCCTCTTCACGCGAGTCCAACTCGCACTTGGCCGGTTTTTTAAATTAGGTACTTATTAGCTTTAGTTAAACCAGTTATTAAAAAAAACATAGAATAGCAATGTCTATTATAGCCACTAAATGAACAACATAAAAATAATTAAATCATGATAAATAACTATTGTTTCCTCTAATTACTACAGACACTGTACAATATTACTTTTTTCCTATTCATCATCATCATCATCAGCCGGAAGACGTCCACTGCTGAACATAGGCCTCCCCCTTAGACCGCCACGCCGCCGCCGAACGGCAATTCGCCACTTGCATCCATCGGTTGCCCGCGACCCTCACGATGTCGTCGGTCACCTAGTGGGAGGCCTGCCTACGCTGCGTCTTCCGTTCCGGTCCGTGGTCGCCACTCGAGAACTTTTCTTCCCCATCGGTTGTTAGTTCTACGAGCGATGTGACCTGCCCATTGCCACTTCAACTTGTAAATATGAGCTATGTCGGATTGTCGGTGACTCTGGTTCTTCGCCGAATATCCATGTTCCGGATATTATCCCGCAAAGAAACTCCGAGCATAGCTCTTTCCATTGTTCGTTGGGTGACTCTTAGTCTCTCTAAAAGGCCAGCAGTCAGAGACCACGTTTCAGAGTCATATGTCATCACTGGCAACACACACTGGTTAAACACCCTTGTCTTGAGACACTGTGGGATTCTCGATGAGAAGATATCCGAGTTGGTACTTTCTTCGGGCGCCCTCTTTGTCGAAGTTGGACCTACATAACTGAACAATATGTCCAAGGTAAGTTTGTACAGCTTGGCAAAAAACAGTAGAAAACCGGAAGTCGCCACTGTCCTCTCGCTACCAGCACTTTGAATGATTTTATTTTATTTATTTTCACTTATTACGTTAGTTTTATGGCACAATAATAAATCTAACAAACCTGCGTCTATGTTTACATCAAATATTTTAAAACGTTGTCAGCAAATAAAAAGATTAGCTCCGTTTCAAGACGTTCTGGCCAAGCTGTATAAGTAATGGTCTACAACTTCGAGAGTATCATTCCCAACAACAACCGGTACGGGTGCCACATGGACATTCGACATGACTTTCGTCTTGTCCATGTTCATTTTAAGGCCGACCCGTTGGGAAACGATCTGAGGTCGCTGAGCATAGCATTGAGGTGCTCCAACGATTCTGCCATGATCACACTATATCATCGGCAAAACGAAGGTGATGTATTCGCCATTGATGTTGATGCCGAGTCCGTTCCATTCCAAGAGCTTGAAAACGTCCTCCAACGCGTTCGTGACCAGTTTCGGAAAAATAACGTCTCCCTGTCTCACGCCTTTCTGCAATTGGTTTGGTTTCGTGCTCTCTTCCTGAAGTCGGATGGACATGGTGGCGTTTCTATACAAACACTTCAACACTTCGATATACCTTTAGTCGATATGACATCGTTGGAGGGACTGCAATTCGATTGAATCGAAGGCTTTTTCATAGTCCACAAACGCTAAACATAATGGCCGATTATTGTACTCCACTTTCTTCTGTATAATCTGGCGGAGCGTGTGTATGTGGTCTATGGTACTAAAACCTTTTCGGAAACCGGCTTGTTCGGGAAACTGGAAGTCCTCAAACCTGCGTTCGAGACGGTTCGTAATGACTCTTGAGAACAGCTTGTATAAGTACATGGCTCAGAAGTGAGAACAACCACACTCCTGTGCCATGCTTCTGGCGTAGTACCTTCGAGTATGACGGAATTAAATAACTTCTGGAGGACCAGAAGTACCGGTTTTCCACCCGCTCTCATCAGAAGTTCTGTTGTGATTCCGTCCTCACCCGGCGCCTTTGTTATTCCTGAGCTGTTTAAGAGCCATTCTAATCTTGTACCGGCTGATGTCCGTCCGATATCCTCAGTGTAGTGTCGAGTTAGTTTAGCTCTTGCGTCTCGAACTGTACCGACACTGGGTTGTCGTGTTGATGTGTATAATTGTCCGTAAAACCTCTCAAGGTCTCTCAGAATCTCCGGATTCATCGAAATGATGCTGCCGTCGTTAATCTTCAGCTTTGTCATTTGGCTTTGCCCAATAGACGAATTCTATTCTTCCTATTATTAGATAGAAAAATATAATGCAGATTTTTCGGCAGTTGTGTAAAAAGTAAAGTGACGAATGACGAAGCAATAGTTATAAATAAAATTAAAGAGAAATAGAAGAATAAGTTATGTGAAGTGACGATTCCAAACAACATAATTAAAATTATGGTCAACGAGTTGAATAGATCTTCAAAGCGATAGGAGCTACTTACACGTGACAAAGTATATAAACGATGCGTCGCGTCGTCACGCGTAGCCTAGAGAATTATATTTACATACCTACCTACATAATTAGATATGTTTAGTATGTTATGTATACAGTTAATTACCTAATTCGGCCCGAATGAGCTATAATATCAACTATTTCCTGCTAATATAATGCACAAAAGATTGTTTTGTTTGTGAGTGACCACAGAGTACTATAATATAAGAGGAAGTGAGTGACTCGCACATGCACAGTGATAACTCTCTGACAGTGCAAAAAAATTATAGGAAGTTAATATTTCTGTGGGAAGAGGGTAGACAGTTTTGTCTGTTAAAAAAAGTAGACATAGAGCATGGACTGAATTATCTGCTCGGAAAAAATAAATAAATTACAAATAAGGTATAACTGTTTTAAGTTTTGATTGCTAGTTCTACTCGCTAATCGCCTCCAGCGGGGCATGTGTGTTATACCCATTAGACGAGAATTACATAAAAACGCAGTTCGTAATATTTTGTTTTACGAATTGAAACTCAAATGATTCAGTGAGTGGCCTTGTTTTACTTTCTCGCGTGATAGTTATCCAAGTGTTAGCTACCTACGTATTTTCGGATACGAGCCATTCTGAAGTAGCGAGATGCTCTTGACGCCTTGTCGAGTGGATGGGTAATTCTTGCATCCGATCGACTTCAAATCGTACTTGTATTGTCTCTCTCGGTATGAGTCATAAAAGCTTAATCATGTATTACTATACTCTTTGATGTATTCCCCCACTTATGCGGAATTAAAAGGTCGTTAGTTGTAGTGCGTCATTTTCGATGTTTGCAGCAGAGATAACTGAATGACGAGATAAGTGCAATTACTAATGATGTTCCTGCCCGGCGCACGATTTCTTCTTCTTTCATAGGTACTGCTCTATTCGCCATCACAGCAGTTCACCTTCTTTCTAGCAATACATGTGGTGCAACTCTGATGGTACAATGAGATACTAATTTAAGACTTAACAACTCAGAGATAAGATTCTCAATTGCTTCGAATTTGAAACGATCAACATTTCCGGCAAGCACGGTAAGGTTTCATCACTATATAAGCAATGTTTGTAATTCATAATTGCTATTCGGCCTTGGGCTTTATCTTCTCTGCCTGCCTGCATGAAGTTAATATTAAATTAACTATTACTGCCAGCGCCATCTAGCGGTGGTACTGTATTGTATTTTGCTTATACAAATATGAGTCAAACATGAGACAGAGAGTGAAATATTGGTTTGTCTCTTTCTTTCTAATGCAGTAATCATATTTGACAAAAGAGACAACAATATTTCGGTTGTTGCTCAAAATGGAATATTTTGTTGGGATATTTCCCACAGTTACAGAAACGTGCCCATTTCGCCATTTTATGTGCCAAGTTTCGTGGTAGTTCTGCTGTCAAACAGTTGTTTACTTTTTGTTGAATTTAGATTTTTGAGTAAATTACGGAGTGTTTTCTTTTAAAAGTGCGTGTTACCATTAAGAAACAGTAATTCAACATGCCTGGATGTTCCATTGTGTCTTGTCATGCCAGGAAAAAGAAAAATCAGCCTGAATTGACTTTGTACAGGTTAGTAACACGTTTTCATGCAAAACTACATGAAATAGAACAATTTCGGTAAAGAAATCGCTATGTGACCTTGTTTTCATGGTTAGAGTATTAATATTTGGGTTTATTTCCGTCCTACAGACAATATTTTTCATTTCTTATTTTCGTTTGTTTGTTTACAATAATAATAGTGTTGTACCGTTGCTGTAATATTTCCCGATACTAGTCCTTCGTTACACTGAAACTGTTACCAAATGATATATTGATAAAAAAATACTAATCATTTATAGGTTTCCCAAAAATGAAAGATTGAAGAAAAAATGGTTGGACTCTATCGGTGACGAAAAAATTTGTTCTCGAAGTAAAGACTGGCTTATGTGTTCACTTCACTTTGAAGAAAAATGTTTTAACAGAACACTTGATGTTATTAGGTTACATGAGAACTCTGTACCTACAATATTTTCGGTAAGTGTGTATTAAAATGATTGTTAAATAACAGCCTGGTTTTTTAGCCTAAGTTATATGGATAGTAATTCATATTTCATTTTACTTTCAGACATCCTACAAAAAACAACTTCCAGAGTCATTTGTATTCTGTGAAACAAGCAACACTCAAGAATCTGATGTTTCTTGTACATCTACTGTAATAAAGGAACCATCTACCGTAATAGATGAACCATCTAGTGTAATGGAGGCACCATTGCAGTTGACCCATCAATTTGTGGGAACAGTGCACAAAGAGGTATGTAGATGTTGAATTTTTAACCGTTTTCTGACAAACAGACGGCAGCACATCAAGCGCCGCAATCTGTCAAAGACTTGTCAACTGTCACTTGAAAATAACTTTTAGCAATAAAATGCAATATGCAAATTATTTTTTAACGGTGCATTGTTAAGTTATTGGTTAATAGTGCTGATACATTTGGCATGTTCGTGAAAAGGCGCTGTCAGATGGGACTGATCATCTCTTAGCTACCACGGTCTATTTTAATTTTTCATTATTATTATTTTTAACATTAACTGTACACTTAACTTGCTACGTTGAGTGTAAAAAGAGTGTCCATGGAGTTTCTTGTCCGTTCTTTTCCATAGAGATCTTCGCTCTGGAATGGGCACCTACGGTATTTTCACAGTTATTATGTCTTGTGACTAGAACTGTAGCACCATAACAATTTTGTACTGATTTATTTTTATGTCTTTTGACCATTCAAAAGTGCCTGTAATTATTGGCCTAGTTGAAATAAAATTGATTTGATTTAACTATTTATCTTTTCTATTACAGGTTTTACAAACTGGAAAATATAAACCTTTAAAGAAAAATATGTCAAGCAACAGAAAACAATTAAACGCCTCAATAATAATAATAATAATTGGTGATTTGAAGGCTGTTGTGATAGAAGACTTGGCCAAAGACTTTAGCCAAGACCAAAAGACTTTAAAAAAAAAAACAAATTAAAAAGTCCAAAGGTTTACCTGTACAATCCGAATTAATCGTCAAATTTTAAATTAACGCTAACACATAAATATATGTATAATATTTGATTACAAGCAATAGCGCAAATGTGAAAATTTACATTTTTTTTACGTAACTACATGGATTATAATTCAATCATGGTATCTAGTCGTAATACCATTATGTAATCCTAAAAGTACTAGGGATACTAGTATCCATACTCGTTACAGTAACACTATGTTTCTTGATTGGCACAACCCTAGCATTGGCCGCCATTTTATGTGCCCGGCGAACTTGTAGGTATCCACGTTTTTGGTGTAGGTATTTCCAGTCCATAGGATTATATGTCTATGTCTGTGGCAACCTCAGTGAGCCGATCTATCTCGTAGTGTCATAGAGCATAGAGTACTATAATATAGCGTAAAAAGCGTAGTGTTGTGCGGAGGTGTGACGTGCCAACACAAAAATAGCATTAATATTATTAATGTCGTTGTAATAATATGCTGGAAATTAATTATTATCTCAAACTATCTTCATTTGGATCTTTGTCTGTTACTAATCAAAGACCGAATTTGCTTATCCGAGTCTTTATGATTTCCAATCAGGTGTAGGCTGTGAGAAAGAGATGGCGCTAGACGACTTGTATAGCTCTGTCTCTTTCCCACAGCCTGTGGTAAGGTTCCAGAATCTGCAGCCGTCAAAACGACCCGTTTCCCGGGTCGACGGCGCATTGTGTAACTTGTGTTACACCCGCCACGCGCGCCTCAAAGAGCTGTCAGCACAATGACGGGATGACGGGGCCCCCCTCTAGAGGGCCAAAGCCTGCCGGGGTCGCGGGACTTATCTCATTACCGTGACCCCGGAACACAAAGGGCTATTGAAGGACACCGTGGATTTTAGTCAGTACGAGTCTGACAGTCCCTCCCGCCCTGCCCGGGGTGGGAGGACTCATTTGATGATTTTACCACACAAAAAAAAAAGTACAATGAGGGGGCCCCTTAAAGGGCCAAAGCCTGCCGGGGTCGCGGGACTAACGAGCTACCGTGACCCCGGAACGTAAAGGGCTATTGAAGGATACCGTGGATTTTAGTCAGAACAAGTCTGACAGTCTCTCCTGCCTTGATCCTATTTGATGACTATACCACGCTAAAAAAAGCCGTCAAAACAAAGGAACGGTATTTCGATTGATTTGGAATATTAATTTCGGACATAATATGTAAACACTGTTCTTATGGTCTAAAAATAATGAACGAGGGGGAGAGAGACGGAATCTTGTGACCAGTCAGATAAATCGCTTAATATCTCATTAAAATGGTGAGTGTATATCTGATCAGACGACATGTGTGTTGCGGGACGCCTGTTGCTCGCCCTCCACTTAAATGTATCATGTAAGGGCTGGTTGCGGAGTTATACAGCCCTGCAATTTAATGCAGAATAATTTTGTCGAGTAAAGTATAGTTTAGAATTAGGCGGTTTTGCAAAATGTGTAGAGAATACATTATGCAGTTTAGTTTACCCTTATCTACACTACTGAACAGGCTCTGTGTTCAGTAGTGTAGATAAGGGTGCTCCCACATTTATCGACGCGGAATCGGCTTCCGGTCAAGAAAACCTTTAACTTTATGTCAACGTATTAAGGGTGTTACTCTAATGCCATTCGCATCGAATCGCGTCGTCCGAGCCGAGCAGCCGTCGTCGGAGCACCCTAAGGGTAGATTACATTTACGTTTACAACTAACTAGCTATCCCCACGGCTTCACTCGTTGAAGTTTATTGGGAACACCTCGGAAGGGATTTCATTCCATAGCCCGATCGTTCGTTTGAAGAAAACACCTTTGAAATCGGAATGTTCGCGGCCAATTGGGTTTCAAGGTGTGAAGGTGAACGTCTTTACGATCGCGAGAATTGCAATGATAGAAAGTTGAGGGCAACCGTTATACAGGCGGTTGAATACACACAGGAAATCTCCGGAAATAATGATCAAGACTGATGAGTGAGAGAGAGAGAGATGACTGAAGATGTGAGACTGCGGAACTGCGGCATTAAGTCGGGGACCAAACTTCACGTTGCCGTTGCAGCCAGAAGTTAGTGTAAAATATACAATGTCACTAAAAATAACGATTAGTAAAAAAGGAGGTTGGACTTATAAAAAACTTTTTATTGTTCATATAAATTAATATTAACAAGATGTTGATGTATAACTAATGGAGTGAGATAGATCACTGCTAATGTTAAATGCATAATTATTCAATTAAATTAAATAAATCATTCAACTGGTGAAAAAAAAATATCGAATCAAGTATGAGTTACAATAACATGAAATTAAATAGTTATAATCATTCTTTCTTTCATTTCAAAGCAAGTTCAGGAGTTCACAACCTTTTTTCTCAAAGCTGTGACTACCACAAACAATGACAGTTGCGACATAAATAAAAATCAGTCATGTCACATTTTACTCAAACTACCCACCAAACATTAGCAGTTACCTAATTAACTAACTACAAACTAATGGGCCTTCTTGGGCTTGGCTAGTTTCTCATATTTGCTCTTGGAGGAGTACCAGAGGCCGAATGGGATGGCCAGGGAGGGGAGGGTCATGACTGCGAAGGCGGCCCAGTCGAGGATGTGGGAGGAGAACTTGCGGTCGTAGTCTTTGAAGGCGACGATGGCGCCTTCACCTGGGGAGCTACTGATTGACTGTTGGACCTGAAATAAGAAAAACGAAAATGTTATTATATTTTATCCTCAAGTAAAGCGATTGAGCGATTGACTGCTGCGTTGCGTATCGGAGGTTCGAATCTCATATGGAACAAATATTTGTCTGATCCTCAAGTACTTTTTTCAGCTCTGGGTGTTTGTGTCTCCATAATACAGGAGAAATTCCTAGTGTGTAGTATTACTAAATTTCAATAAAAAAAACTCAGTTGAAATCTGATTGCATGTATGGTTTGTTATTTATAAAACTATTTTTAGTTTAATTCTGATTTTCTATGGTATGGTTTTGATAATGTTTAAACAAACACAATAAAGTTCCTTCTAAATACATTGCTGTATCTGACTGTTTTTAGTTATGAAGACGATTTTGGTATAGTTTTATATTGGTTCTTGACCGTATTTGAATATAGGGAAGAATTTACAGCATTTTTTTTTTGGGTATTGCCTTTATCTCTGAAAGCTAAAATTTTCTTGGTCACAAGTACATACACGATTCAACAGCAATTAACAACTGCATTTGGTTCAGAAATCTCAAGGAGAAATTACGAGGCAGACTATTAAGTTGGAGGATGGGTTAATGACATTAAAGCCATAGCTGGTGGAACATGGTCATGAGTGGCCAAAGACAGAGAGAAATGGTAACAAATAGAGGAGGCCTTTGTCAATTACTGATATACAGACTAGGAACTTGATAAAAACTTAAAAAAACCGGCCAAGTGCGAGTTGGACTCGCCCATGAGGGGTTCCGTAGTAGCAAGCATAGATTAGGGATATAATTATATTGAGATTAGTAAGTAATATACACAAACAACAAAAATAACTTTGTTTTTCATAGTGTTTGTATGAATGGCAAAGTTATATTTGCGGTTTTTTAAAATGTACTATATCTCAAAAACTGCTAACTGTATCTCATCCAAACCAATTTTCGTTGGAAGTTTTTGTTGAGGTCTACATTATATATTTTTTTTAGTTTTATCATTCTCTTATTGTAGAAGTTACGGGGGGGGGGACCAACTTTTTACCACTTTGGAAGTGTCTCTCGCGCAAACTGTTCAGTTTAGAAAAAAATGATATTAGTAACCTCAATATCATTTTTGAAGACCTATCCATAGATACCCCACACGTATGTGTTTGGTGAAAAAAAAATTTTTGAGTTTCAATTCCAAGTATGGGGGGCACCCCCAAAATTTGTTTTGTTTTTATTTTTGTGCGAAAATCCTAATGCGGTTCACATAATACATCTACTTACCAAGTTTCAACAGGATAGCTCATATACTTTGGACAAAAAGTGGCTGTGACATACACGGACAGACAGACAGACAGACAGACAGACAGACAGACAGACAGACAGACAGACATGACGAATCTATAAGGGTTCCGTTTTTGCCATTTGGCTACGGAACCCTAATTAAAAACTAATCAGTGCAGCAGTGTTATAGTGTTGCTAATTTGTTTACAAGCAAACATAAAATGTAACATACTATTGTGCCAGAATAAAGACTATCTATATTATATTAGAGCAGTGGTGGCCCAGTGGTATCGGCCTCGACTTACGAGTAGTAGGTCGTGGGTTCGAACCCCGTCAGGCGCATTACTTTGTGTGATTTATTTCAACACCACTGCTCTCAAAACGGTGAAGGAAAACATCGTGAGGAAACCGGCATGTCCTAGAACCAAAAATTCGAAGACATGTGACATCTACCAATCCGCATTGGGCCCGCGTGGTAGATTACGGCCCACACCCTCTCACAGAGAGGAGGCCTGTGTCCCAACAGTGGGAACATTATAGGCTGATGATGATGATTACATAATAACAAAGCTGCAACTGAGATAAGGCCTATTGCATAATTATAGTAAGGCATCTACGTAGTAACTAATAACTGCAGTTTATTTGGAAAGAAGATTGCCAAAACTTAATTATGAATAATTATGATCTGCTTACTTCTAATACAATTTTTTCATATATTTATAGGATACCATTACTAAATGTTTATTAGACCCCTAGAGGCATACCAAATGGTAATAAACTGTGTCTCATTAGGGAATGTTACATAATTAGGTACCAGAGTACATAATTTATCAAGCATTATCTCAGAATTCTTCGTTAGTCTTTTGGCTAAGTACTTCTAGCAGTCGATATTGTTATGAAGTAAAAAAAGTTTCATAGCAGGAATAAAATATGTTTCAAACCAAGTCAAGAAGTATCAAAAAGTGTTTCTTATTAATCAGCTTTATTTACGGTGTTTCATAACATAATTTTGTGCCAATTCAATAAAATTGTGATAAATCCAAAACCAGAGTCTTAGCATCAAGTATATTATGTCAATGAACCCAAAATATGTGCAGACTGCAGTACAATTATTCTAAAAGAGAAAGTGAGCTCATTTTGCTCTACTTATGCTCTGTTGCTGTAATGTTCATTTACTTGTAACGTAAAGCTGGTACCTAGTTACAGATTAGTAAAATAGAACATAATATGCAAAGTGAAAGTAAACAAAGTATCTCACCTCAGTGGCATCTTCACTGGCCTTGTACGAAACCTCAGCAGATGAGAAGTTGAAGTAACCGTATCTGCTGGACCTGACTGTCACGACGTGGGACACGTTGGTCTGCGGGGGTATCCTGTCGATGTGCGCCGTCAACTGACCACCAACCACTTGGAACACTTCCGGGTGGAAACCGTTGTCTACCAGCTTTACGTCCACAGCCGGTGCAGTACCGACGTTAAATAGCGTGTATTTCACAAGAATATCCATATTTTCTACCAAGTATTTGTTCAGCACTTGCTTCGAAACAAGCAACTTTGCAATCGCTGGCTCATCTTCTGCGGTCACCGCAGTGGCGATGATGAGGATTAGGGATAGCAGCTTGGCACTCATTATGTCTGGAAATTGAAAATAGATACATTAATTTTGGCGTATAATAGTGCAGATTGCAGGTATTCCATCCAACACGATGATTATGAATGAAAACCTCTCAATATTTGTTTACGTTGGTCAAGATTAGATGAAAACTATAATGTTTCTCATATTTAGAGTGAAACTACTTTTACTCACCTTATTTTACGCTTAATAATAAACAACTAAAGGCAAATTTGGTTAGCGCTGCAAAGACGATCGGTGACAGTCGTTCGTACGTGGCTGACGTTTCACTCCACGCAGTCAAAATTCTTGCCAGTATTAAAATTCAAATTACAGTTATTGTTGCGTTCATTGTCCGAAGTAATGCCTTTTTTACTGTTTTATTCGAAGTGATTTAGATTCAAATAGGGATTTAAATTTTAAACGCTATATTAATCTTATAGGATTTAACCACGAAATAAGAAAATATAAAATAATAATAATGGGAAATTAAAAGCTGAAACACGAATGAACTATTTATAAGCAACTGTCAAAAAATACGTGTTTGTTTTCTCGTAGGTTGAGGATTTATTGAAAATGGATTTCTGTGGAAATTCTAGATAGAATAATAGTATAATATATTTATACATTAGTGTAGTGGTATCATAAATACTTGTAGTAATTTAAACTATGACAGAGAAAGAAGATGTTACCAATCAACCCGAAAAAGAACCATTAGATGACGAAGCCCTAGAAAAGTGAGTTTTCCATGGCTCTGTCCTATTTTGATGCTGAAAACCATATAAATGTTATTCCTAATATTCTATTGTCTTATGACTTGAATCCATCCATAATTTTATATGGTTGAATTGTGCTAAGCATTATGCAGAGCCCTGTGTTCATTTCAGTAAATAGTGTATGTTTTGAATAATTATTATTAATGTCTTGTTAAGACAATGAATTTGATTACTGAATAATATGTGCTGGGTGAATTTACATTTAATTTACAAGCTGGCTTGGTGTGAATTATCAGCCCCTAAGATGACCCACTGACCATTTTGTATGCGAGTCTTAGGAAATGTTTATAAAATAAATATTTTTTTTAGATTAGCTGTTGAAGAATTATTGCGAGAAGCCGTTCAAGGAGCTGCAAGAGCTGAAATAGTAGGGCCCTCTGGTTGGATCAAAGCTCCTCAGAACAAAACAAATAAGCGTTTTTTAGTGAATACTTTAAGGAATGCTGTAACCTCCAATAAGTATCACTCAAGGCAGCGCCGACATTCGCACAAATCGCCCAACCGTGAAAAACATCCAGAACCTTCAATTAAAAAAGACAGATCCAAAAGAAAACATTCAAATTAAAATGGTGGAATATAATGTAGATAGCATGTTGAAAACTGTCTTTGATGTCAATGAAACAAACTGGAAACCTTCTGAGAAGATCCCTCTTATATCCAAAGAAATAGAACAATTAAAAAATGACTTCAAGTCATTTCTGGCTTCTACTGAATATGATATGTCAGCAATACTGCAGGAGAGTGTAGAATTATGTAATGAAACACAGAACCTAGCAGCCGACATGGAACTATGTAAGCTAGAGATAGAGCAAGAGACTATGGCAGATGTTCTCAAATCTTTAGCCAATCGAGAAGAACTACAAGATGAGTATCAAAAACTCATGTTTACTAGCAACATAGTAGATGATGTCGTGCTCTGTGGCGAGTTTGTTAATGAGTTTGATGATGGTAGGGAAGCCATGAGCTATTCTAGATCTGTGGAAGCTGTGTATGATCTGATGCAGCATGCTGACAGTGCATCTGAAGGATTCCAGAGTTTAGACTTGTACAACAATATTAAACAGACAGCTACAGCTATTTCAGATAGATTGCATTTTGATATGTACAGGGAATGGGGCCAAATGATTAATTGGACTATAAAGGCTGGCACTCGAAAAACTGTTATCAATATAAAATTAAAATTTGATGAGCCTCTCATGGTAGTTGATGTCCTGAATGCTCTGGATAGGAGTGGCAAGTTAACTGAAAAAGTTTCAGAATTATCTCAATTTCTACTAAAAGATGTTTTTTTGCCAATAATACATGGTGATGTGTCTGTGTATGCTGAAACTGAACAATTAATGACTATTAATAAAATGCACAAGCTGAATTTTAAGCCACAGTTTGAAACTGTTATAAGTAACTTGAGAAATGTCATACATTTCTTGGGCAATACATTAAATGTTGACTTTAAGCGAGACACCACTATCATGAGAATGATTGGCAAAGAGACCAGTGAAACATTCAGAGAAGTATTGATAAAAGATTGCCTCATTGACACCATACCAAATAACTTAAATGATTTACAGACTTATGGAAAAATAACAGCAGAAATTAGTAGTTTTCAGAAATTCCTACTGATACACAAATATGCTACAGAGGACTTCTCAATTTTGGATTACCTTAATGATCTTGATGTTCTATTTGCTAATAAGTCAAGCATGCACTTTTTGGAGACTGCAAGGGCTATTATGCTGAAGGATTTGAGTGCTACAATGTCTATTGGGGTAGAGCATATGCCAAATGACCCACTTCCACTAAAGCCTGACCAAGAAGCTGCAGAGGCGATAGGTATTCTGGATAAAACAATCCCAAAGAGTATGTACTTCTTTCCAAGGTGCATGATATCAAAGACTGCTCAGGAGCTGTTAGACTTGGCCTATGGGATAATGGAGCAAGCAGTGCAGTGTGGTGATGTGGTGTGTAAGAAAATGTACAACACCACTCGGCTGGTGTTTGAAATGTATGACGCTGTAGTACCATATCACCATGAGAATTATTTGCAAACCATTCCACAGTATGTTGGTAAGTTTATGGAAGGCATTCTTAGAAAATAAATAATTAAAGAAATAGAATTGTTCTTAGCACTTCAAGTATTTGTCCTCTGTTTGCAGCCCTGTTCCACAACAACTGTATGTACCTAGCGCACAACCTACAGATCTTTGGAGATAAGTGGCTGACTCTCATGGATGGCCGAGGATTGGACTACCCTATCGGCTTCGTAGATTTGGTGCAGAAAGTCCGTGACCTAGGCTACAAGCACCTCACTATTCACATGCAGCAGCAACGGAAGCAGATACTGGATAATATTAGGTCTTCAGGTAAGTCAAATATCCCTATTTAGTCTTCTTCTTCTTCTTCCTGCCCTTATCCCATTCTATTTGGGGTCGGCGCAACACGTTTTCTTCTTCCATTCTCCCCTATCAGACGTCACAGTATCATTTACTCCTTTTTCTTTCATATCATTCCTTAGACAATCCATCCATCTTTTTTTTGGCCTTCCTCGTCCTCTCCATCCATCAACATTCATACTCATCACTTTCTTAGTCACATGGGTGTCATCCCTCCTCATCACATGTCCATACCAAGATAGACGATTCCCTTTCATTTTTTCTGTAACAGGCGCCACTTTCAAACTTCCCCTTATAAACTCATTCCTTACTTTATCCATTCTTGTCACTCCACACATCCATCTCAACATCCTCATCTCCGCTACATGCAATCGTTTCTCATCCATCTTTTTCACAGCCCAGCATTCCGATCCATACAATACGACAGGTCTAATCACGGATTTGTATATTTTCCCCTTTAACTTGAGGGGCATCCGTGGGTCGCAAGTTGTTCCGGTGACCTGTCGCCATTTCATCCATCCCGAGTTGATCCGGTGTGTTATGTCCCGGTCTACATCGCCGTCTCCTTGGACAAGCGACCCGAGGTACCGAAAGTCGGAACAGACTGGTATGGGCGTTCCTGCAAGAGTAATGGGCACAGGACTGGAGAGACCGCCAAAATCGCAAAACAAATACTCTGTTTTGGTTCTGCTCAATTTCAGGCCAACGTTCTCCAGTCTTTGCCACCACACCTCCAATCTGTTCTGGACCTCTAGGCCGCTCTCGGCAATCAGCACAATGTCATCGGCAAACAGCATGCACCAGGGGGCCTCTTCCTGGATGTCCGACGTCAGAGCATCCATTATCATCAGGAAGAGGTACGGGCTGAGAGCCGACCCTTGGTGCAAGCCAACCGCTACATTGAAGCTGCCGGTAGTGCCCGCTGTAGACCGGACTTGGGTACTGCATTGACTATACATTGCACGGATCAACTGTACATACTTTCCAGGTACACTTTTCTCCTTAAGGGCCCACCACAGAACCTCACGGGGCACCCGGTCGTATGCCTTTTCCAGGTTTTTTAGTCATAAATTAATTTATAGTTAGTATGAAGCCTGAAAGTCTGACAAGGGGTATCTTATTTTCCAGTTACTGAGTTGTTGATGTCTGATATCCTTTTACTGGGCGAAGAACTTAACAAAATTTAACTGACTAATCTTTTTTAAGCAATGCACAGCAATGGTTTTTAGGCTATGCCTAATTTCAACATGAAGATGCTGTGTTGACTACAGCGAATGAGAAATAATGCTAAAACTAAATAAATTTATTTTGTAACCAGTGGCCCGCTCCCTCTTCACACTTCGGTCTTCGACAATCGACAGTTTTATCTCAAGTTCATAATAATGAACCTAAGTTTCATTCCCAATCAAAATTCGTTTCATTTACTTATTCCTATTGTCACTAGACAGATCCAAAAACCCGCAACAACACTCGACGCGCTGTTGTTTTTGAAGCGGTGTGAGCAATGTCGACACTCATCTTGCACTGGCTCTAGACATGCCAAGATGGTCATGGAGAAAGCTCAAAATAACAGTAGACGATATTCCAGTCACCTTTTCTCTATTTTATCTTCAAACAAGCATTTTCTAGAACAAGTTTTTGAACTTTTTCAACAATGTCTAAAGATGTTGCCGCAATCGGTCGACTAGAGCACTGATCGTCTTCAATCGAATCTCTGCCTTGTTGAAAGAGGCTATGTCTCTTGCAAATTATTGACATTTCAGGGCAAGAGTCCATATAATCAAACTGCATTCATTTCAAAATTATCTGAGGTGTTTTTCCCTGCTTAAAAAAGAGCTCTTTCACGGAACAAAACTCAATTTTCTCCATAGTCACTGTTCTGTTCCCGTTTTACTTGTTTAAATTGCTAAATCTCAAAGATTAATGAACCGATCGGGCTGAAACTTAATATTCGTAGTTGTATTGAGTCACCAAGTACTGACATGTAAAAAAAATCTTCCTATCCCCACTCTAACTCCTCCATTCCGCGAACTTTTTGACCTCCCCTCGTATGTGGCCTTCAAATAATATTATATTATATGTACATGAATTCACTTACGTTATTGTACGTCGTCGTAACGAATCGCTGGCATTGATTTGTTATATTACCTATATACCTACCTATTTAATTTTTACAATCGAACCTCGATTGTAAAAATTAAATAGGTACATAGAAATTCTCTAAAATATGATTTTCATAGCATGAATTATTGTGCTGCGTAAATTCTGCCATATTATTCTCAAACCACTGCAAAAGCATGCATCAACAGTGGCGAACACCAGAAAACCGCCGAGTGAGGCAATGAAGCTAGACTGAGCTAGACGAAGTCCTGCAGGGCTGTTGGCTAACTTGATAGTCACTGACCAGCAGTTGTCAACCTTGAACTTGGATGGCTTGACACCTGTTATGAGGCTAAGTTGAGGAGTGGAGTGCCTCAAGAGTGTTAGAATAGTTGATTTTAGGGAACATGTATCACTTTCATTGCAAATGCAAAACCCAATACGAAAGCTATTTGATGGTCACGACACAGGCACCGAGATACGCAATAGACCCGCTGGATTGAGTCTTGGAGCACGTAACGAAATTAATGAAAAACTGAGAAGCAGGAAATATGTAAATGTAAAGCTGCTCTACAGTCTGTAGACGAATCAGATTTAAGCAAAAACCGAATTCAGTTATGGCCCGTCCACGATCTTACCGCTGTGAGAGGTGGCCTAGCGTTTTCTCCGAAAGAATCGCTACAGAAACGGAACGGTTAGGGACACGATATCGAATCCGATACTTTACTCATATCGCTACTTTTTGATTCGATACTAGTATTCAGATATTCGATACTTTCTTTCAGTACTTAGCATCAAGTATCGATACCATAAAAACAATTAAAATAACAACTAACTCATAAATACCAATTTAACGCATCAGCTTAACGTACTAAGATATTCGGAACCTCAGAATAATAAGTAACTAAAACAATAGAAACCTTCACTAAAATAGCAACAGACTGTTTTTGTCTCCATGCATTGTGAAGGCGTAAGAAAGGGATGCAATAATTATACATCTCAACATTCGTGATTCATAACGTTGCCAATAGTTTTCTATATGCGTGTGTTGTAAACATAGATTAAGTTGTAAAAGTGATGTTCAACACACACACAAATTCACTAAACCAGTAGTTCCCAAACTTATTTCTCTCGTGGACCACTTTCAAAATTTTACTGGTTTCGGTGTACCCCTGCTGCTACATTTCTACCACATTCTTAAAGTCGCCAAAAAATAAAAATTGTGTCGCTTCTGAGTTCTGTCCCTATATTCCGATAGGTAAAATAAAAACGAAAACCGGCCAAGAGCGAGTCGGACTCGCTCATAAAGGGTTCCGTAGCAGCAAGTAATAACATACTATAAAAGTTCTTGTAGTTGGTTCCAACTTTGAAAGGTTTACGATTTATGACGTATTAAAAAAAAACTTGAGAGGTGTCAAGGCACGTCGAAAATCGCTATGAACCTGTTAAAAAGGTTCAAGCGATTTTCGACCCTCCGCCCCACACTACCCCACTCCACTCCGCTCCACTCCGCTCCACTCCGCTCTACTCCACTCCGCTACGCTCCGCTCCGCTCCACTCCCTTCCACTCCACTCCACTCCGCTCCACTCCACTCCACTCCACTCCGCTCCACTCCACTCCACTCCACTCCACTCCACTCCGCTCCACTCCACTCCACTCCACTCCGCTCCACTCCACTCCACTCCACTCCACTCCACTCCACTCCACTCCACTCCACTCCACTCCACTCCACTGCACTCCACTCCACTCCACTCCAGTCCACTGCACTCCACTCCACTGCACTCCACTCCACTCCACTGCACTCCACTCCACTCCACTACCTATTATAGCTGTAAAAATGAAGTTGACAAACTTACATTTGCAGTTGTTCTCCGATACATTTTGTTTAGGAAAATGTTATCCCAGTACGTTTTATAAGTTGGTCAACTATTACTCGTAAACTTGTAAAGCCCACTTAGTCATGATAATTTTCTTTTAAACTTCGTTATATATACTACTATTGTAAATTTTTTCACACCCCCAAACATAACCGTTTAGCTGGTAGAGGGGGGGGACACTCGAGTAGGGCAAAAATTAGCACTTTAAAGCTTAATATTTCACAAACGAATCTTTTTATCAAAAAATTGTTGATGGAAACTACCAATATTTTTAAAGGTCTATTTAATGATACCCCACACTAAGGGGTACGCGAGAAAAAAAAAAAACATCCCCGCTTTACGTGTACAGGAGGTACCCTAAAAAAAAATATTTTACGAGATTTTATTTTACCACTTTTTTGACGCAACAAATCCGTATATTTACACCAAATTACAGCTTTCTTGTGCTGGGCGTCTCTGAGCTAAGCTGCGGACAGACGGACGGACGGACGGACGGACATGGCGAAACTATAAGGGTTCCTTGTTGACTACGGAACCCTAAAAATGGTTATTAATTAAAAGAATTGTAATTCTTACAAGAAAATAATAAGGTAATATAGGTTCAGGTCATAATTTTAATTAATGGGAAGGATGTATTTGATGGTGTGTCAGCAAACGATCAATGTTTGGCTTTATTTTTGTGACCAATAACAGCAAATCCCCCCGCTCTGTGATTTTTAATTTGCTCCTTTTTGACAAGGTATGACGAGGGAAAAGCTATTAAAAATTTCCTTGCGATTTCCCACAGTCCAGGATATTTTTCGGGTATTTCTGCTTGCAGCCAAAATGTTTGGTAGCCTTTTCCTAAATTTCACCTTCAGCTCCTCATTGGTACTTAGCTCGAGCAGCTCCTCTTGTAATACAACATTGGCCACTTCCGTTTCATCAAATGGATTTATGATCCGTGGTGGTATATCCATCGTCAGCATATCTTCAAACCTGGTTATGAAGTCATCATGCAGGGCACTTAAATGTTGACTGTAGGTATGGATATCCTCATCAATACCTCCAACATCGCCTCCGACAAGTTTGGAAATTTAGAGAATTCGCGCCGACTAATGTTTTGCTTCATACTCGTATATTTCAATAATGATCGAAGGTTATATCGAATACGCAAGTTTGGACAAGTAACAGTTGCTTGCCTTATTAAAATATAGGTAGGCCCTTATAAAAACTATGCTTACATTTATGCTCTTTACTATCAAAGATAAATTTTCGTGGACCCGCATTAACATCTTATGGACCCCCATTTTTTGTTCACGCCTACGTAGACCCCCAGCAAGCCTCCCGTGGACCCCTAGGGGTCCACCTAGACCACTTTGGGAATCACTGCACTAAACCGTCCACACTAATGCCGGCCACACACGTTACAGTATACTTGTACTTCTAACATAGTCACTGTCCTGTGTTTGTGCAAGTCTAGATTTGCACAAGTATACTGTGTATGGTCAGTCAGACCAACTGAAAATGGTATACGTCTTATGCCGATAAGACGTATACCATTTTCAGTTGGTCTGACTTAACGAAAAAGATCATCGCGCAGTACATACTCGTACTTTTAATTTAGTAGCATTATTACAACCAAGTAGAACCACTTGACATTTGAACTCGTGACTCATTCGAAAATAATAAGAACTGTGCGATGTTTTTGTTTCACTCACTCTCGTGTTCAGTGTACTGTCAGATATGAGTAAGATAGCTGCACATAGCTTTTGATTTTTGTACCTATCAAACCTTTTTTTGTACCTATCTAAATTGTTTGTTATTTTATTTTAATTATGGTCCATTAATAAATTACAACAAGTCACATTCATGATCTGCGCATCTCTGTTGTGGATCATGTGGCTGTGAATTAATTTAAAGTAGTAGAGAAACTATGGCGCGGGCATGCGCGCGGCGAGTAATGGGCGACTCGCTATCCGACCATGGACCATGCCCCGGGTCGACAGCGCGTTGTGTTCCACGCGCGCCTCAAAGAGCGTCAGCATGATGACGGGGCCCCCCTTTAGAGGGCCAAATCCTGCCGGGGTCGCGGGACTTATCAAATTACCATTACGACACTGGAACGTAAAGGGCTATTGAAGGATACCGTGGATTTTAGTCAGTACAAGTCTGACAGTCCCTCCCGTCCTGCCCTGGGTGGGAGGACTCATTTGATGGCTACCATTACAAAGCTAAAAAAAAAAGTAGTAGGGAAACTCGAAATTCATTCGATACTTACTCATATCGATACTTTCGTTTCGATGCTAGTACTAATTTGATACTTTTGTTTCGATACCGATACTATATCGATATCGCTACTTATGGTTGCGATATCGTGTCCCTAGGAACGGTTCGCACAGAGGTGCGGGAGTGGGGAGTTCGGCAGTTGCCGTCAACCGCTACTGTGAGTATGTGGCGTAAATAACACTCCGCTGTATCAACCGCCGCGCCGCGTATCGCTTAGACCAAAGTTGTGAAACGCTTGTTAGAGGAGACGAACGAATTAAAAAAGAAACTATTAGGGTGAGGCCAAACGAGCGTAATTTTTGAGTCGTGAGTCGGAAAATTTCGGTCGCTTTCATAATTAACAAAAGACGACTCTTTCGCGGCGCAAATTTTTCTATGAAAGCGACCGAAATTCTGCGACTCAAATTCTGAAATTACGCTCGTTTGGCCTCACCCTTAATCAAACATTTAAGTCGGTCCTAAATAGTCTCCAATGAGCACTCCCGGTCCCGACAAGAAAATTCGTGTTCTAATTGTTTGTCCCTCGTGATTGGCTCAGACACAGCCTTACCTTTTTCTTCGGAACAGAAACGTGATAACTGCCGAAAAAGTTTTATACGCAACCATAACTGTTGTATGTTGCAGATCTCAACTGCATTGTCGTGAAAGACGTGTTGAGCGACAACGCAGAGGCGGCCATCCGCCAGTGCCTGCGACAGTTGCATCTATTGAAGAATGTCTGGATTGGAGTCTTCCCGAAGAATGTCTTTACGAGGTAAAACACAATGATAGATTTTTTGCTACATAATTATGGGACTTGCACCGTCCTTGACATATTTTTATAGTGTAACAAGTTGTTAGCAGCACTTCTGCTGTTTCAACCAAATTACGTAATTACGTAACTTAAATAAAAACCACCAATGCCACATCAGGCATTCAAGCAATAAAGTAGGTACGTTGCGGCATAACACATAAACGTGCGGAATTTTATTCGCATAGTTTTTGGCATTTCTGTCGCTCGCTAGGTACGCTAAGAGTCAAATCCGTTAAAAAAAGTCCATAATTATCCTTTTTAGGGTTCCGTAGCCAAATGGCAAAAACGGAACCCTTATAGATTCGTCATGTCTGTCTGTGTCTGTCCGTCCGTCCGTATGTCACAGCCACTTTTTGTCGAAAGTATAAGAGCTATCCTGTTGAAACTTGGTAGGTAGATGTATTATGTGAACCGCACTAGGATTTTAACACAAAAATAAAAACAAAACAAATTTTGGGGGTGCCCCCCATACTTAGAATAGAAACTCAATTTTTTTTTTCACCAAACCCATACGTGTGGGATATCTATGTATAGGTCTTTAAAAATTATATTGAGGTTACTAATATCATTTTTTTCTAAACTGAACAGTTTGCACGAGAGACCCTTCCAAAGTGGTAAAATGTGTGTCCCCCCCCTGTAACTTCTAAAATAAGACAATGATAAAACTAAAAAAAATATATAATGTAGACCTCAACTAAAACTTCCAACGAAAATTGGTTTGGATGAGATACAGTTAGCAGTTTTTGAGATATAGTACATTTTCAAAAACCGCAAATATAACTTTGCCATTCATACAAACACTATGAAAAACAAAGTTATTTTTATTGTTTGTGTATTTTACTTATTAATCTCAATATAATTATATCCCTAATCTATCCTTTTTACTACGTAACCCTTCATGGGCGAGTCCAACTCGCACTTGGCCGGTTTTTTTATGTGGTAAATGCGATTTAAGATCATTATCCCTAAATTGCAAATATAACTAACAGTTATTTTTTTTAATTAAGTGTGCTCAAATAGTATTTCTATCCTTTTTCCACAGACTCATGGCAACCCTAGTCAATATGTTTTTGGACGAGCTGATCCACCGCGTGTGCACCGTCGAGGATATCTCCATGGAGATGGCAACACAGCTCACTGAGATGTATACCATTGTTGTGCAGAAAGCTCCACAGCTTTTCCAGGTAATTCACTCTCTCCTTGTATTCTGTCTCCGTTGACACTTGGATGCTAAATCTAACAATTTCTGGATATCTGTAAGATGAATGCCATGGAGTATATGGATTTAGTTGAAGTCTAAAGGTGGTGATACACTTGAGCAAATGTGTATCACCACCTTTTTTGTATGTGAATGACATAGGACATCGAGCATTCGCCGTTTTTAATTTTGTCGTACTTGAACAACGAATAGAGCCACGAAAATTTTTCACGATCTTTCTAGCGAACGCTCTAGTCGGCAGTTGTCATTTTTTTTCTTCATAATGATTTTAGACGACAATCTGCTAAGCATAAAATTCGCCAGAATGCTCGTTAGAATGCTCGTTATAACGCTCTCGTTTGTTTTTTTTTGTCCAGATCTCCTCTCTTCACCTGCAATTGAATTCATCAAGTATTTGGTATCCAAAGATCCTCGTATCCTACTCTTGCGTAAACCCAAGTTGCGTCAGACGTTCTAATAAGTTATGCATTCTCTCAACTTTTATGATGTTATTTTTTTTTCTCACTGTGATGTTTCGTAATTACAGACCCCAGAAGAAATAGAACAACACGTCCAATCCTGGATCAAGCTCCAAGAGCTGATCTTCATATTAGGCGGCTCCCTCAAGGACATAGAGAACCACTGGAAAGATGGCACCGGCCCCTTAGCCATCCACTTCAAAAACGAAGAACTCCGAAGCCTGATCAAAGCACTCTTCCAAAATACGCAAATGCGTGCCAACCTGTTATCCAAAATAAAGTAAAATAGAAATAAAAGTAATTCTCAGTGTTTGACGTCAGTATCTCTTTTAAACATGGTATTAAAACGCTCAACAGACGATAGACAATTTGTCCGCCGACAACTTGGCAGCAACTAAAAAATATTGGTCATCGAATGGACACATTTCATAACAGCGTTAATTTCTGTCCAGCGGACAAATAATCCATCATCTGCTCAGTGTCTAAATGTTTTTTAATTGTGTCATTTAATTTACGATTTTAAACATTTGTGTAAGAATTGATGTTACTCACACATACTTGATTAAGTTACATTGTAAAACATAAATTATTATCCCAATAAATGTTTACAGATGCATAGCAGAAACATTTATCTGTTTTCGGTTGTTTCGATGTTTTGGCAAACAAGTGATTTTTATGTTTTTAATCTGATTTTTATTTTCCCAACTTAATTTGTTTTAATTTTAATTTAATCCTATGCTCTGACTACTTTCCGCCGTAAATTAGGTAGGTACCTAAGTATCTAATTTTGCACAACTTTATACAATATCCATTGATTTAAAATATATCAATGACAAATATCGTTATTCTGATATAAAAGAGCAGAACGAGCCATATTACTGTAAATTGTTATAAAAATCTCGCGTTTAAAAAGATATAAAGTGAGAATGCAAAATACGAGTGTCTTTCGTCTTTGTGCAGTCAAAGGCGACATCATAATAATATTATGTTGGACAGATTTGGTGAAGCCAATGTAGACGACAGTTGAAAAGAACCTATCTAGCCTGGTGAAGAGTAACGGGATGAGAACAGTTATCACTGCCAATGCCAAACATTTAATTGTATTTCATCATCATCAGCCTGTCCACTGGTCCACTGCTGAACATAGGCCTCCCTCTCAGACCGCCACTTGCATTTATATACACTAGTATGCCGCTCCAAAAAGCTGCTCTACTCAAAAAAGCTACTCTACTCAAAAATAAAAATGTACTCCGTGGCGACCGTGGCCCTTTATGAAAAGCTTTTTTTAGGTCCATGTGAAAAGCCTAGATGATGATAATATAATCTAAAGACGAATTTTTTGTTACGTATAATGGAACGTAAACGTCACCGTGGCAGGTACCGTCACTTCAAAAAGAAAAACGTCAAAACAAAAGTCGATTGTTATTTTGCGCATTATTATAACCTCAAAAATAATAAAAATACAGTAGATTCTGTTAATTTGTTAAAGAATGTATTAAATTATTTACAAGATGAACACGGTTAAAGTGCTATTACGTAACAGGAGTCCGTTTGTATTTGCAAACCGCTATTATGCTACAACAAAGAAGAAAATACCAGATCCAGATGAAGAGGAATCATTACCAAGTAATTACTCTTGTACTCCTATCAGATTGTGTATTCCCGTATAATTTATTTATTGGTGCATTTGAAGAAAGCTTACTGAAAGGTGACTAGTTTCCTGCAAGATCCAATTGTCGATATTTTTATCAGCTAAAGTTTTGTAACCTCGAAAACTATATTTATTTTTTTAACTTGGTCAATGGCTTTATTTAATTTCCAAGTTATGTTTACCAGTGGTGCATGACTATGTGGAACTTGCAGCTTTAAAAACTCTCAATTCAATTCATCCAATTGAATTGAATATAGTACAATTGATTATTGATTATGAACCTATAATGTCGTCTTGCTCTTCGATTATAAAATGTCTTGCTATTCTAGTTTTCCAGTACCCCACAAGCAAGTCGTCGGACCGAAACATGTACACATGGGGTCTTGCGGAGACCGGTGCACTAGGTATTCACATGCCTCGCGGCACTAAGGGCAAGAAGCAGTACAGGAATAACTTTTCACTCTGCTGGTACCCTATGAGATCTACTTTTGCAGAGAGATTTGATGTAAGTAAGGGTTAAGAATTAAAAATAGAAATAAGCACAGATAATGCAGATATACCTAGATGCTAAGCTGATATATAGTTAATCTATATCCATACTGTAGAGCAGTGGCGTAGGGTAAATATTCTTGAAAGTGAAGCCGGACCAAAACGTGAATTCCAGTAACTACAGCTTTGGCCTAATATTAGCCTTTTTAGTTTAAATATTCAACCCAAATTCTTGTCAAATACCTACATATCTTTCTTACATATGAACTAGAATTTTATTATCCGTAGCACCGGTTATAACTTCGCCCATGTACACAATAAGCTAAAAATGCTCATAAAATAAAAACTACTGAACCAAACTATGATTTTTTATGGGACCAAATGGCAGGCGTCTTCGCCATCAGACCCCTAATGACAGTTGCAACCCGTCTAGGTGAAAAGTTCTTATCAATACAAATTAATCAAGTTCAAACACAAGGTAGCTGCTGTGAATCGTTGAGGAGTTCCATCAGCTGTCTCTCGGCTCCATCATCAGATATTATACTCCAGACCTATATTAAATTGTGGTGCTTTGAAATACTTAATGAAAAAACTTACAAACACACTAGTCGCCCCTAAGATTTTTGAAAAGATCCACTCGATTTCTCTGGTCTTGCATCATCAAACTCTGATTTTCTTATCATGGGACCACATTTGGAATATCTCTTTCCAAGTTCCAACAAAAAAAAAGATCATCAAAATCGGTTCATTATCGACGAAGTTATATTGCGAACAAGGAACAATCAAACAAAAAAAAAACATTGTACACCGGACCTGGTGTACGAAATGGGTCACCTCTTTTTCTGTGGCCGGTTAACACATTGAACGCTATTTTAGAACACTATTATAAAATTCATGTTCACAAAACCTTATACTAATCGCCTACAGATCTTAACACCGCGATTCAGGATCGTGACGTAATTGCACAACGCCATCTAGTTTAAACTTCGAAACTAACATAACACCGTTTTACGGTGAACATTTACCAAAGAATACAATTGAACTGAACTAACCTTGTTATTACTGCACTCACTACGCAAAATTTATCAATTTCAACAATAATACCAAATCAAATGCAAATGTACAGATGAAAACAATAACATACAAAATTATAAATAAGCGCGAAAAAAACTAATGTGAATCTGTCATCCAAATAATACTATCTAAACGAATTACGAAGTCCAGTATCATTCCATCTCATTCTGGCGTACGCATTACATATCTCTGTCCTTATCGTAAGCCGTAAAATCGCGGGTTATAACTTACTTAAACTAGCCGAGTTATGAGCTCACGGTCGCTAAAAGAAATGCAATGAATTAGATAGACTGAATTCCTGGTTCGCGTTGCGGCTTCCTTGCTGTTTTGCGCGAGTTGAAATTGCTCGGATAAAAATGGTAGGCGTTTATTTATTTCTTTGTTATTTTCATAAGCAATAATGTTATAACTGTAAAGTAACTTGAATAGGTAATTAATTTGTTTTAATGATAATTGAAAAGATTAGTATTTGCCAAATTGTCATATTTCGGAAGGGAACTCGATAGGAATCGTTTTGTATTAGAGATTCGCTGCTGCTGTAGAGCTAGACTCAAGTTACAACACAATGCTATTTTTTAAATAAAAGAGTAAGAGAACAGGTGATAGTGATACAATCCTGATTCTTCTAACCTTACAGACAGATGTGTTACTGGGGAGTATGTTCTGCCACTTTTTGTTCCCAGCTAAACACACATCACGCTTGGAAATGGCATGAGGCGGGCGTATAGAGGGAACTCAACCTCTTTCCCAAAATTTCACCTACAAAAAGTGCTGGTTATCAGGCTAGTTTGAATAAATGATTTTTGATTTTGTACATATAGGACAGCCCCATTTCTACAGTTATTATAAGGCCTAAGTAATATGGATGAGCCTACTGCCATGAACTTGTGTCCAGACTGCTTCTGAGAAATTCCCAATGGAATTTTGAATTCCAAATAGTACATTTTTTTTTATTCTTTCAGGTAGAACATGTAGCTGCTGGGTATGGCTTCACAGTGACTTCAATAAAGACAAATGAGCAACACAAAGTGTTTGGCACTGGCATCAATACAGACTCACAGATCGGTTATCATGCCCCACGCATTGGTCATCCACTTGAGCTGTTATTAAGTCCAGCGCCAATATTCCTTCCTTACAAATCTCTAGAAACTAAGGTAAATTGAGCATCAGTTACAAGTATTGCAAGCGCAAGGCAGGTACACTGCAGACTAAAAAGAAAAGATTCTGATGAATTCATAGAGGGACTGCATAGCTTACTCTGACTTCCATAAATTTGAAAACCCAATTTATTGAAGTCAGTTAAAAAGCCTAAAGTTTAGGCCCTAATCAATCTATAGAATACCATTTACTTTGTCAAACAAACGAATCGTTTTAGTTTACTACTTAGACCTAGTGTTAATCTAGTTGTTCACATTACCGCCATGTACGTTACTGCTAAAGTTTACCATTGCGAGTATTGCGACGACGCGACGTAGGTAATTTGTTGCAGAAATTCCTTCCTGTTTTGATCACAGCAAATAAAGCTATTGGGGCTTTTATTTCTGTGTTTAAAGGAACTTATATCGCCCTCGCAATCGTATTCATACTTCCGCAGTAGGTAAGTATCAACTATGATGGTCGCGGGACTAACGAATACCATGACCCCAGAACGTAAAGGGCTATTGAAGGACACTGTGGATTTTAGTCAGTACAAGTCTGACAGTCCCTTCTGCCCTGCCCTGGGTGGGAGGACTTATTTGATGATTTTACCACACTAAAAAAATGTATCAAATATGATTAACATCAGTTCTACTCGCATATCACTGTTCTGTTAACTGTGAATATACTACAAAACTACAGTCAATAAACGAAGAAACTTCATCATACAGATCATCGGCATGGACGCAGGTCGCGCACACACAGCGATACTAACAGACAACGAAGGAGTGTTCACATTAGGAAACAACGCATACGGCCAGTGCGGTCGTAAGATAAACCCGAACGAGGAGTACAAAGGAAGCATGGTGTCGTACAATATCAAGAGGGTAGGCAAGGAGAAGATAGCTAGCGTTTGCTGCGGGCAGGATCATACGTAAGTATGTTGTTTGTAGATATTCATCGTTTACCATGTTATAGGTTTGGGTGTTTTTTCTTTTTGTGTCGTGGTACCTATATCGACTTTTCAATAGTTAAGTGTTTGGGCTTTTTCCACTGTGTCCTTCAACAGCCCTTTACGTTTCGGGGCCACGGTTACCCGATAGTCCCGAGACCCCGGCAGGCTTTGGCGCTCTTAGGGGGGCTCGTCTTATTGCTGACAGCTCTTTGAGGCGCGCATGGAAAACGATGCGCCCTCGTCCCGGGCATGGTCCATGGTCGGACAGCAAGTTGCCCATTACTCGCCGTCCGCATGCCCGCGCTTACGGTGCCCAGAACCGTTCTGCGACGTCTGTTGCCGTGGGCGTCTTCCATTGCGGAAAGTGAACATTTTTATACCGGAGTCGGAGGCCTTATTCAGGTCATCAAGGGTGCAGATGAAGGCACATTTGGGACTTCTAGCAAGTGAGAAATTTCCTGTACACGAGCACCGCACTCGCTGTGGGTATTCGATGGATCGATGACGATGATCGATGATGGCGAAGTGGGGGACTTCGCCAAATGTATTTGCAGCGGTCTCCTTGGCTACGCAAACAATTCAGAGGTTTCCATAACATAGGCCACTGCAGTTCTGTACGTATGGGGCAACCGCTTTTTGGTCTCCAGAAAGTCGTAAGGTGTTTGATATCTTTCCTCCCGCAGCTTTTGTCTTATACCTAATTTTATCAATACACATAATATTTTATGTGACATAAATATGGCTAACATAAGAAATAACGTTCCAGCCTATTCGTAACAGAGAGCGGCAAGGTATACGCTTGCGGCTGGGGCGCGGACGGCCAGACCGGCCTCGGCACATTCAACAACCAGGCAATTCCCGCCCCTGTGAAGGGCGACATTACCTCAGAGAAAATTGTAAAAGTGGCTTCTACTGGCGATTGTGTGTTGGCGTTGAATGGTGGGTCCTTTTTTATATTTTTTTTTTCGTGGTAAAATCATCAAATGAGTCCTCCCAGCCCCGGGCAGGGCGGGAGGGACTGTCAGACTTGTACTGACTAAAATCCACGGTGTCCTTCGGTAGCCCTTTTGCGTACCGGAGTCGCGGTATACAAATGTCCCGCGACCCCGGCAAGGCTGTGGCCCTCTAAAGGGGCCCCCCCCGTCATTGTGCTGACGCTCTTTGAGGCGCGCGTGGAACTCAACGCGCCGTCGACCCGGGCATGGTCCATGGTCGGACAGCGAGTTGCCCTTTACTCGCCGCCCGCATGCACTCGCCTACGGTGGCCGGAGATCGTCCCGCGACATCCGTCGCCGTCTACCACTGCGGCTGAGGGAGGACGCTGTCCTCTCCCTCGCGTGGCCCGCCTCCTCCTTCGCGAGCATGACTGCTTCGCAGAAGGAGGCGACCGCTTCCCACTCCGTCTCGCCCCGCAGCATGGCCTCGACCAATGCCGGGCGCGAGAGGTCTCCGCCTATCGCCGTCGAGAGGACACGGCGGTGCTCTGCCCAAGCGGGGCAGTCCTGCACCGTATGCTCCACCGTGTCCTCCGGGCGGTCCTCGCAGTGGTGACACCCGGGCGTTTCCTCCTTCTTTATCCGACACAGGGGTTTAGTCTCAAAACGTACAAGTTGCAAAATAACCACATGGAAAAAAAAGTTCAAATCTCATAAGATACAAGTCTCGAAACTTCCAAGTTGTAAAATAGTCAAGTCTCAAAACATCCTTGTCTCATAATATACATTTTTAGTTAATTGGTTTGTAAGTGGTGTTTTTTATATTTTTGACATCGATCTTGAATTTTCAATAAATAAACTTGGTGGAAACTATAAGGCTTGTTAAGATGTGTTTTTAATATAGGTAAATAATGAAAAAGTTTATGTGCAATTAACTCAGGCGAGGATAAGTACATTACCGAGGTCACAGTTTAATAATAATAAAAAACAATTTCATAGTATAATGTTGTTTTATGAAACAAAACATTAATAAAACACACACCAATAAATCAGAACCTAACCTAAACTAAATTTTTGTTTACAGTTATTTACATATTGTACCTAAATAATTGTAAACAAAAAACAAAAATGAGTGACATTTAAATTAATCCAAATCAATTGTTCGATATTTTATTTTTTTATTAACACATATTATTACACATATTAATGGAGTTTAATGTAAAAATTAAAATAATTCGTTCCGTTGTTCCTAAAGGTGGGTATAGATATTAATATTTTCTTTCGAAATCAATGTAATGATTTCAGCAGAAAATATATTTATTTAGGTACACACGGCTACACATCACATTCAATTCTCGTGGCCTACTATCAATCTGGACATTTTTCATCTAAGACTATATAATAATAACACTACCAACAGACAGACAGACAACAGACTATATAATATTAACATTAAATGACACTGTTGTGTTTTACCTACATTTACAAGCTCCAACAATTTGATACCAACCTAAATGTTTTATTTTGATTCTGATTTATTTACAATGTCAGTGGTCTGCAGGCCACTAATAACTTCTTGTGCTGACTTCCGCTGTTAAAGTATAGCGTTATACTTTCCATTTTTTTTTTAATTGCTGGATCAAGGTCTATGTCAAAAATATAAAAAACACCACTTACAAATCCACTTAAATAAAAAATGTATATTTTGAGACAAGGATGTTTTGAGACTTGACTATTTTGCAACTTGGAGGTTTCGAGACTTGTATCTTATGAGATTTGAACTTTTTTTTCCATGTGGTTATTTTGCAACTTGTACGTTATGAGACTAAACGGACACAGGTACCTCCCGAAGCATCCATGTCCGGTGAGGACCTGCGTCATGCGGTAGGTGAGGACGCCGTGGGACCTATCCAGCCACTCCTCAAAGAGGAGGGGTCTTACAGCCGCGATTGCGGCGTGCCCGTACCTCGGTTGCGACAGTCGTTCTGTCCATAAACCACATCTCCCATGGCGTCTTAAGGCGTGAGTAGTTCAGCTGTGGGAACGAGATGGCGCTAGACGACTTGTATAGCTCTGTCGCTTTCCCTACTCTGCAGAACTACTCACGCTTTAAGACGTCATGGTAGGCCACCAGGTCCTTTATTGCTAGGATACTAACCTCATCACTGAGAGAGTGTTTTGATTCTAAATTTTGTTCCACAGTTTTGAAAGTAAGAGTCCAGTTAAATGCTTGCTTGCGTTTGAACTCACGAGCACTGGGCCACTCTAATAATCTATCAAATTTTGCACTCACTGCATTGGTGATGTAGTCAGTCAGTGGAGAGTTTACAAAGATTACCCAATTTGTCTCCACAGAGGCAGGTGAACTATTTGGCTGGGGCAACTCCGAGTACGGCCAGATCCCGATGACTAGCGGCATTCAACAGGTCAACATGTCGTACTCTCTAAGAGAATTCACGCGCGGCTTGGGCAAGATCACAGACATAGCGGCGGGTGGATCGTTCTGTTTGATTGTTAATGGTGAGTCACGTCTATGGATTGCAATCCGGAATACCGGATTCGGCATCAGTGTATACTTATCCAGGTTCGGGATGTTATCTTTTAAGCCAACACACAGAATACTTAATAGTACTATAGGTACAGAAGTCATACTCCCAAAAAAAGTTAAACAAATGTAAAATCTATGTACGAGAGAATAAAGTACATTTTAACTGGCAGCCGTACCGCCCACCTACTTTTATAATAGCCTAAACTTCCCGTGCGCAAGCAAAAATGTACTGAATGGTTACGCCCGAGAGTTTATTTTGGTTTATCTGACGCCAACGACATTAAAAGGTTACTATGGGTCAAGCTCAATAGGGTTGCGACTTGCGAGTTTAGGCACAAATAGGTAGGTACCTATGCGTATTTTATGCATTTATTAAATTACATTATTACCATAAATACCTATGTTCCTCAAGGAATTTTGTATTTATCATCAGCCTATATCTTTTTGGTTTCGTCATCGATTACTACATACATTATCGATTGTTAGCACAGAATGTTAATAGTAGGTACCTACGGCACCTTACGTTAGGAATAATATTTATAATAATATTATCTTTTCTACCTATTATTGTTACATTTTTGAAAATTACATCTTACAAAAAATAAGAGTAATATTTAAAAGATTGTTATCGTCTATGGCAAAATAGCCAGTCCTTATCATTTTGCACTCAACCTAGTAACCGACCAATTATTATCGCATACTGTCACAGGACCCGCGTTGCGGTTGCGTGTCTTTGTAGCCTTTTGACAGCCACTGGGCAGATGTCTACCCAAACTGTCATTAGTGTCAAAATTATGAAACGCCACTGGGAAGTTTTGTTCCCACGAAACATACTAAAACAAATCGCCTAACGCGAATATCTATCGAGAATATTATCCCATGGTTGCTCTATGGAAATTCTATGGGAAGTTACTCTACTAATTAGGCTATGGTCAGCCATGTCAATCAAGTGAATCGTCAAGAAAAAATTCCTTTATTTCGGACCGTTGAGCGAAAGCGAGTGATTTATTTGGAAATAATGTCGTAAGTAACTTGAATATTTTAACAAATTATACATCAAAGTGATCGTCAAGAATAGTACTACAATATTACAGTAAAGTTATGTTGTTTTAGAAGCTCCAAGTTGCAAATTTCAATAAAACAATGCCTGCCGGTCAGTAAAAATTGGGAGTTGCAAGAGCAAAATTTGACATTGACAGATGACATTTGCATTGACTGTCAAGTGGGTAGGTAGGTAAAAAAGTCGCGCAGCGAATTACGATCGCTGACCTTGAATGCGTAGTGTGGCCATTTTCTGAGTTTGAACGTGCTTAGACAACAACGCAAACATCTTTCCACTTTCTACCGATCTTAATTCTTAGTACTCAGCTTAAGGTGAGTGAGATGAGAGTGATGTCAGGTTTGTATTAGCAGGTAGATAATTTTGTTGATCATTATTAAATATGTACAATTTTTTTTTCTTCATAATAATATTGTGTTATTAATTTACCAAAAGCACCAAAAGCAAGAAACTTGTGCGTAACTACACGTAACGTAACAAAAATATAAAGGAGACGGAGCGCGTGCGGAACGGGTGGCAGCCGTAGTGAATGGGCCACGACAAAATGGCCCCGCAACTACTTGCAGTTTTATGCCTACACCGCGGAGTGAGACAGGCCTGGCCAACATTAATATAAAACTGTTTGTTTCGCAGATGCAGGTGACGCGTTTGTTTGGGGCTACGGCTTGCTGGGGCTCGGCCCCAATGTGGAACACTCGAAAAGACCGAAACAGATACCAGCTCCTTTGTTCGGACGTAATGAATTCAACACTGACGCTCGAGTAGAAAAAGTAGCCTGTGGCATAGGTCATTTAGCAGCAATAACCAATGATGGACATTTGTACATGTGGGGCAGGAATAGACAAGGCTGCCTCGGCCTAGGTTCTAGTAAAGACCAACACTTCCCACTAAAAGTGTCCATTGGTGGACATGTATTAAAAGTCATCTGTAGTGTCGACCATTCTGTAGCTGTTTGTAAACCGTTCACGTAATTTATTAATATTTTAAGACTGTTAGTTAATAAATATAATTATTTATTAGTTTATATGTCGTTTTATTTTGTAATGATTACAGTATTGCTGGCAAAAGTTATACATACAACTTGAAATTAACTAGTTTCACTTGGGTACTTATTTCTAGAGCTTCTTCCAAAATGAACCCATATCAAAATTTCAGATTTACTTCCACAGTAGTTGTTCCGGATCTGGTTGTTTGTCTATAAGATTAAATATGCACCCACTTTACTGGTGATATTTTCCTAGTGTGGGGGCGAGGTATAAGATGCAAATGTTAGACTGATTTTACTGAAGTAATAAAATAATTATGTGGATCATTTTGGCAGAGACTTAAGTCCATTACTAATAGTTAACATATATAAACTAAAATAATGCTTCCCTTCATCACAATCACATTTATGCACAAATTTATAAAAGAAAAATATGCTTAGATGTGGTGGAGGGAAGTATTATTTTAACCTATGATAGAATTATGATACAATATGGCTATGATGATAATATTTACTCAATGGGAGTGGTATGTATTATAAAATCTACATGATATTACTACACATAACATCACATCAGTTTCATGAACTTCTTCTTACTTAGAGGTGTACTTTAGTACATTTATCTTTGATCCCACAACAAAATTAATTAGAAAAGAATAGTGGTGGACTAGGAAAATATGTAGATACACTCTACAGATTTCATATGAATTTAAAAGAACATTGGGTTGCCCCAGATTATGACTGCTACTAAGAAAGTGATGGAAAATGTCAATAACACTACCCGACCCAGACCCGAAGTGGATTAGTGTTTGTGACCACTACCGACAAGGCAACCCACTTGATGCCTGGTAACTTTTAATTTTGTACACATGTTTTTGTGAAGTCTCATTTTTTTAATGAGAATGTTTGAAATGTCAGATGGTTATGTAGGAGAAAAGGGACAATATCAAGTAGAATTGATATGCACACAGCATACCTATTGCTTAATGTATGACTAAAAGCACAATTTAGTCAGTAAATATAAAGCAGCTTATATCTAAAACAGAAAATATGATACACCGCAAATTGCATTCCCACTAGAGTATTACAAACCAATAATTTGTTTCTAATGTCCATTGTATTTTAATTCTTATTGAAAGGAAGAGTCCCCAAAAGAATTGGTGGGCTCCCCCGATCAATACCACGTTGACTATTGTTTACATTCATCATGAAATGGATCCAAGGTGCGGAAGTCTCGCCATGCAGGAGGTAGTAGCGAAGTGTGATGGAGATGTGAATTACATCTCTTGCATTTCTCACTAAAGAGATTTACGTAGCTATGCAACCATGTCATGAATGAACGCACAGCCAGTTCCGGTAATGTTGGTGAATAGAAATGTAACATTGCAGCGTGAGCATTCTCTGTTACTTTTCTGAAGACATGATGTCGGGACTCCGTCCAAAGATCCAATGATTCACCGTATCCTTTGACCATGACCCACTCCATAAGCAGCCCTTTGAAGGCGACTACTGCTTTTAAGACATGGCTTAAGTTGATTTGTACAACTGCATTGCTTGCAAATGGTCTTGATATTGTTATCTTCATGTCACTGTATGACCTATCAATGTTGTTGATAACATTGTCGACTTGTAGAGGTGCGACGTTATGATTGCTTTGCAGTTTTCCGCGACGCTTCGTACTCCCGGAGTTTATGTATGAGCGTTTGAGCGAGTTTTGGCTCAGCAGAGTGTGTGCGAAGGAGCTATACTCGTGAATCTTATCAGTCCATTTGTAGCTGTTTACTAGTTGAGTATAAAGCGCTTGCCGGTCTTGTGTAGTTTCCTGGCTCAGGTATGTCGTGGTGCCTAAGTTAAAAGGCGCGGTGGGTATCGGCAGGCCATTCACAGTTTGTTCCAAGTCTCGCAAGTTGATATTCACGTTGTTTAGCAGTTCTTGAAGCTCTAAAAGGAACTTATCTTTGCCATCCTCGCCGTGATCGGCGCGTAATCCATTGGAAAGTGTTTCGAAGACATGACTGACGCTGGATCGTAGTACTCGGAGTGAACCTAGTGCTGAGTTCAACTGATCCACATTTATCGTAGTGTTATTCATCTTGAAAAGAATTAAATTCTTTTCTTGATACAGAAATGAAATAAAATCTAAAAAATCACAATCACAAAGCCAAAACTCGACGACTGGTTGGTGACAGGTGACACTGACAGCACAACATTCGCTTCGCGTTGAATTTGACAGTTGACAGATCTGATTTTTTATTATATTTTTTGTATGGGAACTGGGACTTTCAATTTGACAAAATCTCAACATAGAACCTTACGGTTGCAGTTCCACTGAGGCGGAGCGGAGTAGAGCGGAGAGTGATTCACCAATCATGCCATGTGATTGGTGAATCGCTCTCTGCGCATAGCATGTACAATGTAGTAAAGATTTGAGTACTTTCTACATTCTTTCCTAAAATATTTATGCATGTATTTTCTATTTTATGCAGGTACCATAAATTCGTATCTATATGCATTTACTATATTTGTGTGAACTACATAATAGGATAGCGACATCTATCGGTCCGTTGTTATTCAATGTTTGTCACAATTTTTTGTAACTAAAATATTTTGGGACTTTGAAACGAGAGAGCAGCACTATCACAGACTACAGAGCACGCAGCCTCAAAGAAGTTGGCAGATAATAAACTACTGGCAGATATAACCCGCCCCAGCTCCTCACTGGTGCAATCTCTATTATATTACGCATGCTATATACATCACACACCTCTTGAATCACTCCATCTATTAAAAAAAACATCAAAGGCTGTCTTTAAGCAGGTTACCGTGACCCTGGAGCGTTAAGGGTAATTGTCAATTAACCACTCATTTTCATATCATAGCCTAAGTAGTAAAGTTATGGAGCCTTCTTTTTTCATTGCATTGTGGGTACCAAAGTAGCTAGTGAGGGTCGATCGTTTCCAGAGGTAAAATGTTTAATTCTGGAATAGCCTGCGGTTTATCATCAATTTATTATCGCGTTTTATTAGTTCAATTTGGCAGCTAAGAATAATTCTAGCAAAATGGTTACTGGTTTTGTCCCGGGTGAACGTTTATTTAATGGAGAAAATTTGTGTACATTCTGACACCACCGCGGTTTACCGATGGGTTCTTCCATTACCTACTGTGCGACTCAACTTTGAATTTTGTATGCAAATGTGAGCAGTTTCACGGTACCGGCAGCTATCTTCCCGAATTAACGTTAAGCTTTTTAGGTATTCAACAAAATGGCTAAATTTAATAAAAAGATTAGACGAGTTTGTTTTTTTTCTTTTTTATTTGTGCGCCATGTGGAGTTGGAGTCTTTCCTTTTGTATGAAACGGTAAACCCACATTTAAAGGTCATAGCCCACTTACACGACTCTGCTCCCACCCGGCAAAAAGAATATAATTTAAATATGGGCTTTAAATATTGCTCTTTAGATATTTTTTACATTAGTATCACAAATTAGTAGACAGCTCGCTGTCAGCGAGCTTACCGCCGTCAGACTGCTCGGTAGTTGACGCCTCGCTGGCCGCACGTCGTAGACGAGCGGTCGGTGCGGTGTCCGCGCGCTCACTGCTAGCAGTCGCCGCGCCGTCGTCGCTCAGTCACTGTGTTTATCGCGAAAAGCGAGAGCGGTCGGCGGGTGGACAGCTGGCCGTCTGCTAGCTGTCGCCGCGTGGACTGCTGGGTGCCTGCTAGCTGTCACCGCGTGGACTGCGAGCAGTCGTCTTAGTTTAGGGCGGTGTTGGGTGGGAGCGGTGTTGGAGCAGAGTCGTTTAAGTGTGCTATGACCTTTAAGCAATGCTTGCGTTTGTTCCTATTATTACAATTTAATGATTGGAGTGTGACTTTGTTTTTATATTTTGCTTCAAAATATTTACAGCGACAATTTGAAAATAGTTAGATAGATGACAAAATGTGTAGTTAGAGTTACATCATGCACTTTTCTAATAATTGTACACTCTGACAAAACAATAATCATCTTAAAGATACTTACTAAAGATAATAAACATTATTAAAATAGTATTTTTGATCTTTAACTTAACCGTCGTCACAATAATATGGCGTCACTTTCGTTGTAAATTATGTGGCATAGTACTGACGCCCGCTCATCAACTCTTTCCAGAGAGAGTGCATGTTCGGTCGGTAAAGACAAGTTGGGGTGGATTGATGTGCTGGCGTCTGTTCTTACTGATGCTTAGAGATCTCTCTTAATCCTGTCAGACGTTTTCATCGAACTCCTTTGAAATTGTAGGCTAACTCGCTGACAATAACGACAAATACGTATTGTTAAAGTTACGAGGTTTGTCAGCCGGTTTTATGAACATTTGCTGTCGCCCAAAAGTTTAAATTCACTTTTGATTTGATTTACAACTTTTTAGACACGATCCCGAATGATATTCAATATTTTTGATGGCTTGCAGGCATACTTGTGAGGTTTAACATGGGTGATGATATTTTTTAACGTTACCTCTAAGAGTATTTAATTATCATCATCGGCCCAGCTTTATTTTTAACTATTTTGGGGTCGGCTTCCAATCTAACCAGATACAGATGAACGCCAGTATTTAACATGGAGGGAATACCTGTCTAACCGCTACACTAAAATTTACTTACTGGGTAATATAACCCTATTTATATTTGTTGTAACCATTAAACATATATTCCAAGGTAAAGCAAACTTGGTACTTTCCCAAAACTGACTTTCAAATTCAATATCTATTAGATTTTATTACCGTTTCGAAGCAATCTTAGCAATAGAGATGGCCGTTTATTTACCTATTCATAGAGTTAATTTCCTCTTCAGGTAAATTTAATACATTAAGGGCTGATTTTTCAATAGTCAGATAACTTTTATCTGATGAATAAAAGCGTCGTTCGGCGTGGCGGTCTAAGGGGGAGGCCTATGTTTAGCAGTGGACGTTTTCCGGCTGATGATGATGATGATGATGATGAATAAAAATGGTGGTTTGACAGCTTATCTATAGAAAATATGTCAAACCGCTATTTCTATTCCTCAGGTAAAAGTTATCTGACTATTGAAAAATTAGCCCTAAACCAGTTCTTAATATCATTATTGGGAGTCTGTTGATATAAATGCCTCAATGGCATTTATATTAGTAAGTAAGCTTTTTTTTTTTAATAACGCTTATATCCGCATTGTTACTTTCACTTACCAGTACCGGGACTCCTTAGCCCACGCGTGGTAAATTATTATGACCTACTTCTCACAGAGGGAGAGGAGAGGGTCGGAGCTCCAATAGTATCAGAATCAGAATCAGAATCAGAATCATTTATTTGCGAAATAAATGATTCTGATTCTGATTCTGATTCTGATACTATTGGAGCTCCGACCCTCTCCTCTCCTACTAGTACTAAAGTTGTAGGCTGATTATGTTGGCGTTTATAACATTTCTTCACAAATTTAACAAATATGTGTTTCTGTAGATATTTCTATTTGTTTCCGCAGTGCCGAAAATAGGGGTGTGCCAGCTAACGATGCCAGGCACAAGATGCCGACCCTGAGTGGGCCAGAATTGACCACAATCGGTCAGACCGGGCGCAGTAAAAGAAGCTCGCACAGGGCGCATAAAAGGCTAGTTACGGCATTGTGTCTCCGTGCGTTCAATAGAGAACATATTCATAACATCACTTCTGTAATCCCCGAAGGGATGACAAAAAAGAGAAACAAAGTAAGAAGTTAAGTAGAGGTGTACCAAATAGTTCACCCATATTTCGCCAGTAATGTTAAAGTCCCAAGTCATAGAGGGCAATCTATCAACCGGGCACAAATGCATAGTACGTGGCAGCTCTCAGTTTAGTATTTATAGTCTATGATGGTAGCTACTAAGAAATATTTAATGGAAAAACCTAAGGGAAAAACCCAATAACACTGCTCGACCTATTCTACCAACGAACATACCTCTGTCTATTTGGAAACTATCTACATACAAAACACGAGAATATTTCTATTTTTCATTTTGAATAGTCAAATGTTTACACATATTCCGAGCTAGTACAGCAGTTATAGAAGCTTGCATCAGTTTCCAATATGAAATAGATAAAAACAAATAAACGTACATCTGTTCAGGTATATTCCATATCGTTGCTGCCCGATGCAAATAAAAGCGTCGAATGAAAGTGAAAAATATAATATTTTCCGCTCTACTTTCCACGATCGTTCATGGTACTGACTCACTTTATTTTTCAGATGTATATGGGACAACTTTATGCCATATTCAATTGCGATACCAAAATGTAACTTAAGATTTTGTTTACCCTAAACCTTTTAAAAGCTACTGGGATGTCCGCTCCCGTACTGCGCCCCTGAAATGCTAGGGGTGACTGAAATAACAGGGTGTTTGTTAGTCAAGTTTGACAGTTACTTCTGGTTCAACCAGACACAAAATATTAACAATTTACATTCATTAGTACAAGTATGTCCAAGTCTAGAATAAATTCAGACACGAGTGACATATTTCTCATTCATAATGTAATTATTTTTAACCAGACCTACTTAGAATATTCTCTGAAATTAACCCTTATTTCATGCTATGAAATATGACCAGAGAAGCACGTAACAATCCTGTGACAGGCAGACGGACAGGTCCTGACATGGGGTTACATGGGGCTACACCGGACGAATATGAAAAGAGAAAACAAAAATTAATGCCATGTCAATGCATTATTCACTTTGTTTGATTTTGAATTTGATTTTTGAGTTGGGAGCGATGTCGTTATTTTTATTATGTGGAGTATATTAAGCTTATAATGTTCCCACTGCTCATTCCATCTCTCTATGAGAAGCAGTGGGCTGTCTACAATTTTTAGGGTTCCGTAGCCAGATGGCAAAAACGGAACCCTTATAGATTCGTCATGTCTGTCTGTCTGTCTGTCCGTCCGTATGTCACAGCCACTTTTCTTCGAAAGTATGAAAGCTATCCTGTTGAAACTTGGTAAGTAGATGTATTATGTGAACCGCATTAGGATTTTCACACAAAAATAAAAACAAAACAAATTGGGGGTGCCCCCCATACTTAGAATTGAAAGTCAATTTTTTTTTTCACCAAACCCATACATGTGGGGTATCTATGGATAGGTCTTTAAAAATGATATTTTGGTTACTAATGTCATTTTTTTTTTCTTAACTAAACCGTTTGCGCGAGAGACACTTCCAAAATGGTAAAATGTGTCCCCCCCCTGTAACTTCTAACTTTTTGTTTGATGCAGTGTACTTTCCCATTGGTCCCATAAAAATTTCATCCAATTTGGTTCAGTACTTTTTATTTTGTGAGCATTTTTTTACCGACTTCAAAAAAAAGGAGGTTATCAATTCGACCCGTATGTATGTAATATTATCAGAACTGCCCAGTTTTCATATATGTTAGTCTATATCAGCGTCTGAACAAATGTGCCAAATTTCATAAGTGTATGTATGTATGTATGTATGTATGTATGTATGTTTTTATGTTTGTGCACGCATATCTCCGGAACTATAAGTTCGATTTAAGTAATTCTTTTTTTGTTGTACTAGGTGTTGTTCAACTTAGGGTACACTGCAAGTTTCATCAAAATCGGTTCAGTAGTTTTAGAGATATGGATTTTTTTATGTTGTGACGGATTACAAGATTAGTGCATAAGTAAGAAAATTTTGTATTTTACAAGAATTTGGGTTGAATATGTAATAAATAAACTAAAAAGGGTAAAATAAAAACTTTTTTTAAAAAAAGTACCGACTTCAAAACAAATGCAAAAAAGTTTAAAATAACTTTTCTTTCGGAAGTCGGTGGCTTTGTTTTGTTGTGTCATTGACTATTGCCACCGACTTCCGAAAGAAAAGTTATTTTAAACTTTTTTGCATTTGTTTTGAAGTCGGTACTTTTTTAAAAAAAAGTTTTTATTGATGGATGATGTGATGATCTTTACTTTTTGATTGTTTGTGACGCGATTACTCCGCCAATTGTGGACCGATTTTCAAAATTCTTTTTTTTTTGTACGAGGAATAGTTCACTTTAGGGAACATTGCAAGTTTCATCAAAATCGGTTCAGCAGTTTTTGATAGGGAATTTTATTAGCTTATTGTGGACATGAGCGATGTTAATACCGGTGCTAAGGATTACCAAATTCTAGTGCACATGTAAGAAAATGATGTACTTGACAAGAATTTAGGTTGATTAATTAAACTAAAATAAAAAACATTAAAAAAAAAATAACCGCCTTCAAAAACAACCACAAAAAAAGGGTAAAATAACCTACAAAATAACTTTTCTTTCGGAAGTCGGTGGCATAAAAGACAACGAAATAAAAAAAACAAAGCCAAAGAAAAGTTAGAGCTTTAGCTTCCGAAAGAAAAGTTATTTTGTAGGTTAGTTTACCCTTTATTGTGGTTGTTTTTTGCATGACCGTTTTGAGAGCAGTGGTGATGAAATAAATAGTATGCAAAGTGCGCCATGACCAATAGCTCGTAAGTGGAGGCTACTGTGTCTTCACTTCTCTTCGATATAATTATATTTACCAAAAAACGAAGATAAATGCCATCCACCAAAACCCACAAAGGGTCACACACACTCCGTCACGTATACACCTGAGTCTCAGCAGTAGAAACATTATAAACTGATAAATTACTTCATTACATTATTATTTATTTTTAATTGACCTACAAACTTGAACTACTTAATACACAATCTCTCCATAAGCGAGTGCGCTATAAGGTAATAACCATCTCGGTTAATTGGCGGTCGGCGATCACAGGCTAGCCATTCTTCAGGTTTAATCCGTTAGCTGTCTTTTACGAGACGCGAATGCAGCGATTTTATCTGTGAATTGAGTTTAATTATGGCTGTTTTTACTAAAGGGCTGATGGGAGTGGTTTTCAATGGGTTAATTCACGGTAAAAACATAGTAGATAATCTTTTCGAGGAGAGTTGTCAATAACAATAAGTTTTCTAACAGTCAACATAACTAACAACACGTTAAAAAACTCAGGAATTGCTAATATGTGGCCAATAATTATATAAATTGCAAACATGTTATGTCGCGTAGCTGTACGCTACGGCGTAGCACAGACCAGCTACGTCGTAGCACCGGCGTAGCATGACTTGGATGATCCTATTCTAGTTGCTATAATTTTAAGAACCTTAGTTTCGACTTCAATTACTTGACAAAAGATTTAGATATTAAAATAAGAAGAAATCTTTCAAATAAGTTGTAGTAAATATAATAAAGCACTTTAATACTGCTCCAGAAATCCACAACGCTAACTCAAAACAAAGCTTGAAGAATGTTCACAAAATTTTATTGCATTTTACATGTTGAAGACGCAATTTTTCACTTTAGAAGATGCCACACGTGCTTGAGCGCGCATCATGAAAATCCATCTGGATAGTTTACCTGCGTTTTATTTATGGCAGAGCCTTGCCGACGAGTATGGAAATGTGCGGGATTTGTGCAGCTGTTTTCCCCAGGCATAATGTGCCGACTTTAGCCACGCGAGGCCATAATTTTTGAGCATGTATTTTTTTCTTTCACGGTTCTTTTTTTAAATGCTATATGTTTTTTTTAAATTAAGTAATTATTATTATATTTAAAAAATGATTTAAAAGTTTTACTTTTATAACCAGTCATGGTCTTTTGGGTTTCCGTATTGTGGAATATACGGCGGTTCTTTAATTTCTAGTAAACACTATTTAATGATCTAATTAAGTTATCTACAAAGTCATTTCACAGTTAAAAACAAAAATTAAAACGAATAATTATGATGTTGTCGCTAAACCTTGAATTTGCGAGAGTATTATACATACTCGTAATCAGTCCTTTGTTTCTTTTAAATAATTGCGAATTAAATCACTCAGTTGTCTAATTAATATGTAGGTCAAGCACAGGTCATCGTAGGTCACATCTAAAATTTACTTTTGCTGCTAGAGTACGCGTTACTTATTCATGTAATTTGAATTTTTGACGTTTTTATGAGTATCGCAAGATGTATTTTTTAAAGTAAAAAATTTAATGCCGAAAACTTACATAAAGTATATTCATATTTAAATTTAATTTATAAACCGTATTTATTCGCGGGGGTTACACCTTTTAAATTCATTGGACTAGCTACTGCAAATAAATCTTTCAGCCATTTAGACTGACGGGTCGTAAATTAATCAGAATACCTTGTATAAAAAGTAATATTCCTACCAATTTAATATTATCCTCTCACACGTTTCCAATACTTACCTTTAAATGCGCGATAAGGCTCGATTGAGATATATTTTTATGTGGCATCACTGCGAGCCTGATCGCTATAAAGTCTCAATGGGCACTCCCCGGCTCGAGCTTAAATATCATAGAGGGCAGGAGGTCATTTACCCCGTTCTTGTTTTGAATTCACTTTGTTTATGGTAACAATATTTTTTTACCGATTGTGTCTTTTTCTTGTTGTACAGAGTTTCCGTAATACATTTTCTTCACGTAAAAATACAGTGAACAGCGATGCTCGATCTTCACTACCGGAGCAGAGACACTATCTCTATGTGGCCAGTCAAGATAGAAAGTAGTCTATTTTTCCTTGACCTAATATTTTGTTCGTGCAAAACATTTATTAAGGTTCATTGACTCGGTCGAGATTCGAGGTGTGATTGAGGAACAAACAACTAGATTTGTGGACGCTCATATCTAAGTCAGAGACAAAAAATATATTCAGTAAGTTTTTGACGAATCGCTAAATATTTTCGCGAATGCTTTGTATAATGAATTAAAAAATGACTCAGTGGTAAATATAAGTTTATCAAACAAAAAAAGCACGTACAGAACCTCATTTCTCTAAAAGCTACTTACCTACATTTTTCGATTTTCATCTTAACTTTTTGGCACACAAAGCGTTCAAAGTAAGCACAGATATTTTACAAAAAACCTTAAAAGTTCGCTTTCAAAATATTAATCTCAGTAAAGGCGTGGCTGAGTGTCGATTTTTATCAATTTTCATCGGCGATCTTAGTCATATTTATGGGCGAGGCAGGGTTGAAAAACGAGCATTCTCCGCGAAGAATATTAAGCAGGCTCTGTCGAACGTAATGTGCTCTACAAATATAGATTTTGGGACATTCAAAAGGTTCTATTTAAATAGATAATACTCGGACCGTTTGGACTGTGAGCTATTCGATGGATATATAACGGATATTTAAGCTTAGAAGATTATTACAGAACGGTTAAATACTTAACCGTATAGTTCGGTACCGGGTCCGAAACGGCCGCGACAAGTAAACCTACGCTGGCTCAATAGTGGGTCCGAAATGGGCAGACGTTGTAGTCATACGACATCCTCATTAAAAAATAAAAAAATATAATATTCTCTGCGTTAAATCCTATGAGTGCGCATTAATTAAGAATGTTAAATAAAAATCTGATTTGTTCACGCCATTAAAACTTCTACATTTACAACGCATTTTCTTAATTTACCATTACAAAATCCAAAAGTGTAAATACGATTTACGCCATTTTGATGGCAGTGCTGGGTTGGGCTAAAAATCATAAAAAATGTGGTTTCCGGATATCCAAGGTATCACTATAGAAGGGATGAATAACTCGTCATTTAGTATTGTAACGAATTCATACGTAATTCAACATAAATTAGCAGTGGTAATGAAGAATTTGATATCTGAACTCGAAGTTTCGCGCCACTTGTGTTTGTTTACATTTTTATTTTTCACTTGGATCACACACACACGCTTATACTCAATAACAATTACGATAAATATCATGCCAAATTTTATAAACTACGTAAAAAAACCCAGATCTTAGCTTAATTCTCTAATACAGGGCCAAAAACACGAATTTTTCATTACCACTACTCAATTTGTATTCGTAATCGACAACCATGTTATTTTTTTTAATCGTAATGATGTGTGAAAGCGAGTATTCTAATCGATTCCATAATTGATTTTTTTGTCAACTCGAGTGAAATAAATAAGGAATTTAAGAAATCGATTCATAAAAATTAAAATAAATTCGTTTTAAGCTTAGAATACAATTATTATCCATTGTATTCTTTTTTAAAGCTATAAAATAATTTTACGTGCATTGTAATTACCAAAAAACAAAAATAGACAAAGGAACAATGTCAGTAATAAATGTTTGAATGCGCGCCAATTTATTAATTCCAAAATTTGAATTAGGAATGCGCTCGCTGATGTACTCGCTATTCAAAATAATAACATTTTAATTTATTAGCTATTTTTTAATGTACAGACGCCAGGCAGATCAACCTACCCCAATCTGTCAAATTTTACCAATCGAACATTGACCTTCCAATATTGTGATAAGTTTGAAAATCTATTAAAGTTTGTCAGATTGAGGTAGGTTGATGCCAGCACATCAACCTACCTCAATCTGTCAAATTTCTTCAATAGATTTTCAACCTTATCATAATAGTGGAAGGTTAATGTTCGATTGGTAAATTTTGACAGATTTGGGTAAGTTGACCTGTACTGGCATGCATACAGATCAATACTGACGATTCGTCAGTATCGACACCAGTATAATAATATTTTTATTTAGGTATTTGTTAAGGATACGGTACTTTAGATGTGATGCTGTCGCGACTTAACTTCAGTAAAATACACTATTATAGTTTAAAATCTTTTGATGATTCTCTTCCTGGGTGGAGCCGAAGGAGAAGTCAGAGACTATTACTAACTAAAAATACCTTGTTCCTTTACATGCCTTTTGCGTTCCAGGACCGCAGTACCCTTTCAATGGTTTCAATACAATTCCGTGAGCCCGGCACGCGTTTAGCACTATTGTGGCCTCGTCAGTTCGCTGATAGTTCCTTGAAGGTCGCTTGGAACACGACGCGCGTTCGTCTCAGGCCTAGTCCTTGATCGGAAGGTGAGTTACCCAATACTCGTCGTTCGCAAGCCCGCAACTACAATCGCAAAAATTAAGTCTGCGTCTTTAGATTTTTGTAAAATCAATTTACTTGTCAGGAATCGAGGTTGTAAATTAAAATAAGAACACACTACACTATTCGATAGGGTCGTTGTTAAGGATCAAATTCGGTGAAGTATTAATCAATAATTTAGTCATTTTTGCGTTTCATCGTACGCAGATCAAAATTCGCGCCAATTTACTTAAAGTTCGAATTTCAAAAATTTCGTTATGTATTTGTAACGCGAGGTGATTATAAAAATTTGAAACGAGAACACGATGTAGTGAGCTATGGCCATTAACTAAAGTTTGAATTTTAAAAAACCTTTTGCCATACGTTTGTCGCATGTAATTACTTCACTAAACATTGATGGTTTGATTGCTGGAAATTAATATGTCAATTTAATTTTTATGCTGTAATTTTATTTTTTATCAAAATCAGCCACGAGACTTCTTTCAGTATTTTTCGCTATTCCTCATAGATTATAATTTAGCCATTCACGCCCAGTTGGAAATTCAATTTGTTTATTACTGCAAGGAATCTTTTGGAAGTACTCCCATCTCTTACTCCAGCATTTGATCCGTACCCGGTGTTAGTCTTTCCACGTTTTTTAGATTCGTTTTTATAGTGAAATAATCAGATAAATTGAAATTAATTACCGAAGACACAGTATAGGTAAAATTATATGGTTGAATTTAAATTCAAAATGAAAAAATCAAAAAAAAACACACACGTTTGGCCTCCATTGAAATACCGATATTTATTTCCATCTAAATCATGAATTAAAAATTAAATAATTTATTGTGTAATAAAAAAATCATCAAACGAAATAATACTCAAAATATTATAAAAAATAATCTTCAGGTTCAGTTTCATAGATGTATTGCATGGACTAAGCTAACTATAGTCAAATAAGCAGATAAATCGGTCCATGCTCTATGTCTTGTTTTACTTTTTTTCCATGTTCGATTATATTGCGAGTATCGATTAGGCTGAATGAACCTTTTTAATCGTTATAATGAACATTGGGATTACGGCAGCACTAAGAAGTGTCATGTTGCAACATAGTTTTTGGTAATTTTTATCAAGACTTTGTTTCGTTATTATTATGAAATTATGTATGAACACTGGCAAATGTAATAATGCATGTAGTAAGTTACTTTATTTATTTCACTGTATAACCGTTTTTTATCATGTGGGAAGCTTGTTTATGTACTATATTTTCAGCACATCTAAATTATCTAGTTTTTGGAATGATGTAGCATTTTGAATGTTACACACATTTTACAGTAGAATCACGCAGTTTTAGTGACCTCAACACGTTCTTAGAGATATTGTTCACAAACTTATCGTATGAAATAGCTGTAGCAATATAATTTTGATTGAAAATCGGATGCTGAAAATGTACAAAAAATCTTGAGTGTCGTCTTAAATTTCGAATCACCCGGTCGAGTCAGCTGATGTGTCATGTGTCAAAATGTTGTCGTGCAGAGTGGTTAAATGCGACCAACATTAAATCTATTGACGGTTTATAATAGACGGGCCTCGGTATTTGAATGGAGTGATTGACATTACTATTGACCATCAAAATATTAATCAGAGTAGGTAATCGATTTTCGAATACATAATTGTATTCATGCATCATGTCTGCAGACAAAGAATAAAGGATCGGTTTTTCTTTATTATTTTTACAAGGTATAATATAAATTTCAAACTCTGTTTTTTGAAGAGATAAGCATCACAAAATAGTTTCGTTATTAAAACAATTTTTATTAACAAAAAAAAAATGCAATAACAAAAGGTGACGCAATGTTGACCCGACGAATAAAGGAGACATAAGACGTAACCTCAACAGTTGAAGGTAACTTTGAAAGATATTAAGTACATGTTCAGAAAGTGATATATATTTTCGATATTTAATTTAGGAAGTTTTTTTTTTAAGGGATTTTGTGGTTCAATATTTGTAGAACCTTTGTGTGTTCACTGATAATAATTAAACCTTGCAATATGTATGAATGGTAGTTTAGGGTAATTCTACAATTCATAATTTTCCTGCCTTTATTCCTTTTTGTTTTTGGTAGAAACATGTATCCTTCTTTTCTATTCTTCTCTGTTATTATCTGTTTACGTAGTCACCTCCTTCCTAGCCGTATTTTTCATACATCGTTTCTTTGATCTTCTCGTACTTGTCTTGTAACCATCTACATTCATACCTACTGAAAACTTTCCTCGCGTAGTTTCCCTCATAATTTTATTAACCTCATATCTACGATAAACAAGCAACAATCGTTACCCTCATTAAAAGATCAATACAACATCTAATAAATGTTTAAAAGAGACCGTGACCTCTGAGTTTACTTTGGCTGTTTCTTCTCAGAATGTCTAGTTTGTAAAATATGTAATAAAAAATTGGTGTTTTTGAAAACCTACTCCCATTAAACAAATATCACTTCTAAAAAAACCGGCCTAGTGCGAGTCGGACTCGCCCATAAAGGGTTCCGTAGCAGCAAGTAACATAATATAAGAGTTCTTGTCGTTGGTTGTAACTTTGAAAGGTAAATTGCGGTTTCCGATTTATGACGTAATAAAAAAAAAATCACTTGATCTCGTTCAAACCAATTTTCGCTGGAAGTTTGCATGGTAATGTACATCATACATTTTTTTCAGTTTTATCATTCTCTTATTTTAGAAGTTACAGGGGGGACACCCACATTATACCACTTTGGAAGTATCTCTCGCGCAAACTGTTCAGTTTAGAAAAAAATGATCTTAGTAACCTCAATATCATTTTTAAAGACCTATCCATAGGTACCCCACACGTATGGGTTTGGTGAAAAAAAATTTATTTTGAGTTTCAATTCTAAGTATGGGGGGTGCCCCCAAAATTTGTTTTGTTTTTATTGTTCACATAATACATCTATTTACCAAGTTTCAACAGGATAGCTCTCATACTTTCAAAGAAAAGTGGCTGTGACATACGGATGGACAGACAGACAGACATTATGAATCTATAAGGGTTCCGTTTTTGCCATTTGGCTACGGAACCCTAGAAGTGTGCTAATCGAGTGCATGCCTTTGTTACAAGGCAATCGATGCGACTGGCCCTACAGCCCCTACCCTACCTATTTATTGCCAATACAGCCCCATTTCACAGATAGTCGGATTGCCTCAATAGCTCAATAGTTACAATTTCCCCTCACATCTCGGCGGATAGCCATCCGTCCCCCTAATCTTAATCTTCAGGGAAAATAAACAGAATTGTGACAAAGAAGTGCTATAGTCGCATTTTTATGCAGAGTTTATTTTTTGGTTTTCCTCATTATTTTGTTTATTATGATATTTTTACGGTTAAGCAACAGTTTACTCAATGAAAGCACTTTTATGTGGTTTAAAACTTATGCATTTGTATACAAGTGATTACCTAATTCAATTATTTTAATTCTATTGAAAAGTCTTGTACAGTACAGTGTACAGAGATGACTGCCGCGTATGATCTTACTTCATTTCTCGAGCTCGTTTTCACCGTACATTACCATACAGCAAACTTGAATGAGATTTAACGAATTGTTAATGAACAGTCTATCTTGCGGCGCGCTCCTCTTTAATATTTTATTGGCACGTAGGGATGTGCCCTAAACGCTCCAAGGGCGCATAAAGATTGGGCGCGAGTCGCCGGAGCGTCACCCGGCCGGGCTGCACCGACCTTGGGCCCTTGCCCTACTTAGCGCCCTTCATTTTTATCGCCCTTATGGTTTACGGGGTGTGTCGTACGTTCGTTCAAAGTTTAGATGGCGCTCACTATACAGTGATTATTTTACTCTCGAGATGATAATGGAGGCTTTTTCATGGGGTAGGGCTCAGGTCGGCGGGGTGCCGCGCGCACCTGTCCTGGCGGCTGCGCAGCGGGGCGCGGGCGCGGGGGTGCGCGGGGCGGGGAGCGGGGCTCCGGGGGCGGGCGCGCCCAGTCCCGCGCCGGGCGCCGCTCGGGCCGGCCGCACGTTGTCTCAGGCCGCATGAGCGCGCCGGCGTGCTAGCGCAGCGTGCGCGGGTGTGGTATGCCCGCGCGTCGCCGCTATGGCCCCTATGTTGGTGGCCTTGGCGCTGCTGGCTTTGCTGCCCGGTGAGTGTCCGCCTCGCGAGCGACGCAACAGGCGTCCGCCGCGCCCCCGCGTTTGTTTACCCCTGTGGGGATCGATTGGCGTGATGGTGAGAGCTGAGGTGTTGTGTGTGATAGATACCATGAGCTGAGCCGGGATCACGGCTGACGGATGTAGAGCGGCTCGGATGCCGTCCGGAATATCAGGTTCAAAATTCGGCCAGGTAAAATAGGTCTCCGCAAGTAAATTCCGAATGTGGAAGACATTCGGAACTCATTCGCAGGCGGGTGGTCTTTTTTATGTTTATAAAGTTGTTCGGGGCACGTGTTGTGCTAAGTTTCCATTCCGCAGGTCGGGTCTGTATACGAGGTAATAAAACGCAAAAATTCAGGTTTTACGACTGAATCTGTACGTAGTTACAGTGATGGTAATGATTTGGTTACCGCGGCTCGTAGCCGAGGTGCCAACTTTATGGTTCCCGTCTGTGAATTTGAGGTCTTTCCTTTTTAAGACTCTGTTTTTCGCCAGAAATTCGTTCGGGGAATGGTTTTTATGGGGGTAGGTATTCGTGTTTTATGTTCCGAAGTTGTTCTACTCAACGTGAGATGTACTTACTTTGTAATTTGAGATATTTGCAAGTCAAGAACGTAACATATTTTCTTCTACGTTATAATGATTTTATCAGGCAAGTCGTTTCAGGGGAAACGTTATCAACCCAAAAACTCATTTCCTCTTTAAAGTACGCACATGAAAACTCAAAGTAAAAAATCACATCTCGCGTCTAAAGTTAATTAAGTCCTAAAAAGCAGAAGTCGCCCCAGAGGCAGGTATCGCGATGAATAAATTCATGAGCACTTGGGAAGTCTCCCGGGACTACAGCCCCTGTTGACTTGCCAACAGGTTACAATCTCGCCTCTCTCTCGCCCCTGTAACACAGTTAACATCTTAGTACATTATCGTGTAGGAGCATTACGTAGCATCCTAAATTAGGGGCTGACGAAGCTGAAAGTTCTCGTAGAAATTAACAGTATATTTTTTACTTAGGCTTGTCAGCAGATTTGCTCAAAACGGCTTTGTAGTTAGAAAGACAAAGACCGTCTTAGAGACATGATTTTTTTTCTATCTCTAAAATTTATTGTCTTTAATATCTTACTGTAGCGTCCTCATCTTGGGATTAATTGTTATAACTGGAATCAGGACTTAAAATTCTAAGAGAAAGTAAGGTTTATATCAGACAAAGAGAATATGGTTGAGCTAGTTAGGGTGGGAGTTGAGCACGTGGGTGTAGAATAAGTAAAAGGGTAATTTGTTGATTCTGGAAGGGTCCATGGTCCATTTCTATTCAGTATTTGGAATCGTAGGCACAGTATTATCTGCCTAGCTTTTTTTCAACTAATTTGGAGGCAGCTTGCAGTGTAACCGGATGCAGGCGACTGCCTAACTGACCTCCAGATCCAGAAACCAGACACCCATCAAATCAAGAAGTGACTTGATCAACACTGAAGTGTCATTGGTAGACACTGGCTGATAAATAAGAAAGTCAAGATATCGTAGTATCTCAAAAGAACACATAAAGAGTTTTGAAGGCCTAAAAAGATTAAAAGTGATTTGAGGAGTTTACGGACTTAAACATGAACTGTTTGATTAGTTTAGTTTAGTTAGTTTGTTTGATAGGGTTTCAATTCAATTTCGAAGGAAATAGTTAATGTTTTGAACGGGAGAAAGTTAGAACATCCGATTAAATATACTAAACGGTAGTGATAGCAGTAGGTTCCAGACTCTAAGGTGATATAAATGGGGTCAGTTCACACAACGTAGAAAAGTCACGTTTCCAATACGTGATAAGTTATTCTTGTTTACTCCACAACCTAGACTCTCACAATATACCCGTAATGAAGATCAAATTCTATGAAAACGAAAGAATGGTGCTCGTTCATTTTTCCCGATAAAATATGCACACAACGTAGCCCCGGCCGACGGACAGCTCGAAAGGGTATATTACGTTATCTCTCTCAAAGATAACCATATATTCCACTCTGGCAACATTTTCTACCTGCACACCTTTTTTGTCTAATCTTCTTTCATATTAATTTCAAGTTTCGCTTGATTACGTGAAAAAATTGATGAAAGATTTGAGCTCAAAAGAATTTGATGAACTCGGAGATAAATCTAAAGCAATAATTAGTGATTCATTGTTTTGTGGAGCAAAAGAAGACGGGGAAGACGAAATACTTAATAAAGATGATGACGAAGACAGGAAATAAGGCTTGATAGAAACAAAAATTATGTCTTGCTTAGGAATTAAGTTAAACGGCATGAAATTAGGGTGTTTTTCGTGGAAGGTTTGGTCTCCCTTGGGACCATCAGGTCGGGAGGATAATGTGATTAGGGTAAAGGTAAACGTTACAGCGTTTACGAGGGATGTAATTGGCAAGGCGCCTAGCACAGCCACCACACCAGGGATTAATAAAATGATCATGATCATTGACTAAGAACAGTGGGGTCACACTCGTAGTTTTATAACGTTAGTATTCGGACCTCAATCTCTCAAGTTCTCTTTACCAACATTTCTGACAAGTTTTTGATATTGATTTTCACTTTGATGAGATTGCGACTTGAATTTGAAAGGTTTTAAGTATTAAATTTACTTTCTTGTAACTTCATGAGCTTTTTTCATAATTTTTTTGGGTGAATTAGTTAAACTAATATAAGGTACTTGCTCAGTTCTACATACAGTCTTTGAACATCTCAATGGGTTCGATTTGATGCCGACAGAGTATTGTTCTAAGACCCTTGAATTGGCAGCCAATGCCCTTGCCGCCAAGCTATTGATTTTCACGTGTGATTCTCCCTTTCAACTGATTTCAATGAGAATTTGATTCTATTATTGAAGTGAAATCAATATTATCGCCGTGCGGTGACTTTGACAGACATTAGGATCGTAAGATTTCTTTGTCTTCACTCCAGTCTCTGACTTCACTTATTTTGTTGGCGAGAGACAAACTATAAAGTGTCAATTAACGACCACAGATAAAACAAACGATTCCATAGACTAAGATTACAATTTGTCGCTTACCTACTAGACAAAGGATATAAAGTGAATTGTTTTTTAAAGATCGGAATGGTATAGACTTAGTCTCTGTGTGAAGACCTTTTAATTAAACAAATAGAAAGCTCATTTCGGTAAATGATTGCCGTTTAAAACTGGCTACAGACTATCTAATTGCTTATGGTCGGATTTAAGTAGTTTTAAAACTTTTTCTTCGTCGGCAGAATCTGTTTCTGGCTCTATGAACGAAATTAAGGTCTCAAGTTTTAATTTGTTTTGTCTTATCTCTGGATCGACATGGCTATTCTCGCAATATTGGAGAGATTAGTATTAAAGTACTGTTAGGTTGGGGCAGAGATACTTTACGAAGTGAGAGAGATTTAGCTTTGTAGTTTTATTGCAAGCTTTATCAACTTGTAAATGGGCAATCATGTTAATGTTTTACATTTATATTATGATCTTTAATTTCTCAACTACACACATCAAAAGTGTCTAGGGATCAAGCATTTTTATGCGGATTTCTTGATATTGAGATGTGGCTTTGTAGTAAATTTATGATTTTATAAATTTATATGGATCCTTTTTGGTGCATTTCATAATTTGAATCAGGAACTGTGAATCAAATTCGAGTAAAAGATGAAAATCAGCTGTCAATATTTTCCCTATAAAAACATACAACGCATTGAAGACATTATTAGTGCTACTGTTTCCCTACTACTGATTAAAACCAACGTTATTATGGAGCGGCGACGTCATTTAAGCAGGGAAGAAATGCTCAGAGCCGTGGGAATGATAGAAGCTGGTTCCCGGCAACGTACTGTGGCTTTAGCTCTGAATACAAGTCAGAGTGTTATCAGTCGACTTTGGACACGTTACCGAAGCACTGGTACCGTGGCTGAGCGCCATGGAGGACGGTATCGCTGCACCACACGGAGACAAGACCGATACATTCAAATCTTAACTCGAAGAGCTCCAACAATAACCGCCATGATGTTAGCCGTGAGGCTTCATCACTCTTCAGGGAACTTAATTAGCGACCAAACAGTCAGAAACCGCTTGCATGAAGTGAACCTTCATTCCCGAAGACCGCTACGGGTACCACCTATAGCAATGCACAATCGTAGGATTCGATATCAATGGGCTCTTGAACACAGAAATTGGGCAGAAGAACAATGGCGTTTCATGTGCTTTTCTGATGAGTCTCGTTTCGGTATGAGACCGGATACAAGACGTATTCCGTACGCCATTCCACAGCGTGATTTGGATGAATTCATTTTGAGTATGCCAAACCGATGTTCTTGTGTTGTTAGTGTTCGCGGTAGAAACACGAATTATTAATTGTTTAAGTTACCCAATAAAATTTTAAAGAAAACTGTTATTTCAGTCTTTTTTTCGAACTTTTGTGTTAGTGGTTCAAATGTCAAAAATCCCTTTATTAGGAAAATGGCAAATTTCTTTATTAATGCAAAGGTGACTTGGTTTATCGTTACTGTGACAAACGAAAACACTTTATTTGATGAATCCTTAAAGAAAATTTTAATTAATATCAATCAGGAGAAAAGTTATTGCAAAAATATATGTTGATCCCTAGACACTTTTGATGTGTGTATATTGGGGTTAGCTTACAGTCTAGCTGGATGCAAATAAATACCAACTGCAGTTGTATCTACAAACAAAAACGGTATGGTGTGAAATAAAACTAAAATTGGCAGTGAACAAGCAGATTTCTGGCCTGTTCATTGAGTGCAACATGTGGATATACATCAGTTGACGACATTACATTCACGAGCTGTGTTCCCGAACGTTCTGCTAAAGTGACGCCATTTATTCTGATAATATTTCAAAGGTGGCCAGGAAAGGACCACTTTGTTCCTTTCAATACAAAGTGAGGGTTTTTGTATTGTGTCGATGAAGTTATAGTGGTTTAAGAGTTTTATTTTGGGGAATTATTTTGGTTGCTTAGCAAAACATATAATTCTTTGAAAAATTAAGAGTTATATAAGTAAAACTTCGGAAAGTCTTTGATTTTAATTTCATTGACTTTTTGCCACGGAACTCTAAAAGTAAAAGTATATTTTTGTGTTTTGAAGTCGGTTAAAATTGTATAATCTAGGAAGTAGTATTAGTGTCAAAAGTGGAAGTCGTTTACAAGGTGCTGGTCACTTTCAGCTTCATTATTGAAATTCCATTTAAACATTGAACTTAGTTCAAATCGTGTCCAAAAATGTTTTTTTTTTGGGACAAACCCACCACACTATTCCCAAACCACTGCAACTCCTGAGAGCCAGAATCAACAGTGGCAACCACCAGAAAAGCGCCGAGACAATGAAGCTCGACGTGTCCCGGAGAATGAATTTACCTGTCTTGGATCCTGCACGAAAATCAGAAAATAATAGTGAAGGAGTAGGAAAAATATGTTTCCACTTCCCTCCATGCAAGCAGGAGACAGAACAAAGCAAGGCCAATAGGCACAAAGGGACATTACAACTGGGAGAAGCCCAGTTGCCTTGCACCACGGGTAAAATTACTACTAATATTAATGGGTCCTAAATTGTGAGCTGCTATATTTGATTCCAATAATAGGTATGGCAAAAACGCTTGAACGCACGAAAGTTTGTTCGAGTTTCCACAAGGTCCGTATAATAAATGACTCCAGATGTAGTCTGAACAGTATCCAACATAATATTGCGTTCGTTCTGCCAAAGAATACACTCCCAAAGAATATGATGTGCTGATTGTTCATATTCACAGTCAGGTGACGAAATAAACAAAAAAGTCTTTGTTTATTTTCTTCTGAAAACGACCAAATAGTTGTGTAAACACACCACTCACATTTTCAATTCCAACCAATACTTATTTTACAAACGCCGTTTTAAAATCCAGTTTCTATAACCAAGAAAAACTCTCATTGAAAGCTTAAGCCCGAAATGTCTCAAGCGTGTCGATACTGCTTACTCTACTCGCAGAACAAATGGAAAGGAGATTTACAGCGAGAGCTGCAGTGCACTGTGTGACGATCTATCATTTTCATGCCATTATGGTCGCGCGCAGAGAGCAAAAAAAGCAATAAGAGTAATAAAGTTTTCAGTTCGAAATGGATTGTAGTTGTTTCGTTAGGAAATAAGTGGTAATTAGATTTATAGTATGACTGTACATTGCACTTTGTTGCTACTTTATTTAATGTGTACTTTCACACCACTTCTCAGTTCAAACAGATTTACTGTAACCACTCCATCTGAATTGCAAAACTGGTAATACGCTAAGTATGTACGTTAAGACTTCCTTGTTTTCTGAGAGTTTCTTACAAATAAATCTTAAGTGACATCTTATGCCAGCTGCAGGAAATGACTGATGAAATTAATATAGTAAATAAATGCTAGCAAAAAAAGACAATAGATTTAGGTACCGCTAAGTTGATGCAAAACACAGGGTGCTAATTCTTCAATTCTTAATCACCAAGTTTATGCTTTTGAATAAACATTGCTTTAATGACAGGCCTGTTGGTATAGTGGTTAGTGACCCTGACTGCTATGCCGGAGGTCGTGGCTTCGCTTCCCACCCAGGACAAATGTTTGTGTAATGAGTACGATCATTTGTTCTGTGTGTGGGTGTAATTTATGTATAATATTTATGTATTTAGAAATATATAAGACGTATGTTTATCAGTTATATAGTACCCATAACACGAGCTCTGCTTAGCTTGGGACTAGATGGCGTTGTGTGATAGTTGTAGAATATTATTATTATTATTAATTGCATGTTTTGTCGTTTCAAGTGATCAAACCCCTAAATCACTGGGATTTTCAGACTCTTCTTGATTAAAAACCATTGTCTCTTCGATTGCCCATAGCGTTCCAGTGTCGTGGTAGGTACCCTGTTAAGACTGCGACCCCCTTCTCTACTTAGCAAACTCAACTGTATCTTGAAACTCTGCTTATCTCGTTACCAAGATTTACAGAACAGTGTAGTGCAGTGCGTCGATCTATCATTTTCATGCCATTACCGTCGCGAGTTGAGATCGCGAGCTCAGTGGCTCGTGGAGGCTGTTTCCAGCATTCCGCAACGTTGCGATGACGTTATGTCATTTATCCTGATAATGCTGTATCGGTTTAGTCGGTTAGAAGAGGGTAAAGAAGTGTGTTTTGTTTTGTGTTCATTGTTCTCGTTGTTCTCCTCGGCTGTTTTTAGGGTTGAAATTGATGTTTTTGGTGGCTATGGTAAAATCAAGATGTAGGATAAGTTTTTTACATGCCTTTACTTAATTGTTATAACATCACTTATATTACTGTCTACTGAAATTCTGTTCGGTATCAGGCAAGTGTTTGTATGATTGATACATAATATTATGGTACGTAATTCTGTTATTTAATTAAAATATCTGTAAGATCATGATCGTGAAATTGACCTGCTTATTCGTTATTGATATTTTCAAATGGTATTTTAAACTGTTACGGAGTAGTTTTAAAATTATTTCTGCCTAGGACGTGTTGTTTTGAATGCTTCACAACATGTGTATAAATTCCACACAATTCTAATGACACTATTTCTAATTGCACAACTTATTTACGTGAAATAGTAACAATACACAGTGATTTACAACTTCTTTAAGCTAGCTAGAAAATAACGAGTCATTCCGTCAGGCACCTTACAATCGTTTGTCAAACTACATTATTTTGTCTTCCCCACAAGAACCACTGAATTAACAGCATTAACAATAAAATAACATTTTGTGTGCGTCGCTTGATTTATTCCCAGTTCCCAGTGTTTTTGTGTTCTCTCTGTGGCCCACAGTTAATTGGTATTGACACAGATTTATGTTTTCTGTTTTGTTAAGCATTTTCGCGAATGTTGCCAGTTTCAAATTCCCGATTGTGTGGCGTGAGTTCGACAGTTTGTGAAAGGAATGAGTGATTGTATCTTTATGATTTTATGCAAAATGGATTATTTGATTTGAAAACGAAAAAAATAAATGGTTGCGTATTTGTCAGTGATTTGTACGTAACATGTGATTCAGATGTTTCACTTATGTGCTTAATGAGCAGTTGTGATTTATTGAAACTTATAGCCACTTCATTTTTATATGTCTTTATTAGAAACTGGTTTCTGGTTATTTTACTTCGTATAGTTTTTTAGTAAATTAGATGTTGATTCGCTAATGAAACCGCACTCTAAAAGCAGACTTGAACTTCATCTGAAGAGAAAATATTTACCCTTTACTTTGGAACACTTTGACACCTAAAAAACTCCGGCATTCAAAAACCCTTTGATGTGACGCAAAAAGAGCAAAGTTACTTAATTATCCTAACAAATAATTACCATATTTATTACTTAAATTAACCCACGCTTGGGATCGGGGCTTGCTATTACAGTTATTCGGCCAGAGAATTACATTTTTGCAATATGGCAACTCTGAAGGTAGAGCGGTTCGCAAAATATATTGCTATGTCAGTATACGTTTAATGCGTACGCCATTAGGATGGCTGTGCTCTGAGCTGGGTAAATGATTTTAATTATCATTATTTTCATTCTTTCTTTTTGTGTTAATTTGGATGTTGAGTAGGGTATTCTGTTTTTGTTTTTATCGCTTATTTCTGTAGTTTTTTTTCGTTGAACATGGGTTTGGTTAATTATGAGGGCATTCGCCTAATCAATGGCTGTCAATTAGAGAATGTAGGAAAACTACTCCTTGTTGAGCTGCATGTGCTTTCTTTTAAGAATAAGTAATTATAACTATGCAAAATGAGGGATTTTATATCTTTATTATACATGTACGCAAAAAGAACAATCAATTGCTAAATCCTTTCTTGTTTCTAAGCTGTTCTCCAACACTTCCATACCTAGCCTAATGAACAATGGTCCAAATCCTAGTTTAGCAACTAGCAAAGTTTAGAACCGATCATATTAATGTGAGGGTTCTAATCTATTATGCATAATACATGTATGTGCCGGTATTGGTTATTGAAACCTGCTGAATTACGAACTATGGTAACGACCCCCTTGTGGGGTAATGGCTCTAGAGTTTGTCGGTGGATTATCTGTCTCATTTAGTTCTCTAAATTTTCGTGCTATCCGTAACTTTGGGTTCAGCCGAAGGTTGTTGTTGAGTAATGCTTAGTGATGATCGTCTAGACTTATTCTCTGTTTAATAGTAATATGTACTGTGTTTTTTTTTTTTTTTTTTTTTTATCTTGGTAAAATCATCAAATGAGTCCTCCCACCCCGGGCAGGGCGGGAGGGACTGTCAGACTTGTACTGACTAAAATCCACGGTGTCCTTCAATAGCCCTTTATATTCCGGGGTCACGGTAATGAGATAAGTCCCGCGACCCCGGCAGGCTTCGGCCCTCTAAAGGGGGGGCCCCGTCATCTTGCTGACGCTCTTTGAGGCGCGCGTGGAACACAACGCGCCGTCGACCCGGGCATGGTCCATGGTCGGGCAGCGAGTTGCCCTTTACTCGCCGCCCGCATGCCCGCGCCTACGGTGGCCGGAGATCGTCTTGCGACGTCCGTCGCCGTGGGTGTCCACCACTGCGGGTGGGGCGGAGGGAGGACATTGTCCTCTCCCTCACGCGGCCCGCCTCCTCCTTCGCGAGCATGACTGCTTCGCAGAAGGAGGCGACCGCTTCCCACTCCGTCTCGCCCCGCAGCATGGCCGCAACCAATGCCGGGCGCGAGAGGTCTCCGCCTATCGCCGCCGTGAGGACACGTCGGTGCTCTGCCCAAGCTGGGCAGTCTTGCACCGTATGCTCTACTGTGTCCTCCGGGCGATCTTCGCAGTGGTGACACCCAGGCGTTTCCTCCTTTCTCCTTAGACACAGGTACCTCCCGAAACTTCCGTGTCCGGTGAGGACCTGCGTCATGCGGTAGGTCAGGACGCCGTGACTCCTATCCAGCCACTCCTCAAAGAGGGGTCTTACCGCCGCGATTGCGGCGTGCCCGGCCGTCGGTTGCGACAATCGTCCCCTCCATACTGCCCTGAGATCGCGCCGGACCTCTTCCCGCCGCGCCTCGACTTGTCGGGGATATGTACTGTGGTTTAGGACTATTAATGATTGATACAAAATATACCTTGAGCAAATAACTTAAAAAGAGTTAGCATGAATATATAAGCATTCTTTTCTGTCCATTTAGACCATAAAATCATATACTGTTGTCATGATTTGACGACATATCAGGCAACAAAACAAAATGTATGTTAAGTCATTTCTTTAAAGATTAATCTCGACAATTCATTTGTCACGTGAGACGACACTAACACCACTTTTATTTTTTGTTATTTAAAAACAGAAACGAAAGAACCCCGTGCCAGTGAGAATGGCGGAAAACTTTATCTTGTACATTACCGTCTAAATGGTTATAAGTAGTTGGTAACCGCGGCGGTTCTTTTTGAAGTGATGTAGAGAGCAAGTTTCTCAGGTAGTTAGTAGTTCTAGAATATTCTGGATTATCATGTTCTGTTCTAAGATTGTTATTATTAATTTATCTCTTGATATTGTGCTAGGAGATTGATATTGGATATTATAGCTTGTGGCTGTGGCTTTGAGGTGCAGTTTTCAGCAGCATTCGTTATTGGTTCATCTCTGTGTATATCTGTTCACCATGCGGGCCCACAAGCATGAAGGTAGATGCCATACATGTTCGAGATTTTGATTATAGGCTTTGCCAGTTTTCTTTAGATATTTTCCTATACTGTTTTTACAAATTAATTTGCCAAAGTACTTACCTGTGTTCAAACCAAAACTTAATTCACTTAAGTCAGGGCTACTATGCCACCAAAGCTCATTTGCATACCATGAATTAATTTGGCCCTTTGGACGACGAACAAAGGTCCAAATCTATCGACTTCCATGTTTTATCTGATAGTAAAGATCAATTTGAACCTTTATACCCTTAGAACAAAGTCCTAAACAACTTACCGGTAAACAAATTCGATTGCCAACTCAACCAGACGCAAAACTCCAAAAAGTTAAATCAGCAAATACGAAAATCGGCTTATGGCGGCTTGAAAATTTAAATATAAACGAATACACAAATAACCTTCGGCAATCTGAATGAGCTCAAAGAGTGGTCATCGGGGACCGCAGTGGAAATCGTGGCTTGTTGAATTGTGTACTGCGAGGTGCCTTGTTGCCAGTCGTTGGCAGTGGCTGCCAAGTAACAAGCACCTAAGGGGTTGTTCGTCACTGCGACGACGGTGCGACAGTGAAAACAAATATTTTGCTGGCATGGGCGTGGTTTTCTTTCAGTAAAACATATTATTTTCTTGTGAATATGTTTAAAAACACATTTACTTTACATTTGGTTATGTTATGAAACCAATACCCCCTTTTTTTTAGCGTGGTAAAATCGTCAAATGAGTCCTCCCACCCCATACTGTCAGACTCGTACTGACTAAAATTCACGTTCCATTTTCATTACCGTACTAGACTGAAGTCTAGTACGGTAAGCTTCAGAGAAAAGTCACTCCTTTTGCTAGTAACACCACTACCAGAGGGGGTGAGTTTTCTCTGAAGCTGATAGTAGTACCTGAAAACTCTGTGAAAAAGATCCAGCACTGCCCTTTTTTTAATCAAATCATCAAATGAGTCCTCCCGCACAGTGTGGGATGGGAGGGACTGTCAGACAGACTGAAAATCAGTCGTACTGATTGAAATCCATGGTGATCAATCAATAGCCCTTTACGTTTCAGGGTCACGGTTGCCTGTTAAGATAATCCCGCGACGAGCAGTGCTGCTCAACCGTATTACAGAATTTTCTTTGTTATGCCATACTTATGCAAAATATTTGTCTTACACGTAGCGAATACGATACAGAAGTATAGGCTATTACATAATAATAAATAAAAACTTCTCTAGGTTGTTGCTTCGCTAGTTCTGTAGACAGAAGATAGTAATTTCCTTTGACTTCGTTTTACGAGGAAATGCTTGTTTGAAATGCGCAGTTAACTTAACAGCCTCTTTATTGCACTTTCCTCTTCAATGATAAACACTGTTTTGTTACTGAACGGAGACAAGGTTAAGAGCGCATATTCTGAAAGTTGGCAACATCGCAAATAGTTGTCAAATATTAACAAGTTTTAATTAATTTAGCAATGTTACTGTATGGAAATAAGAAATATGGCTCTGTAGTGCACTAAAACATTGATATAGGAATGCAAATTAAAACACTGAATTTGATGTTGTAACCGTTTCAGGTGTAAAAAAAGCATTTGGAAAGTTTCTTTTACTTTTTTTACATTTTAAACTATATTCGGTGTTACGATATAAATTATTGCATTCCCTAATATTTTTTTTAGTGCACTACAGAGCCATATTTCTTATTTTCATAAAGTAAATTTACCAAATTAATTAAAACTTGTACGTATTTGACAGCTATTTGCGACGTTGCCAACTTTCTGGTTATGCGCCCTTACAGTGGGATTCAATATTATTAGTGTAGACACCAGCACATCAACCCAACCCAATCTGTCAAAATTTTGTTGATTTTCAATTTTATCACAACTTTAATAGATTTTCAACTTTATAAAAAAAAAGCAGAAGGTTCATATTCGATGGGGGATATTGGACAGATTAGGGGTAGGTCAATGTGCTAGCATCTGTACGTCGATAATCCTGCTGTAAAGTAAATGTGGGCAGAAATGTCGAAATTTTTTGAATAGTTTTGGTTGCTTAATTGTTTCGTTTATTTCTAGATAGTAGTCAATTTCATGTGGTATTGCCCGGTCCATAATATTTTTGGCTATGGTTTGAACTGACGCCGCCATCTTATCTTTTCAATATAATTTCGTAAATGTTTATCTGCAGCTTCCTCTTGATAAATATAATTCAAGCGCGTTAAACCCATGTTGCACTGATGTGTTATACTCTGGCCGTTTTAGTGAGCTTCACCTCTAAATGCTCATTCCGGTATTGGCACCATTCACTTGAACCTAAGTAGTATCGCTGCCGATACGACGCAGCGACGCGACGCGTGTATCAAAAAAAGGTTCAAGTAATATTCGGTAGTTTTAATTTACGTTCACCTTTTATCAAACATGGACCATAAATAAAAACCTAAAAAGGTTTGTCTATTAATCCGCTGCGCAGTTACAAAAAGAGTTTATAGAATAACGTTAAAATTTTGATGTAAAGTGGTGAAAGCATCACAAATACACAGCCGAATAAATTATGAACGGCGAAGCGTAGGAATCAATTAATGAATATAAAACGGGAAAGTTGGGGAGTTATTTTCCGCTTCATTCTCTTTTCCGAGTTTTACGTAAACAAACTTTAATTTTGTATTGATTTAAAACTATATACTTAAAGCTAACTAGATATAGCATCATTACCACGTTTTTAAAAAAAAATACCGGCAACCAAATGCATTAAAGCCCGTTCCTTTTTCAAATGAAGTTCTAAACTAGCCAAGTATCAAATTAGTCGATTTAGTTTTTTTTATTCTCGTTCCCTGATACAAGTTTTCGGCAACGAACCAGAGGCCTTTGGCAGCGTCCGAGCCTTCGTGGTGTGAGTGGGTGTGAGAATTTCAATTAGCGCGGATTCACTTTTCACCGAGATTCGCACCAAAATACGGGCTTTGCCACATTTCGCAATTAAGCTTGGTTTACAATACGACAAGTATGTCCTGCTGATGCAAAATGAACGTGTAGTTTTAACTTATATAGGTCACGTGGAGGGTTAAATTATTTATATATAAATATAATCCTTCGTAGGCAATGAATTATTAATGAAGCTGCAAAAACGTGCCCATCTCTTATACATTATTAAAAATTAAGTCCAAAGCAAACCCGCACTCCGCTTCGAGCCACAAAAATATTCCATACTCCTTAAGACGTTCCCCGTTCAAGAACCGAATTATTCATGAGTTGTATTCTTCTAGCACGAGTGAAGCGCTCGCATAAGATTCGGAGCTAATAATGCTCGTCAGTTTTCAGCCATTACCCACAAAAGTTTCTTCTCATGTGGAAATGCCGACGACAGAATTGTATGCTTTGGGTTGTTGTAATTACAGCCGTTCTGTTCGTCAATTGTTTCGAAGAACATTCCAGTGACCGTGGTCTTGTTCCAAATGTCGGCTGTTGTTTAAATTTTAATTGTTATTTACGGTGAATTAAGACGCTTGTTTAAGTAATGTGCTTTGAATTAATTTGCGGGGGAACATTTTAATTTGGCGCTTTGTTCGAGTGGCTTAGTTATGGACGTGACGTTTCTGCTTTGTAAATTGACGTTTTGGCCGTGTTCTACTTTGGTGAATTCGAAAAAAGAACTTTTATTTTTTTACTTGTGTGCATTATAATCGAACCAAGTAAGTATAAGTGGTGGCCCAGTAGTATCGGCCCCGACTTACGAGTGGTAGGTCGTGGGTTCGAACCCAGCCTGGCGCATTACTTTGTGTAATTTATTTCATCACCACTGCTCTCAAAACGGTGAAGGAAAACATCGTGAGGAAACCGGCATGTCCTAGAACCATCAAATTCGAAGACATGTGACATCTACCAACCCGCACTGGGCCCGCGTGGTGGATTATGGCCCACTCCCTCTCACAGAGAGGAGGCCTGTGTCCCAACAGTGGGAACATTGAAGGCTGATGATGATGATTATAATCGAAGCTTCAGTTTGAAGGTCGAAAGCATTTATTCAAATTGATGCTCAACAACCCTCTTTTGATCAGAAGTCAACAACTGCAATCACCCAGTATTTGAAACATTTTCGCCTCAAAATTTCATTGTAAACTCTACAACAAATATAAAACTACAATGTAAGAGGTAAAGCCATAACACAGGGCCGCGCTGTCCTTGTGACGTGGCTCAGACAGGCTTCAAGGCATGAAGGGCGCCTCTCAGCGACAGCCATTGTTATTATTAAAAGTAGGTTCTTACTATACGTCAGTTTGTAGGTAAAGCTGACATGGTGTAAACTGTCTGTAGAAAGTAAATACTATACATTAATTTGTTTTACAATTATTCGAGAATTTGTAAGACAAAAAAAAACAAACGAGCAAACGATGATTTTGGAAGTCTATTCGATTTTCAAATTAGTAAGCATAGTAATTGCTTATTTATTTTAAAATTATTTTGTGCTAATCGTTTAGAAACACAACATACCTGGCACGAAGAATTGCAAAAACAAGTGCCGGTTGTTCGAAAAACTGAGGATTTTGAAAATTGTATTCTATTTTATCTGTGGTTCGTTAGAAATGATTATGTTGGTAGTACCTACTTTTTCTTTCAACCAATCAAAGAATTGAGATAAAACACTGGGTTTGGCTTTCAGAAGTAATGAGTAAAGCAAATATAAATACGTGATATTCTATGTATTGTGTGTGAATTTCAATCCTTTCTCTTATTTTTTTGTTTGTTCTTCTTTCACGCCTCGAAGCCTGCCAACCGTCGTTTGACATACGTTTGGTTTATGACAAAGACATATCTTGTGCGGGTACCTTCCACCCTGATTTGTAAAAATAAAGCCAGTCTAATATGATAATCTAGATTTTTTGTATGTTTTGCGTGTGTGTAATGTGTAGGTATTTATATCTTTCTAACACACATGACACAAAGGCGAAGTGTTATTTTTGTTTTTGTAATTTAACGGTCTTTCATTTGGCATTATTCACATGTAAGATTAGAAAGTGAAATTGAATTCATCAATGGGGAAGGCAAGTGTCAAAGTGAAAAGTGACATTTGTGTCAAAAAAAAAGCGTTTTGAAGGTTTTATTGATGTAAAATGACTAGATGTTGTGTAAAAGGCTGTAATAATGATGGAACATACAAATTTCCGACAATTCACACTATCAAGAAATAATGGGTAGTTGCTATGACTGCTGTGAGAACAAAAATTGTATTATCAATAAAGAAAAGGTTTATAATAAACAAATATCTACCCTTGCGAAGCGAGAATCAAATTTCTAGCCTCTCAACTAAATCACTTTTTTTTCCTCTTGTAGATGCACCGCGGCGTCTTAATTCTGGTTTTAGTATATGCACTTGCATTGACGAATAATTTCCCATATTTGTTTTTTAGAATAAACTCAATTTTTATAACAAAATACGTGTTTGTTTTTTGTACAAGCTATACAGTAATCTGACATATGGGACAACGATCGCAGCGACATCTACGAATAGCTTTGAGTTGCCATCCCCATTGAAATCCAACATCGTTGGATTTCCAAGTTTCAGCACCTTTCACTTGCACTCGGAATAGTCGTTTTATTTTAAACAATCGTGGTTGTTCATATTATTTACTCGTATTTTAATTTATATATCAGCTGTTAGTCTGAAATCAGTTATAATTAACACTTTATTGCACACCAAAAAAAATCTATTTGACGATCCCCTTAATTTCTCAGTAGATTGTCTTCTCGAAAATTGTAGGAGCACCAAACAATTGCATGCTAACATCTCGTTTGCCAAACAACTAACAGCACTTACTTAGCTTCTGCTCAAGTTTTACTCAACGCTCAGTCTGTCGAGTCTCGAGACAAATTCCTTGCTTATCTCTGGATCGTGTAGTACAAGTAATTGTGTTTCTAGCACTTGATGGACGGGGCAGGGGTTGTGGAGCTTTCTTGCTTCTTGGAGTAATTTGGTAGACTACCGGACTTTAGTCTTTGCTAAAGTGGCCATATCTAGTTACGGTTCGTTACATCGTTACATATTGAGAGTTTATAATTATTTACTGCGTAAAATTCATAATATTAGCGCTAAAGGATTCGGTTAACGTAACCTTTTAAAGCCCTTTTTTTATCGTGGCGAAATCATCCATGAGTCCTCCCGCCCAGGGCGGGACAGGAGGGACTGTCAGACTTGTACTGACTAAAATCCACGGTGTTCCTTCAATAGCCCTTTATGTACCAGGGTCACGGTTACCGAGTGTTAGTTAAAATCCCGCGACCCTGGCAGGCTTTGCCCCTCTTAGGGGGCCCCGTCAGATTGCTGACAGCTCTTTGAGGCGCGCGTGGAACACAACGCGCCGTCGACCCGGGAGCCTTTCAAAGCCCTCAGTTGAGTAGTATTTCACTACTATTGATATACATCAGTTGAAGGTTTTTTACTGCTAGCAAAACTATGGGATTTGTCGATGTTATAAACCTCTTATCATTTGGGAACTTTTCCTAATAGCTACTTTTTGTACTTTTGTCTTATTATTGCATAAGTCGTCATCTGCGTAGTCACTACCATTCTATACCATAGTCACATAGTGGACTATGTGACTATGGTATTTTTATTTTTTGCATAGTGTTTCGGATTTTTGTCATAAATGTGGCACTTTTAATAGTAAGACCATTTGTCAAAAAAAATTTATAGCGAGATAGGACGAAAACAATCTCATTATGTACGAAAAGAAAAACAACAAAAGTGCCTCATCATACATCTCATAAGTGCTCATATGTTTAGGAAGCAATTTTAAAGCCCCACATTTTGGTAGAATCATATAAAGCCGTTGTTAATAATATCTGCCCCCAAATATAGAAGATTGGTCAAGCAGATGAGTCCACCCACGCTCGCCTGTCATGTTTCGCTCGAAAAAATAGCCAAATATATACTATGAACGATGTTAGGTGAAACATATTGAAGGGACAAAAGATTTGGGCTTGTTATTTTGTGTTTGGAGGACTAATATGGAAAAAATATTGGTAAAACTATTAGTAATATTTGTAGTATTTGTTTAGACGTTACACAACATCGTTTAGGTACTTAGTCTATGGAATTTAATCGTATATTACATTTATCTTTGCTGCACACAAAATGTTCTGTAAAATAATCTACTCAAATCCGTCACGCCGACGCGCAAGTAAGTGGGCAGCTAGCAATTCTTTTTTTGTAAAACGTTTCCCCAGACTAGGAATAAATATCATGTCATCATGTCATCGTGTCGTGGGTCCAATGACAAACACAAACGCCCAGACAGAACAACTACTTGTAGATGATACGGATATTTGATCCGTTCGGTAATCAAACCTGCGACACGCAATGCAGCAGACAATAGCTCAAACCATTGCGCCAGGCGTTCTGTCACGTTTTCTTATAAAGATTCGTACTCGTATAAACATCAAAGAAGTAAGAAAATTATGAAGTACACGTAATCTGAAGAGTAAAAAACGTATCGAAGAGCTGAATCATAAGTTATGAGTGGAAGTGATAAACCGTCCCGCAAAATCTTATTAGGATCGCGTATCGTTCGCGTATCGCTCGCGTAACGGCGACGTATTAGATTTTTATGATAATGGCGTCGTCTCGGAGAAGTTAAATAGAATATTGCTTAACATAAATCACGGGCAATCTATTACGAAGGGATACATAAGTTTTATTTCGGTTTTGGGTATTATAGAAATGCCGAAGGAATCAGCATGGGTACACTTTAAAAAAACTCCTCAGAAATTGCTCAAAAAGCTGTTAAACTCCCCGATAAACCTTGGTACTCAAATGACTCATTTGTCAAATTTTCGGAGGGGTCGATATGCAGAATAACTGTCAAAGAATCATGTAGTTGCTGGCTAAAATCCTGTGGAACCTAATAGCATTTTTTCGGTGACTATTATGAGAATTCAGAGCGGGCCCTGGCATAGTAGGGTAACGGCCATGTTGTCGTTTTTAACTATAATTAAGTGCCTACTCAGTGGCCATAGCTGGCATAATGGCAATTAAAAAAAAAAACAAGTTTAAGCTGGCATTTGTAATATCGAAACTCTATGCTACTGCTTTTGAGCTGGCCTAACGTCAGCTCAAAATTGTAGTACCTACTCATCAACGCATGAAACAAATAAGTACTAATTAACAAGAGAAACACTGCTTCGTCTTGCAGACAGACACAAATGTCGACACTAACTTCCATGCTGTTTGCTCTGAGAACAGCTAGACTCTAGAAATAAACGTCAGACACACCGAAATAGAACATTAGTGTATGTAAGTACTTGTATTATTATTGCAATGAAAATGTGAGAATTTTGTTAGGAAACCCAAAATCTGCTTACTCACCGTGATAACACTGGGGCAATGTCGTGGCGATTGGACGACAGGCAGTATGGTGTATGGTGTATATGGACGAACTGCCAATTTGATCCAATCGGTAGCGTCATGCCGATTGGACGATAGGCAGTATGGTGTATGGTGATATGGACGAACTGCCAATTTGATTCAATCGGCAGCGTCATGCCGATTGGACGATAGGCAGTATGGTGTATGGTGATATGGACGAACTGCCAATTTGATTCAATCGGCAGCGTCATGCCGATTGGACGATAGGCAGTATGGTGTATGGTGATATGGACGAACTGCCAATTTGATTCAATCGGCAGCGTCATGCCGATTGGACGATAGGCAGTATGGTGTATGGTGATATGGACGAACTGCCAATTTGATTCAATCGGCAGCGTCATGCCGATTGGACGATAGGCAGTATGGTGTATGGTGATATGTACGAACTGCCAATTTGATTCAATCGGCAGCGTCATGCCGATTGGACGATAGGCAGTATGGTGTATGGCTACTTTGAAGTTCGGTTGTTTTGTCCACCTACTTTTTCAGTGTCGACTTTGTTTTAATGGGACACTTTATTTTTGTTGATCGGCAATTGAAGCTGGCCATCCGACGTTTAAAAAGAGGTGTGTAGGTATCCTTCTTCTTCGTGTAGGTTTCGAATAGGCATTCTTTTTTTCTTTATTTTCTTTTTTATATAATTTTGTTTTGTTTTTTATGCCTGTTGTTTATTTTGTCCAAATATCGAAATCAAAGCATTTATTTCAAGTAGGCTAGTTACAATCACTTTTGAATTGTCAAAGACAAACAATAATACTATAACATTATAACTTAGGTATATAAAACCTTTTTTGAATTCATTTCTTTGTGCTCACATTATTTATAGTTCAACAGACGCAGTATGCAAGCTTATAGTCAGACTTTACTTTGCGAAGTCTGTCAGTGAATTTAAGATTTTTATTAATATGATGAGAGTGCGTTGGCTCATTTTACCAGAAAACTTTTTGGAGAAACATCAAAAAGAGAGAGGAAAGCACAGAAAAACGAAGCCAGGCTTATGTATATCTAAGTACCCAGTATGACCCAGGTACATTTCATGTCTGAACCAACCAATACCTTAATAGTATTACCTACCTACTTCACCAATACAAGAGGTATTGGTGAAGTAGGTAAGAGTAAAGAAATACAAGATAAAGCAAAAAACCTGTACCTATGAATATTTCAAGGCTCTCTGTATTTTTGAAAGGCCCGTATTAAGGCCACTAGCAATTTATTTACTTTTGTATAGAAAAAAGGATTCCCCTTCGCTGCGATTTCGGTACAATCGCCTTATGACCCTTTTTGATACATAAAATGGTATTTGATATTTGTATGTACTCGCGATAGTATCATTTTGTAAGGCTTTGACCTTCATTGCTACTGTTATAAATTACTTATTGCAATAACGTAAGTGGTTTCGCTTTTTTCTTCATTGTTATATTTTTTTTATTATTTTTTTTGGGGTTTGAGAGATCATCAAATGAGTCCTCTCGCTCAAGGTGGAAGAGAGGGGAGTTTCAGACTCACATTTACTAAAACCCACCCCGTTACTTCAATGGCCCTATGTATTCCAGTGCCTTCATTGAGGTATTTACATGTTGGTTAAAGCAGACAACGAAAAAAAAAAACAAAAAAAAAAACTGGCATGTCCTAGAACCATCAAATTCGAAGACATGTGACAACTACCAACTCGCACTGGGCCCGCGTTTTAGATTATGGCCCACTCCCTCTCACAGAGAGGAGGCCTGTGTCCCGACAGCGGGAGCATTGAAGGCTGATGATGAAAAAGCAGATAAATGTTGTTATTTACACCAATTTGAGACCGAAAAGTACCCTATCGATCGCATTCAATTCAATAATATCGATTAAGATTAATCAAAACAGTGGCAGATTTGACAGCTTTTTGCGACGTTGCCAACTTTCAAAATATCTCAACAACCTCTTAAAATTCTCTATAAAACCCTTACAATGCTCTCTCTATCTTCTTGTTAAAATGCGTAGCTAGATTTATTGGGACATAATGCCCTGTCCATAAATGGCACAGTTAACCAGATTAAAATCTCACAGTTCATTAGCTAGACTCACAGATCTCGTCCGATCATATCAAAGGAAAGGCATTAATGCCCGATAAGGCATGTTGTCTCTAATTAGGCCTTCCTTTTCAATGGCGGCGTATAAAGACGGACGGTTCGATTTCTATAGAAGAAGTTTTATGAAAGAAAGATTTTCTTGTCTGCCAAGATTACCAAAGGCGCTGTTATTCTGTAAACATTCATTCGAAATTCAAAGTGTCGAGGGGTAAATTTGAATTAATTTATTTATAAAACAAATGAGTTTGGTTTTCGAATTGGGCCCTGTCAATTTATAGAAAGAAGTTTATAAACTTGACATCTAATGACATTCTAAATACTACATCATTTGTGAAAGGAGTTTATATTCTTAAAACTAAAGGTTGAAAAATTGCATAAATCTAATTTTATAGTAATTGAAATCAAAATTAACCAATCATATTTATAGGAGTGGATTAATAGAAGACAATTACTGTGAAATGTCTTATTTGAACACAAGATAATGTCACACTCGCAAGATTACGGTTGCTTTGGGTGTCACCAGACATACACACATCAAAAGTGTCTAGGGATCAACATATATTTTTGCAATAACTTTTCTCCTGATTGATATTAATTAAAATTTTCTTTAAGGATTCATCAAATAAAGTGTTTTCGTTTGTCACAGTAACGATAAACCAAGTCACCTTTGCATTAATAAAGAAATTTGCCATTTTCCTAATAAAGGGATTTTTGACATTTGAACCACTAACACAAAAGTTCGAAAAAAAGACTGAAATAACAGTTTTCTTTAAAATTTTATTGGGTAACTTAAACAATTCGCGTCCGTCAGCCGCGGCTGAGGGACGCGGCTTAGCAGTGTGCACGGTACACAAACATCCAGCCGGCCAGATTCTGTTCGGACGTCCGAGCGCTCAAGGGCGACTCAAGGTCACGTCCGCGTCTTACGACCGATAGTTTGCACAGTGTAGTATTCAATGTACTGGCTAGATTTTAATAAGCCGCGTCCCTCAGCCGCGGCTGACGGACGCGTCAGATAATATGTTCGCACCTTTAGACATTTCAAAACCGATTAAGAACATAAAACCATAAACAATGCCAAAAATCAAAGACAAATCACCTTCAAGAAAAAAGGTCCTAAAGGAAAATTGAATCTTAACCTGTGAAAAACAATATTCAGGCTCAATCAATCAATACTAATGGTGATCGGAATAAAAAACATATATCACTTATTTATTAGCACTCTCCTTACATCTCGTACGAGATATCTCGCGTTTGTAGTGATAAATCTCAGTTTTATTTCTATTGGAAAACAGAATGTTTGGATAAACATGGCTTGTTTGTGTGATTTGGTAACGAGTTTCTTTTCTGAACGTATAATGATGGAATTCTTCGTATCGCTGGTATGGCAGTATTTGAAATCTTTTGGCTTAAAACTTCGCTACTTCTACAGCGTCCTTGGTGGCAGTGCATAGGTCATTGTCCTCATGTTTTGATGCATAGCGAGCAGGATAGGAGATGGAACATAGTATTATGTGACATGGGTCCATATCCACAAACGCGTTTGGTCTGTGGATGGGTGACCATCTGTCATAGCGAGTTTTTTCCGTGCCTCGGAAAGCACATAAAGCCTTTAGTCCCGGCTGTCATTTGTAGATCTTTGACATTGGTTACTATTATTCAGAAGCTCTAAAGTCTGACAACCAGTTTTACCACGGAGTATTGTATTACCCAGTTACTGGATTGTGGAGGTCCGATAGGCAGTCGCTCCATGTAAAATACTGATATTCAGCTGCATCTGGTTCAACTGGAAGCTGACTTCAATATAGTTGGGAAAAGGCTAAGCAAATGATGATGGTCCATATCCACAATCTGCTGCCTTTTATTTTTCAGTTGTTTAGTTATGTTTGAGTACTATTTCCTTAAATCAGACTAATTGCTTCGTCATCAAGTACAGAGGGCCTAGAAAGTACAAAGGGTCATTTTGGAAGAGGTGAAGTGCGAAAACGTGGTTGACAGAAGCTATCGAAAAGTATGTTTATACGAGTACATACTGTCTAAAGGGTTTTTAGAGGAAAACTGTGAAAAATATTTTCAACACGGCCCCATGATCTAATAGTTTGATAAGCGGCGGATTTACTTTTAAAAGTAGTTAACATAAATGCTTTACAAGACTTTTCACTTAAGAAAACATACCTACGTCTTTTACCAAAAAGAAATCTGGATACAAGCCAAAGAAAGAACAAAAGAAAGTCACACTTTAATAATTTCAAGTTCTTAACAGCCATAATAGCATTTTAAAAGTTAAAACTTTACAGTAATTGTCTATGGAAACCAGTCGTATAGACTTTTATAACCACCCATGTTTTGTAACACACAGAAATTAATAATATAAAAGTTTATATGAAATAGTTTCCACCATTCAAAAATCAGATTTGAAAACAACTTTTTGAATTACGTCATTTGACACTAACAGTACTGTATCCACAGACTTGAGAGCAGGAGTGTGTAATATTTCATTTCAGTTTGCATGTTAATTTATGGTCTCCCCATTTTATTAAGAATTATTTTTGATCGCGAACTTTGTTACAAAAAATATAGGGATATTCTTTGTCCAATATTTTTGCACGCCCTTCAATTAATTGAATTTCAAACATACAATAATCCATAACGCACCGCATCATAATTAACTGTATTAAAACAACCAAGTGTGCAATATATCTCCTTGATTTCCAGACACGACCTCTTTCTGTACCACTTTAGTTTCAAACTCCTGACACAATATAAACCAGTTGTGTTCGCAGATTATTATGATTAGTTCGCTTAATGTGGCCTCATTTGCAAACTGTGAACTAGCGGCGGTTTACAACGCCTCGGGCCATGAGATTGGAGCAATCAGCGCGGCTCAATGATATGCGTTAGGCTTAATATGTTTTAGAGAAAGTAGGTGAGACGTAGACGAAGATTGAATGGCTCTTAATCAGGTTATTGAGGTGTAAACATAGTTGATGAAGCTTCAGTAAGTTTTAATTGAAATACCACCTTTACTTACAAGGGTATAAGATTAAGAAACAGATGGATAAAAAAGATAGAGCGATTTTACGAAGGTCCGCACGACGTAACCTTGTAAAAGCGTACATTTGGAAACTTTTATTAGTTTTTTTAACAAAAAATAACCTGTTATTTTTTGCATTCTCAAACTGACCCTTCTAGCGCAGTCGGATGAAAAGATCTTGAGAATTAAGTAATTTTTCAGGAGGAACACAGTTCCTCTCACCAACCTATTAAAGTCCTTTCCGTGATTAATATCTATATACACACTACACACATGTTGTTTTCACTTACTTTTCATTAGCAAAGTATGTTGGGCTCGCCGGGGAGCGTAAAGCGTGATTGCAATGCATAACTTATAATAGCCTGCCCTTTGCCTTTGAGCATTGCTGTTTGCCGAGTTTTTTTTGCATGTTTTGCCGTTTACACCATGCATATGTTTATCATAGAGGTTGATTTTTCTTAAAATTATTTGTAAGAAAGAATTTAGACTGGTAATGAATACAAATTTTAAAATCTTCATAAGCAAACGTGATGATCAATGTCAAATTGTCTTCTCGGTATAAGAAGAGGGTCTTTGTTCTACAGTGGTGCAGTTAATAGGCAGAATTATATACGTTTTTTTTTACTAATTTCTCACTCGCAGAAAATCTTAGCTTACATTTTCATTCAACATTTTTTCACGATTTGACAAGTCGTTGTTAAGTAGCATATATTTATATCCCTTTACGAAAAATGCCAACAATTTCAATGCCATTCTTTTGTTTGTTCTCAAGGCTTTTTATGAATATCGAAAAGAAAAAATACGTAATTTTTTGTTGAGATTGTGTCGAGTTTCGGTTTCGATGATTCCTTCGAGAAAGTTTTTTTTTCTCTTCAGTGAGTTGCTCCGTACAATGATGAGCGAGATTTTTTCCCTTTTTGCGGTGTTTTTTGTCGTAACACGGAAGGGTGGCTCCGTAGTAGATTGTTTTTCTGCTCGTTTGTAGTTTTTTCTTGTGCCTTAATTGAGATTTTGATTTAATAAAAAGGGATTCAATTTTTATTGGATTTTTGTGTTTTTGCCCTGTCACAAAAGTAGTAGGGCAACTTTATTGTTTTCAAACGTCGTAGCAATTTTTACTTTTACCGTAGAACAGAACCCCCAATTAGAGAATCGCTTAAAAAGACTTCAAACATGTTTCCTCAACAATTTTCCTCAAATGTTTTTCGCATAAGACGTACCCAATTTGCAACATGTGTACAATCTTTCATGTGTAAAATGTGGAAACTTCAAGAGATGAAAAAACACTTTTGAATTTCTTTGCCACTGTAAGTATAGTAACATGCTCTATATAATATTCTACTTTAAGGCCTACATAGTCCATATTTCCCTTACAAACAATAACAATGACAAAATTTCATAATAAATTAGTTCGCGACACAGGTAAACGTGTTGGTTCTCAGAGAGGCTGGCTTCTAAATTAATTAAAGTGAGAATTAGAGGCTTGTTCATAAGTGAACGAGAGGGAGAATGAGGAAGGGAGACGGGGAAATTAGGTTAATATGTCGTTTAGCTATTTTATATTAAGAGGGGAACTATGCGTTTGAATTTATAGCTTTTATGGGCAATAAAGGGCGATACAATACTGCTTGTAATCAAAGGGTGAAGTAAATGTCGTAAATGTAAATCAAGGGAGACGAAAAACACATTACGTATAGCTGATATAATGTTGTTACATAATTATATCACGGTGATATAATTACGCTCCTGGTGAAGATTGTGGGAAACGGCTGGATGAGAGCATCGCTGCATCGGTTATTTTGGTTTTCATTTCAGACAATGTATATGTCCAAAGTATGTATATCTACCACGCACTGGGCCCGCGTGGTAGATTACGGCCCATTCCCTCCACAGAGAGGAGGCCTTTGTCCCAGCAGTGGGAACATTTATAGGCTGATGATGATGATGATGATGATGGTGATATGTCCAAAGTGGATGCCTTTCAAGTGAAAAGCTGATGCTTATGACATAATTATGAGAAGTCACGAAGAAAACTACCTCTTTAGCAACTGGTTTACTTTTGAAGATACATACTTCATTTATACGAAATAACAATTATTGTCATTCCTTGACAGCAGTAAGCAATGTGTTCGATCATCACATCAGCCTATAATGTTCCCACTGCTGGGACATAGGGCCTCCTCTCTGTGAGAGGGAGTGGGCCATAATCCACCACGCGGGCCCAGTGCGGGTTGGTAGATGTCACATGTCTTCGAATTTTTGGTTCTAGGACATGCCGGTTTCCTCACGATGTTTTCCTTCAATGTTTTGAGAGCAGTGGTGATGAAATAAATTACACAAAGTAATGCGTCTGGCGGAGTTCGAACCCACGACCTACAACTCGTAAGTCGGGACCGATACCACTGGGCCACCACCGCTCCATACATGTGTTCGACACAGCAAACTAATAAGCTTAAAACATTAACAATTACCATTGCGAAAACATATTACAGCATGTAGATTTCGACCTTTATCAAAATAATGCAAAGAAGGTCGTTATAAAAATATTAAATCAAGATAATGTATTCTATTTTACGTAGTACTGTTTTTGTAAAGATATTGAATATTTGTAATAGAAGTACGTATCGCGATCGCGTATCCAACTTTGAATATAAAACCCTTACCCTTTCTAGGAATTTTATGGTCCACTGGGGCTGATAGATTTGCTGTACATAGTTTATATTGAACAGTGTTCTTTTACTTTTAAAAGATTACAGTATTACAATGGAATTACATTCTTTGTCTATTGTTTTAATTTTGTAACCCATAGTGTAAGTATGTACTTACACGTGCGAACAAAGCGTGCGAAGTATGTACTTCGCACGCTTTGTTAACGCAATGATAAACATAATCATAGGTATGTCGTGATGGCAAATTATAAAGATGTTTTGTTTTTTTTTTCTAATACTTTTATAAAAAATGAATACAATATAATAAGCTTTATTTTCTTACCGCAACATACATGAAATACAAAAAAAAAACTAGGGAAAACAAGATACACTAAGTAGGTATATTGTGGGTGACTGGTGCCTAAACTAGGCTTGCGGCGACGACTTCACCACACTGAACGAGATGGCTCTAGATGACTTGTATAGCTCTATCTCTTTCCCACAGTCGAACTACTCTCGCCTTAAGGCTGTATAGTACCTCAGTATAATCTTACTCGCTCGCACTTGCACGAACCACGCACTATTGCTTGCTCTTTGTTATAGCTGTCTACACGCAAATCTATTTATTTTACGGCGAAAAAAAAAGAAAATTAAGAAATATATATAACATAAGACCTGCTTTATAGTTAGTTCAGTTAGTATAAAAAGTTTCATGATCTAATTTTAAGTATTTCATGATTGCCAGCGGTTTATTGTTCAATTTAGAGGTAACTTTGGATTTTTTTTCTATCGAGAAAATTTTATAGAATCTCGTTTTCGCCAAACATTAATCCTCAACTTTACCATATATTTATTTCAAAATTAATGCTGCAGTATTTTCGACGTATCACAGGATTCTGCTAAGCCATTTGAGTAGTATGGGCTCTTAAAGATGGTAGGCCCCCAGGTTTACCCCTTTAGATTGTCATAATGATGTTTAAGCAGACAGTGTTTTTTTTAAATCCATTTTTAAAATCCACGGTGTCCTTCAATAGCCCTTTACGTTCCAGGGTCACGGTAATGGAATAAGTCCCGCGACCCAGGCAGGCTTTGGCCCTCTAGAGGGGGGCCCCGTCATCTTGCTGACGCTCTTTAAGGCGCGCGTGGAACACAACGCTCCGTCGACCCGGGCATGGTCCATGGCGAGTTGCCCATTACTCGCCGCGCCGCCCGCATGCCCGAGCAGACAGTGGTTGCGAAACATTTAACAATTCGAGATTTAATTTCTTTATCTGGTGTTAGTACGGTTAATGGTGTGTGGGGCTAAACGTAAATGAAAGGAAAACATAATAAATAATGTTTTTTAACTTTAAATCAAGAGTTAAAGTTGTAGTTTATAACGATACAGTTTCATCCATCAATCATATTTTTTTACATCAAAACAGGCAGAACTGCTGTCTGTGTGCAATGATTTTTTTATGGGGTGAGCAGAAAAGAATAAAATCATCTTTTACCTTAAGTGTTAATCTCCACGTTGCTGTGCCATTCTCATCCGTGTTTGGCCTCTAAGTGATCATTAGTCCACATGACCCCAAAGTAAAGTTAAGCAGTTTCGTTTGACTGGTGTAAGTTTAAAAGTGGCCTGATTAGTTAGCTGGGGACTTTGTGGCCTACGCTGTTATTAGGTCATAGGGGTGCGGGCCGGCTATTGTGAGAGGAGCATGTGTGTATAGTATATATGTAGCTATATATAGGATAGTAACACGTGTATGTGTGAAACGTGCGGGATAAAATATGATGACCAGATTTTTTTAGTGTGGCTGACATTGCTTGTAAAAAGAAAAATCGACGTTAACATTACTTTAAAACATTAGTTAAGAATAAGCATTGCATGAGCGACAGAATATATTTATATCTGAAGAAAATACATTTATATTAATTGAATTAAATATTGTCTTTTAAATACTTAGTTACATTTTAGAACCAACTTTGTTGATTTTAAAATGGCGCCAAAATCCTTGCCTCGTGTTCTTGGCTCCCTAAACGCTATCCAACGACCATCTTGTTAGTCTTGTTAGTACAAGCGTTAACTTATTCTAACATCCATTTCTGGTATCAAGATTATAATAACAAATTAAAACAAAAGAGGAGCGACAAAGTGAATTGTTAATCTTGAATTTAGCTTCGCATTCACAGTAAAGAGTGAGTGAATGAATGGTTCTCTAGAGACCGAACGAGTGAAGCCACTAAGTTTAATATTCCGTCGGCGGTCCTACGTTTTGTTTCTTTCTTTTGTTTCAATCGTAGCTGGTTTTTGGTGGAACATTTCGTGAGTTTTCATCAAACCTTCGTTTCGTGAAATTGTTGCTGTTGCTCGTTTAGTTTCGACAATAGTTTCGATTTTCCACACAGCTGGAGTCGGCTTGGCTTTTGATTGAGTTAAAGAATGGTTTGGTCCACAGTGGAAAATGTATTTTCATTCAATCAGTCTTCAGAAGAATTGTCCTGGACCTGTAACGAACTGGATTAAATTGTGGATTATTCTCAAAGCAAATACATACTCGTACCATAACTTATCATCACGTATACTACATACAGTTGGGTATTTTTGAGTCACATGTAACAGAGTCTGTGTTGCTAAGAAATTTATTTGCGCACTTTGTTTGACCTGAGAACCTAACCCAAAGCACGGGTTCGGTCACTAGACTTTAGACCAACGAGCCAGCCTAAATACTTATATCTAACAACAAACTAAAATATTTTAATACAAGGAAAACAGCAAAAAAAAAAAACAAACACATATTTCCTACCTCTTCTTCTTTCCCTAATTCCGCGATGTAATTACATTCATACACGTGACAACACAGCGGTTAATCCGTCACAGAATAAATTCGCGTCCAGAGTGAACAACGGCAATTTATTCCTCGCTAAGTAATTCGGCTCTCTCTGTTTTTCTTAATTAATCTGTCGCGTCTTCAATGTGTGCTCTGACAGGAGTGTTTATGTTATTATTATGTACCCTTGTTTATTAGATAAAGTGGTAAATGTTATTTTATTATTAAAAAGTCTGGGGAGGTACAATCTTCTGGTGAATTTCAGCCCCAAAGAGAGATTTTTTGAAAAAAAAAAAAAAAATTAATTTAGAAGTTGTAGTAAATGAAAGTTATCTCGCAAAAAGAAAATTCATGATGCGTACGTATTTATCGGGGAGCTAGTAGCGCCGTCTATCTGTTGCAAAAATACTTGGAACTACCGAAGAAAGTTGGATAAGAGTGACACAGGCTGGTTATTTGCAGAGGGTCGCAATGATTGACGTAGCGGCTGTATCTGTCGAGAAAATCTCTATATTCCGGCCTAATTCTGGGAATATTGATGAAGACCCACTATAAGATACTAAGATGACCAGTCCTGGAAAAGGCTACCCCGAAGCTACGCTAACCCTAGGACATGAAAAGAGCAAACCCCCACATTTATTTACTGGTACTTATATACCCAATCCTTGTACCGCCTACATAAAGAACAATCCGACGCCCACTGAGGCCGTGTCTAGAAAAAATACGTACGTTTTAAAGATGGACTGCCGCCCCGGCCGTCTCATAGAATTATTTCGAACCCATTTGATTTATGTAACAAGATTGTTTATTGCCTAAGTCTGATCTTATGAGAAATTCTTATCAAATTAAATTTTTATTCCTCCACTTAAATTCTTGCGTATTTGAATTTCTTTCTTCAGTGTTCAAAACAACATTTAGTTTGACTGTATTTTTTTGTGTATTTATTTCTGTGTAGAATTAGACATGTCTTGAATCTGCTTTTAAAATAATGATTAATTCAAACAACGGAAAGTTTGGACTTCTGTATATTTGATAACCATGTAACACGGTGATCAAACACAAGTTCATATTGTGTCGTAGGTAATTTGCCTGTGTAATACTAAACCAATCGAATCTCTCATATTAGTTCTCAGAGCAAACATATTGCAATGCTTACGTTCTAATTCGCCATTCCCCTCGAGGATTTCTAAGACAACTTACAATATATGCTCCTCACCCATCCTATGTACACGACCGACGATCGCTTTGAAGTCGGCAACATTAATAGAATATGAAATATACCGTATTCCTACCTATTCATGGTATATCGAGTGTTTCATGCAAATTGTGCCCTATCTACCGAGGACTGACAGACGGATGAGATGGGTTTTCTAAGGGACGTCCCTATTAAGTATGCTTACGAAATTGTGGTGTATTTTGAAAACATTTTAAAAGTGGAATATTATGGATTTGTTGGACGACATCTTGTTTACGTTTTGAATAAGTGATTTTGCTTTAGATGTAATATTGAAAAAGGTTTTTGGTGGAGCCATTAGGTGTTATTAATGTTTTATAGATTTTGCTTTTACTATGCAGAGTTTTTGGGTAGTAATGACCTACTAAGTGCTAAAGTGACCTCTGACAAAATTCGGTCAGAGGTCACTTTATCACTTAGTACCTTCTTTTAACGTGGTAAAATCATCGAATGAGTCCTCCCTAATTGCTAGACTCATATACTCATACTGACTAAAATCTACAGTATTCCTTCAATAGCCTTTTACGTTCACGGTTTCCTGTTTAAACAGTACCGAGAACCCGGCAGGAGTTTCTATGGGGTCACTTAGTACCTAATCCTTTGTTAACATTAACGTTGTATTTAACATTGAATTGTGTCAATAAAACTGAACATAAAGGCGCATCCCTCACCGGGAGCATTTACGCGTAATGTAACATTGTAGAATCGACTTTGAGCATTACATTACAATACTACCTCCCTGACTGCGAGCATTCGCGTACATTTAGTATAAATTTGATACAAGGTGCGCAATGTATTGCTCGGTTCTCCTCCTTCACTGATGTAAACTCGTTTTGTATCATTAGAAGGTGCGCATTTTGATGCTCGATTTTCCTCCCTTACTGATGAAATGCTCGAATCTGTAACGTTACGTTACAGGTAAATGCTGGCGGTGAGGTAGCGCCTTAACACGTTCAAGAGTCGTCTGTCTCTCTCTAATTTAGCGTTCACAAATTCATCTGGAACGAAGTTTTCCTTGCACTTGACAGTTACCGAACGTCTTTCCCTAAACCGTTCCTATAAAGAACATAGTACACATAAATTGTCGCAATTTACTGAGTCGACACTTAAGACCTACTTTGACCCATTTACTTAAGTTCACTCTTGTAAGTTGCGTAGGCTGTCGCGTTGGAGCTCATATTCATTACATTATTGGGATTGAGTTCAGCACATCAGCCCATAAATATTTAGTACAGAACAAGGCTTACTAATAGACTTGGTACATTATTTGAAAAGCCTATAATCACCTATTTTGTCAAACGAACTTAAGTGAAGTTAAGCTAAGTTTCCCCAAATATATTACTTACATATTTGAGGAAACTTTGGCGTTAATTTAATGCTTACTTAACCAAAAAAATTAACTTATGTTTTAGAGAAATAAGCCTCTTAAAAAAGGTCTATTTAACCCGCTTCGAAAAGGTTTAAAAATAAAAAGGTACGCTTCGAGAAAGAGGTCGGTGGATTATAGAGTAAAACCTCCCACAATATTGACATAATATTATTTTAAACAAATAATAGTTCAAAAAACGAACGATATTTCAAATCCCATATGCCGTGTTCTACATCTATTCTATATCGCACCTCCGATACAATAGGGTTACAACTCGAAAAACCTGGATTTTCAGAAAATCGAAAACAAACTCACGGATTTGTTAAGCAGTTTTAAAATTTTCCTGAAAAAAACCCAGAAAATTCCCAATTGTAACAGTATTTTAGATAGCTATTCGAATTTCTACTAACAAAATACAATATGACAAATGTAACAATTCTAATTATAGTAAAAATCAGGCAGTTCTTTAAACTTCTTTTAACTGAATAAGTATTCATATTGCTGTAGACTTCGAAACAAAATCAACTTTAATATTTACAAATTATATCACTTTATTGAAGAAATATAACTAAACTAAACTTAACTAGTTTAATTCAATCCTTAAGCAATAAACTGTAATAATTTGACTTGTAACTGTTCATTAGACAATTCGATGTAAGCAACAAAATTTTACCTGTCTGAAACACTGTTATATTTTATTTTGTAACACTAATTGAGGTCATTCTAGAGTAAAAATGCTTTAGTCATGTAGCGTTACAACAACATCTAGCGGCGAGTTTTAGAGTTACAGATGTAACCTTAATGGAGAAGATAGTTTATGAAATTTTAAGTATTTCTGTATCGTTAACTCAAAAATCGACTTTTTCGAGTTGTAACCCTATTTTATCGGAGGTGCGATTTGTAAAGCATGGAATTATTGAGTACTACATATTTACTTGTTTAGCTATTGGCTCAATTAAAGTTATATTCCGTTCGGAAACGCTGCCATACATGTTTGGTGTTTAAATAATCCTGTAAATTGAGTATTTGCTCGTAGCGTGTTGAATTACCATAATTGTGTGTTGTATTATGTGACGCGAGATCATTATGGATGTACATATTACACAAATATTTGTGAGGAAGGCTTCGTTAAACAATGAATTTAGTAGTATAGTAGATTTAGCTTATTAATTCGTAAGGACTATTTTTATTACAGTGGTTAAAGGGAAATACATTAATCATCTCAATTCATCTCGGCCATCTGCTGGACATACCTACCTAGGCTTTACTTAACCTGAAGTGGTTTATCTGGTAAACAGAAACAATATTTTTCTTTCGCCGCTTCATACAGACCAGCCTAGCTATAGAGTGACGCAGAAACTTTTTCATCTATCAGAGACAATCAAACGACTTCTACTTCTTCCTATCTTCGTGTCTTTGCGAAATAAACAAAACTTTCCTCTTTACAATATTAGCACAACACACACACGATGGAAAACTAACAGTCATAGACTGCCTAAATTCGCGTACCTTTGCCAACTTCAGGCTATAACACAGCAATTGCTACTTCCATACTTATTTCTTCCAAAGACCCGACTTCTTGTTTCAATATTGGTCGTTTGGGATCCTTTTTTTACGTCAACGATTGTAACAATTCTCCAGTACTTTTTTTGGGCCATTTATCTTGCTACCAACTGTTTAAGAGCAGTATCGAGCAATTTAAAGTTAGAATTTTGTTGTCTTTATTGTTTTTGTTTGTAGGTTTCATAACGAAGTGAGGTTACGCTTGTTTAGAGTTTTTATTTGAATGTGGATTATGTTCTTAGAGAGTAGAAGTCTAAACTTAGGTAGCAGTCTCCTGGGATATATTTTCAATTTTAGTACTACAATTCTAACAAGTAGCTTTGATTGAACGAACGTTTTTAAGATTCTGAAAATTTCGTGGTACCGTTAGTAAACACTAACCGTCTTACCACAAAAAGATAAACATCTATTGAACGCTTGTCTAAAAAGTGTTCAACAGAATGTTTAACTTTTTTAACACTTGTCTAAAAAAACTGATAACTGCAAAACGGCATTTGAGATTGATTTAAGGGTCGTTTTGCAGTTACACTTTACTTTTCACTTTTTTTTACTAAGACAGAGAATGACGACATAATAAATCTCAGAAATTCTAAAGAACAATACAGCATAATTTGTAGTATAGAATAACGATTAAAGGAGGATAAATACCTGATACTTGATCCAGAAACATTCTACGCTAATTGGCCCCCCAATCCCCAAAACGAAAAGCAACCAACGACACTACACGATCTTCATCATTAATTTTTGTCCCAAAACATTTGTGTCTCGACCAAACCAAACCGCTCGCTATACTTACCTCAAAGGACTCCAGTCGCTCGTAAAATATATTTTATGATAAGTTCCCAAACCTGACCACCTGTATACAAGGGTCGGCCGTAACTCGCCATTGGTCTTGAAGAATCGAGAATAGAACATTATTTTTTATTATAAGCTGAGCTAGATAGGCCAAAGTACTGCACACACACACTACGTTAGACCAGGGGTTCCCAACGTTGGTCGGACATTTACAAAATCCTTTTTTTTAATGTTTGATGGGTTTGCTCTTGACCTGAGTCTAGGTCAGGAGTGACTAAGACAAGGTCGACAATGGAGCGAGCTTACCCAGGAGAAGCCTGTTCACCAGTGACTGTTCACTCTAACTTTGAAGAGATTAGGGTTGTATGCGTTCGGAAACACAGACGCAGGCAGAGAGTTCCACTCCTTCGCTGTCCGCATTATAAAAGACGTTTGGAAACGCTTAGTGCGAATTGGTGGTATAGCAATGAGGTAAGGATTGTAATTTGCCGTGCGTGGGATGAGGTCGTGGAGTTCTTATGTTGGAGACCCATCTTTTTGCTGTCTTAGATAAAAGAGATTTTCGTTTCGTTCGATTTGAATTATCTTGAAGGTCATATATTCGTAATATATTCGCAACACCGTTCCCAATAGACGAGCTGTCAGCAATCTAACCTTAGAGGAACAAAGCCTGCCGGGGTCACGGGACTAACGAATTACCGTGACCACGGAACGTACGATTTAAACACGCTAAAAAAAAAAGAAAAAAAGGTTACCAGTGATGACGTATGGCGCCGAAACGTGGTCCTTTACTATAGGCCTCATTAGTAAGCTCAGTATAGTCCAACGAGCTATGGATATGCTCGGAGTCTCTCTGCGCGATCGACTCAGAAATGAGGAGATTCGTAGACTAACCAAAGTTACCGACATAGCCAAACTAATTAGCTAGTTGAAATGGCAGAGGGCAGGCCATATACCACGCAGAACTGATGGCCGATGGGGCCGTAAAGTTCTCGAATGGAGACCACGCATCGGCAAGCGCAGCGTTGGACGTCCACCCTCAAGGTGGGCAGACGATCTTATGAAGGCCACAGGGTCACGCTGGATGCAGGCCGCTTACAACCGGTCCTATTGGAAGTCTAAAGGGGAGGCCTATGTTCAGCAGTGGACGTCTTACGGCTGATACCTATGATGATGATGATGACTACTTTCATTTCGTTTTCAGCTGTTGTCTCGGTAGATCGCGGTAAATGTATCATTTCACATTTCCGAACCCACTCAATACTGCCCGACAGTTTGAGAAACACTGCCCTAGACTGTATAGCTAGTGTTGTAGTATAGCGGGATACTTTAGCCCCGGGATCCGGGATATTGTTGAACACTTCAGCGGGATCCTCTCGGTCGTTAGCCGGGACTGTCGGTAGATAATAGCGAAGGCGCTGTCCCGGGGTGCCGGCTTTGTTGCTGGATTTTTGTGCCGTTGTGTAATTAGGTTCTTTCGAGGGTGTAATGCTTAGATGCATTATGGTAAATAAAGTGAAGTTAAGGTTTCACTATGAGACAAAGAGGATATAGGGCATAAACAGTAAATGTAGTCTCGAAATTCCATCCGCGAATTGATAAAAAAATTAAATCTTTGTTTTCCGGAGTCTTTTCATCTTCTAGTCTAATTTAAATTATATATTTTCAGGAGAGGCAATGATTATAAATTGGAATTGCTTCTTAAACCTTTTCGATGACGGCAACGCAATATCATTCTGTCTTTATTATTGAAAATAGTCAATTTTCTCTGGACAATAAAACTTAATAGACCACTCTAGATTTCTTTATGTTGATGATGTATTTCAACATAAAATATATGGCCCAAGCTTTTTTACATGAAATGTAATATTGTATTTAATGTAGCATTAAAGAAATATATGGTCGATTAACCGATTTGTTTGTTGATATTTTGGACTTACAACGAAAGTTATCGAATAATATTTCCATCTTAAAAATTTCAGCAGTAATAGTCTTTATTTTCTATGATCTAAGAGTTATGCACACCACGTTACTAAAACGACAACAAATTACTCTGTTTGATAAAAGCGCGCCGTCGACGCGCGTTTAAAAAACGTGGTGTGCATAGGCCCTAAGGTTTACGTTGTTGCATTTTTGATATTTTAAATCGTAGAACCGATCCTTTGGTCGATTGGAAAAAATCTTGATTTTGTATGAAGATATATTTGCTAATACGTGGAGGAAAAGAACAACGACCTGCAGATAGATATGAAAGTCGTTTTCATATATATAATATGTAGATGCATACATAGGTAGGTATAAACTTTCAAATAAGTGCAGTTGTTTCGTTTAAGCAGGAAACGTATTGAAGTGTGAACAGTTTGGAATCGTGCAAATCGGTATAACATAGTAGTGAATATGTCGTTGTGAGTATTGAATCGAAGAGGAGAGAAACTTTGGAATTGTTCGCGTGCATGAGTTATCAAACAGCATTCATATTTGCATATAGTTTCAGATGATGATTTGAATTTTGACACTAGACGTAGGTATGATATGTGAATACTGTGTGAAATTCAATTGTATTTTGTGGAAGCATTCGCCCTGTTAAAGTGGTTTATGTTAGACGTTGACAGACGGGTGTAAATTTCTGAAAAATAAGGTGTTAATCTGAGGAGTGAAATCTATATCTAAACCAATAATATAATAAAATTTTTAAGTAAGTGTGTGAGTTTGTTTGTTGGTGGTAATGTCAGGAACAACTAAACCGATTTTGAAAATCATTCACAAGCAGAAAGCAACATTATTCTTGCAACTATGACGTTTCTCATGGCACCAAATTCGAAGAACAGATCTGGTTTCATAAAATTTACGACAATAACAAAAATTGAAATCCTTTTTTGGCTGAAACGGAGTCTAATTCATAGAACACAGCGAATATTATTACACATCGAAGGATGCTAATAAAATATAGCCACAGTAATAATTTTTGACGTACACAAAAAAAATGTAATGTTAAAATTATTCATTGAAGCATTTTATTCGTAGCACAATGAGGGTAGTAAAATAAAGGAATATAATAATGTGGCGCACATCGTCATAATGTAAGGTTTATATTACCGTTTACTTCGCCACGTGCATTTTATGACGGTGACGGTGAGGTATTATAATAGGGTTGCCAGACTGAGCAAAAGGGACATATAATGTCATAATGGTACCCGCAGTGTGTGATGGAATTTCCGATTAGATTCGTTTCCTTTCAAATGTCGAACTTACTATACGAACTGTTTTTATTACACAACACTTAAAATGTTAAACGTTTGGCCTTTTAGCTTAAGATACAGGCACGGGACAGATAAGGTCTAATAATTTTTTGCTGTCCGATCTGTTACGGTCCAATAAATATTTATTTTCTTTAAATTCTTCTGCATACTTCTAGAGCTTCCAGCACACCATGTAATTTAAGTTGTGCATGCGTTATCTGGCTGTATTATATTGTGTAATATAATGTTATTGTAAGCCAAGCAAATACTATGCACCACGGTAAGAAAGAAACAGTGAAGGCGCCATATTATGACGTCATGTACGATTTTCTTACGCTTGGGCACTCATAAATAATCAAAAATCACACGAAAATGACGTTATCAAGATAATAGCGACAATCAATATTATTGAAAATCAATTTGCACGATGTGTTTTTTGCTATACGTAATTTTCAATTGATTTAATATTTATCGTGGTCGCTTAAGTTTATCAATATTTATTTTTTTGCGATACGAAAATTCAATCATCTTACTGTTGGGAAATTTCTACCTCATAGCTTTTCACTTCTTCCTATATAAGTACGGTAATTTCCGAAAAAAAAAACATCAAAACTTGCCATTTAAAATCACTCGTTTGACAACCATACCCTCCGTCATATTATATTACCAATAGAGACACGAGATGACACAATTTTGGCACAAAATAATAATTTTTACCGCGTCTACGAGATTTCCTTATTGTTTATGGTTCAAAGTTGGTTGTTTGTCCCTGGCTCGTTCCAACGAGTAGATAGGGTAGAATTCAATTTATTTGGTGTTGCCAGAGAAAAATTGCTTGGTTTATGGCTTTTGTGTGCTAGATTACCTTGTAGTGTTTGAAAGAGAAACAATTGTTTTGTAATAATAACAGTTTTTTGGTAGACAAAATAGGTTGTGAATTTGTGAGTTTTTTTTTTTGGCCACATTTTGTTTATTGTCAACATTTTGGTTCTTTAATAATAATGGTCACCATTTAATTAAAACTTTTATTTTAAATAAAAAAACCCCAGAAATTATCACTATTCAAGTTGGTTGAAAATTGATTTATTTATTTATTCTATTGATTAATTATAAAAATAAAATGACCTGCATCGATTGAATACGTATCCATTATTTTTTCAAGACTAAGCCCCCATTCGCACGAGCTCTTTTACATGAGAATGCATTTGTTCTATTTCCGGCGCTTTTTTAACGCCCAGAATAAAACGCTTGTGCGAATGGGCGCTAACTGACGGACTAATTAGTTCACAATTAATTGATGCTGTTAACATGATTCTAACATAATATACAAACAATAATGGTTGATGTGTCGAACTATTTGCGGAATTGAGCAGCCAAATTGGCGATAAATTATTGTCTCATCCTTTTATTCCAATAACTAGTAATATCTTCGTAATAATAACAGAGAATAGAACGCATCGATATAAAAAAGCTTTTCTCGGTGTTATGTAACAAAAGGTTTCAATTAATCCCGTATTCCATAATCCCGGTCCCGGAATTTTCTAGATATTGGCGGGATTTTTTTCTGCTATCTGATCCTATTCCGAATTTTTATGGGCTCCAAACTGGTATGGAAGGGTACATATTTTTTATTAAAACAAATATTTTAGAAGATTTTATGATTTTTGGAACCCTTCACACATTGATGTTTGCCGATAATACTGGATAAACCACATACATACATTTACGAGGACATGCCTTTTCCATAATGGGGGTGTAGGCAGAAAAATAGAATGATTATAATACGATTTTCTTTTTTTTCTATCTCGTATCGTTTTCAAATAAATTTCAGAAAGGGTTTTACTTCTGGTATAAGTATTTGCTTTGAACAATGATTTTTACTGATTTCAATCAATAGATTCTTTATTTCCAAGCAACTTAGACACAGACACAAAATTAATAAAATAATATTACTTAATAATAAATCGTTATGTAATTATTATACGATTTTACAAAAACATTCTACTTGCTACGTATGCATTCCTTCGCGAAATCGTCAAAAAACGACACCCTGCGTCATTTGTATCTATCTGGAAAGTTCCAACGTGTCAATCCTACAAGAACTAGACATAAAGACAAGGCTCTCTACTATCTGCCTACGAAGGATTCTTGAATACTTTGGCCACATTGCCAGGAAGAAGGACGATAACCTAGACAGGTTAATAGTCATTGTCAAGGTGGAAGGCAAAAGACCACGTGGTAGAAGCCCGACACGTTGGACTGACCAGATCCGCACCGCTCTTGACACAACGGTCCACAAAGCTCTGCACTCGGCGGCGGGTACACTACGATAATACGAAAAACTTTATTCCGAAATTCATAAATACGAATTTCAAAATACCGATTTTCATAATTCCGAATGGTTCAAAATTCCTAATATAACAACTCCGATTGATCATTATTCCTATTTTCATAATTCCGAAATTTCAATATTCCTAACGTTTATAATTACTATTTTGAAAATACCGAGTTTCAATAGACCGAATATCAAAAATTCCGAATTAATAATTTTCCGAAACATCAAAAACACGAATTCCGATGGCTAAAATTCCGATTATTAAAGTCCCGAATAATTAGGATTCCGAAAATTTGATCGCTTATCAGAGAAAAGTATGCTTTTAAAACGCCTAGTCAAAATGCCTCTTAACTTTTCTATAAAATAATAAAATTTCTTTTGAATAAGAATATTTTGAATTATAATAATTTGTTTTATAAAAAAAAACTTTTTTTTTAATAATTAAAATAATTTATTTTTGAGTTACGTATTTTCATTCATAATATTACAAAAAATCCCTGTGAGAAGAACGAAAGCTGTCCGAGTCGGGGTGCCCCAAGACACAATTTGCTCGCTATCGCATCCTGAATTCCTGAGTTATATTACCATTAAGGTGGTTCAACGGAGCGCTTTGCGGGGCTCCTATTTCTGTTAGCAAGGTTTAAAGCCAAGGTTTAACCTAACTCGAACCTAACCTGTCCGAGTCGGGGTGCCCCCAGTCCCGAGCTCGCTTCACTCGCTCTTGCATCCTTGGTCAATTTGTTGACTACCACCTACCAAAGTAGATCGACGGAACCCCGCTTCGCGGGACTCCTATTTCTCTGTGCAAGGTATAAAGTAACCTAACACGAAGGGGATGGCGGGGTCTGAAAGACCCCGCCATCCCCTTCGAACCTAACCTGTCCGAGTCGGGGTGCCCCCAGTCTCGAGCTCGCTTCGCTCGCTCTTGCATCCTTGGTCAATTTGTTGACTACCACCTACCAAGGTAGATTGCAGCTCACAATTTAGGACCCATTAATATTAGTAGTCATTTTTACCCGTGGTGCAAGGCAACTGGGCTTCTCCCAGTTGTAATGTCCCTTTGTGCCTATTGGCCTTGCTTTGTTCTGTCTCCTGCTTGCATGGAGGGAAGTGGAAACATATTTTTCCTACTCCTCCACTATTCTTTTCTGATTAATTTCGTGCAGGATCCAAGACAGGTAAATTCATTCTCCGGGACACGTCGAGCTTCATTGTCTTGGCGCTTTTCTGGTGGTTGCCACTGTTGATTCTGGCTCTCAGGAGTTGCAGTGGTTTTGGAATAGTGTGGTGGGTTTGTCCCAAAAAAAAAAAAGTCCAGAGGATACGCCTCGCCACTCCGCGCCTACACAGGCTTAAATAACTCTCTAGGAGTACGGTAGACAAAACTACGTAGAGCCGGTTTTCAGCAATTCGTTTCTGGCACTGACTTTGTAGAATGAGAAACGAAATTCCGATTTTCAATATTCCGAAAAAATCAGTTTATTCGGAATATTGAAAATCGGAATTTCGTTTTTCGGAATGAGAACTCATCGGGCATTACATTTTTCGAATATGTGAAAATCGGAAAACTAAGAAATCGGATATACGACTTTCGGTTAAATAAATTTCGTGATTCTTAATAATAGATATTGTAATTTTTAGGTATTATGATATTCGGAGTTTTGAAAATCGGAATATCGAAATTCGGAATAAAATATTTCGGAGTATTTGGGTGTTCCCCTCGGCGGCAGATCGGGACAGATGGCGTCGAGTAGTGCGCAACAAACTGCTGCAGCAAGGAGGTGGTCACGACCCTCAGCATTGAGGAAACCGACCCGAGGAGGAGGAGGAAATCACCATCTCATAAGCAACTATATCATTAGCAGTATTAAAATAACTATCCTTCATTTCGTGGTATAAAGGCGTATGAATAAATTGTCCAGCTATGCTATGGTGTCCGTGAGCGATGGCTTTATAAACTGTCACCGGTTGATATATTTTATAATCCCGCCATGTTTTATTTGCGCCATACATCACTTGTTTGTGTGACCTCTTTGTTAAACCGTGTTAAAGTTATTGGCGCTGAAAGTTTTGGGAAAATAACCGTGTGATGCATATTATAAGGTAAAAAGTTTTCCCGAAAAATATTTTAAACTGAGTAATTAGTGGATATTCTAATTAAATTATTATAAATGATGTTTGTTTGTGTGATACGCGTTAACGTTAAGAAAAAAAAATATTTCGATATTACATACAGATAGAGTATTATCTTTTTTTTCGTGGTAATTCATCAATGGAGTCCTCACTCCCAGAGCAGGGCAGCACCAATTGTCAGACTTGTACTGTCTAAAATCCACGGTATTCTTCAATAGCCCTTAACGTTCCGGGGCCACGGTTATTCGTTAGTCCCGCGACCCCGGACAGAGCGTGGCCTGGGTTAGGACATGACGTAGGGGTTGTTTTTGGTGCTTGTTTATAGATATTTTCTCTTTGTGTCTGTAACCAAAGTTCCAGTGCCTAAGCCTTTTAACTTAAATCTATAATGGTAAAAGTTATTTTCATTAGTATTAATATTCTTTACTGCTCTTGAAGTAATGAAACTTCTTTCAAGGACTTACCTTTAAAGTCTAGTCAACTAATATTGGAAATGGGATGCCCTAGCGACCGGTAATTCGATAGTTATAACCTACTTACACTATTTATGGCATCTTCTTAGGTGAACTTTAAAAAAAAAAAATGACCAGTAATGGTCAAATTGAAATAAATGCTTTAAGTTTGAGCCCATTTCAAAATTAAATGTTTTGTTATAATATTGATAAAAAGGCTCTTTTCACCGGTATTTTATGCAGACGTATTCAAGTCGAAATTAAAATGAATGGATCGTAGCAGGTTGTATCTGTAGTTTCTGAATATCCCCATTTGAAAGAGGCGTGAGTTTATGTGTTTATGTGTATAGATTCAGTTTCAAAATAGTAATCGACGATGTCGAAGCCTAAAATAAATGTCTAGCTAGTGTGACCTAGACACTGTCAGTCTCGCCTTCGCTTTTCTAACTGGTTGATATTTTTACCGCATCATGATATTGTTACGAGCTGGGTAGGGGATACATTAATTTACACCAAATAATTTACCAAATAATCTTTAATGACATACAAGTAACTAATTACAACAAGCATTTAACACTACTCACACGTAAAAGTCACTTAGAGATCGCTTCGAGTTCACTTCGATTTGCCTCGATCGTAGTCAAAACCAGACTGACTTAGGTCGCCGTTCGCCGCCCTATTTATTCCCCGGCCGGACCCACTAGATGTTTCTATAAGATGGACGAATGTTCTGGAAACATCCATGGACTTCTACACAGACCCAAACCTTCTGGAACATTCTAGAACCATCTCGAAACATATAGATCAGGGTAGAATTTTTCTAGAAACTCCCAGACCAATCTTCAGTAGAATAGTCGAGAACCTTGTGGAACCTTCGAGAAGCCTGTAGATTGGTCTCGCAATACGATTGACGTAACAATATACTCAAACAGAAGAAGCAAAATAAAAATAGAAGACACTTTGTTTTCTAAATAGTTACAAAGGCAAAGGGCCGGTCGGAGAAAGTAGTATATTATTAAAATGTATACGGCAGGGTTAGCGCAGTGGCTGTGCTGACTGCTGCACAGCGTGCCGCGGGTTCGATTCCCGCACGGAACTAATATTTGTATGACCTATAACAGTAGTTGTTTCGGGTCTGGGTGTTTGTGTATGTGAGTTTCTATGTTTGTACTGCATCACAACACAGGAGATATTCCTAGTGTGGGGCAACGTTAAAAAAATATGTATTCATTTTAATATTTTTTAAAAAATAAATTGGCAATTGAAAAAAAATAAAATATCTATGAACTGTACTACTGTACAGAAATGACGGAAAACAAAGTCTGGTTTGTCGGTTTGGTATCCTTTTGTGATGATGTGATGTTTCGGAAATAACAACGGTTCGGTTCGGTTCTCATAGGTAGGTTCTCAATTTCTCATATTCGTTAACGAAACCATTATCATGAGATTTTTTTTGCGAAGGAACAGACTTCTCTTAAAAATATATTCAGTCCAATTTCATCCAAATCTAAATTATATTCAGTTCAAATCCAGTTTTTGTCTCGACCCTCACGAACGGAAACTAAAGCTTTCCCGAACAAATATGGAAATGAATTTAGGTAAGTTCAACTTTTCACAACGCAGTTTACATATGAATTTGATTCGAACTCTGAACATCCTTTGTTGAATGTGCCGTGAAGGTACTTGTGATTTGTAGTAAGTATTTACCAACTCACTTTATTTGGTTTGATTTGAAAGATTTCGATGGAGAGTCTAGAATCTTAATGGTACAATAATTTCTTATATTGAGTGTTTATAGAATTATGTTGAGTCAAACATTTTTTTATGTATAATGGGTCTGCTCTTGACCTTAGTCTAGGTCAGGAGTGACTAAGACAAGATCGACAATGGAGATCTTGGGCACACTCTCCGAACTAAAATCTATAGAAGACCGACAGGCAGGCAACTTTGCGGCGATGAGTCAAGCTATGGAGCTTGGCATTCACCAATTTTACGTCGCCGTCGCCACAATACATTATTTATCAAAACTCTATTCACAAATTAGTACATAGGCTCTAATCAATCTATAAACAGACTCCGTACCCAGGTAGGCCGAAGCAAAGAAAATCTGCTCAGGTGGAATTTCATTGATAACTCTGCTCTGGAGTGTAAGTGTGGTGCTGCTCCACAAACGGCGAGGCACTTATTATTATCGTGCCCTGCGTGTCCTGCCGACTGTTCGTTACAGGAGCTGATGGCAGCGAGAACAGCAGAAAGATTTATTCTTACCCAAAATGCATGTCACTTTTGAGAAAAAAAGTTCAATATTGTCTAATAAACCGCTTCTAGTAGAAGCACGTTGTCTAAATCTGTTCTTGGTGCTGTATTAGGTATACAGCACCAAGAACAGATTATATACAGAGTATCATTTTGATACGATTTATGAACGAATAAAAATCATATGCTCGAAAATAACGACTAAGTACCTACTCGAATCATTGAGCCCCTCACTCGATTGATCTTTGAATGTCAAAACAAAGATACACTAAAGTTTTAATTTGTCTACCTCCATAGTATTTATCGAGTTTAGGATTTTTTTACTTTTCGTAGTGATCATATAGTAAAACCTATTTCTTCAAGAAAATACGCTTTCCCCTCACAATATCAACCTATAAAACACAAATCTCTTTCGCAAACATTGGCAACTCAAATTAATAAAGTCGAGGCTGAATAAAGGGCTTCGCGACCAGACAGTATTGTCTCAAGCATAAATAATCTCTGAACAACTATTTTCAATTTAAAAACATTGTAAGCCACCCCACTGGGGGGGAGAGAGGGGGCTGATGGAATCGATCGCGACACAATAGCTCTTACTGTGGTGAGATGCTAAGGGGACGTTGGAACTCATTGGGCCTGCGTGGCTGCTGGGAAGTGCTGGGATATTGTGGGCCAATTTGGTTTACAAGTGGAGAGAATGTTAGCGAATTTGAATATCCTTGTACAATCATGTACGTAGATACTTTATTGCTGAAAAGCAGTGTGAATGGAATATAGTATTTGAATTGTTTGTGACAAAGGTAGTAGCGATTTTTTTTACGTATGAGAGGACCGTTTTAATTATAAAAATATGGTCTCACCACTACGTGAATTCAGACTTAACATTATAATTTCTTAAATAAAAAAACTCAATGCAAGCCAAAGTTATTTTTTTTACTTTGTTTAAAAAAAATATGTTATACGTAGAACTTATAATAGAAAAACTCTGTTGAAAAAATACTAAGGAAACTATTTTGTTTTTTCTGTAAAAATATTTCAATGCAAAAAAAAAATATTTTGAAATCTGCTAGCAATAACGCTACTGTTATTTCTATAATTCATTCTTCAAACATGAATATTGACTTACTATACACATTTCGAAAAACCATTAAAAATTCTTATTAACCTGCCACAAGTAAAGCGTTATTAACATCATTCTAATCATAAACACGAATGCCTGCAATATAAAACTAAACTGCTACTAAAAGCCAGGCAGGAAATTACAAAGCTGAACCTTATCAAACTCCATTATTATGCACGAAAGTGTAAAATGAACGGCCGCGATAGCAAAAAGGAAACTGCAAGGACTTGTTTATGCGACATGACACAGCAATCCGATGCACTGCAGTGCAAATAAATAGACCCAGCCGAGATATGCACTGCTAAATAAATCCAAGGCTCAGAAATGCAGCGACTGCTAACCTGTATAAATAAATAATTCATTTGTGGAAGGCATGCATCTTGCATGACATGCTTTTGTTTATATAATATGCCTTGTTTATATAATATGTCTGGCTCCGATGTCTCGGCTTGTTTATAAGATGGTGTAGGTGAATAATTGTGTGTGATTTCAACGGTTGGAGTGTTAATGGTTGATAGGAGGTGATGTAGTGGTTTTCGTTGTATTGGTTCTTCTTGGTTTAATATTATGAATTTTCATAATTCTTCGTCATTTAAGAAGAAAGATGTAGAGACACCATCTCAATATTAACATTATAAATAAGAATAATATTCTAGTAGTCAGTATTATATTATAACGTTGCAAGGTACGGACAAGAGACAAGATAAATAGAGAAAAGTAAATATTTCCCATGTCGCTGCATAAAAAGACTAAGAAGTTTTCATATTCAAAATGAATTCCTTTTGCGCTTTCGTTCCGCATCGCGCTTTATTAAAATGCATGCAAAAACACAGGAACACAATAACGTTTCTTCGCTTAATTAAAATCGTGAACCAGGAAAAACGGCAAAAAGGGGTTTCCTGTCAAGTCTAAGCCAATTCCTTTTACCTGAACGTCGGAACTTTAATAAATTAGGGCTGAATCGTGTAAAATCGCAAGTAACCGTGACGAGCCACCCTCGGGGGTAATCACGACTTCGTTGTTAAAGACTTCATTGAATTATTTTTTAAGTTTTGAAAAGTGTTTGTTTTTATGTAGGTGAGTTTTTTTGGTAAAATGTGTAATCATTTTGTTTTTAGCGCTGGCAGGTTTTTAACAACCCATCGAGGCTTTTTATTAAGATTCAGGGCTAGGATAAGATATATCTACATTACAAAAAAAAATATAATCAACTTTGAGGCATCAATTTCAATTTTTTTTTTAAACCATAATGTTTTTATTTCAACTATAAACGAGTGTTATTTATGTACATTAAAAAACTAAATTAACAAACCTAATAATAATTACTACAACTAACAAAGAGCATCAAAAAATTTATTCAAAAATTCGCGTGACCAGAAGGCTGGCCTATTTCTTGGTCAAAGAATTAGCATTGCCATCCAACGTGGCAATGCTGCCAGCGTTCTGGGCACTTATCCCGTTGACAGCGCTGTGGATGAATTTTTTGATGCTCTTTGTTAGTTGTAGTAATTATTATTTCAATATTAAAATAACATGCTGAACATTAATTTTCAAGCAACCGAAGCTATACTTTACTGTTACTATTTCATCACTAAAACATTCAACTCTCCGCTTACCCAGACATTTAAACCCAAATCATTTCAAGACACCATCTGTCCGTTTTAACACCACCAAAGCCTAATGTCCATCAACGCTCGCTCCAACGCCTACGCAAGATCACCTGCGAGATACGACGAAAAGGACCAAAGGGTCGTATCTCAAGATACGACCTACGAAATATTCCCCGAAAAAATTTTCCCCTCTTATCCGAAACACCGTCTTTTGTCGACTCTGCTCTTATAAAGGGCCTTTGGTTCAACAAATATGTATATTTATATGTAGGTAGGTATAGGGAAGTGATTCTGTATGCTTGCCTGGCAATTGGGTTGAGGCGATGCATAATTTTATTGTGTGTACGTATTTTGAGCGGCTTTTGTTAAAGGGATGTTGGTATGTGTTTGATGTCAGCGCTTGTTGTTAAGCAAGGACGAATTAATGTTTTGGCTTTTCCTTGTGTTTGATGGTATGGTAAGACAGCGGTTATGTATTATTAAGGTTTATCTCCTAGTAAGAAAACAAAACTTTTATTTGATTACTTTGATAGCAGTTTTTAAACAACTTTGTTAAGTTTGTCGTCTTACAATATTGGGTTGTGGAGGTCAAATAGGGCATGATATGATATGCAGTATTAATACCAGCTGCACAGAATGGGAGACAATTCTATCATAACTAGGTTAGTTGCTGTTTAGATTTTGATATCTTGACAAGTCTATGACATCAATAATGCCAAAAAATGGATTTTCGAGGTAAATCATGAGTGACTAAAAGCCTGTTTAAACACGGCACAGATCTCTTGATTATACCCACAAACGGCTATGCAAAGCGGAATCGAAAGGAACGGAAGGTCGAGCTGGGTAGCTCTAATTACTCTCGATCGAATTAGAAAGGGATTCGCCCTGCATAATAACCTCCTATACGTGTATGTATAATTCTATAGGTATGTTGGATGAAATTATAGCTTAATTGTCGCCAGTGTATACAGTCTTTGCTGTATGAAATTAGATGTAGGTAGATAGTTAGTTAGGAATAAATGTGATTATGAAGCAGCCGACGTCTCTGGACCTCTAGTGCTACAAAACAACTACTATTGTGTAAAAATACTATCAGTAGATATACGGGGTATATGCCTTGTTTATTATACGTTTTGGGTTTCCAATATTTCGGAACAGTTGCAAGTGTCATGATGACGGATGAATTTGACATGGTAAATATCCCGGTTGTAGTTCTATGACATATGAATGATTGTGCATTCACTTTAAAAACATAAAATAGGTTGTAATGTTTAGGGAACTGTAATTTTTATCTAGTTTTGTTATACTGGAGGTCCAGAGAAGTTCACTGTTTCATAATCAGTGTATTAGTTGAGAAGCACTTTGTTATCATCAGCCATGTATTGTCAGCCTGTAAAATTCTCACTACAGGAATACTCATCATGCAGGCCCATTGTGGATTGGCGTACCTATGTTGATATTCAATTTATTAGGGTGTTTACTGACACTATTTTGTGAGCATAAAGACGGTCTAACCGCGCATCTATATCGCAGTTTAAATTCTTCTTTAGCCCGAATAGATGTAAATGAGGTTCAACTAAAAAAGGTTCGATATCTTTATTATACTTACACAATAGCCAAGACTTGGCCTTTTGACTGTCCTATAATATCGGCCAAGTTAGTGATTCTTCATTATTTAGCATTGACGTCTCTTGCTTGTTCGATGGGAAGTTTATTTAAAGAAGTCGTATTCTTGCTGAAAGTTTGGTTATTTTAAGCGATCTATTCAGTGAACTGGCTGCTTTTGTAACAGAAGTTTTAAAACTGTTTCTTATTTCTTTTGAATTGATTCCGAAACATTTATATCAATGCTTTCTTTGTCTTGGTTTAATTTTGAATAACATTTATAAAATTGTTATTAATCTTGAATACGCAACTAAAATGTTTACTAAATTACAAGTAATTTACCTGGCGTGAAATACCTATTCATAGCCTTTTGTTATTAGAGCCCCAATAGAGACAGTGCAATAAAAACATCAAAAACAAACAATAAAGACGAAAACATTATCACAAGGACAAAGACACACGCCCAGCCGCGACAGAAGTGAGGTTAAGTACGAATATTGCTTTCGTCGCCAGAAAACTTCACGAAACATAAATAAATACTTCCCCCAACTTACATCGGAGACAAGTGCCGGCGATTTCCTTGAAGACAAACACTACACGATAAATCTCGGCCACTTCAACTCGCAAATTCGTCCCCCGAAAAATATTTTCCCGCCCGCCGCCATTTTGGCAGTTATTGGTCATAAAATGTCCCGTGTCTATGGTCGTACGTCTGAGGTAAACGGGCAAAGGTCTTTCATGTTACGGCCTATGTTATTTTTTATTACTCTGTGAGTAGGATATTGCTGTTAATGTGTGTTTTGTTTTTGGTTTACTACGAATGGATTTGACATGAATAAAGGTTGTGATGTTATATTGAACCGGGGTGAAAGGTTCCTTCTTACGTTTCGTATTTTTAGAGTAGACCTTTTTGGATATGTCTTTCAAATGTGACAGCAGTCAATTCTTTCAAGAATCATTTTTATATCTTTTTTCTTTCACTTTTATCAAAAGGTATATTTCTGTACCTATATTTACATCACAATAAGGTCGGCTTTGTACCTATCGAAAAAACCGGCATTGAAAAAATGAGGTATTAATTCCAAATTATCAATTAAAATCTTACTACTTTTGTAAATGCGAAAAGGTATATGCTTGTTATTATTTCACACTAAAAATTATTCATATTTTTATTAATAGTTTCTTGAAAATGTCTCAAGGAAATACGGTGGAATACTGGAACGGAACGTACAATTTAAGAAAAAAAATGATGTTTTAGTCAGTACAAGTGTGATAGTTTATTTATTTATTTATTATTTATTAAAACTTCATGCACAAATATGTACAAAGGCGGACTTAATGCCATAGGCATTCTCTACCAGTCTACCTTAGGGTGATGCAGAGAAAAGAACAAGTAGGTGCAGCAAGAAAATTACATTTGATATTAACAAATAAAATAATAAAATACATACTTAAATACATACATACAAAGTTTATAATAAAATAAATAAAAAAAAAACAAAATAAAGTGAGGAGAAACAAAAACATAGATGGGGAAACTCATATACCAATGTAATGCTAAGCCGAATCCACTAACTCCCTGAGTAAATGTTCACGAACTTTACTCTTAAAAGTGAACCGATTTGTTACCGTCCTGATATTCAGAGGGAGCGCATTCCAAAGAAAGACTGCCTGTACCAAAAATGAGGATTTTAGGAATCCAGAGCGGTGAGAGGGACAACGTAGGAGACGATTATGGGAAGATCGAAGATTTTTGGTGTGCGCAGAGCATAAGTACTGGAAATGACAAGTCAAGTAAGTAGGAGAGGTGGGTTTCTCCAGTAGAGAAAACAAAGTCATCAAAGCCCTTAATGCTCTGCGCTGCCGGATGGGTAACCATTTTAAGAGAGATCGATATGCGGATACATGATCATACTTACGGAGATTGAAAACGAATCGAATGCAGTTATTCAGAAGTCGGTCAAGTTTATTGAGGAGATCTGCATTCAGGTCATAGTAACACACATCACAATAGTCAATTATGGGGAAAATTAGGGATTGAACAAGCATTGCCTTTACGCGAGATGGGAGAAGATTTTTCATTCGATAAAGCGACCGCAGCGTTCCGGTTACCCTTTGACTCACAACCGCGACCTGCTTTCGCCAGTCAAGGCAAGTGTCAACATGCAACCCCAGATCCTTAACGTCGGAACCAAATGGAATGACTGTCCCGTCGAAGGTAATGGGTGGCACCACGATATTATTCAGCCGTCGCAAGCTGTGGGGGCTCCCTATAACGATAGCCTGACATTTACTTGGGTTAACCGCCACCCCAAAACGATCTGACCAGTTTTTAATGATTCTAAGATCCCGGTTTAAGTCCTCGATAGCATCAGATATGCTGTCAACACCTGCCTGACAGTAAAGCTGTAAGTCGTCAGCGTAAAGATGATACGCACACTGAAGCTCAGTAGTTATGAGATCTATAAAAATAGAGAACAGAAGTGGAGATAAAATACCGCCTTGAGGGACGCCAGTTTCAAGCTCACGCCAGCTAGAAGAAGAATCACCAGCCGTAACTAATTGCTGACGCCCTCGAAGATATGATGAGAACCATTCCAGAACCTCGTGAGAGACCATGCGATAGGAGAGGATGGATAAAAGGACTTCGTGACTGACGGTATTAAAAGCGTTGCTAAAATCAATTAACACTAAGACTGTTACTTTAGTGTCTTCCATTCCCCGTCTAATATCGTCAGTCACCTTAAGGAGCGCAGAAGCGGTACTATGTCCAGGCCTGAACCCAGATTGGAAAGGACTGATAAGGGAGTTTTGATGGATGAAGTGTGAGAATTGTCTATGCACACAGGCTTCAAGCACCTTGGATAGAAAAGGAAGGATAGAAATTGGACGAAAATGATTAAGAAGAGTGGGATTAGGAATCTTAGGCAATGGGCGGACATGGGCTTTCTTCCACATGGAAGGAAAAACACCGGAGTAAAGGGAGAAGTTAATTATGTGGGAAATTGCAGGAAGGAGCTGATCGAGAGCTGTCACAATCATGTGACGACTGATGCCATCACAACCAACAGCTTTCGATTTAATGGAGAGGATGATCTTCCTGATCTCTCCCGGGTCAACTGGGGTGAAGACAAAGGGAGTAATATTGGGACGCGTCAGATCGGCAAGGTAATCTATGGTTTGACATTTGGTTAGACTATCCAGGGTAGGAACGGTGGAGAAATGACGATTTAGATCGTCCAAACCAAATGTATTAGGAAGATCTGAATGCCGCGATCTGCCGATACCTAGAGTTCCAAGGAATTTCCAGATATCGGCAGGAGAAGAAGAAATTATATTATCAAGGATATGTCGGCGTTTAGCATTGCGTATCATCTGATTACACCGATTTCGAGCAGTCTTGAAAAGGGTCCAAAGATCGGCCGACCGATCCCTTTTGAACTTACGAAACGCGCGGTCCCTTCGCCGCATCGCCATCCGAACTTCATCATTCATCCAAGGTGCAGGTGAGCGCTTCAGCTTGACTCTCCTGAAAGGAGCATGGTTGTCGTATAGCTTAACTACAACATCATTAAAATAAGCAAGTTTGCCGTCAACTGTAGTTGCTTCCTCCAGGGGAGCCCAGTCAACATTAGCAGCATCGAAAGTCAGCTTACCAACATCCATTCGCGCAAAGGCACGCCTGTTCTGGAATAAAGGTTTGGGTTTAGGAGGTTTAAGGCTGTAGGATAGGAAAATTAGGTCGTGATGAGAAAAACCAGGAGCTACAATTTGACCATGAGAGGATACTAGGGAAGGATTTGAGGTGAGAATCAAGTCGAGCCATGTATCATCACAAGCAGTGTTATGATGAGTTGGTTGAAGAGGCAACACATGTAGACTAGCTGACTCAACCAGATGAAGGAATTTACAGGTTCGAGGGGAGTTGTGAGCAAGGAGGTTAGTGTTGAAATCTCCCATGACGATGTGATGTGCATACTCAGAACCTAAAGATTCAAGAACCGATTCGAATTCAGTGAAATAATCAAGAGAAGGGGGACAGTACACGACACCAAGAACGGTCTTAGCTCCTTTGACACAAACCTCGAGGAATAGAAACTCAGCCGAATCAATAGAAGAAGAAGTAGAGAGAATTTTAAAAGGAAAGTCAGCACGAAGGTAAATTGCCACACCACCGCCTCTCTTCCCGATACGATCATTCCGCAAAAGAATGAATCCCGGGAGAGAGTAGGCAGTGGATAGCAGATTAGGTTTGAGCCAAGTCTCTGAAACCAGGACGGCATGAACGTTGACATTCAAAAAGGTGTCATACAGTTCATTGTAATGACTCGGGATGCTTTGTGCATTAATATGACAAGCGTTGAAGAGTCGGTTACTATCCGAAAATTTTTGTCGTACTAGGTCACCAAGGGTATCTGTAACAGAGCAGAAACTATCTTCTCCAGAAGAGGCAGTAGATTCGTTAGCAGAGAAAAAACATTCGCCATCAGAAGTGGTCATAATAAAAATATATATATATATACAAATAAATAAAAATAAGATAAATACAAGAGCAAAGTGAAAAGCTAAAATAAATAGAACACTATAAATAAATAAATTGGGGATACAACTACACAACCAAAAAAAACGAAGTTCACATCTCTGCACCACCCGCCAGCTAACATCATTTAAAAACAGCATAAACACAGAAATAGGTAAATAATTAACACTTTTTACATGGCATTCGAAACGCACTTCCAATTTTAGTATTCTAGTAAACGAATCCGAACAAAATAACAATCAAGGGGATAAAAGCCCAGATGCCATACCAAAATTGACATTTGACAATTGACATTTGTCTTGACATATCTTTTTGACGTTTTAACTTGATAGTTGATGACAAAAATATTGAACTGATCACAACAACAACTATTAATTACAGAGAAAAAAAATATATAGAATGAGTTTAGTTGCAATAAAGTACCAAACAATGATGGATAACGACATCTAAGGTAAGAGAGAATAAGATAATCTTAGTGTAATGCATATAATTATATAATTTAAATTCTAAAGATACCTTCTTTATCGCACCTTACTTTTCAGGTTATCACTGGACATTGGATTCTTGGGGTACTTCTCCAGCAGTGGACTCAGTTCTTCGAGCGTAGTGAGCTTATGTTTGCTACCATCTGGGGCTTTAATAACTATTACACCGTCCTGAGTCCAACATGACCGCATGCCGAAGTGAAGCCGCGCCTTGCCGAAGACGGATTGCCGGGTCTTTGTCAGAAACTCTTTGACAGAGATCGATGATCCTTTCAACCTTGTCTTCGCTCTCCAGACCGCAGACCTGTCGTCATAGCTGGAGAACTTTACCAATAGGGGCCTGTGATGATCCTTATTAGCAACACCAAGTCTATGGCAAACCTTAATCGAAGAAGCAGTGATATTGTTAAGGTCCAACTTCTTGTTAATCACCTCCAAGATAAGGGCGCTGCTGTCTTCCCCCTCTGCCTCCGCCACTCCCTGGAAGATTAGTGCCTTCCGCCGATGCCTCGTCTCCAACCCATCGACCTGCCGTGCACACTCGCTGATCTGTTTCCTGAGCAGGCTTAACATACTGAAGATCAGCTCCCTGAAGCTACGGAACTCCTCAGCTACCCTCGCCACAGTGTCCTTGGCTGGTCCGGCACACTGAATCTGCGCTTCTAGTTCACCCATCTTCCGTACGAAGCTATCCTCCAGACTCTTCTGTGCAGATATGATGTCATCAAGTTGAGACATAGTGATGCACTTGCGTTCCGTGTCAGTCAGTGACAGTGAAAAAAGTGAAATTTATGATGAGCTGGCAGGTGGTGTAAAATTATAGTTTGAGTCACATATAAGTGCTGCAAACACTAATACTGGCTGTGTAGATGTTATACACTATAATTCTGTATAAAAAATGTAAGTAGAGTGTAGATTTATAATTTAAATTAAAATCAAAATAGGAGATACTTTTTGTCCGACTTTCTTTTACACCTACCCGCGATTTTTTCCTGTTGTGATAGTTCCCTTCCACTCTACCCAGAGTCATTGAGAAAAAGTATCAAAATGAGTCCTCCCGACTCGAAACACTAACCCATTTACTCATTTACTTTACAAACATAATATACAACATTATTTTTTGTTTATACGAAACCCGATACACCTACCTGTCTAGTATTTTTGTGTAAAGAATCTATGTACAAAATTTTAAAACCGTATCACGAAAAATCAAAAAGTAATAAGCTTGTATATTACCTGGTTGTCCGTTCAAAAACGTGCTCATTTCGCGGTACACCCGCGTAAATCGCGTCTGCTGTGTTATACACTCGTGATAATAGTTTGGCAATAGGTATCTAACCGTACGGTGATTGTATTGTAATTAATTGGTAAAAAAAATTAATTAAAATATTTTTGAAAAAAAAATATAACATTACTGATTCTGAACAAACTATATTCAGGTTTTGCATATACTAAAAATAATGTTGTATATTATGTACTCATAGTGTAGCTTTAAGCAATACTCGGTTAGACCAAATCATGTTTTCGTTTTCTCTTCAAATTCATTCATGACTAGTTTTTCCTGAAGAACTCTAGTGAGTTACACGATCTACAAGTGGTCACATTTAGCCGAACCCTGGCAAAATAAATGACAAATGTTGCCAGGGAAAGGTACTGTTGCTACAAATAAATAAGGTTTATTTGGAAAGCTTGTATTCAAGTGACTATTTATGTATCGATAGTATGACGATTGTGGTAAATATATTCTTATTAGATGTTTAGGTAGAATCGTATACACAGTCGAGGTTATTAATTATAGATGTTTGGATAAAGACACAGCAAGTACACAATATTTTTTTTATCGTGGTTAAATCATCAAATGAGTCCTCCCACCCAGGGCAGGGCGGGAGGGACTGTCAGATTTGTACTGACTAAAATCCACGGTGTCCTTTATTAGCCCTTTACGTTCCAGGGTCACGGTAATGATATAAGTCCCGCGACCCCGGCTGGCTTTGGCCCTCTAGAGAGCGGGCCCCGTCATTATGCTGACGCTCTTTGTGGCGCGCGTGGAACACAACGCGCTGTCGACCCGGGCATGGTCCATGGTCGAGCGGCGAGTTGCCCATTACTCGCCGCCCGCATGCCCAAGTACACAATACTTGGAACAAAAATGGTCATTGAAGGAACGGGGTGATGGTAGTACCCACCCACAAAAAAAAAACTCTGTTCATCATCTGCCTAGACTATCCTGATTTTTTTATTGCTGTAAAATCATCAAATGAGTCCTCTCACCCTGGGTGGGACGGGAGGGACTGTCAGACTTGTAGTGACTAAAATCCACGTTGTCCTTCAATAGCCCTTTACGTTTCAGGGTCACGGTTACCTGATGAGACAGTACCGTGACCCATCTCGACTATGCTGGGGCCAGCATCCAGTCTAACCAGATTAAACCAGTATTTTATTTGAAGTGACTGCCTATCGAACCTTAATAACTCAGTAACAACATATTGTTTCAAGTGAATCGTATAAAACGTTTTCAATCACACCTGCTCGGTTAAACGAAATAATCATCTTTCTAACTTTCTCCACATTTCTCAATGTACCGATGCATTTTCCAATATTTCCATTTCCACTTTATTACCTCGAAATGCTGAAGAAAATAGCGAGGAAACTAACACGTCTAATAATAAATTCTAAGCGTGTAATGTTCGAGAGCTGCGGTAGGTGGCGCCACCTCACACGTGTGGCTGTGGGTGCCTCTCTCTATTATTATTATTACTCAGTTTATTAAAAGACATATTTTGTCTGTTTTTTGGTTGAATATACATATAGCAGGATTTTTATAAAATATGGTTTGGTTCTATTCTATTAATGAAAATTGAAAAAAGAAACAGCTGTCGTAGTTTTCCACGACTGAGAGGGAGGCACTCTAGGCGACTCTAGAGGGCCAAAGCCTGCCGGGGTCGCGGGACGGTCTTATCAGGTAACCGTGACTTTGGAACGTAAAGGGCTATTGAAGGATCACCGTGGATTTTAGTCAGTAGGAGTCTGATACCCGCCCTCCAGTTCCGCCTTGGACGGGAAGACTCATTTGATGATTTTACCACGATTAAAAAAAAGCCGTGGATTTCTGTTTCCTGATGCAGACAGAAATAATAGTCTAACATTTAAGACATGTTTTGTACATTAAACAACATTAGTATTACACTGTGCCAGCTAACATGCTACAAGTATCACTTGAAAAATGAATTTAAAAGTTTCGTTAGTGTAGTCGTCAAAGTGAGATTATACACGCCAAAAAATAGTACCCATTTAACTCATGATTAACTTGAAAATCATACCAGAAGCACATGTTGAGGAATCTAACGCTCTCACTCAACCCAAAACAGCCATGTTCTAAGTTATGTACAAAGAAACCTATTTCATCCCAGGATTTGCGAACCCCTTTTCATTATAAGACCCAAAAATCATTAATCATGTACTTATTTAAAGACTTAATTGTAAAATTGGTCGGACCTGCGCCATATTTGACATGAAGCTCTAAGGCTCGCCTCTTAAGGATATTGCGAAATAATTAATGTCACAAGTGATGTATGGCTCCTACACAAATGGCTTTGGTAAATGAATTTTTGGAAGGATCAAATGCTCGAGTGTTTTGGGTTGTCATGTTTTGATATACACGTGTTTTGAAACAGGTTATAAATATGGATGTTTTGAGTGCTTTTTTGTTTTGATTTATTTTGAAGTAAGTTGGTTTTTAATAATAGAAAATCAATATTATTATTTAATCTTTTATTATTTCTTTCTTTGTGAAAATACTTATTTAAAAATGTAACGAATAAGTAAAAAAATGAATAAAGTAAAATTTAAATTTTTATTTAAAAATAATTATATCACAAAATATGTAAAAAAGGCCAGTACATTAGGATAATTTTGATCACACTGAAAGAAAGTTCAACTATTCAACTGAGAACCTTAAACCTTAAACATAAGAAAACAAAATCAACGAAGACACGAATATCACGCGAACGAAGTCGCGGGTAACAGCTAGTAAATAATAAATCGCTACTAGCATTATCGTTATACAAAAAAGATTCAGAGTTTTATTTACTACCACAATGACTACTGTAATCTACCAAAAGTGTCTTTAACATTTTCTTATCTTATCTTAATTAAGTACAATAAGAAAAACCGTGAAACAAAAATCAAAGAAACATAATACAATTGGATATTTAACAACCATGAAATTCAGTGAAGGAACATGAATATGCAAATCGGCAAATAAAGAAAACTGTTTACGTAATCGTAAGCGAGATAGATGCGAAATTGAATCCAAATGTTGGATACTTATTCCAATGTCGTATACTTACCAATGTTGTATAGTTATGCCAATTTTGTATACTTATGCCAATAACCAAAGATATTGAATCTCTTGGCACATTATGTATTAAAATATGTTCTGAATGGATAACTTTCAATGGAAGTTTATTTCCTTTCATAATATTAATTTTATAGACTTTTATTATGATGAGATTTCGAAGTGGTTTATTCAGTTTATGAGAAGAATAATAGAAATATGAATTGCGTCTTTTGTGCGTTTATTTTCGTATTATTTGTCAATGTCGTCAAAGATTTAATTTTTTGCTTTGTTGTGTTTTATTAGATAAGAGGAAAGTGCCTGAAGCTACAGTTGTCATTTTCTTTGAGGGAAACTCATTGCATTTAATTACTTTCCTCAGTCAGTCATATTGTCTTGTTCTTAAGTTAGAGCCCCGGGGTATGCGACTTGGCTCGGAGATATACGCGCGTGCGTCACTTATTTCCTCTGCGAGATTACTGGTAATTCACAAAGTCGTGTTACGGAGATTCGTGTCATGTTTTGAACAATTTCTTTTTCATTTTGTTTTTGCCAGTCTTCAGATCTATGTCACACGTGGCCTGATTTTGTTTCGGCTTTTTATTCTCAGAGTAGTAAGTGTTGTGACATCACTAATTAGTTATTAGTTAGTATGTACACCACTATTGATTGTCTATGAATATTATTATCTATGCTTCCGGTCGTTCATTCTGTCACTGTACCGGAACGCATCTCTGTGCTCCTGCGAACCACTGTATCTACTGTGTGTTGACATTAAAATAAGTCTGAAAGCAAGTATCTTTTATTTATTTGACTGGCCTGTTGGTCTAGTGGTTAGTGACCCTGACTGCTATGCCGGAGGTCGTGGGTTCGATTCCCACCCAGGCCAAATGTTTGTGTGATGAGCACGATCATTTGTTCTGTGTCTGGGTGTAATTTATCTAAAATATTTATGTATTTAGAAATATACAAGGTTGTTTATCAGTTGTCTAGTACCCATAACACAAGCTCTGCTTAGCTTGGGACTAGATGGCGTTGTGTGATAGTTGTGGAATATTATTATTTATTATTATTCACCAACATAACATAACAGTAAGGTACCAATAACCGGCCTTTCCTAGTTTATAAAAAAAAGACATGTAAAAGTGCCGACTTCACCTACTTGCATAAACTAATTCATCATCATTCCATGATTTCATCATTTCATAAAAAGAAATAATGTAAAACATGTTTTTTTTTGTTCTGCCTTAATTTTTTCCAGTGTTCTGTAATATTTCTCGTCTCTCTATACTCTATGAAAAATGGCGGCGGACCACCCATCCTTTACGATTATAATCTGTGTCATAGACAGTTATCAACGAGACAGATTGCACCACATTAATCTTAGTTAGCGATGAATGAGAATGGATATAAAAGAACCGCCGCGAAAGGGAGCTATTGACGCGTTAAACTATGTTTTTCTCGTGTAATTTAATGTTGTTTCTCATGTCTGAATACTATGATTTGGTGTTCTTTTGTTGTATTATGTTAGCATCAAAGTGTGGATAGGAAGTCAGACTAATTATCTTGTTCATATTTGGTAAGAAGCCTCTCATAAATATATTAGAAGTGGTCACCTATCATCCATAAGTAGAAACATTAAAGGCTGATAACTCCTTTTTAACAAAAAATTAAACCGACGAAAGATCGAACTGAAAAGTAAAAAATAAGTTTTGACGCGGCGCCAAACAAACAAACATGTTAAATATTTGATTATTTTAAGCGAAGAATTGAGTTAGGTTGATCTTCTCTGATCGTTTCTTTGGCGTCGCCTCAAAACTTATTTTTTACTTTTCAGTTCGGTCTTTCGTCGGTTTAATTTTTTGTTAAAAAGGAAATTATTTTTAGCTTTTCAGTTTTATACCATGATTAGAGTGTTTAAGACATGGAGAAATCCGTCTCCACTTTTGTCATTGTCAACGTAACCGTCATAGTAACGACTGCATTAACTGTTGAGGACCTCTTTGAACTGAAGTCTGCTCTCTCAGACGCTCGATGACTATAAAGTTCTCATAAAGACTAGTGAAAATAGCCCAAACACGATAAAGATGCTGTTAACTGTTGAGGATCTCTTGCTACTGCCTTCCGTCTCCATCCTTAGACCCTCGATGGCAATGATACCCCAGCTAGGGCTAAAATTCTCATCAAGCCCAAACACGATATAGCAGCTGGTGTTAACAGTTGAGGACCTCTTGGAACTAACTTCACAACATAACAAGGATATGGAGTTGATCTGATGATAGGGACGACATCGTTTTATCTTCTTCAGATCTCTGCTATGTAGTGATATCCTCAGAACTATATATGTTAACTTCATTTCAACAAAATCGTTCACAACTGAAAATTCTGTACGGAAAATGACAATTAATTCCTTTGTTTCTGCCCTTAGAGGCTGATTTTAATTTTGAAATTTAAATGGAACCAACTTTGGGTTATACGCTTTCTAACAAAAAAAGATTTTTTGAAATCGGACCACGCCTGGAAAAGTTATGCGTCATACATAAAAAAAAATATACATGTCGAATTGAGAACCTCCTCCTTTTTTTCGTCGATTAAAAATATGGTAGTTGTCAAAGGAATCTCTTTTGGATTTTTGCATACGTTTTTGCAGTTTCTACCTGCACCTATTGTTTTCAATAGGTGCAGGTAGAAACTCGGGCAAAAACATGAATTACCTATTATTTTTTCTTATCGTGACACTGGCAATCTAATTTAAGAACACCTTATAATTAGGCTATAAGCTCATCATATTCCAGAGCGTCCATCAGTTTTTGTAAAATACGTTCAGCACACAATATAATATGTGATATTAGTTAACGTATAGAAAACTCCAAACACCTCCCACAGAACATTCTACCACAACAAAGAACGCAGCTATCTCTATTTTTATCTTTTATTATACAGCGTGTTTAGCGAGGCGTGCGAAAAAGAGACAAGTACTAACATGTTCTAACGTGTTCCGGCGAGCACGCTGACGTGAGCCTGTCCCGTCACGTCGCGTTTGTTACTTGTCACGCTTGGGGAACACGTCGATAGCGGGCTTTCAGACTCAAAAGATTAATTGGAGCGGTTATTTGTTAGGTTTTTAGTGTTGGATTCTTTAGTTTTTGTCTTATCTAGATTCGTAGTCGTTTTTTTTTTCCATAGGAATGGAATTCCGAGATACAAAACACACAGATCTTTATGTCACAAATATGACAGATGTCTTTACGCAAAACAGAAATACAAAAATCAGCTTTCGGTTTAAAGAACTTTATTTCTCACTAGTTGACCCGTGCCCACTTCGTTGGGCGGTAAAATATGCATGATATCTTTATAATTTATAGCCTATAGTACTCACGAATAACGTAGCTTTCTACCAGTGAAACAATTTTTAAAATCGGATCATTACTTCCGGAGATTACCCCCTACATACAAACTACATAGTATAGATTAAGCTTTCGCATTTTTAGTCGTGTAAAATCAAAGCAGTGAGTAATGCAGTGGTGGGCCAGTGGTATCGGTCCCGACTTACGAGTTGTAGGTCGTGGGTTCGAACTCCGCCAGGCGCAATACTTTGTGTAATTTATTTCATCACCACTACTCTCAAAACGGTGAAGGAAAATATCGTGAGGAAACTTGCATGTCCTAGAACCAAAAATTCGAAGACATGTGACATCTATCAACCCGCACTGGGCCCGCGTGGTGGATTATGGCCCACTGCCTCTCACAGAGAGGAGGCCTGTGTCCCAGTTGTGGGAACATTATAGGCTGTTGATGTGATGTGATGTGTCATTATCAAAAACTGAAAGAACAGGTTTTTATTAGACTCTCACATGACAGAACAAGAACATAAAACTAAACAAAACAAAATGGTGATCTTTTCAGTGCTTCTTCACAGTGCAAGAAAAAGATAATTCTTCATAATTTTTTTATGATTACTAATAAAAATCCATAAAGACAATACAAAAGTTCATATAAAACACCACTCCTTTCACATAGCACTTTCATTCATTCTGCAAAACAGCATTTACTTCACAAAATCCAATAGCCACTCTAATTGCTACGCCGTAGCAGCTACGTAGCTACGGCGTAGCCGATACATCGTAGCACCGGGCTTACGCGCTACGTGGGCAGGTATAATCGCTACATTTTTCAAGCGTGGTCAGGGTTGTCAACATTGCCTTTTAACGTTGATTAGTTTTTGTGAATGCTGGTGGAAACTGACAGCCCTGCGTGTTCCCACTATTTTGTTGATTGCGTTCGTAGCAAGCGATTTCAGTGTTCCGTAGGATTTAGTTCCTATTGTTCTGTTTCGGATTGTATGAAGTTTTTTCGCTTTGAGGATTTATAATTGTGTTTGTTAGTTTTGCTTTCGTGTGTTTCGTGGCTCGTGTTTTGAGAATAACATGGGTTTTTGTCAAAGGGTTGAATTTTTCATTCTGTTTTTCTGTGCTCAAACATTTATTCTTTTTGAAAGAGATCCGTCAGTGACTTTGCACAGCTTAATTTTATAACATTTAATGAAGCCACTTTGTCTCTTAACTCAACAAATCCTTATAAAATAACACATTTTCATTAAGCACAGCCGTGCATCAGCGCCATAGTAAAAATAATTAATTAAAGTCCTCTCCCTCCCACCCCATTTTACCCCCCCCCCCATCGTTAGCAACACAGATGTTCTGTTTAATCTAAATGAATTCGTGTCGTTCAATGATTGTTGAGATCTCGTAGCAGCTACGGCGTAGCAGTCAGTGCTACGGCGTAGTATCTCGTAGCAAGACAGTTTGTGAGGTAAATAAAAATAATAATTATGTGAATAAAAAATACATATACGATTGCAATTTTTGTAGCTTATTTCTAGGATAGTAAATTGAAGCTAATAGACAAACATAATTTCAGCTTACAAATTGAAACTGGTTTTCATGCTCAATTTCATAATTCAAACAACATTCAAAATTAATCCATTTAGTTTTAAAAGCAAAACAAATACTAACATGGAGTAAAACACATATTAAACGTTGATTAGTGCGCTGCCAAACTTTCTAGAATAATCCGAACGAGTTTGTTGAACTAACGGTATCAAGTTATACACACTACTAACGACATTAAAACCTGAACTGAACACGAAAACGAGGTTCTACTAATTACATTTTATTTCTACCACTAAGCTTGGTTCCTACCAAACGCGATTAGATAGAAGAGATTGGTGCACATTGCGGGTATTGTTCTGGTACTTTAAGTTTCAACTTCATTTGTGCAGCAATGGAAGGTGAAAAGTGCGATAATCGTTTGGGAGTCATGTTGATAGTAGAATGGTGGTAATCGTATGGAGGATTACGGAGTCATATTCTGCGAAATTTTCGTCGTTTCCTTAAGCAAGGCTTTGCTGCTATAATGCTATGATCCTTTATACTGTGTGAGAGTGGTAGTTTCGGAAATTAGCTGTGAATTTTGAACGGTTTTGTAGATAATATTAAGTTCTTGAGATGTTTTCTTTTAATTTTTTGAGTCATTTACTGGTGTTGCTTTTTTAAGGTGTTTTGTTTTTCTGTTGGAAAATGTGAGGCGTACTAGAAATCATGACGAGAATTCGATTTTTTTAAAAATTATTTTGTATATTATGAAATATGGTGCTTTTGCAGGTGGTCTTTCTATAAATTAAAATATATATTATGAACCAAGTCAAAGGCCTGTAGTGGGTTTTAAAAAATCCTCTGTTTTAAATACAAAATATAATGCAATCCTTAGTTAAAGAGTAGACAACAATTTAAACATTCTTAATCAATCTTAAAGCTAACATTTTCGAGAAAGTTCTGTTCAAAAATTCCAGCCTGTAATAAGCCATAATTAATTCCTTCCCAAGTTATTGGTAAATCCTTGGCAGTTAGTCGTTTTCTGTCTTCTTAATGGACGAATCTCTGGCTCCATCGGTAATTAGATTAATTACTTTCTTTTATTCGTTAATGTTAAAGAAGATATTCTGTATCTTAGCTCAGTGAACCGGGGCGAGACTATGTGGGTAATTCTTTTGATAAGCTTGACATAATATTTTTTGTTTTGAATATTTTTAAATCTTTCTCAACATTTTACTGGGAATTCTTCATCTTCTAGACATTAGTTTCCTTTATCATCTGAAGTATTCAGTTATCTCTCGCTACGGTAAAGGAACAATACGATTGATGAGTATGTGAAAAGGTAAAAAATAAGTATGATACGAATTACATGTCACGAAAGGTGGGAAAAGGAGTAGATCTTTGACCTGCAGTGGGCTTTAATAGGGTCTCAATAAAATGTAGTAATTTTGCCTTCTTATTCACTATGACATAATTATACATCACACAAATATCTAGAAACATCTAATATCGTACTAAATTCTGCACTAAATTAATCTAAAAAATGTCTAAAATAAATAACCCTACACAAAACCTATTTCAAAATCCAACAGACAACATAAAGACATTCAATCGATGCAGTCTGACAGGCATGCCCTTCGCTTTACCAACCTTTGTATCAAAATCGTTCGCCGGGCAGTAACTAGGGCAAAAATTGAGGTGGCTCGCCCGAGCGGTTGCCATGACAACGCCCCCCTCTTGGCTGTTGCTTCTGCCGACAGATTTGGTCCTTCGTTTTGTAGGTATAGTGTGTGGAGTAGGTTTGACGGCAGGATGTGGAGGTTTGTTTAGTGAATGACGTGGCTGTGTGTGTGAGAGCTAACAGGTATATATAGTTTAGTTGTAGGTCTATAATTTGTGTATATGGTGGAAGGGGCATTGTAGAGATAGTTGTATGTGAGTTTCTATGTTTGTAAACGCATCCACGAATCAGGAGAAATTCTTAGTGTTTCCTAATGTTTTTTATAAAAAATACATGTGGCACTCGGAGACAGCCGCGTTGCATAAAATCGCCTACCGCGTATATTTAACGAGAATATAATTTATTTAAAATGTTTGTGGTGCACTACTGTAATAAAGAACTTTTTTGTTGTAGGAGAATTTTATAAGTAGGTTTCATTGTGAAAACTCCTTTTGTAGCTGGTCGTGTAGAATCAGTAAGAAAATGTAAATTGTTTTTATGACGGACATTTTTATGATTGCCGAAGTCTCCCGAACTGAAACGATGTTAGACGATGCGTGGTGTCAGGTATTTTCGTTAGGTTTTTGTAATTTTTTTGATTTTTATTTGGTTTTTATTTATAAGCTATTGCATAGCTTTTATCGCGGATAAAAACTATGCAATAGCTTAAAAATAAAAATTGGGTATTTCACAGTATTAACTAATATTTCAGTTAATAGTGTCTAACATAGTTATTCCGGGTCTGGGAGTTTGTATATGTGACTTTATATGTTTTTAAACGCACATAAGATACAGGAGAAATTACTAAAAAAAAACAATCGCAATATTTTTAATATTAATAATCACACTTTATTTTAGAACCGAAAACCCGGTTAACGTTGAAAGAGTTTTCAGTAGCTCTGAAATCAATCAATACTTAGTAATATCATAGAGAGATATATATTTTTTTTTATGTGTAATGGGTTTGCTCTTGACCTTAGTCTAGGACAAGAGTGACTAAGACAAGGTCGACGATGGAGCGAGCTTACCCAGAAGAAGCCTGTTTACTCTAACTTTGAAGAGATTATAGAGAATGACGTCACAGCTTGCTATTGCCATTCAATAATTAAATTATACGGAGTTATCCACAATACCACTAAATAATAAACAGTTGAGCTTTTTGCTCATAACCGAGGAATCTCCAAAACAACAATAATTAAACGAAACAATTCATATTGAAACACAGCCGGCTACAAACTCTACCGCATCGTTAATTTATGGCGTCCTCCCAATATTTATCGGCTACCCAATTTACGACTTAATTATATGGGCCATCGATCGGAAGGTCCTAAGTTAACAAGTGACCACATCATGGGTTTAATGTTGGTAATGTTGGTAACATACACAGAGTAAGGGTAGCCGCTCATTGGTGACTTTTTTGTCACCTAGTCTTAATAATATATATAAATCTCGTGTCACAATGTTTGTCCTCAATGGACTCCTAAACCACTTAACCGATTATAATAAAATTCGCACACCATGTGCAGTTCGATCCAACTTGAGAGATAGGATAGTTTAAATCTCAAATTACAGTCGCAATTTTAATTTATTGCTAATTATTCCTAATATAGTAGAGATTGTACCCGTGCGAAGCCGGGACGGGTCGCTAGTCGTATGAAGATTAGCCTGCCACTAGTAACTATTTATCCCAATAATCAGTACACTCCTATATATTTCCTTAGAACTCGCCAGTGCAACAAAAATTCTCTAGTGTGCGAGCCTATTTCGCAAAAAAATACCATTACTCGATCGAGTATAGCAAAATTCAATAGCGTTTTTCTCCTACTCGATTGATTAACGTTGTAGGTTTTCATGACTAAAATTTAGAAAGCCATATCACGTTGTCTTTGAGCAAAAACCGTTATTTTACCAAAGAATCGCTTGTGAGTTTTTCTAATATTTTTGCTCGTTTTATTTGCCCTGCATATTATACAAACTTCGCTTGGTTTAGCCCTTGAGACAATGTACCATCGACAAAGTGAATTAATGATGACCCATTTTGACAATAAATCGTTTGAATCCGTCAAATTGATAAAGATCAAAGTCGTTACCATGGATTTGTATGTTTACGCGAATGTGGACCTAATTGTATTTGAATGTCTGCAGGAAAATAAGCTTATAGTAGGTCATAATTCCACTTTGTCGATTGTCGCTTTTAAATCACAGCAACGTAGTGTCACGATGTATTCCTATGTGATTTATAGAAGTAAAGCATGGAATTGGTTGAACGCCCGTGGCATATATTTAGATCTTACCATAATCAATAAATGTCAGCCTAAGATATTAATATTTTAATATTTTTTTTTTTTTTGAAGTTTTAAACAACATTCCAATAGCTGCCATTCGCAAAAATCGTAAGAATATTTGAACTCCTCTGGCTATATTGAAGGCATCGCCGTAATTCTATTTGCTTGGGCATCGATTTGCGAGGTGAAGCGAGAATATGCGCATTTTTTAACATTGAGTGGCGCCGAATAGAATTTATGCAACAGAATCTATTTTCAAAGTCGCCGGGATTCTTATCTGCTGGTTGGTTGCGTTGAAATAGATATTGTGGAGAAAAGAAAACGATATCTTTTCGTGTTTTCTTAGAAAAAAAGATAGCAATATCAAAGAGTAGTAGTATTTATTTTTTATTTAACACGTTAGTTGCCAAAGATGGTTTTAAAACATTTAAAAAAAAAACACTCATGTTTTTTAATGTTACTTTGAATTAACATGTGTAAAAGTGGCCGCCGCCGCGCCGGCCTGTAAGCGTAAGTCAAAGTAAGGTGTGCCTCGTCGGTTACCAATGTCCGTCGCGGCCTGAATAAAACATTTACTGGCGGTCACCATTGTCCGTTATAGCGACTAATGTGTTAACAACTTTGATCTAAATAGTGTGTGTATGGAACATTCAACTTTATTTTTATACTACTGTTTATTGCAGCCAGTTTTACAGTTCGGCATTCGTTTGTGAAGGTGATAACACAATCAATCAAAAATCACAATCAAAAAAGATTATTGTAAAATTAATTTAACGGATATATTTAAAAAGTTATAGAATTAATAGCACATTTTAAATGAAGCTCTCTTCTGAATTAACTTAGATACCTGTGTGTGCGTGTATAAAATATAGTGTCCTCCATCCATGCAAACCTAGTGCTGCCAACATTATTTAAGCAAAAAGTTACTAAGCCATTATCCCCACCGTCAACAGTTATTTTTACTAAAACTCACATTAAAAACGATTCATTAAAAATAACCGCTCGGTGCGGCCCGGTCGGGCGGCGACGGTGCGGCGCGGCGGTGCGGCGGTGCGTGCGACTTGTACCGACCCGGGCCGTGGTTGTAGGCCATTCATGGCCCGATCTCCCCCTCCCGAGCCCCTCTCCTCTTAACTAAGAGCGATAATATCGCCAGGTGTAACGCGTTATATGGGACAGTTTATAATAATGCTTTTGTTAGATATTGTGAAAAAGCTTCATCTGACAGTTTGAGGGTGGATTTTAAGTATAAACTGATCGTAATCCGCTCATTCAAAAGGCGTTCAGTATCATAATTCCTGTTGAATATTGACGCTAACAGCTATTGAACATCGTTTAGATGAGCTGATTAGGTTCATTTTCATTGGTGATGTTTAAATCAATGGTAATTCGCCCATTTACTTTAAACGAAAAAAGGATATATCTTTCTACTTATTTTTTTCCGGTGAAAATCTTCAATAGTTATACTCCGCCTTGGGACCGCTTAACAATATCTAAACTCTAGAGCCTTCAACCTCTCCTTCTTCGTAAATAAACGAAACCCACTTGAGCCTCCATTCACCAAACAATACCAAGTAACATCAAACCATTGTACATTTGTCTCATGTCCGTTTATATTCCCCAGAGCTCAGTAGAACGAAAATCGGGATGTCCGGTGAACATTCAAACATCTGGCGACACGTCCCTTGTACCCCTCCCCCCTCTGCGTCCCCCCCCGTCCCTTCCCAGCTCTTGTTTGAAGCCGACGCCTTCTGAGTCCAACAGTGTGGTGTAATTATCGAGATAGTCACTCAATATGTTGGAGAAGTATCGTTTGGAGTGAAACGGAGGCTGGATAGATTGTGTTAGCATGGTAGTGGTTTGGTAATCGATTATTATTAGAAAAGCATTTTAATAACATTGAAAAATATACATATAATTTGTTGGCGCAGTGGCTGAGCTATCGACTTCTGCGCAGCGTGTCGCAGGTTCGATCGTCGCACGGTACAAATATTTCTATGTTCTACAAGTAGTTGGTCTGGGTCTGGGTGTTCGTTGTGTGTTTTCATATTTGTAAACGCACCTACGACACAGGAGAAATAATAATAAATATAGTGTGAGGAAAAGTTTTTTTTAAATAAAATATTGAATACTCTTAGGAAAATAAGTTAACATGTAAAATAACAAAAAAATCTATCAATAACTACAAAGACTATATTTTATTGGTAACCCGAAATAAATGAATAAGCATAAAATAAATTGACTTTAAAATAATTGCCTTTACCAACACCTAAATATAGGTCATAAGGTTACTTAGGTTATTCTGAGGTGTTCTTATTTACATATTATAATGTCATACCCTAGAATGACCTTTGGTTAGAACAAATAATACATTTTACATTGATCTTCTCTGTACGCCATATTTAAATCGCAAAGCATGTAGATACTTTATTTATTGACAAGACCTTTAAACTGTTTATGCTCACTTATGTTCCTATAAAAAAAAAACTTATATATCTTTATCTTAAAAGCAACGTATGTTCTAAACTGCACTATACACGTGTCTTGATTAAACTTTCCCAACACAACTATTTTCTTTAAAAAGAAAACACCCACTATGTCTAAACATTTTCTATCTAGCAACAAATACTCTGGAACAACCAATACCAAGTGGGGTACACGTGAAACAATACCAACTAATCTAAAAACTATTTACCGTGGGGTACAGGCGGGGTCGGGCGGGTACAGGTGCACTTCACTACTAACTTGTCTCCAACTTATTTGACAACTAGAATACAGGGACGCACTCGAAGAAAAGAGGGTGGCAATTTCTTGGGTTAATACCTATAAATAAAATGTAGTAATTGAAAACAAAAGGATTATAGATAGGAGTGGAACCAATTAAAGTAATTGAAAATGAGTATAGAGACTCGTGTCTTTCTGAATTCTTTAATTTTTTTTATTTGAAAGTTGGTGAGGATAAATACTTAGTTAGATTTTTTTTATTATTTTAAACAAAAAACTACTGAGGCCTTATTATGAGTTTTCACTTATTGTGACGTAAAGTAAACTGGAACTTTGACATTTAATTTCAAGGAAAAAATTAGTTCCTTCTTCGTACACCAGAGGTACTGTTCCATTTTTCCATACAAGAAACGCTGTAAATACTGGAAAGACGCTGTAAAGTAAAATACTGAAAACTCGTGATAAGTAGAACTGTTTCATAAAAACTCCGATCAGTAGTTTTGTTTTTCACATACTTTTTATCCCGATACGACATTCCCGTGGGATAATTACCGAACTTTACACGGGCATCGTCGCGGGTATAAGCTAGAATCACAATAAACTCCTTCTTTATTAGGTTTATTATATGGCAGTTTTATGTGGTCAGTCGTCTAAAGTACATATTCCGTACTTGTTAATGTTATATCAAGCCAGATCAAACATTTAACGAGTTCAGACTTTGCGAGCCTCTAAATTAATTCAATAAACCCTACTGACGAATCAGTCTAATTAGTAGTAATTAAAAGGGAGCCAAAATTAATTTAGACGTGTTTAAACTGGCTTAAACTTTCACATGTTTTTTTGGGCCACCACCCTAAACTTTGTCACCTTACTTTTTTGTACAATTAGGAGCCCATTTAAACCAAAAGCCGTCCCTGTACACAGCCCTTGCTTCAGTTAACACTGTTAACAGTTTAGAAAGCGGTGGCGGACGTTTTAATTAACCCTTTCTAGTCCATGTTAGCTGGGTCGAATATACCCTGTTCAACCACTATTGCGTGTTGTGCTGTTGATTTAGTGGAGCTCAATATTGAAGCGTTTGGGGGTTAGACGAATATTTGAGCAAGTTTTAAGATTGGTCGGATATTTGATCTGCGTAGAATGAGTGCCCATTTAATACTCAATGTTTGACGACACGGTTGGCGTCGCTGACGGATTCACTACTGTGGTGAGTGTCATGAGTTCGATTCCCTCACAAAACAAATATGTACTTGCAAGTATTTTTTCTGTGAGCGAATTGAATTCATGTAGTTCACACTACAGGTAAATATTTTGGTCTGGCTATTTGTAAATGTACCCACAATACAGAAGAACATAAAAAATACATTTAAGCAACCAACCATTACCTAATACATCTCTTGTTTAAAATTATATTTTTCTTATAAAAGAGAATAAATCGCGACCTCAAACAAAACCTCTTTTCCGATTATACTCGTACATTTTTCAATTACGGCAACAGTCCACGAGGAAAATAATTCAATGATAAACCTGTTTAATCCGTCAATTCGACGCCTGCCACAAAAGATTAGCAATGGCTGTGACGTGCAATATTTTTCGATATTTCCCCTTTCAGCCGTCCAATTTTGTCATTATGTATTCTATTATCGGTAAGTGAATAAATTATCGTTGGTTCTCTTTTGTTTCGGAAGACGTGCACGGGAGTTTAGTGAATTATGCCTTGTTTATTTTAGTTGACATGGAATTTATTTCATTTTCCTTTGGGAGGTTTTGTTTTATCCATTATTTTAGTGTTTGAGTAATAATTATTTTGGATAGCCTTGTTAGATCGGTCTGTTTCTGAAAGTCTAGTCAGTAGTCACTAATAATTATGGCGACAGTTTTTTTTATGCGTGGACTGAAATTATGACGCGACCCTTCCGTGACAATGTTCCTGCATTGTGAAGGAAGGGTCGCGTCCCCTCGTATCTTGACACGCTTATAAAAAACTTAAATTCGACACATTTAATGGCGCAAAATCATTTAATGCTATTCGTCAATCAAACTTTACTTAATGACCAATTGCAATTTTACTAAGTAATCAAGTAAATATCTTGTAATAAAATGAAACGAGAAATATGTTTATATAAACTTGCACATGTCTTTAACATTTAATACGCACTTGCAACACTACTAAACCTCTTACCGTACACTGCTATCCAGAAATGCGTTACCCCAAATGCCTCAACTTTCTGAACTAGTAATAGTAAACAAAGATATAAATCGTATGTTTTTACGTGTTTTCCTACACATTATATACGTTTATGTGTTTCAATTTCGCAATAACATCGAGGAGTATGTGTTTTTCTTACAGTTGGATGACATTGAATAGTCTTTTGGCTTGAAATGTGAATTGAGAAGTTGGCGGCAGTTGCAGTCAAAATGTTGTTGTCGTTTGAAGGTTGGGCTTTGAAAATATATTATTTGGAAAGTCCTTGTTTTCTTGAGATAGAGATGAAATGTGTACTTTAATATGTTTGCTGGGACTCTTTAACATTGTGTAAAATCGAGATATAGGTATAAAGATTAAACTAACAACTTAATTTGTTAGATTATTGTCCCGTATAGTTAGTGAGCAATTTTAGTACATAGGATGTTTTATATTATATATGTACGCGAATCGTAAACGGCTCAGCCAATTTCAATAATATTTGCAATATGGAGGTTTAGGGGAGCAGAAAAACAATTGAGCTGGGTCACATATTTGTGAATATTCGTTATTGTTATATTTTTACAAAAAAATATTTGCCCTCACCGTATGTTTAGACTTTAGTAATTTATTCTATCTAGGTACCTAGTACCAGTTAGGTATTTTAAAGTAAAGGTGTAACTGATATCCTGCATTTGTTTGTTAACAAAACTCAAACTAAAAACTTCACATACTCGTACAACGCTAAAATAACGTCGATTAAGCGGAAATAGCGCTTAAATTAATCCATACTAGCATTAATATCAGCGCCGCAAGCGGTGCAGCGCTACAGCGGGTGTAGATTAGCGGTCTGATGCAACTTTATTGCGCCTAATGTAAGCAATAGCGGGTAAGCTTCAAGTTATTGTACTTTGAAGAAGCCCCGCTTTTTCGTAAAAAGTTGCATCAAAAATGTTCTAAGCTGCTTGAATTTTAACGTTTAAAAGGATATGAAATCTTCATTCGAGATGTTGAGCTCTCTTTTTTATGAGATGAAAATTGTAAACAATCTTTTATGTCTTCATCCATGTTTTTTCGTAGTGAATGGATGAAACATGGCAATGAACAATAAATAGGCTTTCAAACGACTATGGTCACATAAAAATACGTCGTATACTCTTCAAAAAGTTTGTTTTCATTTTTCAAAATACTACTTTTATATTCACTCTGACTCTGAAAAATAGCCACTATAAATGATACATATATAGGAAAAGGTTTATTTTTACCTTTTTAGGTGTTTTTGCACCTGAAGTCACCATGCATGTAGTTTTCACGTATATTTTTAATTTTTAAGTCCTATTTCTTTCAATCATTTGAAAATAGAAGAAATGGAATAAGACGGTCTACTCATAAGCATCCACCAGCTATTACTTCAGTTCATCCGTGATCATGGCGCTTGAAACAGTACTAAAAATACTGGTTAAACATGGTAGGTACATAACCCGTTTTGAATCCTAAGTTTAGACGGATTAATGTGTAAATATGTCTGTTAGTCACAAAGCTTAGATTGAACCATTCGCAGTGGTAGGAACAACATCGATTACCGTAGACAATGTGCGAGGCAGCCGCGGGCAGGCTGCGAGCCGCCGTGCCGTGACTTATGGAAGCCATGTCAGATTGGCTTACAGCGCTGAAACCCGGCTTTTAAGTGCGTTATTTGATTTCAGGCTTTGAGGTCACTGCGGTTAGATTGTAAATCTTATTTACGGATTCTGTGATTGATTTATGAAATAGATTCGGGGTTGAGGAACTAACGCATTGACATCCTGTTTTGGGAAGGAAACATATGGACTCATCAAAATAAACGCAAGTCAAGGGATACGACTGGCTATTGATAATAATATTCATTTAACCAATCACAGTTGTTTAATCCAGTAGCCCTAACTTGACTTATCACGTTTTTGACGTAATGCGTTAATTAACAATATCAGTGTCGAATTAATCTTTGGCATCTTCTGTGTTATTTACAAGTTAAACTGTTTTCTATAAAAAGCAGCAATTGCCTTTATAATTGTGCTCTGTAAGTGGCGGGTTGTACGAATACGAACCCACTCGATTTTCAAGAAACATTACAAACAAAAGGTTCTTTTCTAGACAATGCCATCAAAAAAAGCCTAAAATTCAACAAGAATCTATCTAGACCACAAACCGTTCGATTCATTCAACTGCGCGTCAATTTTTCAATCCAAAAGTGCTTGAAAAGAACGTAAAAGAGCTCACTTTAGCTCAACAAACTTCGTGCGAGTAGCTGAAGCACCCGCGAGGGTACTAAGAGGGGATAAGAGACAACTGAGGGACGAGGCACAAGGCACGAGGCGATGTGCCTCTCGTGGGCAAGGCGCCAGGTACTTACCGTATCAGGATTAAGAGGCTATACTCCTCTTTGATTCGAGAGGATGAATAGCGGCTTTTGACGGTTCAAAAGTTGTGACAGTAATCCTTTGTTGAGCGATGATTGCAAAGTGGTTTTAAAGCTTTGAAAGTTCACTGAAGTCAGTTAAATTGAGTGTAAAGGTGGATCCAGACATGGCGAGGCATGCGCTCCGCACGGCGCACAACGCATGCCTCGCAAGGTGTGTACCTTTATATTCGTGGCGAGGCATGCGCTACGCACGTGCGAGGGCGAGCGGACGTATGTCGGCAAATGCTTCAAGATCAAAGTGCCTCAGTGCGAGCATTACATTAGTTGTGGACGTAGCCGCGCATGCACGTTCGAGGCGTGCGCCGCGTACAATATCAACGCACGCCTCGACTGCGAAAATGAAACTGCGTTTGTTCGGGCCAAACAGCGCGCAGCGCACACGGAAAAAAAGGATGTCTTATATTAAGACAATATCGTATTGGTCAAAGACAAATACTGATTCATATATGGGGAAAACAATATATTTTTGAATGAAGTAAAATATTGTTTTAGTTAAATTGTCTCTTTCGAAGACATTAGACTTAAATCAAGAATTATTAAGTTTTATTTTAAGAATGTCTTAAGTAAAAACTATATATTTTCTTTAGTTAAGATTGTAATAGTCTTGAATCAAAAATATATTCTTACGTCAAGAATTAAAACCAAGTATTTATTATTTTACCACGTTTTTATACACTCACTTTTCTTGTTTGTTTGTTTGTTTGTTTGTCGTTCCGGTTGGACTTTTGCAACTCAATTTTGAGGCACTTCCCGATAAGCTAGCAGGCTGAAATTTTGCACACGCTCTGAGTTCTGATGACAATACATGACTAGCTAAGAAACGTGATAACAAATCCAATATGGCGGCCTCCCCAAGATGGCGGACTGGCTTTTTGAAACCCACCCCCATGATATGGGTATCAAATGAAAGGGTTTGCTGTCAGGAATACGAAAAAAAATAGTCACGTGACTTAAATCCAAAATGGTGGCCTCCAAGATGGCAGACAGGCTATTTGAAATGCACACCTATGATATGGATATCAAATGAAAGGGTTTGCTGTCAGGAGTACGAAAAAAATAGTCACGTGACTTGAATCCAATATGGCGGACGTCCAAGATGGCAGAATGGCTGTTAGAAATCCACCCCCATGATATGGGTATCAAATGAAAGGGTTTGCTGTCAGGAATACGAAAAAAATAGTCATGTGACTTAAATCCAATATGGCGGACGTCCAATGTGCTATAGCTTCAAACCCGATGAACAAAGATAAAAATAATAAAATAATTAATAGATTTAAAAAATCTAAAAACCCACGTTTTTAAATGTCCTAAAAATAAGAAAATAACCCTACGGGGCTGAGAGAGGGGCCACTCAAAACGTGGGGGCGTATCTTTGCAAGTTACACCCACGATCTATACACGTCATATAAATATATCCCCATAAATAATTCCTTAAATAATATACGCCCCCACGTTTTGAGTGGCCCCTCTCTCAGCCCCGTAGGGTTATTTTCTTATTTTTAGGACATTTAAAAACGTGGGTTTTTAGATTTTTTAAATCTATTAATTTTTAATTTGAGTAAACAGGTTTTCTTCGACAGAGCACATTTACTTACGTTAAGAAAATATTTATTTGGATTGAAATAATTTTTTTTCCCACGTTTTTATACACTCACTTTTCTTGTTTGTTTGTTTGTTTATTTGTCGTTCCGGTTGGACTTTTGCAACTCAATTTTGAGGCACTTCCCGATAAGCTAGCAGGCTGAAATTTTGTACACGCTTTGAGTTCTGATGACAATACATGACTACCTAAGAAACGTCATAACAAATCCAATATGGCGGCCTCCCCAAGATGGCGGACTGGCTGTTTGAAACCCACCCCCATGATATGGGTATCAAATGAAAGGGTTTGCTGTCAGGAATACGAAAAAAATAGTCACGGGACTTAAATCCAATATGGCGGACGTCCAAGATGGCAGACAGGCTATTTGAAATGCACCCCTGTGATATATAAATGTCCTAAAAAGAAGAAAATAACCCTACGGGGCTGAGAGAGGGGTCACTCAAAACGTGGGGGCGTATCTTTGCAAGTTACACCTACGATCTCACGTCATGTAAATATATCCCATAAATAATCTCTTATATTTTTTTGAGTGGCCCCTCTCTCAGCCCCGTAGGGTTATTTTCTTCTTTTTAGGACATTTAAAAACGTGGGTTTTTAAGAATAATGATATTCTTCGCAGAAGAGATCCTTTTTTTCCGTGCATGCTCGGGCCGATCCAACCCACACAGCAGCAGTCAAGATGGCGCCTTTGCATCGCGTTCGCTTATCCGCTGCTGCTTTTATAATTATTAATTCAATTATTGAAAAAAAAAGGAAAGAAAAAAGTCGTCGTCGTTGGTGGGTTAAAAAGTTCTTCCGCCTGCTTTATGAACACGGAAATAAGCTTTTCGATGATCTCTCATTTGAAGAAAATAACTCAAATTTTATACACTCAATTATATCAACATTGATTCAATCTTAATCATTTAAATCAAAGGCGGACACAACCGTCCAAACGCAACGCACTGCTCGCTCAATGAGCCGGCCGCCGCACACGCGCTGTGCGCCGTGCGGAGCGCATGCCTCGCCAAGTCTGCGCGCCTACTTGCCTTGCAACAAACATGATCGAGGCGTTTGCTTCGCACGCGATGGCTCGACCCGAGCATATGTTGGTATAATTTGTCAACACGCACGCCTCAAGCAGAGGCATGCGTTGTGCGCCGTGCGGAGCGCATGCCTCGCCATGTCTGGATCCACCTTTAGACATTTTTTTGTTTCATTTACCTAGTTCTGTTGACATTTTCAAGAAACTACCCACTTTTTAAGTAGGGTTTATGTTTTGTTTTAATATTTGATTATTTATTGCTTATTATATACTTTTGTGCATATTTTTAGGGATCTTAACAACTGTTAATGTTACAGTAGTTGCAACATCGATTTCTTCCGCGTGGATAATCCACGCAATCCAGAAGACCGTAATCCCGGGATGAAAAAGTATCCCATGTTTTTAATCCAGGTCCAATATTTTTGTACTAAAGAGTAACTAACACCCATCCAAGCATTCTCGCAAACTTTAGCATAAACAATATTAGGTTAGATAATTTAGTTGGTCTAGATTAATATAATTATATTTTGTTGTTACCTGTTCTTCTCACCAATAACTAAAGAAAACAACAACATATTTCACAATACGTATCCGACTCCTACACAAAAATAAATTACAACAACTATCACACAACACAACAGCTTACTAGGATATACGGGCTTACAAAGGAAAATCATGAACTACTCGACACTCGTATACGAGTAGGTATAACTCTCCAGAACAGAACAGTGTTACATTCTTAAGCTTTATCGCCACTATTCACAATACACAACCTCCATTCTCACGACAGTGTACACATCTTATTACTGTCTTCAAAATTTCAAGTAATTTCGAGGGTCGGGTACGCTGGTACAAATAAATTGCGCTGACAATGCCTTTGTTCCTGGAGGGATTAGATTACGATGATTGCCAACTGAGTTTCTAGTTACAGCCCCGTTGCTAACTAGCTGTGTAACGTGATTATTTGGGGAATAATGAGTTTTGGCGGGAAATTATGTTTTGACAGGTGGCCATCTTGTTTTTAGGTTGTGGGTCTGTAATGAGGTTGGATGTGCGAGTTATGATTTGAAAATCGAATACCTAATTGGACGGTATTTTTTTACGGTAACCTCTTTTGTATAGGTACTATTTTAATACGGGACTGTAATGGTCAGTATTGAACGCAAATGTGATGTTAATGAAAATAATATATACCAGACTGTAGCAAATAAGCAGATTAGGCTTCTAGTTTTATCCCACGCAAAGAAACAAAACATTACACTCATTTACAAAACAAAACATTAGTGACAAAAAAGGTTCACGTTCCATTTCCACAGCACTTTTTACATTACCGCTTTTTACAGTCAAAATGAAATTATTAAAAAATTTCGCGTCTCTGGCTGACATTTATATTGGCTCAAGTGTACTTAACACCACTCTGTCAGTTGCCAACCCCAACAAAACTTGGCAATTGAATAATAAAATGCGTAATACAATATACGACGGAGCGTAAAAAGTGAATTTGTCGCTCGCTACGTACACAAAAATATAAATTAGGTGCGGATCGATGGTATACGCCAATGTTTATATTTTACCTCAAAATATACAGTCTCAACATTTTCTATTATACGGCTCATTTTATATTAAAGTTATTTTTAAGAGCTGTCTTACAATTTTAGTGTAGAATAAAAATTAGTATTCTAGCTCTTTATATCTATTGTCTGAGGAGTATATCTACAAGATTTTGATGTGGTTTTCACCACTATTTCTAGTATTTGTTGGAATATATTATTATTCTCTCAACAAAGGAATAATACATATTCCTCAGACCCTAAAAAAATGCGAATATTTTTCTATTGGTCTTTCATTTCTTCTTCTTCTTCTTCAGGCCTTGTTCCATTTCTAACTGGGGACTGCTCTCCTGGTCATTCTTCTCCAGCACGCGTAGCATGGCGCCGAAGAAACGGGTTTTGTCGACGGGAGAAAAGACATAATGACAGAACGTCAAAGATTTTTATCGATTTAAGCATAGTAATGTTTAAAATATAGAAAATATGTATATGTTTCTATTTTTTAATGGTGTAAGAATCGTGTCATAATAACAATGCGCCATGCTACACGTGCAGAGATATCGTTTCTGGGTTGTCTGCCGCGGCTTTTAAGTCTTGAGTCAAGCTGTAGCACTTTTTTGTCATGTTTTCATTAGATCTTCTCATGACCTGGCCGTGACTCCGTGATCTTGATCTATTGAACTTCCGTTTAATAATAACAAAAAGCATCTCGATGTTTGATCGTGATTGCAGTAACAGCGGTATACGTTTAATATGTCTTCCACTTCATCGCTATTCATATTGTGATTCAGATAAAGTGCCTTTTTAGAACTCTAAGCCCATCATGATCGTCACTCCAGCTATAATTCAGTAACTATTTCGATACTGACGAGGTAAACCGCCGCAAGTTTATGAGGGCGGCTGGAAGCGCTAATCTCTGAATGGGTTAGGTTCCGTCACTAAGTAAGATGGTATGCAGAGTTTTATAGTGTTAAGATAAGTGTCAAACCGTGAGTAGGTGTAACAGTTGATGTATATAGTTCACTTCGTATCTACCCCTAAGACAATTACATTTAAGGGTCTAGACAAATGCTACAGGGCTTTCTAAACAGGATACCGCGACCAAACACATGTGAATGAACAGGGTTGATTTTAGTCAGGAGTCTCATAGACCCGCTCGCTTCAAGGTCGGATTTTTTATGAATTTTACAACACCCCCAAATTTTTTTTTCCTACAATAAGTGTCAGCTCAAAGTTTATGTAATTACTAGTGGCTCAACCTGGCTTCGCACAGGTGTAATTTGGAAACATTTCGTTTTGTGTTATTATTAAAATTTAGAATTTGAAATTATCATCAGCTTATAAATGTTCCCACTGCTGGGACACAGGCCTCCTCTCTGTGAGAGGGAGTGGGCCGTAATCTACCACGCGGGCCCAGTGAGGATTGGTAGATGTCACATGTCTTCGAATTTTTGGTTCTAGGACATGCCGGTTTCCTCATGATGTTTTCCTTCACCGTTTTGAGAGCAGTGGTGTTGAAATAAATTACACAAAGTAATGCGCCTCTCGTAAGTCGAGGCCGATACCACTGGGCCACCACTGCTCCACAGAATTTCCTCCAGAATTTGAAATGTTCTAAACAAAGATGAAGACGTGGCACACTCAAGTTCACCCAACACGACCATTTAGGAGTTAAAAATACAACATTTTCCCACGCCTCTGAGAGATATGTTTTTGCTAAAATGTTAGTCCCTATGTGCCTAGAGTTGCTACTACATCTTGAAGTGGACCTTTTAACCTGTCTCCCTCACGACACGTCCCTAACCGCACGTTCGGGTGCCGCTGGTGGAGATTTTAGCTGCTTACGTGATAGTTTTAAGCCTAAACTGGGGATTACAGTTTTTGTAACCACTTTTTGCTAGCAAGTTTTAGGAAATTTATTATGTGGTGTGGGCAATTGAATTGCGAGGTTTTAATTTTGGTATATTTAATGTGCCTCATGGAATTTACCACCGGCATCAGTGACGAATGTTTATGCTTAATTACTTTACTACTTTTTTGGGATGAATTATAAAAAAAAAATACAAATTCACTTTTTGGGATGAATTATAAAAAAATACAAATTTCAAATTCGAAATATCTGACTATCTGAGTCTGACATATTCATCTCTCACACTCAGTCAGTTTTTTTTAAATATCTAGCGTAAAATGTTTTGAACACATGCAATATTTCTCTTAGTCGTTTAAAAAAAATGAATATTGGCCACTTAGTAACGTGTAAACAAGATTTCAAAGCATGAATATCCATGTTCAAGTTTTGTCGAAAACTACTATAATTTGATACTTGTAGTTGTTCCGACACCCCCATAACACTATAACTATGGTACCAAACAACCCGTCAGTAATGTTATCAAGGAGGGTAGTAACACAGGAAGTTTGTAACACATATTACACGAATAATTTACACCCAGGATTAACTCGCAGAGACATATTAGTTGACGTATCATTTTCATACGATGACATGTAGAATAGTAATGAAGGATGTAACTTAAGGAGTGGTGAAACTAGAGTTGATTATGTTGATATTGACTAAGGGAGTTTTATAATATGGCCTTTCTAATATATTTGCTAGAGCCTAGCCCACTCCTAAATTATTAGAGACAGATTTAAATCTCATGAACATGTGCGCTGAAAGAGTCCTTATTTTTCGAAATGACTGAACCGATTACATTGAAAATTCTCACACATAATCAGAATATAAAACTAGCTCTAAAAATAAACTAAAAGACATTTTGAAATTTCTATTTGGTTGAAAAAAATGTGTTTAATTTTTTTTTACACTATTTTTCAAAATAATCTGACTTTTTGGCCTCTGTGTCCTGATTAAGTGTCTGAAATTTCAAGCTGATCAACCAATTAACACTTTTGGAACATTGTAACCTCAGTAATTGGACGCAAAATAATTGTTCAGTTTAATTTTATTAATTAACAAATATGTAGTTAACTTAATTTAATGTGTTAATGGTCGTGATTGACTTCATAATTAATACGAGTAGGTATCTATAGTAGCGTATTTATCATGTTAAGTTTCATAATTTATTTCGGGCGACTCGCTGTCCGACCATGGACCAAACTCGGGTAGACGGCGCGTTGTGTTCCATGCGCGCCTCAGAGTCTGCACAATGACGCCCCCTTAGAGGGCCAAAGCCTGCCGGGGTCACGGGACTAACGAATACTGTGACCCCGGAACTTATAGGTCTATTGCAGGACACCGTGGATTTTAATCAGTACAAGCAATGCCCTGGGTTCCGAGTGTGGTACTTTTTAGGGCGAATTTCATCAATGATACTAAACGAGATCAGTATTCTATAATCGCGTTCACAATATCGCGGTGTCATCATTGATGGACAGCTCTCGCATGACGTTTAAATGTGAGTTAAAAAGCTGTTACCTACAGCCAGAGCATAAATGGAGCATCTGTAGTTTTTGGGATACTGTATTGAATGATTAGTACAATGACATCTTTAAAGAGTTCTGTTAATGAAAAACTAAGTTTATACTACGGATACGATACAAGTGAAGTTGTAAATAATTTGGCTTTTTAGTTTAGTGATTTCTAAGTACCAAATAAAAGAATTTCTATTGATTCCACCATCCCCAGTCCAGTCTAAAGCAAACTAATGTGAGTACGATCAAGATATATACTGGTAAAAAAACTATTAGACCATTCAGAAATCCTCCCGAGACCTGCAGATACCAAAGAAAATAAATTACCTGATTTCGCGCGCAACCGAGCACTTACATCTATCCTTTTCCAACGCACTAATCCGGGCGTACGAGCGCGTTATACTTGTCACACTCTAGCTTTCATACATCACGTATAAGAGCATTGTAAGCCCCTAAAATGAGTGTTTATTGCTGATCCTCCGAGCCGGACTCTTGTAAGCCTCTCTTGTGTAACAAAAATGGACTTTATGCTTTGAGTTTTAAGGTAACTTTCTTGTTTTCTGAAGTCCAGGTGCGTAGACAGGCTCATCCAGTCGTTATTCTTGTGGCAGATGTACGTAGTTCTCGGCCGCTGAACTATAGGGATTTGTCCAATTTACTGTGAAAAATTATAGTCTGTTTTCCTCTTAATTCTTTGCTTCTCGTAAGTTATTGGTAGCCTTTGTTTCAAAGGTTTGTTCGACCTCCATGCACTTAGTTGAAAAGTCAGATAGATCTGTTGAGAAGTCAATGGCTTAAAGAATTTCTTCTTTTATTGTGAAACTGTCTAACAGTTAGATTTATTGTAATGAACTTTATATATGGCTCTGCAGTTTTTTTTATTACTGTGCCTGTTCAGATCAATATGGAGATACAGGAGTATTTCTTCGTATAAATAAAAAGTTCCTCGTAAGTTATTCTATACGATTGTGGCACAGGAAGCCACGTTGTTGTATGTTGATAAGAAATAGCAAGTTTTCTAGGCTTGTGCTACAAGTACTATAGGAAGTGTCGACGAATTCTTGATACATATTTATGACAATATACATGCCCTGAATATATTTGCGAAAGATATCTCCATACACATGTTTGTATTCCAGATACAAGAAGATTCAATATTGGATTCAATGTTTACCTCTTTTCTAGGATCGTGTAAGTGAAATTAAGTTCAAAAACAAAGAACTTAAGGTTAAAATTACGGTATCAACACACCTCAGCTCTCGTCATAATGTTATTAAATTCTCGCTTTATTTGATGTTTTTGATTCCATTTCATCGTGTTTCAGTAAATGTTATAGCTTGAAAGTACTTAATACTTTCAAGTCAATCATAATTTGTGTTCATTTACAAAAATACGTTCCTTAACTAATTCCCTTTTGCGTTTCATTCCAATCTAAAACGTCTTTGATGTTTCTTTATTGACTCCTTTTCATTTTCCTTTCATTTTGAAATCGAAATATTCTTTAATGTTATTATTTTAATAAATACAACTTATTCTAGTGTTTCAACCATTTAGGAAGAGAACATTATGTTATGCCGACGCGAAATCGGCTTAAGCACACAAGAAATTGCTTTATGACGTCGATATAAAACTGCGAGACAGAAATCAAACATATTGTTTCATTTTTATTGATGTGGATGATGATGTCGGTGACGGTGGATGATGGTGGACTAATAGCTTTACGTGAAAGAACATAAAGTTCTTTTTTGGTAGGCTTTAGTCGATTCTGCAGTACCTGGGGTCATTTACCAGTCAGTAAACATTATTTCCTCACAACTTATTCTCCCAACGTGCAAATGCACCACTACTTTTCGTTTAAATCATTTCGTCTAACCAACCTCTCCTTTTTCCTCTCTCAACTCAAATTAAACTATCTTCTTCTCCAACTAACACATCATCTATCTACCTCCACAGTATCGGAGCAAGGTCCTCATGAGAAGCGTCTTCTGAACGCACTCCTGGCTAACTACAACACGCTGGAGCGGCCGGTGGCAAACGAGAGCGAGCCGCTGGAAGTCCGGTTCGGCCTCACGCTGCAGCAGATCATTGACGTGGTGAGTCTGTTTGTGATTCAACGGCTTCTGTTGTGTTGAGGATCGGTAGGAAGGCAGATATTAACTTATGAACTAAGACTGATGACAGAACAGTCGAGTGTAATGTACGGTGTGTGTACGGTCGAAAAGTCGCGACATTAAATGAGTGGTCTGCACTGTACCACAACATGAAATCACGCGACTCACGATTCAAAAATTTCTGCTCGTCTGGCTTCAATCTTAACGTTTCTGAGTAAAACGTGGATAGTCAGACAAACAGACAGACATGTTGAAATTAAGAGGGTTGCTTGCTAACTGTTACTGTAAGCTTGTGTCATACCACTGCTGGGCAAAGGCCCCATGACTTCCAAATTCCGCATGATGTGAACTCACATTTCAAACCATCCGTACACTTTTAAAACAGAATTATAGCTGCGAAAATTCATAGTTCAGTTGAAATGAAACTAAACTAAACTGAACATAGGATCTAAAATCCAAGGTATCTTGGTTCAGTTGTATGAGTTGTATCCCTGTCATAAAGACAGTATTTTGATTTCCTTAGTAGGTAACTTAAGTTTATCTTGAACATTTCGAAAAATCCTCAGTTTTATAGATCTGTTTACCACTCTAGAACTAAAATAATGTTGACTAACACGGCAACAAACAAACGTTGCAATATTTTCAACAAAGAGCACAGTTTCTACACTGTGTCGAAATCTATCTCTCTTCTGTCGTTTGTCTGCTGGAAGAGATTTCATAATGAAATAAACAGTGCCTCTGTGCTCTTTTATCTGAATGTTATTTCTTGTACCCATGTGTTCTGTGTACATAAATAAATATGAGAGCAGAACAGTTTTACCTCCATTCTACAAAAATAAATGGTTAGTTTCATTCATAATTTTAATATAAGGACGCTTGAGCGAACTCACTATAATAATTCTTGTATAAAGCCGCTATTTTTATGTGAAAAAGCACTTTTATGCGGGGATTAAAGTGTCGAAGGAATTTCCATCGCCGGTGGTTGACGGGCGCTGACAGTTTTCGGTAACCGTGTCACAAACTGAAGGTTCTGAATGACCATTTTTGGATAATATTGGAGCTCCATTCTCGGGGGAATTTAATGTGTTTTGATCGGTGAACGGTGACAGTTTTTATAAGGGAAATGGGTTAAATTATATGAGATGGACAAATTGGCGATACGCTTGACGCAGTGCGATGTGTTAGGGTTAGATTCCAGCACGAAGAAAATATTTGTATGATCTACAAGTTATTGTTCCGGGTCTGGGTATTTTATGTGTGAGTTTAAATGTTTGTTAAGGCGCTTACACACAGGACAAATTCCTAATATTATTATGGGGTAATGTTTGAAATTAGGGTTAAATTAAAGAATGAAGGCGTAGTTTAGTTTTGACTTAACGCGAAGAATTTTTAATTTATTATTCTTTGCATTGCCGTTGTAAACTTATAATAGGTACCCTTCGTATCTATTTCGAACATAGAACATAATTATATTTTTCTAAATATTCCATATATTACTAGAATAGCCTAAGATAAAGGTTAGTGTTTAACTTGAATGAAAACTTGTCTTTACTATGTTACCTACGAAGTGTTTGTATAGGTTCTCCTGAACTGTTTAAGCTACCTAGACGATTAAATAGATCAAGTTAGTAACTTTAGTCTGTAAGTTCGATCCTTACTTAGTATCCTCGGCACAACAGAAGCTTAACATACTTGATGTGACCTAATACCGTATATTTAGTACCTAATTTACTGATATTTTTAAGTACGGTTAGTTTATGAAAATGTTGATATATAAATGTACAGTTGACAAATGTATGTAAATATTATATATTTATTTATTTACATACATTTGTCAACTGTACAAGGATATTTTGGCGCGTGACTAGAAACGGATAAGAAAAACAATTCTCATTAGATCCATCATGGATCTGGCCAATGGATCTTCTGAGATTGAACCGAACAATCGCCATTTTGGGCGTTTTTATTTTAACATTTAAAAAATATTTTGAATTAGCTTATATCAAAGTCTTTCGAGCGCTAAAAGATTGTTGGACAGATATTTGAAGTCAGTTTTGCTATCAACGTCAGGTTCCAAGTAAGGTCAAAATTTTCATAAACTGACTGTACTTTCAGCTAGTAACGCAATCAGTTTTTATAAGCCATTTGTCAAATAAGTCCCCCGCCTCAAAAATATGTAACTAAATGTTCTGTCAAAATGTTTACCAGCGAAAATTCCAGTGAATAACACAGCAGGTGGCCATATTGCTTTTACGAAATTCGAGTAAACCGACATTATTTGTGTAGATCCAAAGTTTCGGGAAGCATAATATTATAATACATTTGCAAATTTAGGATAAATAATAATATTTCTCATTGTTTAAATTCGCTGAATTACAAGTGGATGGAATATCATACTGAATTTGTAAAGAGCAAAAGTTTGGTGCCAGGGGTTGTTTCGGAATCACCCCTAGTTGGGTAAAGCCCCCTCAAGTTAATCTGTTGTCAATTTATGAGATGAGGAAAAACAGCATATTTCCCAGACTTGATAAGGCTTCAATGGGAGATGTTCCCATTTTCGTATGTCATTAAGTTAAATTCATATTCATGGTATTTAGATTGAGGTTATTTTTTTATATCATTTTTAAAAATTGTAGTTTAAGCAAAGGTATTCATTCTATAAAAAATATTTAAAATTAATAATAGGTAATTAGGCTGCCTCCTTGGTCTAGTAGCAAGTGCAACTGCTAAGCATGAGGTTCTGGATTCGATGCCCAGGTCAAGCGAACTGATATTGGGTTTTCTATTAATAATTTCTCAGTAACAGTCATAGAGTCAGGATTTATGCCGCGTAACTGGCGAAATGCGGATGTAGTACTATTACGGACACCTCCGTGATCCCTGAAGGGTTAGACTGATGTCATGGTTTTGTTATGTGTCAATAGTTATGACAGTGAATGCCAAAAGACTCAATACCTGTGACATGAGACGGAAATATAAGTTGCGGAAAATATGTGTGGGTATCTTTATACACATGTAACTTTCGGGGAACAAAGGTTAAGTTTCCTCCAGTCTTCTATATTTTCGCTAGGTTTTATATAAGTTAATAATAGAAATCTTTTACTTTAAAGGTTCTTCAGAGTTGCCCCTTTTAATTACCGACTATTTTGGCGTGACCTTTCCATAAGTGCCTGTTATTATTAGGAGCAAAATTTCTGACACAGAAAACCTAATGGTACCTGAGTTCATTGACCTTGATAAATGACGTCACAAGAAATAATGCCCGATTACCCTTATTAGTAGGGTAACCATGTAATTGGATACTTGTTTGCGGACAATTTCTGTGGCTCATTCTCAATATCGGTCGGTACTGCAAACATCGTAATGTTGGTATGATTATATTTTACGTTAAGTCGATAACTTTAATGGTTCTACAGGCAGTTAAGGTTAAGAAAATGTCCCAGTAAAATGGCTCATTATGTGGGTAGTAATTAACGTAGATTAGTTCAGGTTATATTAGACAGTCTGTTTATGACTTGCGTGGGAGCATTTATAGTGATTGTAGCCGCAGGAGGCCGTCAGCTTATCTCCACTAGTATTAAAAAATGCCTTATCTTTACATGACCTATAGTTGAACAAAAAAGATAAAACTCGTAGAAGAGATGAGTGTGTAATCAAAGATGCGGTCAGACTGGACTAGTATCACAACATTTGACAGAAATGTTCTGAAATATCTGATAAAAACAGGTGTTCACAACCCGTCAAGTGCCCAATTCAGTCGTTGTCAAGACATGTTATGTCTGAAACAAACAAACGAGACGATTGAGACTATTGTCAGATATCTTCTACCCGATTACCATTTAAGGTTGATACAAAGACTACTCAAGCAGTTAGCCCAACGACCATTTATATCTAGACTCCTAATCACAGGCGACCGATGTCTGTCAACACATTAGGCAAAAAAGTCTTAAGTTCGTATTAGTTTCGACCACTCCTGTGAGTCCCCTCGTCGCACTGACCTTGAGTTAGCCAATCAGAACGCAGTACCCCGTCCCCCTCGCTTACGTCGTACGTACCTCAGCGACTTGGCAGAAAATTTTCGTTAGTTAAATCGTGCATGAGGCGTCTAGATATAAAATAATAGTCGTTGAGTTAGCCAGTGATACACGGATTGTTCGAGCATTAAATTCTACTGCTAGAAGCTGCCAGTGCTAACTACTGCAGCAGTTGGTATCAATTACTGCTCCTGGAGCAGTTCGATTGCTCGAGCTGTTCCATGTGTGTGTCTGTATGTAAATGGAAGACTATTGTTTGCAGTCGCAGCTTGAAGCAGTCGACACTGACTTCTTCAATCTGTCCGAGTAGGGTCGGCCCAAGTTAATGAGAAATTTTATAAGATTATTTGAATAAGCTAGATAGTTAATTAGCCGCTGCACCTTATACCAACCTAACAAAGTTTAAAGCAGCAGTTTTGGAATGTTTAAATTCAAAAACAGTTCCGAATTATAGTAATAGTGATTCGATACGAAAATGTTGGAACATTTTCAAACTGATTTACAATAAGTTAGTAGTACGAGTATATGCAGATATCTGAATTGCACAGCGAACTGCTTCGCTTGCAAAACTTTTGATCCAACCCTTTTTTGCTGAAGCTCAAAACATCAAAGCTGCCAATTTTTGCTGCACTTTTTAACATCCGAATAGGTATTTTAGTAAAAGAGAATACGTAAAGAAAAAAATACGTGGAATTTATCGGGAGCTCTGTTTCCATAGTTTTGAATAGCAAAAGAAGGGTTGAATGTAAAGTTCGGAAACAAAAAAGATTGAAACGGCACTTAAGGCGCGGTGTTATCTCAATATTCCCAAAAATTGGTTTCTTAGAACGTCGAGTATGACGTAATGTAATAAAAATAAGCAACGCGAAAAATACAGTGAACAGAGAAGGGTATAAAGAAGAATTTAAACCGAACAGAATAATAAATAAGAGTTTGATATTCCCAATAAAAATTGGGAAGTTGTAGCACAAAAATAAACTTTGACGTCGAAGATCTCTGTATTTCCAGCGATAACAACAGTTTTTTTTTAAGAATTTAGTAGGTTTTCCATTTTTTTTAAACTTTAACCGAACCATTATTTAATTTTATGCCTATATTTTAAATAATCTAAAGAAAAGCAGTAAAATAAATGCCCATTCGCAGCTTACGTCACATTTCAACACAAATATCATTTTTTCAATTAAAATCGTAGTCAGTCCGCGTCTTAATATTTTGACGTGTATTTGATAACACTTTAGTAGCAAATCGTTTGTTTTGAAAGTTGAAATATTTGAATAGAGCACAATATTAAGTGACTATAAATATCAATTACTTAGATTTACTATTGTTATGATAATGATGAATTTCTGACAGTTAAATAGTTTAAGCGGACCCCTGTGTAAGAAGAACGGCAGTACCTCGTGGGTTATTTTTTTTTTTTTTTTTTTTTTTTTTTTTTTTTTTTTTATTTATTTCAGGTCTTTAACCCATATACATTTTAACAGATAATATAATTTTACAACAGTCATGCCTATTACAGATTACAAAATAATGACAGAAATAGAATTTAGAATTATAAATCAAATACAAATATTAAAAATATGTCACAAACTATTACAGATTACAAAACAATTACAGAAATTGAATTTAGAATTATAAATCAAATACAAATTTTAAAAATGTCAAGAAATAATGATTTAATAAATTACTGAAAATGTCAAAATTAAGATCGATAAAATTAAAATGTCACAATATGTTATAAGAAAAATAATCTAAAGATGATAATAAGTGCAGGCACTGGCATGCAGCTGCAGCCATCTCCGTAAGAAAGGAGAATCCCACCGCTCGGACAACACGCTTAGGATTCCGTTCGAACTGCCCCTACAGCGACGTAGAAGCGATGCACTCCTTTTCCGGATTATTCCGTAGAAGTCATCGGTAGTAGCATCAGCGAACATCGCTGATGCGCTACAAAACCGGGGCCGCCCCATCAGAATTCTGAACGCGTTGTTGTACTGGACCCGAAGCGCGTTGTACGCCCGAAGAGTGAAGTTGGTCCACAGGCTGCACGTGTAAAAAGTCTGGCAGTATGCCTTGAACAAGGTTATTTTTACCTGTGAAGAACAGCGTGCAAACCTGCGAGCCAACATGTTGCACCGGACGGACAACGCCCTTCGCTCCCTCTCAATGTCCGCATTGTCAGACAGATCATCAGAGACCCAGTGACCCAGATACTTAAACCGATCTACTTTATTCAAATTTGACCCGCAAAGAGTGACAGGTGGTCCAGTTAAGTAGCTTTTAGTACCAGCTTTGAAGATCATGTATTCACTCTTCTTTGGGTTATATCTAAGCCCATGGGCCTCCGCGTACGTCTCACAAATATTCAAAAGCCTGCGCATCGCAGAAAGAGACGGGCTCAGCAACACCATGTCATCCGCGTAACTTATGTTGTTTATACAAACGCCATCAACAGAACAACCGACTTTAGTGCTGCTGAGCTCCTCGATCAATTGGTTCATATACAGGTTGAAGAGGCGCGGAGAGGTTATTCCGCCCTGCCTCACCCCGCAGTCCAACCTGTATATGTCCGAATGCGACCCTGCCCATCTGACACTATTTTGCTGGTGACTGTACCAATACTCAAATAGTGCTATAATATCATGTGATAACTTCGTCTCGCATCGCAACTTACGCCATAACTTGTCATAATTGACGGTATCGAATGCTTTTGACAGATCTAAGTAGCAAGCGTATACAGGCGTATTCCTGTCTGTGTAGTACTGAACAGTTTGCTTGAGACAGAGGACAGCACTCTCAGTTGAAAGGCCAGGCCTGAAGCCAAATTGAGCGTCGTTCAGAAGTAGGTGCTTTTCCAACTGTTGGTCAAGCAAACTATCCAGTACCTTACTTATGACTGTTGCTAGCGAGATGGGTCTATAGTTTAAAATATCAGAACAATCACCAGTTTTATTTTTTACAATAGGAACTACTACGGAGTACATTAGGTTATCAGGCAAGTAACTGTGACCCACACATAAGTTGTAAAACAAAGCGAGAACTCTCGGTAGATGTACACCCGCGTACTTCAGATGCTCGATACTGAGCCCATCGTGACCCGGAGACTTACCTCTAACCATGCGCTTTATAACAGAGGCCACATCTTTGGCGGTGAATCTAACGGCAATGTCCCCGGGGCGATCCACAGCGGCGAGCACCCGTGACGCGGGCCCGAGCGGGGATTCAACCTTGAAGTGGCGCTGAAAGGCACAGGCTATGTCTCGGGGCTCATGCGCACCCCCAACACTCACAGGGCGGCTCGACACAGCATTCAGGTCCCTTGTGTTTTTCCAGAAATTTCTAAAGTCATTATTAGCATGATGCTCAGCAATAATATTCATTTTAATCTGTAATTCGTTATTTTGGCAATATTTCAATTTGGATTTAAATATTTTTCTGGATTCACACATGTCTCTGTATACAGGTCCGAAACTAGGTTTACCATTGTTTACCCATGCCTGAAAACAAAGTCGCGCCCTCCTGTGAGCATCACTGACAAACTTATTCCAGCCCGGTACATGTCTATGCTTCTTACGCTTAGCTACATATTTCTTACAGCTGTGCTTAGCGGCTTCAGTCAATACACTTACAATATTTTCATACATTTCATTTAATATTAATTTGTGGGACTCATTATCGCACATTCGATCCGCACAATAAGTAAGCTCTGTTGGGAAATCTAACTGTTTTAGTTCTGAGTTACAATAATTTAAATACAATTTAATTTGATCATTGTTTCTAATACCCCAATTTATTTGATTAAGTGTTGACGTAGTTATCTGACTTTTAGGTAAAATTACATTTAAATTACACTCCACCAGTAAAGGGAAATGATCAGACCAATAGGTATCGTGCAGGACAGACACGTTAACAACCGTACGTCGCGCTGAACCCGTTACCACGCAGTGGTCGAGCCAGCGGCGGCACCCGTGTGCATCACTAATGAACGTAAACGCGTCGGGAGATAATATTTCCATGTCTACACATGACCACATCTGTTCGGTACAAAACGTTAATAATTCACGGGAAAACAGCTCACCTGGGTGCGCGTTGAAGTCCCCCAATATAAATACAGTTTCCACTTCATTACTCTCGATTATGGCATGTAATTCACTCAAACACTCGGTAAACTCGGTCAAATTTTCAAAAGAATCAGTTGGCATGTACACTGTTATAACTAAAACCGACCTGTCATTAAGCACTATCTTGATCGCGGCGAGTCGCACACTTCTACACACAATAACTGATACCGACGGAAAAGCAGACTTTCTCCACAGCAGGGCTACCCCGCCATATGGTCTCCCTCTAACGATTCCAACAGACATATCCACTGCTGAATTACCGGTGTATGAAAATGAGTCATCGATGGTTCCCAGGAACGGTATATCGTGCGGAAGCAGCCAGGTCTCTTGAAGCGCAACAATGTCAGCTGATCGACACAAGTTCCTCACACAATCAACAGAACGAGTGACACTTTTACAATTAAAGGTTACAAACTTAGATGTGGTTTTATTAACATCCATTAGAGTTAGGTTTCTTTGTAGCCAACTCCCGATGGGTACGCTCCGCCGCGGTCCGACTGAAGTCCACATATCGGCGGTATAGTATCCCATTGGGCCAAAAATCATCATTTAGAAACATATCAATTTTATGTTTTGGAACATAAACAATATATGCATTGTAATCCTTCGCAGTCTTCATATTCATTTTTTCTAAATGGACGTCTAAGTTAGTCTTGTTGTTAATATATGCCTTGATGTCACACACAGACGTTTCGGTTGACACATTGTAGATATAAATCGCAGTTTTAATGTCCGCTGCCTTAAAGTTGGTATTTGCGTCTACAATAGCTTTGCCTGTTTTGCCTAAAAAACGATTTCTAAATCGCTTCCTTTGAACGAGCTTCCATTCTTCACTCGGTTCTTGGATTTTTGTTTCTCCACTCTGTGCAACAACCGCAAAAGTTTTACTTTGCCGCTCACCATCCGCTCGAGCCGTGTGTGGCACATTTACGGCGTCAACCGGTTTGATAGCAAGACCATGACTCACCACTGTTCGTGGTGTGCAAACGCTAGCTTCCACGCATCTCTGCGACGACGACGCAAATCCATCCGTTACATTACTCGTATTTTTTCTAGGACTACCCTCACTAGTAAAAACTAACGTCTGTTTTTTTAGAGCGTGTGATGATGACTCAGTAAATTGTTGCTTTATTTTATTTTCAGAACATATTGGCGAAAACCCCATTGGCCCACTTTCATTCTCAAAGCTAGGTAGTAAGCAGGCGCCTCTTTTGACATTGATATTACGAGGAAAGTTGTTGACAATAGACGCCTTCTTAAGTGATTCCGTTATAGAGGCGATCATGATTTAATGTTATTTGATTTTAAGAAATAATTATGGGGCTTTAGTTTTATGTTAAGAGCCCATACTACCTCAAATAGCTTAGCAGAATCCTGTGATACGTCGAAAATACTGCAGCATTAATTTTGAAATAAATATATGGTAAAGTTGAGGATTAATGTTAGGTCTTATGTTTGGGGAAAACACGATTCCATAAAATTTTCTCGATAGAAAAAAATTCCAAAGTTACCTCTAAATTGAACAATAAACCGCTGGCAATCATAAAATACTTAAAATTAGATCATGAAACTTTTTATACTAACTGAAGTAACTATAAAGCAGGTCTTATGTTATTTAATTTTTTTTTCGCCATAAAATAAATATATTTGCGTGTAGACAGCTATAAGAAAGAGCAAGCAATAGTGCGTGGTTCGTGCAAGTGCGAGCGAGTAAGATTATATTGAGGTACTATGGTACTATACAGCCTTAAGTTTTTTCAATCAACATGTACCAAAAAATGTTTTAAGGTTCAGATAATATGACAGTTGACCATTCTTCTTTGTGTAACAGTTTTTGACGTGTCCTCCACGCGCACTAGAATTGTTTTTATGACTTAAATCCCTATTCTTTCTAAATAACCCTATATAACCCCTTATATAGTGTCTCAATTGCTGCTATGAAAGTTTATGCCCTTCTATGATATTTTCCATGACAAGGATAATGGCTTAACCAAAGTTATAGTGCTAGTCGTTAGAAGCCTATAAATATAAAGGGTTATTTTCACGAAAGTTAAGTGACTCCTAAATATACATCCCTAATTTTACATTACCAAACCGAGAGTCGAATTTCCAATATCACCACGATTTATTTAGATATTCGATTAAGATGTCATTAAAATGTACTAAAAATAGGTATTCTGCTTAGAATTCGGTTGATTGACTTCGGCAACGAACCGCTAAACAAAGTTATAACCAACAAGTATCTATATACTAGTAATGTTTCTTTGTTTTATTACGAAACCATATAAATGTGGGTTGAGTGTGTGTAAATCTTGTTGTTACCTACTTTTATTATCTTCGTATAAGGGAGTAGTATTTTGGTTGTTCGTAGAGAAAGTTGTGAGTTCAATAACCTCATAAGAAGACACAGGAACTTATACTATACGTAAAAAAATCTAGGTTGGTCGTAAATTATTTTTAGCACTATATTATTACTGGAAGGGAAAACTTTGTATCGATTTTACGAAAATTAGGCGGATTAAAGAGTATGAGGCATAATTTTTGGTATTTTACTGAAAAAAAACCTAATTAACCCGTTTTTCTTTTGTTATGTTAATAAAAATTGACGAAGATACAACACTTTTAAAATTGGCAAAACGTCATAAGCAAGTACAGTTTTTGCTTGCTTCTGACGTCCCGAGCTCCCTTTCTCGAATTTTGATGATAACGCTTCAAAATTTGAGAACGGGAGATTTTTGCAAATATGTATTGGTTTAACGAAAGAAAAAACTTAACCACTGCACCAATCATACTGAAAGAAAGATGCTTAGGGCCTAAAGAGTATGGGAATGGGCTACTTTTAATTTTATCCTAGAGCACAGACAAAGCCGCAAGTAATAGTTAGTATTCCAACAGTTTCGATGCTTGTTGAAAAATATTTACACGATCGCAGGAAATCTGATTAATTTGTAAATTACATTGGTTCAATTTACCTGTTTTAAATCTGATATGAATTCCATTACGGAAAATTAAATGCGTATCAACTTATGTATGTAAGTTAAGTATATTAAAATCATTGGTTCCGATAAACTTTATTTCCATATAAAAACTTTAATATAGTAACGGTAACTGCCCCACAGACCGATCTTCCAGGTCAAGCCGCGCTTAATTAGGTTGGCCTATGGATGGGTGCCCATCTGTTATAGTAACTTTCCTCTGTGCCTCAGAAAGCACTTAAGCTATTGTCAAACAGACAGGCGAAGCGAACACGAAGCGAATGCGATCCGAATCCTGTCATATAGAAAAACGAAAGCGGTCCAATAGTCTATGTGACAGGCTTCAAACAATTCCATACATTACAAACAAAAAACGCTTCGCTTCGCCTGTCTGTTTGACAATAGCTAGCCGTTAGTCCGGGCTGTCAATTGTAGATCTTTCACAGTCGTTACTGTTAACCAGAATGTCAAAAATCTGACTATATGTCTTACCAAGGAGTATAGTATTATTGATAATTTTTGCGAGTCGGCTGGGAATCTAATTAATCGTATCGTTTAAATATAAGTTTGCGGAGAATCGCTAATTGCATTCCTTAGTAATTATTTTAATAGATTTATGCGATTTTATATGATTATGGGAAGTATGCTTGTGTGTTAAGTATCTATTTTATGTAATAGAGATTAAATACCATCACGCCTGTTAACGTCAAAGGGCTAGGTAAAACTCTGGCACCATGGATCATCAATGACATCTTAGAGTGGTTGCTAGGTATAATAATAATAATATTCCACAACTATCACACAACGCCATCTAGTCCCAAGCTAAGCAGAGCTTGTGTTATGGGTACTAGACAACTTATAAACATACTTATATATTTCTAAATACATAAATATTATAGATAAATAACACCCAGACACAGAACAGACACAGGTAGGTATAAATCATATATAAATATTATATACTAGCTACTACTACTTGCGTCTTCGCTTGCGTTAATTTAGAATTTGACAGCCAATTTTGATTGTTAATTGTGGCGCCATGTATTAATATTTGAATGCTGTTGTTGTTTTTCTTGGTAACAATACTGTTCTTCGGGAGAGGTATCCTATATCGTCCTTGGTATATCTGACAAACGTATAATGCAAAATTTTAGGATGATCGGATTCAGCGATTTGGGCGTGAAAGGTAATGAACAAACTCACGCATTAATGACATTAGTGCTCTATAAATTATTATTGTATCACAAATATCAAACAAAGCGGAAATTCCAGACCTTAAAATACTTGTTATTTGTCCAAACATTTCATTTAGGATTCAACAAGTGAATTGTATAAAAAATCTCGTCACGTAAGTTGAACAGCTGAATTTGTGTTGTTCGCTAAAAATGTTGGCTGAAAACATTCGGAAAAATGGTAAAATCAATGGATACCGCGGAAATTGAAACGTCTGTCTGTATCCTTTGACTGGAGGAGAGGAATATTGTAATGTAGGAGGAGTGATGAGGTACTTGGAGTAACGGATAGGAGGAATGATAGGTTGTGTTGCGTCTTAACAAGCATAGCGTATGATCAACTAGGCGTGGATGGCTATATCCGAAACTATGGGTAATATCGAAAAACTTTGAAAGAAGTCTCGAGGCCGGTTTTGATGAAAACTAAAAGTGCATCACTGGATTTTATGTAATTCAAAAATCCCGGCTAGGCATTGAGTCCGCTGATTTTGAAAAAAAAATCACATTCTGTACGTATATTATTACACCATTCGATAATGTTGCTAATAAGGGTGTATACATTTTACCTACCCAACCAAGGAAGGTTGTAAACAAAAGTGGGAAAGACAGTTGTGGAGAGAGAAGTGTTGGTAGAAAGGAGAGCAATACTATGCTAAAAAGTCTTTGAATACAAAAAGTCTCTTTAGATGTGCCTTAGATAAACTGATACAGAATGTTTTTTTTTTTAAATATTGGTAGGTTTTATTTATACTACACCCATTTGAAGAGTCCTTTGAGAAGTATTTAAAGTACCTACAGGTATACTTTATCAGGAAGTTGTTAAACTCTCATCTAAAAGAAAATTCTTGTTAAGTATAGTTACTTTGGTATAAAAACATTTCAGAATCTCACATAGATATAGACTACAAACATACTACATGCCACATTTTATACCACAACCGTGCCCTCTGAGGGTACCAGGAGATTATAAACATGAAGACTTCTACTAGAGAAGCTAACATTTCTCTCTGGATACGATTTACGAAGCCAGCGGGAGCAAGCTAAGAGATTGCATATGATTATGAATGTAGCTACCTTTTGAACGATGCTAAGTTTCAACGTAGATCAACAGACATGCTGTTTAAAGATTAAGATGCAACTGAGGATAAAATTTAAACTAGAAAGGGTGTTGCTTTAAAATAAGACTAACAAAAGGTCCAAAAATGTATACATTTTTAGTGGTAATCTACTTATTTTACGTTTCGGAATGGAGAACTACAGTGTGGCGATACGCCACCTTCTAGTACAGCAGGGGTAACAGGCCGTCCACCATGATGCTGCTAAATGCTATGCCAGGGTATGCCGTCGAATTTGGCGGAAAACACGGAAGCGAGGCGTGGTTCTGACGTGGCCTCCGCGAACGTCTTGCCGTGCGCTGAGGTGCCTCCCACGGTGATGTCGTCCTCTGAGAGGAAGCCGGACAGGCTACCGGAGTCGACGAAACTAGTAGCGCTGATGCGGTATGTGTAAAACTTGAGGCTGTCGCACTTGTTGTATAACACTCAAGAAAACACAACGGTTATAAACAATTACTTTAAATACTCGTACAATAAAATAACACTGCAGAACGTACAGCCGGAGCCGTGGTAAAAATTGTAATGCCTAGAAAATAATTGAAGATGAATGAATGACAGAATGAAAATTTGAATTTAAAAAAAAAATTAAAACAATAAATAGATCTTAAAGTAAAGAGGTTGAGGGAACAGAAGAGGTTAAATACCTCTCTGTTACAACAGTACTTTCATGGTTATTGTTTATTTGGATTTCGATTGAATAAAGAAGTCTAGATAAATTATAGAATCAGTTACTTGCAGAAATCCATGACATTAAATGTTATGAAAATTTCCTCGACAAAATCCAGACTTGGATGCAGGATACAGTAACGCAGACGCAGGTTCGAGCCCCGCTCGATGTTTTCTGAAAAAAAAAACGAAAATAAAAAACTGTTTTTAGTCCGCAAAATTGATAGGTAAATTTAAAAATAATTGAATTCTGAGATGATGGCCTTTAAAGATACAAAAAGACAAAATATTGATGGCTATGTCTTCTATAGTAAGCTATTCCGTATATAAAGTAAACTCCCACGCATCAAACGACTCTCATCACAATTCAAAGTTTGAAAAAAAAAGACACAAAAATTTCGCTGCAGCGATGCAGGACAGAAGCTTAAAGCGCTTGCAGCGACGCAAGTTCCCTGTGAACCTTTCTTTGCAAGCCCTTGTCGTCTTGAGTGCTGTATTGAATAATTCTGTAGTTCTTATATTGAAGTGTTGTAGTATTGTGAGAGCTCCTGAAAAGTTTCAGTTTAAAGTTTTGCTAATTTAATTAAATGGGTCTTAATTGAAACGAGAAGGCCTTTAATGGATTAAGGAAATATCTTGAATAGTTTTTTCAAGGTATTTTTTTTTAGGATGAGACAGTTTTGTCTATATCTATATAATTATATAAAAATCAATGCCACTTTTCGTTGTAACTTTAAAACTCAAGAACGGGCTCACCTATCCAAACCAAAAGTTTAGGCTTTGTTCGGACTATTTTGTAGATTATTTATGTGAAGTTTGCTCAAAATCGGACGAGCGGTTCTTCATTTATCATATTTTTTGTAACACGTAGCGAAGCACGGGGCGGGCCGCTAGTTTGGATATATAATTTTTTAGACTGACATGGTCACTATTACCAATATTAAGGTTTAAAACGGGATCTTTACCAGGTTTATTATTTGTTTTGCGTTTCCGATATTTCGGCACTTTTGCAAGCGCCATGTATATTAGTTATTTGGATATTTAATAAAATACTAAAAAAGTTGTCCGGAAGATATCCATATCAGCGATAAGACCACCGTTGTGCTCGTGCAATTAATAATATTGTAAAAGCAGCTATGTTTTAATTTTGCTCTGCAATAAAGTATATTCTATCTGTCTTTGTAATAGCAATCTTTACTTTACTCATTTTCGTTCAACTGGTGCTTCCAAAATAAATTGTCTCATAAGGTGAAAATAACCTTAGAACACACGAAATACAAAAAAAGCACTGAAATAATTAATAACCAAGACTAATTAAAAAGTTCTAAGACTTTTTGAAGTAATCATCCATACCTAACTGAAATATTTGATTCTAGGATTCTAACTTTTTCAATTCAGAGGAACCATTATATTATGTCTGTAACGTTTGCTTCGTTTAAATAAAATATTTTCAACATCATCTTTCATATACTCCACACTAGTATCAGGACCGTTTAGAGAGAAGTGGCAAGTGTCCGGGGACAGTCGAGTTACTGGAACATAAAATATAGCTGTGCCAGCGTCTGCTTCCATTTTATGGTTAAAACTGTTAAGATGTTGAAGTTATGAATCGCTCGGATGAATAGTCGGTTAAAATATAAATCGAAAAACGTATATTTTGCTTGAATTTCAGGGTATCTAGTCCCAAAATATTTTCATTCTATAAAAATAGAATCAAGACATTGAAACATGCTTTTTGAAAATATTTCAATGATTTTCGGATGGTATGGTTAGTGCAGTGGCCGAGTGGTCGACTGTTGGGCTGCCTGTCGCGGATTCAATTTCCCGCACGGCACAGTTATTTGTATGATCTATAAGTAGTTGATCCGGTTCTTGTTGTTTCTGTATGTGATTTTAAATGTTTTTAAATAAACTCACGATTCAGGAGAAAGTCTTAGAGTAGGGCAACGTTTTTTTTTAAATCTTCTCATTTCTCAAAGTGTTCAAGTATTTGCTACGTTAAGTAAGTTGAAAACCAGAATACGTTTCGTCGTCTTTACATTTTTGGTAACTTTATCGACAGTCTTTCATCAGTAATCCAACAGTTAGACCCAATTACTTAACCGAAAACTTCTTCATCCACAGAATTAGCAATATCTTCAGAAATATTGTTATTACTTACTACATTATTATATTCATAAAAGGCTCCATCCAGCTAATTAATCAATCGTCCGTCCCTCGGGAACATAAATCTTTGCATCATAAAGTTTTATCAGATTCTATCCTTAACTTTATTGGACTCTGTAGAACGCTGTTTATATCCTTCCTGAAACTTAGGTATAAATATGTCATAGAATTTGGGTCCTGGGAGTAATGGTAGACCGTTTAGGGTTTGCTTGATGTATTTATTTGTATTAAAGGCGTGGTGGCACAGTTATAGAACTTTTTTCTTTATAGTTATGTCTCACTAGACATACTCAGCAAAGCCGCCTAGATCGAGAAAAGTGGTATTGTCATTAGGTGCGTCCACACAGAGCGCGCAGCCTCGCGAGGCATTTGCTGCGCGAGGAAACTGACAAGCGAGGCTGCTCACTCTGTGTGGACGCGTCTATTGTTTTTCGACCGAGGCACGAAACAAGATACGCGAGCAAAACAAAAGCCAACACTGGAAGGCTCGGGCGCTCGGATACTCGATAGCGGCAACGCTGTCACTTGCCTCGCCCGAGACACGTCCATACCAACCGAGCTGCTTCGCGCGGAAAATGCCTCGCGAGGCTGCGCGCTCTGTCGGGACGCACCTATTAGGATTTATTATCAGCTTGATGGCAATAGGCACGTCGTTATTACATAGGGCGAAATATGGGCAATACTTCTACGGGGAACCTCCACAACCTCAGATGTGTGAGAGGGTGCTGATTTATCTCACAATATAAGCTTGTAAACAAAGAGCTATGTCTCATGTTAGTTCGTACGAGTAAGTTTATTTTAGGCTTATGTGTGTTTAGAAACTGAAACTGCTTTACTTAACTTTGGGTATACTGTGGATTTACTAACGTAATAAATCGCAGCTGAGCCATCGCTGCTCGTAACCAGGCTTAGACGATCCTAATATCCATCTCAAAGACAGCGAGCAAGCAAAATTATTTGAATTCCTACTTAGACTGCAGCTACAAAATACGAATCACAACATAAAACGCCAAAATGAAATCTGTCTCCGTCAAATATTTCAACTTAGTCACAATAAAATCTGTCATATTTTACAAATGGCCGTATAAAACAACCGTCGAGTGGAATCGTAAAACGCATTACTCATCACCCAACTGCTCTCTGTTATTCACTGGAATATTTAATTGCTTCTTCGTAACGACTGGCCCCAGCATAACTGGATTATCCCACTCTTAAATCGAGGGCAAGAGATTAAAACGACTTTGTGGTTCATCTGTGTTTTTAGATTGATATTTAGCTGACTTCAAAGAATACTCCACATTGTTGCCTTTAACTTTGTAATTCAATTCGTCGCTTTTGTTCAAAAAGTCGAGCCCTGAAATAATGATGTCATACGAACTTTAAAATTTTTAAATGTGCGTGAAGTCAGCTAAATTGAAATTAAGAGGTAAAAGCTTAGTCCCCTACACGGTACTATTGTTCACCATATTTTTTCGTTCCTTTTTTGCGTCGGCGTGCGTACCTTTTACAAAATAAGGATGAGAAAAATCAAATCCTGACCACAAACGTCTGGCTCAATTTGGTAAGTGGTAGGAGCCGGGTATGGCGCCTTCGCCCCCCGCCCCCCGCAATCCCAACACTACCGGGTAACGAGCGATAACTACCGTACTTTTCCACATTCAATCAGCACTATTTTACAGCACTTTTTTAATTCACCATTTAATGCACTTCGAAGGAAAGGTTACAGGAGGCGGGCGCGGACAGAGGGCGCCGCCTTCGCGGCAGATCTGTCGCATGGAGTCAGTGTTAAATTGTTGTAAACTACGCATATAATATCTATTTAGATTGTGTGTCCGGTGGTGCGCGAAAATAGCTTTTGACGATCGCATGATAAGTGATATTTTCGCGTGCCGCCCTGCCCCTAAGTATTGTGTCCGGCGGAGTGGAACAGTTTGTTTAGATCATCATACTGACTGCGCCCTTTCTGTTTTTGTTGACATCGTCTAACCCAATAGGACGAGAAGAATCAACTACTTATAACCAATATATGGCTGTCGTTGGTAAGTGTGAATAAAAGACAAACCTAAAATTAACACTAAAATTTCTAATCATTATTTTCGTTTCTACTCTTTTTTTATTTTTTTTTTTTTTGTATATTATACCTTCGTTCTGTCTATCTGTTTGGGTTATTCTTCTAATCTATGACTGTTATGAAAATTGCATAGCATTGTGGAATATGCGGCAGTCTTTTTGTATTCACTTGTTTATGATATTTGTATGGGAGTTGCTTGACATGTCCGTTCCTCGTCATCGCTGACCCCGGCTCGTGCTGTAGACTAGCCAGTAGACCCTATCATGCATCCCTTCATACAAACTGTCATAAGTTAGCTACTTAGTACTTACAATCTTACGTAGTCAGTATAGTCGGTACTGTACATTTGAATACATCTTGACGGTGAGTATCGACAGAGATGTATAGACATTTGTGTATATCATCGACAACTGCCGTGTAAGCCGCAATGCATTTAACAATATGTACTAATGGTTGACGTTAAGTGTGACGTAATAATTTATACTAACATAAAAATATACATGTTTCTCAATTGAAAAATAACTTAAACGATGTGTTAAAGTGGGTCTCGTTAGGTCAATTGAAAGTGACATATTGCTGAAGATTTATGTTATATTGATATGCACAAATATTGTTATTGAGATGAAATGTGTTTTATGTACACTGTAAATTGATTATGCACATCCTGGGTACCCGCTGTTGATTTTATTTTGTTTTCGCTACAAGAAATTGTAGTATTTTTCATACTATGCATGGCCATGGAATGTTTATTATGGGAAATATAATATCCTCGTTCAAATTGAAGTGTGGTTACCATGCTCGAATCTAGTTTGCCTGCGGAGTTAAAACTCATTGGGACGACGTTTTCGACTAGTTAAAATGTATTTTCTAAAAAGTATTTTAAACTCTTTCTTCCTCTTTGAAATGTTTTTGTCTTGGTACCTGTATGCGTCATAAAATGCAGATTTTTTAAATATTGTGTACATAATTGACAATAAATGTACACACTTTTAAAATAAATTGTTATAGACCCGTTTAGTTTTATTTTTGTTTAAAAAAAATAGATGTTATGCTTCAGTTCCCGATTTTATCGATGAAATTTTGGTTTTATTATTTGTTATTTTTAATAAAAAGTTTAAACGATGACGCTTAATTTACATACTTTTGATGTTGGTCGCATTGTCTTGGTATATTACGGAAATGATTGAACATTTATTTGTGTATACTTTCTTATAGAAAAATGTATATTATTTTTTACTTTTCCAGCAATAAAGGTATGTAGTTGAGCTATTAAAACTATAATTATTTTAGCATTTACCAATACGGCAGCTTAGATACAGAGACTGTAGTGTTCCCCAATCCCTTGGTATTATAACTGACAGAGAGGTCTATGAAGGCCTACATTTTCTTGCAAGGAAATTAGATAAGTCGAGCTTCTTAGGTACAAAATGTACTGTGTATATGGAGTTCTGTATTTTTATACGTTTCTGCATGTTTCCCATTGCACGTTTTATTGCTTTCTAGAGGTGATGTGTAATACTGTATACTTCTTTTTTACCTATTGTATTCTTGTATACATTTATTATATTGTAGGCATATCGTGATTGTGTTGTCTTGTGTGCATCTGTATAATAAAAATTGCAGTATTATACTCGTATGATTGCGAAATGTACAATCAACTTAAATGTACACAAAACCAGTTTATAAAATATTCTGAATATTTATTCGAATCTGAGTTATTTTTACTACCTAAGTTTTAAGAGAATTTTCATGGAAATACGCAAAAACTCTATTGTCATTTTCATAATTTAATATTTCTTCAAACTTTTTCTACATTCTATCGTAGTTCATTGTACATTGCTCTATACATTTCAAAATAAACTTGAGAGCTTTGAAATAAAATAACATTTCAAAGTTCTTGAATTTAACGACCAATTTACTAAGTTACCATGTTCTTTTACCAATTTCAAAGTTAGTGTTCTCTCTTGAAAGTTAGTTAAGAAAATTATGAAAATATTTTTTTTTAGGTTGATTTAAGGTGACAGAAGTTTAAACAGTTAATAGAAATAATGTATTCAGTCACTTTTATTTTTGAAACATTATTTACTTATTATTTTCTTTGATAATCATAATATATAGTTTCAAACAGGTGCTTAATAGATGACTAGATTATTCAGGACTAAGCACTAATCCCCTGTCATTTCTGAACGGTTGGAATTTCAACATACGCCTATCCCTTAAGCACTTAAGTTGCCCTTAAGTTACGAGTTGCCACATATTACACCGTATGCTTGAAAACAATAAAGCCGTTAAACTATCTAATTGATACACAAAACCTTCAGGAGAGAACATTACTTATATGTATGTCTCACTCCCACACCGGCCATCGATCTCAATTCGATAAGCTACTCAAAGTAAACCTCCCAAATATCTTAAAAACTAGAGGTCTTATTTACCTGAGTTTAACGTTCAATATAGCCTGTTTAACTAGCTACATTTCACGAAAAAGAATAAAGTAGTTAAGGAGTTATAACCCTATTTGTAAGTGGTGCTGGTTGTATGGAAACTAATATGATACTGTACAAATACGTGGGTATCTAGAGGTAGATATGGCTAAGTTGGGGGTCTAACTTTTGTAATATTAGAGCAGAGGGAGAAGTTTGAAGGGTTAGCTTTGTTTTGTCGAGGTCTGAACGGGTTGTTATCGTTGCTAGCGAGATGATAATGTTGCCAGTGTGGAATTGAGCACAGATGACTTTATTGGAAATCGTGTACATACTTGTATAAGGGTTTAAATTTTTCTGTTTGCTTTGAGAATCTGTGAATATTATGATTTTGGGGAAGAAGTGTTTCTTTAGTAGAACAGTGGTATTTATATTGGTACAATTTCCAATCTTGTCCTATAAAATGTATTTTTGAAATATCATGTTGTGAATACACGAATACCATTACTTATGTATAAAGTAAACGGCCGATTTCAATGAAAAGAAAATGAAGCAGTTTAGATTTCAACTAATAATTGACATATGTTTGTATTCTGCGTGTTTTGTCATTTTAAATCTTAAATATTTTGCAAATTAAACTTAGGGTATCCCTATTTCAAATCGATAAATATTTAAGCAATCTAGAGCGGCAAAGCTAATCCAACATGCCAAGATTTTGTAAATACAGACACTCCTTTGTTAGAAAATAACAGACGTCTGCAATAAGCTGGGGTAAGAAATGAGATAGGAGGTACGGTATAAGGCCGCTGCCTCGAATCTTGCGGGCAGCGGTGCGCGGCGCGGGAGCGGCGCAGCCGTCGCAGACCCGTTCTCGAAACTGGTGGGCAGATCGCGCGTCACTATAGCCGCGTAGTGTTGTGTTCGTGATTTTGTCGTGGAGATATTTGTTTTTATTCGCGAACGAAATGTCTGAACAATGGCGGCAACATCTTTTTGATTCAAATTTATTCCTAACGTTCGATTTATTGTGGGAAAAACACTACAGCGCAGGCGCGCGGGCGGTCACCGCTTGTCAAAGTACACCGCTCGCTTCCCGCTCCCGCCCCGCTGCCGCGCCGCTGTTTTCGAAGGTCGGTCCATTTGATTATACGCATAACATCCTCCCGCTCTCGCGCCGCCGCCGCTGCCGCCCCGCTGCCCGCAAGATTCGAGGCAGCGGCCTGAGAGCCAATACGGTTCTCTGAAGAACGAAACAGAATATAAATTATGAACACGAGCATAGCAACAAGTTGAAACCAAGCTTGTAATGGAGTAAGTTACTAGATATACTAGCCACCTACCCTGGCTTCGCACGGAAACAATGTAGATGTATTATACGCTGTGTCAATGATGATAGCGTCTCCTAGTAACCACATTATAATGCCCTGTAGGGCGCCATAAAATCTCACTGCGGACCCACCATACTACTGTCCGTACGCCTGGTGGTATGGTGGGTCTAAAACCATACCACTTAGAAAATAGGGTGGTAGACTACGAGAATATAAAATCAGTCAGGTACACCGAAGTTCGGTTTGTTAAGGTTCCTTCAAACTTCGCAGTCAGATGATACGGACCCACCGCCCGCATCGTAAAATCTGCCAATTCTTCCGTCTTAGATATATTGATAAAAATATTTGGCTTGTTTCTCATTAGAAATTAAATAAAACCTAAAAAAATACTTATAAAGGTTGTGTTGTATTTATACTTAACCTTGACACGTACTTCACTTCACGGGTGTGCTCATTGATTCAAATCTTTGTCACATTGCTCCCGACCCTATCACCGAATTCGCACATAGCGTATACATAAACCATCATCTTAGTGTCTAAACACACTATGCCGAAGTTACGCGACCGAAGTTCGGCGGCTGATTTCACGTTTCGACGTATTTGGCTGATATGACACACTATAAGTGCCGAACTTACGCGGCAGAAATTCCGCGCGGGCGGCTCCCTGCTGCTGCCCGCCCACGGATCTTCGTCGGTAATCGAACCGAATTTCGGTCGCGTATAATGTGTGGTCACAAAATAAGTTGCCGCTGAACTTACGCCCGACCGAAGTTAGGCTGTACGCTATGACGCGACGTAATTTTGGCATAGTGTGTCGTCAGTAATTCAAATAGCTTTGCAGGCGTAATTGTGCTGAACTTCGGTCGCGTAATTTCGGCATAGTGTGTTTAGACACTTAAAAACAAACTGTCTATTGATGAAAACTCCATTGCGTAGTTTGAAAGATCTAAGCGAACAAAAGCGGGAGCGAATTTGTTTTATACTACGTAAGGATTGTAGAGTCGATAGAAGTACAGAAGAGAGAGCATACCTACATACATGTACATTATTAATCCTCTTCAGGGGTCATTGTACTCATCATGACGAACAACTTTTAGTATGGGATGAAACCTGAAATCGCGAAAAAAAAATCAGCTGCTCAGTACATTTATTTTCGCCTAACTCGTTAAAATGTACTGAGCAGCTGATTTTTTTACTACTAAAAGTTGTACCCGTACTAAAAGTTGTTCGTTATGATGAGTACAATGACCCCTGAAGAGGATTAAAACGACTAAAATGAAAGCAATACTATTCTCGTTGTACCATCTTAATAGATTCTATACAAATATTGATGTAACGTAGAAATACAGTATCAATTATTCACAGAAGAGCGCACACGACAGACGTGTGTGTTTGCTTTCAGTTTTCCTAATGGTATGATTCCACCAGCCTCACACTACGCGGCATATTTGTACGCGCACTTCAGCAGTGAACGTACTAAACTGGTCTTTGTTTTGCCTCCGTGTCCACCGGCAAGGCTGTGCGTAACTTTTAGCACAGCACAACAACATAGCACAAATAATGAGTCCAGTACTCATGTGTGCACGCTCAAAAGTATCCAGGTGTGTATGAACATTTATGAATTGTTCGCGTACAATTTATTCGTGTTTACCTGAGTGAGTCAACCAGAGCGAACTTGTGTGCCGCACAGTGCCGCACACGGATGGAATCGCTTGTTAAGACTTGATTTTATGAAAGTTTTACAGTATTGACAAAGAGTTAATAAAAATACTTCCTGTATGTTTGTGGACAATGTAATTTTTTATGAAATTCTAAAAAAAAATGTTACAAAAGTATAGCTGATCTTGGAATTGTATTTGAAACTAAATGTAAAAATTCACTTCTTTGTGAATACGACGTAGTAACAAAATAGGGATACGAAAAACAGAATATAATGGATTCATTTCCATTCCAAGCATTTTAATTTATAGCAAATTGTGCAATAGATTTAAAATAATTCTACAATCAGATGTCACTTTATTATCAGATAAACATTTAAATCTTTTTGCGATTCTGAAAGAAACAATGCTTATAATGAGAATGACCCCACATTTTATGTAGCAACAGAATACAAAATTATGTCGAAGGAAATCTTTACGTTGAGATCGGCCGTAAAAACGACACCCACCATTGTTCCGTACACTGTCGAGCAGAATGACTGGAATATTTTTGATATGTATTTTTATATGACATTGTTAAATTCCATTCTTTGAGTCGAAGTCCCGTGACAAAGTTATATTTTTGACGTTCCAAATTGTTGTAGTTTTCTGCAAAGTTGACGAGGACGAGATTGTTATAACTTTGAAAAGGGACTCTGTTATTTGGCACAGTGAATACTAAAATGATTCATTGTTTTTCTGATGACATATATGGCATTTACATTTACAGTATTTCTTGCCACTTACTACAAAATCTACTACATTAAATTAAATTCAGTAGGTACACTACTAAATTTTCTCTCATTATACCGCTAGATGGGTACTAAGAACGTTATTTTAACACTATTTATCATTCACGATTCACAGCACCGCACTTCGAAACTGCTCTGTTGACATTGAAAGTTGTTCATGAACCTCTTAAGGTGTCTAGCACCGTTTTATTACATTTTTAACGTTTGCCTAATTGAAAACTTCACTTTCTAACTCCAACCTTTTTTTACAAAACCTCATTCAAGAATTTCAATCACCACATAAAAATAACCGAACAGCCATTTTTTCTCTTATGTCACTTTTTAAAATCAGAACTGCTTCCATCTGTCATTTAATTTTTTAAATCAGTACACGTCCCAACTTTTCACTGCATTCTTTTTTCAAATCATCAGAAATGCTCCAATATTTTTGCTCGCACCTGTATTTGTGATGACGATGATATTTCTGATTGTTTATTGATGCGCAGGAGTGGAATGACTACAACCTGAGGTGGAACGACAGTGAATATGGAGGAGTCAAGGACCTCAGAATCACGCCTAACAAGCTGTGGAAACCGGACGTGCTTATGTACAATAGGTGAGAGTAAACCAAACGGGTATGATACCAAACCCTATAATTTATTTTTTTAAGCTTTCAATTTCAGAACGAACTGTGTATAGCTTCTTTTTTTCGCTGCGAATTTCTAAAAGTATTTCTGGACTATAAATATCAGAGTAACAGTACCTACTGGTATTCTGAATTAATTTCAAACTCATCCCAGATAAGGTTGAGAGGTTTAATGGGGGTAACATTTTTGTAATGTTGTGTAATTTTTGGCAACAAAGCTTTGTTAATTATTTTAAAGGGAATGGGACAAATAAAGTGCTGTTTTTATTATCCCAACGGATGAAACAATAGAATACTTGATTATATTGTTCATTCGAAAATATTGTGGGACTGTTCATGTTATATTTTCGAGGACTTAGTAAATAATATTTTTATGTAGGTTAAGTTATTGCATTTCTCGAAAAAGAAACTGAAAATTATTAGGAATACCACCAACCATTTAGAAACGCAATGTTTTTATGGAACCGTAAGTTAAATACGGAAACGTTCCTGCCATTTTTCAGTTCTAATTACTTTATAGGTTGGCGAAAATTATTTTTAAGTGACTGTAAGTAATTACGGGGCTTAAATCTCACTAGAGAGTCCAACTTACTGAAATATGCGGACAAAATAATTATAAATTTCTTTAATGTCCGACCCAACGTTTGAGGGGAAGAAATATTTTACCAGACTACTTTACATTTCAAAACCAGAAGATTTTAATTATAACTGAACACTGGCGAGCATTTTGAGCTTAGTATTTCTAATGTCCAAACTTGTTCACTTTAAATCAAGCCATCTGTGACAAATTTTGAAATAAGTGCTCCATTCCACGACATCGACTCTGCAACATGCAATTTGCGGAGCTAGAACAGAAATATAATCATAGAATTTATTCGCAAATTCAAATGCAGTCGCGTCGTTCAAACATCGTTAACGCCAAACAAATTTTCTAGGCAAACAGACGTCCGCGGAAAGTGGCGCCATCTGGCGGTCCGCCAAACATGTTATTCATTACACCGTTGAAGCAAATGATATAAACCAAGTGTCACAAGTGTGTTCCATGTTTATCGGCACTTACCTGGCCGGAAGCCAGACGTTTATGGACGGATATCTTAGGCCGATAACTTTTACGAACATCCATGGATAAGCAGTTATGGCTCCAACACTACAACTTTAACGATGCCATAGAATATAAGATATTATGGAGAAGATAGCAGATTTACTGTTCAGCTAGTTTTTTCTTTAGTCACTATCTACGTTATTTATGGTGCTAATGCCCCTTGCAAAGAAAAGTCCAAGAAAGGTACATGAACTCTCCTAGTTTCAATGGTGTTCATTGCTCCCTTTTTGTTTGTAACTTTCTATAATTCGATTTACTTTTGGATGTTCCTTCATGATTTAATGTCGCCTGAAACAGAGAGAAGCGTCTATAAATATCACTTAATGATACAAGGAAAATCTGCGACGTAAACCAAAATTACATTAACGGTAATACATTAGAGCTGCTTTATAATTTATCTGTTGCTTTTATACGAACATTAACCAAAAATCCGTAAGATTTTTAAGAGAGATTTGAACAGGCATCCGAATTAAAATAAAGGTCGGCTAAATTGCAGAGTTGCAGACTCGGCTCGTGTAATGAGGACATAACCGCTCCGCCGGTGTTAGCAACTGGCCGGTTTTCAACATTTCCAGACTTTTAACTTTGGAACAGTAAAACAGATTTAAATGGTGGAACTGAGTTGGGAACTAAGCTTGGAAGTCCGCCAGTCAACTATCCTTTTTTGTAAATGAAACTTTTATACGTGATTTGTTGATGCGATTACGGGAAAACGGGTTGCAATTTGCTAATAGAATGTTTTAAATGTACGGAATTTATGGACGTTTTTATGGTATACTTTGCTTTGTATGGGCTTATTTATGAGATGTTAAATTAACTGCACAGTATAACAGTAAAATACATTACAGATAGGGAACGATAAATCAAGAACAAGTAGGAAAACAAAAGAAAGTTCATCAAACCAAAGCGCTAATCGGCGTACCTAATATATTTTCTTTCTGTCAAAGCAAAAAACCGTGTACATTTTCATTCATATTTTTTGCGATGCGTACAAAATACACGAAAGAAGATTTGCTCGTTCACCGCGCTCATTTTCTCCCGTCGTTCACGCTATGGGCGTATGATATTCGTTACGTGGATGATTCACAATTTCACTTGGTGCAAAATAATTAATGTATAGCCTTGAGAAGATCGAGCAAATGTACTCGTCGGGAAAAAGTGGTTGGGGAAAAAAAGGATGTACCTACTTACGAGTACCTGTACATGTAAATGTTTGCAGTTTGTAATAATCATGCTGCTATTTATTTTAAGAGTATTTAATAGTAGATAAATAATTAATGAAATAAGGAGTTGTCAATCCCAATTCTCCATACAGGTGAGTAAAAAAAATGTACGGGTGTATTTTGGATCTTGTTTTTAAACTCAAAATCGTAAAATACCGTAGCCGAAGGTATACATAATTATACGAAATCAATGGGAACTTATATTAATACCTATAATAGACACTAGCTCTTCACATACACTTGACTGTTATTATTTCAATAATTGTTTATACATGATTGCTGTTTTTGCGAAGAAAAAAAAAAGATATGTTATTTTCATATTATTCATGAATGCGAAAAAAACACTGTAATATTTTTATGCAAACGTATACTTTCATTTAATTTGCTCCCGACAAAAGAATTGTCTCGCGGGCAAACGTTTGCTTTGCCGACGTTTTATATCCTATTAACATACACTCTGACACTAAAGTAAAGCTGGGGTATTTGGCACAGACAAGTGTATACTAAGGCTTTTGTTGGCAAGAAAGTGTATACTTACATTTAATAACAAGAAGAAAATACATAGTCAATGAAATTCGTTTTAAATGTTAAGTGAAACTATGCATATAAAAGGACGAGTTTGCGATACGAAATCTTTACATTGATAAGATAATGCAAAACGTTTGGGAATTCGCAATATTCTCTTACGGGGTTTCTTAAATATAAAATGTATTTATAAATTAAGTTGGATTTAAATTATAAATACATTTTTAATTTAATTTAGATTCCTTTTTTTGCAACTAATTTTTTTTCGACTTTTGTACAATGCTTTCGCACTAATGGAGTACGGGGCATTTCTATTTTTCTCTGGCTTTTGATCAATTTGTCGTCGACATGTAGTTCAGTAAGTAATCTGTATTGTAAGTTCATGTTTTGTGTCAAATCCTACTAAGACTTTGGCTGCATCGCAAACCAAGGCTGACTAAGTTAGTCGAATCACATTAGATTACTAACTTAGTTAATCGGTTTACCGCACCTTGGGATAGACCTACATGAGGCTGTGATTGTCGACGTTCTAGGTAAACTAATCGATCGATTATAGATCTACTGGTTTATGACAGTTTTCAGTGAAACTCTAAATCATGTGCCAATTGCTTACTACATATTTTATAAGTTGTCGATTCACACACAAATAAATTAAATTGCTGCCAATCGCCTACAGAAAATAATAGTGTCGATTCGCATATCTCGTGTGAATGATTTAGTAACCTATTCAAAAGCCTCTTTCGTTTCCACCGTAACTGTTATAATTTTATTTTCATGTTTTTTTTTTTGAAACGGAATAAAATGATAGCTTATATCTTACTTATTAAATCGTAAAACAGCTAAATATATCAAACGTCCGAAATACGAGTACTCATTAAAAAACCCACCTCTCAGAACGCACGTAGGAAAATCAACGAATATTTCAGCCAACACTTCAAACATATTAACAAAACAACAAATTCACCCATTTCCGAAATTGGCTATACGTAGCCAATATTGGCGCCTGTTGGCTCTGGGCCAGTGGACCACAGCCCAGCTTTCGATTATGAAAGCTTTTAAATCACTTACGGCGCGGTGTGATGGCGGCACCTTGTTTACCTTCTTCGTGACTGGCTGTTGGAGGTAGGGGATGTGTGTCACACCGAAGCGTAATATGAAAGAAAAAAAAAGAAACTTGCTTAGGAAAATTCTACTCTATGATGTTTGTAATACAAGTGAAAAGAGTCTGGCTGTGCACAAAAAATGCCGTGATAAGTTGAAGAGCACATCAAGTAAGATTTCAAGCAAAATTGTGGTATATGACTGAAAAGTAAAATCTAAATCACTATTGAAAACTAAACGATACAGTAGGTACGACAAGACAACAGCAGCAACCATACCATAGCAAAATCAAACAAGCAAAAAACACACAGCAATAAAACATGACAAAAGAAAACTGGCCATTCGGCCATTCGCAGCAATTGTATGTTTTATTCAATTCACTGAATTACACTACTGTTTGACACGAGGTCCACGTTAATACGGATTTGCTGGCGGGACGCCAACTGACGTACCTAGCGGTTACACGTCCGTATGCCATGAATAGTACATGCAAGCATGACAGCACTTTTGTCGTAGTGGACGCCTGCGGACGTTTGGGTTTTTCACCATCTGAGGATTTTATCTTGTTTGTTTTTTGTTTGTGGGTGGCAGTTACTTGGAAATACGTAGTACTAATAGAGCAATAGCATCTAAAACACGATTTACAAAAAATGTGACATTTAGCAGCATCGTGAATAAAAGAATATCCAAAATTGCCGAGGTCAAATTTTGTAGTGGTTTTAATATGTTGGGAAAAACAAACAATAATAAAAATTACGATTGGAATGTTAATAAAATAAATATCTATTCTGTAACAATTTTGTAGATTGATACTCTAATTAACTACCTGAATATTCAGAACAAAAGTTACTGGCGTAGAACGCCAAACATTAAACTCAGTTCCAACCTTTTAGCACTACAGACACTAAATTACTTCTAAACATAAAACATTCCACTTAATTCTGAAAATAAATCCCAAAAGCGAATTAAAATTAACTCCTTTAATAATGGCAACATCAAAAGTTAGTTTAAACCAGTTAGGGCGAGTACAAGCCGGTGGAAACCAGTATAAACCGGTATCTTGGTTTCATCGACTCTTGTCCCCGGACACTCTTGGACAAATTACTGTTAAATTGTAGCTCAGACTAGATCTAAAATCTTCTCTTTGTGGTTTAACGATTAGAATTATGTTTGCTGTGTTGATCTTGGTTTGCAGATTCGACAGAAATTGTTTTTTTTAAAGTGAAAATTAATGAGGGATTTTAGAAGATAAATATTTTTAAAAAGAGCTAGTAACTGAAAAAATTGTACTGCGGAAGATAAAGTACAGATCAGAATCATCTTATGCAGTGTACATCCCAATCGATAGCTTTTGTAAAATTCTGTTCTGAAATTAGACCTTGCAAATCAGACACAAGAGTCTTTTTAGCTGACCCAGATGTTATAAAAGAAAGCTTAATTCTACTAAAGCTAACATTTACTTTGATGCCGGAAAATAAATCCGATTAGAATGGTGTTCATTAAGGGGGAGTTGAATGAAAAATACTAATGATCAGATTGTGGGCTACGTTGATAAATGAATGTGGGCGATAAGAGCCTTGTTCTTTATTTAGCACATAAAGGCCTTTGTGGAGACGCATGTGTAAGCCTGCGGGAGGTTTGTTCTAAACTTGTACAGCAGAATAAGCAAAATAAACATGTATTCTAACTGCTAACGTAAGTTGAAATATGCATCAACCAAGCATTTTGTTTCATTCTGCCTATTTTCTATTGCTTAGCTCTAAGATGACCTTTATAAACGTTTTTTTCGTGTACCTTTATTTCCTATTTTTAAAATTAAATATTTAACTACATAATTTTCAGAATTGTGACAGCACAGTAGGAGGTAGTCCCGAATGTGATGATCGGTACTTGACCCCTTTATAATATATTTTTTATTTTATTTGAAAAGTAACGATCATTCGCGAGGTTGAAAACTCCTACTCGGTGCTGCCACAAATAAAACTAAAATAAACGTACATGGCACGCTAGTCGCTGATTTGAGACACCACTGTCATTGTCTCGCTTGTCAGATGTTTTTTTTTTTAACTTGCAACTTCTTCCTTTTGCCACACTTTTTTGAAAAGAGCTTTTTTTTCTAAACCTGGTGAGCGAGAGGATGATTTCAGTGCAGTCAATGATAAAATCTATCCTAATTTCACCTTTGTCAATGACAGCACATTTTTAAATAAATGGTGTCCCAGATGAATCCGAAGCACTGAAAAATAAATAAATAATATTAAACGCTTTATTAAAAAGGCACATTTCGCTTTAGACATAGCTTTAATAAAAAGTAAATAAAATGGTCTGTATTTAATTAAAACTTCTGCTATAAATTAAAGTAAACATGACGTTCTTCATTATTAGAGAAACAGTTTTCTTTGATATTGATTCTTATTTTCATTCGACTTCACTGACGCTTTGCCGACTTCATTTTCTATCTAAGATAATTGAAATGAAAATAGATATTTTAACCTAAGTTAATTTAAATGATAATTACATTTAATGAATAGAAAATTAGGATTCTTTACATGTTATGTGTTCAAAGGATTTTTAAATTAAATTACAAAACTTGATCAAAGAATGCTCTTAGTATCCAACATTCGTTTTCAATTGTAAGGGTTTGATGAGGGTCAGTTGGCCTATCTAATTTATATCTGTAAAATTTTGTACATACGTAATTTATTTACAAAAGTGTTCCTTTATTCATTATTTATTAGTGAATGAATGGAACTGCGAAAAACAATCAAGCATAAAATCGTTGCTTGTAATTTTGAAACATGGCAACTTAATTACAAGCACTTACTCACATTTGGCAAAAAAATAAATAAGGATGTGACTTTAGAAAATGTTTTTAAAGGTAGCTGGGTTTTTTCACCGAATTCTGCTCGGTGTATTTTATGAAATGTTTTACAACAATGTTACAAAACAGTATAACATAGCAAAACATGTTTGAAAAACATACAGTTAGTTGATGAAAACATTTGTATTGATACATAGTGCTGACGAGGGTTTTGACGGGACCTACCAGACCAACGTGGTGGTCAGAAACAACGGCAGTTGCCTGTACGTGCCTCCTGGCATATTCAAGAGCACATGCAAGATAGACATCACGTGGTTTCCCTTCGACGACCAACACTGTGATATGAAGTTTGGTAGCTGGACATATGATGGCAATCAGGTAGAAAACTTTAGAACGTTAAAGATTCTAATATTATTTGGCTCTACTCACTAGTTTCTCTGGCTCTTTAAAGAAAGAATTATCAGTCACGGTTCCATTCGCGATTAAAAAAAAAAACGATTGAATGGCTCGATTTTAGTCTTTGACGAGTTCCTTAAGAACTGTCACGGTAATTTTCATACCCGATTTTCAAATCATGAATCGACAATTTTCAGTCTAATAAAGTCGTTAGTAAGTTTTAAGGTTCCTTGAAACGGGTACGGACAAAATGCGGACACGGCTGCGCACACCGGTCCCTAACAGATAAAGTACCGAAATATCTGTAAGCGTCCGATGTCCGCAGCCTGTCTTAAACTTGTCCTGACCTGTTTGACCGAGCCTCTTTATCTGTGATACAGCTTTAATCCTCGTTTCGCGTAGGTAAACATCTAGAACGAAGTTTAGTTAAACACACGTTACGGATTTACGGATTCACCTGTCTGCTTTACATTTTAACTGAAGATTTATCTGCTCGTGTACCCCCGGGCGGTATTTATGTTCTAATGTTGACTTAGACTCGAGTTCTGTTTTATTTTAAAGGAAGGGTAATTAACATCAGACTTGTACTATGAATTTCAAATTAGGCAGTATATTTTGAAATGTAACATTTGTGTTTGCAAAGTTATTACAACCTAATTGCGCTATCTGAAGTCTTTAGCGTGCTTTATTTATTACTGACTGAATTTTATGGTCTTAAGTAGTCCACGAAATGAAAAGAATAAACTTTTTGACCTTTAAAAATTATAAGAGTTATTTATTAACAGAGTCTGTAAAATACCTTTTATGAGCATACAGATTATTGTTTTATAATAAAAAAAAACATGAATCAAATAAAATGTAAACATAACCATGCAAGAAAAGAAGTAGATGAATAGCTCAACTACTTAACACCTTTTCGTTAACAAAGCAGATAACTCGAGCCTCATTACAATTAATTACTGTTAAATTAACGAGATTTAATTAGACAATAACATTACAAATAAGAGCCGTGGCTGGAATAATTAAATTAAAAGATCGCGAGAATTAATCTTATTAAGATAAAGAACTGGTTAGATAGCTAAGAGTAAGATAGCTTAGATAGCTAGATATTTTAGGATTAAGTTAGGTTAGGGAGAAATCTAAGGGAACCATGTGAGAAACCTAGGATATTTCCATATCCAGTTTTGTGTGTACTATTTTGCATGATGCAAAAGATTAGCACTGTAAATAATAATGGAAGAAAGTCACTAATTAATTAAATGATTATGAACCGCCATACGGAAAATTCTGTAGAATATATGTGTGTATATATGTATTATATTACAACCTACGTATTTCCATTTTGATTGAAATTTGTGGTTTATAATGTAGGCTTTGTATTCCTCTTTCTAATACGATCAAAAGTTTCAAAGTAGAGTAACCACTTGTTTCAATTAAATTGTATGAAGTGTGATACATCTTATAGGATATACTGTAAAATGTATGCACTATTTATGTGTGTCTATCGTTTATCAATGTGTGTGTCTGTGTTATTAGATATATTATGTCAAGTATATAAATTGTGTGAATGCACACATGGTGTTTACGTTTGAAGTTTTACTCTATCTTTATTTAAAACAAATAAAAAGTATAAATTGTGGTTTGCTAAATTATTCGAAATTATTATTTTTAAAGTTCAGTGTTTTGAAATTAACAGTCCATTAGTTATGCCAGGCAAGTTTATAATAATATTATAAATTGCTTCTCTAAATTGTAAAATTGCAATTTTCGTTACATTAAAAATACGTTCTTGAAATCTATTATTTTAACAAAACAATTAATTTAAATGTAGTAGCAATTAATATTAAATTAATACTGTAACACTATAGTAATTTATTTTGCAAATTACATTCCATTGTTTTCGAGTTTATCAGGAAATGAAATTCATGCAAAGCTTCATTAAATATTTAGAGGAAATAATAAGTACAACCACAACAAAACTTTCATAGTAAAACAGTAAACTAATTTTGAAACTTTGTAATTTCGCGAATGTGGATTGTAAAATTTAAATAATAAAATTCTGAGTATTACGGTATGTTTACATTGATTACGATGAATATAAAAGAGCTCGCTGACCATGTAGCTTTTATAAAGTTTAAGAATAAAAAAAAACTACATAAGTGTTTTTAGTTTATCGAAAATTAAAAATAATTATTATTGTCTCAATTATAACAGAAATGAAACTAGAAAAAAGCAAATATAAAAAAAAGAATCGTGACGAAGGTTGTGATGACTAAAATGAATACATACCTACTATAAGTTCAAGATGAGTTACGGTCTTAATTTACTTGATCACATAAGGCTACGTAAATTATTACTGCGCATGAAATATTTTACAAATACCATTCATAATCTTACTCGTAAATTAAGAAAACCTATAAAACGGTCACCTCTAAACTCGCGACTATACGTGAATAAAATTAATCGAAATGTTTCGAATAATTTAGCATACTTTCAGGACGTTTCAATCCGTTTTCTATTCGGTAGCTTAAATAGTCATCGTATTCTTTTAAAACTTAGCTCTTTTTGTAGTTTTATTACATTTTAAGTGCACGTTTTTTTATTAATTTCTTTAGATGTTAAAATTTGCAAAAGATTCGAATTTATTATTACTATTTATTTGTAAATATTTTCATTTGCACCTCTTATCGGTATTTATGACAGTCTGAGAATGTAAGTATTGATTTTCGATCAAAAGTTCACTCACGTTTTCTCGTTGTTATTTTACTTCGCCGATTCTGCTGCACAAATAAAAACATCGTCTGTGACATAAAATGCGACGTTTATAAAATAAATAAATTTATTTCTGTCACCCGATTGATTTCTGCTCGGACAGCAATTCGGTTGATGGAAACAAATGTGAAGCGTTGTAGGTACATTTTGAAACCGATTGACCAGACTAGCGCCGCTTTGTTTACAAATGACCGCTGCCCTGAAATCACAAGCTCTTGTCAATCGTTGAACACCGTCAAATGTAACATTTTTATTAGCGAATAGCTTTCTAAAAGCTATTATAAAATTCGCTGTTTTATTATCTGTGAGTTTGTAAGCAACATATTAAATTCTTATTTTGTATGTGTACTTCGGTGAAACTTTTGCGTCGTTGCTTTCAAATTACTTTACAAAGTGTCCTCTTCAAAGTTGAAAATTTCTCGTAAAATATAAAACAAAAGCTGTCATAAATATCGTGTACGCTGAGTGATAACTTCTTGAATAATTCCGTAGTGTCCCGGGGCTGGGGCGCGCCTCAGACCTCATTACTCCAGTCTCGCGCCACGTGTTAGTTATAGACTTAATCTAACTTTGCCTTTGTGTCCTCGTATTATTTTAACTTTCATTATAATGAGTAGGTAGTTTTAGAATTAGAAGTCTAACGTTGTTTGAGGAAATTGGATAAGCTGCCTTCGTGACTGACAGTGTGTGACTTTCCACGATGCACGAACTTTTGCTTTTGTTAGGAGTTCTACGTTTTAGAGCAAAACCGTACTTTAATAATTCAAAGGCTAATTTATAGTTTAGGTTTTGACATATGCTTGGATATTTTATCTAATAGATTTGTAATTATACTTTTTCTTCCCTATTAGTAGTATTTTAATTATTATGTTTATTCCTAAAGTGCTTATTTATTATTAGATTATACTCCATGTAGCCCGTTAGATTTTTTTACCAACAAATTTCCGTATGGCGGCGATATTTTCCATTTGTTTAAAGCATGCTCTTGCATCCCCTTCCTTGTCTTGCATTTAGAGGTTCTCACATTTCCCTTTCGGTCCAAGGTATAAATTATTTACAAGAAACTTCGAAAACTAAGATGGCAGGATCAAAAGATTCCAGACAGGCACTAAGTAAGTCAGCAGATTTTAAGCCGATATCAAATAATAGGCTTCAAGACTTTTATAACTTACGAAATCTGCTGAAGTTCTTTATCCAATAAAGTATGCAAGGGGAAAGAAAAGGACGATGGAGAAAGAAATGACGAACCATTTCATTACAAAATTGCTTCCTTTAAAGCAATCATATTGTTCGAACAAGTCGGTATTGTGAGGCGAATAATAGAAAATTTTCCCTTTACATTTGGTCCTGCTATCTCGGTACAATTGGCATGTTTCCTTGTATGAGTTAGGGTATTAGTGCATCTTGTTGAATGTGTCAAACTACACCGTGTTTCGCCCTGACAGTTGGATCTGGTGCTAAAAGATGAGGCAGGCGGAGACCTGTCGGACTTCATAACAAATGGGGAGTGGTATCTAATAGGTGAGTTATGATAGTAGATCCATATCTCTTGCGACTATTTCCGAGATACTGTTGACAACAGCAATATCTCTTAAGATTGTTTACCTTTCTCTTATATTTAAACTGTTGATTTCATCTCTAATTATACGAGTATCGTCACTATATTGTTTTTCTTCCGCCAAACTGTCATACATATCACATTTTTGTTTTGTTTGTTTTTTCAATTCTTTATTCAAGCCAACTTGAATAATTATAACCAACCTACCACTGACTTGCCCACCCACAGGAATGCCAGGCAAAAAGAACACGATAACGTACGCGTGCTGTCCGGAGCCCTACGTCGATGTGACGTTCACCATCATGATCAGGAGAAGAACCCTGTACTACTTCTTCAACCTCATAGTCCCGTGCGTGCTCATCTCTTCGATGGCACTCCTCGGGTTCACACTGCCGCCTGACTCCGGAGAAAAACTTACTCTCGGTCAGTATACTTAGCTTAGCATAACAAGTCTTAATAGATATGGAAGAGGTAACCAGTACGTGTGAATTCCCTGATTATGAGGGAAGATTAAATTTACATAAGTACTAGGCTCTGGACTGGTAGCGAATTCCGTGAGATAGTGTTTCTCAGGAGAATCAAAACTAGTGCAGAACGAAACATGTTTGGCAATCGTGCTTGCAAGACTGCTAGAATAAAGAGACAGTCGACCAAACCAAAGTATCTTACAGTCTTGAACGAAACTAGATAATTCACTACAGCTAAAATATTCAGCATTCTCCGAAGAAAATCTTCTTTGTTGACATATGAATAACGCGGGATGTATAGTAAGCAAAAGAGGTACGGAAGAACGGAGCGAAATCGTGTTCCATTTTCTTATCTTGAAAAGGCCACAATGTGCATATTCGTATCGCACTCGTGTATATGGCACAAGTGCTGATGTACGTTCGAGTTTGCAGTAAATTTTATATGTGTCAACAGTAGAGGGAGTCTGTAAGTAGGTTAGCGTCATAATTGATATTACACTGCTTATGATTTTGAATAGTATTACAGTTGTATTTGTAGATAACGTTATGTTTCTTTTAGATAAAACTTTATGTTACCATAAAATATCCCAGAGATATTTAAATAGCTGTCTCCAAAGCCAAAGCCAGTGGGCCATCCAACGAAAGATTACAAGTAAAAAACAAGGCAGCATGCTCCAATAATTTGTAACTAAAGATCATTCATGGTCCGTAAAAGACAGTTTTACAATTTAATTAGAAGCGATGAGACTTGAGTATTTAAAAGCAGCTCTACTGGAACTAAGAACGTACTTAAATTTAATGGGGAACGTTTGAAGGAGGCGTTAGAATTATTATTGCACAGACTAGAAAATTGGTCTTGCTCATAGAGTCAGATTTGAAGTATCATTCACGGTTGAGTTCCGTCCAAATGTTAAGGAATGTTTAATAAATTGTTCAAGTTCTTGATTATGTTTGCGTGATGGTATTGAATTAGACCAAAATAGTTACTAGGATTTAGTAGAAATGTTTCAGTTAAAAAACATTAAACCGTCGTATCGTGTATTTTAGTAATTGCAGCACATGAACCTACTTCAAGTAATGCAGTACTAATGATGATGTGAATGAAAATGTGGTAGCCATTCAAGATAATGACCACACAGAAAAACAGTAGAATGCTTTTATTACACGCTATCAAGCAATAATCAAGTGCTTATGGTATAAAATGTAGCGTTTTATTCAGTTAATCACATTATGTTGGCCGGTTGGCAAGTGTGACAATCTTGTTGTCACTGACCGTGTTTCTGAACCTGGTCGCAGAAAAGATGCCGTCCACATCTGATGCAGTGCCATTAATAGGTACCGCACTGTACGATATAGTGCTGGTAAAAGTGCACGCTGCTACCGTTATTTTGAATACAATTATCAATGGAGTACCTCAAGGAAGTATAATGGGGCTAGTTGTTTGTTCATCAGCAAGAACTAAGTTAGATTTTAGATAGCAGGAACTGTAATCGTGTTGAAGGAGATTTTCGTAGAATATTAAGTTAATCGATATTTAAAAATTTGATATCATCGTTATTTTGATGAATAATATTAAATTAAAATTTTAAGAGGTCAACATTTTTAGGAAAATGGTGCGATGTTATGTCAACACTTTCTGTGAAAACCATAATTTCCTAACATAACTTCATCCCATTGAAATTCAAAAGATTAATCATACTCAAAAAGGGATCAACCGCTAGAAAACCAATTCAAAATATTAAAAATCGTAACAAGAATTGCAAACGCATTTAATATTCATCGCAAACCAACGATAAAAGCAACAAGAACCATTTAATATTACATTGTGGAGGCGAGAATTAATCAGAAATAATAAACGTGTACCGTAAAAGCCAAGAATTCACGCTATACAGCTTGTTGAACGTACCAAAGGGGTAATAAAACTTTTAAGAGCCGTTCGGAAGCAGCGTGCACTGAAATGAATATTAGATTGTCTAGAGTGTGGTATGACTGTTTGTGTCGGTGTTAGTTTGCCGCAAAGATCCAGACACATAAAGACGGTAAGTATTTCTTGACGTAGATTGTCATTCGTTCTTGTCATCATTCACAACCGTATCGCTTAGGGAACGCCAAAAATGATTTAGAACTTCGAAGAGTTGATTAACGATATCAACATCAGTAGGGATGTTAACCATGTGTTTGATTGCAGGAGTCACTATTCTTCTCTCGCTGACGGTGTTCCTCAACCTGGTAGCTGAGACCCTGCCACAGGTCTCCGACGCTATCCCCCTGTTAGGTACACTACCCAAACCTAACCCACACCGTTTGTCCATCCCGCTTGTCTCCCACATTTATTTTCTCTTCATATTCATGGTGTCCTGGTATTTTTATTTCATCTTTCATACTATTTTTTTTAATTTTATTTAAGCTCTCATTTATTTTTGTTATTAAAAATGAATAATTAATAATTATTTTAAAACATTACAAGGAGTAAATTATGTACGTTTAAAGTTAATTTTAAATTGTTGTGAGCTTAAGGTTGCTATTAAGTGGTTTCAAGCTTTCATGTTATTTTCTGTCGATAAATGACGTCAATTACTTATTAGACGTTGTTAAAATGCTTTGCTTAAAATAATTAATTCATGAATTCTTTCTACTGAAGAGCAAATTGTACAAGTCTTATAAAGTGACTGAAGGTAATTTTTCTTTACGTATTTTCTCATAATGATTTCGGTTAAAATCTTGGAATCGATTCCGTTATTCTTCGCTTCAGCCTAGTGACTCGATTACTCTTTTATTTTGTTTATTTGATGGATACACTTCTGTAACGATACTAACTTTCTAATTTAAGTGGCATGGCATGTGATTTTAACATTGACAAGAGCTTTTAATTAATAATGGACACTGAAGGTAAGTTACGATATTTTAATTCTGGATGTTTACATTCATATTTTTACTATCTTCAAGTATGTATGTGAATTCGCTGTCTACGTAATCGATTCCATGGTATACGTTTTGTATTTGGGTGTTTATTCTGAATGTTACTGTTTTTTCGAATATTGGTCTATCCATAGGCTTAAAGCCGCGGTCTCTGGATACTTGGAGGGTGGTGTAACTTTAGCTTAAACGTCTAATATAACCCTTCTCCTTAATATAACGCCAAATAAATAAAACGCCAGTGATAAAACCCTCTAGAGTTTTTGCATGACTATCCTTATGTTTCGTTTATGATTTCACTTGAGCCCCTGATACCGACTCAGCACACAAACAGGACGAGAACTAACAACGACGTATAGACTGGATGGTACATAGGTTTAACCGATGTAAATAGAACATTATAATTTGATTTTGTTTCATAGTTTATATTGATCTTTGCAGGTGTTACAATCCTCCTGTCGCAAACTGTTTTCTCTCTATTGGTGGGACACGTCATCACAAAAACCTCTGAGGCGATCCCCCTAATAGGTGAGAAAAGTACCACGCGTTTGTTATTTTTTTCCTAAATAACTGAAATATAAAATGATGATGAATAGACTTTTTTTCCTAAAAGAGAATGCAGCTCGAGGAATATTTTGGGGTGTTTAACCTAAAATGTCCCTCTTCTCATTCATGAAACACCAACTTAACAAAGATCTAAATAGATATTTTTGCTTGAATTTTTGAAGGAGAGCGTATAGTTTCTTACATTTTTCTGTTTTCAACTTGCATTTTAGAGTCTCGTCGTCTCTGGAGACTGATCTATGCTTTTACAGCGCTCTTGCGGCTCTCTCGACACTTGAAATAGAGTTATTGCACTTTAAATTCGTGCTGTTGAAATACGTAGTTAAACTGAGTCTATCTAAAGGTAATTTCCTGAGTATACTGGCACTTGATCTTCTTGTAATGTATTAAAATAATCTTACATTACTTCTTGGTCCATTCATTCAAGTTTCATTTTCAAATCTTTTTTACTTTCGTTGTTTGATTTTCTATTGGCCTTTTTGTAGACAGCCGACAGATATACGACTACAGACGTCAGCTTCGAGCATGATTTTGAAATGTTTAAAAAATAATTAAAACGGCGAAAATTGCCGTAGGTACAACTCTCCTTATGTAAATGAGCTTCTAAATACTTAATTGCTTGTAGTTTAAAAGCAGGATTTAAAGTTAAACAACAGTTTAAAGCAACAAAGTGGATGCGGGTAGTGAGGGTCCAGCCTCCAAGTATCTCGTGAACTTCGGGTCTCAACTTTGCCGGGTCTGTTACTATCCTTGTAATTGACAAAATGATAAAACTTATTGAAACCTCTGACAAAGGTATTTGTTGAGATAAAACTTTCAGTGGTCCATTCTATCTGAAAATTAGTATTAGTTCTGTGTTCATGTACTTAAGATTATTTAAAAGCTTCTCAACATTGAATTAGTAATAACAAATTCCTTTGTCATAGTGTTGTGTCTCGTGTAATGTTAGTTGCAATTGAAATTTGGTAATTCCTTCAAGATTAAAAACATCGTTACAAGAAATGCTACATAATAAAATGAAAGAGCTTGTTGAAAAGATATTATAGATAAATAAACAATAATGCCGAAAGTAATCAAGTTACAGGCACTTTCTTTCGATGAAAATACTAATAAAAAAATAGGTGATAAAGAAAATAGTCGCCATAATTTGTCGTGTTTATTACCTATACTCTGAATTTAAAAAAAGATTATTTTTTGTTGACAGACACGATGAATTATCATAAAACGTTGACTCATTAAAGTGGATACCGTCAATGTAACGCATAAAAGCTAAAACTCATCTAAATGTAGATTAGAACATCGCATGTAAAATTAAAATGCATGAATGTGGCTTTCTGTGTCATTGTTAATTAGATATGGAATATAGCTTTGAACCACGTGATGTTGCAATTAAAAATGTAATTATAAAAGTATAAGATAAAGTACTTAATTTTCTCCTTACCGTTTTAATTTATTTTTCGTGTTTGTTTCTCACCTTAGATTTAAGATGTAAATACTATTGTGATTTTGCACCAAACAATCCCTTTTACTCAAAAATTTCATAACACATATTCAATAAAAAAAATGCAATAATATGAATTAAAAACCTTGCTGAAGTATCTAAATTCTGTAGAATAATTTTTAAATCCACACTTTGTATCAAAATCAGATAAAAAAAAATTGCTTATCTCATAACGTAACACCAACTTTAACATCGTCAACATAAAGTTGTGAAACGCAACGTGTAAAACTAGATGTTCTATGTAACAGGGACATACTTCAACTGCATCATGTTCATGGTAGCGTCGTCAGTGGTACTGACAGTAGTCGTACTCAATTACCATCATCGGACTGCAGACATACATGAGATGCCTCAGTGGGTGAGTATTTGATGAAAACCCTTTGACAAATCCATTGTTCCGTTCAGAAACAAAATGTACAGAATAAAGAAACATTGCCCATACTGATCCCCTCTTGTAGTAGTTTCCTGGAAACTTAATTTTTGTTTGATTGACAGATAAAATCAGTGTTCCTGCAATGGTTGCCATGGATACTTCGAATGTCAAGGCCAGGGAAGAAAATAACAAGGAAAACAATAATGATGAATACACGGATGAGGGAGCTAGAGCTTAAGGAACGGTCATCCAAGTCTCTTCTGGCCAATGTACTGGACATAGATGATGACTTTAGGCATGGCCCTCCACCTCCAAATAGTACAGCATCGACTGGGAATTTAGGGCCTGGGTGAGTAAAAGCGTATTCTTTTGTTGGAATGAACTCTTTGAAATACAATTCAGCAAAACGGAAAGATTAACTGACTAACTTGTTTACAATTAGATATTTAAACACTTTAATATTATTATTCTTCATTTTGATCACTTTTTGACATATAATTAGAATCTTAAATCAGTGTTTCAAACCACTGTAATGTATTTTACATAAAGCTCTTTTCACATTTCTATGCTAATACACTTTTTCCAATCTCACTATATTGATTTAGGTGCTCGATATTCCGGACGGATTTCCGTCGGTCGTTTGTCCGTCCGTCCACTATGGAAGACGTGGGCGGAGGGCTAGGGAGCCACCACAGGGAGCTTCATCTCATCCTGAGGGAGCTGCAGTTCATCACTGCTAGGATGAAGAAAGCAGACGAGGAAGCTGAGCTGATTAGCGATTGGAAGTTCGCAGCGATGGTTGTTGACAGGTTAGCTTTTTTAATTAAATATTTATTGGATTGGATAGTATACCATAATCCGTATTGTACGAGGTTAATAGCCAACGAAGAGGTAGCATGAGTTAAAGCATTGAAAATGCCATAAAACTGCTGTTTACAATGCTTATACATATGCTAAAGTATATTCACACAAAAAAAAAGTATTTGGTGAAAATGAGATCTCCGAAAGTGTTATTGTGTTCAACTATCAACAATATAAGATAACAGATTTTGACGATAAAGTTAAGATCACATTATCGTGGCGGTAAATTATTTAAACTCTTTGCATATGAACGAGACGCGCGGGGGATAGATTCAAGAGTAAATAGAACGTGACCATACATAATATGTAACCACAGAACAAGCAGGGACTTTATTATCGAGAATAAAGAAATTATCCGATTCAATTCAGAATTCACCCAAATCCGAAAAGCTCTAGCGAATTGATTAATGAATATGGTAAAACTACATTCATTGATTTATGACTGTATTGTTTTCACAATAAAAGAGGATTAACCAGCATCGGGCTTTTGTTTCTACTTAAATGAATGATGTTGGTATTTCATTTCCGTACAGAACAATATGTTTTTGTGGCATATCTTTTAAAATGCAATTTTTTTGTTTTATGATCAGTTCCTGTTTTTTAGTAGATTATTGATCAAAGAATGGGAAGAGAAACAGCAGAGAGAATTTAATGTTAATCATAACAGATTTGTTAATCTTACAACTTAACTAATCATGTATCAATAATAATAATAATTTATCAGTCTAACAATGATGGTATATTTTGTCAACATATAAAACTAGTGGCCCGTCCCAACTTCGCACGGGTATATTAAGATCCGCTCGTCCGATTTTGTGCAAACTTCACATAAAGCATCTACTAAATAGTTTGAACAAAGCCTAAACATTTAGTTTGGATAGATGAGCCCGTTCTTGAGTTATAACATTACAACGAAAAGTGGCATTGATTTTTATATATTAGAAGATAGAGACTGAAGAATGTTCGTAAAGTACTATTTTTTGGTATGGTACCTTAACATCATTTAAATTATTCATATGTTGAGGCGGATATAAAACGGTTGAGTCCACAGTCTCCAGTGAAGTCACAACATTTATGAGATAGACGAAGTAAAGTCGGAGAAAATGTTGTGTATTATAATTGAAGACAACTTTAAAGAAAAGTTAGATGTAACGAAAATGCTACTTATATTAAAACAGAAATTTAGTGCTTGCAATCAAAACCAGATTTAAAATCCACAGAACTGCTTAAAATGCAAGCATTAAAGTTACTGGTTGAGCGCTTATAGTATTGCAATAAATACTGAACTTCATGAAATAGTAAAGTTAATGAAATAGCTCTAGAAGCCGTACAACATTTAATTAGCAGCGAAAAGCTCGTAACCTGCCAGTTTTATGGTCGACTAACAACCTTTCCGCGATCTGAGCACCTACCTACAGCAGTTTTTATATTCGTTGTATATGTGGAACAATTTAAAAGGGAAAAATGAAAAATGGAGACATGTCACTTTAACTACACTGTGGCTACATGGTTATCTTTATGTTTAGCCTCTGTCTCTCTCTTGTGTGCTTCAGAATGATGCAGCGAGACGACAAAATATCTAGCTCCAATGTACGGTGATACAAAATCAGCTAATGTGGCCTGGCTGCAACCAGCTGATAGGATAGAACGCTTGGCTGCAAAGTCTCATGCATTGTTTTAAAACTCCTGACATTTTGTATACAGTTGGGATTTTTAACTGAAATTCAATTTTGTCTTCATTTTGAAATGCAAACGAAAATGTAGAAAATCCGACACACGGGTATACATTTTGAATTTCAAACAAGCAGTTTTAAATGGCGAAGGGAAATAAAGTAAGGAGTGCTTTTATAAGGAAAGTCTGAACTTACGAGTATAGGAATGGGTATTAATACCAACTGCTTTGTAATATTTTTACAACCTGCATCTTGACTAGAGTGAGACTTTTGATTCAAAAGCTTACTCTGAAGTATAGTATTTGAAATATCTCTGCTATGTCGTGTTGTGTGAATCTTATGTCAATAAATATGTATATTCATACCTCTAAAATAAACGAGTATTCATTAAACTTAAGGATTATTAATAATTTGATTGTAGGGGTTTCCCAGGGAAGTATCTTGTCACCGACTTTATTATTCATCCAAGTATAACAAGTTACTTTTGTTCTCAGGTTTTGCCTGTTCGTGTTCACACTTTTCACAATCATCGCGACAGTGGCTGTCCTATTATCGGCACCGCATATCATCGTGCAATGAACCAACTACTAGGTGCCTCCGGTGAGCCGGCACAAGTATGAGAGAACTAATTATTAGATTGCCGATTTGTAATTATAATTGATAATGTAATTAAATTAAATACGTGGTTGAAACGCACACGTCTCCATAACAAAGTCTTAAGACATTAAATTTACATAATTATTATAGTTAAGTCGAGTGTTAGTGGAAATTTTAGCTGATGTCAAAAATAGAGGCTTTGGTAATGAATTTAGTTCTATTGATGTAGATTTTAATAAGATTTGTGTAATGATTTTTCAGTTCCAAGTAAAAGTATGTACGTACGTTCGTTCGTTTACTGTTCAATTCTTCGAATTTATAGAAAATCTTTGGGCTCAGGTTGAAATTTCCATTAGCAAATATTTAAAAAAAATGTGATGTTGACTAGGATGTTATACAGATAAATAAATGTTGACGTGTATAATTTGTTAAAAAACAATATTAATTACTATATTTAAACGGTTATGTATAAACAAATAATAATGAGGGTTTGTTTGACGCAAGAATGCTTAACAGGCACAGAGTTGCATTAATTTGGAAAAAGAAATTACGAAAAGTTTGGATAGAAATCGAACTGTTCGGGTGAAAAGTGAAGTTCGATCAAAAAAGTTTGTAAAACAGAAAGTTCGGTTCAGAGCGATGCTTAAATTAAAATTCTTGTAAATTAAAGGGAGGTCTTTTGAAAAATTAGAATCGGTATCCTTTTTACATGTATTGAGGGATCACAGACGATGACATAAAACCTTAGGGTATTAAGTAATGTAAATAATGGATCAAATATCGTTAGAGTCAAGAATAGCTTAACGATTTAAGATTATTCCATTCGATATTAAAATTCGATTAGCGATTATCGCTGCGTCTACATCGATACATATCGACTTGAATCGATATGTATAAATATAGATAGATCGGAATATTAGTGATGGGTATGGAAGTAAATTTGTAATTATTAAATGATTGACTACGAAGATTAAATCCAGGAATTGTTAAACAGTTATGGAATTGATAAGGATTCAACAATTAATACGGAACCAAAGATAGAATAGGTCTAGCATCAGAGGGTTGATAAAAAAACTAATTAGGACCGACTTAAATGGAAAATTATGAATTTTTAGTTTTTAAAACAATGATCGATAACACAGAGAACCTAACTGTTCATCTCTCGTGTCGATAAATGCTCACTAAACTATCGATAGTTCATAATTATACTGTTAGTATATCGATATGAGAGTAAGTCCCTAGCAACAGAAATAGTTATAACTATTTAGGAATCGGATTGTGTTAATGTTACGCTTAGATGAAGTAATACAATGCTGTTAATATCACTAACCACCACGTAACCATAATATTGATAAAATGTACATACAGAATAATGCAGTGTGTATGTATTTGTATATAAACTTTAGAAAAAAATCGGAAAAAAGACTAAAATATCGCATTTTTCACTCTAGTATTATAACAACCAGTCTTATTGGGCAGGAATAGTACACTATTACTCGTAAGTACTAGATACTGTCTTTATATTGATATCATCTCGATAAGTAAAGTATTATCTGATTAATTTCAAACGTAGATCGATTGGAGGCGATCCGAAATTTTTCGCGCCCAATAAGACGTCAACATGTCGTTTCGACGAATATTCAATTGAAAAAGTTTTTTGATTGAAATTGGTTGTTATCGATTCCAATTCGTCAAGTGTCTACTCGATTAGAACCTTTTAGCACATACTGTAGCATCTATATAATAGTCGTATTATTTAAAAAATAAACAATTTAAAGTCTTTATCTATGTCCGTTCCTCAATTTCGCTCTTATAGATGTCGTGATAGCCTAGTAAATGTCGTGTCCCTTGATTTAAGCTAAACTTATAATGGAATAACTATCAATAAGGAAGCTCACTAAAAACTAGATATAACATTTTACGCAATCTGAGTGTTTTCGCATATTATTTCATTCCCTTTATTTCGATAACGAATAAACATAAAAAACGTATTTTACGAGTTTTACCTTTTTCTCGAAATCTTAGAATTCTGAATGTAAAGGGTCAGGAAAATTAATGTTTCAAGAGAAAAGTACAACCTGTTTATAAATTGTATTTGCCAGAACTGTAATATTAAAACCTAATTATGTTAATCATTCCTGAGATTATAAACGTTGTCGTTTCGCAGAATTTATTATTTTCAACAGTGTGGTGCTGAAAAATATCAATTGTCAGTTTGTTTAATGTTTCGTATTTATAATTGTTATATATAATTTTAAATTTCATAAACCCTATTGTTAAATTTGATTGTGTATATTTCAATTCGAAAGTGATGATAAAAAAAAATGAAAATTTGTAAAATTAATTAATATATTTAATTAGATTTGTTAGTGCCAAAAATAGGGTTTATAAATATTGAAGTTAAGTTGGTTTTAGGTATAAACGATGAAGTTGAGAAGATTATTGTAAAGAAAAAATAAAAAAAACGAACTAGGGTCTTTGTTAACATGTAATTTAACTGGTTAATGTTTGTATTGGGCCGCGGCTACGGGTTGTTCAGCCAATTTTAAACTTATTTTGTTTCAAAAAAATAAATAAATGAGAGGTTGTGAAATCGAATGTAAGGCCCGTGGTAGCGGTTCAATGATAAAATATAATAAAATATATTGATAAATTTAAAAACAAGTAGAAACGATCTACGATTTAATAAAACCGAATAATAAAACGCCTGCATGGGACCGGGTTAGAATATAAACCTACAAATGAACTGACGACGTAACCACATCATATGCGATGCATACACATTTTACAAGCAGTATTTGTTGTTTTAATCTCTCACTTTTACAATGTCGGTGTAGCTAATCTTCTGATATTTTTGAAAATTTGTTCACACTTCAAGAAACAATGCAAATTGTGGGGGGAAACTATGGTAACTGACAAAAATTTTTATTATCAAAAATATTAAATTTTCTAATTCAAAAATTTTGAATTACGGCGGGAATTTTGAAAACTTATTGTGTTTATTTCAAACCTAATATATCAGTCTCCTGAAGTTTTAAATACATTTCTCTAAAATTGTGTATCAACATATGCATTATCCTGTCAGTTGTGTATGTTTCCTCAAATATTTTGTAGATTTTAACTCTTAATCTATTTCCGAATTTCACTTAACACTGAGGAACCAGTTTACACACTATCGTCTATGTCTACACTACTACATATATGTATACATCTATATATAATTTAAATGTTTGTATGGCATATGGCACACAATTATTATCATGATTTTATAAGTCTTTCTAACCATAATGTAATTACTTTTATTTATACAAGACGTTTTAATTTTTATAATTATGATCTACCGAATATTTTATTAATTTTACTCTGTTAAGTAAAGATTCGTTTGAAAGCCTTGAAAGAAAAAAAACTTATACATACTGTGTTTTAATTTTACGAATTATACTTATTATAATTTATATTATACTAACTTAAATATCTATGCATATGTCATACAGACTGCTCTGCATACTGCACAACAGAAACAAAATGCTTTAATCGTGAAACAGGTATTTTGGATTTCCATGTATATTCTACTTCTGACGCTGTAAACTAAGATTTTAAATATTTCGAGTTTCATCTACTCTTATGTCGTTTATTAGTTTAGCGGTAAGGAAAAATTTACAGCGTTTTTTAAAAAAAACTTGTTTATCAAAATTTTGTTGCCAAGGACCTAAGAACCTATCAAACTATGGTTTACATTAATCGACCCAATAATGTTACGTTGTAAATGAAAGTTAAGGGAATGATAAGAAATAAAACAACTGAATTTTATAATAATTTCTGTGTCTTCTTTAATTTCCCAAAATATTTACGGACCCATCTTGTTCGCGTACACAACTCGATTGAATTTCGGTTACGAAGTCACATTTCGATAGAACACACAAATGAAAAAGTCAATTTTAGGATACGATACGAAACTTTCTCGCATTTCTAAGATGGAAAAATATAGCGTACCTTTTCACGTAACTTGTGAACGACGACACATATTGACAGCTTGTTTACTCTTACCCCAGTCTCGCAACATGCTGGTGCGATCCTCAAACCGATACGAACCGAGATCTATTGACACATGTCGTGTCTGTAACTTAGTATACTCGTACCACTCGACTCTTTGAAGATAGCGCAAATGCGCGCTCGAAGAAACACACTTGAAATAAATTCGGCGCCAGAATGTTTGGCTCTCAATTTAGAAATTTTGATACTTTTTAGTATTTATAATAATGAAAACGAATTTGTTAGTTCTTATTTTAAAATTAATTATAAATTGGGGCGTTTCAATTATAAACTTTTAAAAGGCAGTATCTATCTTTAGGCAAGACATTTTTAGCCTTTATAAGTAAAAAGAGGCTTTGTATTTTATGGCAACAATTTTTCTTAAACGAAGAGTGGATAAAAACATTTTTTCCGTTCAAAAAGTGGTTCTTATGTTCTTAGGCCAACAAATGTATATCTGTGTCTCATTCGATCGCTATTTAGACTACATCTATAAACATTACACCTGGTAGTTGCTCGCTTACTCAAACACCAACTTATGTATGCAACAACTTTATAATACCATTTTTTTTTAAACATTTCTATCACAAACTTTCATCTCTGTGTTGGGTTTAGCTGCTCAAACCTAAAAAATATACTGACTTTTAAAATCGAGTCAAAACATGAAAATTGAAAAGTCTCATTCCAAATTTATTGCTTAACAAAAAATTCTCCTCTTCTAAAAGAGATTAAATTAAAGTATTCAAATAAAAACAGTAACACCTACGACTCCCTGTAAGCGAGAACAGAAATCGAGACTACATAATTCATGAAATAATTATTCAAAAACATATTAGTGGTTGAAAAGCCAAACCCACACACATTCAGAAACTCGTAAATACAACATCGAACAAACTTATTTTCAACTATCGAGCTTCTCATCCATAGTTCGACATTTATTTTCCTAATTCACATTAATCCACATTGTGTTCCTGTGGCTTAACCATAGTCGAAATAATTAATTAAAATTAAAATAAAAAAAAATATACGACTGCAGTAAGTTGAATAAATACAGCCGAGTGTAATGTAAGTTTATAATGAAAAGCCCCTATGGAGGTTTTTATAATAGATGAAAAATAATAAAAAATAAAATACAAAGGTAAATTTGTAAAAATAAATACAACGGGTAAAATGTTTATTCGTTAAAATTGACTATCGTAAGTAGTATTCGATTTGTATAAAACTAAAATAAATTAAAGCAATCTGATTTATAATATTCTTGTCGTTTTATTTCAGCACCCTGTATTTGATAACATTGTGTGAATACCTAGAAAGACAGAATATTCTGTCAGTGATGAAATAAATCTACGTTCATAGATTTACAATATTGAAACAAAAACGTGGATATCTATTCGCCGAATACTGTTTCAATTAAAATTTCAATTAAGTTGCAAAATCCAAATAACTGTGAACCTCACCGAACTATCCGTTCTCCGAATCTAGTCAATTTCAAACATGGAATTGTATTTTTTTCAATTACTTTTATATACCGTGAACAGGATTTTTATTAATTCATTTGCAATTTTATTGAAACCTTCTGGAAGATTTATTCTGAAACATGCCTAATTAATTTGTTGTTGGTGCAAATAATTCGGGAAAAACCACACCACTAGACTATGTTTTGTTGGAGTCGCTCTCACAACATATTGAAAATTTTACCATTAATTCAGTCATTTGTTTTTACGATGTCTACTATTATTTAACACGTAGGCTACTTTTTATCCCAGTATGACTTGGTAGGATAGCAATCGACTTCACGCGGTCTACACCGCAGGTATAATGTAGTTAGATAATATTTAATAATCATCAGCAGTCTGTGAAGACATTTATTTTCTTCCATTACAAATATAGTCGGTTTGTGCAGCATTCAGCATCGTTTCAGCAATATTTAAAAGAAAATCTGTTGAGAATCGATAAGATTAATATTCGTACGACAGGTGGGTACTTCAATTTTCCTTTGATGTCATGGAATAGAGAAACTCATTTGTGTTGTTATTATCAGAAGGTAATAAAAAGAGGGCTTTATAATATAAAAATATTATCTTATTTCTTATTCAATGTAAATATTATTATCTTATTTGTCATTCTCATCTAAGTATTTATAAAACCTCGTAGAAGATGGCCGGACGCGCTAGATAAAGCTTGACCTGTGGCTCACATTAACCCTGGATCGGAATACGTGGAAGTCATTTACCCAGCTGTATAATGTCCCAGGGTGACAATAACAAAAAGAGTGTTTAACTATTTAATACGCAAGGAACCATCGAAACTTTAGCAGCAGGACGGCCGGACACCGCTATATGGATAGTTAAAAACCAGAAAATATGCCAAATAAAGGTGTTTCGTATTACCCCGTAAGTAGGTCGAAAATTTCAGGTAGGCAGTTGCCCAGAGACGTATGGTATTGTCATTTTTATCTGTTTTTTGTCTATTTTATAAACTTATGTTCAGATTGGTGTCGGTCCAGAAAAACTCCAAAAGACAAGGCTCAAGAAAAATAAAATCAGGTGGCCTACCATGAACTGTTAATGCGATCCAGTTTAGGCTGTAGGAAAGAGATGGCGCTAGACGACTTGTATAGCTCTGTCTCTTTCCCACAGCCTAAACTGGATCGCGTTAAGAGCTCGTGGTAAGGCCCCAGTCAAACAAAAATAATCGCCGAAAAGATCTACGTGTATTATAAACTGAGCCAATTTCCTTTCACTCTACCACTACATACACTCAAACACTCACTGTATTTGCTCAACTTTTGACGTGACGGGCGGCAGGTGCCAGGTTATTGCTTATCTGACAGCCAACGGGGGTTCAAAGGGGGTCGTAGAGGGGCTGTTCGATCTCCTAGGGGGGGTCTTCAAAGACACCGCATTTTAGAAAATCTTTGCCAATGGTTTCAATTGTCACAGGTGTTTAAAATATGAAAGTCTATTGAAATGTTAGGGGTTTTTGTGAATTCAATATTTAGATTTGAAAGCTTGTTTGAGGGTTTCAAAAGCTTTTTGTGGGTTGAATTGAATGTTGTTTAGGGTAAATGTTTTTTATTGGAATTTACAAGAGAATTTTACCGACAAAGCATTTTTTGTTGTTCAAATATTGAATTGATTAAGAGGTTTATAGCATGTTTTGGGTATAAAATTGAAAGAATGATTGATAAATTTTTTTCAAGAGTATCAATAATGAGCAAAAGTTCGAGAGAAGTGGAAGGAATGGAGAAATTAAACAAAGTGAGACAGAATAGACAAATAAAAGATATACACTATTACTAGTACTTGGATGCCTGCATTATAAATTTATAATACAGGGTGTAAGAGACATCGACGCACAAACGGATACCATGGGTCCAGGACATGATTCTGCCCCCCCCGTGTTGGAATTTTGCGTCGGTTTTTTCCTAATTTTCGAAATAAAAAAAAAATGGAGTTTTTTTTTTACTTTAGACTGTTCATAATCGTTATTCTTACCTAACCTAATGAGATTTTTAATAAAAAAGTAATTAATTCACTACCATTTTTAATAAAAAATTTATTAATTCCAGAATCATGTCCTGGACCCAGGGTATCCGTTTGTGCGTCGATGTCTCTTACACCCTGTAAACATTGCAATACACAACGCCAAAACAAAACACAACAAAATAAAACTCAAACATTTCAAATCATCCAGCAAAAACATTGCTGCATTAAGCTATCAAGCCGTCAATTTGGCGTCCAGGAAAGCAACGTTCTTGTCCAACGTTAGAATTATGCAAAGCTAGCAAAAAGCGCTGCCGATATTACGAGCTAAGCGGATTATAAGTACTATGGCTTATTCTGGCCTAGATTCAGAATACGACCTCGCTTTAACTGGAAAAATAAACTTTAGTCGGATTTGCAGGTATTAGGTTTGTTGTGCTGATTTGGTAATATGAATTATAGGTAGTTTGATCCTGCGAAAAGATTATGTACTCGTGTAAGCAATTTTGTTTACTGTTGCTGAAGTTCAGAATATATTTGGCATAATTTAGCAGTATTTTATGAGATATTAAGGTAAGTTTTAGGTAAGAATAATAAATAATATTATTATTAGATGAATGTTTTAAAAGACCTCGGTGCGACCATTACCTACTATCATGACTATGGCTGTTTACTGAATGTGAAAATACACAACTCGGCCAAAATGCGTCTACTACAGAAGAATGTCAAGAAATTGCATCGAAAGAAATGTCCAAAAATTTCAAAGAATAACTTTTAAGCAATGCCAACTAAAGGCCAGTTGATTGATCAACAAATAGTTTAAAAAATGTATAGGATTTTCAACTCTAGTGGGCTCACCTTAAAAGCCCAACTTTGTGTTTGTGGACACTTTAACATACACCATTAAATCTTCCTAAAAGAAAACACTTCCTTTAAAAAGGTACCGGTAAAAATCTCAGTTGGGCACCAAAGGTCCTGTTATATCATTACCAGAAAAATGTTTGGGCACTTTCAGAAAACAAGTGTTGTGAACTTTTTCACTTAGTTGCGAAGACTTTAATGACTTCCTTGGGACTACAGGGCCGTATTACGACCACAGTATTAAGATAAACAGTAAACCAACTAAGCCCTTTTTGTGGAATCAAACGAGTTTGTTAAGTTAAACTTTTTGGAGTGTTGCAACTACACAAAACATTACCACTTGTCTCGATCTGACAGTCTTGGATTAATTACTAAATCCCTCCACAAAGATTTGGTCTGAAGTTGAATTTTGAAGTGAACTTGACTCACTATTTGATTTCACATAAATCAAATAGTGAGTCAAGTTCACTTCAAAATTTTTTTGAAAACATATCGGGAGTAGGGAAAACCTGTCCAATCGTGTTGTCATGCATTATTAATTTGTACGGGCCTCAACTAATTTTATTTTTGTAAGTGATAAGATTATAGTGATAGTGAATGATAACGTCCGTAACTTAGGGCGAAACGATTTCGCGCTGACGCTTCTACGTGCTTCTAGGTTCAATCTCCTGTTTACCTGTGTTGTTTTGGAACTAGTTCTCCTGTACAGTGGATCTCAAGGAGTCTTTAAAAAAGAATAAAACCTATGAAATTCTCCTACAACAACCTAAAGCCGATGACAATAGTTTTAATGTTTTTTTTTTGTGGGTTCACACTCAGCACTTCTTCACATACCTTCAGGCGAGATAGTAGCCATTATAGTAGTCGGATAAAAAGCATCAATTGACCACTTGTTCTTACTTGAAATACTGTAGATATTATGTCTACTAATGTCTACCTTGTCCTGAGAATGGGTCGACGGAATTATTTTGTTAAACTTTAACCAATTTGGAAAATGTATGTTTTTTTGTTACGTTGCGTTCGTCTTTTGTATGTTCCGTGTTTCTTCTCTTGAGTTGTGAGCCGCAGGCGTTGGTCCTTGTTTGTATTTCGAGTTTTGATGAAGCTTTGGTTGAGGCCTCGTTACGTTCTAAATTGAGTTCTTTGATTTGTCTTAGGGAAAAAAATTGAAATTGGAAATTGTTTAGTGGATTTTTTCTTGTACGTGAGTATGTTTATCTTTAATGTCTATTCGTGGACAGCATTAGGGGTTACATTTAACTAAAACGCTTTTTAGAATAAAAAAATATACTTATTTTTTTATACTGCAACTAGTGGCCCGTCCCAGCTTCGCGCGGGTATATTAAGAACCGCTCGTCCGATTTTGTGCAAACTTCACATAAAACATCTTCTAAATAGTTCGAACAAAGCCTAAACATTTGGTTTGGATAGGTGAGCCCGTTCTTGAGTTATAACATTACAACGAAAAGTGGCATTGATTTTTATATATTAGATGAAACTATAAATTGATATAATTAAAGATTTGTCCAAAAAGGCATCTAGTTACAACTTCTCATTTAAATTATTTTATCTTTCATGTACTTAGCAACATTAATGAATGGTGTTCATAGATTTAATTAATAAAGCTTCACAAAAGTGGTGTGAAACTGGAAGCAAATGTTCCCACTCTATGAAACTTCCTGCTAGTCACAAAAAACTCTTTAACTAATGAAAACCTTCAACTTTCTTAACCCTCTTTAAAAAGTTACCTCGCATTGCACCTTCATCTTTATAAACAAATTGTTGTCATTGAGCGCGTCTCAAAAGGCCGCCAAGTGGTATAAAATATAAACGGTACACCGGGGCCTAATAAGGTAAAACCGCCACTTTCAGCTCGCACAACTTTGTCATAGCGTTTTTGTGATCCTACCCACGGGGGCTGTAGAAGAAGGTACCTGGTATGGTAATCAATTTGATAGAAAAGTTTGAAGGTAGGCAACAAAATTAAATGAGGTGGGTTTGATGGCACCATATTTTGGCACACTTTTCAAATTTTTTTTAAATGCCCCACCCTCGGAATTTGTCCTGTGTAGTGGGTATGTTTACAAACATATAAACTCACATACACAAACGCCCAGATCCATAGCAAATTTTTGCTCCGTACGGAAATCGAACCCAGCAATCCATTCGCTCGACCACCAGCTTGCAGTTTCTGTAAAATAAACAACAACCATGACAAAATAACATAAACAAGATATCTGTCAATAAATACCTTTTGTAATAAAAACAATTATTGCCACAAAATATTTTTTGTTAAACATAATACATGTTGCAATATTATATCGTCACTTAATTAACATTAACTTTGTCGTATACTCGTAGTACCTACCCATTTTCAACAACATAAAGTGGTAACTTTTTTTTGCGATTTAAAATCATCAAATGAGTCCTTCCACCCAGGGCAGGGCGGGAGGGACTGTCAGACTTGTACTGACTAAAATCCACAGTGTCCTTCATTAGCCCTTTACGTTCCAGGGTCACGGTAATGGAATAAGTCCCGCGACCATAAAGTGGTAACTTAATGAAAGGGTTAATATTATTTATGGTTATTTTTATTTTATTGTTAATATAATCAAATCTATCTACGGTGAGTTAAAAATCTTTTTACATTACACTATACGTGAATGCCATATTGGCTTCTCGATTTTTGCAACGTTCTGATTTTTTTGCGATGCGATACAACGTGCGTTTGCAATCCTGCATGAACAAATATTTGTTGGCTCTGGATATTCAAAGAGTCGGCCCGGTTCACAGAACCGTTTTTAATAGGTTTCTGGCTAAAAACTGACAGCGCCTTTTTGTCTTTTTTATGTATTTATTAAATTACATTTATTCAGTGATTGTTTCTCTTTACTATTTCATCATCATCATCATCATCATCAGCCGGAAAACGTCCACTGCTGAACATAGGCCTCCTCCTTAGACCGCCACGCCGAACGACAATTCGCCACTTGCATCCATCGGTATTATCACTATTTCTTACATATACTATGTAATTATTTTCTTATTTCACTCTTGCTTTCGACTTATACTGAAAATCCCTTGTGTTCATTCAATAGCACTTTACGTTCCAGGGCCATGGTAACCTGTAAAACACTCTCACGACCTTGGCAGGCTCTGGCCCTTTATGGGGGCTCCGTCAGATTGCAGACACATCTTTAAGGCTCGCGTGGAACACGACGCGCCGTCGACCCGGGGCTCTGGTGAAGCTTACCACCAGGATCGCTCAGACATCACCGTAGCTTAGCAGAAAGCCTGTGGTGCTGTTGCCCGGAGTGAACCGCTAGGAGATGGATCCCATACACCCCAAAGACCTGTAACAATTGCATCCTTATTTATTTATTATCCTGGATTTTACGAAACAGTTTCTCCGATTCAAAGGCAGGTTGAGTGCGGTTTCCTATATATTCCACCCTCGGGTAGGTATAATGTAACGAGGTGCCGCTGAGCTCCGCAACTAATTACCGTAATTGACAATCCGTTTAGTGGATAATTAGGCGATGGTGGTGTTCTTGGGAAGGTATTTAATTGACTAATCAGACGAACTTACTTTAAGTGTATTCTGATTACAATTTGATGGAAGATGGACTGAATTATCATTGATAAACAGTAATTCCCAATACGCTTGTATTAGGCATCACAGTTTTAGAAAATAAAACTTTTTTCTCTATGGCAACGTTGCCGCTGATTCGACTCTTCTTCTAAACGCTTTTGTCGGCATCGCAAGCAAAAATGTTTTCGGAAGAAAAATTATTTCGAAAAATACGGAAATACAATAAAAAGTTATGGCTGAATGAACACACAACTACTTACTTTGTTACATGAATGATACTATTCCTAGATTAGCACCATCTCTGCAGTAGGATCTCGTAGGACACCCCGAATGTCACGATCGACGCTCCAAGCGAATCTGCTTTGTGCTGCAAGCGTCGCGTCGAGAGTCAAAAACAAATATGCATCGGCCACGAAATAAACCAACTTCGCGGCTGCTTGCAGCGCTACTTTGTCGTTTTATTCGCTTGTTGCTATATTAATTACAATCATGCCACACAAAGCCAATTTTATTCAGTACTACCATTAACTATTGTCAGTAGAAACTGTAAAAGATTAATTGGCCACAACATAAACTAAAATGCACCACAAATATCACCACTGGTTACTCTCAACTCTGGTGCTGAATTACCGATAACTTTACAAGCGCAACCGCTGCAATAATTCAGTGAAACGAAATGGAAACTTGGTAATTTTTCAAAAGAACGCCCTCTCTCCCCCCTGTTTCTCTAACATTAGTTCCACTAACATATCGCCGGCAATAACTTGGGGGAAATAGGGGGAAAACGTTCAAGTACTGACCACTGATGAGGTTATGAATTTTTGGGTTGGAAGATAGATTCGGGATGAGGAATCAATGATTGTGTGATCTTTCATTCTTGGGTCTTATAGGTAGGAATAAAGAATTGTATTGCTTGGTGAACTGAACACGTTTCATTTTTTTGCAAAACAACTTTTTACCGACTGTTAATTCTTGTAAAGTAATGAGAGCATTAAACAGTTGTCTAGAGTTTTCATCTAATCATATTGGCCACAATTTAGCTCAAATGCAAAAATGAGGCCTAACGTGGTTAGAACTGGAACTCCTGCGCTGAAATGAATTAAAAACTGTTTGGCGTCTGTAGCTTGTAGAAGAAAGATCCCACGCATCCAAAAAAAAAATGCGGAACAACCACATAATTTTTTTTTTCATTCAGGCGTCAAAATTTTTATTATATCAGCCCATAGTGTCCCACTGCTGGGCAAAGGCCTCCCTCCACTCTTTCCGCTTCTCACGGCTTTCTGCGACCGTGGTCCAGTCCTTCATGAAGCGGTCCAAGTCATCTATGGGCTGATATAATAATAATAATAACGTATCAAAAGTAGGTGTCAGCATCATCACTTTGAGTCCTTCTAGTGCGGTCAGACTATAATTTTCCTTTTAACATCTTCCGAGTATATTTTCTAAACACTTTTACAAACAAAATCCATAATCTGACCAAAGTGCCACCAAACAATTCAGTCACCTAATTTATGAACCCTATAATGAAGCCGACGAATGCCGTGAAAACATTTAGAGCGCACCAAGCGTGAAGCACTTACTTTTTAGCGGCGCGGCGGCGGTTACGGACAAAACAAAACAGCAAAAACCCTCCATTTCGGCTAGTTTGCGGGGGTAAACTGGCAGCTAATTTTTTGTTCCTATCGAGCTACAGAATTCGAGAAAAAAATGCAATAAAACTGGAATGGGGGAAGAGAAACAAGAGGCGGGAAAGGCTATGTCCTAACCTCATAACTCGAGAAAAACTCGATTGGAACTCGATTCGATCGTAAGTCTTGCAATCGAGCCATGCCAAGATTGGATTCAGTAATAAATAGTGTTCTTAGTGGCATTCCGATTCTATTACGGTTTAGTTGGAGCATCAATTTAGTGCTTTTTGTAGTCTGAACTGGTGGGGTAAAAAGCTGAATTACAGTTCAGTAGATAAACACGTGATGTTCATTATATTTTGTAGTCTTTTTGTGTAACCCCGAATAATCTACAGACCATTAAGATGTAGTATTTTTTATTAGTGTAGTAGTAGTCTACATCGAATGGTTTTTAGATTATTTTTTGGAAGATTATTTTTAGATGATTTTGCGCAGAAAAAATATTTTCTGTGCTCGCTTGACTGTCAAAACCACCCTGGGTATATTTAGTTACCCTGCAATGTAGGTAAAGGGCTACTGAATATGGTTTTTACTTAATACGATACTGACAGTCCCTTGCGCCATACCCGAGACACGTCGCGTCGGGAGGAGTTATTTGATAATATTCCACCAAAAAACAAAAGAATTATTTTAGTTAAAGTCATGCACGTCGTACGACGTAGCAATTCTAATGTTGTACAGATTTCAGAAATGGAATCTTCGATGTGACGAGTGGATGTGTAAGGATGATCAGATAGGCAGTGTTATTATGAAATCGCTGGTATGCAACTGAATCCAGCTAAATTAGAGGCCAGGCAGAGCTGGACGACGAGAAGAGTAACGAATTTTAAACATTTTCACCTGAAATTCAGACATGACATGTCCATTGATACCATGTCCCATTTCCAAATTTACTGGTTCCTAGAATTTTGAACTGAATGCTCTACTAACTGTTTGAAAGCGTTCAATTTGTACAGCACACATTTCGCGGAACACTATATTAACATGTGGTTAAAATAAAGTGTTCCGGGAAATGTGCGCTGCAGCAAGTCCTTTTTGCTACAATATCGAGGCAACGATTTCATATGCATCTTGTTTCAACAGATTTTCTCTGAATAATGTAGATTTTGTGATTAAAGTTTGCCCCGTATTTGATAATAATTATTCCTCGTTAGCGTCAAATTGTATTGAATTTGTGTAAAATATTTATCTGATAATATGAACTATGTACCAGATAGTTCATATTCGCAGGATATGATGCCAATAATAGACAAATTAAGCACACAAAGTCTCAATGCTAATTCGTTGGGCTATGTCGGTAACTTTGGTTCGTCTACGAATCTCCTCATTTCTGAGTCGATCGCGCAGAGAGACTCCGAGCATAGCCCTCTCCATAGGTCGTTGTAACTTGTATAATATAAGATAAATTGAAAACCCGAATTTTCGCAAATTTTTTAGAGATTTCGAGAAAACACGGATAACAATTAGACAATGTGCATGATATTTCGTTCATAATGTTACTGAAATAGAACAGGGTTTTTGTAAAAACGTCATGCTTTAGTAAGGTTTTGGGGACACCCCGAAGTTCGGTTTGGTTAGGTTCCTTTAAAATTTTACTGAGTCGAAGCAATTGTCTAATTATTCAAGTTATCGCGATATCCCTAGAATTTTTGCGTAAATTCTGTTTAAAATTTATCCTATGACATATTCAAATAACTTGTATAATAGAAACGCAGCCTTAGTCTAAGTACATTAAACAAACTAAACTTAAGAGCAGACCAGAAGCAACATCGCAGGAATCTAAACCATACTATGAATTGCAAGTCAGTTGTCCTTTAAACTAGAGCAGCTCTCAAAGTTGGCGTATGAATTATTTATAGAGCGCCGCCACCCGGGTACGTCTGGGTACATCTTGTGAATTGGGTTTGACTTACAAGATAGGTACGTGAGTATTTCTAGTGAGACCTGAGTGTGGGTGGGATCAGCTGTTAGATATTATTTATTTGGAGATTTTTATGACATATTTATGTGTCTATAATCTACATGCGACGCTAAAGCTTAGATCTGTCAACAATATAAGTATTTATGTTTCATTTTTTTTTAATGTTGCCCCGTTCTAGGAATATCTCCTTTATCGCGGGTGCGTTTACAAACATAGAAACTTACATACGTAAATCGTAGAAATGTTTGCTCCGTGCGGGGATCGAACTTACGACACTTTGCGCGGCAGTCAATCCCTCAGCCACTGAGCCAGCCGTGCGGTCAACAAATAACAATATAATTACCTAAGTGTTATTTTCTTTTACAACTGGCAAACTGCAAAGAAAAACCTCTTGCAAGTAAGTTACGCGTTTTATTATGCATATTGTGCATGTCCGTTATAAGATCTTAACTGGCCCTAAGGCGCCATCTCCACGAGTGAGAGAATCGCGGCGATATTATCGTCGTGGTACGTATTTCCATATACTCTCTATGAACGCGTCTCCACACGGCGATGTTATCGCGGCGATGCGACGAGTTGCAATGTGCGCGCCTAACGTCGGCGTATCGCCGAACTGTCGCAGCGAGCGCACGGCGGGCGCGCTACCAGTAGCGAAACAAAACAAAACTATAGCACAACGCCTCGTCGCGGGCGCGAGGCGATTCCGTTGCGAGTTCTCCGACGATAGAAGGACGGACTTGCCGCGATTCTCTCGCTCGTGGAGATGGCGCCTAAGATATTTTATATTTTCACCTCTAATGGGTTTTACTTTTTCCACATAAATAAAAGAACACTGTTCACATTTTAGAATGTAATTGCGAATTCTATCCAAAGAAATTACAAAAACGCGAAAACTGTCACAGACTCAAAGTACTTAATAACTAAACAAAAGAGGAAATAAGTACACTCCCTACTTTATAAAGCGACACAACAACAGACTTAATAAAGGGATAGAAACTGTCTATCCTTTAATAAAACCATCAATCACGAACTCAAAGCTTATACTGAAACTTTATCCAAACTTGAAAACAAAATCTTCTTCACTAAAGAGTCAAAGATTTAGAGGTCGCGACAAAATTAGTATATTAATAAATTAAAAGTAAAACAGGCTCGTAAGGGCTCGGTATAACTCCGGCGAGTGACAAAAGCTGGTCATTAAATTTAATATTTTACGGAGTGCCGCTAGTTTTCCCACTCGACCTGGTTCCCGGGTTTCAGCGGTGTAAAGTGGATGGCGAATCGAGGGACTTTTTTTTTTCGAGGTGTTGCTTACCGGGAGTTTTTATTTTTTTGTTTTGGTTTTATAATTTTGACGCTTGCCGGAAGTGTCAGAATTTTGTCTGTATTAATAAATAAATAATTATGGTGGAGTTTAAATTGTGTACCCACAATTTTAGTTATTGGAATAAGATTAACAGACATTTCAAAAATATTTTTTAATTATACGAGTTTTCTCGTCTCCTTCGGATCTCGTTGTTAACCAAAAACGCACAAAAATTTTAAGCTCTTTCACAATAATAAAAATGGTTCCAGTAGTTGTGTGGTAGTGGTTTTATAGAAAAGGATCGTGAGGAAACCGGCATGTCCTAGAACCAAAAATTCGAAGAGCTTTGCAAGACCTTTCTAGCAACCCACGTAGGCCCGTGGTGGTTTACAAACCCATTCCATCTCACAGAAAGGAGACCTGTGTCCCAGTACTGGGAATATTATAGACAGATTAAGCTTACGCTAATCGGCAACAAAAAAACTTTTTCAAAAAAAAATGTAACCGACTTCCCACAAAAAAGTTCTAAATAACCTACAAAAAAACTTTTCTTTCGAAAGTCGGTGACAAAAAGTCAATTAAATAAAAAAGAAAGTCACCGACTTTCGAAAGAAAAGTTTTTTGTAGGTTATTTAGAACTTTTTTGTGGGAAGTCGGTTACATTTTTTTTTGAAAAAGTTTTTTATTTTATCCTTTTTAGTTTCAATATTCAACCTTCTTACATGTACACTAAAATATTGTAATCCGTAGCACCGGTGATAACATCATCCATGCATGTACTCTTACACAATGAGCTAAAAATTAAAACTGCTGCACCAAACTAAATGAAAATTTTATGGGACCAAATGGCAGATATACTGTATCGAACAAAAAAAGAATCATCGAAATCGGACCAGAAACCTCGGAGTAATCGGTGTAGACAATGTTGAAAACTTTTTAGGTTTTCGTTGTTTTTTGTTGATTTTTCAAAAAGTGCTAGTCCGATTTCGATAAAATTTTAATGGGACTATTCGGGAAGTATACCCTTTCCAACAAAAAAAGATTTTTTCAAATCGGTTGGTAAACGACGGAGTTATGCCCGAACAAACATAAAAAAAAAAAAATATAAACATCCGAATTGAGAACCTCCTCCTTTTGGAAGTCGGTTAAAAAGTTCCTACAGCCAATAAAAACACCCACACTTACCTAGCATAATTTCCATTCTTTCTTTCTCATTTCCACACCCATCAGTTTCCATACTACTGAGTGAGACAGCAACAATCTGTTACACACACAGCTGTTATTTAATCCTGGCATTAGTGTAGGACGTCTGTTAAGCGATATTAACCTGTCGATTGCAGCAATTATTGGGTAGTTATTGCACGAGTATTGTTAAGTCCTTTGCGATTGAATATTACAATGTTATGAGCTGTTGGGTGGGGGTTACTTCTGTTTTAGCAACTGTGTCTCTTTGTGAATTGATAATTTTAGGTAGTTTAAGGTTCTTATTGAATTGCATGTTTCACATATCAACATCGTAACCCTACGTTTTTCATACTAAATATGACAATTTATTCCATGTTCACGTATATTTGTCTATTTATAATTGTAAATAGTCTAATTCAACATTAATACTCTAGTCCTAGCTATCGCAATAGGTTTCAAAACCTGTAAAGGTATTTTTTTTTGCGGAAAGAAAAATATCTACTGCGAGCAGGATTGGACTTGGGCCTGCATTCTTCTGGATACTCCAGACGCTATACCAAGTAAACTTTCGCAGGACCGTTTTGAGCAATGGTGATGAAATAAAGTGAAGTAAAGGCGCCTGGTAAATGAGTTCATAGAAAAAATTGGGTGAAGCCTTTAGCTAGCAGTGGGACAGTCAGTATAGGTTAAGGAAAGATAAATCACCAGGCTAGGTTTGAACCCACGACTACTTGTAAGTTGAGGCTATTACCACATGACCACCACTGCTCTTCGGAATAGACCTACCTATATGACAGAATTTTATTGGAAAAGAATCATTTATATACACGTAATTTACGTGTTACTTATAACCTGTTCTTGGCAATTTCACAACGACAAAGCCACCTTATTTTTGAAAATAATAATCCAGCTATAGCTTAGTCGGATTAGTTTCCGTTCAGTTTACAAAAACTGAACAGCTTTTTAAACTAAGCTTTAATGCCATCAAAGTCCATACCTATGTAGTCGTAAAACATTTTACGACTTTAAACTGCTCTATTTTTGTGCCGCGCAATACAATTTCAGTTCCGTTTGAGGTTGTTCATGATTCCATGTTTTTTTGCTCGGCTCTAGTTTAATTTAAAGCTAGGTTGAGCCAAACAGCGCTGCATAGTCAAACACCTTTGATAGCAGCGCTTGAATTAATAGCTTGAAGGAGTTCAAGTGTTGTTCAATGATTTTTGATACTTTTTGTGGTATGAATGAATGTATATTGTGATTCAGTGCGAGAAAGAGTGAAGTGACACTCTCTCTCTTCACTATTCCTTACCACTGTAAGGAATAGTATAATTGTTTTTTTTTTGTCTGCATTGGTATCGAGAACAATCTTACGGGGATAAAATCCCGAGATATAAATAATGTTTTAGGTGTTAGATTGAGGTTGAGATCTAATCGAACAAAAAAATCAGTTTTCTTGAACTGTTAATTCAAGCGTTTTGTATTAAATTTATTCAATAAAAAATTACGTAGCACCCAGACGTAGGGATTTCTTTGTGGTTTTCATTTATTTCGCCCTCTATTACTCTACTGAGGAAGTGTGTGCACTACATGTACACTTCAGACTAATCTTTTCAGGACTCTGTAATCCTGAAAGGATTAGTCATAGATTTTGTAGTACGTAGATTTCGAATATACCAGCAATCGCAGCGTACTCGTAGGAAGTTCACCCACAGGGAAAAAAGACGATCTGAGAAGACCAAAGGATCACACTGGATGCAAGCCACTTTAAACCGCAGTCCTATTGGAAATGGGGGACACCTATGTCTAACAGTGGTCATCCTACAGGCGATAATGACGATGCAGACGATGCCGCGATGGTGAAAACTGCTTCAAGAAGAGTGAAAGGTTATGAGGAAAGACATTTTCCCAACAAAAAAGGGTTCTTATTTACCGTACAGTTTCCAAAATTGAGTTGGTATCTGTCATCATCGTCATCAGCCTTCAATGTTCCCACTGTTGGGACACAGGCCTCCTCTCTGTGAAAGGGAGTGGGCCATAATCCACGACGCGGGCCCAGTGCGGGTTGGTAGGTAGATGTCACATGTCTTCGAATTTGGTGGTTCTAGGACATGCCGGTTTCCTCACGATGTTTTCCTTCACCGTTTTGAGAGCAGTGGTGATGAAATAATTAATTAAATACATCTTATTTATTTTAAAACAGCCCATAATTTAAGCATCGTCTTACATTCCACAAAAACCCTTTTATCTCAACCCGTAATTTCTATCCTGAAGGCGCTCGAAGAAAGAAAATCCGTCTTAGTAGGGCTTTGTAATTAAAAATGCCAATACTTTGTGATCAAATGTCTAAAAACGAGTGTACTATCTCAAAGGGTGAGTCTTAATTGAAACCTGTTGAGTATATACAGGGTGTTTGGAGAACGAACGGATATAATTTTCCTGGGGAGTTAAATTACCTAGAACTTATTCTTCTCTTCTTCTAGGATATCTTCTAGGATATGTATTAAATGTCACGATATTTGAGATATTTTATTTACTTTGTGAAATGTTATTACCAAACCACTTTTGGCGGATGTAATATAACGTAATAATTTCTGTTAACCTTTGTAGTAACTATATTTTTGAGCCGTTTGAGGTTGAAATTTTAAGCCCTTGGGTTCCGACTGATAGCCTCTTTAAAGAGATACCCAAATGACTTGTTGACGTTTGCCGTGACTCAAGGGCTTCACCAGAGGCCAAAAATTGTCATACAAAGAGGTAACGCCGTCAATCTCTTGGGCATTTTACCAGTTGACAGCGTTGAGGCGGAATATTTCGATGCTTTGTATTAGTTTATTTAAATTACCCCTTTTAACTGAACAATAAACTGTATGTATTATGTTATCTGAAAATAACTATGTCGTTTTAAAATCTTTTCCTTGGTTAAAAAAAAAAAGAGTTTTATAAATTGAAAAATTAAAACCTTACTTTTCTGGTGGCCTACGTCATAAAGCGAGAGTAATTCCATTGTGGGAAAAGAGACAGAGCTATACAAGTTGTCTAGCGCCATCTCGTTTCCACCTGGAAATAATCTCTCTTTAAGACGTCATGGTAGGTCATATGAAAAAAAAAAATCTCATACTTTTATTCAATCTCCGAAAATAAAATAATCGAGACCGTATTCCACCAAACACTCTGTATCTACACTAATCTGTAGAAGGTAATGTATTTAACTGTCCCATGTGTAACATTTCTCGGATTCCGTATTGAACTTGATTGAATTGTTAAGTTTACTGCTTAGAAACTATCGCTACATGGCGGCAAATTTGAGCGGAGATTTGCCAAAATAGCTAAAGTGATATTAATGTGTACAGCGGCTCTGAAACGACCTCTTAGCGATATTGCCTATGCCTATAATGTTGCTGGAAATGCACGAAGTGAATCATTAGGAAAATTGCTCAAAGTGACCGTTTTACACCAGATTCCAGATTTTAGATCCAGATTCATTTAGTATAAGTGATTTTATCGTGAAATAATAAAACATAAGTGATTTTATCATGAAAAACATAAGTGATTTTATCGTGAAATAATGTGTCTACTATAAGACCTGCCCATGTCTACGTATAGTTAGGTATAGTAAGGAAACCGAAAAATGGGTTACCTATCATAAGATCGAAAAATGTTTGACCGAATTTCATTTGACCTAAAACTTTTCAACTATTATCGTTTGGTTTTTTTTTACTTCATCGAAGTCACGTTTGCCACTGTTTCAGTTAACCTATTATCTATTCGTTTTTTTTCGTTACTCCAACACTTCATTTGGCCGAAAAACTTTTTACCGATGTTACACTTACTCGAAATGACGGTTGTTCGAAATATTATGTTTCCAAACATTCATTATACCACTGTTTTAATTGCCATATTTTCATTTCACCAAACACCTAGAAATTTGTGCACACTAATTATTGCTGTTACATTTTTAGCAGGCGCCATTGAAATGTAGGTAGACAATACAAAACAATCGTACAAAAGTCATATACGACAATTTCATATAAAGAATATTTTAACACGTCTTGTCGCGCAGTTCCGCTGCAGTGCAGTTCCGCCTACTGCGGTTTCACCTTTAGGGGTGTTCTGGCTAGCACGTGTGTCCGAATCTTTTTGCGGATTTTGTGTGATTCTTGATACTTTTCTGTTATTGTGTTGTTCTTGTGTTTGTAAAAAGGTTTGTATTGTGATACACTTGCATACAGCATACAAGCAAGCATGCAGCATGCATGCAAGCATGCAGCATGCATGCAAGCATGCAGCAATCAAGCAAGCATTCAGCATGCAAGTAAGCACGCAGCATGCAAGCAAGCATGCAGCATGCAAGCAAGCATGTAGCATGCTAGCAAGCATGCTGCATGCAAGCAAGCACGCAGCATGCAAGCAAGCATGCAGCATGCAAGCAAGCATGCAGCATGCAACATGCAACAAGCATTGTTTCTGTCATGGCTCCGGCGCTGCGGGGTTTTGGGTGGCCCCACGCGAGCTTATCGTCGCAGATGATTTGAACGCTCACCACCGCAGCTTCGGTTTACTGGCCGGCTCCGCCGGCCAGCCTCAGCCGCGGCGGCGGCCGTTCCAAACCACCTGCTCCTCAGCTCGCGGGCCACCCCACCCCTCCGCGCCTACGCGATTTTAAATTACACTCTAGGGGTAGGGCAGACAAGACTACGTAAAGTCGGCTTTGCAGCATTTCGTTTCCGCCACAAAGTTTTGTAGCACAATATATTGAGCTTTTATGACAGTAATTTAATTTTTCGGTAAGATGTTATTTCGGTATGGTGAAAATATGGCAAATAAATCATTTGGCAATTGAAAAAAGTTTAAAAGAGGCTTCGGTCAATAGTAAAAAGTTATTTTGTTAATCGGCGGAACATACTTCGGTAAAATAATACTTATGGCTAATGATACTTCGATGAACTGAAAATATGTCAAATAACAGCGGCGGTCTCTCATAGTACTGATTTAGGCCAAGCCTACCCTACCACAAAAACGCATAATTAAAACAAACGCATTTATCGTAACCTTATAATAATATAAAACAAAATTATAAAATAAACCATAACGCCTGGCATAATGCATTAGCAACTTTCCGCACCGTGTGACGTCATCACGTTCACTATAATACGAAGCTGAGGCCCACTATTTTCTTGCCTCAATTTTAGTCAATTTCATTCAAGAATGTATGATTTTTTGTTTCATTTTGTCGTGTGTATGAACGGCACAGATGTATAAATAATGGGCGTTTCTTAGGCTCGCTGTAGCTGGCGGTAACCAATCAGTAATGACCAGCGTTTTTAATGAATGAAAACCGTGAAAACCTTAGTGGAATTTTGTTTTTTTTTTAATGTTTTTTGGCATGACTTCGAGGCCTTTACGCCAACCTTAGTGGAAACGCTCTGAACGGGGTTGCCAGTTCAAGAAACAAACTTCACACAGAAACGACACTAATAGAAACAATTAAAAATACGGGGTAGTAATGTCAAATCTATACATTCCAAAAGAAATGTATAATTTTAAAGAATAGCAAAAGCGCTTTAGTAATAATTATAAACTGTAGAACTTTAATTTTTCTCCTCTTTGAGAATTTGGTTTTTTTGGGAACTTGGGAAAATAAGGCAACCCCGTATGTTACTGTCAGTTTATTCCGGCAAAAGTTATTGTTTTGTACTTTTGTAGTTATTGTTTATTAAATCATATTCAGCTTTGAGTAATACGTTTTGAAACAAAAAGGTGTGTAAATACTAAAGAATATACGTTTGTTTACTTAAAATGGTCCTAGTTTGTGTGATTTGTGCTGACAATGTGTGTTTATTACTGAATCTGATTACGATTGTTTTGAAAACTTACTTTTCACAACTTTCATAAAAATAACTACTAATATTATCGTACAAGATTCAAGTTCTGTCTAAAAATTACGAGAATTAACCCAGAAATAGGATAATTCATGTCGTACTCGTCATTTCGATCTTCGAGACTTATTCTTGCAAGTGACGTGTTTTGTAATTATGTTTAGTGGAGAGAAATTTGAGGTGGCCGAATCTTCTATTTGACTATTTGATTGTCAGAATATCGTGATTATTAATCTTACGTGAAGAATGCGGTGAGTGTTTTAAATTATACGTTTTGAATTGGGCCGAAGCTTTCTTCTATTCGCATCATCGTCAGTATCGAATAATGTAGTTAGTTTTTTTATCGTTGGCTGGCCTAGCCTTACTCAGAAACCAGTGCACGCTGCTGTCAAATAATGCATATAGCAAAAGAGATGTCGGTCAATAGTTTTCGGTGTAATGAAATTCGAACAAACAAAATTCGGTAAATTGATCGGTTCCCCGAAAAATGTCAACAATTTTGGGCTTAAGTCTTGAGGAATATGACTCACATGAGGAGTATGACGAATCAATCAGTGTCAAACATTCGACCTTTATCTCATAGCAATAAGGATGGTTCTTGCAGTAGAAGTTATAGCTCAGGCGTGACGAAGAATGTAGCTTATAATTATTATTACTTTTATTTTTCCTTTGTGACCAAACAAAAAAAAAACCTTCTGCAATGTTGTTTTAAAGTGTCGCTTATTGTCCGAAGGTGGTAACCTTTTATCAAAATGTCACTGAGTAGGTAGATTCTTTACCGAGTTATATTTTCTTTTTCTGTATTAATTGAAGGTACTCTCGAAACTAGTTTATTTTCAAATATAATTTGTATGTTTCTATAGATATAGAAACATACAAATTATATTATTGTCCGAGCCGAGCCGATGCGAATGGCATTAGTAACACCCTTATTACGTTGACAGAAAGGTTTTCTTGACCGGCTTAAGTCGATTCCGCGTCGTTAAATGTCACCCTAAACTGGATCGCGTTAAGAGCTCGTGGTAAGGCCCCAGGATGGCAGGTAAAGTGACATTTGAATTATAATAAAATCAATATTACTACTTCTTCTTCTTCTTCTACTATACAGGATGACTTTTTTACCACCGTTCAAAATTTTTCTAGGCATTAGGTATTAATCACTAACCACATTTTTGAAAAAAAAATCGATACGTAAAATTTTCATATTAAATCATTTTAAAGATAACTTTTTAAAGATAACTTTGTAACGTGATATCTCAATATTTTTGTATTGAGAAAAGAAAAAACTCATATTCAATGATTTTCGCCAAAGATTAATATATCAAAATTTGGATGGTGACTAAAAAATCATCCTGTATAGTACAAATTGATGTTCGAAAACGTATATACGTAAGTCACTCAAATAACAAGTACTAATAGATAGTTAAGCCAACAATCACAATAAAAAATAAAAACGTTGTAATTGATAACTGCTAACTCATAAAACAAACAAAATCCAATGCACTTACAGTAATCCTTAATAACGAAAAGAAACCACCGACAAACAATACATATATAACACTATAAAACCGTTTCAGACTACAGCCATGTACTCTAAAATATTAAACTGGCTAATTGGCTGAAAACATTGATATTATCAAGTAATACCAAGCTAAGTGGCTTGTGTTTGTTTTCACTACTCGAATACCGAAGGATATTGATTTTGTATTAAGAAACGCTTTGGTAATAGGAGAACGATTCGTTGCAGTTTTTTTTTTACAAAAAAGAGGGTATTGTTTTAGGTCTTTTTCTATTATTTGAATGTCTGGGGAAAAATAATGACGCTGGTTATTGGATGGGTATGTTCACTGCTTCGGGCGATGAGACGTACGAGTAGGACGCGAATCGTGTACATTTTTTTAACCGACGAAGAAAAAAGGAGGAGGTTCTCAATTCGACATGTATATATTTTTTTCATGATAGAGACGCCAGCACACCAGCCTACCTAAACTTTAATAGATTTTCAACCTTATCACAATAGTGAAAGGTTAATGTTCGATTGAAAGAAACTTACAGTTGCGGGTAGACTACTCGAATAACATGTTTAGGACTGATTGATGATTTGTAAACTACTTTTCTTTGACTTACTCCACAATATGCATTTCGGCGACTCGATAGCATGAAATTTTCTTGTTAGGTATAGAAAAAATTGCAATAAAAATTTTCCTGGGTCGTGGCTGCGTTTATAAACAGTTAAACTCACATACACAAACACCCAGAACAACCGTTTTACCTAATTAAAAAAAAATTGTTGCCCCGCACTAGGAATATGCTCCTCACCTTTGTGAACCTAATTTAAGGTTTAGATTTTTATTATAAAACTTAGCTATTTAAAAAAACGCATCTAATATAAATAAGACGCAGTGACTATCATATTATGCTCAGCCTATTCATCAGAAATGCGGGCCATCTTGTGAAGGTCCCTCTATTTTTTATCATAAAAATCCATCATCAATCTTTGCGGAATTCAACGTCTTTTCATAGCCGCTATTGATAAGGCACGTCTGTTGTTGGTTCCTTTATCACTTGAAGACCTTTATTTATTGAAACTTTGTGCACATTTTATTACCGTGACCCTGGAACGTAAAGGGCTAATGAGCCCTTTACGTTCCAGGGTCACGGTAATGGAATAAGTCCCGCGACCCCGGCAGGCTTTGGCCCTCTAGAGAGGGGGCCCCGTCATCTTGCTGACGCTCTTTGAGGCGCGCGTGGAACACAACGCGCCGTCGACCCGGGCATGGTCCAAGGTCGGGCGGCGAGTTGCCCATTACTCGCCGCCCGCATGCCCGATATATATTTTGTGTTTAACGTATGTTTCCCTTCCTCATTACAGTAAATAAATCCATGTAATGGTTGATACAAAAAGCTGAGCTCCACGTATCACGCACTTGGGACTCGTCACTGAACGACAAAATGAGTAAAAAGTTTTTAATATTGGCGTTACTTTTTATGTGTCGTGTTTCATTGGAGTTTTTTTATTAGTGTGATCATAAATTGTGGTGCTATATTCTATATAAGTATTTTTTTTATTCAAATATACATATGTGTATGTGCATATATTATACAAAGTGAAAAATGAATCATGTTAAGTCCCCGAGAAAATTCACGCAAAAACCACGATTGGTGCTGCGCAGTGTGTTGTTTGTATGATCTACAAGTAGTTTCGGGTCTGGTATCTTAGATTTTATTTTAAAATAATTTCATTAAATATTTCCAATTTAATACAATTTCCTCCTTCATATTTTAATTTAATAGCCTTTAAAATTAAAAGCAAAGAAGAAAGTGTTCTCGTTTTTACGTAAATCATGTTTTACGACGAGTTACAAGTCATAAAAAATATTTAGTGGGTATCAGACGGCGGGCCATAAAGATGATTGATTAAGTTCAAGAACTTGTGAAATTGTGGGACCATGAAAGATACTCGTTATTTCTGTAGAAGGTACTATTTTTTTATATATTTTAAATCTTTATCAGCAGCTATGTAAAATAATAAGTATAAACAAAAAATAATATGTATAATTTGAAATAAGTATTTATGGGAAAACATTCAATTTACTCCTTTCAAGAGAATAGATAAATCCCAAGACAGCAACATAGAAAGGTATGTCGATAAACGTCTACGCCGTAACACGACTACGCTTTAGCATACCTACGCCGTAGCACGCCTACGTCGTAGCACGCGTACACCGTAGCACTCCTACGACGTAGCCTTGTGCGACCATGGACTATATTATGCGTTGTTATTGGGACTGTAGCTTTATTTAAGGTTGTTTTTGACAAATCGCTTACAACTTTGCTTATCTTTTATCCAACTGATATACACGCTCAAGCGACATGCGTGTTGCAGCAAGTCTTCGGGTAATAACAAATTATAATAATATACACGACACAGCAAGTTGGTACTCATACGAAGAAAACTCTCACTAGCACAAGTCCCGTAGCAGGTTACATCGCCTGAAGTCATCAACCAAAGCGTAGCACGCCTACGGCGTAGCACGTCTACGGCGTAGCACGTCTACGGCGTAGCCCTTTGCAAGCATAGACCTTACTTCCTCTTTAAGCTTTGTCACTTACAACTTAGTTCATCCGTCTAATAAGTTTAATATTATATAAGTGAGTGTCAAAAGCCCGTGTCGTCTTTGTTCGCACAATTACGTGTAGTTCTGTCTCGCTCTAGTGAATGTAGGTACTTACTTCGTTACGAAGTTACTTCCGCCCTTACTTAGCTCTTGCTAGCTTAATGTATGTGCATGTGTTGTGTTTATGCGTTAAAGCTTTGAAGGTGTCGTGTTTTTGAGGAGAAATAGGTTTTATAGTCAATTTGAAGGAGGAGTAGATGTTGGCAGGTATACCGGAGGTTGAGGGGGAGGTCAGCAGCACAGTCTTCATGGAGGTGTTAAATAAAAAGCTCGGCCTTAATACCATCACTGCATCCTCCATTAAGGTCTGCCACAGGCTCGGTACAGCCAATAAGGAACACCATAGGCCAATCCTTGTGAAGTTCTCCACTTATGAAGACAAGTCTGCGGTCTGGAAAGCAAAGACACGGCTGAAGGGTACGTCCATCTCAGTCAAGGAGTTCTTGACAAAGGCCCGGCAATCTGTCTTCAGTAAAGCGAGGCTGCACTTCGGCATGAAGTCGTGTTGGACTCAGGACGGTGTAATTTCTATTAAAGCGCCAGATGGAAGCAGACACAAAGTCACATCGTCTGAAGAATTGAGTCCGCTGTTGGTGAAGTATCCCAAGTTTGAAGGGTCTGGAGACAGCCTGAAAAACAAGAAGCATTGATTAAATATCGCAATAAGAAACAGCAGTCACGCATTAGGTAATTAGTACAGGTTTATCTTACCTTGATTTTGCTATCTTTCACTGTTAATGTAGGTAATGTGTTACTTTGTTTACATTCACCTCGTAACTTCTCTCAGTTCATAGTTCGTTTTTTTTTTTTTTTTTCTCAATGTAACACTGCTACAACCAGCTCCAATAAGTTCATAATTTATTATTACATATTACACGACTTCATTTACCCTCAATCTATTTATTATTTTCATTTATTATATGCATGAGTTGCGTGACTGTCAATTCTATTATTTCGTGCTGACTGCTGTCATGTCATAATTAATGTCATAACCACCTTAGACAATACAGTTTTATTTTTTGACTTATGATCGGATACGTTCACCAAATCTCAAACTAAAGTTCTGTAAGGTGCGTTCCGAATACCGCAATTCGATTGTTTTTTTTTGTCAACATAATTGGCTGCTTTTGTTTCCTTTTTGTTTTTATTTTGCCTATACTGTTTTTCTACTATTTTTATTTTTTATGATGTTAGCTGGCGGGTGGTGCAGAGATGCAAGCGTCGTACCTACAGTTTGTGTAATTGTCCTTCATATTTATATAATATAGTCATATTTATTTATTTATAATCTCTTCCTAAGTTATGGAAACAATTTCTGATGATGAATCTTTTTTTTCTGCCAATGAATCTGCTGCTTCTTCTAGTGGTAACAGTTTTTGTTCGGTTAAAGACACTCTTGGTGACCTGTTACGTCAAACATTCGACCAAGATCTTGGCCGAATGTTTCTAGTTTGTCACATAAATGCCCAGAGTGTTCCAAGCCATTACAATGAACTGTACGAGACTTTCACCAACAACAATGTTCATGCCGTCCTGATTTCCGAGACTTGGCTCAAACCCGAACTGTTGTCGACCACTTACTCTCTTCCAGGATTCGTTCTTCTTCGGAATGATCGAATCGGTAAGAGAGGGGGTGGGGTAGCAATATATCTCCGTGCTGATTTTCCTTTTAAGATTATTGCAACTTCTTCCCCTAACAGTTCAGCTGAATTTCTCTTTCTAGAGGTTTGTGTCAGAGGTGCTAAAACTGTCCTTGGTGTCGTCTATTGTCCTCCTTCCTTAGACTACTTCACCGAATTCGAATCGGTTCTTGAGTCTTTGGGTTCAGAGTACGCACATCACATTATCATGGGGGATTTCAACACCAACATCCTTGCCCAAACCTCCCCTCGATCCTGTAAGCTCTTACACCTGGTTGAGTCAGCTAATCTGCACGTGTTACCTCTACAACCTACTCATCACAACACTGCTGGAGATGATACTTGGCTCGACCTAATCCTCACCTCTAATCCTTCACTAGTCTCCTCTCACGGTCAACTTGACGCTCCTGGATTTTCCCGACATGACCTTATTTTCCTGTCTTACATCCTGAAACCTCCGAAACCCAAACCTACGTTCCAGTACAGGCGTGCCTTTGCGCGGATGAATGGTGAGAAGCTTGCGGAAGATGCTTCTAATATTGATTGGAGTCCGCTGGAAGAAGCCATTACTATTGACGACAAAGTTACAATTTTTAATGATCTTGTACTCAAGCTTTATGACATTCACGCTCCTATCAGGAAAGTGAAGCTGAAGCACCCTCCTGCACCATGGATGAATTCGGAAATCCGGATGGCAATGCGACGAAGGGACCAGGCGTTTCGGAAGTTTAAAAAGGATAGATCGGAGGATAAGTGGATCCTCTTCAAAACTGCTCGCAATCGCTGCAATCAGATGATACGCAACGCAAAACGCCGACATATTCTTGATAATGTCACCTCTGCTTCTCCTGCTGATATTTGGAAGTTCCTTGGAACTCTAGGTATCGGTAGATCGCGGCATTCAGACCTTCCTAACACAATTGACTCAGACAATCTAAATCTTCACTTCTCCACTGTTACCACACTTGATAGTTTATCTAAACTTCAAACCTTGGATTACCTTAATGGTCTGACGCGTCCCAATATTAGTCCCTTTACCTTCAACCCAGTCGATCCGGGAGAGATCAAGAAGATCATCCTATCCATAAAATCCAAAGCAGTAGGTTGCGATAATATCAGTCGTCACATGATTGTGACAGTTCTTGATCAGCTCCTGCCTGCTATTTCCCATATCGTTAATTACTCCCTTTATTCCGGTGTTTTCCCTTCCCTATGGCGGAAAGCCCATGTTCGTCCACTACCAAAAATTCCTAATCCCACTCTTCCCAGTCATTTTCGTCCAATTTCCATTCTCCCTTTTTTGTCAAAAGTACTTGAGGCCTGTGTACACAAACAATTCTCCTCCTTTATTCACCAGAACTCCCTCATCAGTCCCCTCCAATCTGGGTTCAGGCCTGGGCACAGTACCGTCACAGCTCTCCTTAAAGTGACTGACGACATAAGGCGGGGAATGGAAGACACTAAGATTACCGTTTTAGTGCTGATCGATTTTTCCAATGCTTTCAATACCGTCAGTCACGAAGTCCTTTTGTCCATCCTCTCCCATCTTATGGTCTCTCACGATGTATTAGATTGGTTTTCATCCTATCTTCAGGGGCGTCAGCAGTCGGTTCTTGCTGGTGATACTTCATCCAGCTGGTGTGATCTTCTAGCTGGCGTCCCTCAAGGCGGTATTTTATCTCCTCTTCTGTTCTCTATCTTTATAGACTTTTTAACTACTGAGCTTCAGTGTGCGTATCATCTTTATGCTGACGACTTACAGCTTTATTGTCAGGCAAGTGTTGACGACGTATCCGATGCGATTGAGGAGCTGAACAGGAATTTAGAAGCGGTGAAAAACTGGTCTGATCGATTCGGGGTGGCGGTTAACCCAGCCAAGTGTCAGGCTATCATTATAGGGAGCCCCTATAGCTTGCGAAGGCTGAGTGGGTTGACTGTGCCTCCGCTTATCTTTGATGGTGCTGTCATCCCGTTCAGCTCTGATGTCAAGGATTTGGGTATGCATGTTGACACTTGCCTTGACTGGCGTAAGCAGGTCGCGACTGTGAGCAAAAAAGTCACTGGAACGCTGCGGTCCCTTTATCGGTTGAAGAATATTCTCCCATCTCACGTGAAGGCAATGCTCGTTCAATCCCTTATCTTCCCCATAATTGATTATGGTGATGTGTGTTACTATGACCTGAATGCAGATTTACTCAATAAACTTGACCGACTTCTGAATAACTGCATTCGATTCGTCTTTAATCTCCGAAAATATGATCACGTCTCCGAACACCGCTCACTTTTAAAGTGGTTGCCCATTCGCCAGCGTAGAGCGTTAAGGGCCTTAACCACCCTGTTTTCTCTTCTTAACAAACCTACTTCTCCGTCCTATCTGTCTACTCACTTCCAGTATTTATGCTCTGCACATAGCAAAAATCTTCGTTCTTGTAATAATCGTCTTCTACGATGTCCCTCTCACCGTTCTGGCTTTCTTAAATCTTCTTTCCCAATCCAGGCAGTTTTCCTATGGAATGCGCTTCCTCGGAATATCAGGACGGTATCCAGTCAGTTCACTTTCAAGTTGAAAGCTCGTGAGTATATTACTAAGAAGCTGGCAGATTCATCTCTAAATTAACTGGTTGTTGGTTTCCTTATTTCTCTAAACTATGTATGTATGTATTGTATGTTTTGTATGTATTGTATGTATATTTGTATTATATGTATGTATGTATTGTTTATATGTACTAATTTATATTCATTTCCTTTTTAAGTAATTGTCTTGTATGTTGCACCTACTTTGTCTTTGTCTCTGCATCACCCTAAGGTAGACTGGGAGATAATGCCCAAGGCATTAAGTCCGCCTTTGTACATGTTTCTTTGTAACTTGTGCATAAAGTTTAAATAAATAAATAAATAAATAAATATTACCTATATAATATAACAACAGTAGAATGTAATATAATAGTTAGATTTGCAATTTTACAAATCTAAATAGTAAGTCAGTTTAAAAAAAAAACAATGATCAAACAATTTTTCAAATTCTTTTTTTAGTTTGTTAAATTAATGAATGTTTAAAAAGCTAAAACGCATTAAAACTCGATATTGTAGGCTCGTTACGTCAGAATTCTGTAAAAGAAAAAAAATACACTACGTTATGAAGTATTGCCAGTTATAAAGAGTCAAATTTGGTTTACTTAACAAAATAAATAAAACGGTTGAAACGTTTTATCATAATCTAACTATTCAGTAACTGTGTCCATTTATATTCTGTTTTTGTTTAAGAAATTAGAAATCTTTTTTATTCCGTTATGTAATACGTACACGTTTCCACGCGAAAATTTTGTAATTATCACGAGGGCAATACATGTTCATTATTCTATAAATAAAGCAAAAGTACCAGAATCATGTGTAAAAATAATAAGTTTAATCCCAAAAAATTAAGAAGGTTACGGCTGAGAAGTACACGAAAGCCTTTAATGCAACATGACCATCACCACATTCTTGCAAATTTTTATGAGCCTCCAAAAAGTCTGGAGACATTACCTTTTTATATCTTTAATTCAGGCAACGAGATTATTTCCTTAGAAAGCACCACTTCCACGCACTATTTTAACATATGAAAAATTTTATTCACCACAGAGCAAAGACAGTGGAATTAAAGATCACAGGGGGGCCTACCACCACCTCTTCAAGCATATCATGCTTTGCCCTGTCCCGACTATGTACTTTGGGGTCGGCAAACATTTTCCAATTATTATGAGAGTAACATATCTTTATTACTCTTTCAAGCAAAAGCACCGGAATCCTGTGTAAAAAAAAATACAATGTCCTAAGAAATGCAGAGAAGTACGTATGGCAAGTAAGTATGCGAAAGCCTTCAAGACAAAATGAATATTACCACTATTTGCACAAATTTTTATCAGTCTCCAAAAAGTCTAAAGACGTTACGTTTTTTCAGACCGACACTATGGACATGGAAAGGGAACGTAGGGCGCTGTCAGTTAGAAGCAATATGATAATCCGTAGGTTTGCTAAATGCTCTAGAGGTGTTAAAATTACCTTGTTTAGGGCTTACTGCCAAACATTTTACACCTGCAGCCTATGGATTGATTATACGTTGAAGGCTTACAGCGCCTTACGTGTCCAATACAACAACGCGTTTAGGGCACTGTTGGGGCTGCCGCGTCATTGCAGCGCGTCAGGGATGTTCGCAGAGGCAGGTGTGGATGATTTTTATGCCATCATAAGTAGTATTTTAAAACACTGGACCAAGACGCTGGTTTTTCCGTCAAATCACGCCATAAAGTAATTTTTATTGTAATTGTGATTTATTTATTTGATGATTGATTATTATGAAAATGATTATTATTGATTATTGTGATAATTGTGAATTGGTAGGATTATTATTCTGACATGGATGTGAATTAATTTATTGTGAATGTTTTACTAACAATATGGATTCATGTGATCTGAGTAATAAAGTGAAATTAAAATTAAAATTTTTACATCTTTAATTCAGGCACCGAGGCTTCCTATTTCCTTAGAAAGCACCACTCCCACGCACTATTTTAACATATAAAAATTTTATTCACCACAGAGCAAAGACAGTGGAATTAAACATCACAGGGGGGCCTACCACCACCTCTTCAAGCTCATCATACTTTGCCTTTTCCTGACTATGTATTTTGGGGTCGGCTTCTTAATTAATCTACGTGACCTATAAAACCTAGTTACTGAGTAATACGATGTATCTTTGTAAGAGTGATTTTGATTTTCAGGCTGTTGAATATTTTTTTTTTTTGTGGAACGACGACGATCTTCACAACTCAGTTACTGGGTAATACAATATTGTTTCGTAAAAATAGTTGTCAGACTTAAATCTCAAACTGTGGCCATTTTTTTAACAATTATTGTTTTGACAATTGAAAACCGACCAATTGGTCGGTTCAACATTACACCGGTTAATAGTTGCTAGACTTAAGACTGTCAAACATCTAAAAATGACAGCTGGGACTACTAATTTTACAAAAGCGACCATCTCTTTCACGCACACTGAAATTTTCTTCTATGAAATATCTTGAAATTGTTCTACGTTATGGCAGTTCTTTTGTAAATTCTGTTGAAAGACGTTTTATGGAAAATCAACGAAATACTTTAGAAAATTTAATAATGGTTGTGTATCGTACGAAGCCAGAGTGGGTTGCTTGTAACATTATAATAAAACTGCTATTAGAGGTGGCGGTTGGCCCCCATTTCACGAGAACTCTTGCAAATATGTAGAGGAACATTTACATTTATTCGGGGAATACATAATATGAAGCGAGAGACGCAGGAATAGTGCGATTAAGTTTGTTTGTTTGTTGCAAATTCTGGTACAGACTGAAGAGACAATGTTTTAGAGAAAAGAGGATAAAAAATTTTGAGGTTTCATTTAATTTATGGATAAGATTTTCTCACAGACCTTATTGGTTTAAAGAAAATAAGGCATGTAGTACACTTATAGTGCTTGTATAACCAGATATATGAACATGGACGCGGCGAAAAAATTGGTTAAGGATCGGAGCAGGTAGCGTTCTGTATTTTCTGTCTACCTCATTGGATTAAGACTAAGTGCTTAGTAGTTGAAACAAAACCACAAAGAGGATGGGAAAAAATCTTTCATGAAGATTCAGACAAAAACAGCATATATTATTAAATATTTCATTGTTAATAAGTTGGTAAATGGGTGCACATGATTCAGACGAAAACAATACACCCGAGACAAGCGAAGCCACATAATCTCACAAGTACACCGAAAACTGTAGACAAAGGAATATATTTTTGTATTAAGCATACCGACCTGCTGTATTTTGTTAATAACGCGCCCAGATCTCTCAAGAGTCACCTGTTTGTCTCTGAAATTTTAATCTTATTACCATATAGATTGAGTACGATTTCCAACGACAGTGGCGGGAAGAATTTTCTAAGTGAGTACATATATACCGTTTTATTGTGCCCCGCAAGAGTACTCGAGTTATGATTGAGTTTTTTGTGTAACTTTGTTATGGAAATAACGACCAATATGTTGTTTTTATTGTGATGTAAAGGTGTCACCAACACTTTTGATGTTTTCAATGAAAAGTGTTGTTGTGTTCAAATTGTTTTGTGTTTCATTTTACTGATTTGCTGGTGTTGCTTCGGATTCATTTGTGATTTATTTTGCTGAATATATTATTGGTAATATTTGGTGTTTGATCTTTAATATCGGATATATGTAAATTGAATCATCAAGATATTGCTTTCCTGGGAACAAAAGCCGTGATTAATTAATTATAGCGTTCATTGTTGGCTGCGAAAGGCTTTTAATCTTCTGTAATTTTACTTCATATAAAATGTAATTCTACGTATTCATAGGTATACAAATCCTTGTTAATATTATAAACGTGAAGGATATGTTTGCTTGTTCGTTTCTTTCTCACGACCAAACCACAAGCGATCATTCTGAATATGTGCATATACGTTGTCTTGTATACAGAGATAGACGTATAGGGTACTTTTCTTCCGTACGGTTACCGTACATGTACGAAATAATATCGAATTCTAAATTTACGCGAGCGAAGTTGCAGGTAAAAGACACTATGCTGGGTGCAAAGGGCATGCGGGCGGCGAGTAAAGGGCAAAGCGCTGTCCGACCATGGACCATGCCCGGGTCGACGGCGCGTTGTGTTCCACGCGCGCCTCAAAGAGCGTCAGCATGAAGATGGGGTCTCTAGAGGGCCAAAGCCTGCCGGGGTCGCGGGACTTATCTCATTACCGTGACCCCGGAACATAAAGGGTTATTGAAGGACACCGTGGATTTTAGTCAGTATGAGTCTGACAGTCCCTCCTGCCCTGCCCGGGGTAGGTGGGACTCATTTGATGATTTTAACACGCTAAAAAAAAGGCTACTATCACTCTTCAGCTTATGAACAAGTCAACCTCATCCCACATAAACCCAACCACAAAATAAATAAAATCAGTGCGACATTGTCAAACGACAAAACTTCTTCATAAATATGGACATCGATACTTCATATTATATTATTCGAACAGAGGCGTCGCCATCACATTATTTAAATACGCAAGCTTACTAGAGGCCACGAGTAAATAATTCGGAATATCGAGAGCGCGACTCGAATAAATAATCGATTTGAATCGATACCTACTGTAGTTCTAGTCGAATTTGAAATGTCTTCCTTTTCCGCAGCGAAGATAAAAAATGCATCTTATGTAAATTCTCCATTGGGATTGTAGTAGTTGTACATTTTGAAGATGAGTTGCGGTTGTGGAGAGGTTTCGTTATGTAAAGTTGACGTAAGGATAACTATTTTTGTAAAATTAGGATATCAGTACCCTTAGCACGAGTTTTCAGTATTTGAGACGTAAAGTTAACTGGAACTTTGACAATTTCAAATTGACAATTTTCAAGGAAAAAATTAGTTCCTTCTTCGCACACCAGAGGCGCTGTTCCATTTATTCATACAAAAACGCTGTAAATACTGAAAAGACGCTGTAAAGTAAAAGAGTGAAAACTCGTGCTAAGGGTACTGTACCCTTAGCACAAGTTTTCACTCTTTTGCTTGCGAAGAAGGAACTAATTTTTTCCTTGAAAATTGTCAAAGTTCCAGTTAACTTTACGTCTCAAATACTGAAAACTCGTGCTAAGGGTACTGCAGACGCATTGCATAGCTAGCACTTGGAACGCTACCTAACGCTAGGTAGTGAAGGTTGGATCATACATGAGGGCAAAAAACTCTATTATTTTGAAATATTTAATAATCATCATAAGAATGTTCATTTCTTCCTTACACAGCGTAAAAAAATCGTTTTCGGCTGTTTGAATTCTTAGGTCTTCCAAACTCCGCATCGGATTAAAATGCGGTTTTCATTGGTACCCAGAGTGGTTCAAGAGGAAGGTATATCTGTATATATATATCTGTATTATTGGAGAAGGTTTTGATCAGTTTTAGCGCGTCTCAAACACCTAACCGAAAAAGTCATGCGGCTTTCAGGCCATTATTATGATATCACCTTTACATAAGATTTTAGTAACCCGTGATGATTTACTGAAATTCTTGTTAAAAACCAATCGGTGAGTGACTTATAATTAAAATATTGATTTAAGCTGCAGATTCACTCGGAAAGCATATGCAATGATTTCATCTGACTGAGGGCGTTCACCGCGATTGGTATTTAATTAAAACATACTTGTTTATCAACTCTCGGGTTGTGTGGTGCGTTTGATTTTTATGTTGAAAAGTATTGTGAAGGTTGTCCGCACGATTCACGCCATTTTTATCGAAAACACAAATATCCATTTAGAATTTAGTTTTTTTTTTGCGGAAATATTTAAATTTAATAACACTGTGTAATTTTTTAAAGCAAAAATATTTTTGATATAAAATTGAAGTGTTTACTTTACATTTACTTTACACACTCATAAGACTCATTGTTTGGGTTTTTTTTTATGAAAACGAGCTGCACAGTTTATGTAATCATACCACTTACGAAGAAGATAAATGTTTGGATGCATAATTGCCCACAATCAAAGAAAACATAACCCTCTTTGCGTTTACGCAGTCGGGCAAAAAAGAGATAACTTAACTGCATAAATAAAAAAAAAACTATTTGCAGTTTTTTCCTCATATGGACGCAAGCTTTGCACTGCTTATACTCAAATTATAACACGCATAACAATATCAGGCTGTAAAGTTATAAAACCACAGCCATTACGCCGCTAGAGCAGGATGGATGCCAAATGGAATGCACCCTCTCCCTCTAACACACGGTTAGGTTCAAAAGTTCATGGTGTGTGGTTTTTGTTGAAGACCATTACAGCCGTATTATGTGGTCGTGTCGGATCGTTACGCCACGGTTTTATTAGTTAAAAGGCTTATTTTAACATTTTGTTAGGATATATTAAAATAATTGGAGGAAATTATTATACTAATTTAAAAGCATCAAATGACTTAGAAAAGAGCTTTTGAAAGTTTTCATATATTATGACTTTCAATGGTACCGACAATGAAACTACACAAATATCATTATGTCCAATATTTTTTTTCAACTTTTCAATGTCTTTATCGCCTTCACAATATCTTGTTATCTGAGTCTTCTTGTATAATGTTGATATTAGAACTCAGATTTGGATAAATTATTATTCCATAATGTTATGTCTGCATCCAACGTAATTACCTAGCTTCCCAGTATTGAAAATAGCAACTTCCTTGTTTGTTTGTCATTCTTCTCCGCGTGTCGAATCACCCCCTTTAGGCAGTGGTCCGACCGGCGGCGAAAACGAGTAACTATCGGCGATTTTCTCTCTCAAGATACGCACAATAAATGTACATTCCATGTACCTATACGAAAGAGATGCATATATTATTAGTTGCTCTCTGACTGTTCTCTGTTGTGCCGGCGACGACTCGTTTTACTAGTTTTGTCGCTGAGCGAGATGAGCTTTCAAAAATAAACTCGCTCAGCGATACTCGCATGATCATTTCTTTACAAAGGACTGAGCGACCGCGGGCTAGTGGCGTAATCGCTCATCGCACTTGCACACTCGCTTATAGTCTGGCGACAAAACTATCGAAACTACACTCGCTTCCCGCTGATCGCCAACTCTTTTTTAGTTTCTAGTTCTACTCGTTGCTCGTTCATCGTTCATCGTCGCCGGTCGGACCACTGCCTAAAGGTAATTAGGTGTGTAGTGTGCTATAAAGATTAGCAAAGAAAAATCATAAGTGAAAACATTAACAGAAAGCACACGACACCACGGCTAAATCTAGCTTGTAAATAATAGCAACATCTCCCGACAACTCTATCCAGGGAGTTCTTGAATATTTTTCATCTTTATTTTTGTTTTGCTTCGCTCAGGCGGTAACTCATCCCGAACTTTTAGCAGTAATTTAACTTTAACTGGTTTCGATACTTCATGGAAACATTTCCTACTATAGCAACATTTAAATAGAAGGAAAGGATGTGGCAATTTGGTCAAAAACTCTGACACTCTGGTGGCTGTGTTTAAGCCGCCTTTGAAAACATTACAGGTCTTTGACATGACTTTGGAGTAGATTAGGTTTCCACACCATGTTTTCCTTCATCAGTATTAATTCAAATTAATTTAAGCTATTGTCAAACAGACAGGCGAAGCGAACGCGAAGCGATGTGTTTTTGGTTTGTAATGTATGGAATTGTTTGAAGCCTGTCACATAGAATATCGGATCGCTTTCGCTTTTCTATATGACAGAATTTGGATCGCATTCGCTTCGCCTGTCTGTTTGTTTGACAATAGTATCTTGTTTGTCACACGTAAAAAGACAGTTCTTATACATTTTTATAATTGTTTCGTTGCAACATACATAGGGTGTACAATATTTATAATTATTAATGATCAACGAGATAAACCTATAAGTACGAATGCATTAAAAATACAGAAATCAATACTTTCACGGGTTTGAATTAGCAACATCGTGCATGCGACACATCTGGGTCATCTCGAAAAATCTTGTGAAACCCACACCTATATTTCCTTAAAGTGATTGGCACAGTGGCCTTTGGCTCTTGCATTGCGTGTCGTGGGTTCGATCCTCACATAAAACGTTTGTATAGCACACAATGTTACTGTAGGTCTGACCATTTATGTATGTGTGATTATTTTCGACCTCTACATCAAACTGTCAGCTAAATCTAATATTCTAACTGAGCCTATTATCATATCTTTTATCCTACATTATTATCAGCCATGTCTCCTCCTCGCATTAAAAAAAATAACATGAGAAACATCGAAACTTATTTCGATACTTACTACTCGTATATCGAAATAAGTTTCGATGTTTCTATGTATAAAGTATCTCTTCTTCTAATATATAAAAATCAATGCCACTTTTCGTTGTAATGTTATAACTCAAGAACGGGCTCACCTATCTAAACCAAATGTTTAGGCTTTGTTCGAACTATTTAATAGATGCTTTATGTGAAGTTTGCACAAAATCGGACGAGCGGTTCTTAGTATACCCGTGCGAAGCTGGGACGGGCTACTAGTTTACTTTAATTAATATCAACCGTTCTTTACGCACTGTGTAGGCCGTGGTGTTCCCTGTTCTACTTTCCACAATAAACGCCTTTTTGCCTGCTTGCCTGTTTTATTGTCGGCAAAAGTATTGTTTTTCATTATCTTATCGTACTGAGTCCTAAATAAAAAGTGTATTCTGTCGGAAAACGTTTTAGGTCGATCTTGATAGGGAAAGTAGCTTAAATGTATATCCTTTTTACATAAATAACTCCAGTTCCTTGTTTACTATGTTGATTATAAGTGTACCAAAGCAATACAATAGGTCTACTAAATGGTATAAATATAATAGATAATACTATATTATTTTCTTGCTAATATAAATAAAGATAGATTAGAGCAGTGGAGGCCCAGTGGTATCGGCCTCAACTTACGAGTTGTAGGTCGTGGGTTCGAACCCAGTCAGGCGCATTACTTTGTGTAATTTATTTCAACACCACTGCTCTCAAAACGGTGAAGGAAAACATCGTGAGGAAACCGGCATGTCCTAGAACCAAAAAATCGAAGACATGTGACATCAACCAATCCGCACTGGGCCCGCGTGGTAGATTACGGCCTGCTCCCTCTCACAGAGAGGAGGCCTGTGTCCCAGCAGTGGGAACATTTAAAGGCTGATGTTGATGATGAATATAAATAAAAATTTGCCTCAATTCCTCAATACCATTTAAAAATCTAAATTAACTTACTGGTTTCTAGTCAACTTTGACATAAGCTTCACCAAAATCCTTCCTCCATTCATCATCATCATCATCAGCCTATAAATGTTCCCACTGCTGGGACACAGGCCTCCTTTCTCTGTGAGAGGGAGTGGGCCGTAATCTACCACGCGGGCCCAGTGCGGATTGGTAGATGTCACATGTCTTCGAATTTTTGGTTCTAGGACATGCCGGTTTCCTCACCATGTTTTCCTTCACCGTTTTGAGAGCAGTGGTGTTGAAATAAATTACACAAAGTAATACGCCTGACGGGGTTCGAACCCACGACCTACAACTCGTAAGTCGAGGCCGATACCACTGGGCCACCACTGCTCCAGTCGAGGCCGATACCACTGGGCCACCACTGCTCCTTTAATCCCCTATAAACCCAAGTTTAACCATCTAAAGCAAGCAATTAGAGAATGTACAGTAGTAACATTTATCAGACGCAAATCACCAGGAAACGGCCATCAGTCTTCAGTAACAAATCCTGCTAGCAGTTATGCAAATCTCGCTAGTTCAGGATTTCTACTGACGTGGTACGACAGTCCATTATCTAGCTGAATTGAAAGCAAATGGTTGGTAGTGGTAGGTAGTTCAGTTTTAGTAGTCATTGGTGAGTTAAGCTTGTGTTTGAATCCTAAAAGATTTAAATGTCTTGATTTTTCAGTCCAATTTTTTAAAGCAATTGTTCTATAAGGCATTGGGCAACCGAAGTCAGTACGAATTTCACAGTCTTTCCCACCCAGGGTGAGAGGACTCATTTGATGATTTAATACCCTAAAAAAAACTTAGTGCTAGTAGGAGGTAATTTTATCGAATAAGAGATTTTGCTTCCTAATGATTTTTTGATAACTTTTTATCATGTTTTGTTAACACTTCTTTTTGATAAAAACACGACATTTTACAAAGAGTAACACTTTAATTGCATTATTATACGTAGTATTTAAAAAAATGTTTATTCGGAACAACCGTGGTTTACAATTTACAAAGGTAAAACGCAGATAAACACGATAGTAAATTACAAAAAAATATGTCAACGTGTTAAGAAAACATGGCGCGTATCTCTTGCTTGATTGCAATCTCCTAAAAAGCTTTCAAACCTTGACCGGGATGTAAGACAAAAACACAGAAACACGCACAGCTGCCCATCTTCTTATTATAATCTCTTATGTGTTTGTTCAGGAGAGATGAGGCCTTCACCTGCTTCAAATCAAATCATTTATTTCATCTAGGTCGATTAGGTATATTATGAATGCAGATTTTTTTTTACATAATTAATAAATTCACCACAAATAAGAACATTTGTGGAAGAGAAAAAATCTTAATTCTTTTTTAATAATTAATTATGACCAATTTAAAAGTGATAAAATCTAAAAAAGATTTTTAATTTAATATAACTTCTTAATAAGAGCAATAAAAAAAAAAACTAAAAACAGTTTGTTATGAAACAAATATTATGATCTTTCCATTAAAGACAAAATAAAATTCATTGAAAATTGAAAGGATCAATTACAGGCACTTTTGAATTGTCAAAAGACATAACATAAAACTAGTACAAAAATAGTTATGGTGCTACAGTCCCAGTCACAAGACGTAATAACTGTGAAAGTACCGTAGGTATCAATTTCAAGGAGTAGATCTCTATGGAGAAGAATGGGCAAGAACTCCATGGACACTCTTTTTCAATCACCAAAATTATTACAGAAATCACTCACCTTCAAATGGTACGGTTATGTGAGAACGATGTAGCAAGTTAAAAATGTCCAAAGTAAATATAAAAAAGACAATTCTTGATACTATTTTTTTCCAATCAAGGTAGGTATTTTGTAGGTTCGTAGCTCCAACTGTAAAGGTTATCGGAACCCTGGAACGCAAAAGGAAAATGAAGGCTCAGTAAGAGTGTGACAGTCCGTTTCGCTCCACCCAGGGCGAGAGAGCTCATTTGATGTTTCCATCAACCTTTCACCAGCCAAAAAAATAAGGTATGACTCGACTAAATAATGTAATTTTTACGATAGAGGAGAAATTCCTTGTGTGGAACAAAGATTTATAAAAAAAATCTGATGTTCCATGAGTGTGTTACCGGGGTCGCGGGACTATCGAGTATTCGTGGCCCGGAACGTAAAGGGCTATTGAAGGACACCGTGGATTGTAGTCAGTACAAGTCCGTTACAAACTAAAAATAACCCATGAGTGTGTTTGTAAACGCACGAACGAATTAATTCCAAGAACGACTTCCAGTTTCGAGACTCGTCTTAAAAAACAATTAAAAACATATTTTCACAATTCTCTGCTATTGCTAGAACAGATGTGACCTCAGTTCTCAGAAGGATGTGTCTGTCGGCAGTAAGCTCAATTAATTTTTCATCAGGGAACTTTCATGTTATACCGGAGTTCAGATGTAATAGGCTATTAATAGCCTTTTATATCGAGCATGAGAACACGAGGAAATGTGTAGACTTTGCTGTGTTTGTATTGAACTTTTTTATTTTATGTTTGTATCTCAGCACGCGTTGCAGGACCAATTATATACTACCATGAATAGTTTAGAAAAAAAATGATATACCCATATCTATGGATAGGTCTTTAAAAATGATATTGAGGTTACTAATACCATTTTTTTCTAAACTATTCATGGTAGGATATAATTGGTCCTACAACGCGTGCTGAGATACAAACATAAAATAAAAGTTCAGAACAAACTCAGCAAAGTCTACACATTTCCTCGTTTTCGCCTTACACATGTATGGGTAAGGCTAAAAATTTTTTTTTGAATTTGTTAAGTATGGGGGGTTCCCCCAAAATTGGGTTTTGTTTTATTTTTGTATGAAAATCCTAATGCGGTTCACATAATACATCTACTTACCAAGTTTCAACAGGATAGCTCTTATACTTTCAACAAAAAGTGGCTGTGACATACACGGACAGACAGACAGACAGACATGACGAATTTATAAGGGTTCCGTTTTTTGCCATTTGGCTACGGAACCCTAAAAACAAAAAATATCAAATTATACTGTGACAGGTATATTATATACCTATCAATTTTATTGTTAGCCAACTCTTTTAGATGAAGTGAAAATTACAAAATTCGTATATTTTACAAGAAACTGAACTGAAAATATTTATTACCAATTATTTATTAACAAATAGATTATTTTTTATAAACAAATAAATTTTAAAATGTTTTACGATTTTCATTACGAAATCGTGCATACAATAAATTAACCAGGGCCTGTAAACAGTATTGACTTGCTACTCGTAAGTAAAACCTCATGTAAGTCATGTATAAAATAATCTTTGAAAGTGCATTAAGAATTTCAATATCGCCTGATTAGTAAGTAAATACTTCCTTCAAGTAAATTAATAAGTTAAAGTTTGCTAAACTAACAACATACGTTCCTGAAAGTTGTTCCCTAGGGAATATGCGGGCTTTAATGGCGGTTATAAGTTACATCTTAGAGTTAAAAACTAACATACTTTTAATTACTTTACTACACTAGTTTTTATATTACGGACTTACTGGACTTTTTTTCTTTTGGTTTTTTTTTTTTCGTGTTAAAATCATCAAATGAGTCCTCCCACCCCGGGCAGGGCGGGAGGGACTGTCAGACTTGTACTGACTAAAATCCACGGTGTCCTTCAATAGCCCTTTATGTTCCGGGGTCACGGTAATGGTATAAGTCCCGCGACCCCGGCAGGCTTTGGCCCTCTAGAGAGGGGGCCCCGTCATCATGCTGACGCTCTTTGAGGCGCGCGTGGAACACAACGCGCCGTCGACCCGGGCATGGTCCATGGTCGGGCTGCGAGTTGCCCTTTACTCGCCGCCCGCATGCCCGCGCCTACGGTGGCCGGAGATCGTCTTGCGACGTCCGTCGCCGTGGGCGTCCACCACCGCGGGTGGGGCGGAGGGAGGACATTGTCCTCTCTCTCGCGCGGCCCGCCTCCTCCTTCGCGAGCATGACTGCTTGGATTGTAAAATTTAATGAGTATTTCCTCTCTGGGTGAAGCGCAAGTAAGTCAAGCCCCACAGTGACTCTAAGCCCCTGTTAGAGTGATCAAAAACTAATTGTTACTTCAATAGCCTTTTGGTTTCTAGGGCAGCAGTATCTCTTTAAAACATTTTCGCAACTAACATTATCTTCTCTGAGACTGCAATACAAACATTTTTTGAATTCGTTCTAAGATTAAACGAACTGCATTAAATACGATTCTACATCACCCTTAACACTCCAGTATTTAAAATGTTTAAAAAGCAAAACGATAAAAAGAATCTTGGCAACAATACAAAACGACGCTGAACAAACGCTCACGAACCGCTGATAGATCGCAGCGAGGCGCGAGGGACAAAGGATCGCGTGCCGCGCTTACGTTTATCAACTTTAGATAAGCTGGGCCGCTTAGTCTTAATCGTACTGTTGTGGGCGTAGGTTAGACAAGATGTAGTAAATATTTTAAGGCCTAAAACATGTACTGTAACGTGTCTGTGATTTTTATAAGCACTTTACTTTCATTAATTTAAATAAAATCACGCAAATAGTTTAAGGCATACTGACTAAAATCCTGCTGGTGTTCCTTTACGTTCCAGTGTTACGGTTAACCTGTTTAGACAGTACCGCGACCCTGGCAGACTTTGGCCATCTATGGAGGTCCCGGCAGATTACTGACAGCTTTTTGAATGAACCATGACCATGCCTGACCATGTAGGTCAGGCATGGCCCATGATGTCCTTGAGTGCAGTGCTCCTTGAGTTATGAGTCGAGCTACACGATAACTGACATATTCTTGCACTGACTAGACAGGCCCACTCAAATCTGCGTGGTTACTTCTTTAAAAGACCATTTCAAGCACCTGCATGGTCTTCGTATGGCTTTAACAGTATAATGTCTGGACTTTAAAAGAGACAGTGCCCTCTGAGTTTCTTTCAGCTGTTTCTTCTCAGAGTAGTCAGGTACGAAACACCGGCCTTATCTAGCTTTAAAAATATTATATTATGCCGTGTAGAAGTGTTTTTTAACAACCAACTTGCAAAATAAATACCTATCATTTATCGGACGGTTAGTCACTCATTACTCTGCATGCCCGCCCCTACGGTGGCCAGAAATGGCCTCGTGACGTCCTATGCCACGGGTGTCTCCCTGTCGGTTGGGTCGCGAGGTCGAGCCTGTCCTGTCCCTCACGCATCCCGCCTCTTCTTTCGCTAGTACGACTGCTTCGCAGAAAGAGGTGATTGCTTCCCATTCCGTTTCGCCGCATTGCCTCATTGTAGCATAGCGCGAGAGGTCACCGCTGCCTATCCCTTCCGTGTGGACACGACGGTGCTCCGCCCAAGCAGGGCACAAATAAAACGTATGCTCCACCTTTTCGTCCGGGCTTTCCTAGCAGTGGTGGCGTTTCTTCCCGCTCAATCCGACAAAGGAACCTCCTGAAGCACCCATGTCCGGTGAGGACGCCGTGGCGCCTGTCTAGTCTCTACCTCCTCCCCGAATCTAACCACGACCTCTAACTTATCACCTGTCGTCTTACCGCCGCTCTGGTTTACGTTGACTGTTGTGGGATGGAGTGTTTCTCTAAATACAATAAACTGTATCCCTTAGCCCTATAATACACTGAAATACTTCTTTACCAGCTTACCATAGCTTGTAACAAAGTGTGAAACGAACATAGAAGCACAAAGAACTGTCCCGTTCATACAATGGAGAGTTTAAAATATATAAAAGGCAGCACTGATACCATTGTGTTGGAATTTACGCCTTTATGTTATCTGTGGATAAAGTGGTAGTACTTGTCGGACATTGTGTGAGATTTGTTTGAGAATAGTGTGTAGTAAAATATTGTAAGAGATCGGTATTACTAGAGGTTGAAGTACATAGTTAAGAATATGTTCAAAGGAATAATTCTAACCATAAATGCCACGATTGTTACACGCTCAAGCGCCCAATAGCAATAAGACATGATTGTGTCTAGAGTGGTTTTTACGTGGCTCGATGGGAACGACAAGATGTGGCGGATGGTGCAGAGCCATATTGGGCCTTATGGATTGAGAAGAAGAATGGATTTGAAACGGAATAAAGAAAGACATGACATACACAAACACGTAGAACAGGAACAATTAACTGGCCATAAAAATGTTTCATACGTAGAAGAAACCCGTGACGCAACTCAGCTCAGATTTGTTCAGCTGTTGCATATTGAAACTTATTTAAGCTAACATCAGTCAGTCAGTCAGTCAGTCAGTCAGTCGTAAAGTTCACTTTTCTTTACATTCGCTGAAGTGCCTCCAAACTGTTTTGCCTCTAAAGACTAAAATTTCTCTAGCGCAGACTCTTATTCAGCCGATTATTGATTATGCCGATGCCTGCTACCTGGATGCCACTGAGGAGCTATTAAACAAACTTGAGCGTTTGCAAAATTTGTGTATTCGGTTTGTTTTCGGTCTCCGTAAATATGACCATGTCTCTCAACTTCGCAAAGATCTCAAGTGGCTCCCAATCCGTCTTCGCAGGAACACTCGTATCCTTTGCCTCCTGTTCAACATCCTCCACAATCCTTCTTATCCATCTTACCTTCGTGAACGTTTTTCTTACGCCCGTCCTGGCGACGCACCGTGTAGATCGCACCTTAGATCCCTACTTAAATCCCATCCTCATAAAACCAGCTACTATTCCTACTCCTTCTCAGTTCATGCTGTAAGATTGTGGAACTCACTTCCGCCTAGCATTCGTGACTTAAAAACTATTTCCTTATTTAAACTCAGAGTAAAAGAGCACTACTTTTCCTCTCTTCCGTGATATATATATATTTATTTATATATGTATTTTGTTTATGTATTATAGTATTTGGTATGTATTTGCATATGTATTAATATTGTTATTTAATATGAATTTAGGTTAAGTTATTCACATAGACATTTCTCTTCTTTTTCTTACACACTATTGTCTACATTTCTTTTTCATTTCTCCTTTAGAGGGTCTGCTGGCAGAAATTTCAAAAGAAATAAGCAGTACCTTTGTACATCAGTATTAAACATGTATTTTCCTTTACTTTTCTTGTGTGTACATAAATAGTTAAATAAATAAATAAAAAATAAATAACCTTCAAAGTCCTACAACTACTACTACTGAATTAAAACTTCTTTCATACTTTTCAACGTAATTTTTGAGACATTTCAGCCTATGCAGCGATTAATAAAACACCAATAGATAAGTATCAACAAAAACAATCACAAAATAAAGAACCACATTGTCAAAAAGCAAATATCGCGTCTAATACACGCGCATACGCGAACAGCTGTGTCACAGAGTCTCATATAAATTCACCGGCGGGGGATATTTAGGAAATGTGCCAGCAAATTGAAACGTTATGACGTCGTATTAGCATCGTATATTGTTCCTACAATGTATTTTATTAGGCTGTGGTGCCAGCTTCGAGAGGTTCGTAAGTTTTTTTGGAAGAATTTGGTATGTAAGTGCTGTAGATTAAAGAAGTTTAATGAACATTTTGTTGCCCGTTACTGGGAACTTCTCCTGTATCGTGCGACTTCAAACATTGAAAGTTACATAAATAAATAGCCAGACCCGGAAACTGACTGTAGACCATGTCAACATTTATTCCTTGCAGGAATCGAGCCTGTGACACGCAATGCAGCAGTCAATTTCACAGCCACTGTGCCAATCGTGTCGCAGAAGACGTTTAACATGCCATCATCATCTTACTCTTGTCTATTTTCTCCATTTGTTGATATTCCTCTCTTTTTCTGCTTCTCTATTAGAAAATATCTCAGTAGTCATCCCTTCTTTAACTGTGTAATTTACACAGTTTGTTCTCTTGCTCTTAATTACCAGAATACCTTAGTTATCAAATGCGACATAGAGAATTACAGATTTAGCATGAGAAAAGTTTTCATCTTAGGGAAAAACTGCCATCTAAGTCCACATGTTCCCACATGTGGACTTAGATGGCAGTTTTTCCCAAATAAATTTTACGACTACGGAAAAAAAGTGGTTTTTAAATGATGAAAAAAAAGATGTGGCAACATCATTTAAGTCTCTAGAGAAACATTAAAACTTGCAACATCGTCAGAAATTCGTAGCAATGGCCGCCGCCCGCCACTCCTACGAGCGTTTAGTTGCAGAATATCATTATATACATTGTGGTTTTTGTTGTATATTCAAAAGTTTAACTTTTACTGCATTTTAGAGCAGATACAGCTGCTCGAGCGCTTGATATAATGCATTCAGCACTTGCGTCTAATCATTTTGGGTAAGACCACAAGTTGTTAAGTAAAACTGGTTCTTACTCTTATGAAATTATATATTTATGAATTTTACCCGTTATTAAATTAACAGTTATTAAAGCAACCAAATGAACAGCAGAGTTCCAACGCCGCGCACCGTTCAAAGTCAAATAGTCGTACAAATGGTTTTTATCAGAAGAATGGACAACACATAGAAAGATTTCTGTCATCCGAAACGTGGCGATGTATAAATGAAGGAAATATACATTTTGACTCTTCAGTCGTTTACGGGTAGTGATATACTCAGGAAAAAATCTATACTAATCTATATTTATAAAAATCAATTGCTGTTCGTTAATCTCACTAAAACTTGAGAACGGCTGGACCGATTTGGCTAATTTTAGTTTTGAATTATTTGTGGAAGTCCAGGGAAGGTTCAAAAGGTGAGGCGGTACGAAGTTTGCCTGGTCAACTAGTAATATTATAAAACTGAAGAGTTTGTTTGTTTGACCGCGCTAAGTTCAGGAACTACTGGTTCAAATTGAAAAAATATTTTTGTGTTGGGTAGTCCATTTATCAAGGAAGGCCTTAGTCTATATAACATCACGCTGCAACTAATAGGAGCCGAACAGTGGGGGTGAAACCGCGGGGACCAGCTAATCTTTACATAAATAACTTTGTCTATTCTTGATAAAATACAGATAGATTTGGTCATACCACGAGTTCGCAAGCTATATTTTAGTTCCCATGTAAAAGGTCCCGTGCCCATCAACCGGGGGCAATTCCAAACTCCTAAGTTGGTAGGTTCTGAGAAATTCTCAATGACAAATTCCAGTACCACTTTTTCTGACCTAGAAAACCAGTCTGGGTGACCAACGAGGCGTACAGTCAGCATCAAAAGTTGCCGACCACATTCAGATTTTCAAAATCGCTGAACACCGTAATAAGTTATTAGAATGTATAGCGATTTTGAAAATCTGAATGTGGTCAGCAACTTTTGATGCTGACTGTACCTACGTGTAATAAAACATTTTTATTCTGTTTAACGTTAATATAGTTTCAAATCGATCCTGTTCCATCAGTGTAATTCTCATAATTACAAATCAAATGTCCAAACCAATAAAATGAATCGCTTAGTCAAACCAAAATCAATTGAACTCAAAGCGCAATTTAAATTACCGCTATCAATGCGAACTAACTCCACATTTGAAGTCGTGAATTCAAACCGCCGTTGGTTACTATTAACTGTTATTTGTAAATACTTTGTTGCACCAAACAACGTTTAGTTAAAACGGTAACTAAGTTTATAGTTAGTAACGTAGAATGCTAGTGAATGCGAGCTTAGATAACCGTTTGGTTTGGTAAATCTAAATGGGTGCTGCGTTTGTTTATGAGTGTCTCTTAGACGTAACTCAAGAAATGTTTATACATATAATAAAACTGTAGAAAAAAAGTTTAAGTACGTCATTAAAAAAAATATAGCCAGGGTGTTAAAGGACAACCAATAGAACCCATTTCCAGCATTTTTAGATTTTTTGTCTGTTTGTATGTTTAGTTATCCGAGCATCACGTAAAGTATACGAAATCAATGTAGATAACTTTTATACACAACGATTTAGCGTACCTTGAAGTAGCATTAATTTTTGTTTCATTGCAATCGGTTCAGTCTATCAAAAGATATTTGAATTTAAAGTGATCCAGAAGTAAAATTACGGTCAGTTCACACCGAGACGCGCAGTTCAGTAGCGCGATCTAGCTTCGAATAGAAAAACTACATATTCAAATAATTCATCTAAACATATTTCAACGATAACACGGTAGATGGCGTTAAAAAAAAACCTGGAATAGAGGTGTTAAATTGAAGTAACATTATGTTTTTTATTTCATCGTAATCAGTTTACACACATGTTTATGTATTGTTTATTGTATAAAGACATCGATAACCTTATCTCGTATTCATGTCAAAGCCTCTTCGCGCACACATAGCGATGCAAGTCTCCGGTACCTTACGACTTTTGGTATCCAGGCGACTATCGCAATACAAAGAGGTTCGTACACAAGTACGCGTCAATGGATGCCAAAGTCGAAGACGCTAAACTCTCGCTTCACACGTTTTTACGTCTTCATATAATCTTTTATCGACACGCAGATAGACAATTAGTTTGGAACAACTATAAACTACTTACGCCCCATTCACTTTTCAGAAGAGACCTATAATTCTAAACCTCTGAATAGTCTTACCAATAAACTTAACCTACACAATGTAGTCTCTAAGCCGTATCTTCACGACCGTGTCATTAGAGGGTGCTCAGACCAAGTGGTATTGATACTCTACTCGGTGTATTGGCGATCTTCCAAACCTCGGCTTAGTTCCGATTTCATGGACTGTAAGAAATGCTTGCTCTGATAGATTTTAACTGTTTGGTTGAAAGGACTATGTGAGTAAATATAATTTGATATTTGAATTTGTATAGAACTTGGTTTTATTCAGCGATTTAAAAGTATTGCTTAATGTGTTCTGTTTCGATTAATCCTGTCTTATTTTTTCATCAATTTAATTATTGCGAATGTTTGTATGTTTGTGAACACTGTCACATCGAAACTGGTGAACCGATTCTTTTTTTTTTGGCATTTTTCCAATCTATGTTTGATTCGGCTTTCAGTTTTTTTTTCCAACTTTTGACTAGTATTTCTCCCGGAGCGACTCTATCTGACCGCCAATACCCAGAAACGAATACCGTTTCTTTCCTTAGCAATCACATTTTCAGGTTTCTGACTACACATTACCATGATTTCAATGGTACAGCTCTTTTCCTAAAACTAATGTCAAACAGCAAAAAAAATAATTTTAGTAAAAGTAAGTTCTTATCTAAAAATTTTAATAATCTTACAAGTTTTTCACGTAAAAATGAACTACGGAAAGAGTGCCGTGTTCCATTAAACTTTTATACCAACTTTACTTTAATACTAAAAATAATTTCGAGATCTCCATAAAGATATTAATAATTGCGTCGCTACAAAGGTAGCATAATACATTGTTATGGCAGAACATTAAATGTTTTAAGGATATCGACTCTTCTATTATAAAAAGCTGGGATGATAGAAAGGATAGATATGGTAAAACAACTGACTTGTTGGACAGACGTAAATAATTATGTCTGGAAGAAATTGGATAGTCATAACACAAAGCGGTTGGCGGCTATAGTTGGTGCCAGTTAAGATGTCAATAGCGGACATTGACCCCTACCTAATAAGTCCTCGTATAATGACATAAGATCAGAATTAGCATGTTTATAAAATACCGAATAAATTAGTAAGTATATTGTAAGGATATAAGTATCTAAGTATTCATAAGATATCAAAATGGTAAAAATATTTCACCTATATCTAAGATTTTATATTATTTTTATCTTTAAGACTCACAAGTAAACACTATCATATCACAGAAAAATGCTAATTCTGATCTTATGTCATTATACGAGGACTTATTAGGTAAAGGTCAATGTCCGCTATTGACATCTTAACTGGCACCAACTATAGTGGCTGAGCGATCGACTGCTACGCAGCGTGTCGCGGGTTCAATCCCCGCACGGAACAAATATTTGTATGATCTGCAAGTAGTTGTTTCGGGTCTGGGTGTTTGTGTATGTGAGTTTCACAGAGTTTCTATGTTTGTAAACTCACCCACGATACAGGAGGAGTGTGTTCCTGGTGTGGGGTAACATTTAAAAAAAACCTGTGAAAGAAGCAAGTGGAAAGATTTGGTAGAAAACAACACTCAGCATTGGGTGGTTGAAGGTTGTAAAAGAGAAAAGAGAATTGATCTGTAAATTGATTCTTACATTTACTCGTAGGAAAATTTATATAAAAAACTAAACATTGTCAGTATTTCGTTTACGAGAAGAAACACTGAATAGATCCAATGATGATTTTTATTTTGTTTGATAAGTTTTCAAATTTAAGCTCACGGCATTGATTTTCTTAAAAAAAAATTAAAATGTTTGTTCCCTAATTACTCAAAAACTTTTTAAAAATTCTACTTTTGTGTGTTGATGATGCTGGGATCCCGAAGAAATCGTGGTAAAATCATCAAATAATGAGTCCTCCCACACAGGGCAGGACGGCTGGAACTGTCAGACTTGTACTGACTAAAATCCACGGTGTCCTTCAATAGCCCTTTACGTTCCAGGGCCACGGTTACCTGATAAGACAGTCCCACGACTTCGGCAGGCTTTGACCCTCTAAGGTGGGCCCCGTCATACACTTGAAGCGATGTACTGAAAAAATCATCAAGTTAGGTTTTCTTATTGAACATTGGAGAAACAGCACATCTCTATTCTTTCCACGTTCCAAGTCAAGGTGCCATAAAGTAAAAATTTTGAAAGCAGCCATAACTTGTAAACTGGTGACTTGTAATAAACGGAACGCACCCGGGGGCGCGGTTAACCGCGGTTTATTATTCAACCGGGTAGTCAACCGGTTTCAGCAGTTGACTATGTCTGTTTGATAAATTGATTCCGAAATCCGGGTATAGTTGTGTGCGAATCATGACACAGAGAGAGTTATGACCGGGTAGTGAAGATAGAGGGCGGGATATTGTGGTCACATGGGGAAGGTATTTAGGCACGGTGGGTAATCCACTAGATTTTATAAATACTAAATTATCTTAGCCTATCGTTTCAGGTGTCTAAGATGAGAATAAAGTAAAAAATGTTTTGCACCCACCCGAAGGATAAGGGCATAATAATTAATTATAATGTTTAGCCTGAAAGACTTTCGACGATAGGCTATTTGATGAATGGAGTTTAGCATGTCTAGAGTAAGCCCTCTGGAAAATAAATAAAATTTGGCAAACGTAGAGTAAGCTGTGTAAGCTGTGAAAGGCAGCCGGCAGAGACTGGATGAGGAAAGTTCAGGCCTTGGTGTACATTGGGAGAGGAGGTTTTTTTTTCTATCATGATATATCGTAAAATAATCAAATGAGTCCTCCCGTCCCGCCCTGGGCGGGAAGACTCATTTGATTATTTTACTGGGGACTGTCAGACTCGTACTGTTACATCCTGCCATTATACCCCTTTTGGCCTTCTCAGCTGTCTACGCTGTACTTCGCTAGAAGCATCTCGACACTCCTCACCTATCTTTCCCTCGGTCCAGCACGCAAGTCGTCTCCTCACCATTATCCCGTGCACTTGTCTCTTGCACATGTATCTCGTGTCATCTAATACAGTGCTTACTTTTAGCATTCAATAATTTCAATTTTTAAAAACCCTACAAGGATCCCGGTTGTAACAGTACTGACTAAAATCCACGGTGATCCTTCAATAGACCTTTACGTTCCAGGGTCACGGTTAACTGATGAGACAGCCCCGCGACCGGGAGAGGATGATGTGATGATGATGATTTTATTTAGCCAAAACGATTTCTCTTCTTTCTCAAACTCCGAGCTCGTAAGCTTCGTAGCTCAAACATCCCAGCTCAATCTGACAAAATGCATGCCAAAATAAAACAAAATGCTCAAAAGCAAATAATTTCCCCAGCGAGCACATATGTACATACATATTATGTATCTGCTAACACAAGTTTAATTATGAAATTGTCTGGAGCGAGCAAAGCTTGCAGCTTGAGACTCGACTTAACAGTTATATGTTGATGACATGCATTTTGTAAATGTCGTGTTGTATGAAATTAAAAATGTGATTGTAATAAGCAATTTTGTTTTATGCTTTTTACAGAAAAATATTGAAAATTAGATTAATTAGTACCTTTGTAATCGAGGATTATTATATGAATTGTTTGTGTTACTAATGGGGATGGCAACTGGAAAACGAATGGCGCTAGTATAGCTAGTTCCAAGCATCGTCATTCGTCATCGTCAAATCTTATAGGTACTTCAAAATAGTACTACCTGTCCTCATTGGTCGGATTAGGACTTAGCTATGGTCACGCCATCTACATTTTCTTTGACTGGCCTTCCCCATTGTAACTACATATATTGACAGGCCCGTTGGTCTAGTGGTTAGTGACCCTGACTGCTATGCCGGAGGTCGTGGGTTCGATTCCCAACCAGGACAAATGTTTGTGTGATGAGCACGATCATTTGTTCTGTGTCTGGGTGTAATTTATCTATAATATGTATATATTTAGAAAATATGTAAGTATGTTTATCAGTTGTCTAGTACCCATAACACAAGGTCTGCTTAGCTTGGGACTAGATGGCGTTGTGTGATAGTTGTGGAATGTTATTATTATTATATTCGCTGGGTGCAAAGTACTAGGTGGGGTAGTACTATTCGATTGCAGCGCCTATGGTGGCGAAAAGTTGAAATGATGTAGGCTCTTCCACTGGTACATTGGTAGCGCTGAAGTCGTGCACGGTGCCAATAGTAAAATAATACTGTTATTTGATTTCAGTTTTGATGTCCACAGTAGTCATAAACCTTCTTAAGGCTGCGGTTCTACTGAGGCGGAGCGGAGCAGAGCGGAGACGAGCTGTGTCGCGATTCACCAATCACATGGCTGATGCACATGGCTGTCCACGTGACACATGTGTATTCAAGCCATGTGATTGGTGAATCGCGGCACAGCTCAGCACAGCAGTGGAACCGCAGCCTTATGAAAGTATGTTCATCTTACATCCATTCATTTTTTATTAGAAACCGACAAGGCATAGGAAAAGACGTCTTGGACGGAATAGGGAATAGGGATGAAAACGGTTGGTAAATGGTTTACTTTGAAGTAAGGAACTCTAAACCACACTGTCAAAGTACCTAATAGTTCAGTACAAACACCCCAGCTGAAGCGAAGCCGGCCATTAGCACTACACCGCTAATATTAAAAAAGAGATTAGGCAAATTAGTTCAGAAAATTATACAGTCTACCGACATAGTTGCAAGCAACATCAACGCACGACTATAAAGTTACATATCAGTAGAAAACTGAAAACTTTCCTTAACGAAGGCGAACTTTGTCGGCGCACTTACGTTTTTGCATAATTCATAAGCAATTAATGTCGAAAACTAAAAAAGGAGTAACTAGTTTCATGGAAAATGAGCCTTTTTAATCTGTTCGCTAAAATGTTGGAAGTTAAGATCGTGTTAAGGTCTTTTGTATTCGTCGGTCATCATCTGTCTAGTCTTTTCCCAACTATATTGCGGTCGGCTTCCAGTCGATCCAGGTGCAGCTGAATATAGAGATTCATGATAGGTAAGTAATTAAGGGTCATTACAGACCGAGACGCGAAGCGACGCGACGTGACGCAACGATACTGCAAATGTGTATCTTATCGTGTAGGGGAACAGTTTATAAGACGGGGACGCGAGGTATGATGGGAAACCACACACTTAAAGCAAACTTAACACAATACTAACGTAGCACAAGCGCCAACAGGACGCCATTTCTTAATGGCCGCTAGCAAATGACGTCCTGATTACGCTTGCGCTACGTTAGTGTTGTGTTAAGTATGCCCAAAGAGTGTATGTCCCCATTATACCTCGCGATTATTAGCGTCCCCGTCTTATACACTGTTCCCCTAGTGAATAAAGTTAGATTTTGAGTCGCCAATAAAATGCAGCGCGGCACCACGCTGCGCCGCGCGGTGTTGTGACAGGTGTATCTTTTCGTGTAGGAAATAGAGTTAGATTTTGAATAGCTCTATTGATATGTACCTACGCGCAGCGTTACGTCCCGGTCTGAGCTGAACGTAGATGGGTATTGGTGACGTATATAAACAACATCAAGTCTGTGATCCCTTCGATTGAGTAGGTAAGGTTACAAAGAGAAATAAAAAAAAGAACCCACTTCAGAAACAAAGACAAAAATGTGTAAAAAGACTTCTGGAAGGAAGTCGGAGCTGAAAGTCGATAAAAAAAAACAAACCCGAAAGAAAAGTTATTTTACGATTTTATGTTTTGTGAGTATTTTTGAAAGGGTATCTTAACGGATCCATGCGGGCAACGTCAAGAGATATCCATTATATACTTAAACGTTCGTCAGAATGCAATGAACACTTTTCTGAAAACCGCATCAAAATCGTTTCAGCCAAACGCGAGTTAATCGCGGACAAAGATACATACATGCAAACAGCGGTCGAACAGCGAACAATTTTTTTTTGAAGTCGGTTCTTAAAACTTTTTTACGTTGCCCCATTCTAAGAATTTCTTTAAACTCACATACACAAACAAGGTGAGGGTGACCTGGAACTGCTACTTGTAGATCATAAGAGTGCGGTAATCGAACCCGCGACACGCATCAGTCGGTTCAGATGCGAATTTGAAATAAGAATATATTATACAAGTTACATTTTGTTTAATTTTTTTGTTTGTGAAAAGCTTAATATGTGTCCGTATTAAATAAATTCATTCCAATATCAAATACCTATTTTAATTGATAAGATCCAAGTATTTACTTTACGTTTACGGTATCCACTTGTGCTAGACCTCGGGTGACTTAAATGTAATTGGGTCGATCGATTAAGTAGGAATTTCTCGGTACAAATATCTCGGTAGTAACCCGGAGTTTAGATTTGTCCCCAGTTGAGGATAAAAGGTTCGAACCACGTTACTAGGTAACATAAATATACCTGCGGTATCTATGGCATACTGTTTTCTACCTGCTAGGGACTGAGGCATTTTTTATATAGTGGTAAAATCATCAAATGAATCCTCCTACCCATCCCTGTCAGACTTGTACTGACTAAAATCCACGGTGATCCTTCCATAGCCCTTTACGTTCCAGGATTACGGTTACCATGAGATAGTCCCGTGATCCCGGCAGGCAAGGGACAAAGGCATTTGCCATCACGTTATGCGCCAAAAAGTAAATATTATTAGTTTATATCAACAATAACTGTTTCCCCTGATTTTACCCGCTACACGGCTCCTATTGGTCATAGAGTGATGTTATATTAGACTACAGCCTCCCACAATAAATAGACTTTTAATAACATTTTTTTTTTAAATTTGATTCAGTGGTTCCTGAGATTAGCGCTCAACGAAACAAACTCTCCAGCTTTATAATAATAAGCATATAAGCTAAGCATGTTTCTACTGCTTGCACATAGGCCTCTTCTCTGTGAGAGGGAGAGAGAGAGCTGTACTCTACTCTACGGGCCCACTCGACTAATGTTATAGTGACCAGGAAGACATGGAGGAGGCTTTTGAGCAGCAACAGCACTCACAGAAAAAAAAATAATCGGTCTTCTCTCTATGTTAGTGGATGTATTTTTTTTGGGTTTTTGGAATCATCAAAAGATTTCTAAATGAGTGAAAGAGCCTGTTAGACTCTTAATGAGTAAATACCACCCTGTTCCTTCGGTGGCCTATCGCGTCCAGGGCCACGGTGTCCTAAATCAACAGTACAGTGAACCCTGGTGGTCATGTCACATGACTTCGAATTTCTGGTTCTAAGACATGTAGGTTTCTCGTTCACGTTTTGAGAGCAGTGAAGATGAAATTAATAGCTCATAGTGACGTGGCTCAGTTCGAATCTATGATAATTTCGTGGCGGTTGTACTGGGTTACCACTGTGCCACCGCAAACATTCTAAATGTACGATTAATGGCATTACAGGTTTAGAATTGTGGATTTGCAAGAAAAACCGAAGCTTGCTTATTCACAACACATTTTAATCCATCACATAATATGTGCACTTTTATAATAGTTAGCTATACAATCCACTACAGACACTGGTTTCAACCGAACAGGTTTTTCTTTCTTAGGTTTTACACGTTTTTCTTTTTTAATTGTTTTTGAACAAACTGGTTTCTCTTCTTCAATTTCTTCTTTACTGTTAACTTTTGATGGGCTGTCTGAATTAGAGTTTACAGATACATAACATAAATGGTTTCTTGTATCGACGAATTGCCCTGGAATTACCAATTTTGAGGAGGTTTTGCTAGGACACATACGCGTTGCGCGACGGAGTCTGTGTCTATATCTTTTACAACTGTCACATATTCTACATTTGCTAAAGACCCGCGTAAAAAAACTCTTATGGAATCGGTTCACCATTGCTTCCATTGTTTTATAAACTTGTTTCATCACACGCTGTTATTTCAGTTATAAGTGGCATAGTTTCTTAAGCTTTATTTTTTCATGTTTTTATAGCCAATATTATAATTATTATGTTACATTTCAGAACTTTAATTAAAACTGGGCTGGATAATTTTGTCAATTTCTAAAATTCTGTCACTTTCTTTCAAAGGTGACAGGTGTCGGTCATAAACAATTAGTCTACTCTACGTTCTTTTTGTTTATTGGTAGAATGGAACGGTTCCTATTCTGCCATTCGAGTTGTTTGAAAGAGATCGGTTCAAGTTGTCTCAAATCGATCGGTAAATTGGAATGATTGATGAACACTTGTTGCTTTCCGACGGTGATTCATCATTCATTTGTAGCCTTTTCCCAACTTGGTTACGTTAGGTTCAGCATCCAGTTTATACAAAGCTTGTATTTTACAAGCTATAGCATAATCAAACTCTAAGGCTCCGTTTCCACCAGAGATGTACGAGGATGTGTGGCGAGGGATGTGTTTGTAAAGAACCAATAGAATCGCTACATTTACCTCGCCTCGGTCAGTACAGCTCTGGTAGAAACGGCTCAGCGGAGCTAGATTTTTGCGCATACAAAACATGCGAGGGATTTGTGCGAGGGATGTGGTGTACGAGGGATGTGTGAGTGGGATGTGTTGCGAGGGATGTGTTTTGTCTCCGCTCCCACTAACCGCACTCTCGTCGACACATTTCACAGCTTCGCAACGCAACCTCGCACCACACAATAATGCGCATTTTCACAGCTCCGCTATACATCCTCGTAAGCACATTTTCATCGCACAGCTTTGGTGGAAACGCCCACACATTTTCACAGCACAACTAGACATCCTCCACGACACATTTCCATTGCACATCTCTAGTGGAAACGCAGCCTAACATTCCTACTTCTGGGATACAGAACTCTTCACTGTGAGAGTGGGCTGCAATCAACCACACTGGACTAGTGCGATTTGATAGATGTTCCATGTTCCACATCATGGTTTACACACCATTTCATCACCAATGTTCATCAAACGGTGAAGGAAGACACCGTGATGGAACCGGTGTTGTGTTTTGGAACCAAAAAATCAAAGCACTAATTACTATTTTTTAAGTATTTCAAAGAGATTAACGTCTGCATTTAAAAAAATCAAAACACTAATCACTATTATTTAAAGTATTTCAAATAGATTAAAGCCTCCTGCAGACACACGCGATTAATCGCGCGGGGCGACATGTCGCGGTCCATTCGCAGTATTTTTAGAGTGGAAATTAGCTTGGCTCGTTGTCGCAGCGCGATTAATCGCGTGTGTCTGCAGGAGGCTTAACGTCTGCATTTTAAAAAACGTTGCCCCACACCAGGAATTTCTCCTGTTTCGTGGGTGCGTTTACAAACATTTAAACTCACATACACAAACGCCCAGACCCGGAACAACTACTTGTAGATCATACGAATATTTGCTCCGTGTGGGAATCGAACCCGCGACACGTAGTGCAGCAGTCCAATTGCTCAGCCACTGTGCGAACCGTGCCGTTAATTTAGAATTGTAAAGCTTTTTTGGGAAACGTAGCTGAAAAACATGAATGGAAAGAAAAATCGACCTTGCCGGACAGGACAGCGATGCCGATAGCCTAACTGGCGAAGTACTGGAGTACCTATTATTATAAAGAAGGACGCAAGTTTGAGTCCTGCTGTCAGTCAAATGTTTCTTCCTCCAAAAAAAGTTTTAATAACCACAAAACCATACTGGGCTCGCTTCGTGGACTATGGTCCATAATTTATCATAGAGGAGGAGTGGTCTATGTCTCAGCATTGGGCACATTTTGAACATATAAGGGTCAGTTCGGATCGAGACATAGAGTACATTTGGACCGAGCCGTGACGCTGCGTGCACTTTTCAATAGAGCTACTCAAAATCTAACTCTATTTTCTACACGAAAAGATACACCTTTTGCAACGCAGCGCGACGCAGTGCGGCGCCGCGCTGCATTTGAATCATCATCATCATCAGCCTATAAATGTTTCCACTGCTGGGACACAGGCCTCCTCTCTGTGAGAGGGAGTGGGCCGTAATCTACCACGCGGCCCCAGTGCGGGTTGGTAGATGTCACATGTCTTCGAATGTTTGGTCCTAGGACATGCCGGTTTCCTCACGATGTTTTCCTTCACCGTTTTGAGAGCAGTGGTGTTGAAATAAATTACACAAAGTAATGCGCCTGACGGGGTTCGAACCCACGACCTACAACTCGTAAGTCGAAGCCGATACCACTGGGCCACCACTGCTCTCAAAATGTGTCATTTGAATAGCGACTCAAAATCTACCTTTATTTACTACACGATAAGATACACATTTGCAATATCGTTGCGTCACGTCACATCGCGCCGCGTCGCGTTTCTGTGTGAACTGACCGTAAGCCCCCATTTTTTAGGCGTTTAAAAAGCGCTGAATAGAAACAAAAATGTGTATTGAACTTAAATGACAGCACCCAGCACTTAAAATCAAATACAGTTCGAGGCGTGTGAATGCATTTGTTCTATATCGGCGCTTTTTTATCGCCCAGAAAAAATAACTCGTACGAATGGCGTTTAATACTTACAACAAAACTAGCGGCATGTCAACCACAACCCTTAAGATTTGCATGCTTAATTTAGGCACTATTATAACCCAGTCAGTTACTTCGAAGTTAGAATTTAACTTGCATGTATACAAAGGCTGTATGCACTTGTATTGTTACTCGTATGAGCAAAGCTTGGTGGAATGTGAATATCTTGGGCGAATGTACGGCGTTACGTCATTAATGAGCTATTGTAATTGTGTACATTACTGGGTTGGATTTGAGTACAATGTTACTGATGAGGTATTTGCGCCTGCCGGGGTCGCGGAACTTCTCTAAGGGGAAACCGTGACCCTGAAACGTTAAGGGCTATTGAAAGAATACCGTGGATTTTAGGTAGTACGAGTCTGACAGTCCTTTCCGTATCACCCAAGGGGGAAGGACTCCAGCAAACGAGATGGCGCTAGACGACTTGTATAGCTCTGTTTCTTTCCCACAACCTAACTACTCACGCTTTAAGCGGTCATGGTAGGCCACCTGTTTATGCATGTATGTTTTTATGGATTATTAGAAGCCAGAGGAAGCCAAATCTGATGGTATTTCTCGAATTCGAGACCTGGCTCTGGACTCTGGTCAGATGCTTTTACAAACATTATAAACTCACTTACACAATTACCTACACTTGGAAAACTACTTCTAAGTCTTTCGAATATTTATTCCGTGTGAGAATCAAATCTGTGACACGTAGCAAAGTAGTCAACTGCTCGAGCACTGTGCTACCCGGGCAATCAAAACGCGCCGAGCCTATGCACACCACGTTTATTCAATGCGCCGTTGACGCGCGTTTGTAGCAATACAGACGCGATGCAATCGCCCGTTTGACGCTTTGCATCGCGACAACAAACTGCTCTGTTTGACTAAGAGCCTATGCACACCACGTTTATTAAGCGCGCCGTTGATGCGCGTTTGTAGCGTTACAGACGCGATGCAAACGCGCGTTTGACGCTTTGCATCGCGACAACAAACTGCTCTGTTTGACAAAACAGCGGCGTTAAAAAAACGTGGTGTTCATAGGCCCTAAAGCGTTCCGTCGACGCGCGATTCTAAAACGCGCGTCGTTCTAAGACGCGGTTAAAAAACGTGGTGAGTGTTCACAGGCTCTAACGACACGGATGAAGTTTTGACATCGCGGTTGATGTTTCTACAGTTCTTGTATTTAATAGAATGTTATATTGTGGTGTGGAACGATATTCTCTAGATCTAAACTTTGCTTAATTCATAAGGAAAAGAAGTATTGTATAGAAGTACGAGTATAGGTGTTTGAGTCATTTGTAACGTGAAAGTGAAAAAAAAAACCTAATATTTTCGAATTATTTATTTTCCAGACGTTACAATACACTTACATTAACAATACAATACGGACAAATACACGCGGACATGGACAAGACATTACACAAACACATAGAAACATTATTTTATATTGGACATGCCAATTCTGTTAATTAATAAAAAAAGACACACAAAGACAATCACATGGACGTACGGACACACAAAGTTAAACTTATCTTAACCATTGTTCAACTAAACATTAGTCATGTTATAGTGACGTGGTAGTTAAAGCTAATCACTCGTTTTGTGACAGGGATTAACGCGGAAACAGTATGTAGTAAAGTAAAAATATATGAATTTTATTGCTAAAATTAGGGGTGAAAGGATCATAATACCCATGGTTTTGGAGAAAATTTTTGATTAGTTCTGTGCATATAAAGTCTCTAATAGCGACTTAAAGTTCTTTGAAGAATAAATCTAAAGATTCTTTATGACAAAAGAGAGGCTCAACTCAGCAGTAGCTGAAATCAGGCTACGGATGATCATGAACCAAAAATCAAGCCTTTAGCTCCACTCTATATGCCTACAATAAAAATACAGCAGTCCTTTCAAAAACAGCACAAAAACCTTGACACTATAACACAACTAAGAAAAAAGCCCCTACGCCTCCTCCCTGCAAAGTTCATTGAACTCTAGCAGGTCAGTCTCTGGCCGCGCAAAGCTGAAGTAAAGGTAGTTCTTGGAGACTCTAAACGAGAGCAGCTTCAGACTTGGGGTGATTCGAACTGTTGCCAGTTTGATCGTGTCCTTGTTTGGGTAGTTCGATTTTGGAAGCACGGGAGCTGAGCATTTTTTGAGGGTGTACGGGTTGCTTCTGAAACTGAAAAAGTGTGAATTATAGCATATTTTAGTTTTTAAATCATGAGTCCTCCCACTCTGAGTAGACTGGAAATAACTGTAAGACTCGCACTGACTAAAATTCACGGTGTTATTCAATAACCCTGTACGTTCCAGGGTCACTGTAACCTGATAAAACAGTCCCGCGACCTCGGGACATTTCACAGGATTCTGAGGATGATTGCTGGCAGAGTGGATTGTCCATATATAACTCACTGCTGTCAGTTACATGTTTCTCCGTATCGTGTTGTTTACTAACACTAGATTTTAATAACAATGTTACTAACCCCTTAATATGAGTTTATAGCTCGAATTAAAGAATTTGAATTTGAATTTCCGCGAACCCCCTTAAATATTTATTTTATTCTATGTTTTATTAGTATTTGTTGTTATAACGGCAATAGAAATACACCATATTATCATGGTTCATGAGATACGGCCTAGTCACAAATGGACATAATAGACAAATGGACAGTTAAGTATTAGTAATAAGGTCCTGTTTTACTCTTATTACGGAACCCTAAAAAGAGCTCTCGCGTTAGCAACAAACGCAAAATAAAATATCAAATTCGTATCGAAATAAAATATCCAAAAGTACACAATGTCATACGAAACCGCTGCAACATGCATACAATAAATACATTTCGCTTACCAAACAGTGTAAATTCTTTTGAGAGCACCATAAATTTTGTTATTCATGTTGATATTTTAAACGGGATGATTGGAAAATTTTATGTCACTTGAAATCTTTCATTATCGGCGGAATGGCATTTTAAAATGGTGTCGTGTGATAATTTAAAAATAAATGTTGTCTATGGGAGCAGTGTGTGTAGGTTTTAATAGAGGATTGTTTATGGACTTAAAAGAGGTTTTATTGTCACCTCAGCATCAGGCATCATGTAACGTTTGATTTAAGTAGAAAAAATACATTTGTAAGCTCTATTCCTTTGCCTATCAAAGCTTTTGTGGCTTTTGCAAAGATTGAATAGACTTCTACCGATTTTTAAATAAAAATACTAGTTCTTGCCAATGACTTCGCCCGCGTGTAAATCTATGATCTTACATTCAGGAGTTTAATTCGGTATTACGGTCAGTTCACACCGAGACGCGACGCGGCGCGACGTGATGTAACGATACTGCAAATGTGTATCTTATCGTGTTGTAAATAAAGTTAGATTTTGAGTCGCTATTAAAATGCAGCGCGGCGCCGCGCCGGTTTGTTACAGGTGTATCTTTTCGTGTAGAAAATAGAGTTCGATTTTGAATAGCTCTATTGAAATGTGCGCGTAGCGTCACGTTTCGGTCTGAGCCGACCCTTACGCTGTAATAATCTGGTAATAATCTGGGTAATAATACATATAAAAGAAATACTGTTCCCGAAGAAAATAATAATAGATGGCGCCACGTATCGCCGAATTAATTGTCAAATTCTAAATTAACGCCAGCGAGACCGCGTGCTAGTTAACAATAAAGGTGCTTACATAAGTACGAATCGCCACACCACAACATGTAAGTCGGGGCCGTTGTCACTACATTCTGTTTTATGTATACAGTACTCGACCAAAAATGCGGCACTTGAACTTTTAATAGAAAATATAGGTACGTCTTTGTAGAAAGTCGTCTCACACGTGACAGTCTCTTTATAAGGCTCACTGCGTCATATTTACGCCCACGTTTACTTCAGATTTACAAAAAACTTTTAAGTGGTTGGATGGAAAGTTGCCCGGTTTTATGCGGTACTTGCCCGGATTCTCTTGCCCGCCCTGCCTATAACTCATCCCTCCCAGTGGCAACTTTAAACTCACCTTAATGCTATTTTATTGTCGAGATTTTAGCGTCCAGACGTTTGTTTACTGCATGCAATTGATTATGTTTGTGTTTTTTTATTTAAGTTTTGCGGTAAGTAATGTTGCAGAGGTATTTTTACCGGGTGAATTACGATACTTTTCTTTTTTTCTTTACTATACTGTATTTTCAGATACCTAAGAGTAGTGATAGCGCAGTGGTGACGGTCTTGAATTATGATTTGTAGGTTATGGGGTACGAACTCAGCTAGGCGCATATAACTTTGTGTAGTTTATTTCATCACCCCTGTCCTCAAAACTGTAAACGAAAACATTGTGAAGAAACCGGCATGTCCTAAAACCAATAATAGGCTATTTGACTAAAAAATTCTAATTCAGTAAGTTTAACAAATAATATTTGACCCGTATTTTTTTTTTTACGCAAACCAAAACTGACGGAGATATGATGCTTTCAAAATTGCCAATACGTCACAATTTTGTACATTTTTTACTGAATTCTGACGTCGCGAGCCCCCACTCTCGAGTCTTGATGTGTTATAAATCTTGGTTATTCATTGATTTTACATAAGAAAAAATATGTGTCCGTTATTTTTCAAAACTCTAAATAACGGACTTATTAGATTTATAATTTATTGATACTGTCAAATAGCCTATCACAAGACATACTGTGAGAATGGGTACTGTGTTCTGTCGCTGCATAGGACTTACATTACTTTCTTGGTTAGCTCGCTCCATTTTAGATCTAATCTTTTCTGCACTAAATTGAAGCCAAGAGAAAACCTATTGTAAAAAAAACCTTGATTATACTTGCTACGGGATTATTATTGGACAGCTTAAAGATAACATCATAGCTTTTTTACATGAAATTTCAAAATCATCAAATGAGTTCTCTCACCCAGGGCAGGACGGGAGGGAGGGACTGCCAGAGTTGCACTGACTAAAATTCACGGTGTCCTTCAATAGCCCTTTACGGCCCGGGGCCACGGTTACTTTATACTCCAAGGCCGCTGCCTCGAATCTTGCGGGCAGCGGGGCGGCAGCGGTGGCGGCGCGGGAGCGGCGCGGCAGTCGGAGACCCGTTCTCGGAACTAGCTGGCAGATCGCGCGTCACTATAAACGCGTAATGTTGTGTTCGTGATTTTGTCGTCGAAATAGTTGTTTTTATTCGCGAAAGAAATGTCAGAACAATGGCGGCAACATCTTTTTGATTCAAATTTATTCCTAATGCTCGATTTATTGTGGGAAAAACACTACAGAGCAGGCGCGCGGGCGGTCACCGCTTGTCAAAATACAGCGCTCGCTGCCCGCTCCCGCCCCGCTGCCGCGCCGCTGTTTTCGAGGGTCGGTACATTTGATTATACGCATAACATCCTGCCGCGCCCGCGCCACCGCCGCTGCCCGCAAGATTCGAGGCAGCGGCCTAAGGGTGCCTCGTCATATAACATTATAGCTAACACGCATAATGGGATATTGGACGAAAGGTATAGTCACGGATCAATAGGGTTTCTGCTCCACTGGGTAACGGATTTGATGTTCGGACGCAACAAATGTTAAAGAGAAACCGGTCTCCGGAACAACTGTTTTTGATCTTTCCGGTTGTGTTCATACAGAGGAAAAATCTTGGATGGCATGTTTTGTGTTGACTGTTGTCGGCCGTACTTACTGTTTTCTTCATTAGGTGCGTCCCCACAGAGCGAGCAGCCTCGCTATGTACTCGTATTTGATGCGCGAAGCAGCTCGGTTAGTGTGGACGTGTCTCGGCTGAGGCACGCGCGCGCGCTGCCACGGTCGAGCGACCGAGCGCCCGAGCCATCGAGTGTCGGCTTTTGTTTTTCTCGCGTATATTGTTTCGTGCCTCGGTCGAGAAACAATTGCGCGTCCAAACAGAGCAAGCAGCTTCGCGAGGCATTTTCCGCGCGAAGCAAATGCCTCGCGAGGCTGCTCGCTCTATGTGGACGGACCTATTGAAGAGAAAATATTAATCTAGCTTCTGTCTTCAAAGAGCTGCCAGAAATATGACGGGGCTCCCCTTAGAGGGCCAAAGCTTGCCGGGGTCGCGGGACTATCGAGTAACTGTTGCCCCGGAACGTAAAGGGCTATTGAAGGACACTGTGGATTTTAGTCAGTACAAGTCTGACAGTCCGTCCCTTTCGAGTTCATTCCATGCAAGTAGTCAGTCAGTTTCAGTAACGTCTATCACCCGTTTACGAGTAAAACCGAAGCAGATCGGGCAATAAAACAAAATGGCGGAGCTCCTACTTATCATCCACCACCGGTTGGATTATGGATCGATCGTAATATTTACTTTACGAGCGTAGTACTAAAGTTATGACATTAATAATATAATTAACTTACGTTCGTACTACTGTCATTATTTTAAGTCCCATAAAACTTGTAGCACGAGTTTCCTTTATTAAGTATTTTGAGTTACATCGTAAAGATTTTTGTCACTGATTTTATTCATACATGTTATGGGGGAATATGTTTAAGTTTAATTAAGTTTTATGTATAGAAGTCTTTGTAATGGATTATGGGAGATGAGAAAGCGAGTAATAAAGAAGTGTGGAAGGAAGAAGATCAGGATAAAAAATCATAAACTTGGAATAAAGATAATGATGATATAAAGTATAATGTTGATGGATGGAGAGGAAGAGGAAGGCCAAAGAAAAGATGGATGGATTGTCTAAGGAATGATATGAAAGAAAAAGGAGTAAATGATACTGTGACGTCTGATAGGGGAGAATGGAAGAAGAAAACGTGTTACGCCGACCCCAAGTAGAATGGGATAAGGGCAGGAAGAAGAAGATGTAAAGTATAAGCGTGTACATATTGGACGCTTCCAAACGCGCGTTTCGAGGACCAAGTGATACAATTGAGGGATACATGCAAGCGCGCTTTGCTAGGAAGTAGAACATAAAACTGGGCTAATTTATTGTTATTATGAAAATTATGTGTAATTCCAGACTACAACCTATCTCTGAACCAAATTCGTTCTCCAGAAATAATTGAGTAACAAATGACTGTGCATCCATACATCCATTTAAACATCTGTCGTACCACAAAAACTTTTAAACGTCTGTTGAACACTTGTCTAAAAAAATGTCAGATTATGTCGTTGAAATAAGGTCCGTTTTGCAGTCACACTTTTTTTAGACAAGTGTTCAACAGATGTTTAAGTTTTTGTCAAAGTTTTGCATTTATAATATTCATTGAGATGAAGTTATATGGAGATGCCCCGATGTTCTATACATACATTTTGCTTATACAAATATGAGTCAAACATGAGACAGAGAGTAAAATATTGGTTTGTCTCTTTCTTTCTAATGCAGTAATCATATTTGACAAAAGAGACAACAATATTTCGGTTGTTGCTCAAAATGGAATATTTTGTTGGGATATTTCCCACAGTTACAGAAACGTGCCCATTTCGCCATTTTATGTGCCAAGTTTCGTGGTAGTTCTGCTGTCAAACAGTTGTTTACTTTTTGTTGAATTTAGATTTTTGAGTAAATTACGGAGTGTTTTCTTTTAAAAGTGCGTGTTACCATTAAGAAACAGTAATTCTACATGCCTGGATGTCCCATTGTGTCTTGTCATGCCAGGAAAAAGAAAAATCAGCCTGAATTGACTTTGTACAGGTTAGTAACAGGTTTTCATGCAAAACTGCATGAAATAGAACAATTTCGGTAAAGAAATCGCTATGTGACCTTGTTTTCATGGTTAGAGTATTAATATTTGGGTTTATTTCCGTCCTACAGACAATATTTTTCATTTCTTATTTTCGTTCGTTTGTTTACAATAATAATAGTGTTGTACCGTTGCTGTAATAGTTCCCGATACTAGTCCTTCGTTACACTGAAACTGTTACCAAATGATATATTGATAAAAAACTACTAATCATCTATAGGTTTCCCAAAAATGAAAGATTGAAGAAAATATGTTTGGACTCTATCGGTGACGAAAAACTTTGTCCTCGAAGTAAAGACTGGCTGTGTTCACTTCACTTTGAAGAAAAATGTTTTAACAGAACACTTGATGTTATTAGGTTACATGAGAACTCTGTACCTACAATATTTTCGGTAAGTGTGTATTAAAATGATTGTTAAATAACAGCCTGGTTTTTTAGCCTAAGTTATATGGATAGTAATGCATATTTCATTTTTTTTTTCAGACATCCAACAAAAAACTACTTCCAGAGTCATTTGTATTCTGTGAAACAAGCAACACTCAAGAATCTGATGTTTCTTGTACAGACGCCAGCACATCAACCTACCCGAATGTTTAAAATTTTGGCAATCGAATGTAAACCTTCTCATATTGGGATAAAGTTGAAAATCTATTACAGAAATCTGACAGATTGTGGTAGCTTGATGTGCTGGCGTCTGTACATCTACTGTAATAAAGGAACCATCTACCGTAATAGATGAACCCATTAATTTGTGGGAACAGTGCACAAAGAGGTATGTACATGTTGAATTTTTAACCGTTTTCTGACAAACAGAGGGCAGCACATCAAGCGCCGCAATCTGTCAAAGACTTGTTAACTGTCACTTGAAAATAACTTTTAGCAATAAAATGCAATATGCAAATTATTTTTTAACAGTGCATAATTAAGTTATTGGTTAATAGTGCTGATACATTTGGCATGTTCGTGAAAAGGCGCTGTCAGATGGGACTGGTAATCTCTTAGCTGCCACGGTCTATTTTAATTTTTCATTATTTTTTTTTAATATTAACTGTACACTTTTTAAAAGAGTATAATATTATTATTTACTTCGTAAGTTTATAAAAGTAAATCCGTCAACTGTACACTTAACTTGCTACGTTGAGTGTAAAAAGTGTCCATGGAGTTTCTTGTCCGTTCTTTTCCATAGAGATCTTCGCTCTGGAATGGGCACCTACGGTACTTTCACAGTTATTATGTCTTGTGACTACAACTGTAGCACCATAACAATTTTGTACTGATTTATTTTTATGTTTTTTGACCATTCAAAAGTGCCTGTAATTATTGGCCTAGTTGAAATAAATTTGATTTAACTATTTATCTTTTCTATTACAGGTTTTACAAACTGGAAGATTAAAGCCTTTAAAGAAAAATATGTCAAGCAACAGAAAACAATTAAACGCCTCAATGAAAGAATACGAAGGAAAAAAAAATGCTGATTTAAAGGCTGTTGTGATAGAAGACTTGGCGGGACCAAAAGACTTTTTAAAAAGACAAATTAACAAGTCCAAAGGTTTACCTGTACAATTCGATTTAATCGTCAAATTTTAAATTAACGCTAACACATAAATATATGTATAATATTTAATTACAAGCAATAGCGCAAATGTGAAAATTTACATTTTTTTTTACGTAACTATATGGATTATAATTCAATCATGGTATCTAGTCGTAATACTATTATGTAATCCTAAAAGTACTAGGAATACTAGTATCCATACTCGTTACAGTAACACTATGTTTCTTGATTGGCACAACCCTAGCATTGGCCGCCATTTTATGTGCCACGGTGAACTTGTAGGTATCCACGTTTTTGGTGTAGGTATTTCCAGTCCATAGGTTTATAATGTCTATGATAATATTAGATTGATACAAGTTAGATAAATGACACAAGTAACTTTTTTATCGTTGTAAAATCATTAAATGTGTCCTCCCACCCAGGGCAGGGCAGGAGGGACTGTCAGACTTGTACTGACTAAAATCAAGGTGTCCTTCAATAGCCCTTTACGTTTCGGAGTCACGGTAGCTGTTTAGTCCCGCGACCCCGGGACACAAGTAACTTAAATACTTTTCTATCAGTAAATATCCTCTAAGCTTACCTTTCAAATAACACAAAATTCAAAAGGACGAGACAGAGAGGTAAGAACTTTCTCCTACTAATTTCTTAGATAGAGTTAATAATAATTGTTCATTACAAACGAAATTCACTCCGACCGAAAATTCGTGGAGTCGACGCAATTTCTTACAATTAAACTTTTGAGTAATCCTTTGATGTGTTTCGTGAAAGACCAGAAACTAATTTTGGTACAGGGAGAATGCTTACATTTTTGCTATGAAATGCGGCCCCGAGTGGTGGGAATTACGACGAAGGGGGAGAGAAATGTGTGCCTTAATTTCTACTTTATTCCTTATGTATTTAGTTTTTTTTTTGTAATTAAATACTTGAAATGGTGACTGCTGCTAAAGATGGGAATTTTGAGCATCATTTTTAGGTCGATAGTGTTACTCAATTTCCTATCAAGAATTTTCAGTATCAGACTAAACCGTTGCCTTCATACTCTGTATTCCCCCCCCCCCCCCCTTATCTACGAAACTACTGAACCTAAAATTTTGAAAAAAATACAGAATTTAGTTTTCTACTTATAGATTATAGGAAAACCTATAAGAAGTCCATGATATTAAAATAACATGGTAAATCACTCAATATTGTGCGTACCAATTTGGGTCAGATTTAAAAAAAACCGGCCAAGTGCGGGTTGGACTCGCGTGAAGAGGGTTCCGTACGATGTTACCTATCACGTTTTTTTTGTAACTGTAAGCGACAGACAGACGGACACACGAGTGATCCTATAAGGGTTCTGTTTTTGTATTCGGACGTACGAAACCCTAAAAACGTTATAGGTAACGTCGTACGGAACCCTCTTCACGCGAGTCCAACTCGCACTTGGCCGGTTTTACGTTCTAGAGCTGTGATGCCCTTTAAGTCCACTATAAGGTCCCTATAGTGCTTTATAGTACCATGTAGTAAATGGAATTTAAATATTACGATCAAAATGTGATTATGCCTGCCTAATACTTCTTCAATTACAGACGTCATTATACCATGTTATTAATAAATTTTGCTGAACCCACAAAAAGCCCGAAAACTTGTAATGGCGGTATGCATTGATAACTATTGATGAGTCCCTTAACAGTTAAAGTAAATTATAGTTGGAATGGTTCTAATCACCCGGTCGCCTGCCTGCGCGGTAAGCTTGAACTTAAGCCCCTAATCCACAGCGGGTTTTGCTGCTAGATATTTTAAAGCTGGAACTATAGTGAGACTGGTTTTAGAGATTTTGTTACACTGCGCACTGCTTCGTCATCATCACAGGCACATAATGTTCCCACTGCTGGGACAGGACTCCTCTCCGTGAGAGTAGGAGGGTCATAATCCACCACGCGGGCCTATTGCGGGTTGGCAGAGTCAACGGGTTGGTCAACACCAACCCGTTGCACATTTGCCACCTAGGACCCGTCTTCAAATTTTTGACGTTTTCCTTCAGCGTTTTGAGAGCAGTGGTGGTAAAATGAATTACACAAAATAGTGCGTTGATGGAATGGCAAGGACTTGGCATCAACATCAACGGCGAATACATCACTCACCTTCGGTTTGCCGACGACATCGTAGTCATGGGTAAGTCGATGGAGGAACTCAGCATGATGCTCGATGGCCTCGACCGAGTTTCACAACGGGTGGGCTTGAAAATGAACATGGACAAGACGAAAATTATGTCAAATTCCAATGTTGTGCCCACCCCAGTCTCTGTTGGAAACTCGGTACTCGAAGTTGTTGACTCATATATCTATTTAGGACAAGTAGTCCAATTAGGTAGGTCCAACTTCGAGAAAGAGGTCAACCGCCGAATCCAACTCGGTTGGGCAGCGTTCGGGAAGCTACGCAATGTCTTTTCGTCCGACATACCTCAGTGCCTCAAGACGAAAGTCTTCAATCAATGTGTGTTACCAGTGATGACTTACGGCACCGAAACGTGGTCTTTCACTATCGGCCTCATCTCAAAGCTCAAAGTCGCTCAGCGAGCTATGGAGAGGGCTATGCTCGGTGTTTCTCTACGTGATCGAATCCGAAATGAGGAGATCCGTAGACGAACTAAAGTCACCGATATAGCCCACCGGATTAGCAAGCTGAAGTGGCAATGGGCAGGCCATATTGCTCGCAGAGCAGATGGCCGATGGGGTCGAAAAGTGCTAGAGTGGAGACCGCGGACGAGCAAGCGCAGCGTAGGACGTCCACCAACGAGGTGGACAGACGACCTTGTAAAGGTCGCCGGAAGACGCTGGATGCAGGCCGCTTCCAACCGGTATATGTGGAGATCTAAAGGGGAGGCCTATGTTCAGCAGTGGACGTCCTATGGCTGAGATGATGATGATGATGATGAGTGCGTTGATATTTTATTCTTCGAAATACTTACAAATGCAGAGATCGTGTATTGATTTTTAACAGCGTAAGAAAAAACTTACGAGGTTGCTATCTACTACTGATATTTCAGAAGATTCTTATCGTTTCACTAATGATGGCCCTAGGCACCTATTACCTGTAAGGAAAAATGTTTGCAAGAGAATTTCTTTTCGCTTACAGCAGCCGATTACATACATACCAGTACTTAGGTCCCTATATAGGCACATGTCCTTTTGTTTGCTATTATAAATAGAGATCTCTCGTTATATATAAAAGTTAAATGTAATCCTATTTATCACAAATACCTAGTCATCCCAATTGAAGCAACTTTTTTAGATGGTTAAATCATCAAATGAGTCTTCACGCTCACCTAGAGCGAGGAGAGGAAGGGACTCGTACTGACTAACATCCACAGCTTTCCTTAAAGTGCTCTTTACGTTCCAGGTTCACGGTAGCCTGTTAAGACAGTCCCGTAACCTGGTTACCTTCCTTGGATAGATGCTTCCAAGGGAGGAAGGTTGCTGGTGTAATCAATTGATGAAGCTCACCGTACTATTTGAACTTTACAACATACATGCAAATCATACCAGTATCGGTAATTAGGTAAACTATTTTGTCTAAACATTGTCGAACAAATAGGGCTATGATATTCTAAAATGTATCGTAAATACTCGTAATACTGCTAAATGTATTTACTTTGGAAGAATTTGAAATTTCAGATGAATTTATGTGTTTAACGGTTAGTGTTAGTAGTTAAATTTACTGATTACAATACTATAGACGTTTTGGGTAATTAATCAGAGTAGTACTGGAGTTTAGCTTCCAATTTTACAATCGCCTGATAACATTCATTCATTCATTTATTTATTCATTAACAATTCACATTGTGTTGAACATTACATATTAAAAATAGAAAATAACACATGCAGAAACAACTACATTAAGCAAATTAATACAATGTCAGCAAAATAATACAAAGACACAAATAAATACAATATCTGGTTCATAGCAGGTACAGTGTCTGTTAAAAAGTCTAATTTATTATTATTAGGTAAAATGTCAATTACAATGTCAAATAAAACACTAGTATAATGTCAAATTCAATGTCCAATTATTAGCAGGTATGTCAAATTCAGTGTCAAAAAAAAATTAAGAAATAATTAGGGTTTTAGTAATGAGCATAGTATTATATAATTTAAAATCATTAAAATTTGTTCACTGCTATTACTTTAATTGACTACTTTTATCTACACTAATATTATAAAGAGGAAAACTTTGTATTTTTGTTTGTTTGTTTGTTTGTTTGTAATGGATAAACTCAAAAACTACTGGACCGATTTTAAAAATTCTTTCACCATTAGAAAGCTACATTATCTGCGAGTAACATAGGCTATATAACATCACGCTATTACTAATAGGAGCGGAGCAGCAATGAAAAATGTTTCAAAATCGGGAAAATGTATTCCTTTTCGAGAGCTTCTGTTGCGTGCGCTGCGTAAACGGTTAGAGTTACGCAAAAAATATGTATTACGGAATTATTCCTCATAAAAAGTCCTAAAATAAAGTCCGCGAGAGGATATATCTATCTTTTAAGGTTAAGTCACTATAACCTTTTTTATGGAAATCAAGTTTGTTTTAAAATAATGCATTATTTGCGAAGGTATTTTCATTAACATGTTATTAATCCTTATCCAAATAAATTCGTTAATCATCACAAGCATTTAATTTTGAACGAAATGCCCTTGACATCATTTGATTTCAATGAATATCTTAGGAGATACCTATCACAGTTTTAAAATATTACCGCAAAAAAAAAATTACGGGCTGGGCATGACACAATTATTATTCGTACTCAACGGTCGCTTGATGTGTTAATCCATTCGTGGACACTACCAAGTTTGTTGTTGAGACACCTCACGACAGAAACAGGAGAGTATCCTGTGGACGTTTTTACAAACCTATTCATCTATATTACTCCTATTACAAATACTTCTATATAATTATATGTAAGTATACATCATCTGGGAATCATACTAAAATTGATTTATCGTGGGCGCAAGATTTTTCTGACTTATTTAATCAACAGCATTGGTTGCTAGGCAACAGGCCCATAGTTTTTTTTTTTGGTATCTTTCTTTGCTTCTAACGGAAAAGGCAAAGGGCTTAAGCCCATACAGCCTAGGCCCATAGACTTCCTACTATTTTGTCTTTTTGCTATGGCAAAATGAAGTACGTACTAAATTAGTTCCAAAATTCAACACCTAAAGGTGCGTACAGACTATGTAACATATAACATGTTTTTTTTTATAATTATTAAACGCATTAACGCATGCGTAGCGAATTTTTAAAGATAACATGTTATACAACATTGTTATATAACATCTTTCAAAGATCCCTCTTTGAGGAGTGGTTGGAGAAGCGCTAGGCGTCATCACCTTCAACCTGACGCAAGTCCTCCCGGGCACGGTTGTTTCGGGAACTATCTCAGGGATACGGCGGCAGGCGAGAGGAATGGGGAGCAGTCAGAACGCGTGAGGGAAAGGACATCCTCCACCTCTCGCCCCAGCCACCGTTGATGACGCCCAGGGCGTTGGAAATCGCGGGGCATATCCAACCGCTTGCGGACGGGGTGTGATGGGCTCGCTGAGCTCGCCTTAGGGTAGTTGAACACATGGGATCAAACTTAGGCTTTTTGTAACGGTAATCGACATCAACGCAGGCGGAGCCGCGGGGGACCGCTATAGGTTATATAAATCAGAATAACACAGAGGCTACTTTTTGTCGCGAAAACCGACATCCACGCGGGCGGAGCCGCGGGCGACCGCTAGATGTCTACTATATAAAAATAAGTCGGGTTTCCTTCCTGACGCTATAACTCCAGAACGCACGAACCGATTTCCACGGTTTTACATTCGTTGGAAAGGTCTCGGGCTCCGTGAGGTTTATAGCAAAGAAAATTCAGGAAAAATATTATTTTTTTCTTCTTTTATTAACCAAACGAAATGTTACATAAAACGAAGCCATCTGGTGGCGAAACGGAGTTCGCCGGGTTTGCTAGTCATTCATAAATTCCGATACCGAGTAAAAACATTTTTCCAACAAGAAGGCTTTTAATTTAGTTTTAAAAGAGTGCGAGCTATAAATTGACAATTTTAAATCAGTTGGTAACCTATTAAATAACTCTACTGCTTGGTATCTGGAACAATGCTTAGCAATGTTAAATTTCGGTGCCATCTTGTGTTTAAATTCTTTCCTTCTTGTGTTTTCTCTTATCTTACGCTCCTCTTGAGATTCATACTCATGAATATTCTTAGCAAAGTGATTCAAGATTACCAATATGTACAAACTAGGTACTGTTAAAAAGTCCAATTCTTTAAAGTGCTCTCTGCATGAGTCTCTTTGTGAGATCCTGACTATAGTACGTATGGCTCGTTTCTGTAAAATAAACGCTTTCTCACAGTTATAACTGTAGCTGTTACCCCAAAGCATTATGCTGTATCTTAGTCTAGATTCTACCAGCGCGTAATATATAGCCTTGAGTTGCTTTATATCTAGCATATCTCTAAGGCTCCTGAGAGCATAACATGCTGATGATATTGAAGAGTCAATGGCAGCTAACTCCTGTTTCCAATTTAAATACATATCTATGGTAACGCCTAAAAATTTAACTTTGTCCACTAATTCTATCTTGTCTTCTTTGATTTTTACATCCGAACTGTCATTATGGCGAGTTGTAGTTTTAAATAAGATGATGTTCGTTTTACTTGTATTTAGCAAAAGGTTATTGGCTGTAAACCACTCGCAGAGGTTTTGTAGGCTTTTATTAACATTTTTGGTCAGTTCTTTTAAATCATTCGCCCCGACTATTATATTTGTATCATCTGCAAATACAACAAGTTTTACATCTGGTTGAACATAATGCATAAAATTAAGCAAGTCATTTGTGAAAATAATAAATAATATAGGTCCTAAAATAGAGCCTTGGGGCACACCACGTTTTATATTTGTAATTTTAGAGGTGTATATGACTTCATGATTACTATCATCGATGTGTTTTATTTCGACAAACATTTGTCTATTTTGTAAATAGGATCTTAAAAGTTGTAAGGATTTGCCTCTGATGCCATAATATTCAAGTTTAGTCAATAATAATTCATAATCAATCGTATCAAAAGCAGAACTAAGGTCGATGAATAGCCCTGCCACTTTCATTTTGTCATTTAATTTATTAATTATGTCATTTATAAGAGTATTTATTGCATCTGAGCAACCGACGCCTTTCTGATACCCAAATTGTCTTAGATTAATAATTTTATTTGCATTTAGATGTACCATCAGTCTAGTTTTAATGATTTTCTCAAATACTTTTGATATGGTTGGCAAAAGGGATATGGGTCGGTAATTTTTCGGATTAGACTTAATTCCTTTTTTAAATATAGGAACTACTTTAGCCAGTTTTAACTGGTCCGGAAAGACACACTCTTCGAAGCATTTATTAAAAAAATCAGAAAGTGGGACTGCCAAGGAGTCTATATTCTCCTTCAAGATCGATATTGGTAAATCATCAAACCCACAAGATTTTTTATTGGCCATTTTGCCAATTATCTTTGCAACTTCAGATGGTGTAATTGTACAAAAGGTTAAATCACTTTCTACCCTTTTTGTACTCTCTTTTAGAAAACTCATCGCCTTTTCTTTTTCCTTGCTAGCAAGAGACGATTTGAACACAAAACTGTCAATAAAGTGATTTGCGACCTGCTGGGGATCAGTTATCATTTTGTTATTCACTTTTAGGATTAAGTTTCTACATTGCCTGTTATTTGATTTTTTAGTACATTCATTAACAAGTTTCCACGTCCGTTTAGTTATATTTGTAGCCGTATTTAAATTATTTATTATAGCATTTTTCTTGAGTTGCTGAATAACTCTTCTATAAATTCGAACATAGTTGGTTTTATACTTTTTTAGGCTTGCATTATTTACTGTTCCTGAGCATAGTACTCTCTTCATTCTACTTGAAACTTTAACTCCTGTAGTAATCCATTGTAGTGAGGTATTTTTAAAAGACTTTATTCTGATGGATTTCTTTCGGTAACTATCTTGGAATGATTTAGTAAGACAGCTTATAAAGCTATTTATTCCCATATTCCCCCAATTTTTATTACTTATGCTTTCCTTGAAAGCAATATTATTTTTATCATTAAATATTCTTTTTTTTATTATTACATTTTGATTCGAATTTTTAGATTTACTTTTTATTTTTTCAAGAGCTAAATTGCAGAAAAGTCCACCATGACCATCTGCTAAGCCATTGTGATCAACAGAAAAATCATCTATTTCATCATCAGCGAGATTTGTAATTATGTTATCTAAACACGAATATGCGTTGTTCCATATAAAAGTAGGAGTATTTAAAAGGTATCGAAAATTATAACATGTCAATATGCTTAAAAATTCAGTGTGTTTCTTACTGTCAACAAGTACGTCAATATTAAAGTCACCACAAATAAGGCACTTCTTGTTAATAAAGTGTTCCAATAACTTTTCTAAACTGGACATAAAACTTTCAAAGTTTTTATTATGTGGACTTCTGTAGCAACAAAAAAGATATAGCCCTGTTTCAAGATCTTTAACCCCACATATTTCAAAAATATCAGATTTATATATTTTTTTTCCAAAATCAATATTTTCACTTTCTGTATTTGAATGTGCTAAAATAAGACTCCCTCCCCTTTTTTTGTTAGTCCTTGTATTGTATGACACTAATTTATAATTCGGAAAGTTAAATACATGAGCAGATTGTTGATTTAGGAAATGTTCTGTTATACACAAGTAATCTAACTGAAAACCCGTGGTTGCAATGTATAATTCTAACTCTGTTATTTTATTACTTATCCCACATACATTTTGATGAAAAATCCTTAAACAACTGGTTTTATGCATCAAAGTACTCTTACAAACTGTATTTAATTTATTATTCACGAAAAAGATCAGTGTCGTTAAAACCTGTGCTAACATTAGATACCACTTTAGATGAAAGTTGGTTTGTGTTCATTTTGCTGAAGTAATATGGAATAGTACCTGGTTTCACGCGGCGTTTAACACTATCTTCATAAGTATGCGTCCTATTATTAGAATTATATCTACAGGTATATTCATGATCTGAGGGTTTACATAGCTCCAGATAGTTTTTCAATTTCATGAAGACATTTTTTAAGGCTATATTATTTACTTTGCCAGTTAACTTTGAAAACATTTCACACGAATACTCTAGTTGTTTGTTAGTATCAAAAGTATATGTAAAATTAAAAATCTGATTACTTTGGTGTAATAGTCGATTAAAAGATTCTATTCTGGTATTAAACAAACTAGTATTCGATTTTAACTTAAAAGTCGGACAACACAGGATAATATTCGTATGCAATATCTTTTCGAGTCTGAATTTTATATAATTTACTAATTTTGCATAATTTTTGGAAACTAAAAAGTCTGTTTCACCTAGGAAGATTATACAATGGTCATTAAGAGTGTAATTTACAAGCTTTTTGTTTGAGTAACAACATTTTAAAGCTATTGTACCAGAAACTAAATAAAACCCCATTTTAATTCTTTAGATAAAGTTATTTGATGATTAAAAAATCTGATTATAGAAATATGTCTTTTTTTAGCGTGGTAAAATCATCAAATGAATCCTCCCACCCAGGGCAGAGCGGGAGGGACTGTCAGACTCGTACTGTAAAAATCCACGGTGTCCTTCAATAGCCCTTTACGTTCCGGGGTCACGGTAGTTTCTTAGTCCCGCGACCCCGGCAGGCTTTGGCCCTCAAACACGAAAGGTTTTTCGGTTTTCAGTTTCCATATCCTGAAATTGGCTTTTCGGGTATACCAAGTGGAGTATCTAACTTTAACAAGCATGTTAATTTTGGCCATAAACAAGTAACCGTGAAACACCATTACCAGCTTATTCTCCAAAGTACTAACAGAGAACACTAAATACTCCACAAATGTATCCCCAGTGTTAATTCAATCGCCATCCCCACCAGTGTACGTCCTCCCTAACTAAAGTACCACACGAGTCTCCCAACGGACATCGGTCACGTGCCGAACTTTGTCTCTATTGAAATTCGGAATAATAGATCTCCTCGCCTTACTGGGACCCTGGTACAATGCGGTCGTGATGTAACGTAGATGTAGGTGTGTTTGTCCGAGGAATTGTGTTTGACTTGGAGCATTCAGATTTTAGGAGACGAAACCAGATGGTTAATGAATTCCTGGTAAATTGTTATTTATTTACGGACATTTACATAGTGTAGCGACCACAGTGACCCGGAATGGTTCAGGCTATGCTGCGAGGCGAAGGGGTATGGAAAGCAGTAACCTCCTTCTGCAAAGGAGGACGCATATTTTGTATTGAAAATAAATTACACATTTTGCTGTCATTATTAGATGCTTGGTTAATACTGACCACATCGCAGCCAAGTTGGAACCACAACGCAACCATCAGTGACTACGCGAAGTAGCTACGAACCACATCGCAGAGACAACATTGCGAATAACTCATCATCATCATCAGCCGGAAAACGTCCACTGCTGAACATAGGCCTCCCCCTTAGACCGCCACGCCGAACGACAATTCGCCACTTGCATCCATCGGTTGCCCGCGACCCTCACGATGTCGTCAGTCCACCTAGTGGGAGGCCTACCTACGCTGCGTCTTCCGGTCCGTGGTCGCCACTCGAGAACATTTCTTCCCCATCGGTTGTCAGTTCTACGAGGGATGTGGCCTGCCCATTGCCTCTTCAACTTGCAAACTTTATGAGCTATGTCGGTGACTTTGGTTCTTCGCCGGATATCCATGTTCCGGATTTTATCCCGCAAAGAAACTCCGAGCATAGCTCTTTCCATCGCTCGTTGAGTGACTCTTAGTCTCTCTAAAAGGCCAGCAGTTAGAGACCACGTTTCAGAGCCATATGTCATCACTGGCAACACACACAGGTTAAACACCCTTGCGAATAACTAACTCTACTAAAACCGGTGTCAAACAGTCTGTCTGCACAGGATGTAACCACATCGCAACCACTAGCAACAACGCTACCAGTTTCTGTTCTACCAGGTAACCACAACTCGCACATTTTGACGATACGATGTGTTGTGGTTGTGGTACTTGTGAAAGAAGCAACCATAATTGTACGTTCTTATATGAAGTTCCTCTTCTGAACGTAAAATGTAAAATAAATTTTTATTTTCTTCGTCTCTAGAAGTTTCTATACTTGTAGTTACATCTTATGAAACTTAAAAAAAGGGAATATACGACTTAGTTTATATTTCCTAAAATTGCGTTTCCAACTAGGATCCTGAAATTACAGTATTTTCGTTTTCAGAAATTCCTATGAATATGAGTGTATCACGAAAATGTATTCACGGAAACCTTACACCTGTCCTCTTTTTCATTTCTGGAAAATGGGTGAATAAATATTTATTTTTAAAACAAAATTCTGTTCTCATTGTTATTTTTACTGCGTATTTCAATATAGCTGTATTAACCATATCTGTGTATCTGGAATCATAGTTCAGTCCACAATATTGGTATTTTCAGTTATTTTCCATATTGGTTTCGAGTAAAAAATATCGAAGTTGGATGCAGTTATTCAGCGTTGATATTTGAAACTTTTAATTTGAATCCCAATCCAATTTTTTGCTCAAAACAAAAAAAAAAAAAACAGATGTAACTTCACAATAGTTTTCAGCAAATGGTTATGTAGAGGTAGAATAATAGAAGAGTTTTAACGAGGAACAGATTATGACTATTTCTTATTACTAAAAGCATATCACATCACATAAATGTAATACGATTACTTTATAAATTAGTAAATTACTTTATCGTTGAAGAATATCGATTTCAAAGCGGAACTTATGGTGCTGTGGCTGAGCGATTGGACTGTTGCGCTGCGTGTCATCATCATCATCATCATCAGCCGAAAGACGTCCACTGCTGAACATAGGCCACCCCCTTAGTCCGCCACGCCGAACGACAATTCGCCACTTTGTGTGGCGGGTTTATATTCCGGCACAGAGAAAATGTTTGTATAATAATATATAATAATAATATTCCACAACTATCACGCAGCGCCATCTAGTCCCAAGCTAAGCAGAGCTTGTGTTATGGGTACTAGACAACTGATAAACATGCTTATGTATTTCTAAATACATACTCGTAAATATTATAGATAAATTACACCCAGACACAGAACAAATGATGTGCTCATCACACAAAAAATTGTCCTGGGTGGGAATCGAACCCACGACCTCCGGCATAGCAGTCAGGGTCACTAACCACTAGACCAACAGGCCTGTCAAATGTCGTATGATTTACAAGTAGTTGTTCCGGGTTTGGACGTTAGTGTATGCGAGTTTAAATGATTGTAAACGCACCCACGATACATAACAGGAGAAATACTTAGTGTGGGACAATCCTTAAAAAAACAGACTTGCTACGACAGCGTAGGCGGCGTAGCACCATCGGCTACGGCGTAGCAATCTCGTAGACCTTTATCGACTGACTTGTATCTTGAATTTAGCCACAGTTTCGAAGTACGTACTTGATAACTACTGCTTTTAGCTCCAATAACTTTCCATCCTGTCCTCAGAAGCTTCAATCTATCCGTTTACAATTCACCTCAGCTCGTAACAATGGATAGTTATACCAAACAATTATAATTTGAGGTCAGTGCGACGTTAGACGTTGGAGATTCAGTGCAGACGTACTAAAGTTTAGTACAGTAGAACCAGTTGAGGAAAGACAGGTGATAAAATCCTCCCCGGACTTGCGGCGAGGCTTTTATCTAAGACACACGCGTTTGCCTTGTTAAGTCTGAAGCGATGTACAATCGAGGTTGTGTAAAGGAGTATACTGAAAAAAAAAACAACTCAATAGTTTTGCATAAAATGCTTGCTTGAGCTTGTTGTGTGAGAGCTAATCGGCAAAAGATTATTTTTAGTGACAAAACTGTGCATTGTGTCCCGAATTTATTAATTACAAACTATTTCCAATGACTTTGCTTGCTTTGTTTTGGATTTTGACTTTCAATTCTGATTCTGCACGTGGTGCTATCAATTATCTACACTAATATTTTATAGAGGAAAACTTTGTTTGTTTGTTTGCAATGGATAAACTCAAAAACTACTGGACCAATTTCAAAAATTCTTTCACCAGTTGAAAGCTGCTTTGGTCCTGAGTGACATAGGCAATAAGGGGGGGGGGGGGGGGGCGAGCGAAGCCGCTGGGAAAAGCTAGTTATAATTATGTAGGTAGGTTATTGTTGTTTTTTTTTTCGGGAATAGTACTTTGTTTGGAATGAAAGAAACTCCTGTCAACGTGTATGTCGTGATGATCGGTTCCTGTAGGGTAAGAGTGAAAAGGTAAGAAAGAAAATTTTAATAATATTCAAAGTTAGGATTGTGATTTTCTACAAGTATTTTACTTAGCGACTTACTTCAGTGACAATGTAAGTTGAATACTATACTTTACAAGACGTTAACTTTCTGTTCTTCTCTACCTATTGGCATAAGCACGCCGCGTAAATCTGTATTCAATTCTAGGTATTTGCTCTGGCTAATTGGAACGATTCCTTTATCTAAACTAGGTGGGTTTGCAGTCGCTGCGCTGCTCAGAGATGCAGTAAATTGAAGAGGAGATACCAGGTTATGACGGTCAATTTCAGGTTGGGTAAGTACCTTCTTAATGATGTTGAGAGAGGAGCATTGGATTTTAAACATGAAAATGTAACCGACTTCCCACAAAAAAGTTCAAAATAAACTACAAAAAAACTTTTCTTTCGAAAGTCGGTGACTTTCTTTATTGATTTCATTGACTTTTAATCGGTGTAGAAAATGTTGAAAACTTTTTAGGTTTTTGTTGATTTTTCAAAAAGTGCTGGTTCGATTTCGATAAAATTTTAATGGGACCATTCGGGAAGTATACCCTTTCCAAAAAAAAAAGATTTTTTTCAAATTGGTTGGTAAACGATGGAGTTATGCCCGAAAAACATTTAAAAAATATATATAAACATCCGAATTGAGAACCTTCTCCTTTTGGAAGTCGGTTAAAAATTGTAAAAATCAAATTGTCGTATTGATGCCTTATCTTTTACTGACGTCACGGTTGGTGGAGTGGCTGAGGTTTTATTTCCGCATGGAATAAATACTATTTTGTATGATGTACAAGTAGATGTTTCGTGTCTGGGTGTTTGTGTATGTGAGTTAAAATGTTTGTAAACGCACCCACGACACAAAAGTTCCAAGTTCGAAGCAATTTTTTTTTTAAACTTGTATCATTCATATTATTCTTCATCTTCTATTGCTTAATTTTGTTTTTATAATTATTTGTTTTCCCTGTACTACAGTTCTCAGCTTATTTTGTTTCCGACCGAGTGAAGACGTGGTGCTTGACATACTCGTACAAAAATATGCTTCGGCAATTTGTTTTTTACAACACTCTATAATATGTTACAATAACTACATATTTTTAGTTTTAATAAATTGAACACAATCATGTTCGTCGAGAGCAGTGGTGGCCCAGTGGTATCGGTCCCGACTTACGAGTTGTAGGTCGTGGGTTCGAACCCCGCCAGGCGCATTACTTTGTGTAATTTATTTCATCTCCACTGCTCTCAAAACGTTAAAGGATAACATCGTGAGGAAACCGGCATGTCCTAGAACCAAAAATTTGAAGACATGTGAAATCTACCAACCCGCACTGGGCCCGCGTGGTGGATTATGGCCCACTCCCTCTCACAGAGAGGAGGCCTGTGTCCCAGCAGTGGGAACATTATAGGCTGTTGATGATGATGATGATGAATCATGTTCGTCGCATAGAAAAACCCAAAATTATGTGAAGAATTCAAAGACGTGTCGAGTTGAAAACTAAACTACACCACCAAATGAAGAAATAAAATAAAGTCATATTCTTTGTGACGATAAAGTAACGCTATCACAAACTGTAAGTTCAATTAAGTGCCTCGCAACTGCAGGAGGATAAAAGCCTGCAATGTTCCTCCGGTAGAACCGGGATTAGCAATCCATTCCATCTTAGTGCACGGAGCCCCTTTGTATTTTATGGGTGCCTTAATAAAATGTCACAATGATACCTCTTTGTGAAGTAAGCTTTGACTAACTGGGTTGAGGTATTTAAAAGGTGAATAAATTTTTATAAAGCGGGGAATTCACAAGACGGACATGCCCGCGAGCTTGTTGTACGGGCATGTCTGTCACCACAATACACGACACAGACTCATCAGTTTGTTGTATGGACATGTGCCCGCGCAGTTAAACTAATATCGCGCGACGAGTAACGGGCAAGTCTGTCAGACTGACTGCGACAGTCCTACACTCGCAAACATTGCAACAACGACCATTTATATCTAGACGCCTCATGCACGATCTGACTAACGAAAATTTTTTGCCAAGTCGCTGAGGTACGACGTAAGCGAGGGGGACGGGGTACTGCGTTCTGATTGGCTAACTCAAGGTCAGTGCGACGAGGGGACTCACAGGAGTGGTCGAAACTAATACGAACTTAAGACTTTTTTGCCTAATGTGTTGACTGACATCGGTCGCCTGTGATTAGGAGTCTAGATATAAATGGTAACGACCATTTTTATCTAGACTTGCACTTGTAACGGCATTGCACAGATCTAAAGTTGCGAGTTTGGCGGGCATGTCTGCAGACTTGCCCGCGGGCATGTTCGAGAAATGAATTCACCGTTTTAGTTAAGTAAATTGTGCTGCACCTACTAATATTACAATTTGTAAGAACAGTGTATAGTCTAGCTATACGTAAAAATGCTTCGGAAACACACTAAACCGTAGATTACGTTTGTAGATGTTTGATAGTCGTTACGTGAGTTTCGTCGCTTGAAAATAAAACATTAGAAAACAACCTTAAAAAACGGTAAAAAAACCTACAAAATAACTTTTCTTTCGGAAGTTGGTGTCTTTGTTTTCTTTATTTCATTGTCTTTTTTTTTGCCACCGACTTCCGAAAGAAAAGTTATTTTGTAGGTTTTTTTTACCGTTTTTTAAGGTTGTTTTTGAAGGCGGTTACATTTTTTTGTGAAAAAGTTTTTATTTTACTCTTTTTAGATTAAATATTCAACCCGAATTCTTGTCAAATACAACATGTGTACTAGAATTTTGTAATCCATAACACCGGTAATAACATCGCTCATGTACACAATAAGCTAATAAAATTCCCTATCTCAAAAACTACTGAACCGATTTTGATGAAACTTACAATATTCCCTAAGTTAAATGATACCCAGTACAACAAAAAAAGAATTACTTAAATCGGACTTGTAGTTCCAGAGATATGCGAACTCAAACTAAATCAGTCGATGCCTACTCCTTACTATTAAGGAGTTCTACCTTCTATCATCAGCTCAGCTACATGAAATTATGATTACCATACGCAAGTACTTAAATTACTTAATAAAATTTGCGAAAAACGATGTGTCGGCCTATAAAATTCGAGGGTTGCCCTCGATTTCTCCAGGATCCAATCATCAGATCCCAACTTGGTGACTATGGGACCACCTCAGAAGTACCTCCTTTCGAATAAAAAAAGAATTTTAAAAATCGGTCCACAATTGGCGGAGTAATCGCGTAACATATATACAAAAAAAAAAAAAACATACCGTCGAATTGATAACCTCCTCCTTTTTGAAGTCGGTTAAAAAGTAAAAGTGTGGATGATGTGTAAACATAAGATTTAAATAGTTTTATTCCGATAGTACCTATGTAATAATTTGAGACAATTTCTTTTTTTTTAAATATATTAATACCTACTAAGAATTTGTTCTGAATCGTGAGAGCGTTTACAAACCTATGAACTCCACATAAAAGGTCCACGCGGGCGCAGCTGTTTGTAAAAACTAGTTATTTATAAATTGCGGGTTGTCTTACTAGTCTTCTTGGTTTTGCAGTACTTGAGATAGTTGATAGATAGTTGATCCATGCGTAGTACTGTATTCACAGCGTTGGGTTGGATTGGAAGCCGACTCCATCATAATCCAACAGTCTACATTTTTTTAGCTATATGCTTGCCTTTCCGCAGTGGTAGACGCCCACGGCGACGGACGTCGCAAGACGATCTCCGGCCACCGTAGGCGCGGGCATGCGGGCGGCGAGTAATGGGCGACTCGCTGTCCGACCACGGACCATGCCCGGGTCGACGGCGCGTTGTGTTCCACGCGCGCCTCAAAGAGCGTCAGCATTATTCTAAAGGGGGGGGGGGCCCTTTAGAGGGCGAAAGCCTGCCGGGGTCGCGGGACTCATGAATTACCGTGACCCCGGAACGTAAAGGGCTATTGAAGGACACCTTGGATTTTAGTCAGTACGAGTCTGACAGTCCCTCCTGCCCTGCCCTGGGTGGGAGGACTCATTTGATGATTTTACTACGATAAAAAAAAGCTTGCCTTTGACCACTATCTCGCCTGACAATAAGCGAAGATTAGTCGTTGATGAAATTGCCTAATTTTCCATGATTACAAATAAAACCAGAATTTTATCACCTCCATTTGAAAATCGAAACTGCTTTTAAAGAACCTGTAAACCCGGGTTCACACCTACTAACCCAGTTTACAGCCAATTGGCAAGTTTCGCACGTACCTGGACAGGTTTATGGCATTACCACGCCGTACTTCCGGTCAACTTGGCATGAAATACAACTAATACAACTGCGCTTTTTGCTAAATTGCGTCTTTTTCTTATTAAAATTAAAAAAGCCTGTGACAAAAGCTGATTGTAGATTTGATGTGTATTTTACAATAGATTTAAATTTGAAAAAAGTACTTTAGGTTTTCATTTAAAAAAATGAGTTTCAAAAATCACTTGTCAATATTATAGATCTTTGCGTTTTCTGTTTCTTTTTAATTACAAATAATTTAAAAAAAAAGTTATATTTTGGTGCCGGTGTTCCAGCTAGGCGCATTACTTTGTGTCATTTATTTCCTCACCACTGCACTCAAAACGGTGAAAGAAAACATCGCGAGGAAACGTCCTAGAATCAAAAAATCGAACACATTTGACATTTTCAAAACGACATTGGACACGCGTTGTGGATTACGATCTACTGACTCTCACAGAGAGGAGACCTGTGTCCCAGCAGTGGGAACATTATAGGCTGATGATGATGACGATCTTGATGTTAATCTCTTAAAAATATCAAATAATAAAAATATTAGAGGTAAGAAAAAAAAATGACGGAATAAAAACACTTTAAATTTTTTGTTCGCTTTATCCATGGTACTTTTTATTTTTTTGCGTGGTAAAATCATCAAATGAGTCCTCACGCCCAGGGAGGTGTGGGACAGACTGTCAGACTTGTACTGACTAAAATCCACGGTGATCCTTCAATAGCCCTTTACGTACCTGGGTCACGGTAACCAGGTGAGACAGTCCCGCGACCCCGGCAGGCTTTGGCCCTCTAGAGGGGGGCCCCGTCATCACGCTGACACTCTTTGAGGCGCGCGTGGAACACAACGCGCCGTTGACCCGGGTCGACGGCGGTGTGTGATCATGGTCCATGATCGGGCGGCAAGTCACCTATAACTCACCGCCCGCATGCCCGCGCCCACGGTGGCCAGAGATCGTCTTGCGACGTCCGTTGCCGTGGGCGTCTCCCGCGGATCCATGGTACCTTTAATTTTCTACATTCCTTACAATGCTTTATAAAAATATCATTTTTAGCCTATTCCTTAACAAAGCCAGGCCAATGTATTGTAACATTACCATTATCCTCAACGCATTGTCGAGGGTAAACAAATATATACCTCTATGTGTATACAGCTATGTATAGGTAGGTGTCTATTGATCCTGCCATGGCACGGGTGTATAAGGGTGCCTCCGTTCTAAATTTGTGTAAATCAATGAATTGGTAGGTACCCGTATACCGCAGAGACGGATCTTGATACTTTAGGAGTTCGTAATAAAGGGTTTTGATACTTTGTTTAAGTAGAATGTTGGTTTACAACTTAACTTCGCTTTTCATGAGTTTATCTTTGTTGTTTGTTTGTTGGTAGATGATCACGTGTTTAATTATTGAGAAAATGTTAGGAATGAGAAAATTTATTATGATCAGCCTTTCAGATTATTACATAATAATTATGTGAATCGACTTCTTCTTATATTAAGTAAATTCGATTGAAATATGATTTCAACTATAATACATTTTTTTTTCATTTTTTTTAATAGGTTTTAGTTGAGTGCCTTTTGCTATATAAAACCCACTTCATACAAATTTTCACCGATTGACATTGATTGCAATACCCATTTTAGTACAGGAATTGAATTCGGAATTCTATATTTGAACTAGTTTATTTTAAATTATTATTTATGTATAGTTTTCGCCTATCAAGTCAGCTGCAACTATTGCTATGAAGTCACAACGCTCTCCTGAAAACTAGTTGTTTTGTAGATAGAGTCCACGCCATGATTGAAGTTCTTTTGACGCGGAGCCAGCGTCTATGTCATTACATCAAATTGCCTTAAAAAAATGTATACCAGGAAAATTCACGGGCGGACTATAGTCGTTTTTTTGGCGTTGATTGTCTATGACATTTTTTAGGTGGTAAAATCATCAAATGAGTCCTCCCGCCCTGGGTGGGGCGGAAGGGACTGTCAGACTCTTACTGACTAAAATCCACCCGTGTTCCTTCGGATGCAGTTTGCTTATAACTCCCCGAAGGCACGCGCGAAACATGACACGACGCGCCACCGACCCGGGCTTGGTCCTTGGTCGGACGGCGAGCTACCCATTGCTCACCGTCCGCAAGCCCGCTCCGCCGCTGTGCCCTTTGCTAATCAGAGGGACACGCGTTGGAGCGTCCACACGACAGGCTATTCGCATACGGGCAAAGAGACCCCTTAGGCACACAGTGCCTAAGGAAGAGTTTTTGCCCGCATCCCAGGGTGCACCGGCCCGAAAAACTGGTCTTCCCCCGGACGTATCCGAGAGGGAACTTCAGTCCACGGGCGCACGTGGAGGTTTCTTGTCTTAGCACCCCATCTAATATGATATAAGATAAATGTCGATGTATGTATCGTATCTACTATCCTCTAAACCTCCACTAAACTCCCAGGGGAAAATACACGTAAAGTTATATTTTACTGCAATAAAAAACCATTAATTTATCACACGTCAGTTCATCTCACAAAACTGTCACTGTGCGGCATCGCTACAAACACGTTAGGCCTCAGTCACGCTTGACCGACATTCTTAATCACTCCGTCAAGTGCACCTTGTGCCTTATTTTGTCCCCTTCTCACTGTGACAGCGGCCCTCGGGGCATATCTGAAGATATCTGCTATATCTTGAGATGTGTTTACTACTGTAGCCGGTTGAATGAACGATTCTGTTTTTGTATCATTTGTTGAATTGGAATTTTTTGCATAGTTTTGTTTTGAAGGCTTCGGTGGGAGTTGGCCCTTGATATTTTAGGGACCAATGATCTTGCTTTAAAAATATCAGGTTAAGCCATTGGTCTTGCGCCTGATCTTTCCCTGGTCGTGTCGGATTGACGTCCCTTCTGAAGAGTAAAAGAACAGAGAGTACATCTGTGCCATGCCAGAGCACACACTTGTGGACTATAACAATTGACATTGACATTGACAGGCCTGTTGGTCTAGTGGTTAGTGACCCTGACTGCTATGCCGGAGGTCGTGGGTTCGATTCCCACCCAGGACAAATGTTTGTGTGATGAGCACGATCATTTGTTCTGTGTCTGGGTGTAATTTATCTATAATATGTATGTATTTAGAAATATATAAGTATGTTTATCAGTTGTCTAGTACCCATAACACAAGCTTTGCTTAGCTTGGGACTAGATGGCGTTGTGTGATAGTTGTGGAATATTATAACATATCCCGCGCTTATGTCTTATCTTATTTTTTCTCCGCTCAGATAGGCCGCCGTCGCCAAAATCGGTCAAGAGGGCAGTCAAGTACCTACTTATTTATAGCAAGTTGCATGACCAGATCTATGAACGTGGATGAAATAGAAGGAGTAAACGTCGTAACAATCTGTATTTTCTGCCTACTCCCAACGAAATCCTCAGTGGGGATTTGCCAGTAGGTGCGTCCACACAGAGCGAGCAGCCTCGCGAAGCATTTGCGAACGACAGAGCTGCTTGCTTTGTGTGGACGTGCCTATTTGTTCTCGACCGACACACGAAACGCGAGCAAAATTAAAGCCGACACTGGATGGCTCGGGCGCTCGGTCGATCGCCCGCGACAGCGAGCGCGCTTTCCTCGACCGAGACACGTCCACGCTAATCCAGCTGCTTCGCGCGGCAAATGCCTCGTGAGGTTGATCGCTCTGTGTGGACGCACCTATTGAAGATTTCTGGAATAAACCTATTTTGTATGCGCGTATGTTGTATTTAGTTTTCGTTCATTATGTGCTCGGCACGTTTTTAATTTAATTTATTTCAAATGTCAGATAACAAGATCCATAATGGTTAGTAACAACAGGAGCTTAAAATCTATGTTAGTAGGTACATAAAATATAAATAAGTTTGTTAACGTTTTGACAAGGAAATACAGCTTCGTAATTCATAATTACATACACGTGTTCGTAAAATTATGAAAAATTTTGAATATAATGTTCGCATTTCGTCCCTGGCAACACTGACGAGACAGGAGGAAAGCGCGTGTATCGATCTGAACGATTGCATTACATTCTGTACAGCTACCTATGTTCGGACTGTCTACGTTATTATTCACATCACCTGTGTGTTATAGGCAATTAGTCAACTTTGCACGTTTAAATACACCATAAACTGAAACACTAAAATGATGTGTAATTAAAATTCTTCTTATTCCTAATCCTAACTTCCGAATCCTAAATAATAATAACTGCCAAAGTAAGTTTGTTTGCAGTCTTGTCACGCCAAAACTACTGAACTTTTTTTGGGACAATGCTACCGTTCTTTCGAAAAAAAAAATACTATTCCTGAATAAAATAACAACATTTTTTTTAAGATATAGATGGCCCCACGTGTCTTTCGAATCATGATTGAATTGAAATTGAGTACAAATTGTATTGATTTTCAAAGAAAATTAAAATATGTAGACGGTCAATTTAATAAACCTGAGTGATCTTTGAACATTTTACTCCTGATATACATAATATCATAATATAAACGGTGAAGGAAAACATCGTGAGGAAACCGGCATGTCCTAGAACCAAAAATTCGAAGACATGTGACATCTACTAAACCGCACTGGGCCCGCGTTGTTGATTATGGCCCACTCCCTCTCACAGACAGGAAGCTTGTGCCCCAGCTGTGGGAACATTTATAGGCTGATGATGTTGATGATGATACATAATATGTGACATGGAAAGAAAGATAATTAAATCTGATCGATCCTTCCTATCATCGTCTCTGGCTAATTCTTTGTGGTCGATAAAATCTCAAATGGAATTCGACCTATTTGAACCCCGCATGTTTTGACAAGGTTATATATCCATAGCCCCGGGCAACCTCATATCTATTGGGCTGCATTCCTGAACTCAGATATTAATTTACGATGTTAATGTAATTCTGTGAATTTCGCCTTTGTAACGTGTCTGCGTTCAACTGAATTAGTTAATTAGTTTGATTGGATTTGTAACCGATTGTGATATCGATATTTTAATTATTTTGTGAGGTGGTGGGTGTTGTGTTTGAAATATCTATCTATAGAAGCAAAATTGTATCACTTTTTGAAATGTTTATATTTTTGCACACTAAAGCTGTTGTCAAACAGACAGGCGAAGCGAATGCGATCCGAATCCTGTCATATAGAAAAGCGAAAGTGGTCCGATAGTCTATGTGACAGGATTCAAACAATTCCATACATTACAAACAAAAACGCTTCGCTTCGCGTTCGCTTCGCCTGTCTGTTTGACAATATCTTAAAAGTTTACATAGGAAAGAATTGCAGAAAGCAATAATTTTTATAAGAATCTTTAATTTTTGTATGGAAATTTTCCATTCTTTGTGAAATAAAACTAGCGGTACCGTTTTAAAAAAAAATGTAACAAGAACAAAAAAAAAATGAAAACAAATTAAATATGAAATCCATCCAAACACAACGCATCATTGTCAGATGTTTTTCCGCCCAATGAAGAGACAATTGCGTACGTAATTTTTATTTGACCACCTGGCGAAGAAACTTTTTGATTCGGCCGGGGTTTTTGAAATCACTCTCGAGTCTTACTACAAAGGTCCCGGATTATGCGACCGCATATATTATTAATTAATTGAGAGATCGAGAGGTAGACCCGCTGATGGCTTTCCTGAAGCTTAAACGCTGTTTTTAGGGTTCCGTAGCCAAATGGCAAAAAAGGAACCCTTATAAATTCGTCATGTCTGTCTGTCTGTCCGTCTATATGTCACAGCCAGCCAGTATACATTTTTGAAAGTATAAAAGCTATCCTGTTGAAACTTGGTAAGAAGATGTATTATGTGAACCGCATTAGGATTTTCCCCGCAATTTACCTTTCACAGTTAGAACCAACTACAAGAACTTTTATATTACGATTCTTACTGCTACGGAACCCTTTATGGGTGAATCCGACTCGCACTTGGCCGGTTTTTTTTTTAAATTTGTGCCTCAGCCATTTCTACCCCAGAAAGAACGCACGAGCCCGAAAAACATTGACTCAAAATAATATGCCTTTGTAGATTCTTATATTGTGTTGAGGCTCGGTCGGATGTGTCTGCAAAGTGACGGATATTTATACAACCTTATTACGAAAACCTTAGTGCTCACCTTTTCAAGGACGTGTAGATAGTCACAGTCAGTAATTTAAATTTAGCATTTTTCTTACTAAAAACCGGCCAAGTGCGAGTTGGACTCGCGTGAAGAGGGTTCCGTACGATGTTACCTATCACGTTTTTTTTTAAATCTGACCCAAATTGTTACGCACAATATTGAGTGATTTACCATGTTATTTTAATATCATGGACTTCTTATAGGTTTTCCTATAATCTGTAAGTAGAAAACTAATTTCTGTATTTAAAAAAAAAAAAATAATTTCAGTAGTTTCGGAGATAAGGGGGGGGGAATGGTCAAATTTCGTCTATTTTCTTGAATAACTTGGAAACTATTTATTTTAAATATACAATAAAAATATATTTAAGATTGTCTCAATAAGACCTTTCATTTGGTATGTCACACGATGCAGATTTCAAATATTTTTTTTTAATTTTCCCCTTTCCCCCCAAAAATTACCTCCCATATACAGATATGGACTTCTTATAGGTTTTCCTATAATCTATAAGTAGAAAACTAATTACTGTATTTTTTTTCAAAATTTTAGGTTCAGTAGTTTCGGAGATAAGAGGGGAGGGGGAATGGTCAAATTTCATCTATTTTCTTGAATAACTTGGAAACTATTTATTTTAAAATTACAAAAAAAATACGTTTAAGATTGCCTCAACAAGACATTTCATTTGATATGTCACACGATGCAGTTTTCAAAACTTTTTTTTTCATTTTCCCCTTCCCCCCCAAAAATTACCTACCACATACAGATTTCATCTATTCACGTCACACCTCTGTGCTTGGGTCACAAGAATTGATATGTGTACCAAATTACAACCCAATCGGTCTAGTAGATTCGGAGATAATTGACTGTAAGCGACAGACAGACGGACACACGAGTGATCATATAAGGGTTCCGTTTTTGTATTCGGACGTACGGAACCCTAAAAATAAGAAAAATGTATGAAAAAGGTGCTGAATATTTAAGAACCATTTATGTTCGCCCCACTCACAAACAATTTAGTAACAAAAACGAAAAATAAACAGAGATCGCTATTGAAATTCATTTCTTTTATTTATATTCTGAAGAACACGCACCAAGGCATGACGGAAAATATTCCGTTACAGCGAATGAAAAGAACTCTTAATTAAGGAAAGAAAGTCGATTGTATTTCTTTCACAAAGTTTTCAGCTTTGAAACAGCTAATTTAGATTTTCTTCAGGGACGTTTTTCAAGTATTTTATGCAAGCTTTTGTGTTTATATTTGAGTGTGATAATGTTTAATGAATGACTTTAATTAGGTAGCGAAAGAGCCTTGATGCCAACCAAGCGGCAAAATGAAAAATTAAACTCAAGTAGATACATTTGTGGCCTCCAGTTTGTCTCAATCCGCCTGAAAATATCAATAAATAATTTTAGGAGATTACTCCCTAATATTACTCAACAGACTTATCTGAATGCAATGAAAACATATCTTTGGAAAGTAAATACGTCATTAGATATCGTACATAATACATATTGCCTGCAGCGAAAGCTACTTATTTGCTTGCATAACTCTCACAGTTTTAACATTTTCCTATCTCTAGAAACTATAAAAGTTAGCGACAAAAATGTAAACATATTTTTCTTATTAGAAGCTAGCGTATTGCCCGACGTGCCGTCCATGCAAACGGGAAAAGTTTTCCCATTAAAAATCAACTGAGACGCTACTTTGTGCTAGATTAAACTTAATGAATATAAGCTCCGAATAGACGCTAATTGCGTTTAATGAATATTTATTATGTGATCATTCGAAGAGGATTCTTTGAAATTGTCTTTTGATAACTAATTGCATTATTCAATTCAAGCGAGCAGACGGGTAGTCTGGAGCCAGAAACGTAGTTATTTCAGAGAAATAATTTTAGTTTTGGGCAGTAAAACCCTTTGTACACTAGGTGGCACTACCTTACAACTTTGGTATCCAGGGGACTATCGCAATACAAATTCATAGAGGTTCGTACACAGGCACGCGTCAATGGATACCAAAGTCGTAAGGTATCGAAGACTTGCGTCGCCAAGGTATCGGAGACTTGCGTCGCCAAGGTATCGGAGACTTGCGTCGCCTAGTGTACGAAGGGGCAAACTGGGTTTTGGAAGTCATATAGGCAGACTCTTTGCTGGTATTTAGCTGCTTAGACTGCAAGCCGCTCCTAACTGATTCGGAAATGGCCTATTTGTTGGGACTTCGTCTGCAGCAAGGATTGCATTCCCTGATGCTAGTATCGCAACCCTGAGATTCCGGATGACGAGAAAAGAACAGACACTAACCTGGAAAGGCAGGGACTGGAGGTACCGCTTTGCTCGGGGCTTGTAGGGCCGGCCGGCCGGAGCGAGTATCCAATATACTCTTCAGATTCTTCTTGGTTCACGACACCAGAAGGTTACGAGAACTAATCAGTCAATCACTTGTTGGCGAAGTCGTTTTATTATTGATTTTCACATTTATTTTCACATAGGACTCGGGAGCAGTTACGTGTCGGCGCGCACGAATTTTTGACTCGAAGTTATTGGTTCCGCCGTCAGAGGGCAGAAGTGCAGCGCGAGCGTTTAGTGTTGCTCGCAATTATGGCGGTAAATTTAAATTAGGCGGGGAAGAAAGGATGGGATATTTGGGAAAGGTCTAATGTTTATCCATTTCCCCCCACTCGAAATCGACCAGGATTTCGCAAGCCAAAGGACTGCCAGAGATCCACTAGCAGTGCTCGAGAAATATAAAATACATATAGAACTTAACGAACATTAGTGTCTAAACTAAACTACTTGAACAATATTGATCAATACACAATATTGTTCGGGAATTAAAATAAGAAATTAGTTAATTAATAGGTAGCGGGCAGACCTTAACTACTGGCCTGCGCATAGTTTTACCGTTTGCAGTTCGAAGAGTCAGAACCCTGACTATATTATCTGATCCCGGATGGATCTGTTCTACACGAGCTAATTTCCATAGCAACGGCGGAAGATTAGGTTCGTTTACAAGGACCAAATCGTTAAGTTTGAGGTTAGGTGTATTTTTTAACCATTTAGTTTTTTGTTGAAGTGTATGCAGATAATCACGTTGCCAAGCAAGCCAAAAACTTTGTGTGATTTTCTTAAGCATTTGCCAACGAGAACGTGGACATAAGCATTCACTAACAGGTTCCTCCGGCAGTGAAACTAAAGGACCTCCCGTCAGGAAATGTCCTGGAGTCAGAACGTTCGATTCTTGCGGATCCGGAGATAAACTACAAAGCGGGCGTGAATTTAACACAGCTTCCACTTTGGCGAGAATCGTAATAAATTCTTCTAGTGTTAAAACTTGGGCGCCAACCACACGCTTAAGGTGATATTTGGTGGACTTTATGCCACTTTCAAATATGCCACCGAAATGTGGTGCACCTGGCGGGTTAAATTTCCATTTTATTTGCCGAATAGCTAGACCATCTGATATTTCAGAGTGATGTTTTTGAAGTTCACTAACTACTTCCTTGAGGTGTTTATTTGCACCTACAAAGTTAGTGCCACAATCGGAAAGGATTGTATTACACATTCCGCGACGGGAAACGAATCTATCCAGAGCCGCGAGGAATGCTTCTGAACTCAATTCAGTAACGGCCTCCAGATGGACGGCTTTCGAACTTAAACAAACAAAAAGGCACATGTATGCCTTATAGGTTTTAGCTCCACGTCGACGACTTTCCTTTAGAATAAATGGGCCACCGAAGTCAATTCCTGTGGTTTGGAAGCATCGAGAGGGCTGAAGACGAGCAGCTGGTAGCTTACCCATCATGGGTTGACTGGGCACTGGTTTTACTTTGAAGCAACGCACACACTTTGAGAGGGTGGTACGAATAAGGAGTCTTAATCCAATTATCCAGAACCTTCTTTGAATTAGGGACTGTAAAGTCCTTGGACCGCAATGCAAATATTTTAAATGGAAATGTTCGACAATCAGCTTTGACAATGGACTTAGTTTAGGTAAGAGAAGAGGATGTAGCGCAGATGGAGATAGATTAGCCTCATCGATGCGACCCCCCACTCGCAATAAACCATCCTCATCCAAGAAAGGAGAAAGTTTTTGAATAGATTTGTCGCATTGCTCTTGATTTTTCACTTGACTGACTTGAGACGACATATAATGGTCTTGAGTAAACTTGACTAGTCTCTTCATTGATGTTTCTAACTCAGAACTACTAAGAGCAGAAAAATTTCTATTTGAGGAAACAACCTTTGAGTTTGATATAAAACGGAAACACCATGCTAAAGTTCGTTGAATCTTTGTAAGAGAAGAAAGTCTAGAAGTTAACGTCAGAAGCGAATTATCAGATTCAGTAACGTGTAAGCTGCAGGGAACAGACGGTTTTAACTCCGGCAGTTCTGCATTTACGAGCAACGTACGTTTGCAAGGCCATTTATTTGGCGACATTTGCAACCAAGAAGGACCATTCCACCAGAGTGGGTGGTCAATTAAATCTGAACACATAACACCGCGACTGCAACAGTCGGCCGGGTTATCCTCAGTGGACACATGAAACCAAAATTCGGGGCTAATTAAATCAGTTATTTGCACAACTCTATTTGCCACGTACGTTGCTCGTAAATGCAGAACTGCGTAAATGAGGTGCTGTGTTGAGCCAAGAAAGCGTGGTCGTACTGTCCGAGTAAGCCTTCATAGAATTTATGTGAATTTTATCTTTGAGTAAGTTGTACATATGTGACATAACTTGCGCTAGAAGCACAGCTGCACTTAGCTCAAGTCTGTTTATCGTAGTCGGTTTTAACGGAGCTACTCGAGATTTACCAATTAACAGGTTAGTAAGAGTGGTGACTTCATCTACCACTACACAAAGATAGACACAACAGCCATACCCTTTCAGTGAACCATCACAAAACCCTACTAAATGACTTTCGAGTGGATTGGTAGGCATAATCAGTCTCGGAAGTGAAATATTTTGTAAATCAGATAAGTTGGCCGCTATTAAATGCCACACTTTAGCTAAATGTGATGGGATAGCTTCGTCCCAACCTAAGTTTAAGCGCCACATCTCTTGTAGAAGTGATTTCGCTGAAAACACTACCGGGCTGATCCAACCGAGTGGGTCGAAAATGCGTGCCACTATTGAGAGGATAGATCTTTTAGTAAATTTAACGTCAAAGGAGTCAGAAAACTTATAGGAAAAATTGTCGCAAGATGGATTCCACCGTATCCCTAATATCTTGACAAACTCATTTCCAACATCATCGAAAGATTTGGAAGTCTGAAGATGGTCAGGAGGAACATCAGACAACAGCTCTGGAGTATTCGTACTCCACTTACGGAGTTCAAAATGACCCTTTGATAATAACGAGGTGACATCCTCTTTTAATTGTTTGGCTTCATCAAGAGATGAACAGCCAGTTGTGACGTCATCCATGAACGTGTCTTCGCACAGAACTTGAGCGGCGCGACTTGAGTATTCAGAACCGTGGTCCTCAGCAAGTTGACGCAGAGTGCGAATAGCTAAGTAAGGGGAGCTGCTGACTCCATAAGTCACGGTATTCAGCTCATACTCTTTCAAAGTCTCGTTAGGCTCATCGCGCCACAAAACGTGCTGATAACACCTGTCCTCAGGACGTACCAATATTTGGCGGTACATTTTACAAATGTCCGCAGTGAAAACAATTTTATGAAGTCGGAATTTCGTAACTAAATCGACAATATCAATTTGAAGTTTCGGTCCAACATGAACTATATCGTTCAGAGAAAGATTGTTTGTAGTCCGACTGCTAGCGTCGAAGACTACTCGAAGTCGTGTTGTAGAACTCTCTGGGCGCACGACGCAATGATGTGGAATTATGTACCGATTAGTAGTCGAAGAGTCTGCAAGCTGCATATGGCCTAGCTCTTCGTACTGGTGCATAAATTCCTTATAATCAGCCTTCAGCTCGGTCTGATTATTGAGACGCCTTTCTAAGCTAAGAAAGCGATTAAAAGCTTGGTGAGATGAATCACCCAAAAAAGGGGCATCCTCCTTTAACATTAAAGGAACTACGTACCGACCCTCTCGTGTACGGTAAGTACCCTTTTTATACATTTGTTCACAAATTTCGTCTTCAAAACCGGAAATTTTACATTTCGGCGGTTCTTCAGAATCCCAGAACCGTTGAACGAGATCTTCGATCGTGGAAGATGACACGAGAAGTGACGTAACGGATTCACAGGTTAAATTATTAGATGGTGTGTTATGAAAATATTGTCCACTTATCACCCAGCCGAACACACTAGCCAAAGCGCAAGGTAATCCGGGACCGGGATTGAAACGTGAGCCAGTGTATATTTGATCAAAACACTCGACACCTAACAGAAGATCGATCGGACCGGATCTATCGAAGTCGCGGTCGGCGAGATCAAGATGCTTGTAATGATCCTTGACATGCAACGGTAGTGTTGATGAAGGCATCATGGAAGTAATTTTAGGTAAAACTACTAAAGGTAAATCGAATTTAGGAGACTCACGAGAATGAGGTATAATCGAAGCAAAAGTGTAACCCTTTATATCACAAACATTACTTTGTCCGAGCCCGGTGACGTTCAAATTACATTTCCTAATACGTAAACCTAGGCGGCGCGCGCATGCGCTAGTGATAAAAGAATCCATCGAACCACTGTCAATAACGGCGCGTGCACACTGAAGCGACCCGTCCGTGTGACGTAATCGCACCACCGCCGAGCCCAGTATTTTCGTACTGCAATTATTATTTGTATTCGAAGTTTGTGACGTTACGCAGGTAAGTGTGCTCGTACCTTTAGCGGAACATTCGTTATTTTCGTTAGACTGAATCGAACACGTTAATAAACTTTTATTTTCCACATGTAATAACGTATTATGTTAGCGTTACAAATAAAACATGTGGTTTTAGATTTACAATTATTGCTATCGTGACCTGGCCTTAAGCAATTGGTACACAATTTGAATTTCTGCACAACTTGTTCACGCTGTTCAAGTGTCATAGAATGTAACTTACCGCATCGGTAAATAGAATGATGTTCATTACAACATAAACAAGGTACGGAGCCCGACGAATTATTATTATTATTACTTTGATTCGTAGATGCTACCAATGATGATGACTTTTGCTGACCTTTATTTCGAAACTGTTTATTATTATTAGAAGAATTCGATGGAATAGTCGAAACTGAGATAGGTTGACTAACTTCCAGAATTTTTATATAGTTTTGTAAATAAACAATTAAATCATTAAACTTAGGAATCTCGTGAGTATTTTGTAACTCGAACCGTTTTTTGGTTTCGAGATCAAGTGATCGCGAAGCGATGTGAAATAAAATAAATTCGCTTAGATCATCTATTTTTAACGCACGTAACGCGTTTACGCTTTCATATAAAGAATTGGTCAGTTCGGATAAATTTTCAAGAGACGGTTTGTTGATAGGCGTTAATTTAAATATTTTTTCTAAATATGTATTCGCTAATATGCGTTTGTTGTCATAACGATCTAATAAAAGATTAAAAACTACGGGATAATTCGACGCGGTTATAGGTACGCCCTTGGCCAAGGTCAACGCACACCCAGACAAACACGACAACAAATAATGAAACCTTTCCGTGTCCGAAAGGGAACTATTGCCATGAATGAGCGGGATGTAACTATCCTTGAAAGTCTGCCAGTTTTCGATTTTACCATCAAAACGCGGAATTTCCAATTTTGGTAATTTCACTTGTACACTTGAATCCTCCCGACGACAATGTGCGGACGGATCGGCATCAGTCCCGGGCGTCGACGCGCTCGTCGCGAGCAAAGACTCGGCCACTTCAACCGCAGCGTAATACAACTCATCAAATGACAACATCGGACCGAATTCTATTTCTGAATTGGGTTTTAATTGTAACTGTAATTTGGTTACATGTTCACTAGCTTCCATGAAGGCAGCCCTAATCTGTTCAATTTTTTTATATCTAGCCTTGAAGGTGGATAACTTTGAGCTATCCTGTTGGACTATTTTCGACAGATCGTAGATTATTTGCATACATTTAAAATCGTATTCACGCCTTCTAAGGCACGCCTGTAATTCCACCTCAACAGACATATTAACCTGCGTAGGTATTTGTCGCGATGTATAGATGAGATATTATTTAAGAAGATGTAGGTAAGTAGGTACCTAACTATCCGAACTGCAATTGGAATAAGCCTTAGGCAATTTTTAATATAAATCTAAATAATGTAGAATTTTAATAATTCCGTTATAATTTAGACACACAGATCAATATTATCGCGTTTAGTCGTAACAAATGAAATAAAGTAGGTACTTAGGTATTTTCTCGAGCACAACTATTTGACCATGAAACTATCCGTTAGCTTATACTAGCATCAGTTATTGCAAGAAACAGTTATACGAAAATTACCTTAAAAGTATAAGTTTTAAATTCACACTACGATAAATTTTACTGAGCAAATAATAACTTAAGGATGAATGAGTGTGAGTAGTTGAGTACCTACAATCGTGGTCCGCTGGCCAGCGTCGGCGTTTGGCGGGAACCCGAGTGTATGTAGGTACTTACGCTTTTGCGTTGTTAAAAACTATGAAATACCACAAATACTTTATTTTACTCGTTATTCTTACTTATGATTTATTATATTCATAAGAATACACGATATTACAAGGCAATATGTACTCATTCAACGAGATTTTATGACTAAAAAGAGAATGTGAGGTTGCTCGTACCTCACAGGAGGCACCAAAATTAAATGTTGGGACTTCGTCTGCAGCAAGGATTGCATTCCCTGATGCTAGTATCGCAACCCTGAGATTCCGGATGACGAGAAAAGAACAGACACTAACCTGGAAAGGCAGGGACTGGAGGTACCGCTTTGCTCGGGGCTTGTAGGGCCGGCCGGCCGGAGCGAGTATCCAATATACTCTTCAGATTCTTCTTGGTTCACGACACCAGAAGGTTACGAGAACTAATCAGTCAATCACTTGTTGGCGAAGTCGTTTTATTATTGATTTTCACATTTATTTTCACATAGGACTCGGGAGCAGTTACGTGTCGGCGCGCACGAATTTTTGACTCGAAGTTATTGGTTCCGCCGTCAGAGGGCAGAAGTGCAGCGCGAGCGTTTAGTGTCGCTCGCAATTATGGCGGTAAATTTAAATTAGGCGGGGAAGAAAGGATGGGATATTTGGGAAAGGTCTAATGTTTATCCACTATTAAATAATAAAATAAATGCCTAGTATCATTGAGCTATCAGCAAGACGATCTCCGGCCACCGTAAGCGGGCATGCGGGCGGCGAGTAATGGGCAACTCGCCGCTCGACCATAGACCATGCCCGGGTCGACGGCGCGTTGTGTTCCACGCGCGCCTCAAAGAGCGTCAGCAAGATGACGGGGCCCCCCTCTAGAAGGCCAAAGCCTACCGGGGTCGCGGGACTGATTCCATTACCGTGGAATTTAGTCAATACCAGTCTGACAGTCCCTGCCCTGGGTGGGAGGACTCATTTGATGATTTTACCACGCTAAAAAAAAAAGTATCATTGATTATGCTGTTTCAATCATCGCCAGTGGAATGTGGCTGTGATACATTTCCTTATGGGGAAAATGTCAAAACATAATTTGTGTGTTATGCTGAAATGATCGATATGAGTCTAAGGAAAAGGGAAACTTGTGATGTATGTTGACAAAATTGCAAAACTTCAGTGTATGAAAGGAAAAATTTCTTTTTTTATCTAAAAAAATAACTACTGATCAAACAATTGGCTACAAGTTAGTGTTAGAACCTCTGTTAGAATAGATTGCTATGTTAGATAACGTAGGTCCTCATTAGAACCATTCTATAATACCACTTAATTAAAGTAAGGTAGTTATGCATTGTTTACCAACGTATTGTTGTCTTCATAACGTACCTACGTCTTGTTTCTATTAATTATATTCTGCTCAGTAACTGCCAATCAATATTACCTGTTAATATATCATTCTTTCAAAATTTTCCATGTAATTTTCTGTTAATATGCTTGTCTACAGAGTGAATTTTTCAAGTTGGATTGGTCGGTTGGATGGCCACATTCGAACATAATTATTAGGAATAGCGTAAAATATTCAAAGCAATCTCGGGATCAATTTTGATGAATATTAACTGTATGATCCTTACATTCGGTTGGCCCCTGACCTTGATGATTGAAAATGAAAATTCTTCTGAACTTGTAAAATCGTGCTTTAATCTGATTCTATGCGGGTTCGTGACATAGTTTGATGCGATGAACACTGGCTTTCCGCCGAATAAAGATAATTTTTACACAGAGTTACATTTTCTCTATAAAATTCTGAAGTCTGAATAATGGCGTCTGATCGTGCATGTTGCTACCGCCGGAAAAAGAGACACTCCTGAGAAAAACATAGACAAACTATACTAGAACATTCTGACAAGTGTTGCCATACACAATATTTTTGCATTTGCCTGACATTTGAATACAGTAATAAAAATAAAAAATAAAACATGTTAATTTTCAATTAACATTCCTGCCCGGGGGCGAGGTGAAGATGACAATCTGAACAATATATCCAACATTAAAAATAGCCTTATCAACTAATTAACAACCAATCTTATGAACTATCATCACATTCAAGTGGTAATTTACATAACTTGACCACTGGTCTGACTAACTCTCCAAATTGAGTTTTTAATTTTACTGATCTGACAATGGAATCCCTTCCCTTATACAATTCAATAATACGCCCACGTCTCCATTGAAGTGGGGGTGAATTCTCATCAACTATTAATACCAAATCATCAATATTCACATTATTTGAATGATTAAACCATTTATTTCTAACTTGAAGTGAAGTTAAATACTCATTATGCCATCTAGCCCAAATGTTTTGATACATCTTTTGAATGACTTGAAACCTTGAGAGACGTGACATTTTAGTATCCTTCCAGTGTGACTCCGGCAGAGCCACTAATGGCTGACCTATTAGAAAGTGACCCGGGGTGAGAACTTCCAAATCACACGGGTCCTCTGACATAGCAACAAGGGGCCTTGAATTTAATATTGCCTCTATTTTCGAAAACACAGTTGACAATTCCTCAAATGTTAAAATAGTCTCACCTATTTCTCGCCTGAGTAGAGTCTTAGCACTCTTTACGGCTGCTTCAAACAGTCCTCCCATGTGAGGAGATGCCGGTGGATTGAATACCCAATTGATGTTCTGACGATTGAATTCCTCCTTCAGGATGACTTCATTATCTAATAAAAATTGACTTACCTCTTTTAGGTAGTTATTAGCACCAACATAATTTGTACCTCGATCTGATCTGATGAGTGATGGTAGACCTCTACGACTGACGAACCGAGTAAATGCAGCTATAAAACCTTCCACTGATAAGCTTGACACAACTTCTAAATGTACTGCCTTAGTACCTAGACACACAAAAACACACAAATAAGCCTTGACTGATTTAGCATTCCTGAGTAAACTAGCCTTGACCAAAAATGGGCCTGCAAAATCGGTTGCGGTCCCTGAGAAAGGCTTGGCAGCAGTGACTCGATCTGCTGGTAAATCAGCCATGAATGGAGGCTGAATTGAAGGCCTGAACCTGAAACATACAATACATTTCCTAATAACACGAGATACTTGTCTCCTAATTGACGTGATCCAATATTCTCTTCTTAAAATAGCAACAAGTGCAGTAGTTGCTGCATGACAAAAGCTGCGATGGTGATGTGTGATGAGTAACTGAACAAATTTCTGATCCTTGGGCAATAAATACTGATGACGCGAACGATATGGTAGCTCTGACCTCTTGATTCTACCGCCGACTCTTATCATTCCTTCTTGATCAAGGAAAATGCTAAGTTTTTGAAGTGAGCCCTGGGATCTGGAGGCGACTGCCCTCCAGCGCGTCTATGAGTGGCGCGTGGAGGCGCAGCGCCGGGGAGAATTCCCGCTGCCCCGACAAGTCGAGGCGCGGCGGGAAGAGGTCCGGCGCGATCTCAGGGCAGTATGGAGGGGACGATTGTCGCAACCGACGGCCGGGCACGCCGCAATCGCGGCGGTAAGACCCCTCTTTGAGGAGTGGCTGGATAGGAGTCACGGCGTCCTGACCTACCGCATGACGCAGGTCCTCACCGGACACGGAAGTTTCGGGAGGTACCTGTGTCTAAGGAGAAAGGAGGAAACGCCTGGGTGTCACCACTGCGAAGATCGCCCGGAGGACACAGTAGAGCATACGGTGCAAGACTGCCCAGCTTGGGCAGAGCACCGACGTGTCCTCCCGGCGGCGATAGGCGGAGACCTCTCGCGCCCGGCATTGGTTGCGGCCATGCTGCGGGGCGAGACGGAGTGGGAAGCGGTCGCCTCCTTCTGCGAAGCAGTAATGCTCGCGAAGGAGGAGGCGGGCCGCGTGAGAGAGAGGACAGTGTCCTCCCTCCGCCCCAACCGCAGTGGTGGACGCCCACGGCGACGGACGTCGCAAGACAATCTCCGGCCACCGTAGGCGCGGGCATGCGGGCGGCGAGTAAAGGGCAACTCGCTGCCCGAACATGGACCATGCCCGGGTCGACGGCGCGTTGTGCTCCACGCGCGCCTCAAAGAGCGTCAGCAAGATGACGGGGCCCCCCTCTAGAGGGCCAAAGCCTGCCGGGGTCGCGGGACTTATCTCATTACCGTGACCCCGGAACATAAAGGGCTATCGAAGGACACCGTGGATTTTAGTCAGTACAAGTCTGACAGTCCCTCCCGCCCTGCCCGGGGTGGGAGGACTCATTTGATGATTTTACCACGATAAAAAAAAAAAAAAAAAAGTTTTTGAAGTGAGGTACATATTGATTTTCCTTTCTTCAATAAATCAATTTCTGAACTGAATGATGATGACTGAATATGCTTAATCCAATGTTTCTTTGCATTTCGAATTTCTTCTAATGACAAGACTTTACTAAGATTTCTTTGATCCTTTGGCAACCTTAAATTCTGAAAATATCTGAGAATGAATGCCGATACATTGATTAATTTGCTGAATGAACTTACTCTATCAATGAGTGTTGTTTCCCATGAATGAATAGGAGTACTAACATGAATTGTTTTCTTGAAGCCAGGAATTTCCTCTGGTGTTTTGATGACTGATTTAGGCCATTGTTCTTTTTCCTTATATAACCATTGTGGGGACCACCACAGTTCATGATGAAGTATATCCTTAGCTGACATTCCACGTGATGCACAATCTGCTGGGTTCAATTCTGATGGGATGTGCCTCCATGTAATCTCTCGTTCTGATTTCTGTATGTACTGAACTCTATTACATTCAAAAGTCTGAAGCATATGTGGCTTGGTCCTTAACCACATTAATACGATTGAACTGTCTGACCATGCATTAATATCTCCTATATCAATGGAGCCTTCATATGACTGAGCAATATGATTTAACAACTTGCATGTTAAATGAGCAGCACTTAGCTCTAACTTAGGTATTGTCTGACGATTTTTCTTGGGTGCTACCCTTGACTTTGCCATAAGCAACCTGACCATGACATTTCCTGATGAATCAGCTGATCTGAGATAAACACATGATGCATAGCCCAACTCTGATGCATCACCAAAGCCATGAAGTGAGTATGATACTGCTTGATGAATAGCGACACACCTGGGTAATTGAACATATGATAAATACTTAAGATCTCTTACCAGATCCTCCCATTGACTATTGACTGACTCTGACACTGGTTCATCCCAATTGATTCCATCCATGAATAATGTTTGAAGTAAACTCTTGAACCTTAATATGACTGGATTACAATATCCACATGGATCATACAATCTTGCTATTGTACTGAGTATATTCCGTTTTGTAACTGCTGAACCTGATGGTATATTTATCCTGTATGAAAGTGAATCTGAGGTAGGGTCCCATTGTATACCCAATATCTTAATAAAGCTTTTATCTTCATTATCAAATTGATGAGGTTGTTCACAATGATCTCCTGGTAGATCTTGTAATAATTCCTTATTATTTGATGACCATTTTCTGAGTTCATAACCAGCACTTCCCATGACTTCAATAAGCTCATTCTTCAATTCCTTAGCTTCTGATATTGAATTAGCTCCTGCCAATATATTATTATCATCAACAAATGTCTGATTCCTAATAATTTCTGAAGCCTTGGAGTTAGGGTGACTATTTTCCCAATCACTGGCTAGCTGACGTAGTGTCCTAATTGAAATAAAAGGACTTGATCTCAGTCCATAGGTATTAGTGTTCAACTCATATACCTTTATCTTTTCTGATGGGTTATTTCTCCACAATATAAGTTGATATTTCCTATCATCAGGATGTATCCAGGTCATTCTGAACATCATTTTGATATCTGTTGTGAAAACAATCTGATGAAGTCTGAAACTCATTAAAACCCTTGTGATATCATTCTGAAGGGGCTCGCCTGAATGTAAGCATTGGTTGAGTGAAACACCTGATGATGTCTTACAACTTCCATCAAACACTACTCTGAGTTTTTCAGTTCCCTTCTTGAATATACCATTATGAGCGATAATGTAGTGTTCTGAGTCAAATTTGAATGATGATTTTGACATGTGACCGAGTTCCCTATACTCATCCATAAATTCTCTGTATTTGACAGCAAATGTAGAGTTTCTTGACATTTTTCGCTCAAGCGCCTATAATCTTTGAATAGCAATCGCCTTAGACTCACCTAGTACCGGGCGTTCTGATAATAATGGTAGGCGCACCATGTATTTTCCATCAGGCATCCTAGCCGTGGTTGATTTATATATTTCCTCACACTCCTTATAATCTGGGTGACTGACCTTTTCCATTGGTGGTTCCTCAGATTTCCAAAATCTTTCCACTGCCTCTTCAAGACGCGTTATCTGTACTCCATAATTCTGAACTGATGTGCGCAGCTGGTCATGCTGGTCTGACGGATTACTTGAGAATGATTGTCCCATGATGACATAGCCAAAGCAGGTTCCATATGCTGCTATTCCTGATGAAAGAAAGATTCTTGTACCATCATAGACATAATTCAAGATATCTGTACCTAATATTAAATCAACCTCCTGTGGTACCCCAAATGATTCATCAGCTAACTGAATCTGACCCTTACAATTTTTGAGAATATCTCTTGCCTCAACATAAATTGAAGGCAGAGCTGCCGTTAGTGAGTACATAATGACCGCCAATGTACTGATTATAGGAACCCTTTTTCCTACTGGTTTTATGACTATCATAGCCTGAGAACCTGGCTGCTTGACTGCCTGTTTACCTACACCATATATAAGACAAGAATTAGACTGTCGATGCAATGACAACTGATTTGCTAATGATTCCTTAATGACTGTGACACTGGCCCCAGTGTCAATTAATGCTCTGGCATTAATATATTTACCTTGAATATTCCTAATAGCTACCATAGCAGTAGGACAAATATTGATTACCGATCCTGGTGCACCGACAGTGGCCTCATCTCATTGTGGAGAGGGTGTTGACCTGCGACCGAAACGCAATTCATTGAACTGACTATTGGCTTGCTGGACCCGATATTCAGGCTGTCTGACTTGAGGTAAATTGTACATGGTCTGACTAGGTTGACTCACAATCCTAGGAGGACTATCTCTTGACGAGACCCTGTCACCCGTAGGTGATGACCTACGTGATAAACTGACCTTATTCTGAACCAATTGACTAACTACCTGACCTTCATTTGACCTTGAATTTTGTGGTGACATCCTGTTGTCCCTTGCCTGAGCATTAGTAGTCATTCGGGTCCTGGACTCCCATCCACACAATAGGGTGTTGTGATCCTTTGAGTTGCAATGCTTGCACCAATTTGTCTGAGTGCAGTCAGTACTGATGTGATCCCTTAGACATCTGAAGCAATGCCTTTTATTCCAAGCCCATTGCTTTCTATTTGTTGGACTGAGCTTAAGAAATTCTCTACACCTGTAGAGACTGTGATCTTGTTTCGAACAATATGAACAATAACGAGTCACCTGTTTCGAATCATTCACATTCCTCCCAGGGTCTGCAGCTGTGACCATGCGCTGCCTGCCCGATGCTGACTGATGTTGAGGTTTTCTGACTGCTCCGCTAGTGGGTTTCATGGCTGCTAACGGGCTCCGATGATCCTGATCTTGCACAGTTTGCTGCAGGCGACACTGTTCATCCAGCAGCTCCATAAGCTGATTAAAGGTCGGGAGCTTATCTGATTCCTTTCCATACCGCTCCTCAAATATTGTTCTGATTCTTGAAGGTAACTTCTGCAAAATTAAAAATAAAAGTAAATATGACCATTCTGATATTGGCATCTGAAGCTTTTCCAAAGCCTGAACACTTTCCCTAAGGGGGTCATAGAAAGCCCTTCTGATGTCAGTAGTTCCGCTTACTGATGGTAAGTTTACAACCTTCTCTAAATATGAGTCCGTCAACATTCGGATATTATCGTATCTATTTTTAAGAAGATCGAAAGCCACTCCATAGCTTGCTCCGTCCATTGGCAATTGTCTGATGATTGATAATGCTTCACCACCTAGTGAAGCCCTAAGATAATAATGCTTTTCAGCGTCTGAAATGTCTGCTCTGTTGTGAACTAGTGATTTAAACAAATCGTAAAAACCTAACCAATCCATCATATTTCCTGAAAATTTAGGTAACTCAATAAATGGTAATTTAGCCTTCAACTGACCTGTATTTGGCATACCTGATGACGTAGATGGGCAGACCTTGACCTTCTCCTGTTCTGAGACCATACTTTCAATCTGAAGGAACAACTTGTTTATGTTCCCAAATTGCTCCTTTATAAGTTCGAAATCATCCATATTTTCGAAATCTGATTCATACTGTAATATAGTTTCATAGCATGATACAAACTCTAAATAATATTTATTGAAATGTTTATAGGCAACTGCCGAGGCCACACTAGACTCTCTATTTTTAATAGTATCTGAGTAGTCATTTAACATACGAAACCTAGCCTTAAATTTGACCTTAGCCGCTGAAAATTCACCCTTTGACATGATTATTCACTGAACTATTAATATAAACCTATTATTATGAATTAATGACAAACTTTGATAGACTGACAATGAAAATAAACAATAACAATAACTCAACAGGTTATCTCTCTGACATTGACATTAATTGACGTTGACAAGTTAATTTGACATTGACATTGAGTGAACTAGGTCACGTTTCGTCTACCCAAAATGGTTGACCTGACCAAAAACAATGATTGAACGAATGAGAAATATGGCACTGAATGAATTTGAACGAATTGAAATACCTAATAGAAACTAATTTTCTTAACCTAAAAATACCTTGTACAAAATGTTCTGTTCTGAATCTTCTGATGACACCTTATTATCTTCTTTTGACGAGATACACTGAGACACTGATTTTATGTTTCAACACAATTCACCAACACACTTTTTTCATTCTGATGTATGACGAAGTTGATGACTGACGACTCGTCGACTGATCCGATGATTCCCAATTCCGATCAAACTGATGATTCAGCCACCTCCTGACTGTATGTAGTACGATGAATGATGATTTCTTGAAACCCGCTGACGACTGATCAACTGACAGGCACATGCGGCGCGAGCCGGTCCAAACTTGTTGCGCGTGCGTGCCTCAACCCAAAGTGCCGCACCGGCGATTGTACTCACGATTCCGTACGCTGAGTTCTTCTGACTGATTGATCTTCCCCTCATGGGCCACCAAATAATGAATGATCCTTACATTCGGTTGGCCCCTGACCTTGATGATTGAAAATGAAAATTCTTCTGAACTTGTAAAATCGTGCTTTAATCTGATTCTATGCGGGTTCGTGACATAGTTTGATGCGATGAACACTGGCTTTCCGCCGAATAAAGATAATTTTTACACAGAGTTACATTTTCTCAATTCTGAAGTCTGAATAATGGCGTCTGATCGTGCATGTTGCTACCGCCGGAAAAAGAGACACTCCTGAGAAAAACATAGACAAACTATACTAGAACATTCTGACAAGTGTTGCCATACACAATATTTTTGCATTTGCCTGACATTTGAATACAGTAATAAAAATAAAAAATAAAACATGTTAATTTTCAATTAACATTAACACTACATCATTGGTTTTTAAATATACATCATCTTGAAAATATCATCCTGTATATCTTCTCAATGTTAGATCTCTAAAATAATGGTCTCTGATTTCATTCTATACTATCGGAGAACAACGTGAGTAGACTGCTCGATAAGTTTACGACTTTGTGGCTTCGACAGACTTCGACAAACGTAAATCTACGAACAATTCCCAGATATTGTATGAGACTTACTACTTACTAGATATAGTTACTGAATAGTACTTGAAGAGAGTTTGCCGATAAATAGGACTATAATCAGAATTTATGTCCAAAAAATTCGTAGTGATTTTTTCCAAATCAGAGTTTTTTGCACTGAACTTAGAAAAGAATTTTATTTTGTGTAAATATTAAAAAAATAACTTAGAGAATTTTAAGATATATGGCATTCAAGCCAACATAGCGGAAAGGCAACATTGGGAACTGGTTAATAATTAATACTGCCACAGAGATATTTCAGTTTAAACTGTATTTTCACACCACTTGCTCGTAAATGTCAAATTATATGTCATGCAAACAAGGAATAAAGCAAGGCGTTGCTGCCCCCCATTCGAGCCGGGCAATAATATTGTACTGAATTTCATTATTCCAGTGGGAATAATGTGATTTGAATTTGGAACCTCAAATAAAACAGTATGAAAACTTTCACCAAGGAGTTGTATCAGTAATGGCGGCCGGTGACGACAACAGCTGATCGCTTGCAGTGGTGCCAACTTCACGTTCGAAGGTTGTCGTACCACATCAAATTTCAAAAATCGAATTTATTTCCTCGCAGTAGGTGTGAAAAGCAGAGTACGCTCCTCGGGAGTAAAGCTGCCTTGTCTTGGGCTAACTTGAATCCCTCGCTACACTAAGGATTCTTTACTTAATTCCCTCATTTCACTCGGGAATTAACACTTGAACCTCCTCGCTGCGCTACGGAGGTTCACCACCAGAATCCTTAGTGTCGCTTCGGGATTCAATACGCCCGTGACGTAAGGCAATGCTTTACTCCCTTGGTGCGTAATCTACTATTGATCACCATAATCAGCCGTAAGACGTTCACTGCTGAACATAGGCCTTCCTCATAGGTTTCCGATAAGCGGCTTGCATCCAGCGCGATCCTGTGGTCTTCAATTCTTCATCAGATCATCTGTCCACCTTGTGGGTGAACGTCTCACGCTGCGTTTGCCGGTACATGGTCACTATTCATGAATTTCTTTTATCGTAGTCTAAACAGACACGCATTTCTATTGTCCCAGCTACTAGTTATATAAATTGAATCATAAAAATCTTAACTCAGTAACAATACCATTCAATAAGAAGAAAAACAGTCTTTTGTCCAACTAACCTACGTTTTATAGTTGGGACAAAACGGTCAGACCCCATCGCAGTCACGTTGCCCCAATGAAGCAGAACGCTCCAGGCGGACGGATTTACTACCATTGAGCAGATAAGGACAGAAGTCCAACTTTGAACAACTGGTAAAAGCTGGCGCGCATATTATTAGTCGACGTTCTTGTAAATAAAGATTTGATTATATTTAAACTAACATATCAATTATTCACCATACAGGTGCTTTTAAAAAGAAAAATACATTTAAGATCTTCTCAATAAGACCTTTCATTTGATATGTCACACGATGCAGTTTTCAATTTTTTTTAAAATTTTCTCCCTCCCCCCCAAAAATAACCTCCCACATACAGATTTCATCTATTCACGTCACAACTCTGTGGTTGGGTCACAGGAATTGATATGTGTACCAAATTTCAACTAAATCGGTCTAGTAGATTCGGAGATAATTGACTGTAAGCGACAGACAGACGGACACACGAGTGATCCTATAAGGGTTCTGTTTTTGTATTCGGACGTACGAAACCCTAAAAAGCACGTCGGGGTCGGTATACACTCCGTATTACGGTATACATTGGTTGAGGCTTGGCAGATTTGGCAGATTTGCCGACCTGCTTCTTTATAAAAGCACGCTATTCATTTAAACCGAATGATTTCCACTGACGTAGGTCACAGCATAACTATATTTAGGTAGTATTCCTTCAAAATCTGTGAAATTAAGTGTATTATTGGCTACTCTTGTAGGGGCCTAGCTTGAACCTTTCGGATTTTATTAGTCACAAGTTTCATTCTTTTCAAAACGCGTCGAGGCGCGGCGGGAAGAGGTCCGGCGCGATCTCAGGGCAGTATGGAGGGGACGACTGTCGCAACCGACGGCCGGGCACGCCGCAATCGCGGCGGTAAGACCCCTCTTTGAGGAGTGGCTGGATAGGAGTCACGGCGTCCTAACCTACCGCATGACGCAGGTCCTCACCGGACACGGAAGTTTCGGGAGGTACCTGTGTCTGAGGAGAAAGGAGGAAACGCCTGGGTGTCACCACTTCGAAGATCGCCCGGAGGACACAGTAGAGCATACGGTGCAAGACTGTCCCGCTTGGGCAGAGCACCGACGTGTCCTCACGGCGGCGATAGGCGGAGACCTCTCGCGCCCGGCATTGGTCGCGGCCATGCTGCGGGGCGAGACGGAGTGGGAAGCGGTCGCCTCCTTCTGCGAAGCAGTCATGCTCGCGAAGGAGGAGGCGGGCCGCGTGAGAGAGAGGACAGTGTCCTCCCTCCGCCCCATCCGCAGTGTGGTGGACGCCCACGGCGACGGACGTCGCCAGACGATCTCCGGCCACCGTAGGCGCGGGCATGCGGGCGGCGAGTAAAGGGCAACTCGCTGCCCGATCATGGACCATGCCCGGGTCGACGGCGCGTTGTGTTCCACGCGCGCCTCAAAGAGCGTCAGCATAATGACGGGGCCCCCTCTCTAGAGGGCCAAAGCCTGCCGGGGTCGCGGGACTTATACCATTACCGTGACCCCGGAACATAAAGGGCTATTGAAGGACACCGTGGATTTTAGTCAGTACAAGTCTGACAGTCCCTCCCGCCCTGCCCGGGGTGGGAGGACTCATTTGATGATTTTACCACGCAAAAAAAAAAAAAAAAAAAAAGGCTCGCGTTTCAGTACTGTCTTGTAAGTGATGATGATGTGGTTAATAATTTAGCACAACGACCATTTATATCTAGACGCCTCATGCACGATCTGACTCACGAAAATTTTCTGCCAAGTCACTGAGGTACGACGTAAGCGAGGGGGACTGGGTACTGCGTTCTGATTGGCTAACTCAAGGTCAGTGCGACGAGGTGACTCACAGGAGTGGTCGAAACAAATGCGAACTTAAGACTTTTTTGCCTAATGTGTTGACAGACATCGATCGCCTGTGATTAGGAGTCTAGATATAAATGGTCGTTGGTTTAGCACGATTGCCTGAAAGTAACCTATACACTCTTGACTTTAAGACCTCGTAGTTGTAGCTATAGTAGAAAACAATGACCCCGACAAGGAATTCCACTCCTTAGCTGTGCTTATAAAGAAAGTGTTCGTATTACGATTTGTAGTATGGGTGGATATACATGATGTACCGATGGTGCATAGCCGCGCGTGGATCTTAAAGACCGATGATAAAAAGGACCAGGTGGAATCTAATTGGTTAAAGATGCCAAGCAATGTGCTCCACCCAGTGCCAAAATTATAACCAAATATTATTTTCTAGTCATCTTTACACGGCCATGCGACCGGCGAGTAATGGGCGACTCGCTGTCCGACCATGGACCATGCCCGGGTCGACGGCGCGTTGTGTTCCAGGCGCGCCTCAAATAGTGTCAGCATAATAGAGAAAAAAAGGGCTATTGAAGGACACCGTGGATTTTAGTTAGTATGAGTCTGACAGTCCCTCCTGCCCTGCCCTGGGTGGGAGGACACATTTGATGATTTTACCACGTAAAAAAAAAGTCATCTTTACACGAATTCCAAAATGCTGGCGTGAGTGCGTTTTGCTTGCTGTAAGGAAGCTTCCCTTCTGACTCTATCTATTAAGTGACAGTACCTAAATAATTGGGGACAGCAACATTTGATAACACACGTAACATCTGTGAGTCGGGATTGAAAAGGTTACCTTTGCGCTGACCCTTGCGTTTGTGAAGAATGGCGTTAAAAGGTTCACACGCTTCGTTTTAATTTAAAGCATAGGAATTTTAAGATGTGATAAAGTTCACAGTCTAAATTGATTTATTAATTGACCATTCGATATTGTTAAATGGATCCTAAAGAATCGACAAAGCGATTGAGTCTGACACAAGACAGAAGTTGAAAATAAAAACAAAATAATGGTTTTAAACCCAACATACCTGGAATAAACTGATTACCTCCTAATTATCTGGCGGTAGTGAAGGATAAAGTTCTAATTCTTTAAAACATTTAAAATGTAGCATAATTATAGCAGTAAAATTATTATAAATATCTATAGATTCGTCTGCTAACTAATCTCAACCATATAAGCAAAGGTGGGTCAACTAATTGCTATAATCTTCCTGTATGCATTTTTAGCATAATTTTTTAAGAGCATTGCATACTTACTTGACAAAATCCATCATAATATTATTTGAGACATTATAAAATGCGAGCATGTTTTTATTGACTCAGGAATGGACATCATTACCGATTCATGGCAATTGGCAACCCATCCCATTCAGATAATCTATTAATCTCTTTACGATACCACGATACTATTAAAGCCAACCCAACTCTCCAGTGACGGGTTGGCTTTAATAGTATCGAGGGTTGCTGAGAACTGTTCGAACATTAATGGTGATCATTCCATCTTGTGTGACATAATCACCTCATAATGTTCCCACTGCTGGGACCCAGGCTCTGTGAGAAAGAGTTAGCTTTTAGCCACCATGCGTTTCGTGTATTTTGGTAGATGTGCGTTCATAGCCACTTCAAATTTTTGGGACTAGGATCTACAGACTTCATAGCTATGTTATCTTACACTGTAGGAACGGGGTGATTTTCAGTAAAGGGAACTTATTTCATGATTTCACCCCAAAAAGGTGTTGTTGACTGAGCATTAATTAATTATTTAATTAATTATTAAAACTTAACTTTATTTTTGAATTGTCTTTTTTATGTTTACTATGGACACTATTAACTTGCCACATCGTTCTCACATAATGTACCATCTGATGATGAATGATGTAACAAAAGTTCTGTAATAATTTTGGCGATTGAAAAAGAGTGTCCATGGAGTTTCTTGCTCATTCTTCTCCATAGAGATCTACGCTTTGGAATGAGCACCTACGGTACTTTCACAGTTTTTATGTCTTGTGACTGGGACTGTAGCACCATAATTTTGTAATGTTTATTAATACTTATTTTATTTGTCTTTGACAATTCAAAAGTGCCTGTAACTGGCTTATTTGAAATAAATGCTTTGATTTTGATTTTACACTGTAGGAACGGGGTGGTTTTCAGTAAAGGGAACTTATTTTATGATTTCACCCCAAAAAAGGTGTTGTTGACTGAGCGGTCCCACGTGCATGCGAACGGCGAGTAATGGGCGACTCGCTTTCCGATCATGGACCATGTCCGAGTCGACGGCGCGTCGTGTTTCACGCACGCCTTATAGAGCTGTCAGCAATATGACAGGGCCCCCCTTAGAGGGCCAAAGCCTGCGGGGTCGCGGGACTGTCATAACAGGTAACTGTGGATCCGAAACTTAAAGGGCTATTGAAGGACACCGTAGATTTTAGTCAGTACAAGTCTGAACGTTCCTCTCGTCCTGCCCTGGGTGGAGGACTTGAAAAAGCCTAATCAAGGCCGTTAGGTCTAGGAACGCCATGTTTTCGGAGTCCGGCGTCAAACAGTTTTTATTGTGTTCCATCGGTGCGCAGGGGTTTTTGCTTAGCGAGCTTGCTCTATCTTTGCTTTAGATTGAGGAGATCAAAGCAAACCCATCATCATCATCATCTCAGCCATAGGACGTCCACTGCTGAACATAGGCCTCCCCTTTAGATCTCCACATATACCGGTTGGAAGCGACCTGCATCCAGCGTCTTCCGGCGACCTTTATAAGGTCGTCTGTCCACCTCGTTGGTGGACGTCCTACGCTGCGCTTGCTAGTCCGCGGTCTCCACTCTAGCACTTTGTTGCTCTGCGAGCAATATGGCCTGCCCATTGCCACTTCAGTTTGCTAATCCGGTGGGCTATATCGGTGACTTTAGTCGTCTACGGGTCTCCTCATTTCGGATTCGTAGCAAACCCATAGAAAATTAAAAATAAGGCATCTTTTTCTTCATAAACTTACCTGCAACCTTACAGTTCTTGGCACCAACTATCTATTAGGCATCACAAATACACAATCATTCCGCTATAACGTCCAACAGGTGACAGCCGGTGCCTATCAGCTTTAATATCTAATTTAACAGAGCGTAGTGTATTTATGTCCGTCGTTATTTACATTATTCAGCTAATGTGGCTCTGTTGTTCTATAGGTTGTTTTGGTCTGTGTTTGGTTGGTAAGATGAACGTAAATAGTTATGGTTTATGTAACACAAGTATTTAGGGCATTTTGTTGATTATCTCTATTGTGATTTTTTTGTATGTAATCAACTGTGGCTACTCAAACTTGATAGTTCAAATAAAATTTTGAAGTAGGAAACAATCTCTAACGTAATTTTATTTGGATTTGAGGCAATAGACATGATGATCCCAAATAGTTCGAATAATGTAGGGGAGGTAAGCCCAAGACGGGTAGCCCGCCTAAAACGGGTATGCATGTTAAATTATGAATTAGAATGTGAAGATTTAGAATGTGTGCGTGCAGGACGCGTCGCCTCTCCCTATGAGGAGCCGCGTCCTGCACGCACACATTCTCATTAGCAAGAACAACGCGTAATTTAACATGCATACCGGTTTTAAGCCTCCTGCAGACACACACGATTAATCGCGCGGGGCGACATGTCGCGGTCCATATTTAGAGTTCGCAGTATTTTTAGAGTGGAAATTAGCTTGGCTCGTTGTCGCAGCGCGATTAATCCCGTGTGTCTGCAGGAGGCTTTAGGCGGGCTACCCGTCTTGGGCTTACCTCCCCTACGCGTATTGAAAAGTAGTGGACACTTTTTTAAATCAACGAATACTGATATAGAAATCACACGTCAAAAAACTCAGGAGTGTCTAGTGTCATCAGAACTATGTTAAAATTATAGAAACACCTAGACCGGAATAACTATGTACTTGCAGTTTATACAAATATTTGTTACGTGCAGGGATCGAACTCGCGGCATGCTGGGCAGCAGTCGATCACTCAGCCACAGCGTCGAATATAAGTAATTGCCGTCGAATATTAAATAATACGTCTATTAATAGTAAATACCTCTAGCTACAGTGAGAGAAATAAAAGAATTCTTGAACGTCGATAGATATTCTGACCCGATTAAAATTAAATAACCTTTTTTTTGGGTGGCAAAATCATCAAATGAGTCCTCCCGCCCTGGGTGGGGTGGAAGGGACTGTCAGACTCTTACTGACTTAAATCCACCCGTGTTCCGGGGCCACGGTATCCTGGATTAAGAAAAATCCGCGACCCCGGCAGGCATTTGGCCCCATATGGGGCCCCGTCGGTGGCGCGTGAAACACGACGCGCCACCGACCCGGGCTTGGTCCTTGGTCGGACGGCGAGCTTACCCATTACTCACCGTCCGCAAGCCCGCTCCGCCGCTGTGCCCTTGGCTATTCAGAGGGACACGCGTTGGAGCGTCCACCCGACAGGCTATTCGCATACGGGCAAAGAGACCCCTTAGGCACACAGTGCCTAAGGAAGAGTTTTTGCCCGCATCCCAGGGTGCACCGGCCCGAAAAACTGGTCTTCCCCCCGGACGTATCCAGTCCACGGGCGCACGTGGAGGTTTCCTGTCTTAGCACCCCCATTAAATCACCTTGGAATACAGAACTGTAACTAAAATAAGCAACAATTAATAACTCACTTCTCTTCTCAAAACCATTCCTTTCATCACATTTGTCACACAAGAGTCCTTCACCACAACACATTTAGCTCGCCCTGTACATTTAATTGTGTCGACAACAGCTTGCGATTAGTCGCAACAGCTTAGCTAAGCTGTTGCACTTACGTGAGTGCCGGGAATTGAGCTGTCTGAGGCGGTTTTATAATGAATTGGCGGTAAATGTTTTGGATTATGATTTTGTTTTGATGTTAAATGATCATCAATTTGTTTTGCCTTTTTCGAACTAAGTTGGTTTCCAATTCAATGGAATGCTACTAAATATCAGTATTGTATTAAGTGCAAGTCGATCCCTATGTTCACTTTTTTTTTGTTAGCAAGGTAAAATGATCAAATGAGTCCTCCCACCCAGGGCAGGGCAGGAGGGACTGTCAGACTTGTACTGACTATAATCCACGGTGTCCTTCATTAGCCCTTTACGTTCCAGGGTCACGGTAAAGGTATAAGTCCCGCGACCCCGGCAGGCTTTGGCCGTCTAAAGGGGGGGGTCATCCCCGTCATCTTGCTGACGCTCTTTTAGGCGCGCGTGGAACACAACGCGCCGTCCGTCGACCCGGGCATGGTCCATGGTCGGGCGGCGAGTTGCCCATTACTCGCCGTTCGCATGCCCGCGCCTACGGTGGCCGGAGATCGTCTTGCGACGTCCGACGCCGTGGGCGTCTACCACTGCGGCTGGGGCGGAGGGAGGATGTTGTCCTCTCTCTGTCACGGCCCGCCTCCTCCTTCGGTCCCTATATTCACTTAAGTAAGACATCAGATTATCAGACTTCTGATCTGAAACGACTTTGCTTTGAAGTATGAAAATAGTGTGCAATGTAATTAAAAAAAAGATAAAAGGCCTCAAATTGTATTTCATTTAACTTTTTGTTTAGTATTGAACTCTTGGACGAGCGAATATTAACCCTATTCACGTCAGTCTTTTTTGCAATACTGGATTCTTTGAGGTCTGTGCATCATGTCTCTTACTTGCATAATTTTCTATCATTCGTCATTTCGGCAGTCACTTCATCCAAGGCAAATCCTTGCATCGTTTCTATGATCTTCTTCTAGTCTGAGAACCAAATTCATACCCTAACTTTGGACCTAAATGAGTTTCAAAATTAGACAAGCTTACAATACAAACCCTAATATAGAGGTCCTGTCACTAAACAGTACCAAAGTTCACGCCATCAGCACAGTGCGCTCTGATTAAAGCGAACCAACTTACTAACACCATCATAAAGAAAAACTTGTCGAATCACGATCGGTTCAAACAATGCACACAGTTTGATAATAAACTTGTGAAATTAAGGCGGTATTACCTAAACTAGGTGTGTGCCTGCCTTAATTAACAAGGCACGAAACAAAACAATCTAATAAGCAAAGTTGAGTGCAAAGTCGCACGCTTGACATATGCTTGGTTGTGGAGCAAGTTATAGGCGGGAGCGTTTTGTGAGACTGGAACTGCATAAAAAGGTTTGGTCCTTATGTACGAGACAAACTTATTGTTTTGAAGTTGAATGGAAGATGGCGTGCAAAGTTTCCACATTAAATTGTATGGTTTTTTTTTTACAAAGAGTAGTCTAATGTAAATCTTTAAAAAAAAACCAGTTTGAATAGTTAATGATCTCACTGCTGGGAGACAAGGCTATTTCCTGTAAAATAAAATTAACCGTAAACCTACACGAGCCTAGTGTGGGTTGATGGAGGTCTCCTTACTATGTATTCCTTTACCATTTTGAAGGGTTGTTTTAAGGTTTAAAAAATCATCAAATGAAACCTCCCCTCTGGATTGAGCGGAATTGACTGTCAGATGTGACTCTTTCAGTTGCCCTTCGCGTTACAGGGTTGCAGTAAGATTGTGCCACGATTACAGCGCATTTGGCCTTAGTTTGCCGACAGCTCATTTTATTTATTTGTTACTGTCTGAGCCACCAACAGTATTTTTGAAGATAATAATTTTCATTTATTGACATATTTTTACAAATAAGTGAACCACAGACAGGGCGATAAATCTACAAAAATTCTTACTAGTCGCTGTCTCCTATACCTTGGTCTACACACATCCAGTAAACCGATTCCAGTTGCTCCGGGACTGTAGTACAAACTTAGTTAGCTCACGTTAGATGCTAGTTGTGAGCTAGAGACACTAGGCTGCATATTATCGCTACATTTATAACAACTGGGATTTCAGACCTAGGCATTTAACTGAACTAATATTTTTGAACATTAATCTAGAACTGACTGACAAGGACCTAAGTTTGCCTCTGCATCGTGTGCTCCATAAGTATCCATTCTGACCAATCTGCATGAGCCAAACGTGTGGCATGACTAATTATATTCTACCAAGAATAAACAAAGTTATTTCTGAACATTCTTTTACATTTTTATCCAGTTACACGACCTTTAGACGACTATTTATGTATTGTCTTTTTTTCTTTTTTTGCGTTTTAAACATCGCCATGCTAAGACGATAGAATTTCATTATTCTACATTCTGTCATTTTATCTATTCTTTTTGCGATAAAACCCATTCCTACAGTTTTATACTATGCGTGCCGGAGACGTCTTAAACTGTGGTCCACTACAAATCTAATTTCCGTCATCGGCCATCACTCATATAGTCTTGGCTAAGCTACTACAATAGTTTCAGGTACTCAAAACTTAAGGTATGCTATAATTCTAAAAATGAAAGTAGCTTCATGCAAAAATGAACTCTTTAAGCATTGAAGTTACCAAAATCAGTCTTTAAACCCACGCATAATTGCAAGTAATTTGAAAAGTAAGCAAACCATAACATTTCAAGGAATATTTATCATCAAAAATAAATTAATTCGTCGCACAATTTCTCAGTTATGAAATTCTCCTTTCAAGCTAACAGCTCATAATGGCTAAAGAGCGCTTGCAAAGAGCTTCGTTTAAGCTGTAAATTTAATATTACTTAAAACATGTCTTCCGTTTAACATTGAATATTCAAGTTAATTCCTCGAATCTTGTTGGGTCTTATTTTGTGAGACAAGAAACTTGTTCGGGGTTGTTGTTGTAAAAGTTGAACTAGTCGAAACAAGTCGCGATGCCGACCCGATGTCGTGTCCTGCTTGACATGTTGTGCTCTGATTTAGTCCAGGCGATTAGGACCAGATTTATTAAAGGACAAAAGATACGTGTAAGCAGATTCATAAATTAGAAAAAAAGGAAAATAAGAGGCAAGTGAGGCAACTGGAAAAATCAATCCGGGTAGTTACATTATCAATAAATATTTGTTATGTAAGTCAAAAATGTACAACGATACGACGCATTTAGCCGCTTCGTATACAAGGTGACGCAAGTTTCCGCCTTACGACTGTGGTATCCATTTACTCGTGCCTGTGTACGAATCTCTATGGACTAGTATTGCGATAATCGCCTATATACCAAAGTCGTAAGACACATTAAAATTCATAATTCGTCACTTCTTGTCATAATTTTTCGTTCTGACGTCACGAGCCCCAACCCCAACTCCCTTTCCTGCGTTATACTTTGTCAATGTAACGTATATCGATTAACAGATATGTCCATTATACACTTCAATACATTAGTTAGTGTATTAATTAAAAATAATGAGAACTAATTAGATTTGTAGTTTATTGATTCTCTCAACTTCCTTATTTCGTTTATATACACTGAACAAATCGAATTGTCTTCAAAACAAACAGTAAATATTTTCTATTCCCCAAAAAATCCGGCGACAGACCCGCTAAAGCAAGTAGGCTGGTAATAAATAAAAAAGCCGTGGAAAGTTGAAAAAATACCGGGATGTTTTCGTATGTACGGGTAAGCCTCTCCTAATAGGCATGTCTTCCCCATAAATTCTGGGGCTGTATTCATCAGCAAGTCAAAGTTCGGATCGACGGTCCCCCGATCGTAAATTCGTATGCTATCTGCGAGCTAACGCCTCAATATTTTTTAGTAGTGTTTTTTAACAGTATGGGAGGCGCGGAATGGTGATAAAATAAGTATAATGATAAAATAACCAAACTCGTAACTTTTATGGGATTATAATCAATTTAAAACAAACTGGTATACAAATATGCCTAATTTATGTTCACGTATATACCAAATGTCAATTAAAAATTCTCATTTCCAAGGTCAATTTAAATAAGATCAAACATTCACAGAACTTCACTTCAGTTTTCTGTATTGTACCCACAGTGTACTAGAAGTATGTACGGAAATGGAAAATGAAAAAAACTCCTGTAGTGTACGAATGAGAGACAATTTTTTTTTTATCAAATTGACGTCTAAGTTCCCGATAACTGTACAAATACCGGCATGGATCTTGAGCGCTGACCTTCACCTGCGCAGAAGTGAGTTATTAGGTCCCTTTGGAAGATGAAGTGAGGACCGTTCCTCACTTCACGGGCGGGGAAAGTGTAGTGATTGGCCCGCGTAGCGTGCCGTAGCGCATCGCGTCATAGCCTCCACAAGGGATTCGTTGTTTTGTGCGTTTTATTTGGCGTTTCATTTGTTGATAAGTGTACGATGCGCAAAACGATCCCCAGCCTTACGCCGAGCGTTCAAGAACCGTGCCGGTATCTGTACGTCACAAAAACGTGAAAAATCGTGCTAGGGTCTCCATTCCTTTGATATATTTTTTTTTAATAATTCACAATTTATTTTTATTTACTTACTTTTTATACTTCACATGTTCAGCACTAGCGTCTACCCTCAATTTTACGCTAAACAAACCCACGACACATGTTTACAACCAGTAAACGGACCATTTACTTTACTTTTTCCCACGTTTTTATACACTCACTTTTCTTGTTTGTTTGTTTGTTTATTTGTTTATTTGTTTATTTGTTTGTTTGTCGTTCCGGTTGGACTTTTGCAACTGAATTTTGAGGCACTTCCCGATAAGCTAGCAGGCTGAAATTTTGTACACGCTTTGGGTTCTGATGACAATACATGACTAGCTAAGAAACGTCATAACAAATCCAATATGGAGGCCTCCCCAAGATGGCGGACTGGCTGTTTGAAACCCACCCCCATGATATGGGTATCAAATGAAAGGGTTTGCTGTCAGAAATACGAATAAAATAGTCACGTGACTTAAATCCAATATGGCGGACGTCCAAGATGGCAGACAGGCTATTTGAAATGCACCCCTATGATATGGATATCAAATGAAAGGGTTTGCTATCAGGAGTACGAAAAAATAGTCACGTGACTTAAATCCAATATGGCGGACGTCCAAGATGGCGGACAGGCTTTGAGGCACTTTCCGATAAGCTAGCAGGCTGAAATTTTCAGGGTAGCTTCAAACCCGATAGATAAAAATAATAAAATAATTAATAGATTTAAAAAAATCTAAAAACCCACGTTTTTAAATGTCCTAAAAATAAGAAAATAACCCTACGGGGCTGAGAGAGGGGCCACTCAAAACGTGGGGGCGTATCTTTGCAAGTTACACCCACGATCTATACACGTCATGTAAATATATCCCATAAATAATCCCTTAAATAATATACGCCCCCACGTTTTGAGAGGCCCCTCTCTCAGCCCCGTAGGGTTATTTTCTTATTTTTAGGACATTTAAAAACGTGGGTTTTTAGATTTTTTTAAATCTATTAATTTTACTGCTATGCTTTTTATTAGGGCAAAGGTTCTGTCATTTTTTAAGTTTAGAGTTTTGAAGAAAATGTTGAAGAAAAGCTAGATTGTTTGATTAAAAAAATCTATTTATAAAAAAAATACATTCAAGAACTTAGGTATTATGCGATATTTAATTTCTTTTACTGGTTTAAAACTGGTTTTAGGGTTCCGTACGTCCGAATACAAAAACGGAACCCTTATAGGATCACTCGTGTGTCCGTCTGTCAGTCGCTTACAGTCAATTATCTCCGATCCTTTTAGACCGATGAAGTTGAAATTTGGTACACATATCAATTCCTGTGACCCAAGCACAGAGGTGTGACGTGAATAGATGAAATCTGTATGTGGGAGGTAATTTTCGGGGGAAGGGGAAAATTAAAAAAAATATTTGAAAACTGCATCGTGTGACATATCAAATGAAAGGTCTTGTTGAGAAAATCTTAAATGTATTTTTTTATAATTTTAAAACAAAAATTTCCAAGTTATTCAAGAAAAGAGACGAAAATTGACCATTCCCCGCCCCCATATCTCCGAAACTAATGAACCTGAAATTTTGAATAAAATACAGAAATAAGTTTTCTACTTATAGTGTAAGGTCCTTTCGTCTCTTACCACCAGCTGCCAGCGTAGATTTGCCATGAGACTATGGGTTCTGTTCGCATGAGGTATTGATTGAAATAAAAGAGATACTTCCGTCTTCTCAGCTATTTAATAGGTTGGTGCACACTTCAATGATACAGGAACATAGCATTTGTCAAGCTTCCTTATAATGTTAGGTTATAGAAATAACACTTACTTCAGGTAGGACATACTACCATCTATCCAGGTCGATCAGTTGATATGTAACGAAGACAGCATTACAGCCTGTGTGACCTGTAGAATATAACACGTGGCTTGGAACCAGAGCTTGTTCTAGATTACTTCATATTATGTGCCACGAGTTGAGAAGACGTTTTTAATTAATTAAGTTTTAATATTTTAAATAATGTTTGAAACCCTGAAAGTATCAGAAAAGAAATCTATGAGCATTTCAACCCAAAATCATGGTGAAAATGATGTTATGTAATTGTAACAAAACAGGAAATAATTATCAATACATACGCTTATGCGGTTCCCTTATATTAATGCACTTTCATCTTAGGTGCTCTTCCACGCCTTGTCCGCGACATTAATTATTTAATTAAATATTCCCTGTTCTAATTAGCGTCTTAATCGCGTGTTCCGGTTCTAAGAAGAAAAACTAACCTTCAAGTTATACGTCAACCTTTTAATTTTTTTTAGATTAGTTGCTAGGCTTTCGTGTTTTAGACCATGCTGTATTTATAATTAAACTTAATTCAACTGAAATCTATTACAATTAATTATTTGAATTTTATCTATGTACTTATTATATTTTATTTAGAATTATTTAAAGTTCAAGAGAATAAAGGTTACTCTCTAACGCCACCTAGTACATTATTGTACAATTAACTGTACTATTTACCACTTTTGCTGATAGAGGGCGCTACCCGTCTCAAAAATAGTCAATTCTACTTTTATTCCCGTTACAATACATCTTTCCCCAGTTAAAAAAAATTTTGCTGACAAAAAATTTTTTTCTTCATCATGTGCATTGAAAGCTCGAAATCATTCTATTGAAAACAGAGACAGTCTGAAACCAAATGCCTTAGACTTACAGACTAAATTGCTAAATGCTAATGGCTAGTAGCACAATTCGGAAACAAAACCTATTTGGCAAATTCGTACATTGATTGCTCCTGCCTTAAACTATCTAAGTACTAAACTAAATATAATAATAATCGCATGTCTGCCTATCTACATATAGCACGTAGCTACTCTTTGCAGACATCAACTAATTAACTAATTTTTATTGACTAATCATGCCTTAGTCTAATTAATTTACTAATTAAGTTAAGTTTTAAGTTAAATAAACACTATCCTTGAAACCTAGATAAGTGTTATCTAGAAAGTATCAAGCCAAAGTATAGGCAAATACTTATTTAAGTTTTTAAAATTATTAAGTAAACCCTATCTCCAATTGATGTAGATAGGTGTTTTATTAAGTATTAAGTTACAAAGTATATATTATTATACTTGATTAAGTTTTTAAGTAAACACTATCTTTAATTAATGTTGATATGTGTTTTATTAAGTGTTAAGTGGTGACTTTAAGTCCCATTCGAATACTACTAAGTTTAACAATCATTGTGTTTCCTTTCATACATCTGCAAACATTCCTTATTAATAAAATTGTATACCTATTTAATTTTGAAAAAAAAAAACCTTTTACCCTACCAACATGCATCCATCACCCTTCAAGTTAAATATATTTGCACGTCTATTGCTAATTTCGTGCAAATATTGGATTAACAACAACAATGTATGAAAAACTAGGAGTCTTCATATTTTTTTTTTTAACAATAGCATTGCCTGTTGCGTTCCGTATAGGAAACAACATAACATACTTACTAAACTAATCTGGACATACTAAGAGATTTGTGTTCCCTTTAGTGGACACAGGAAAGAGTCCTAACAAATCAAATGCTAATTTTTTTATGACTTTTAAATATACCAAAGTGGGCGCCTGTGGGATCATGATGAAATTGTTTTAATAGAGGTCCCACATCATCACTTGGAATCACTTGTTTCCAAGTGAATTGAGATGTTAAATTATATTTATTTTTTGAATGTCGAAACAATTTACCATCTTTAAGAGAATAATTTGGAAATTTATGGGGAAACTTTTCTCAATTTTCTTTCATTTTTAAATACCATTTATCTTGAATATTTTCAGATATGTCTAACGATTCAATTTTAATTCTTGAGATTAATTAATTCCGGTGATTTATCTTTCACGCTTGAAATTCTAATCAAGTAATATTGCGAACGAGCTAATATTCGCTTAATAGTGGAGCTATCTCCCTTGGTTATATCCCTATGTAATAGGCACAGCTCCTCAATAGGTTCCTTGCACAAGCGTACCTCCTCTGCACTCGCTGGGGTTGCATAATCCTCTGGTTTAATGCTACCTCTCCGAAACAAGCCACACAGACTGCGATACCGCTTGCGAAGCACATCCCTGGTCGCCTTTACACCTGTGGATATATTAAAATATTTAAGCTCATGTAATAATTCTTCTTTACGAAGATAGTCAATCCAAATTGTCTTATCCATATTGAATTTAAAATATTTAAACAGTCTTTGATAAGTATTTTAAATCCAATTTTTAAGTTAAGTGAATGTAAATAGTAATTTTACATTAATAAATGTGAGTTAAATCTAATTAGAGTCAATCCATTCAAGTAGTTGTACAAGTTTATAATGTTAACATGACATGTGGCATAACCTTAATTTTTAACACAAAGTGTTGATGTATCCAAGTTGTATGACTTTATTTAAATTAAGAGGAGTCTATACATTTAAGCTTTATTACATCAATAATGTGGAAAGATTTACCTATTAAAAAAAATGTTAACATGTGCTATCAACTAATTTTGAAAACTCAAATTCACAAAAATGTACTAAGTTAAATGACTCTAATTACTAATCAATAAGTTAAATCAAATTAAGTCAGATCAAGCTCTTAATCTTGAAGTGAAGATTCCAATCTGACCTCATGCGACACGTAGGGCGTCCAATTGTAAGGTCCTTTCGTCTCTTACCACTAGCTGCCAGCGTAGATTTGCCATGAGACTATGGGTTCTGTTCGCATGAGGTATTGATTGAAATAAAAGAGATACTTCCGTCTTCTCAGCTATTTAATAGGTTGGTGCACACTTCAATGATACAGGAACATAGCATTTGTCAAGCTTCCTTATAATGTTAGGTTATAGAAATAACACTTACTTCAGGTAGGACATACTACCATCTATCCAGGTCGATCAGTTGATATGTAACGAAGACAGCATTACAGCCTGTGTGACTTGTAGAATATAACACGTGGCTTGGAACCAGAGCTTGTTCTAGATTACTTCATATTATGTGCCACGAGTTGAGAAGACGTTTTTAATTAATTAAGTTTTAATATTTTAAATAATGTTTGAAACCCTGAAAGTATCAGAAAAGAAATCTATGAGCATTTCAACCCAAAATCATGGTGAAAATGATGTTATGTAATTGTAACAAAACAGGAAATAATTATCAATACATACGCTTATGCGGTTCCCTTATATTAATGCACTTTCATCTTAGGTGCTTTTCCACGCCTTGTCCGCGACATTAATTATTTAATTAAATATTCCCTGTTCTAATTAGCGTCTTAATCGCGTGTTCCGGTTCTAAGAAGAAAAACTAACCTTCAAGTTATACGTCAACCTTTTAATTTTTTTTAGATTAGTTGCTAGGCTTTCGTGTTTTAGACCATGCTGTATTTATAATTAAACTTAATTCAACTGAAATCTATTACAATTAATTATTTGAATTTATCTATGTACTTATTATATTTTATTTAGAATTATTTAAAGTTCAAGAGAATAAAGGTTACTCTCTAACGCCACCTAGTACATTATTGTACAATTAACTGTACTATTTGCCACCTTTGCTGATAGAGGGCGCTACCCGTCTCAAAAATAGTCAATTCTACTTTTATTCCCGTTACAATAGATTATAGGAAAACCTATAAGAAGTCCATGATATTAAAATAACATGGTAAATCACTCAATATTGTGCGTACCAATCTTCAATTATTCTAATTATAAATTTCAATTTATCTATTATTTGCGATTAAAATTATAGGTAGGCAAAAAATAAATCGTACGCAACCCTCTTCACGCGAGTCCAACTCGCACTTGGCCGGTTTTTTTATTTCGTTCCTCCACTAGCCTTCTAGGATGCCTCCATCCTCAAAACTGAGATGTTGACTCGACGATTTTTAAAATGCGAATACAGGTCGAGTCGGTCAGTCGAGTACAGGTTTACGTGCAAGCAAAGATGTGGTCGACGGTGAAGCACGCTTGTCTAGAAGTAACCTATTAACTCTTTACTTAAAGATCCCAAGGTTGAAGATATCAGGAAAAAATTTCCACAACGTAATATCTGATTCCATAACTATTGAAGCGTAATACTGTCATCCTCAAGGACAAATCGACACCTGCATGCAAGAACATCGTAACTCACTTTTTGGAGATTTTGTGTTACAATTATATTCTAACTCTACAAAAAATATAGAATTTTTTGCACTCGCTCCGGTGGCTCTATTCCTTTAAATAAAGTTTTTTTTTCATGTAAAAACATCGTAAGTGAGTGTCCACTGAAGTTCATGAAAGGGTAAATTTAATTACACATCATTTTCAACTTTGCCCATGCTCACCAAATCATATTACATAGTAAAATAAGTTACAAAATTTTTATTAGAAATTATTGTTTCATATTAAGTCCATATTATCATACTTTATGCAATTGTATGTTTGAGTTACAATGTATGTTAAAACATTATATGTTGTAAATTAACATTGTAACTCACGAAAATACTTAAAATATACGTTTCCATAATAATATAACCATTTAAAAGTGTAGTTAGCCCCTCGCTGACATTTTTTTTCAAGTTGGTTGGCAGTAAGACTCAACCGAAATCTGTAGGATTTTTTTAAATCTTTGACGCGCTCTCCTGTAAAGTTGCTAAAAGTGAGTTACGATGTTCTTGCATGCAGGTGTCGAAATGATAACCGTCTTTACACTATCATCGTACAAACTTTCCTTATCATGAATGGAGAAGGATTCCTCTCTTCACGTGCGTCCCTAATTAGTTTATATCAAGATCCTGTCAAGGATCTCCCCTCCTCAGAACTTACAATGGTACTTAGAGATCTGTAGAGGCATGAAAAGGTTCACACGAAGGTAGGGTAAGGAGGTACTGGTGTTATAAATGAGCATTTCCATGTACAGTTGTGAGCATAAATATGTTTAAACCCAGTTAAATAAAATAATAAAAGGATTTGATTAGTTGGCATAATTTGTTACAACGTAAGTTACTAAAATCATTCGAAGTTCACGTGGTGTCATAAAAAAAACCAGCCCAAAATGTGAACGTGTGTCACATCAATACAGCCGTTTGTAAATTATTGCAAAGGTGTAGATTCAGATAAACTTACTGGTAGCCACACAAAAACCCAACTACGTAAAAATAGGGTCTAAAAAGGTCTAAACAAGAACATACCTAATTCAGATGGAAATCTAGTAATGCATAGATATAAAAAGGCCATGGTAGCCCACTGAACACCTTTTAATGCTAATTTGTAGGTCTCCTTTAACATTTTCCAGTTATAAGACGCAGGTTAAGAATAAACAAGCAATTTCTTTGGTGCCATAAAAAGTTATGATGGCACCAAAGAAACTGCTTGTTTCTTTACTACAGTACTCTGAGCTACACTCTCACTTTCACTACTAAAAATTGTTGCATTTAAACATCATTTTAGCTGGACCCCAAAGCGTACTAAGTATAGTCGCACAACTTAATTATTGACGTGTCGTCACGTCTTTCAACCATTCGTAAAGGAGTCAGAAGTCTGGAACATTATTGTGGTAAGAAAAATTACATCTAAAATTCACAAGAACTCGAAAAATTCCGAAATTCGGCTACATACAAAATCTCAATAAAAAATTGACCTGTGGTATAAAAAGCTGTATTTAAACATCACCTACTGCCCTGGAGACGCGAAGCCCCCACTATAGTCGTACTACTCAATTCTCGCCGCGTCGTCACAGCCGCCAAACGTTTAGTAAAGGAGTCACGTACCGTCACAACTTCAGGGCACATGTACTGGCGTCTGTTTGACAGGTGAAATAATTTGTTGTGTTAGCATCTGCGGGTTGAATGGTTGAATTTGAATGGTTGGAAGGGGAGATAAAAATTGCAGAAGGGTTTTCTTATCTTTTAGGGGTTTTAGTAAACTTGTTACGGGTATGGAGATAATTATTATTTTGTGTGGGATTTCTGGGTTTTGGTTTTGCTGTGTGGTAAGTAAATAAAAAGTTATATTTCTGTTTAATTCATACTCCTGAAGCTGCAATTAATAATTGTAACTTTGGAAGCTTGTTGTAATAAAAAAATAAAGTAAAGAACTAAACAGATATATGAAAAAACTGAAAACGGCTCATGTTTTGATGTACCTTGTTTATCTTAGGTATAGAAAGTCTTGTTTTTTTCTAGTTTGTACAGAAAACATAATAATACATATAACTTCTTTAAAAAAAGTGTAACAATTTAGGTTTTGCTCATTAATTTCCATACGAAACCATACTTGGCATGTGGTACCTATTTATTTCAATTTTCTTTATTTAAAATTTTGACTTTCGAAAGAGCCTTTTAATGTTTTTGGTGAAATGCGATAAAACTGGAAAAAAATTGAATCAAAGCCATTTTAACAAATTAATAGAATTGAAACTATTAAGAATTATCTCAACATCATTTAAATATTAATTGTGAAATAACAATCCTCCTAGTGATCATAGCAATGACTGCCCAGAATGATTATAATAATTATAACAACATAATATTATCACGTTGTTATGACAACTAACTGATGTTTAGTTTTAGGATGTCGGTGCCCATTGCCTTGGCATAATTAAACGCAATACGGTTATTAAAATATGTTGCATGAATGCACTGGTATATTTGCAGTAATTGGAAGCATCTCTGAATAGTCCTTGCGTATATTGTCTATATGCGAATTTAATTAATTGATACATGACGATGACTGTGGAAAGCAGTGGTGTGGTGGCCTCGTGGTAAGGGCCTTACTTACAAGTTGTAGGTCATGGGTTCGAGCCTAGCCAGTCACATTACTTTGTGTAATTCATTTCATCACCACTGCTTTCATAATTGTGAAGGAAGAAATGACATGCCCTAGAATTAAAATTCGATGAACATTAAATGATATGTACTAACTCGCACTGAGCCTGCGTGGTGGATTAGAATCTAAGCAACAGTCTGATGATGTTCAACATTTTTGATAGATGCAATACACACCATACGCATTTATTATGCACACCATACGAATTACAGGTACACAGTAGAACTAATAAATAAGGTGACACGATGAGCGGTCTTATCGCTAAAAGCGATCTTTTCAGGACAGCTTTGGATGGATTTGAAGAAGATGGAGAAACAATACTGTAGGTAGTCTGTGATGTACAATTTGCACATAAAATATATACGTACATATGCAAACATAAATAAATAAATATGTATCAAAAATAATACGACCTCCCTTTTATCACAGCTTGCAGAAATTAAATTAGTCACAATCCACAAACAAAAAACTCATGATTTCATGGACACAATTGAAAAATCCGACATCACGCGACGTTTTTCATTGCACACCCTTTCAAAATACGATCGGTGATATAATCCCGGGGTAGATATCATCCTGTAACCCAAATGTTAAATTAAGCGAGGCTTCTAACAATTTCGACCATTTTTCACCCAATAACCATTCCACTGGATTTATAAGCAATTGAGGAGCGTCCCTATCAAAGGGGGCCTCCGATTTATGGTGTTTTAAAAGGGATTTTATTCTATTAGGCTTAGATTTTTGGAGTTTCTGTCCTTTTTGTTGAGGTTTTGTTTGATTACGGTTGATTTTTGGTCAAATAATTAAGATTTTGGATGTACGATCAATGTTTCGTTTTATCCCAGATGAGAATATTTTATTAGATTTTGAATACAGAAGCTCAAGACTAACAAGATACCACTGAAGCTTGCCGAGTTTCACTATCTCTGTAGTTTTAGATCAGTTGTCTAAACAAAAAATGTTTTACGACATAAAACTACTGATGTCCAAGGTTACCTTAACGATTGATTTGTGGATGGGTGCCCATCTAATATACACCGAGTTTCCTTAGTTTCTTAAACAGCATGTTAGTTCCGGTGACATTTGTAAATTTTTGACAGTCGCTACAGACTGACAATCAGTCATACCCAGTACTAATTGGTGGAGGTCATAATAAGCTGTCGTTTCATGTAAAATACTAGAATTGTGCTACATCTGAGACTGAACCCACCTCAACATTATTGGCAAAGGCTACGCAGATCATGACAACATTATCAAATAATGCCAAGTATCCGTAGTTCCAGAATTTAGACTGACTTTCAACCTTATTCTCATATTCATAAGACTTTCAAAATTCTCCACTCGCTAATCCCTTGCCAAACTATCTAGTCCGTCAAAGAACGAGTAAAAACAAAGTGTGACGTGATTGCAGCGAGCGGTGACGTCACAGCGCGGACACGCATCGTGTGTCGCAACTCAATTAACAATCCTTCCGCGTTATGTAATTGAAGTCTACATCACTGTAGGGTTGGCCAAAATTGGAGTTTTAGTTTCAAAATGGTGGAATTCTGTTTTTAAAGAAAATGAAACGGAATTCTATGTGACTATTGATTTGTCAACCATACAATGTTTTTTTTTCTGTAGACCACTGTATAATTGATAAAACCGACATGTCTTAGAATTAAAGATTTAAGCAAGTCTGATATCCATTGAGCGCACTTAAATGGCTTCATCATCATCATCATCTCAGCCCTAGGACGTCCACTGCTGAACATAGGCCTCCCCTTTAGATCTCCACATATACCGGTTGGAAGCGACCTGCATCCAGCGTCTTCCGGCGACCTTTACAAGGTCGTGTGTCCACCTCGTTGGTGGACGTCCTACGCTGCGCTTGCTCGTCCACGGTCTCCACTCTAGCACTTTTCGACCCCATCGGCCATCTGCTCTGCGAGCAATATGGCCTGCCCATTGCCACTTCAGCTTGCTAATCCGGTGGGCTATATCGGTGACTTTAGTTCGTCTACGGATCTCCTCATTTCGGATTCGATCACGTAGAGAAACACCGAGCATAGCCCTCTCCATAGCTCGCTGAGCGACTTTGAGCTTTGAGATGAGGCCGATAGTGAAAGACTTAAATGGCTTAGTTTTACACAAAAGAAGAGGTGTGTGTCCCAGAAATAAAGTTTTAGGCTGATTGAATTGTCGGTATAACACTCTTTCCTATTTTTTCCGCACCCTCAATAAACACGCCTGTAACACCCGATATTGCAGCTGTATGCTTGTTTGTTACCTTTACAAGATCAAAGAAAGAAAAAGAAGAAGTTTTTAAGAACGCGGCTGGGGCAGACTGGATGCGGAAGGAAAGAGGACAGGGTGATGTGGCGCAGCCTGGTAGAGGCCTATGTCCAGCAGTGGACTGTGATAGACTGAGTTGATTAATTGATTGTTGTATGATAAATAGAAAATTGAAATGTTTGTTGAAGGTACAATAGAAAAACCTGAAACATTGTGTGCTTTTTAAGTCCTTATTCAATAGGTAGCGTTCGTTTCACATGTTCTTTCAGTTAACTCAGTATTTAATCCTGGGATATACAGAGTTTACCAGAAAGGACGTACTCAATATGTCACCCCTAGAAATAACTGTGCACATGGGTATTCCCGACTTCTAGCTGAAAATTTCTCATTCATAAATGACATCCCGAGATCCCGCCAGTGTATTTGCCTGCCCTTCTAAGCCAATTTTGTTTGATATGCTGTTTAAAGGCATCTCATTATTTGGTTATTTTAAAAAAATCATGAAGAAAATATTATATTTACATAAAACATAATATATTTCTCCGAAACTATTGTCCATTTAGCTGTTGGCGCAACGCTCATTTCTACTTTCTTCACACGCTCAAAAAGGGCATGGAAAAATTATAAGGTCCTTTAAGACAATAGTGAATAGGTTACTTCTAGGCAAGGGTCATTCACCGTTGACCACATCATTCATCATCAGATCAGGCATGATGATGATCGAACGCGAACTTGTAGTAAAAAAAGTAGTTCAAGGGTTACAAGTTTAGTTTAGTTAAGTACAGCCCTGTATTTATTTCCACTCCACTTGAAATTGTAGTTGAAAGTTGTTGACAGTTTATGAAATTTGATCATGTTTTGTGCGAAATTCTGATGAAAATTTACTTTCTAAAAACTAGTCAGTAAATGAACGATAAACGGAGGGTAGTCGAGTTTTTAAACGCTGTTATTCGGTATAGTGACTGGGAAGTTGAGAGCTTTTTTGTGTTACTCTCGTACTAGATACGGTTGAATAGAAATTCAGTTTGGAATACTTATGCTCTTGTACAGTATGGACATGTAAATGTTTTTTTTTAATAATGAAACCAAGGTTCTGTAATAATTTTGGCGATTAAAAAGAGTGTCCATGGAGTTTCTTGCTCGTTCTTCTCCATAGAGATCTACGCTTTGGAATGGTCACCTACAGTACTTTCACATTTATTATGTCTTGTGATTAGGACTGTAGCACAATAATGTTATTTTGTACTATTTTATTTTTAAGTCTTTTGACAATCTAAAAGTGCCTGTAATTGGTCCACTAGAAATAAATAATTGGATATTAATATTGTGTTTAATTTTGCAAAGGATTATAAAGATATGATAAGATTATACCTACGAATCAGCAATATGTAGGGCAGATATTTTAAAGTAAAATAATTTACAAGTCATGAGAAAAAAAGACTTAAGTGTATGATTATAATATGAGATGTCGATTTATCTCTATACTTTATTCAATTATCATATCTACTATATAAAAATTTTCCTTCCTGACGCTATAACTCCAGAACGCACGAACCGATTTCCACGGTTTTGTATTCGTTGGAAAGGTCTCGGGCTCCGTGAGGTTTACAGCAAAGAAAATTCAGGAAAAAAAAATCTTCTTCTTTTAATCACCAAACGAAATGTTACATAAAACGAAGCCATCTGGTGGCGAAACGGAGTTCGCCGGGTTTGCTAGTAGTATCATAAACATAATTAGGTTTGTCTTGAATTAAGCTACGTTACGTCCATTAATTACGCAGTTATCGTCTCGTAATTATCAATTTGCTCGGGCTATTAATTACATACAAATGGTTTGATGTGGTTTGTGTATTTGAAGGTCAGGTTACATGTTAGGCGTGCTTTCTAGAATGTAATTGTTTCTACCACAATTATTAAAATAGGATTATTCGTTGGAGAATTTTTTGAATAATTTTTATCAATGGAAAATAGGTATGGGTACGTAAATTGGACTGTACAATGAACATTATAGGGGAACAGTGTATAAGACGGGGACGTTAATAATCGCGAGGTATAATGGGGACATACACTCTTTAGGCATACTTAACACAACACTAACGTAGAGCAAGCGCTATCAGGACTTTATTTGCAAGCGGCAGGACGCAAATGGCTTCCTGTTGGCGCTTGTGCTACGTTAGTTTTGTGTTAAGTTTGCCTTAGGTGTGTGATTTCCCATCATACCTCGTGTCCCCGTCTTATACCCTGTTCCTCTACTCGTATAATTAAAATACGTTTTACTGTAGGAAATTTTCTCTGTTTAATTAATGTAAAGTGTTTTGGCATGATTATGAGTAAGATAGAAGATTTTGTCGAAAAACTGCAATTCGGCACCATTTTTCCAATATGGCGGCACGACGTCATCATATTTCTGCCCTTATCTCATTTTACTTGGGGTCTGCGCAACACGTTTTCTTCCATTCTCTTCTGTCAGACGTCAAAGCATTATCATTTGCAAAGAAACGAGGTCAAAAAATGAAATTCAAAAAGAGCACATCAACATCTATAATTGTTGACCAATTAGTAAAAAATAAACCGAAAAATGTTTCAGGTAAATACTACTAAACTAGGTATAGAACTAAACCTCTGGACTATACTTGCAACAGATTGCTGTACAGTCATTTAGTTGTGCAAACTTTTAACAATTTAAGTTCAAGTTAATTATTGAAAATGTATTTTAGTATATTGTTCATGTGGTCGCGGGACTTATTCCATTACCGTGATCCTGGAATGTAAAGGGCTAATGAGGGACACCGTGGATTTTAGTCAATACAAGTCTGACAGTCCCTCCTGCCCTGCCCTGGGTTCGAGGACCCATTTGATGATTATACCACGGTGAAAAAAAAAGTATATTGTTCATAATCTGATTCCTGAAATAAGACATACAACAGCGAAAACACTTAAACTACTTTAATTTAACACAACGTTTTACATTTGCAACACGTAACAAAACATCTTACTCCCAAGTACACTCGCAAACAGAACTCGTTAATTCACTAAACTTACAACGAGTTTGAATCAAAGCGAAGTCGCTCACGATCGTACAATCGCGAAGAGAAATGCACCTCGTGAATAGTCCTTATAAAGTTTTGAGTAATTTTCTAGACATGTTACCTTCAACGCGCTTTCAGTTTGAAGTTAATTTTCTTTCTGAACTTGGCTTTTCTGGACGTAGTTTGATGAAAGGGAACTTGAGGTTTAGTAATTAGGTAGTGAAAGGCTGTTCATATGCTAGCTTTTTTTTGGTTTGAGGATGTGGTCAGTGTTTGGTATAAAAATTAATTAAGTTACCTCTGAACTACCCCTTAGGCCTTTCACTTCGCTTATATCCTCACAATGTACCTATAGGTAGGTACATTGTGAGGATAGGACTGCTGGGCAAAAGCGTCATCTTTCTCCTTTAAAACCCCTTTATTTAAGACAATTTTTTGCAATGTTTGCCCCGCGGACATGATCAGATCGTCACACCACCTCCGTTGCGGTCGACCTTGACGGTGACGTCCTTTCTCAGGCGTTCAATGAGTTACTATATTTGCCCACTTCACCCTGGCCGTACTTCATTCTCACTTCGGCCTGGCTGTTTTAAAAGAAGCTTAGAAAAATACACATTAGTGAGTAGCGAGGTTTTGTAGTCCCCGCCAGATAAGTCTGAATTAAAGGTCATTGATCCTAATAATGCATCGTTCGAATTTCACAATACCATCGTTCGAATTTCAAAATTAAATATTAGGTCAAGGTCGCCTCTTACCACGATACGTTTGTTTTATTCGTGTTACGACACTTTCTTTACATTTTTTGGAATGGTTTTGATTTACTGGAATACATTGGTACACGGGGGTCAACGAATTTTATTCCACACTTAACTGGTGGAAACTATAACAAAATGACGTTGATAATAGAGCAGAGCAATATGCAATAAAAATACATCATCATCATCATCATCATCTGTCTTGCCTTTACCCATTGGGTGCGTCCCCACAGAGCGCGCAGCCTCGCGAGACATTTTCCGCGCGAAGCAGCTCGGTTGGTGTGGTCGTGTCTCGGGCGAGGCAAGTGACATCGCTGCCGCGGTCGAGCGACCGAGCGCCCGAGCCATCCAGTGTCGGCTTTTGTTTTGCTCGCGTATATTGTTTCGTTCCTCGGTCGAAAAACAATAGACGCGTACACACAGAGTGAGCAGCCTCGCTTGTCAGTTTCCTCGCGCAGCAAATGCCTCGTGAGGCTGCGCGCTCTGTGTGGACGCACCTATTTAAGTTGGAGTCGGCTTCCAATCGAACCGGATGGAGCTGTATACCAATATTTTATATGGAGCAACTGCCTATCTGATCACAACCCAGTATCTGAGTAATACGATATTCCTTGGTAAGACTGTTTTGTCAGGCTTTTAACTTCTAACAGTAACTATTGCCAAAGGTCTACAAACGACAGCCGAGACCAAGTTTTACGTGCTCTCCGAGCCATGGAGGAGACTCGCTATGATAGATGGTAACCCATCCACAGACCAACCTTGTCAAACGCGGCTTAACATGGAACATCGGCCTGCACAGCTGTAATTAGTTAGCCACAAGCTCCTTGTTAACCGACTTCAAAAAAGGAGGAGGTTATCAATTCGACTGTATTTTTTTTATGTTTGTTACCTCATAAAAAAACCTGTGAAAGGGAATCGTCTATCTTGGTATGGACATGTGATGAGGAGGGATGACACCCATGTGACTAAGAAAGTGATGAGTATGAATGTTGATGGATGGAGAGGACGAGGAAGGCCAAAGAAAAGATGGATGGATTGTCTAAGGAATGATATGAAAGAAAAAGGAATAAATGATACTGTGACGTCTGATAGGGGAGAATGGAAGAAGAAAACGTGTTGCGCCGACCCCAAATAGAATGGGATAAGGGCAGGAAGAAGAAGAAGACCTCATAAAAAAAAACTTTTCTTTCGAAAGTCGGTGGCAAAAAAGTCAATGAAATAAAAAAGCAAAGCCACCGACTTCCGAAAGAAAAGTTTTTTGGTAGATTATTTTACCCTTTTTTGTGGTTTGTTTTAGAAGTCGGTTAGATTTTTTTTTTTAAACTTTTTTATGCAATAAAAACACAAATTAGTTCTTAAACCGACTTAAAATTACAAAGTCTGACAGGTGAACATCTCTTCGTGTCGAAGCTTACACTCCCACACTTTAAGTACGCAGGCTTTAGTCAAGTCAAAGTTCACAAGCTTCCAGTTTCCAGCACCTACGTTTGAAGTGTCCCTAACTTTCCGTTTAGTTTGAAACGGTTAACAGTTAAATTACTAATATTCCTTACAAGGTAAGAAACAGTTTCAAGCTTTCTCGGAAGGGCATGCGGAATGTGAATAACGGGTGACTCGCCGTCCGATTATGGACCATGCCCGGGTCGACGGCGCGTCGTGTTAACAATCTAAGTGCTCAAACACACTGCAAGCCTAGCTCGGTGACGGCGGCAGGTGCGGAAATATCAAACATAATTATGAAATCGCCGTTTGTGGCTACACTGTAGAGACTAAAGCGGGAGCCTAGCGCGGTGGCTATGAGCGAGATTGCGAGCCTAGCGTGTTGCTAGGCAACAACGGATACAACGGGCGGGTGGCAGGTGTTTCGGGGCCCCTCTTAGAGCGCTAAAGCCTGCCGGGGTCGCGGCACTGTCTTATCAGGTAACCGTAACCCCGGGACGTAAAGAGCTATTGAAGTATATTTTATTGTTACAGTTTGTAAGACAATATAGAAGTAGCTCGGCTTATATAGCTTTCTTTTTTATATAGATTCTTTCATAGTCCTTGTTTGTGAATGTGAGAACATTGTAGGTCGTGTGTATATTATTTTCTTTTTTAGGGTTCCGTAGCCAAATGGCAAAAACGGAACCCTTATAGATTCGTCATGTCTGTCTGTCTGTCTGTCTGTCCGTCCGTATGTCACAGCCACTTTTTGTCGAAAGTATAAGAGCCATCCTATTGAAACTTGGTAGGTAGATGTATTATGTGAACCGCATTATGATTTTTACACAAAAATAAAAACAAAACAAATTTTGGGGGAGCCCCCCATACTTCGAATTGAAACGCAAAAATTTTTTTTCGCCAAACCCATACGTGTTTGGTATCTATGGATAGGTCTTTAAAAATTATATTGAGGTTACTTATATCATTTTTTTCTAAACTGAACAGTTTGCACGAGAGACACTTCCAAAGTGGTAAAATGGCCCCTGTAACTTCTAAAATGAGAGAATGATAAAACTAAAAAAAATTATAATGTAGACCTCAACAAAAACTTCCAACGAAAATTGGTTTGGATGAGATATAGTTAGCAGTTTTTGAAATATAGTACATTTTCAAAAACCGCAAATATAACTTTGCCATTCATACAAACACGATGAAAAACAAAGTTATTTTTATTGTTTGTGTATATAACTTACTAATCTCAATATAATTATATCCCTAATCTATGCTTGCTACTACGGAACCCTTCATGGGCGAGTCCAACTCGCACTTGGCCGGTTTTTTAATTTTTTTGATAGTGTTAATTTTTGTAAGGACTTCCCCTTTAATTTTTGTAAGGACTTCCCCTTTGTTACCAGGCCTACCTTTTTCTCACTTATCTAAGTAACTATTCAAAAATTGTAACAATTAGTTTGTAAAACATACCATATTTTTAAAAGAGTAACCATGGAGTTTCTTGCCGGTTCTTCTCCATGGAATCGACCAACCCGAACCGAGCACCTGTTGTCGACGTTTTATAAGAGCCCTCAGGGGCCTATGTGAAATAAAAACATTTGATTTTGATTTTTTGATTTTGAAGGACACCGGGATTTTAGTCAGTACAAGTCTGATAATCCTTCTTCCCGTCCCGCCCTGGGTGGGAGGACTCATTTGATGATTTTCCCAAGAAATAAAAAGCCTTCTCGAAAGATAAAAGTAGTGTTGGAATTACATGTCTTTATGTAAAGTTTCTTCCTAGAAAACTTGCCTAATAAGTAGGTGTTTTAAAAGAATGTTGGATAAGTTTTCACCACTACAGGCTGTAAGCTGGAAATGCTTGCTTTAAACTGGAGAATAGGTGTATACAAGAGAGTTTAACTAGCTCTTTAGTAGCAAAGAGTTAAAATGGCGGAAGAAGTGGTTAACTTTTTAAATAAAATTATTAAAGTTTGGATATCATAATTACTACTTATTTAGACTGTTATGAATTTAAGGATCACAGTTTAGTGTCGCGGGAGTGTCTAAGTAGAGTACCGCAGTCCTGGAACAACCTGCAACTAAAGGAACCGGGTCCTATTTTTTTGGTACGAGTCTGAACAGTCCATTCCGCTCCACTCAGAACAAATTATTTCATGATTTTCCATTCTGAAAAAAGGATAATTTAAGTTGATTTGCCGTTCAAAGGACCACTGTTTCCTGTCTGAGTTTTTTTGTTAATTAAATAAGGAGAGTTTTAATTAATTAATAAACTTACTACATTTCAACTTCACAGAAAAATATAGGATTGATGATAAATATTTAAAACTAGCTGCTGCCCGCGACTTCGTACGCGGATTCTGTTGCTTATGCCAGCGGCACGGGGTCGTCAAAATCGAACATCTCATAAGTCTGATGTTCAATTTCAAGAGCCCGGGTAAAAAAATAAATGGGAGTTTTGGCCTGTAGAGACAAATTTTTATTCATCATCTAAAATTAGTTCTACTTTACTGCGTGGAGGTACTCCCAGCTTATGTTATTTTAAAAATATACAGTGTAATTAGTGTTAGCTTTGATTTCTACATCAGGTGTTCCAGATCTTCAATTTTATACGTCAACAGAGAGTGCTCATCACACAGAACAACTCTTGCTAAGACGTCATTCCTATAGGTACTTATATGTAGCTGGGCTCTTGGTGTCCCACATCAGGTGTTCCAGTAATTCAATTTTATACGTCAACAGAGAGTGCTCATCGGGCTGAACAACTTTGCTAAGACGTCATTCCTGTATATGTTATAGTTTCGCTGGGCTCTTGGTGTCCCACATCAGGTGTTCTAGATCTTCAATTTTATACGTCAACAGAGAGTGCTCATCACGCAGAACAACTCTTGCTAAGACGTCATTCCTATACTTATATGTAGCTGGGCTCTTGGTGTCCCACATCAGGTGTTCCAGTACTTCAATTTTATACGTCAACAGAGAGTGCTCATCAGGCTGAACAACTTTGCTAAGACGTCATTCCTATATTATTTTATAGTGTAGCTGGTCTCTAGGAGTTCCACATCAGGTGTTCCAGATCTTCAATTTTTATATATCAACAGAGAGTGCTCATCAGGCTGAACAACTTTGCTAAGACGTAATTCCTATATATGTTATGGTGTAGCTGGGCTCTTGGTGTTCTACATCAGGTGTTCCAGATCTTCAATTTTTATACGGCAACAGAGAGTGCTTATCAGGCTGAACAACTCTTGCTAAGACGTCATTCCTGTATATGTTATAGTTTCGCTGGGCTCTTGGTGTCCCACATCAGGTGTTCTAGATCTTCAATTTTTATACGTCAACAGAGAGTGCTCATCAGGCTGAACAACTTTGCTAAGACGTCATTCCTATATATGTTATAGTGTAGCTGGGCTCTTGGTGTTCCACATTAGATGTTCCAGATCTTCAAATTTATTCTCTCAGCAGAAAATACTCATCACGTGGAACAATTTTTGCAATGGCACCATTTTTGTATCTCTTACAATTTAGCTGGTCTGTTGCGGTTCTGCACCAGGTGTTCAAGATTTCAAGATAAATTATAGCCTATATGTTGGCCAGACTTAATACCTATACAACAAAAAAAGAATCATTCAAATCCGTCCAGTACTTTTTGAGTTTATCTCGGACATACATACAGACAAACAGACAAACAGATAAACAGACAAACAGACAAAAATTCTAAAAACTATATTTTTGGCTTCGGTATCGATTATAGATCACACCCCAAGTATTCTTTAAAAAAAATATTCAATGTACAGTTTTCAGTTTCCTACCATTTTATTATATGTATAGATAACAACCAACTCATAGGTTCATATCACCTACTCGTATAATTTTTGTAAGAAAATTAAAACCTTGTCATCGCGAGTTTAGCTAATAAAATCTTCAAAGTCCACATTATGAAAGTCATCTGTGTCAAGACAACAAAAGAAGATCACACAAACTCTAAATTTGAAAAACCAACAGTCGGAATTATTCGGCGACAATCGGCTTTTGTGCGAATGAATCAGCGAATCCCTCACGAAGAGTGGCCATCCACCGTTCACCTTTGATCTGAAGTGTCCTCGGCAAACTCTTTTATTTACCACATCGATTTGTCTGAGAAGCTTTTCGAAGGCGTTGAGTCGAATTTCCGAGGTGATAAACTATTTTGAAATGCTTTTGATCCGTTTTTGGTATGTTTTCGGTTGTCATTGTTTTCTTTAGACGGAATTAGTATGTTTTGAGGTTACTGATTCTTTGACATTTTTAAGCCAATTAGAGAAGTGAATTTATGTGGATCATATTTTCGGAATGTGATACAATTATGTTAAAATTAAATAAATAAATATTGGGAGTTCAATTTCACTCAAATCTCTTTAAAATTAGAGTGAACGAGCTTCTTCTGGGTAAAATCTGACCTAAAGTCAAGGACAACTATATCGCAAACTAAGTAAAATGAATTAGACCAGCTATACTCAAAGTGTGCTCCGTGGAGCCCTGGGGCTCCGCTCAGCCTTTCAAGTGGCTCCGCGAGAATACAACTACCAAAGAAAAAATATCGCAATAGACTGGATGCCGAACCAGATATAAGAATTCAACTCTCTTCGATCAAACCGTTTAACTTTCACTCATCTCATTACATTTTATTTTTTGTTTTATTATAGTAGGTATACACACTGTCTTAAATTTTTGTTTTATTTTGTGGTTCCGTCACTGCCCTTAGGGTCAACTATCAAAAAAAATATTAAATTGTATGTGCTACTTTTGTATATTTTATAAATGCTCGATTTTGTACTTCTTCTGTGCCAAACTAACCCCAATAAAAACACACAAACTTACCTTTAACAGCCACTTTACCCACACTATACCATACAAACCAAACAGTCATTCTCAACAAAGATTTCGGGAAACTAGAGGCATAATATTTGCTCTGTAGCCAAACAGTATGAGTTTCGGGACACATTAGCATTTCGCTCGGCTTCATTTGGTTCCCTAATTGTGTACAATTTTGTTTGTTCCTCATCTGTATGCGTTGCTTGTACGCCCTACTGCTGGTTTAGTTTTTAATTAAAATGGGTAATTAATGTTGTTACTAAATAATATTGTTTTCGGGGGGACGTTGTTGATGGGAGCTGGCTGTTCTTTGAGTTTTTGATACGGTATACATTTGAAAATTATGTTGACAAGTAAGATATACGCTTTTTTTTAGCAAGCGCAGCGTATAACGTCCACCCACAAGATGGACAGTCGATCTGATGAAGGCCCCAGGATAGCCCTGGATGTAGGTCGCTTCCAACCGATAAATATCTATAGCAGAGACCTAAGTTCTGTAGTGGACACTGGACAGTGGCTGATGATGATGATGATTCTTTTTTAACAAGCGCATTAGTCGATTTCCAAGGTTCATGGTTCCAACAAATAGGATTGGTCAGTATCAATGACAATACCAACACAGTTTTCTCCAACCTCAAACCCTGTAGAACTAAGTTCCCATCTATTTTCTTAAAAAAAGGCTAGAAATTACACTACTTAAAACCCAACATTTCATAGATATTTTATGTATTTTTAAGCTATTGCATAGCTTTTGTCGCGGGCTCTGAGCGCGGCGCGACGCGGCGACCGAATAAAAAAATTCCTGACACCACGCATCGTCTAACATCTTTTCAGTTCGGGAAACTTCGACAATCATAAAAATATCCGTCATAAAAACAATTTACTTTTTCTTACTGATTCTAAACGGCCAGCTACAAAAGGAGTGTTCACAATGAAACCTACTTATAAAATTCTCCTACAACAAAGAAGTTCTTTATTACAGTAGTGCACCACAAACATTTTAAATAAATTATATAATACTACTATAATACGCGGTAGGCGATTTTATTCTTTTAAAATAAAAATAAATGTTATGCAATAGCTTCACCGCGGCAGTCTCCGAGTGCCACATGTATTTTTTCTCGTGTAGTCACACCCTTTTAAAAGTCAGGTCGAGCCGGACAAGACAAACTAAATGTTAACAATCTATCACGCTGGCACTAGACTGAAATATGAAGCACAAACAAAGCCTAATGAAAAGTCTTCAGTTAGGTATAAAGGGCGTCCTGGCTCTGGAAGTTCAACAGTTACAGTCCCACATAGGGCGAAAAGACTCATTTGATGATCACCGTGGATTTTAGTCAGTTCAAGTCTAAATCCCTCCAGCCCTGCCCTGGGTGGGAGGACTCATTTAATGATTTTACCACGATAAGGTATAAGGTCCTTTTACGGTAAATAATGATGGTAACGCGCACTACCCTACAATTTCGTTATTCAACAACATTTGTGCAACTATCCCTCGATATTTAACCCACCCAATGCTGACAATATTTGCATATTCTTTCCAAAACTTGGCAGACGAAGTTGTGGTCTGATAGAAAACTGAAAATTCAACGATTCGTCTTAATGGATTCGCCCATAACCGATTGAAAAGTTTTCCGCTTAGCTTGAACATAAGTTGCCTCTTTTCCAACGTTTTTTCACGTCTCTTATCAAGATTAATGCGCTTGCCCAAGTGTTTTTCGCGTAGGTTCTTTTTAAAATGATGAGGTAAATTTTTAATAGTTCATTTAAGTTCAAAGCAAATTAGTGAAGATGAATATTTTTTATAAGATCAATGAAGAGAAATGCAGGTGGGTTTTAAAAGACAAAAGTTTTTCTTTGATATTTATTTAATGCAGGTTTTGTTTGAAATAACTTTTTTGAAGGTTAATATTTTGCTTTTTGGAAGAATATAGAAGAACAAAGTCTAAATGCCCATTTTTTTTTAATGAGTACTATTGAAACTCTTGGTAATCAATAATCATAAGAATTTGAAAACTCACATTTGCCATAATAGTCATAAATGGTAGATATTCCATCTTTAAATTCCCGTGTTAAATACATACATCTGAGGCCTTACCACGACCTCTTAACGCGATCCAGTTTAGGCTGTGGGAAAGAGACAAAGCTATACAAGTCGTCTAGCGCCATCTCTTTCCCACAGCCTAAAGACTCACGCTTTAAGAGTTCATGGTAGGTCACCAGGGCATGAAAGACACGATATAAGGTGCCAGTTTGTTAGGAACAGTGTTACATTGATAAAAAACTTTGCAATATCGAACGGTATATAAAATTTTCTTTACAACATAAAACTTTGAAAGCTCGTTCCGGATAAAGTAGCAAGGGATCGGATTACTTTGTGAAGACAATTGTATGGGATTTACCTGGATAACCCAAGCTTCAAATTTCTTTGATAACTCTGCGATTCTTTAAGAAAAGTAGTTACTTAACATGTGGTAGCTTTGTATGGTATATAGAACCACGTTTTGGCAATGCTTCTGAAAGGGGGCATGGGCAGGTATATCGTTATTAATATCAAAACACTTGACTTAAAGTCCTATGACCCCTAGATGGGGCAGAGGGCGTCCACAGATGTCTTCCATCGCGATCTGTCTTGAGCTTCACGTTTCACCTCGCTCCACGTCAATCCGATGCTCGCCGCTTCCGCTAGCACGGTGCGTCGCCAGGTTTGACGGGGACGGCCACGCTTTCTTTTTCCTTGGGGATTCCAATCCAAAGCTTGTTTGGGTATGTGGTCAGGGTCCCTTCGGAGCGTGTGGCCAATCCATCTCCACTTGCGACGCTTGATCTGGCTGTCGATCGGGCTCTCGTGGCATTTCCCCAGCAGCTCTACGTTGGAGATGGTCTCGGGCCAGTAAATTCCGAGAATTCGACGAAGACAACGGTTGACTAAGACTTGTATTTGGCGTGAGATGTCCTTTGTAACCTTCCACGTTTCGCACCCGTAAAGCAGCACGGACTTCACATTGGACCCGAATATTTTAAGTTTGATCCTTCGGGTCAGTTTCCGTGATTGCCAAACAGGTCTCAGCTGCGCGAAAGTAGCTCTGGCTTTGGCTATCCGTGAGACGATGTCCTCCTCACTACCACCAGTCTCTGACACGACGCTCCCGAGGTATGTAAATTTGTGGACGCGTTCCACTGCCTCTGTGCCAATCAGCAACGGTGAGCGATTCTTCACACCAGTTCTCATCTCCTGGGTCTTCCGGATGTTTATTTTAAGCCCTGTTGACGCCGCTTCCTGTTCCAAATCGTCCAACTTAGCTTGCATATCGGCGTGGGTATGACTCAGCAGACATAGGTCATCGGCGTAATCCAAGTCCTCCAAGACGTTGGATAATCCCCACTCTATGCCGCGGCGCTTGTTTTCTAGGATGCGAAGCATTATTCCGTCAAGAACGACTAAGAAAAGGAGCGGCGACAAGAGGCAACCTTGGCGAACACCCGCGTGCACTGCTACGTCGTCCGAGATGAGGCCGTCGTGCGTTACCTTACAAGAATACTTCTTGTAAATGGCTTGTAACAAACGAACGATTTTCGGTGGCACTCCAATTTCCAAGAGGCGGGACCAGATGCTAGACCACTTCAGCGTATCAAAGGCTTTTTCGAAGTCGACAAAGGTTAGATAAACCTCCCTTTGCCATTCTGATGCCTGCTCTAGTATGATTCGGAGAGTGTTAATCTGGTCCGTACATGAGCGGTTCCTGCGGAATCCAGCCTGCTCATTGCGTAAAAGAGGCTCCACGGCCTTCGACAGTCTATCCAGCATGATTTTGCAGAAAACCTTCGAGGGAATGGAGAGCAGCGTAATACCTCTCCAGTTATCGCACTGGCTTAGATCGCCTTTCTTAGGCACAGTTATAAGGAGTCCTTTGTTCCAATCGTCAGGGAGCTCTTCGGCGGTCCAGATCTTTTCAATTAGAGGCGTCAAGACGTCGACGGCGGAGGATAAGTCAGCTTGTAGCATTTCCGCAGTTATCAGGTCGAGTCCTGGTGCTTTGCCTGTTTTCAAAGAGCGGACTGCTTCCGCAACTTCAGAGGCCGTCGGTGGCTCCGTATTGATGTCGAGAAGCCGGGATGGTGGGGAACTTACTTGTGCAACATCAGGCGTCGATGTAGCTGACAAACGGAAGACCTCCTCAAAGTGTTGATGCCAGCGTAGAAGCTGCCCTTCTGACGTCACAATGAGCTGACCATCTTTAGACTTCAGCGGCTTCTTCTTAGATTTTCTGTTGTTACCCGCCAAGGTTTTAGTAGCTTTGTACAGCTCCTTCAGGTTACCGGTGTTTGCAGCTTGTTGAGCACGATCAGCAATACCATCAGCCCACTGCCTCCTATCTTTGCGGGTACTGCGATAGATTTCTTTACGTTTCTGACGGTATTGAGTGTTAAGGTCGGCTCGTATGGCGTCGTCATGGGTTCCAAGCAGTCTTAAATGTAGCCTTCTGCGATCGTCAATCAGGTCCCACGTACATTGTGACATCCAGTCCTCCCGAGAATGCGACGATTTGTGCCCTAAGACGGCGGAGCTGGTCTCTGTATAGACCACTTTGATGCGGTTCCACTCCTCGTCCAATGACTCCGGAGCAGTATCGAGCTCAGCAAATCGATTGCGCAATTCAAGTTGAAATGCCTTACATATATCTGAATCACGCAGTTTATTCACCTCAAACCTTTTTCCAATTTTGCCAAGTCCTCCAGCCGCACGAGCTACTGCAACTTTAAGCCGGACTTCAGCAACCACCAGGTGGTGATCGCTATCAATATCGGCGCCCCTACGGTTGCGGACATCTAGCAATGAAGAACGCCATTTGGAACTAATGGCAAGATGGTCAATTTGGTTCTTGGTGACCCCATCGGGAGAGTTCCACGTGTACTTATGGTGGTCGCCATGAATAAATAATGTTCCTCCGATGGTAAGGTCGTGGTTCTGGCAAAACTCGATAAATCTCTCTCCATTTTCATTGCACACTCCGAGTCCCTGTGTACCCATATGTCGCTCGCGGAGAGTATTAACACTTCCAACCTTTGCATTTAGGTCCCCCATGACGATGATTATGTCTTGCTTCTTTATGCTCCTAAGGGTGGCGTTGAGGGCATTGTAGAAAGCGTCCTTGGTATCCTCCGGTGATGCATTGGTTGGAGCGTAGCACTATACAATGGAGATCTTCCGGGCTCTAGAGTTGAAACGGGCATAAATGATTCGGTCTGAGATCGGTTTCCAGTCCAGGAGGCTTTTCCTAGCTGCATTGGAAAGGAGGAAACCTACTCCATACTCGCGCACATCTTCCTCACATTCTTTACCTGAATACAGCAAAGTTAAGTTCCTGGACGTTCTCAGCTCACCAAAACCATTTCTCCTCACTTCGCTTAGACCAAGTATCTGCAGTTTGTAGTTAAGCATTACTGCTTCTGCTTGGGCCAGTCGGCTGTCATCGCTAAGCGTGCGTACATTCCAATAAGCAATTCGTGTCCGTTTTTTCATGCCAAAAGTCGTCGGTAAAAGATCGGTCCGGTTTCTATCTGTTTCGGTTTCAGGAATCAATGATTGTCGGGCAAGCGGGTGATTAGCCCACTGTGCCTTATTCCGATAGCGGGGCTGCCGCTTCAGAGCCTACGGATGTGCTCGGTTTTGTTTCAGGTATCCTCCCTAGTGAGATTGTTCTTTTTTTTGAAGGCGCAGGATGCTCGCCTTTCGCCCTGCATCCGTTAGCTCAGCTGCAACACGAGGTGGCGGACGCGCGGCGGCGCGGTTGCAGCAGGTCCCAGGGAGAACGACGGGGACGTGGATGACTCGGACTGGCTAGGGCTCTGCTTTATACGGTACTCCGCCACGAGTACAGCAGAAAGTATTTTTGGCACTTTATAGGTAATGCTGTTCTCACCAACAGCGATTCCCACCAAAACATACCCTAGCTTCTCCCCCCAATATCAAAACACATTGGCTTAAAAATGGATTTATGTTTTTTTTCTTTCCTTTAAAGGCGTTCTCATTTAAATGACAAAATCGTATGAATTAAAAAGATTTCCAACATTTACCTAACAAATTCACACATATCCAATTCAGATTTAAAACTATTCAATACAAAAACTATTTCTTAAAAAATCATCGCGCCTCAAAGAGCTGTCAGCATAATGATGGGGCCCTCTTAGAGGGCCAAAACCTGCCGGGGTCTTGGGGCTATCAAGTAACCGGGGCCCCGGAACGATAAGGGCTATTCAAGGACACCGTGGATTTTAGTCAGTACAGGTCTGAACATCCCTCCGTCCGGCCCTGGGTGGGAGGAGTCATTTGATGATTATACCACGTAAAGAAAGGTGCACATTGTAAGTACTTACAAAATTAAATGGTGTTCGAAAAGCGCCCGAAAAATTAATTCAAAGTGGGTAACAAAAGTCACAAGAGTCGATAGATTTGAGGGGAAAAAACCCCGAATTGGTGGTCGGTAGACATGTATGAACATTTTCAATTTCCGGCCATGTAGTGGCGTCATGTCTTGGGGGACTTTCATGACGAATATTTTGAACTCATTCTTGGCAATTCTCTATATCAAATGCCTTCCTATTTGTGGATGGAAATTGTTATTTCGTCATTATACCTGTTTTGGATCTGTTATGTTTTGTTGGGTAGTGTGAATAGTACATTTTGCGGTTTTTTATAGTATTGGTAAGTGAGGTTTGGAGTTATTTCAATTGTGCCGATTTTGCAAGCTAAGATCACCGTATTTACACTGTCGGAAATAGTATTCCTTCGATTTTTAACCGACTTCAAAAAAAGTAGGTTCTCAGTTCGACCTGTATGTATGTATGTATGTTTGTCGGCGATTATCTAGCATTTGGCTGAATCGATTTTGATGCAGTTTTCATAAAAGCGTTCGTTACATTCTGGGGAAGGTTTTAGTAGTCTTTGTTGCTTACTAGGATTGTAGATTATCAAAGACGCCGATTATATGAAGATTTTTGTTGAATATCTAAACTAAAAAGGGGAAAATAAAAAACTTTTTGAAAAAAAGGGAACCGACTTTAAAACCAAACCCAAAAAAAGTGTTAACTAACTTTTCTTTCGGAAGTCGGTGGCCATAGTCGATGAAATAAAAAACAAAGCCACCGACTTCCGAAAGAAAAGTTATTTTACACTTTTTTGGGGTTTGGTTTTAAAGTCGGTTCCCTTTTTTTTCAAATTTTTTTTTTGGGTATTATTGGACATCAGCTGCTTTCAATCTATGGTTCGTTTCAATTTGAGAGATAGATAGTTTTGGACTTAGGTATTATCGGGCGTAGTACGAAGCAAGGATAGTATACTGCTACGCTAGTAACGTATAATTTACAGCTAGAAATTAGATGTCTTATTATGTGCTATCATAATACGAGATGCAAATCATACGAGAATGTTTGTGAGGATAGAAGTTTGTTACTCTTTCAGGTAAAAACTACTTAATGGATTTTGATAACATTTGGTAGAGTAGATAAATAGTTTATAGCCAGAATTGAAGAATAAGATATTTTTTATCCCGGTAGTACGCTACTATTGGACAATTACTCAACTCTGTATAGTGTGACGTAAGCTAGAATACAATATAGGTATGTATTCCACACTCAGCATCGAAAATCGTAAGTAGGAACAAATTAACAAAAGCGACATTTTTACAACTTGGTTCAGGCAGCGAACTTTGAAGTCATTTGCAACGAGTTGGACTTCTAAAATTTTGCGATCAAACCTGGTTATAACAAGTAAAATTCATGACTTTCTATACTTAGCAAGTAGGTACTTCCATGTGAATATTATGTGACATGGAATAATAAAATACAGTGAAACTTGGATAACTGAGATAACTCCATACCTGGAACTCATACCCAACTCATACCCTCATACATTTTACCTCTATAAGTGGAACCAAATGAAACTCTCTAACTGGGATTAATCTTTCGATTGTATCGTCATAATGACCTCCATAATTGAGACAGTGTGTATTTTACCTCTAATAATTTAGAGTACCTAATCAATGTGCTTGCACTGTTTTGTATCAATAAGTCAGCATTTTATTTGCGCTGGGTCGATGAATTTAGTACACAAATAGCATTCATAACGCGTGCACTCACATACAACAATACTTTTGTCAATAAATATCAATCACATTTATCAGTGTATCAATCAGCGTCAACTCAAGGTGTAAGGTCCCAAACCCTACAAATTGAATGGCGCTCCCTCACCGCGAGCATTCACCTGAATATGTACTTAATGTAACGTTACAGATTCGAACATTCGAAAACAATAGAGCATGAAATTGCGCACTTTTATCTTTTATCTTAGATTAAAAAATGTCCAGATTCCGTGTTCGAAACAAAACGAAACGTTTTAAGTGAAGCCACTTTATTATAAATGTGTGAGTGAACGCCACGCTCGGGAGTGTATTACGTATGGGATTTGCGTTTGTGTGCAACGTGCGAGTAATACCAGTTGCGGAGATTTACCCTTTGAATGTGGGAGATTTTCATTATTTTACGTTCAGCATAAAATATAGGGTGTTAAAAAATTAACTGCAGGAATTTCGTGTACGTACTCTGTATCGAAAAACAAATATAATTCCAAAAGAAAAAAAATTTTTCGAGCGTTTTTATTTTTACATAAAAAAAATCAATTTAGTGAAACATTTTGCTGCTCACTGTACGTAGGGCTACGTTCGTAGCTCGCTATCGCACTGTGCCGCGCGCGCAGCGTCGCATGAGTAGATAACAGCGTCTCCCCCGTCCCGCAATTCCCGCTCTAACCATCTCCGTCACTCTCCGCACCCACTTTAGTCGCCCGAAATCCGCTGCGCAGTAAACACGTATGTCACCTCGCTACTAACGCGCGCCCGCGCAGCTTCATGTAAACAATGCCGTTTACGTATTCTAATCGGGAGTATTTAGATATGGTAGTGTGCTACCTACATCATGAAAGTTTAACCGTGTACAGTACCGTGAATTGTATGGTGACCCACGACGAGTGCAGGTCACGTTTACACGGTGACACTGAGATCGAGTGTGAGTTAAAAATGACAGAGACACATTTTATCGCAGTGCAATCGAATGCTGCTCACTTGTGCATTCAAGTGGTGGACATTTTCAGCAAGTTTTGTAAATAAGGTAAAAATTAAGACTTCTTATAGGTTGATTCAAATTTTTTGAACATAGGTACCAACTTACTTAATTTAAAAACAGTAATTCATTAATATGGCCTTTAAAATAAGTTATTTGTAAGTATTTCGATGAATTGCCAGTCCAAAGTGTGCAAAATGTGATAGGAAAGTTAGAATCAGCTGTGAACGTAACACACGGGTGAACGAACTCTAAGAGCGCCGGCCGGTGCGGTGTACAGTCAACTGCGCGTATTCAATAATTTTGTGCGCAGTGAAAATATTGCGTATCTTTGAAACGGATCGTTATTTCGATAAATTTTTTTCGTGTTTATTTTTTATTTGTGATTCCAAATAACTCCTCAAGTTTTGTGCAGTTAATATTTTAACACCTTATATATCATCAACAGTAATGACATGATTTTTATCAATACGATTTATGCGTTTTAACGTTATTTCTTTAATTTGTGTAATTTATCATGTGCGACTTTATCGCTTAGCAACAAATCCAGCAATTCATTTTTATATTGTAGATTATCATGTTAGGAATTTTTGCAATAAGTGCTTTTAAGTTAATTAATTGTTTGTAAAATGTATCTTATTATGATAAATAGGTTTAGGTAGTCATCAGAAGTAGCCCAAACTGTAGTCTGTCTGAGTCTGACCGAGTGACCGAATCTGACCATGTCTAGCCGTGTCTTACCGAGTCTGACAGTCTGACAGAATCTGACCGTGTCTAGCCGTGTCTTACTGAGTCTGACCTAGTCTGACCGAGTCTGACCGAATCTGACCAAGTCTTACCGAGTCTGACCGAGTCTGACCGAATCTGACTGAGTCTTACCGAGTCTGACCGAGTCTGACCTAGTCTGACCGAGTCTTACCGAGTCTGACCGAATCTTACCGAGTCTGACCGAGTCTAACCGAGTCTGACCGAGTCTGACTGAATGTGACCTAATTTGACCGAGTCTGACCGAATATGACCGAGTCTGACCGAGTCTAACCTAGTCTGACAGAGACTGACCGAGTCTGACCTAGTCTGACAGAGACTGACCGAGTCTGACCATGTCTGACCGAGTCTGACCGAGTCCGACCGAGTCTGACCGAGTCTGACTGAGTCTCACCGAATCTGACTCTGTATTTGACCCTGAGTCTGACTTTATGTTTCACTCTTAATCTGACTCTAGAGTTCTTATTGAGTCTAACTGAGTCTTTGAGACAATGGACAAAGCGTTCTGAATTCAGTAATTGAGCCAACGCGGTTAACACATATAAAAACAATCATTGTTTAAGTAAATAAAACTCTTTTTTCATTCCTTATTTCTCTTTTTTTTTAGTCTTTAAAGTTTAAATAATGGGTAAAAAAAATTATACTCATGGCAACACCCTACAGTTATGGCGTCACAGTGTTGTCAAATGATTCACTTTTTCTTTACATATTAAAATGCGGTAACAAATAAATACATACTGAAATTGAATTCTAACTTAATGAAATGAAATATTATGGCATATTTATTTTTTTGGAGTGTAATTAGAAACCATTTCAAAGCACAAACTTTCATTTTAAAATATCACAACAGGGGCTCGTTACGTAGTTTACGCGGAGAACGTTCATAAGCGACTGACGTATGGATCGACCGACGCGGGACATTTGTCCCCCGTATTTTTGGCTTCAATTCTCAGTGGCTTACTATCTATCTGGACATTTTTTAATCTAAGTCTTTTATGTTACATTACAGGTGAATGCTCGCGGTGAGGGAGCGCCTTTAAAACCATCTTCATCATCATCATCAGCCGTAGATGTCCACTGCTGAACATAGGCTCCCCTGTTAGACCGTCCCACGCCGAAAGACATTCATCACTTGCAGCTATGAATATAAAGCCTTCTTCCTTAATGTTATAAATGCAGAAGTTTGTAATGTTTGCTGTGAGCGTCAAAATGAAGGGACCAAGTTTCCGATCTCTGTCATACATATATGAAACAATTCTACCATTAATCTACTATTTGCTACCTTTGCTCTAATTTTAGCTACCTCAACACACACATAATATTTTATCAAAATGCTTGGTCCCTCCATCTTGACATCAAGATGGAGGGACCAAACTGATTGACTACTCCCTGGAATGTTTTATCTACGTAATGTTATAATACCTTAATTCTACCTTAATATTATTGATTTTGGTTGCCCGAAACATAAATCGTTTTAAAGATATCAATTATATAAGTTGGTCCCTCCAAATTGACGATTGAGTTTTTTTAGTGTAACAAGTAATTGGGTGGTTCATTTTAGATCTTCTAAGAATAAATGTTTAATACCTATTTAGTACCTTCAAATCATGCAAAATTTCTTACTTAAAAGTTTATTTTTACAAGCCAAAAAAATAATTAAAGAAGTAAGTAGGCAGGTACAACGTACAAAGGGGTTTGAACATTTTTACATGGGTAGTGTACCAGGTGCCATCCGCCATTTCTATTCAAAATAGCGGCCACGCATGAAACATTCATAAATCGATAGATCACATCAATACAAACATAAAATGTAGAGAGGCAAAACCTCGTAAAGCGTCACCTTTCGGAGTTATATCAGCTGTCAAATATGTACAAGTAGCGTCACAAGTTTTTTGTTTTTTTTTTTAATTGAGATGTTTATTGATCAAAAAGGATATTGCCGCAGTAAAATTATTTGAGTATTGTTTTTTCCACGTTTCTTTTCAACAGGAATAATCATGATCAGAATGCAAAGGTTTTCTGCAGAACTGAACGCTATACTATTGATTAAGTGTTTGGATTTTAAATGTTGAAATTCTGTTATTTTAACGAAATATATGTACCTAATATCTGTATTAACTAGTACATCATGGAATTGTCAGATATCCGAAGAAAGAAGGAGGAAATAACAACTCGCTATAGTGACCACCAGCTCTACTTCCAAGAAGGACACCAATCATCTCAAGGTTGCATCGGATGTATGGTCCACAAGTCACATCAGGGGCAACTTCGTGGAATGTGACAATGTGCACATCAATATAAACATAAACAGCTTTACTACAAAAACTTAAACGTCTGTTGAACACTTGTCTAAAAAAAGTGTGACTACAAAACGGACCTTATTTCAACGACATAATCTGACATTTTTTTAGACTAGTGTTCAACAGACGTTTAAAAGTTTTTGTGGTACGACAGAAAGTGTAGTTACAAAATCTCGTTGCAGTTTGAACTTTTTTGTTACTTATTTTTTTAATCTAAATAGGTAGGAATGTTAATAAAAAAAAACCGGCCAAGTGCGAGTTGGACTCGCGTGAAGAGGGTTCCGTACGATTAATTTTTTGCCTACCTATAATTTTAACCGCAAATAATAGATGAATTGAAATTTACGAATAATTGAAGATTGGTACGCACAATATTGAGTGATTTACCATATTATTTTAATATCATGGACTTCTTATAGCTTTTCCTATAATTAATAAGTAGAAAACTAATTTCTGTATTTTTTTTTTCAAAATTTCAGTAGTTTCGGAGATAATGGTAAAATTTCGTCTATTTTCTTGAATAACTTGGAAACTATATATTTTAAAATTACAAAAAAATACAGTTAAAATCTTCTCAACAAGACCTTTCATTTGATATGTCACACGATGCAGTTTTCAATTATTTTTTTTTTTAATTTTCCTCTTCCCCCCAAAAATTACCTTCCATATACAGATTTCATCTATTCACGTCACACCTTTGTGCTTGGGTCACAGGAATTGATATGTGTACCAAATTTCAACTTAATCGGTCTAGTAGATTCGGAGATAATTGACTGTAAGCGAAAGACAGATGGACACACGAGTGATCCTATAAGGGTTCTGTTTTTGTATTCGGACGTATGGAACCCTAATAACTAAATATATCTCTACATAGTTTATAATATAAACAAGTCACTCTTCCCATCGGGCTGCTGTCTGTACGCTACTTTGCAAACAATTATAATGCGGTTCTCACCAATAGGCTGAGTGATTTAAGGAGGTTTATTACGTATGATAGCATAAGCACTCGTACGAACCCGAAAGGCTAGTTACATATAATAAAATTACCTGTATATTGATTTTTAAGTAAGTTATCAGATATACCATACTAATCAGATATTTTAGTTAGGAATATTTCGTTAAATAACAGAATTTCAACATTTAAAATAAGAATAATATTCCACAACTATCACACAACGCCATATAGTCCCAAGCTAAGCAGAGCTTGTGTTATGAGTACTAGACAACTGATAAACATACTTAAGTATATATTTCTAAACACATAAATATTATTATAGATAAATTACACCCGGACACAGAACAAATGATCGTGCTCATCACACAAACATATGTCCGGGGTGGGAATCGAACCCACGACCTCCGGCATAGCAGTCAGGGTCACTAACCACTAGACCAACAGGCCTGTCCAAACACATAATCAATAGTATAGCGTTCAGTCCTGCAGAAAACCTTTGCATTCTGATCATGATTATTCCTGTTGAAAAGAAACGTGGAAAAAACAATACTCAAATAATTTTACTGCGGCAATATCCTTTTTGATCAATAAACATCTCAATTAAAAAAAAAAAACAAAATACATGCGATCTAACTAAACTGATTCGCTGAATTTAATTTTAATTTAATTTACGTACATTAACATTTATTAGGTACCTAAGTGATTGAGTAGCCAACTCATAACGTCTAAAAACGGGCCCACATAGGTCGATGGTAACTGTAGGAGTTATACACCGTGACTTTTTAGTCGTCTTACAAAAGCAGCCCAGTTCATGTATCCAATGACTAGAACACGTTTATAATAAAAAAATATGTATTTAAGAGATTTGAAAAATTTAATTATAAAACTTTAATTGGTTATTAAAGTTATTATGACACAAGGCGTAGTTAGAAACGCACGAAAATGGAAATGGAATGATCTACCCGACTATTGCGCTGGGTAGGTATACTCTACAGATTGATACGTAAACATTTTAACATGGTGTTTCATATTTCTAATGTACCTATTTAATAAAAATAAAAATTATTATTAACGATTTAAAAAAAAAAAAACTCGCCTAGAGGTATTTTAGGTCGGATACATTAAGTGGACGACTTTTGTAAGACGACTAAAAAGTCACGGTGTATAAACCAACTTCACAGGTAAAGCGAAGCGGCTATGACAAAGATTTAAAACCAGCGTTACGTAATAATTCGAATACATCGCTTCAAGAATGATTTAAAATTTTAAGAGTTTCCACGATTTCTCCAGGATTCCATCAGGAATTTTCAAAATCGGTCCAGGCGTCTTTGAACATAAAAAAAAGATTACGACGAATTGAGGACCTCCTCCTTTTTTTAAGTTAGTTAAAAATAGTTGACAATAAAAACCTACCTATCCCCAAAACATACCCACCTATTATAGCTGTAAAAATAAAGTTGACAAACTTACATTTGCAGTTGAAGAACATGTTCTCCGATACATTTTGTTTAGGAAAATATATTATCCAAGTACGTTTTATAAGTTGGTCGACTATTAATCGTAAACTTGTAAAGCCTACTTAGTCATGAAAATTTTAAACTTCGTTATATACAACGTGTTTTTTTTGATTTCCCATAACTCTAGGGTATGAATGAGGGCATATAATAGAATCAATTGGCATAAGAATTATTTTTCAATCGTGTAATTTTTTTTGTTTTCAGTTTTCATACAAAATAATTCGGCAGAGTCACAATATTTAATGTAAAACACCCTTTTTTTTTTTTTTTTTTTTTTTGCGTGGTAAAATCATCAAATGAGTCCTCCCACCCCGGGCAGGGCGGGAGGGACTGTCAGACTTGTACTGACTAAAATCCACGGTGTCCTTCGATAGCCCTTTATGTTCCGGGGTCACGGTAATGGTATAAGTCCCGCGACCCCGGCAGGCTTTGGCCCTCTAGAGGGGGGCCCCGTCATCTTGCTGACGCTCTTTGAGGCGCGCGTGGAACACAACGCGCCGTCGACCCGGGCATGGTCCATGGTCGGGCAGCGAGTTGCCCTTTACTCGCCGCCCGCATGCCCGCGCCTACGGTGGCCGGAGATCGTCTTGCGACGTCCGTCGCCGTGGGTGTCCACCACTGCGGGTGGGGCGGAGGGAGGACATTGTCCTCTCCCTCACGCGGCCCGCCTCCTCCTTCGCGAGCATGACTGCTTCGCAAAAGGAGGCGACCGCTTCCCACTCCGTCTCGCCCCGCAGCATGGCCGCAACCAATGCCGGGCGCGAGAGGTCTCCGCCTATCGCCGCCGTGAGGACACGTCGGTGCTCTGCCCAAGCTGGGCAGTCTTGCACCGTATGCTCTACTGTGTCCTCCGGGCGATCTTCGCAGTGGTGACACCCAGGCGTTTCCTCCTTTCTCCTTAGACACAGGTACCTCCCGAAACTTCCGTGTCCGGTGAGGACCTGCGTCATGCGGTAGGTCAGGACGCCGTGACTCCTATCCAGCCACTCCTCAAAGAGGGGATGTAAAACACCCTTACGTGAAATGTGACAACGTCGCATTTTCTTAGCTTTAATATGAATGATAAGTTTGAAGAAAAATGAATTAACTCGGATTTATCAATGAAAGTTAGAGTAAGATACGCACATCGAGAGTCCGTTGTCCTGAAGCAGGAACCTACTCAATAGTTCTATCTTATTTACGCAAAGCGACAAGTACCAATGAGAGAGTGAAATATCCGAATACACCTCACCGACTTGCCTAAACATAAACACACAACATTGTTGCAACGTACTTGTAATCGGACGCCGCGAGCTAGGGTATGTTCTGTTGTCATCTTTGTAATGTTATCGATGTCGATTAAATCCAGAATTTATTTTTGCGTTTTAAATACTCCGATTGATTTAACGGACATATTGAAGTATTAAACAAAGATTACGATTTCTCTAATCCAGTAGAATAGCGATTAATACAAAATTCGCTCAAAGTAATAATAACCTTAAGACAGTTTACAAAAAACTAAATTTCAACTTTAGCCATAAGTTACCCTTTGTAGGTACTAAAACGTAATCAATAAAGATTTACCTATTTTAATGTGATTTCAATTTTGCTTAGTAATTTTTCTTCAATCCACTTGAGATTTCATCGATAACGAGTAAGTGCTTTCTCTTCACTAGTTTACCTTGCAATGCTGTGAAGAACGGCAACGTCGTAAAAGTAATGATTCGTCATATTGGTGACAATTTTTGATGTAATTTAATTATGATTGATGATATCTTCGAAACTATGCATTTTTGGACCACATAATGTTAGAGTTTTTGTATTATTTTTACGTCTAGAATATAACCCTAAAGTTATGGGAAATCAAAAAAAACACCCTGTATACTACTATTGTGAATTTTTTCACAACCCCAAACATAACCGTTGAGCTGGTAGAGGGGGGGGGGGACACTCGAGTCGAGCAAAAATTAGCACTTTAAAGCTTAATATTTCACAAACTGATCTTTTTATCAAAAAATTGTTAATGGAAACTATCAATATTTTTTAAAGGCCTATTTAATGATATCCCACACTAAAGGGTACGCGTGAAAAAAAAACATCCCCACTTTACGTGTACAGGAGGTACCCTAAAAAAATATTTTACGAGATTTTATTTTACCACTGTTTCGGCGCAACAAATCCGTATATTTACACCAAATTACAGCTTTCTAGTACTGGGCGTCTCTGAGCTAAGCTGCGGACAGACGGACGAACGGACGGACGGACGGACATTGCGAAACTATAAAGCCTCCTGCAGACACACGCGATCGCGCGGGGCGACATGTCGCGATCCATTCACAGTATTTTTAGAGTGGATATTAGCTTGGCTCGTTGTCGCAGCGCGATTAATCGCATGTGTCTGCAGGAGGCTTAAGGGGTCCTTGTTGACTACGGAACCCTAAAAACAAAAAACTTGTGACGCTACTTGTACATATTTGACAGCTGATATAACTCCGAAAGGTGACGCTTTACGAGGTTTTGCCTCTCTACATTTTATGTTTGTATTGATGTGATCTATCGATTTATGAATGTGTCATGCGTGGCCGCTATTTTGAATAAAAATAGAAATGGCGGATGGCACCTGGTACACTACCCATGTAAAAATGTTCAAACCCCTTTGTACGTTGTACCTGCCTACTTACTTCTTTAATTATTTTTTTTGGCTTGTAAAAATTAACTTTTAAGTAAGAAATTTTGCATGATTTGAAGGTACTAAATAGGTATTAAACATTTATTCTTAGAAGATCTAAAATGAACCACCCAATTACTTGTTACACTAAAAAACTCAATCGTCAATTTGGAGGGACCAACTTATATAATTGATATCTTTAAAACGATTTATGTTTCGGGCAACCAAAATCAATAATATTAAGGTAGAATTAAGGTATTATAACATTACGTAGATAAAACATTCCAGGGAGTAGTCAATCAGTTTGGTCCCTCCATCTTGATGTCAAGATGGAGGGACCAAGCATTTTGATAAAATATTATGTGTGTGTTGAGGTAGCTAAAATTAGAGCAAAGGTAGCAAATAGTAGATTAATGGTAGAATTGTTTCATATATGTATGACAGAGATCGGAAACTTGGTCCCTTCATTTTGACGCTCACTGTTTGCTACTCTTTCACGTAAAACCTTCTGAACGGATTTAGAAAAATTTGGTACACAGATTATTTTTAACTTTTTTTTTTTTTTTTCGTGGTAAAATCATCAAATGAGTCCTCCCACCCCGGGCAGGGCGGGAGGGACTGTCAGACTTGTACTGACTAAAATCCACGGTGTCCTTCAATAGCCCTTTATGTTCCGGGGTCACGGTAATGAGATAAGTCCCGCGACCCCGGCAGGCTTTGGCCCTCTACAGAGGGGGCCCCGTCATTATGCTGACGCTCTTTGAGGCGCGCGTGGAACACAACGCGCCGTCGACCCGGGCATGGTCCATGGTCGGGCAGCGAGTTGCCCTTTACTCGCCGCCCGCATGCCCGCGCCTACGGTGGCCGGAGATCGTCTTGCGACGTCCGTCGCCGTGGGCGTCCACCACTGCGGGTGGGGCGGAGGGAGGACACTGTCCTCTCTCTCACGCGGCCCGCCTCCTCCTTCGCGAGCATGACTGCTTCGCAGAAGGAGGCGACCGCTTCCCACTCCGTCTCGCCCCGCAGCATGGCCGCGACCAATGCCGGGCGCGAGAGGTCTCCGCCTATCGCCGCCGTGAGGACACGTCGGTGCTCTGCCCAGATTATTTTTAACTTGGATTAATACGTATCATAGCTTTTATCCCTTTATTATGTTCCTATGGGATCATTTTCTAGTTGAATAGGGCGATGCCGCTGGCTACAGAGTAATGTTGTAAGAATTTCAAAACATAATAACAAGCATTTCAAGTATAGCTACTATTTGTAGTCAAATCATTAACACAAAATAATGCGAAACCACCACAATCGTAAATTAATTATTCACAAACACAATAATATGCTTAGGCAATAAAATAATATTAAATTAATTAACTGGGTGATCAAATCGTTGGTACAAATGCTAATAACCGTAGAATATGAGTTATTTAATTGAGAATAACAATAAACGATATGGGAATTCATATAATAATGTTCAATGAAGTATAATAATCACACTAACACACTGTTGCATAATTATTATACTGATTAACTAAATTATGAATGACTATAAAAAAAACAGAGTACCTAGGTGGTGGTCTAATAATAACAGACCTGACTTATGAGTTGTAGGTTATGAATTTGAACCTAGCTTAACCCATTGCTCTCTGGGTGGGATGACTCATTTGATGATTTTACCACGATAAAAAAAAAACCATTACTCTGAGTAATTTAATTCAACACCGCTGCTCTTAAAACGGTGAAGGAAACCATCGAGTGGAAACTGGTATATCCTAGTACCAAAAATTCGAAGATATGTGACATCTACTAACCCGCACTGGGCTTATATGGTGGATTACAGCTCACTCCCTTTCAGCGAGTGGAGGCTTGTGTCCCAGCAAATAGAAAATTGAAGGCTGGTTGTGGACATAGCAAATAGCATGTAGATCTAATAGCCGATGGGGCCGTAAGGTTCTCGAATGGAGACCACGCACCGGCAAGCGCAGCGTAGGACGTCTACCTGCAAGGTGTACAGATGATCTGACGAAAATCACAGGATTGTGCTGGATGCAAGCCACTTCCAACCGGTCCTGTTTTAAATCTACAGTGGAGGCCTATGTTCAGGTAGTGGACGTCCTGCGTCTGATATGGTGATGATGATTATTATGCTGCTTATATGCCCTCAAAACAAATAGAAAAACCTCAGAAAAACACGTGTTACATATTCGTAACACGTGAACCGCTGATCGCGCGTTATTCTAATTACCGCGGATTGCAACCGCGGAGACACGAGTTGCAGACGCAGCTCAACGTGATGCAGCCCGGCACCGGACATCGCGGCCCTCGCAAAATCGTCACTTTTGGCACAACATCGGTCAACTGTCGACATCTTATAGTTAAACTAGCTTCCGCCCGCGACTCCGTCCGCGTGGATGTCGGTCTTCGCGTGGATGGTTTATTTATCCATTTTGAGTAACTCTGACAATGACATCTTATAAATATCTATTGGACCCAAATACGGCTAAGCCTATAATAATTAAGGAGATCCCTCTATTGAGCTACTGCTGTTGAGCTCGCGTTCTGTAGTATTTTTTTCATAGTAATTCCGACCTTGTATTTACAAATAACTGATCGGAACAGTAATCAAAAAGGTCGCGCTGAAAAGCACGGTTTAAAATTACACGCATACAATATTAATTCCACGGACGACCGGACCGCTCGCCACACTGGACACGTCCGTTCGCATCAAAATTCAGAATTTATATGCATCGCGCGGCGCGGAACGCGGCTCCTTAGGAGTCGGGGAGGCGTGGCCCGCGTGTGCCGCAAACGGTTCAAGCCAAATCCGACTTTCGGCGCTACAGGTTACGGCGCTGAATCCACTACGGGTAATGCAACGTGTGTTCGCGGTTCTACAGAACAACGTCTGCGTCTAATAAAACTGATAAATAAGATTTTTTATTTACGTATTTTTCCAGGATAAAAAGTATCCTATTTTATGCCCAGGATAATATAGTAGATTATTAACCAAGGGGATAAAGCAGTGTCTTCTGTCGTGGGTGACGATTTAAATCGCGAGCGTAACGAAGGACTCGAGGTATACTCCCGAGCGCAGCGAGGGTGTTTAAAACTTAAATCACGAGCGAAGCGAGGGATTTAAGACGAGTCCTGAGTGTAGCGAGGGATTTAAGTTCACCCAAGACTAAGACAGCTTTATCACCGAGGAAAATACTCTACTTTTCGTACCATTTGCGAAAAAATGAACACAATAATAATATTGAGATAAGCATTTATTAAAAATAATGAAGATTAAAATAAATTAAAATAAACTTAACGTTTATGTATTTGAAGAAAACAAAAACACGGCAAATTCTTAGACTAATATTTTTTTGTCGGAAAAGCAAAGGCATCAAGCTCATACTGCCTCGTCGGTTTTCGTAATTTTATTTAATAATCATAACTGCATAATAAATGCGTATTCCTTTTTCAAAAAGATGTACCTATATGAAGATGTGTTATATACAAACTCAATGGTGTAAACACAGATGTAGTTCAGTATAAAGTATTCCAAATTTAAATCACATTCTCCCCCTAGAGGATGAATGAAATTCAGTACAATTTTCTTTTCCTGTTTTTAACAGATTAATAATGACTATTGTTATGTTCGCTTTTTGTGGCATAGAATGTCACTTTTTTGAGCAAGTGGTACGAAAAGGTATAATTATACCAAGTTTCATCGAAATCGAACCGTTAGTTTTCACGTGATGCCTGCACATACAGACAGACAGACAGACAGACAAAAATTTTTTTAATCACATATTTGGGTTTGGTATCGATCCAGCAACACCCCCCGCTATTTATTTTTTCAATATTTTCAATGTACAGAATTGACCCTTCTACAGATTTATTATATGTATAGATAATTTCATTTAATTTCATTGTAACTTCTATAATTAAATCTAAGTTTAAGTAAACTTTGTATTTTTTTCATCCTCCGGCTACAGCCTTCGTAATTCACGCGTTTCCGTAATAACAATGCTACCATTCGCGTCTGACAAAAATATGATAATAACATCAACTTACTAAATGAAGTCACTTTATACCAACAAACGACGTAGTCACGTAAAATATGATTCTGCCCAGCCCCTAGAGACATAACCTTTATAGTCGAGTCCAGTGCACCTGCGGATGAGTTATGCGAGAAGATTTATAACAGCAGATAAGGTTTTGTATCTGGTCGGTGTAACGCAAATGTTAGCAATATATCTGTGCTTTTTTCTTTGGTTTTTGTTGAGAAGTGTACACTGGTTCTTTTTGTACGGGAAGTGGGAGAACCAAAAGAATTTTCGAGTTATTTTTGTACGAAATTGAACTTTATGTGTATTTACGTTTAGTTAATAGTATGACAAAATCTAACCACCGTTACAAATCATCATCATCTGCCCAGCTTTTTCCTAATTATATTAGGGTCAGTTTTTAGTAGAACCAGATGCAGCTAAATATCATTATTTTACAAGGAGCGACTGTCTATCGGATCTTCACAACCCAGGAACTGGGTAATACGATACCCCATGGTAAGACTGGTTGCCAGACTTTCGAGCTTCTGACTGTTATTAACTATAAAATATAGATGAAATTAAATACACCTACTAGGTTGAATTTTTCATTTGAAAACTAAAAAATCAAAATAGCATAGCAATAGTCTCGTATGTTGATTTGGGCAACTTCTGTAGAAGTTGTTGTTTTAACCCAAAGCTTTGTTATATCTCATCAAGAATTAAAATGTAAAATTTAAAGTTTCGGACACGATTACCTCATCTCGAAACTTCAACCAGTGGCGAAAAGTCTATACTGACATTGTTATGTCCTGTAGATCATATTTCTGAGGGTAATTTTTTTTTATTAAAAGTAATAATGACAAATTAATAGGTGCGTCTCCACAGAGCGCGCAGCCTCGCGAGGCATTTTCCGCGTGAAGCAGCTCGGTTGATGTGGACGTCTCTCGGGCGAGGCAGGTGACAGTGCTGTCGCGGTCGAGCGACCGAGCGCCCGAGCCATCCAGTGTCGGCTTTTGTTTGCTCGCGTATTTTGTTTCGTACCTCTGTCGAAAAACAATAGACGCGTCCACGCAGCATGAGCAACCTCGCTTGTCAGTTTCCTCGCGCAGCAAATGCCTCGCGAGGCTGCGCGCTCTGTGTGGACGCACCTATTAAGAAGTCACTTTCAATTCTTTTACATCGTTCAAGACTCACCCAATCCATCATACAGGAGGAACTGGCAAATTACATTTCATCAAGCTTTAATAAAAATGAAGTAATAACAAAGTGAAGTCAAATTTCCAAATTATTATAATGTCACCATTTCCCCCGGCGGCGCGGCTCGTTAGCAACGTTTATCAAATACCCAAAATTTTGTTTGTAAAGCACACGGTGAAAGGTTTTTTTATCAACAAATTAGGTTGGATTTAAGTACTTTTGGTTTTTATGAGGAAGCGGAGTGTTTGTTGACTTTTCTGGTCCTCTGGGTCTGATAAGGATATTGCTCGGTTTTTATACGAGTATGTTTTATATACTTATTCGTTACATCTTTAAATATTTTTTTCAAAAACAAAAGCATCGGGAACAGGGTCCGAGCTACCGGTCGTCAAGGCTCTTAAGAGAGGAACCTCCTAACAATATGCGCCGTTTCCAGGAGTACTGTCTTGATAATTACTTGATCAATATCAAGCGCCCGTTTCAGAAGAGGACGAGTTAGGAGGCTCAGATGGTATTCATTCAACGCCAGCGTAAATAACACTAAAATTAGTTTAAGCTAACTTCTCTTGTATAACAGCTCTGTTCCAAGAAACACTAAAACCATATTGTCAAACATTAAGGTGAAAGCCTGAATCAAGTTCTCTGTTGCAGTTTCACTTTACGCCTTCGTCAAATTGTATTCCCAGACGCATCTTCTATGCACATAAATATGATATATTCGTATGTGTGTTACCGTTAAGCTCCGAACACAACCTCAGGCGATTCGAATTTCGTCAAGGTACCTCTTCGAGGAGCATTCGCCTGTAAGAGTTCCGATTTGATTAGTTAGGACAACCAAGTATTACAGTGCGCGACTTGTAATGATAGAATTTGTAACAAGAATTTGTTTCTAGGCTGTTTCATTGGTCTAGAGATCACAAGCGTGACTTTCGAAGACTTACCTGGGTTCGATTGCATTTTTAGGGTTCCGTAAGTCCGAATACAAAAACGGAACCCTTATAGGATCACTCGTGTGTCCGTCTGTCTGACGCTTACAGTCAATTATCTCCGAATCTACTAGACCGATTGGGTTGAAATTTGGTACACATATCAATTCCTGTGACTCAAGCACAGAGGTGTGACGTGAATAGATGAAATCTGTATGTGGGAGGTAATTTTTGGCGGGGAAGGGGAAAATGAAAAAAAACCGTTTTGAAAACTGCATCGTGTAACATATCAAATGAGAGGACTTGTTGAGACAATCTTAATTTTTTTTTTTTGTAATTTTAAAATAAATAGTTTCCAAGTTATTCAAGAAAATAGACGAAATTTGACCATTCCCCCTCCCCCCTTATCTCCGAAACTAATAAACCTAAAATTTTGAAAAAAATACGAAAAATAGATTTCTCCTTACAGATTATAGGAAAACCTATAAGAAGTCCATATCGTTATATGGGAGGTAATTTTTGGGGGGGAAGGGGAAAATTAAAACAAAATATTTGAAAACTGCATCGTGTGACATATCAAATGCAAGGTCTTGTTGAGACAATTTTAAATATATTTTTTTTGTAATTTTAAAATAAACAGTTTCCAAGGTTTTCAAGAAAATAGACGAAATTTGACCATTCCCCCCCCCCTTATCTCCGAAACTACTGAACCTAAAATTTTGAAAAAAATACAGAAATTAGTTTTCTACTTATATATTATAGGATAACCTATAAGAAGTCCATATCTGTATATGGGAGGTAATTTTTTGGTGGGGGAAGGGGAAAATTAGTAAAATATATTTGAAAACTGCATCGTGTGACATATCAAATGAAAGGTATTGTTGAGACATACTTAAATGTATTTTTTTTGTAATTTTAAAATAAATGGTTTCCAAGTTATTCAAGAAAATAGACGAAACTTTGACCATTCCCCCCCCTTATCTCCGAAACTACTGAACCTAAAATTTTGAAAAAAATACAGAAATTAGTTTTCTACTTATACATTATAGGATAACTTATAAGAAGTCCATATCTGTATATGGGAGGTAATTTTCGGGGGGGAAGGGGAAAATTTAAAAAAATATATTTGAAAACTCCATCGTGTGACATATCAAATGAAAGGTATTGTTGAGACAAACTTAAATGTATTTTTACTGTAATTTTAAAATAAATGGTTTCCAAGTTATTCAAGAAAATAGACGAAACTTTGACCATTCCCCCTCTTATCTCCGAAACTACTGAACCGAATTAAAAAAAAAATACAGATATTAGTTTTCTACTTATAGATTATAGGAAAACCTATAAGAAGTCCATGATATTAAAATAACATGTATGGGGGGTGGGGTAGCAAGGATACCTAATAGGATTACGATGTGCGTACCAATTTGTGATAGGTAACATCGAATATGAAACGTGATAGGTAACATCGTACGGAACCCTCTTCACGCGAGTCCAACTCGCACTTGGCCGGTTTTTTAACTTTTGCCTACAGTATGAATTTTTCCTGTGCCGTGGGGGCGTTCGCAAACACATAAACTTACATACACAAATACCCAGACCCGAAACAACTACTTGTAGATCATACAAATATTTCGAACTCCCGATCGTATCGGGGTGTGGCAAAATATTATTAAGGCTTCCCATTAGATTTGTCATTAGCAGCTTCGGAGTCTGTATTACATTCGGTTGATGGTGTCTTAAACAGAACTGGTGGAATGTGAGTACATCTCCAACTATGCTCCAGTGTCGAAGTGCCTGTAGGACAAGTCAGTTTGTCACTGGTTTCTTTCACGTGGATACCACCGCTGAAGGTGGATGCTCCAGGGTAGCCCGCGAAATTCGAATTTTCTTACGTTTTTTGCAATTTGTAAGCCAGTGCTAGGTTGCATGTCGATTAAAATATTATTCGCGGCTGCAAGACGTATGTAGTTATAGAATTATAATCAATAAAATCATCAATACAACGCTCTAAGTTCATAAAACTCTAGGAATGACCTACGCCTTTATGAACTTGGAGGGTTGTATTGGTGATTTTGATGATAATAATTCTGTAAATACATACATCTTACAGCCGCGAATAATATTTTAATCAACATACAACCTAACACTGGCCTGCAAATTGCAAAAAAACGCAATAAATTTTGAATTTCGCGGGGTGGTTGGAGCATTCCCCTTAACCAGTCATATTACTACTGTGACTCGTGGCATGCTCAAAACACTATCTTCGTTTGTTTTCTCCGCAGTCGCTGCTACAAGCAAGGCGCTCGATTTTTGAGCGTGCAGTTCGTGGCCAAGGTTTAAGGCGGCTCACTGGTAGGGTAGTGTTTCTAACTAAACTGGTATCGAGTTAGTCACACGTCTAGGAAATACGTCACGTGGTATATGTGAAAATAGAACAATGTTCAGTATACTGCCTGAACGTGCTTTTGATTTTGATGGGAGGTTTTTGATGCTGGAACACCAGACTTTAAAAAAAAATAAACAAAGAGCTTTACTCGCTTAGACGAGTTTAACATTTTACCAGTAATTTTAAAGTACCATGAGACAAGGAGATATAATATGACCTTAACCGAGCATAAATTGCTAAAGGAAAAACCAATAACACTTTGTGTAAATTAGGAATCAAACGTAGGTTTCTGCTAAGCAGTAGCGCTTGCGGTGACTGGACTTTTTTTTAAAGTTGCTGGATCGTGGTTCCGTGCATTTGAATTCATGTTCACAAGTAGCTAGAGAACACCTATTACTCGTAATTATGTAGGCTATACGAATATTTGTTAAAAATAAATGTTTTTTTTTTTTGTGTAATTATTTTAAGACAATTAGATTTTTATCAAAACCAATAATCAAGCATCTAAGAAATGTCCTCAGCTATTCTAAGAAATTCCTTCATCATGAAATACGTCCATAACTTCTGCCCCAACGATCTTGTACAACAAATTATTTATACTCCGCTTCTCGTTTATAATAGCCGGTAGATAATTCTAGTTGAACATGATCGAAAGGAAAAATGAATGCTCCAATGAATATAATTCCGATTTCATTGAATATACCTTTTTGGTTTATCTTGGTACTAGTTAACCACTATAATAATGTAGAGTTTTGAGACAACACGAAGTCAACAATTATAAAGGTAGATGCGTGAGGGAGAGGACAGCCTCCACCTCACAACCAGCCACCATGGGAGACGCCCAGGGCGGCCACCGTTGGCGCGAGCATGCAGATGACGAATAATGCTTGCCATCCGATCAGGGATCATGCCCGGGTCGTCGGCATGCGTATTCCACGTTCACGGTCAAGGGTACAACTAAATAGTATCGTATGTGACATCAATGAACAACTAATTTCGTAACAGAAATAAATCGTAGGCACCTATTGGAATACTGCCAAATTCACTAAGAGTAAAGCGCAAATTCGATTGCACTGATGCCAACGTCCATACCATGTTGAGAACACCGGTTCTCGTTCCGATCACCGAAGTTAAGCAACATCGGGCGTGGTTAGTACTTGGATGGGTGACCGCCTGGGAATACCGCGTGACGTTGGCTTTTTGACATTTTTTATTTGTCATTTGGAAAGATTTTGTGTCAAATCTGGGTTCTTGATGTTATTAGTTTATTGCTTTTTCCCAAATTCTGACTTTCTTTAGAAAATCTATGCAGTTTGTGGTTATTAGATATCGGGTCAATACAGACTATACCGACGGTAAAAAGGCAAAAGGGGTCAAGCGCCACATTTTGCGATCTTAACTTTTTTATTGACCCCAACTCCACTATTTTTTCTCTTTCGAATGGTCATAGTATCGTTTTTCTAGCAAGAAAAAAGTCACTTGCACCAAAGAATTATTTGTACTGAATTGCCAAATCGATACTTACCAAAAGTGCTCAAGCGACACCGACTTTACCTTGCTTGGTTGAAGGACCATTTTGTATATTACGTTTTTGTATCGCCTTGTCATTTGGCATAATTTTGAAAACAATATTAGAAATAAATATGTCGTTTGTATCCATATTCCTTTTATTTGTTTAGTAATATTTTTTCACTTAACACTATTGATAAAAAAATGAAATACTATAACGTCGCTTACACCAATATAGTAAAGATTGTCAACTAAACATAATTGGCGCTTGGCCCCTTTCTTAAATAATTTTATTTTCATTACGTTGCGTTTGATTCACTCAGTACGCGCGCCAGCGCTGTTGCAAGTGGGTGTATGTTTTGTGTGCGTGAAAGCAAGTTCACGCGTGTTTGAAACGCGATCGCAGTTTTTAACACAGATTAACATTTTATATAAAACATGTCTGCAACTCCCGAAAACGTGAAATTGAGACGTATTTTAGACCGAATAATTGTTGATTTTTTATTTTATTAAGAACTAGCTTCTGCGCGCGACTTCGTACGCGGATCCTGTTGCTTATGCCAGCGACAACGGAGTCGTCAAAATCGAAGATCTGAAACGTCTGATGTCCAATAGAGCCCGGGTAAATAATAAATGGGATCTGGCCAGTAGAGTCAGATTTTTAATGATATACCATCGTCATCGAAAATCAGTCCTAAAGTCTTACCGCCTTCACCGCGTGGAGGTACTCCCAGTTTATGTTATTTTATAATTAATTATAATACAGGGTGAATTGTTCAACTGAGCGTGGATGGCTATTTCCGAAACTATGAGGAATATCAAAAAACGTTGAAAGGAGTCTCGAGGCCGATTTTGTTTTCATCAGAATCGGCCTCGAGACTCCTTTCATCGTTTTTTGATATTCCTCATAGTTTCGGAAATAGCCATCCACGCCCAGTTAAAAAATTCATCCCGTATAGTGAAATTAGCGATAGCTTTGATTTCCACATCAGATGTTTCTGATCTTCGATTTTTATAAGTCAACAGGAAATGCCCATCATACCGTTAAACGTCGACAAAAATAGTTATTGTGGATTATCCCTAAGAGATAGACATATACCATCGCGGACTTTATTGTAGACCTTATTAAGGTGTATAATACTGTGGTACATCAGTTTGATCTATCTCGTAGGGTTCAGCCAGCGTTTGCAATTTAAGCGCAAAAAAATAGTTTATTTACGACCTTACAAAACCTCTAAAATTATAAGAGTTTCTCTACGATATTATGCATGTATTATACATTAAAACCTTCCTCTTGAACCACTCTATCTTTAAAAAAAAACCGCATCAAAAACTGTTGCGTAGTTTTAAAGATGTAAGCACACAGGGGGACAGGAAGCGGGAAGCGACTTTGCTTTATACTATGTAGTGATAGTTAAGCTGGGCTCTTGGAGTTCCACACCAGGTGTTCCAGATCTTCAAATTTATTCTCTCAGCAGAAAATGCTCATCGCGTGGAACAATTTTTGCTATGGCACCATTTTTGTATCTCTTATAGTTTAGCAGTTCTGTTGCGGTTCTGCATCAGGTGTTCAAGTTTCCAAGATAAATTATAGCCTATATGTTAATTGGATTTAATACCTATACAACAAAAAATCATTCAAATCCGTCCAGTAGTTCCGAAGACTAACGTGCACAAACACACAGACAAACAGACAAACCGACAAACAGACACACAGACAAAAAATAATTAATTACAATTTCGGGTTCGGCATCGATAAAATAACAACCCCTGCTACTTTTTTTTTATAAGTATATTTACATTGTAACAAATTTATTATATGTATACCAAATTATTGTGGTTTATTTACTCAAATAATGTGATAACATGCTGTTGTATACACTAACAGTTAGGTAATTGCTGTTTTTTGGAGCCCAGTTTTGTTTCTTGTATTGTTTTAGTTTAATAAATAATTCATAGTTCTATTACCTACCTGCTGTGCCAAATATAAAATAATACTTATTAAGATTATGGTAGCTTAAGCCAAAATCTGAATTAGTTCTATGATCTGTTGTGCCAAATAAAATAAAATATTACTTTATTAACATGAAGCTTAGGCCAAAATCTAAACATTCCAACATTAAATATTGTTACTTGACCCCTCGCAAATGCGATAAACATGGTAAAAACCTGGAGTTAAACGACATCTATCTTTGAAACTATTGATCTCAGGCTTATTTTGATGTAAAATTATTAAAGAACATTGTATTTTAGTAAACTTTTCTGAAGATTGTGATGTGATTCAATAAAGTATTATAGAGATATTTTTTATTAAAACTTTCTTTTTATTCTCCTGAACAATATGATCTGTGGTGCTTGACCCCTTTTGCCTTTTACCCGTCGATACCTTCTGGTACGTGATTGCCTCTCCAGAATTCATAGCTTTTGGTCAACCACTCTGTGAGCAAAGTCCACCATCAGATCTATTTGGGACACACACAATTAGAAACCCCATTCGACTTTGCTACATGGATAGTTCCCAGAAGTTCTCTCCTCAGGATTCTTTTCAATTTTGAGATTCACCTTCATCTATAGTCCTTAGGTTTTCTAATAAATGTGCCAAATGGTTTAAATAGGTTCAATTGAAATTTGCAACTCATGACCACCGCAGTCCATTTTTAGACAAAGGCCTCTCCCAAGATTCACCACGTCATCATTTTGACCTCCACCATCCTCAACTAGTCTGTACTAGCTACCTTTTCATTTAATTGATCAACAGCCATTGGTACTTCAACAAACATGGCCAGTCCACTGCCAGTTTGGCCCCAAATGGTAACTCCAGTTCTTCTTTGTATATTTTCTTGTTGTTGCATAATAGTAAGCCGATGGATAGAGTCTGAACCTGTACTAGTTGCGTCTAATTATATTACATGCGATAGGTCAATGAATCTAATTACAGAAATAAATCCTAGTTGGAAACCTTCCAACGTGCATTGATACTGAAGAGTAATTTCAGGTGCACCGATGCCAACGTCCATACCATGTTGAGAACACCGGTTCTCGTTCCGATCACCGAAGTTAAGCAACATCGGGCGTGGTTAGTACTTGGATGGGTGACCGCCTGGGAATACCGCGTGACGTTGGCTTTTTGATATGATTTTCCTTTGTTTCATTGTAAAGTTAATCTAAACTTTAAAGCAATATTTTGTTTTGCTTTTTTGTACATCACCGATACGCACTTTTTTATTTTCAAGAAGCAGTAAGCATAAAGTATTCGAACCTAAGTTTGATTAACCAAATAATTTCATAAGGCATACCCTTTCATAATATCCCACTTAAAAGTAGTGAATAGCTGAGAACTGGCATGATTAATTTCTGTCTATTTTCCCAAACTGACTGAGGTGCTTAACAGCAGCCGAAACAGACTAGGTGCAGATCTGGCGCTAGGTTATCGTCCGATATGGTCCAGGCCCTGGTCGACGGCGAAATGTGTTCCATGCGCATCTCAAAGAGCTGCCAGAATAACTGTCTACCAGAGTTGCGGGGATGTTCAAAAGAGTTACCGCATCCCAAAATGTAGGGGACAATCGAAGAAGCAGGGTGGGTCGATAAGAGTCTAACAATCCCTTACGCGATGGTCCAGTTTTAGACCGGTCTTTTGTGCAGCCTTGAGTTTTTAGACGCGATTGAGCAAAGTCGCATGAGCGGACTTCAAACGATTTTTCATTGTCACTTTTACTTCCTGAGGTTTGAGACGTAATTGCGTGAATCACGGAGATATCCTCTTGCGAATGCACTTGTATTAATAGTGACAGTTCAATGAATCTAATTACAGAAATAAATCTCTGTTGGAAAGCTTCCAACGTACACTGATAGCGAAGAGTAATTTCAGCTGCACCGTCGCCAACGTCCATACCATGTTGAGAACACCGGTTCTCGTTCCGATCACCGAAGTTAAGCAACATCGGGCGTGGTTAGTACTTGGATGGGTGACCGCCTGGGAATACCGCGTGACGTTGGCTTTTTGACGTTTTATTCATTTATTTGGTTTGAATTAATGTATCTGTTACCAATTAGATTTTCTTGTTTGCGTATAGTTCTCGTAAGTGATGCTTGAATTACAAAATGTATTAACAGAGACAATCCTTAAGGCCATAACATACTTACGATATTGGCGTTTAAATGCGCCAGAAACATTTCATTTTCATACGTTTAGTGGTGCGCATCAAATGTATGTTTTAAATAAAATATGAAACTGAATATGATTCCAGTTGGTCACCAAACGTGATTTACGCGTTTCTTTTGTTTCTGCACGTCACATTTTGTACTTGCTGCAATAGAAAAAAAGCGGTAAAATTAATATTTTATAATGTTCCTTCCTACAATGATTAATGTTAACGTTGTACAGATATTCCATTATAAGCCTTTAACAAAAGAACCAAGTATTTGTACAATAAATAAGCCACTTATGATTGCAATATCATAATTAGTTTTTTTTTTACTACGAACCAGGGAGGTACAGTCAACGACATAACTAACGATAATTTTTGTAATTAGGGTCATTACATCCTCGTGAATGTACTCATCCCGTACTACGATTATGTTGCCTTCAGATCTGGGCGTGACTGAACCAAAAGCAAAATAAAAAGTTTATAAGTCGGAAATTCATTCGAAGTTTACAATAACTGAAAAACAGGTTATTAATACTGGCCACTGTTCAAAGTGTATACTTGAGAAAATAATAAGACTTTTGTCGTAAACTGTACTCAATACCTGATTTTCACGAATTTTCGCTGCAAATAATACCTACCAGGAGGACTTTACACGAGGATTATTAATTCTTTGCATTTCCACTCCCATTTATTCCATCAAAGGGTTCGAGGAATTAAATAGTAGCGAAACTGTAGAATTAATATCTGAATAAATGAATTCTCGAAAATAGAAACGCAATTTCATATTCAATATTTGTATCCCCTTTGAATATCTTTCGGAATTTCTGCGTATTATTACTGAATGCATTTGTTTACTTTTAAGCTGAATTCTGAAACTTTGGAAATTTTTAATAAATTCTACGTAGAACTGTATTTTTTTTAGCATGGTAAAATCATCAAATGAGTCCTCCCACCCCGGGCAGGGCGGGAGGGACTGTCAGACTCGTACTGACTAAAATCCACGGTGTCCTTCAATAGCCCTTTATGTTCCGGAGTCACGGTAATTTGATAAGTCCCGCGACCCCGGCAGGCTTTGGCCCTCTAGAGGGGGGCCCCGTCATCATGCTGACGCTCTTTGAGGCGCGCGTGGAACACAACGCACAACGCAACGACCGACCCGGGCATGGTCCATGGTCGGACAGCGAGTTGCCCTTTACTCGCCGCCCGCATGCCCGCGCCTATGGTGGCCGGAGATCGTCTGCCGACGTCCGATGCCGTGGGCGTCTACCACTGCGGCTAGGGTGGGGGGAGGACGCTAACCTCTCCCTCACGCGGCCCGCCTACTCCTTCGCGAGCATGACTGCTTCGCAGAAGGAGGCGACCGCTTCCCACTCCGTCTCGCGTGACACCCTGACGTTTCTTCCTTCCTCATCAGACACAGGTACCTCCCGAAACTGAGGACCTGCGTCATGCGGTAGGTCTGGACGCCGTGACGCCTATCCAGCCACTCCCCGAAGAGGGGTCTTCCCAACTAGCAAAATAATGTCTTATAAAAGGTTAAATAACGTTTTCGATTTAACTTTCAGTCTTATCAAAGGTTTTATAAAAGTTATTTATACGTGTATATAACGCGGTTTTGGGCGCAGATTACATAACTATTCAATTGTGTAAAGGTCGTTTTGTGATCGCATCAACGTCTATTACATTGGGTAAAAATCACATAGACGTTGCAAGAATAACTAATACGTTTTGTAATACTAAGTATTAATACTACTATATAACTATAACGTTGCATAGACGTAAAAAAACAAACAAAAGCGTCATGTTATGGTTAAACGATGACGTCTATATTCATTTTGTTACACGACGAATGGCAATACATGAAACTCGTACAATATTTTTTTTTTGTCTTGGAAAACTTCATAAAAAGGTAAGTCAAAGTTTTGCTTATTATTTATCTAACGTAATGGAAAGCCTTTATTGCTGTGGAAGTTGACGAGCGGTGATTTTACTTGGGCATTTAACTTTTTCGATTAATCTATAGTGATCTTTGTTTATATTTTAATGGGCCTTCATAATATTGGTATTTTGATATTGTGTATTATAATAAAATACTATAAATGGTCATTAAAGTTTCTGCCATATTGCCATCAAAGCATTGGACGACTGCTTTACGACGGTCAGATAACTATTGGTTTTATACATGTTTCATAATCGATTCATGTCGTCCACCATGACGGTTTCAATTAGAGTTCAGTTGGAAAATAAAAAACCTTTATGCAATACTACTATTTTTATTTTTCAGGGATCTTATCATGGTTATATTTTTGGACATAGATAAATTTTTAACTAAAAGAGACTTAATGTGTCTTAGACATTCAGAATGGCCATGGGATAAAACGCATTTTAAGTTAACACTGAAATGTTATGGATGTAGTCATCCTACCGATCCGACAATATTGAAACATTTTATAATAGATAATAAAAGAAGCATCAATCAATTATTAAACTACGATTTCTTTTGGTGCCGAAATTGTAAGAAGTTTGCAATATATGACCATTTTACCGAGGACGAATGTTATTGCAATTTTTAAATTATTGTTTCCTACGTACCTGCCTACGTACGTACCTACTACCTCAATTAATTTTATTCATCAGGTTAGTTCGTCTGCGTATATTATAAAATTTACGAAATAGGTAACGTAGAGCCACTGAGCATGAGCCCCTTCCTTTTTTTTTGTTTTTTTTTTTGGGTGGCAAAATCATCACATGAGTCCTCCCGCCCTGGGTGGGGCGGAAGGGACTGTCAGACTCTTACTGACTAAAATCCACCCGTGTTCCTTCGGATGCCCTTTACGTTCCGGGGCCACGGTATCCTGGATTAAGAAACATCCGCGACCCCAGCAGGTATTCGGCCCCGTCGGTGACGCGTGAAACACGACGCGCCACCGACCCGGGCTTGGTCCTTGACGGACGGCGAGCTTACCCATTACTCACCGCCCGCGTCGGCAAGCCCGCTCCGCCGCTGTGCCCTCTGCTATTCAGAGGGACATGCGTTGAAGCGTCCACCCGACAGGCTATTTGAATACGGGCAAAGAGACCCCTTAGGCACACAGTGTCTCAGGAAGAGTTTTTGCCCGCATCCCAGGGTGCACCGGCCCGAAAAACTGGACTTCCCCCCGGACGTATCCGAGAGGGAACTCCAGTCCACGGGCGCACGTGGAGGTTTCCTGTCTTAGCACCCCAAGCGTGAGCCCCTTATGGATAGGTATAGATAGTAAAGTCGATAGTCAAGTCACTATAGTATCAAATTAACGGTGCACGTTTTAGTTGTTTCCCTTATCTTCCATCTCGCTCTAAGATGCATTTCGTTGCTCGCGTTGTCTCACTCTGGGCAAGAGCGCCGAGCGAGTGAGTGAGGCGCACGGGGGGATTTGAAGGGTGCGCAGTGCGCTTGTTTTTGGATTTGGCGTTCAGTATTGTGAGAGTGGTCGATCAATTCTTACGTGCATATTAAAAGATATTCAATGCGTATCATTGTTATACCTAAAGAAATGAATTAAAATAGATGTTTAATTGGTGCAATCGTCCATAACAAATAATAATAGCAACAGTAGGTAGTATAACTAATACAGTGCCTACTTATCTATAATTTTAGTGTATTTTATGTTCGGATGTGTAATTAAGGCAATATTTAACCAAGACAATGTTTCGTTTTTAGGTACTTATGGCGTATAAAATAGTTCAAACTGTAGAAAGGGGAAAGTTAATTTTAACAGCGGTGCCTGACAGATGGGAAAGGAATGGTTTGTTATATTGGCCTAGAAGAAAAGTTGAAGATTACTTAAAGAATCCGTTTTCCTGCCCCGAAGATTCCTGGTCAACATTACCATGTGTAGTAAAAAGAAGTGGCATTTCTACATTGGAAAGTGCTGAAATAGAAGTTAACCAAATGTCAACAATGAGCGACACAGAAGAAGAACATGAAGAATCGCAACGACATGGACGTTCAACGAAAAATATTGCTGTTCAGGAATGCTTTAACGACCTGGCTAATACCTGTGTTGTAAGTATTTAATGCATCTATGTACCTAAACTAGTCCGCCTTGTAATGTGACGCTTACACATTGGACCCGAGGGATAGGTATTTCACCGACATGAAGTGTTGGCCTGTTGGTCTAGTAGTTAGTGACCCTGACTGCTATGCCGGAGGTCGTGGGTTCGATTCCCACCCAGGGCAAAGGTTTTTTGATGAGCACGATCATTTGTTCTGTGTCTGGGTGTAATTTATGTAAAATACTTATTTTATCAGTTGTCTGGTACCCATAACACAAGCTCTGCTTAGCTTGGGACTAGATGGCGCTGTGTGATGGTTGTGGAATATTATTATTATATTATTGAGCTTCCTTTAAGCATAATAACCGCATGCTAACTGTGAAGGATGACTAGATGGCGTTGTGTGATGGTTGTGGAATATTATTATTATATTATTGGGCTTCCTTTAAGCATAATAACCGCATGCTAACTGTGAAGGATGACTAGATGGCGTTGTGTGATGGTTGTGGAATATTATTATTATATTATTGGGCTTCCTTTAAGCAAAATAATCGCATGCTAACTGTGAAGGATGACTAGATGGCGTTGTGTGATGGTTGTGGAATATTATTATTATATTATTGGGCTTCCTTTAAGCATAATAACCGCATGCTAACTGTGAAGGATGACCAGAATAACATTTTTTTTCCAGGATAATGCACAATTTCTTCAATCATCCTCGTCAAATCCTGGTCCAAGTCTTGATGACGTTATTGTTCTAACTACAAATCAAGAAATGCACCAAAACCAAAACAGTGTTATATTACAAAGAGCTGAAATAGATCAACAAGAAATCTCGCAGAAATTAGATAATTTAATGCAAATAACAGGAGTAGTGCAAGAAAACCAGAAAGTATTGTTTGAGTACCTGCAGAGTGTGGAGAGTAAGTTATTACTGAAAATGTCACAATTAAGTACCCAGTTTGATGAATATGTAAAACGTACCACAGAGATTAAAATTCAAGAGACGAAAAATTTTAAGCCGGTATCTAACAAAGAAGAACTTGACGCCTTAGAAGATCAGCTCAAAGACCCGACGATGGTGACAACATTGAAAAATAAACTTGCAGTAATTTGTGGCAATGGAAAAGGGCGAGGCAGCAACAACGCTTACGCATTAGTGGATGTGATGTTTACCAGACAGTTTATGACGACATGCTCTTGGGCTGGAGGTTCTAAAGGATCAACTTCAAAAATTTGCTTCAAAATCTATACCCGGACGATCAATTTGTTTTTTGAACTTATTCAAGAATCTGATAAGACTTATACTAAGATAGAATGCGAAAATTTTTTTAAGAACGTTATGCGTCATGCTGAGACTAGGAATAAAATAAAGTTATTGCGTTCTTCATCAAGCAAATCTAGACCCAAACGTACTATGTCTAAAAATAAAATTACTGATAGTCAAATTCAAGTACTTCAAGAAATTGAACAGAATGAGCAGTCACTTGATTTATGTTCTAATTTAATTAATAACGATCTTAATAAGGAAAATGTTAACAAAGAAAATTAATAATAAATGAGTAGTTGACTTACCATTTTAAGTTTAGAACATTTTTTTAAGCGAAATGTGGTTTCTATGTAGTATCATTCTAAACATGGTTAAATGTACATAAGTCGTTTCAATCCGCGTAAGGGGTCATTATACTCATTATAACGAACAACTTTTACTATGGGACCAACCCTGAAATCGTGAAAAAAAATCAGCTGTTCAGTACATTTTGACGAGTTATGCGAACATAAATTTACTGAACAGCTGATTTATTTTCGCGATTTCAGGGTTAGTCCCAAATTAAAAGTTGTTCGTTACAATGAATACAATGACCCCTTAAGCGGATTAAAACGACTTAAATTTAACCATGTATAGATACCTATACATACATATTTAATAGTTACACTCTTTAATAAATTAATAATGTAAGTACCGATTTTGTAAACATATACGAGTACCTACTTATTCTCTAAATGCCCTGGGGAATTTAGAAATTATTGAGATATTTGTATACGTTGCTATTAGTAAATAATTAGATATAGGTAGGAGACTATATGTATAGTCTCGATCTCGACTATATGAATAGGTATGTACCTATGTAGGTATATTATTTCTCATTTTGAATGTTATTTCTAAGATTGATTTTATAAAATAATAATGTGGTACCTATTATTTTGAGGGTAATTTCAATGTTCCTCATAATTACTTAAATATACTTAATTAATAAAAAAAATGTCCTAATGATGCCAAATAAAAAGATAATTAATATATTTACGATTTTTATTTACAATCAAAGAGTATGCAGTAGGGGTATAAAAAATTTAGTATTGTTATATGTAACGCTAACTAATTTACATTTTACATCATTGACAGTATATAGGCATTCGGAGTTATTTGTTTTAAGGTCACATTTATAAATGTTTAGAAATGAAGACTTTATAGGAGTTTCAAATACATCAGTTAAATTATTGAAGCAATGGCCGCGAATTTCTATGTTTCCATCATTATTATTAATTAATAAAATTTCTACAACATATTTACTCGTAGTCAAAAACCATTTGTCTTGAGTCTGCGTCGATAAAACATAATTTTCTAGATGAAGAATTGAAATGTAGCCATTCTTACTTCTGCATTTGCGGACGAATGGTATTTTGTTTTCATTCTCATTGTCATCGTAACTTTCTAATTCGATATCATCCTTCTCTACTATTCTTCTGGCAATTTGACTAAGTGTTCGATTTCCATGTCTGACCATTCTTTTGATAGAATAAAGTTTATTTTCAAACGGGTATGCATTGAAGCTTTGCAATATACCAAAACTCTACCTCATCGATAATGTGTGTCAGATTGTGAACATTACTGGTTACATACCCTTCACCATAATATTTACCATAATTTTCAACAAAAAACTTAAGTAAAGTGTCGGCCAGTGGAAGAAACTGAAAATGTTTATCATTGGAGCAAATAGTAATTGCACAAAAAAAGGTCAAGAAATGATGAAAAGCACTTGGACACAGTAAATCTTTCAATATTATAAAACTCAGGTAATACAAAAATGTTCGAAATTCTGACGCCTTCCAATGGGCTAAAACGTCAATAGTTCTAATAGACCTGTGTATTTCTTTTGGCAAGTGACAACACTTCAGAAACTGGGAAAAAATTGCAATATCTCTTGCACACCATTTTGTAACTTTTTTACCAAAATTACCGTCCCTCCATCCCGTGAGCAATCTTTTCATTACTCCTAAATCTATGAGGTGAAGAGAATCTCCCACAGGGAAATCTTCTATCATATCTATTGGGAGTTCAAGCAATGGAGAATCGCACTTATGGTGCTGTCCATAAATTTTGGAGCGGAAGTCTTCGTTATTGCGTTTAGGGCAATCAATCTTAGGAAATATTACTGTTTTAGACTGGTGCGAGTACTCGCCAACCACAGTACACTTTAAACATCCATGTTTTCCATTGAAGTTACACACACCTGAAAAGAAATTATCAATAGATTATAAGTACGTAAACAATATTATCAGGTACAGCAAAATAGACCAAAAAAAACGATTTACCTTTAATTAGCGCTCTTGCAGGAGAGTCACAGATAAAAGCTCTAACTTTAACCTTAACTAATAGCTCTTTTCCATCTTTTGTCAAAATTTTCAAGTGGTTTTGCAAAAGATCCTTAACTTCTGCTACAAAAGATTTAAAGTATGCTTCCAGATTTGTAGGTTTTCCTTTTCCTGAATAAATGCCTACTACAATTGGTGCCAGATGGGGTTTTTCAAATATATTACATAGTATAGGCCACACTTGTTCTCTGGAACTCTTATATATTGGCAGTCCATCAATGTTTATATTTAACGATATACTTTCTGGTATAATGTGAAGATGTACTAGATACTTTTTAAGCGGTACAATTAAACCGTTATGCCAATAGTAGCCGCTATCTAATGGAATTATTGATACTGATTTGGTTTTAAGAAGTGTTCTAGGATCCTTTGGAAGAATATGAGGTAGTCTTCTATTTATTACTTCAGAAACTTGTTTAATTGTTTCATGAGGAACATTACAATTAATTGCCCATTTCTTAAAATCTTCCCGGAATTCATCATCTTTATCAAGTTCTTCAGAACTTTCGTCATCTTCCACGTACATGGAGGTGTCTTCTTCAGATAAATCGGAACTATATCTTTCGTTGGCATCTACAAAAAAATATTGATTACCTACGTTGGAAATATAAACTTATATGTATAGGTAACATCATCAAATGAGTCCTCCCACCCCGGGCAGGGCGGGAGGGACTGTCAGACTTGTACTGACTAAAATCTACGGTGTCCTTCAATAGCCCTTTATGTTCGGGGGTCACGGTAATGAGATAAGTCCCGCGACCCATATGTTTATGTAACATAGCTTTCATTTACCCTCAAGCCGATAATAGCTTGTTCATTAACATATCGATTACACCAGTTTTTAACTAGTTATATTGTAGTGCTACCTTACCTAAAGTTCCAACAATTGTGCTAGAAGACACAGTGATAGGTACCTATACCTACATGGTTAAATTTAAGTCGTTTTAATCCGCTTAAGGGGTCATTGTACTCATTATAACGAACAGCTTTTACTATGGGAACAACCCTGAAATCACGAAAAAAAATCAGCTGTTCATTACATTTATATTCGCATAACTCGTCAACATGTACTGAACAGCTGTTTTTTTTTTCGCAATTTCAGGGTTGGTCCCATGGTAAAAGTTGTTCGTTATTATGAGTATAATAACCCCTTAAGCGGATTAAAACTACCTACTTAAGTTTTACCATAACTGACCGGCTTTAGGGTAAACATAAAACTATAATATGTTTTATACACGAGTTTTTTTTTTTTTTTTTTAACACTTAGTATTTCTATCTATTGTACCTCCTGATATAAGAAGATGAGCGGAACCACTTTGGTCTGCAGAATTCACATCGAGCTCGGTCTTTGCCAAATTAACTGTTGTAATGTGTACGGAACCACTATCATTTTTGCCATTTTCTTCTTGGCTGGGCCTGGCATATTCCTGATGAAATTTTGGTATGTTTGCTAACTTTAACAGTTGAACACTTTTATTTACTTTTCTTCTAAAACCACCACTTCGTTTAATTCTTTTCCACTTTCCGGGATCCATAGTTAGAAATGTAGTGAAAAATGGCGGCTGAGTTATATTAAAGTTATTTTCATATCGTTTCAATAATCAAGTGACTTATGTAAGTCATATTAGAATAAAGTTTTGGCCTAAAGTTGTATAAAGATTTGATATTGGAATGATATACGAATGTTTTATAGTAGTTCATAAAACGAACACTATAAAACAGTTCATTATATATTTGTTATATAAAAGTTTTTGAAATTATAGGAAAATAGCGGTTCATGACTATTACCGGACTGAAACGTTAACTGGACTCAAATCGTTGTCGTGTGGACGTCGCAGCAGAGACGGTTTTATATCGTTATTTAAATTCATTGAGATGACGTTTATAGGACACACTTATATGATTTAAAGTATATATAACTAAAGCATCTTATTGAATATTACTTTACAACTGTTTGGTTAGTAGAAAATTGTTATAAAACCATAATATGTCTGTTAGTTATATATATTTCATATTATATGACTAGTTTGCTTGTTGGGTTACCGCCGCGATTGCGGCGTGCCCTTTCGGTAGTTATTGGGAGAGTAATTAAAAGTATTTTTGATCAAACAAAACAATATTTGGAAACAATTATATTTCATATTTTGACAGTGCCTGCTTCGATGTTGTGTAGTTGCTAGTCGCTACTGCTGATGAGCATCAAGGCCCTGGTTTCGATTCTCATGTCGGACAAAAGTGTGATTTGGTTTTCCCATTAAGAATTTCTTCGATGCAGTCCGGAGTCAATATTTGTGTCGTTTAGATGAAAATAAATATCAATCGGAGTCAATATTTGTGTCGTTTAGATGAAAATAAATATCAATCTTTAATTAAAAAGATCTTTAATCATTACACAATTGCCAAGTCCTGAGCAACCACCGGGGTTGCGGGACCGTGACTCCGGAACATAAAGGGCTATTGAAGGACATCGTGGATTTTAGTCAGTACAAGTCCGACAGTCCCTCCCGTCCTGTCTTGGGTTGAGGACTCATTTAATTATTTTACCACGATTAAAAAAATAAGTCCTTAGCAACCATGAAGTATAAGCATAAAAATGACCGGAAATTTTTGAAAATAAACCCAGCGGACGTTGCCAATCATGACACGACGTGGACCTGACGACGCGCCAGCAACAAGTTGACTTGACGTCAACGGGTTTATTTTTTCTTTTTTACGACGTTCCTTTGGCAGAGAAGTGACAATTTTATGTGTGGACAGCTGAATATGAAGTGACCAAGAGAGGTCACATGTTTTTATCATAACATTATTTTGTGTTTAGTGTTATGTTCGTGCCAAGATCTTTGGATATCCTGCTAGTTAGGTACATTATTGGATAACAACGGTTTTATGAGTGAAGATAATATTTATTTCTTTCTTGTTGCACTCACATTCAAATCTTTGTGTTTATTTTTATTTGAATGTGTTTGCTCTTGGCTCTTAGAAACGAAAGAAACTTCTGGATAAGTTCATGCCCTCGTCGAATGAGCTTACCAAAAGAAGCCTGTTCACTCTAAATTTAAAGAGATTAAGGTTGGGGTTCAGATATACAAAAAAACTCAGTAGTGAAATTTGGTGAATTCAAGAATCTAGGATGTTTTCGCAATTATTTCACGTGCATTCATTAAATCTAATAAACTCTTCGTACCATGCAAAACTATTAGAACTGGTCCTTACATAATATGAATTCCATTCAATCGCTTGGAATAAATAGTCAGCCATTATCTAAAATCACTACAACGTATTCGATTCCATGACTGTAGATTGGATTGAATTGCAAGCTAAGCTAATATTGCTACAGAGCAAAAGAGTCTAAAGTTTAAGTAAGTTCGATCTTTTCCCCAAGAGCCTGGGGCATGTAATAAAACTTTTCAAACAAACTACTCACGCCTCTACTGCCATTGATTGGAAGTGTTTTCTTAAGTGCACGGAGTTTTACTTGAACTTGATGTTAGATGTTTCGATCGAGAAGATATATCCTGATAATTTGGAAAACTTTACACTAAGTAATTTATTTCTATTATGTTCAGATACTACACTAATGGGAGGTTTCACGCAAAGCTCCGTTCAGATGGCGCTACCAGCGCATGATGTCATTAATTTACTGTATGAATAACTTGACATACACTACACACTCGAAGCTACACTTGACGTTGTTTACGTAATGCGCTTGTAGCGCCACTGACGGCTAACTCGCAGTGAAACTCCCTATTTATTTCTATTAAATCCAAATACTAGCAGTCTACTACAGACAAGGGAACCACAAGCTACTTGTAACTTGCGATGATGACTGGCGGTGGTACGCCTCACCTAGATCACCTGGTACGTGTCAACTATCCTGATGGAGATTGGCGCCAGTTTTTAAGGTGCTCTGTTGGTATGCGAGTGAGTCTCAGTTGATTCATCTTTACATTTGGACTAGATTGAGGCCAAAAGCAAAAGTTTCACAAATATTCTTTTTTCTTGTTCTCTATATCGCCTTTTTAGCCATGCCATTCTATACACATCCCATATTTGTTTCGTAGTCTTAAAACTGCACAAAAATACTTAACTTCATGATGACTGTCCAAGGAAATAATATTTCATCACGTGCTTGATAATGTTAAAAGTGGACCGTTCTCTGTTTTGGTATTTTTTCAATAGAAAATATTTTCAATCTAAAACAAAAGAGATTGAACACGAAATCTACAATTCATATCGTTCAATTCCTACTTCAAATGTTGGAGGTCGCCATTATTTATCCACAATCTTATAAGGTCGCACAATCCTGAGAATTTCGCCAAATTTTTTTCTCCTTCCGCCCTTACTTTCATAAATCTCCAAAACGACTTCACAACTTCAAATCTTGCGTATTTAATTTAAAGCTTATAAGAAAGGGCTTCAGGAGTCCGGACATAATCAGTAATGAGGAAATCCGGACAAGAAATGGCAGTAAGTGTCCGGACCCCGGAGTCTGAACTAAGGATTGTCACGTCCAACCGTCCGGGCTATCTGGATATGACAAGCCCTTGAACAGCGGGCGTCCGTCCGGCATAACTTGAATTAATTTAAGCACCTACCACGCCTGAAGGGGCACTATTGCAGACATTAATAGGTACTATCTCGTAGTAATGTCAAATAATACTTGAGACGAATAATTTTGAGAAGACGTAAACAAATAGCGCTCTCAGGGTTAAAAGGCCCTTTTAGTGTTGCTTAAATGTTTCCATTTGTATATAAGTACTTATAAAAGAAAAGATTTCAAGTAGAGGCGTTTAATTTTATGTTTTTGCACAAGCATTCATTTAACATAATTTTTAATTCTTTCCCCGAAATCTTGCCAAACCAGCTATTTTATAAGAATGCCTCGTGTGCCGCGCTGTCCTAGCGTCGAAACTACAGTTTGGCATGTTTATGACAGTGATACGTCGACACTTTATTAAAAGCTCTGTCTCGAATACAACTTCGTCGTAGTGTAGAAGCCTAGCAATTATTTTCCAGAGACACAAAATAACAATTTTTGGTTCTGACACAATCCAAATTGGAGTTAAACGTAGTATTGGCTTTCAAAACTGACACAAAAAGTTTTTATATTTTAATTTCGATTCATTGAGCTGACAACGCGACCATATTAATGGCCCCACCACAAATGATATACCAGCAAATATTCACTGCGGCCACACGTCCGCCATTTTGTCGGACTGCTACGAAAATGTCCAGTAAAATTCCGAAATATCTCGAATTCCGAATGTCATCAAGTATTCGGAGTGTTGAACTTTTACTGAATGTTTGTGTAATAAAAATGAAAAAATATTTTTGTTTAATTTAGTTTTCGGACAGTAGGTATGTTAGGGAATGTGTTTCAGGTTTCAGGCTATTATAATACACTCTATTTTTAGATGTTAAACATCAACGTTTGTGGTTGGATGTTTTTATTTTTTGTCAACTTTTCGACAGTTATGGGCGTCGGTTTTTTGTTATTTTGGTGCTGTGATTTTGAAGTTTTTCTATTCGATGCCTGCAACAAACGTTGCGAAATTGGTGGGTGTTATGCTTAGAATTTTTTCAAGTCAAATTGCCTGGTCTTGAGTCCCAATAAATGCATTATGTTTACATACTAAGTTACCATTAAAAGCCAAATGGTTCTAGGCTTTATTAAAAACCGCTTGACTATAATTGATACGCTCAAGTGACAGTGATTTTGAAAAAAACAAATGAAGATTTTTTTAGGCGATGCAAGTCACCAAGGCGTTAATAGGTGCGTCCACACAGAGCGCGCAGCCTCGCGAGGCATTTGCTGCGCGAGGAAAATGAGAAGCCAGGCTGCTCACTCTGTGTGGACTCGTCTATTGTTTTTCGACCGAGGCACGAAACAATATACGTGAGCAAAACAAAAGCCGACACTGGATGGCTCGGGCGCTCGGTCGATCGACCGCGACAGCGCTGTCACTAGCCTCGCCCGAGACACGTCCACACCAACCGAGCTGCTTCGCGCGGAAAATGCCTCGCGAGGCTGCGCGCTCTGTGGGGACGCACCTATTTGTGAATGCCGCTCGCAAGTACTAAGCGAACAAGACGCAACATGCAAATCGTACAGCCTGAGGCTATGAACGGATTTTCAAACTACCATAACAATGCAATTCCGAATACTCGTACTCACACATATTTCTACCATTCGTAACAGCACGTAAGAGTAATAAAAGAATTCCATACAATTCGCGGGATTATTATTAAACGGGAATTTCCCGGTACGCATGTTTTCCTGGTTTCCCTAAACTTGGAGAAATATCGAAGACGCGGTGTGGAATATTAATGTTTTATCGCTCACTGGGTTTGCCTGTTATTTGAGGGTACTGTTCAGTATCTATAGGAATATTTTCGTGTGTTGAAAGTTGGATATTGATTAGCATGTGTGGTAAAGTGAAATGTGAATATACTTTCAAACATAAAAATATATATAATTCCTTGAAATTCTAACTTTGATGCACAATATAATAGAGATAGAGACTCCAAGCATAGCCCTCTCCATAGCTCGTTGGACTATATACTGAGCTTACTAATGAGGCCTACAGTAAAGGACCACGTTTCGGCACCATACGTCATATACAATATCTATAACTTAGTCACAAAATCTGTATTTAGAAATTATTTCAGTTCTCCTACTAAAGATTGTGAAAAAAAGACAGAATGAAGTATGTTACTCAAGTTTGCACTACCCGTTCGAAGGTTTAATGGTGATGGCGCAGTAACACGCGAGATGCATATTTCACAATTACGAGTAATGAGAAGTGACAGGCTGTTAGCACCGCGCCTAATAGCGTAACACCGTACTATCACATGCCTGTAGGTAGCTAGGGATAGATGAAAAGAGGGTACCTACCTTATTCAACACCTCCTTTTTTTAAATGACAATGTTTGACGCCTAGCAAATTGGGCACGATTCCGGTTTAGTATACCGCTATAGAGAGCAGTGGTGGCCCAGTGGTATCGGCCTCGACTTACGAGTTTGTAGGTCGTGGGTTCGAAACCCCGTCAGGCGCATTACTTAGTGTAATTTATTTCAATACCACTGCTATCAAAACGGTGAAGGAAAACATCGTGAGGAAACCGGCATGTCCTAGAAACAAAAATTCGAAGACATATTGTGACATCTACCAATCCGCACTGGGCCCCCGTGGTAGATTATGGCCCACTCCCTCTCACAGAGAGGAGGCCTGTGTCCCAGCAGTGGGAACATTAATAGGCTGATGATGAATATGATGATACCGCTATGTGTGAGGAGCTTGTGGCTAAATAATTACAGACGCACAGGCTGATCTTCCGGGTTAAGCCGCGCTTGCCGAGGTTAGTCTGTGGATGACCTGAACACCCAGTGTGCCATGGAAAGCACGTAAAGCCGTTGGTCCCGGCTGTCATTTGTAGATCTTTGACAGTCGTTACTATTAGTCACAAGCTCTTAAAGTCTGACAATCAGTCTTACCAAGGTGTGTCGTATTGACAAGTTACTGAGTTGTGGAGATCAGATAGGCAGCCGCTTTTTTTTATCGTGGTAAAATCATCAAACGAGTCCTCCCACCCCGGGCAGGGCGGGAGGGACTGTCAGACTTGTACTGACTAAAATCTACGGTGTTCATTAGCCCTTTACGTTCCAGGGTCACGGTAATGGAATAAGTCCCGCGACCCCGGCAGGCTTTGGCCTTCTAGGGGGGCCCCGTCATCGTGCTGACGCTCTTTGAGGCGCGCGTGGAACACAACGCGCCGTCGACCCGGGCATGGTCCATGGTCGGACGGCGACTCGGCGAGTTGCATATTACTCGCCCCTCGCAGGCCCGGAGATCGTCTTGCGATGTCCGTCGCCGTGGGCGCCTACCACTGCGGTTGGGGCGGAGGGAGGACGCTGTCCTCTACCTCTCGCCCGCATCCTCCTTCGCGAGTATGACCGCTTCGCAGAAGGAGGCGACCGCTTCCCACTCCGAGATAGGCAGTCGCTACATGTAAAATACAGACATTCAGTTTTAAGGGGTTTGATGATGTTCAAAATTAAAAAAAAACCGGCCAAGTGCGAGTTGGTCTCGCCCATGAAGGGTTCCGTAGTAGCAAGCATAGATTAGGGATATAATTATATTGAGATTAGTAAGTAATATACACATTACACAATCAATAAAAATAACTTTGTTTTTCATAGTGTTTGTATGAATGGCAAAGTTATATTTGCGGTTTTTGAAAATGTACTATATCTCAAAAACTGCTAACTGTATCTCATCCAAACCAATTTTCGTTGGAAGTTATTATTGAGCACTACATTATATATTATTTTCAGTTTTATCATTCTCTTATTTTAGAAGTTACAGGGGGGGACACACATTTTACCACTTTGGAAGTGTCTCTCTTGCAAACTGTTCTGTTTAGAAAAAAATTGAGTTTCAATTCTAAGTATGGGGGCACCTCCAAAATTTATTTTGTTTTTATTTTGTGTGAAAATTTTAATGCGGTTCACATAATACATCTACCTACCAAGTTTCAACAGGATAGCTCTTATACTTTCGACAAAAAGTGGCTGTGACATACGGACGGACAGTCAGACAGACAGACAGACATGGCGAATCTATAATGGTTCCGTTTTTGCCATTTGGCTACGGAACCCTAAAAAGTTGGTTAACTACAATGCTTATTACAGTGCAGTGAGAACTAATTTTAAACCAAAGTCAGTACACTAACAAAGCTACAGGAATTCAATACGTGCCAAACAAAAAAGAGCTATATTGCTATAGTAGTGAATAAAAGATTTCTCCGTAATTGTTGATAACAGAGGAATAGGGTTCCTTAAGAAAGAGGGTCCCTGGTCGAAACCTTTGTGTTGTGTAATCAGATTGAAATGTTGCTTATCTGTTTCAAATGCTGAAGAGAATTCTTTAGACGGACTGACTTTTTGGTCCGTTAGGGTGGATTTGAAAAAAAAATTAGTAGGAGGAAAACTATGTTTTGTAAATAAAACTAGAAATGTTCAAACTTAGCGTGAACAGCCTTCGCGGGACTGTATCATCAGGCAACTGTGATCTTGGAACGTAAAGGGCTAATGAAAGATCACCGTGGATTTTAGTCAGTACAAGTCTGAAGTCCCTCCCACCCCGCCCTGGGTAGGAGAACTGATTTGATGATTTTACATCGATAAAAAAGATTTTGTAGGTAAGCTCACTCTATTTTCTTTGCCTCTGTCACTCTAACCTAGACTAGAGTGAAGAAAACCCATTTAAAAAAAGTTTTTAGAAAATATTATTCAGCTGCTTTAAAATAAACTGAATGAAGAAGTGAATTAACATCAAAACGACAGTATAAGCCGAAAAAGGAACTTGAAACAGCCTCGTAAATTCTGTATTCAATGAGCGGCAAAAGTTAAATACATAACAAAGAATATTATAGTAAGTATCTTGTCCCCAAAACTTTCCTCAGTCCTTTCCCCCAAATTTACCCCTGAAAATGTGACCCGAAAAAACCCAAACAACCTTACGTAATCTCTTTTTAACCCATACTTTGTTTACAGGCTGAAAATCTTTTAGAAAACTTTGCTTTGAGAACATTAATTCGGCACTTTATAGAGACTTGTGTACCCTCAACACGCTCGATGTCGCCGAGATTTTTGTTCAATCTTTGGGCTCAAAAGACCAGGACTAAGCTAAAAATTTTAACTCTGCAAACAAGGGTTAGAGTAATGATTTAAGCCTTTGTCAAACTGACAGGCGAAACGAATGCGTGCCGAAGCGTTTTTGTTTGTAATGTATGGAATTGTATGCAGCCAGTCACATAGACTATCGGACCGCTTTCGTTTTTCAATGTGACTGGATTCAAACAATTCCATACATTGCAAATAAAAACGCTTTGGATCGCATTCGCCTCGCCTGTCTGTTTGACAAAGGCTTTAGAGCTACAGACAGTTTATTGCTAACCGACAGCGTTGAGGAGTGTGTTTATGTGGAATGCGCTTTAATAGTTTAATTACAATTATTTTGACGTAGACACTAGCGCCACGTAATAAGGACTACAGTCGTAGAGGTATCATCCGTCTGCAGATTTTGACGCTACTTTACATTCGTACATCCGTATCCTTACCCGTGTCTTCGTTCACGGAGAAAGTAGACCCCTTGAAGTGTCAAAGATCTACAACTTTTTTTGTTATTCGAGGTAATAATATGAATGCAAAGTCCGATAAGTAGTTTGATAACATAATGCAATTTGTCATATGACCTACATTTTCACCTGCCGTGCCATCAGACTTTCATATTGACAACAGACAACTAGCCTTGTCATAATCCACAAACACTAAGCACAAGAGCTGGTTATATTTTGAAAGCAGTGGTGGCCCAGTGGTATCGGCCTCGACTTACGAGTTGTAGGTCGTGGGTTCGAACCCCGTCCGGCGCATTCATCATCATCATCAGCCTATAAATGTTCCCACTGCTGGGACACAGGCCTCCTCTCTGTGAGAGGGAGTGGGCCGTAATCTACCACGCGGGCCCAGTGCGGATTGGTAGATGTCACATGTCTTCGAATTTTTGGTTCTAGGACATGCCGGTTTCCTCACGATGTTTTCCTTCACCGTTTTGAGAGCAGTGGTGTTGAAATAAATTACACAAAGTAATGCGCCTGACGGGGTTCGAACCCACGACCTACTACTCGTATGTCGAGGCCGATACCACTGGGCCACCACTGCTCTCGCGCATTACTTTGTGTAATTTATTTCAACACCACTGCTCTCAAAACGGTGAAGGAAAACATCGTGAGGAAACCGGTATGTCCTAGAACCAAAAATTCGAAGACATGAGACATCTACCAACCCGCACTGGGCCCGCGTGGTAGATTACGGCCCACTCCCTCTCACAGAGAGGAGGCCTGTGTCCCAGCAGTGGGACATTTATAGGCTGATGATGAAAGTCCGATATTGTGATATTATGTTTGTTTAAAAACCACAAGGCATCCCACACAATCTTGTTCCACTTATTAAAAATTGCATTTCTGGTCCTTTCTCCCTCAACCCGCATTACTCGTGTTAATATATTCACGCGACATTGGACCTTCGCTCGAGGTAGGTAGGTAGGAACTGTCATAACTAATTCAGGTCGACTTGATGAACCTCGGTCGTTTTGAGAATTTATGAATTATGTCGTCAGCCTTCACAGGCAATTTCTGCTGCTCGAACTAAAACGTGCATACAATTTAAACAGGGGGTTGAGTTTGATAAATCTTGAGCGCTTTATTCACGTTATTTAGTGTTGAAAGCGCTTGTAGCTGGAAGGTTTGTTTTTTGGAGTTTGAAGGAAATTTTGCTGCATAAAAAAATACGTGTGGCACTCGGATACTGCCGCGGTGAAGCTATTGCATAACATTTTTTTTATTTTAAAAGAATAAAATCGCCTACTGCGTATATTTAACGAGAATATAATTTATTAAAATGTTTGTGGTGCACTACTGTATTAAAGAACTTCTTTGTTGTAGGAGAATTTTAAAAATTAGGTTTCATTGTGAAAACTCCTTTTGTAGCTGGTCGTTTAGAATCAGTAAGAAAAAGTAAATTGTTTTTATGACGGATATTTTTGTCCGAAGTCTCCCGAACTGAAACGATGTTAGACGATGCGTGCTGTCAGGTATTTATAGGTTTTTGGAAATTTTTTGTTTCAGTCGCCACGCCGCGCCGCGCTCAGAGCCCGCGATAAAAGCTATGCAATAGCCTTTTCTCAACTATACCTATTGGGGTCTTCCAGTCAAAACAGATGCAGCTGAATATCAGTACTTTACATGGAGCGACTGCTTATCGGACCTCCACAACCCAGGAAAAAAGTAAGTCATGAGTACCTAAGTACAGGCCTTTATTTGGGTCGTAAGACTATCTCATCAGGTAACGGTGACTCTGGAAACGTTAAGGGCTATTGAAGGAAACCGTGGATTTTAGTCAGTATGAATCTGACAGCCCCTCCTGGGTAGGACTCATTTGATGATGTTACTACGATAAAAAAGTCCTTTCTGTGGTTTGATAAATCATCTAATGAGTCCTCCCCAGTCCTCTCGCTCTAGGTGTAGTGGAATGGACATTCAGACTTGACTAACTAAAATCTAATTTGTTTCTGTAGTCCCACAACAAAGGCAGGCATTTGGCCCTATTGTCGAGAATTGAACCTCGACATCTTCGTGTGCGGCAGGCGCAGCGCGTGTAAGCCGCTGAGCCAAGCGGCGCAGCCGGGCGACTGCGGTGTGGTGCGCGGGCGACGGGCGGCGCGGACAACGGACCTCACGCACTCGCTATTCAAGCGCATATAATGTTACTTCTCCTTGGGCCACCGCTTTGTACACATGTTACGGTTTCTTGTAATTAAATCAGGCCCTGTAGCCATGTTACAAACGATAAACGCAAACGCTGGGTAGGCTTTAATAGATTTTCAACTTTATGTGCTTGGGTATAACGTTGAAGATCTAGTGAAGATTGCTTATCTTTTTCGATGATTCCTGTCGCTAACGCTCAGAAATTTTAAATAGATTTTCAACTTTAAGCTCTTGGCTATAAAGTTGAAAATCTATTGGGGGGTACCAATCGTTTACGATCATCGTTTGCGACTTGTTGTGACTTGGCTAGAGGGGCAGTTGTACCAGCAAACTAGACAGCCCACTCATTTCCACCATCTTCAAGACCTTCACAGTGTTCACTATCAAGTTCTGTCAGCTTGCTGACAGCTCCTTGAAGCACTCAAAGACCACGAAGCGCTATCGACTCATAGTAAGTATAGCTTAGGAATTATGTGGCGTTATTCGAGTTCACTTAAAACTTGTTTACAAAAATAATCATGTACATAATTATAAAACAACTTTTAGTAATCCTTCTTGAAAAAAACTTTGTCTAAAAAAGTACACAAAATTAATAGATTTTAAAAATCTAAAAACCCACGTTTTTAAATGTCTTAAAAATAAGAAAATAACCCTACGGGGCTGAGAGAGGGGCCACTCAAAACGTGGGGGCGTATATTATTTAAGGGATTATTTATGGGATATATTTACATGACGTGTAATAGATCGTGGGTGTAACTTGCAAAGATACGCCCCCACGTATTGAGTGGCCCCTCTCTCAGCCCCGTAGGGTTATTTTCTTATTTTTAGGACATTTAAAAACGTGGGTTTTTAGATTTTTTAAAATCTATTAATTATTTTATTATTTTTATCTTTGTTCATCGGGTTTGAAGCTACCCTGAAAATTTCAGCCTGCTAGCTTATCGGGAAATGCCTCAAAGCCTGTCCGTCATCTTGGACGTCCGCCATATTGAATTTAAGTCACATGACTATATTTTTCGTATTCCTGACAGCAAACCCTTTCATTTGATACCCATATCATGGCGGTGGATTTCAAACAGCCTGTCTGCCATCTTGGACGTCCGCCATATTGGATTTAAGTCACGTGACTATATTTTTCGTATTCCTAACAGCAAACCCTTTCATTTGATACCCATATCATAGGGGTGGATTTCAAACAGCCAGTCCGCCATCTTGGATTTTTTATGACGTTTCTTAGCTAGTCATGTATTGTCATCAGAACTCAGAGCGTGTGCAAAATTTCAGCATGCTAGCTTATCGGGAAATGCCTCAAAATTGAGTTGCAAAAGTCCAACCGGAACGACAAACAAACAAACAAGAAAAGTGAGTGTATAAAAACGTGTGAAAATCAGTATCTACTGAAATCATTGGCTGCTAAAAACCAAAGTTTAATAAAACACGAGAGCAGTAGATTTATTTTATGTAAAATTAATGAATAAGTTCGAGGACAAAAATGCTGCAGCTAAAACATTTTACAGAAATCTCTGTCCAATCTGGATATTTGTCACGTTCTGTTTTTTTTACTCTATTTTTATCAAGCTACAGGAATTCAAAGGAAAAACTATGAACAATATTTTCTTTTCTGATAGATTTTGTTTTTATCTCGTGTAGAGTACTGGGAATCGATTCTACCTCCTACTGTTAGATTTATGTTATTATGGGCCAGCAGAACTACATTGGTGTTAAAAGGGTTGTTTTTTTTTTTTTTGTAAACAATTACGACTGTCTAATTCTTAAGTGCGTATCCTGAGAATGAGGTACTGGGTTCAATATCGACATTGGATAAAGTGTTATTGGGTTTTTCCCTGTTGAAATTTGGAGTCTTGATTATTTTTGACGAGTCAGGAGATTTGGGTTCACGTTTGACAATAACTTAGTTTTTTTAGTACGTTAGTTGTTTGTTTGTGATTACACTAAACTAACTGGCGAATGAATACCCACATTTATAATATTCATACGAAACGGATTCAAAAATGTCAACCACGTTTAATTTTTTTAACTTTAGCCTACTATCAGATCCGCATCACATTAATCTATGCTAAGAAGCTGATACCAAACCGTGGTGATTTCATGGCAATGCTTCATCGTCAGCCTATAATGTTACCATTTCTGGGAAACATGTCTCTTCTTTATGAGAGGAAGTGGGCCATATTCCACCACGGGCGCAGTGCGAGTTGGTAGATGTCACATGGCTTCGAATTTTTGGTTCTATAGGACAATGTGATCAATTCGAGTGAAGGCTACATTGATCTTAGTTCATACCTAGTGCAAACATCAAAAATAGATTCTATCAATACATCATAAAATAGCTTTTCTACTGTAAATGTCAATATATTCGTCTGTAGCGAGGTTGCGAATCTAAATAACTAATATCTTTAGATTTGTAGCACATTCGCGACACGTTCCCATTGAGAGCGCGGTGACACTCTGTGCCAAGACACATGTACTGCATGGTTGATGTGGACTTGATCATATTTATGACTTTCTAGTTTTATATGTTTTGGTTTGCATAGCAAACGCCGCATGTGTCAATTTTCAAGGTATAGCATCGCTTGTTGAAGTCAGGCTATTGATGGAGACCCACTCATGACATACCGTGACCGTAAAAAACACGTTAAGCCAGTTTCAGTCGGTTGTCATTGGTAGTTTTTTCATAGTAGATAGAAGTTCGAAACAAAACCAACCAGTCTTTTAAGCTATTGCATAGCTTTTATCGCGGGCTCTGAGCGCGGCGTGGCGTGGTTCTCCTACAACAAAGAAGTTCTTTATTACAGTAGTGCACCACAAATATTTTAAATAAATTATATTCTCGTTAAATATACGCGGTAGGCGATTTTATTCTTTTAAAATAAAAATAAAATATTATGCAATAGCTTCACCTCGGCAGTCTCCGAGTGCCACATGTATTTTTTTTTACGTGGTAAAATCATTAAGTGAGTCTTCTTATCCAGCGCGGGACGGGAGGGATTGTCACACTTGTACTGACCGAAATCCTTGGAGTCCTCCAAAAGCTCTCTGCGTTCCGGGGGCACGGTTTCCTAATAAGGCAACCCGCGACCCCGACAGGCTTTGGTCCTCTTATAAATAAATCATCAGTTAATAGAAACCATTTTATTTTTACATAAAGAAAAAAAAACACTTACTACTTTACGTATGGCTACTTCAATACATTTTTACAGTAATATCATTATCAATAGACACAATAATACTCCAGTCAATCTCAATCTTCTTAATAATAATTCAGTATACAGTTTAAATCATAGTGTACGATTAAGGAACACCTTTCCCTCGGGATCGATCGCAGTGACTACACAATGTAATTACTTGTCGTCACAGGTCCCAGGGCTGTCGTTTATTAAAATGTGTTTCGGGATTCACTACGGATGAGAGGTTTTAGTACCTCTTGTAGTTATTGGGTATAAGGAGTAAAGAATTTCTTAGGCTACTGAGAAGAATCACAATTTTTTTAACCACAAATCGTGACGTAAGTTAAGTTCTTTTGAACCATGCCGTGGTTGACAAAGTGATTGAGCAATGGACGATATTATTATACGTCAATTGTTTAATCACTAGTTAAGCTAACAATTTGTTAAAATCCCTTCATGTTTTAATGATTTGTTATAATGTGTAGAATTTAAAGAAAAAGTCAGCTTAACTAATGATTCAATAGGTGCGTCCCCACAGAGCGCGCAGCCTCGCGAGGCATTTTCCGCGCAAAGCAGCTCGATTGGTGTGGACGTGTCTCGGGCGAGACAAGTGACAGCGCTGCCGCGGTCGAGCGACCGAGCGCCCGAGCCATCCAGTGTCGGCTTTTGTTTTGCTCGCGTATATTAATGTTTCGTGCCTCGGTCGAAAAACAATAGACGCGTCCACACAGAGTGAGCAGCCTCGCTTGTCAGTTTCCTCGCGCAGCAAATGCCTCGCGAGGCTGCGCGATCTGTGTGGACGCACCTATTAACTCGTCCCAACGTTTAACGGTAAGGATCACAAATAAAATTTTAATAACCCTTGAATCTCCACGATGCTCTTCATTCTGCCAAGGACAGAAACAGATGGCGAAGCATCGTCAAGCTCAAAGTGACTTCACGTCTCGGTGGAATCACCTCGGTAATGAGGAATACGACGCGAGGAGGAGGATAGCACGACATAGCATAGTCGCTACGCTGTTGCTACGGCGTAGCAGTCACTACGCACGTAGCAATCGCTACGCACGTAGCTAAAAAATGGTCATCTTTTCGGTACTTTTTATGGTATGAAAGAAGTACATTTCCATCCTAAATTAAACAGTATTGTTTGGAAAGCTAAATGCATTACTATTATATAACTTGCCAAAAAGATGATTGACCAATTTACTGTAACTTTGTCCTTAAGCATAAAAATATTTGCTTGTACCCAAAAATTCTTTTCTTTTTACATCTTCATTTTATGACCGTACCTACCGTACCGTAAAATAATCGTATTTGCACACTCCCTTTCCCGAGATAGCCGTTTGTTCTAAACGCACCTCTAAACGCGAATAAAACAATAATTCTACGTCATACCAAAGTCCAATTTTCCGCGGTTTTGTCATTGCAATATCTATTCATGAGTTTTCGTGTCATGTATGGGACGACAAACTTATATTTTCAGTCTACATCAACGTTATCCCAAAATCATAAGGTTTATTTTGTAATAACTTGCGTGAGTTGTAATGGTGTGTTTGGCTATGTGAGTAGGGTAACCACATCGAATTATAAGTTTAAATTGTTTTGATTTTGGAGGACCCTGATAGTGCTCCATGTTTATGTAGACAGGTATTTAGAAATTATTGTCACGATTCAGGTAAGTAATTTAACTTCAGGCGATCAATAGGCGGAAGTTTAGCTTAGGGTTTGATTTTCGTGGTACTGGTTATTCCTAGTTGTAAATTCGAACGAAAGACTGGGAAAGAGGTACTAAATTGTACTCGTAAAAACAATTTATTTCTCTTGCAGAGTTTTGCTAGTACATTTCGTTTGACCTTGTATAAATAAAAATTTTATGGGACCAAATGGCAGATTACTGTATCGAACAAAAAAAAGAATCATCGAAATCGGACCAGAAACCTCGGAGTAATCGGTGTAGAAAATGTTGAAAACTTTTTAGGTTTTTGTTGATTTTTCAAAAAGTGCTAGTCCGATTTCGATAAAATTTTAATCGAACCATTTGGAAAGTATACCCTTTCCAATAAAAAAAGAATTTTTCAAATCGGTTGGTAAACGACGGAGTTATGCCCGAACAAACATAAAAAAATATATAAACATCCGAATTGAGAACCTCCTCCTTTTGGAAATCGGTTAAAAATACTTGAAAAAAGGTAGAAAAATTCCGATTCTGTACACCTGACACTTTAATAATATAAACTATTAAAGTAAGGTCCATGTCCACATCACAATCGAAATTTTCTTTCAATAGAAAAGGAGTCGCGACGCAAATGTTAAACCTTATAAAATATTTTAAATTCTTAACTCCTTTTGCCATTTAAGAATTAGTCTTTTCTATTATAAAACGTGGCTTTAGATGAAATAATACAAAATAAAAAAAATAATAATACTGATTTATTTTTTGACGCTTTATACATAAGATCGTTTATGGTAGAAGTAACACTGATCAAGAGTTGGTCTAGCGTAATACAAGGTTACAATAAAGTATAACGCCAGGTTATTTTGGTTCTGTTAAAATGTTTTTGCTTCCCAAACAAGGCCATACATTTACATTAATTAATGTCTTTGTTTATTTCCTGCGAAGACTAACATTTTGCATTATATCGAGGCTCAGATGTTCGCAATACCAGCTGTGCCGTTATTAATACTCGTCAAGAAAAATAAAACGAACCTATCTCATATTTTAGCATTCTTATTGAATTATTTTCAAATTGGTTTCCAAGTAGGTATTTATTTAAACGAAGATTTGGTTATGTATTTTAGATATTTTTGATAAAATTGCATATATGAAAATTGAAATAAAAATGCACGTGAAAAGTCAAAATTGGAAGTCGTTTATTGAAATTGGCTGAGAACCAGCACTTTTTGGATGACAAAATTACTCAAGACATAGTCCCCCGAAATACATAAATCTTTTTATTTTTCCATTCTAATTATCAAAAATTTGAATGGTTTTGCTGTTCCCTACGGTTACAACTGTTATGTAGCGTGATGTTATATAGCCTTCCTTGATTAATTAACTATCCAAAACGGAAACTTTTTTTATATTCGGACCAGTAGTTCCCGAGATTAGCGCCTGCAAATTAACCAACTGTTTAGCTTCATAATAATTATTATAGATTTAGACGGGTTAGTTTTTGGCTTCAATCCAACCATTTCTTAATTTTTGAACTGTGAAGAAGAAACGTCGAAAGAAGCTCTTAAACCCAAATCTATTTGTTACGTTAAAAAATCTCATTTTATTACCGACTTCAAAAAAAAGGAGTTTATCAATTCGACCCGTATGTATGTAATATTATCAGAACTGCCCAGTTTTCATATATGTTAGTCTATATCAGCGTCTGAACAAATGTGCCAAATTTCATAAGTGTATGTATGTATGTTTTTATGTTTGTGCACGCATATCTCCGGAACTATAAGTTCGATTTAAGTAATTCTTTTTTTGTTGTACTAGGTATTGTTCAACTTAGGGTACACTGCAAGTTTCATCAAAATCGGTTAAGTAGTTTTAGAGATATGGATTTTTTTATGTTGTGACGGATTACAAGATTAGTGCATATGTAAGAAAATTTTGTATTTTACAAGAATTTGGGTTGAATATGTAATAAATAAACTAAAAAGGGTAAAATAAAAACTTTTTTTAAAAAAAGTACCGACTTCAAAACAAATACAAAAAAGTTTAAAATAACTTTTCTTTCGGAAGTCGGTGGCTTTGTTTTGTTGTGTCATTGACTATTGCCACCGACTTCCTAAAGAAAAGTTATTTTAAACTTTTTTGTATTTGTTTTGAAGTCGGTACTTTTAAAAAAAAAGTTTTTTATAAGACCATGTGAAGAGCCTCATCCCTTTAAGAGGCAGTGAGTCATCCGCCATGTTTGAAAATTACAACAAACAGACCTACTTTTCAAGCAGGTGAAATCATGGCCACATGGGGTGTTTGCACAAACATCTCAGCTACGTTCAAGGTTGATTAATTTATGCGCCCTGGTTAAGCGTTGTCAACAAATCTTCAATGAGCGCCGTTGACATTGGCATCTACATAATAATATTATGTATTAGATGATGAGTAAATGGAAAGAGATTGTGTATAAGGTCAATATGTGTATCCACACGATTATTTTGGATCATCAGCCTAACTTCATATCAACTATGTAAGGGTCGGCTTCTGGATGCAGCAGAATTATTATATTTTCAGTGTCTATTACGTCCACAGAGCATTACTGGGTAGCACGTTACCTTTTGACAAGATAAATATAAAACAATTTATGGGTTAACTAATTACTATCATCAAAAAAAGAGGAGCTCGTGGCTAAATAATTACAGCCGCATAGGCCGATCTTACGAGTTAAGCCGCGCTTGCCGAGGTTGGTCTGTGGATGGGTGACCGTCTGTCATAGCGAGTTTCCTCAGTGTCTCGGAAAGCACGTAAAGCCGTTGGGATCTTTGACAGTCGTCACTGTTAGTCAGAAGCTCATAAGTCTGACAACCAGTCTTACCATGGGGTATCGTATTACCCAGTTTCTGGGTTGTGGAGGTCCGATAGGCCAGTCGCTTCATGTAAAATACTAATATTCAGCTGCATCTGGTTTGACTGGAAGCTGAGCCCAATATAGTTGGGAAAATTATAGGCAGATGATATCATCAAAAAATAAACATGATACAAAAAAATAAACGTGATGACTAGATCAATTTTCCTTAATTCCAAGAACTGCTGTTTTAGAGGACCGGCTTTCTGTCTCTTAAAGAATATGGTGTGGTTTTATGCGAAAAGAACCGAATGATCTTGTGATACTCGCGCCATCAAAATAAATTTAATTTTTCGAATTAGGAACATTTTTTTGCAGTTATGGAGTAGCAAAGAAACGGACATACACACAAGCGTACCGGCCAAACATGTTACTAACTAAAAGTACTAATTACCTATTCCTACTATAATGACTCCCACAGACTAATATGATGCTGAAAATAATCGACTCTCACAACAAATTTTGTCCCAAAAGTTTCCCCGAACTCATACCAACCCTACATCAACCACTTTTTGTTTGACAAATCCTGTCAGCGAGTGTTATAATTCACTGCAGTCATGGACTTACACATTCAGTCGCTATGACTATGAAATAGTTTTATATCAACCTGACAACCTGACAGGTCATCGGCCGTATATTATATTGTGGCAGAAAACTTGGGGATTAAGGCCAGGTTGCAATCATAATATGGGCGCGTACCTGTGTGTGTTTGAGTTGAATAGGTGTGAGTAGACAGGCAATCAAATCTGTGAGTGTGTGAGTGAGATAGAGACGAATGAATTGATGCTTGTATTTATGAATACAGATGACAAGTTTTTGAAGTTGTATAAACTTGTTTAACCACTATGCACGACAACATTTTGACACATGACACATAAAACACAAATAACCAAGACATGTTTCTAGAAGATGGTCGAAAGTTCTGGAAATATCCATGGACTTCTACACAGTCCCAAACCTTCTGAAACTTTCTAGAACCATCTCGAAACATCTACATCAGGGTAGAAATTTCGAGAAACTTCCAGACCAATCTTCAGTAGAATAGTCGAGAACCTTGTGGAACTCTCGAGAAGCCTGTAGATTGGTCTCGCAATACGATCGACGTAACACTATACAGAGAATACCTAGATGCCTAAAATTTTCGAATTATCTTACTAACAAAGAACTAATAATTGGAGATTTCTGTTTGTTTGGTTTTGAAATTAATCGCTAAACAGTTACACTTTTACGCTCATTAACAAATTTACTATTTTTGTTTTATACAACTTAGCCAACCATGGTTTTGTAGGTGAATCTGAAATTGATAAAGAACAATGTATCAAAAGTGACGAGAACGCTAGCGCTTTACTTACTTTAATCAAAACTTTATAAGCATACAATATAAAGTGCACATTTGTTGTGTACTGATTGAAACCACTTTTGGCTAGCAGTCAAAGTTAATTAAACCACACAATGTAATGGCCGGTGTCGTCATAAATGTTACTTTATAAGCGATGGAAACCCCCCTTTATGATGTTTTGTACGACTTCATTAATTCCTCAGGTAATTAGCTAAGACAGTTAGGGGAATGTTTTAACTATGTTGCCTAATGACAGCTGATACTTTGTTTTAATATTGTGTCTGTAGTCACTGTAGGGTAAGGTATAGGAGCTCGACGTCCGACCAAGAACCAGGCCTGACTCGAAGCCGTGTTCCACGCATGCCATTAGCACCAAACACCCGGGATCACGGGATGCAAAGGCCAATCGACGAAACAGGTTATCACAATTCAATGAGCATACCTACTGGGAGAGAAGAGACAAATTCAGATTAATTTATTTCAGTTACTACTTTTTACTAAACATAAATTTTGGAATAGGAACATAATATTTTACACAATTTCGACCTAACAATGCTCAAGCTTGCTTCAAGCTTTAGTTTTAATTAATTTTTTTTACTAAACTATAAATAAAAACTAACTAGTAATATGTACAAAAAGTAAAAAGAAAAGAAAAACATTTAAAGGGCGTCAAAGAATTCGTCCACATCGCTGTCAACGGGAACAGTGCCCAGAACGCTGGCAGCATTGCCACGTTGTATGGCAATGCTGATTCGTTGGCCTAGAAATAGGTCAGCCCTCTGGTCACCTGAAGAGTCGACTAATCGCTTGGCGATATCTTTAAAAACTTTGTGAGCGCTTGGACCCCATGGCCCTAGAGTTTCAACCCCAAACGGCTCAAACACACAGCTACTAACTAAGCCAATGTATTTGTGCCGCTTGGAGTTTTCTACTTTTTTACATACTTTCTACTTTTATTTCGATTGACTCAGAAACCTGATGCTTTAAGAGATTATTTATCTGGCATATTTATTGTTTTTCTAATTGTCTTCTATCTAAATAACTTTCGTTGTGCACCGCGATTCTGAAAAAATCTTAAATCGGCCCCAGCCGCAGTGGTAGACGCCCACGGCGTCGGACGTCGCAAGACGATCTCCGGCCATCGTAGGCACGGGCTTGCGGGCGGCGAGTAATGGGCAACTCGCCGCCCGACCATGGACCATGCCCGGGTCGATGGCGCGTTGTGTTCCACTCGCGCCTCAAAGAGTGTCAGCATGTTGACGGGGCCCGCCTCTAGAGGACCAAAGCCTGCCGGGGTCGGGGGACTTATCGCATTACCGTGACCCCGGAACATAAATGGCTATTGAAGGACACCGTGGATTTTAGTCAGTACGAGTCTGACAGTCCCTAACGTCCTGCCCTGGGTGGGAGGACTCATTTGATGATTTTACCACGATAAAAAAAGTAAGTTGTATGTAAAAAAGGTAAACCTTGTGCCAGGGCCTCTGAAAACGGATAATTAAACTTACTCATTAGGATCGGTCATCATTAAAATAATAAAAACAGGAATGGATTATTATTAAAACCGAAATATCGTGTTAAGAGTCGAAATGATTCATGATGCTGATATCCGGATATAAAGGATTACATTTTAATTATACAGAACTGAACGATTGTGTGTATATGAATGAATTTCCATTCATTCTCGTTCACTCATTCGTTCGTGTACGAGGTGAGTTTATTGTCTGTGGTGAATGATGTTCTGATTAATTATTATTTATTAATTTTTGTTCACAGCACACAAGACGAAATATATTGATTAGGTGCATCCACTCATAACGAGCAGCCTCGCGAGGCATTTGCTTCGCGCGAGGGAAGGAACATAGGGGAGTATGGACGATTTTAGGTTACTAAAAGCTAGCATCTATAGTTGATACTAATCTTTACTACTACGAGTATAACAATTCATCATCATCATCAGCCTATAAATGTTCCCACTGCTAGGATTTTAGAATCATACGTGGGCTTAGCCACTGGTAATGTTAGTAAGAATACAACTTTATAATAAATGAACCAGATATAATACATGTTTTAGGTATTAGAAACCTTTCATATAATAAATAACCAGCGTAAAGTACTAACAATGTTTATATCTTATACACAAGGGTCGCAAGATTTATTTAGCGTTATCGCAGTTTGAAACTGCCGTTATGTTTATCTTTCTCGAAAGTTCTACAAAAATGTATTAAGTTTAGGAGATTTTCTTTTGTTAAGAATTTAAGTGTCGACCCATGCATAGATAAATGGGGCGAGTGAATAACACTTGAGGTCAACGACACTTATTTTTAGGATCTTAATCATAAATGTTAATTTATCTCGAAAATTATTCCATAAGAAACGAACAAGCAGTTCGCTATGTGTTTTCTAACTACAACTCATCTCTGAGTCAAATTTTCATCAAGATCTGTTCAGCCATCTGATTGAGTAACAAACATATACATTCATCATTCTATCCTATCCTTATTTAAAAAAAAACTTTTACACGTTATAAAGTATTTTTTTAGGAATTTCTCCTTTGTCGTAGGTGCGTTTTGCATGCGAATCGCATGCAAAACGCACCTACCTACATTGCTAAATATTAATGGACAACGGATTTTGTTAATAAAAAATACCGCAGTGTAGTCAAACTTACATGCATTCAAATATAACTCAAATTGCTGCATTTTATCTAGAATTAAGTATTTGAAAGCACATCTCTGCAATTTTAAGACTTATATAAACAATTGGAAAACATTTCAATTAGATTAGCCAACCTTGGTTTGTGCCCAAGGTCACACGTGGGCCGTCGACCGGGCAACGAGCTCCGACGGTTGCCATGGCAACGCCCAGTGAGAGCGTGTCACCCTCCAGTCTACAACCTTCGAAAATATTCGACAAAGTGATAAGATTTGGATTTTTTGAGAAATATAAATGCTTTTAGATGTATTTGAGGCTTTTTTTTTTAAATCTTTTATTTAGAGGGTTAAGATGTAATGTGTGAAGCAATGATTTTATGCATTTTTTTTTGTGTTTTTTTTAGGATACTCCAGAAAGCCTACAATGCAAGTCTATGCTTTGCAGTTTTAGGGCAAGAGTGTGCAGCTACCATAAAACTGACTGGATAAACATCATAATTTTATAAGTTTGATATGATTCTACTAAAGTGGCCTTTTTAAAGTCCTGGCAAGTCTGACAACCAGCCTTACCATGGGGTGTATATGTCGTAGGTTTTTCATCAAACTAGGTTTTTGATCAAAAACCTAATTTGATGAAAAACTTCTTCTTCTTCCTGCCCTTATCCCATTCTACTTGGGGTCTGCGCAACACGTTTTCTTCTTCCATTCTCCCCTATTAAACGTCACAGTATCATTTACTCCTTTTTCTTTCATATCATTCCTTATACAATCCATCCATCTTTTCTTTGGCCTTCCTCTTCCTCTCCATCCATCAACATTCATACTCATCACTCATCACTTTTATGAAAAACCTGCGACATATATATTACTCAATTACTGGGTTGTGGAGGTCCGATAGGCAGTCGCTCCGTGTAAAATACAGATATTTGGCTGCAGTTCTATTCTAGTTCGACTGGAAGCCGGCCCCCATATAGTTGGGAAAAGGCTAGGCAGATGCAAGTGGCCTTTTTAAACCCTTTCGACTATATGTATGTTCACTTTGAAAGCTCCATATGGTGTCTAAAATGATAGCCTTTTATGTATTTTCACCTTGTTTGTTTTAGGCAAATATATGGCTATCAACCAAATTGGACATTTATATAGGAGACGCCTATGTTCAGCAGTGGTCGTCCAACGAATAATATGATGATACTAACTAGTATTACAATAATGTTTGTTATTAAAACATCCTAGCCTTTACTGAGAACTGTAACATCTTGAAGCTGACATTACATAATTAATGGAACTGCGCCTTTGGGCAATATTAGCTTAATTTTCTACTCAATTTCCATTTTATTTGCTTTACATTGTAAGCACTATGTGAAATTGTTCTTGTATTTGTAATGAACTGAATAATTATAGGTATATGGGAATGTAGGACTGCCTAGATGCGCAGGCATGCGAATGGAAAGTAATGGGTGACTCGCTGTCTGATCATGGACCATGCCCGGGTTGACCGCACGGTGCGTCGCGTTCTAGGCGTTCCACAAAGGGCAGCTGTCAGCAATATGTCAGGGCCCCCTTGGTGGGCCAAAGCCTGCCGCGGTTGCGGGACTTTTTTTCAGGTAACCTTGGCCCCGGAACGTAAAAGGCTGTTGGAGGACTGTGGGCGAACACATTTGATGATGTTACCACGTAAAAAAAAGTGCTCAGATTCATTTCATTTCGTTGTTGGATCCAAGACAATTAAATTCATTCTACGGGACACGTCGAGCTTCAGTGTTAGTGCGCTAACTGGTTTTGGCTACTATTGATTCTGGCTTTCAGAAGTTGCAGTGATTTGGGAATAGTACGGTGAGATTTCCCCTATTAAAAAGTGAAGACAGGCTCTGTAGCCATTTGTAACAAACGATAAACGCAAACGCTGAGTAGGCTTTAATAGATTTTCAACTTTATATGCTTGGGTATAACGTTGAAGATCCAGTGAAGATTGCTTATCGTTTTCGATCTTTCCTGTTGCTAACGCTCAGAAATCTTAAATAGATTTTCAACATTAGGCTCTAGGCTATAAAGTTGAAAGTCTATTGGGGAGTACCGAGCGTTTACGATTATCGTTTGCGACTTGTTGTGACTTGGCTAGGGGGGCAAACCTTTTGAAATAATCCTTCAATGTTCAAGTGAAAAATCTCAAAGGAACCAAAGGCAACCAAACATAGGTATTATTGTTGTTAGTTTATATGTTATGTACTACAAAAGGGAGCTGTCTTGCCCATATCAAGATCAGTGCGGCTGATAACGTGAGACATGTGTACAGACAGGCTGTACCTACTGTTTATTCCTATGTATGTAATGTATGTATGTATGTGTTGTAGGTATGAGGTGACGTTTCATGAGTATCTATTGATTTGGTATTAGTTACATGGAATTGTCTTATTGCTTTGAGTTTATGATCGTGTGATTCACGTATGATAAATTCTGAGGTTAGCAAGGAGCATAAAATGTTGAATAAAAGCTTTTGTAAATACATTAACAGACAATGCACAGAGCCCTTAGGCCTTATCATGAGTTTTCACTTATTGTGACGTAAAGTAAACTGGAACTTTGACATTTAATTTCAAGGAAAAAATTAGTTCCTTCTTCGTACACCTGTACCCTTAGCACGAGTTTTCACTCTTTTACTTTACAGCGTCTTTTCAGTATTTACAGCGTTTCTTGTATGAAAAAATGGAACAGCGCCTCTGGTGTGCGAAGAAGGAACTAATATTTCCTTGAAAATTGTCAATTCGAAATTGTCAAAGTTCCAGTTTACTTTACGTCTCAAATACTGAAAACTCGTGCTAAGGGTACAGAAGCGCTGTTACATTTTTCCATACGCAACGCACATAAGAAACGCTGTAAATACTGGAAAGACGCTGTAAAGTTACGTAGTGAAAACTCGTGATAAGGGCTAAGTGAGTTTTCACTATTTTACTTTGGAACAGCGCCTCTGGTGTACAAAGATGGAACTAATTTTTTTCTTAAAATTAATGTCAAAGTTCCAGTTTACTTTACGTCACAATAACTGAAAACTCGTGATAAGGCCTCAGTTTCAGTTTGCGTGGTTGGCGCAGTGACTATGCAATTGGTTGCTACTCTGCGATAACTGATTCGATTCTCGCAGGGAACAAATATTTGTATGATCTACAAGAAGAAGTTGTTTGGGGTCTAGGTATTTGTGGATTCGCCTCCTTCTGCGAAGCAGTCATGCTCGCGAAGGAGGAGGCGGGACGTACGAGGGAGAGGACCACGTCCAGGCGTTCACCCCTCACCCACGCCGCAGTGGTAGACGCCCACGGCGACAGACGTCGCGGGACGATCTCCGGCCACCGTAGGCGCGGGCATGCGAGCGGCGAGTAATGGGCGAGTTGCTGTCGGACCATGGACCATGCCTGGGTCGACGGCGCGTTGTGTTCCACGCGCGACTCAAGGAGTGTCAGCACAATGATGGCCCCCCTTTAAAGGGCCAAAGCCTGCCGGGGTCGCGGGACACACGTATACCGCTACTCCGGTACATAAAGGGCAACTGAAGGACACCGTGGATTTTAGTCAGTACGAGTCTGACAGTCCCTCCCGCCCTGGCCTGGGTTAGATTGGTACTGACTGAAATCGTGATGCTGCAATAGCCCTTTATGTTCCAGGGTCATGGTTAGCTGATGAGATATCACCTTTACCAGTGCGAAAGCACCTTCGATAGACCAGAAAATACTAGTGTATGGCACCTTTTTTTAAAAAAAGAAAAATAAAATAGCTTTAATTTTTCAGTGACAAATTAAAAACTGCAACCAATATTGTGCATTAAAATCACAGTATACAATATCAGAATCATCAGCATTCGAGTCAGCGCGAGATATGTAGCGTTGTTACAATTCAATTTTTATTTGATAGCCAAAACGAGTGTCGTAAAACTTAACTGTTTCGTTCGCGTATCGGTGCGGCAGGCGTGCGATGTATGCAAATCTGGTGGTTACAATTATGTTGTACCTTAGTGGTGTTGCTTAAAAAATGGTAAGAGATTCAGATTTCTGGTGAATTCTATAATATCTAATCACGTTTTTATGACAATAATTTACTAATTTACGTATCTTATTTGCTAAACGGAGCAAATATTTGTATGATCTACAAGTACTTTTTTCGGGTCTGGGCGTTTGTTTTTGTGAGTTCATAAATGTTTGTAAACGCTCCCACGATACGTTTAGACGGGGACTTTTGCGTTAATTTGATGGATAAAATTACGAGTAGTTTTTCGTTCTCTAGAGTCACCACTTTCGTTCCAAACAATTTATGTCACAATACTTCAAGTATAATACGCTGTAAGGCCAAATACGTAGATTTCATGCTAGGGCCTCTGAGGCCTTATCATGAGTTTTCACTTATTGTGACGTAAACTAAACTAGAACTTTGACATTTAATTTGAAGGAAAAAATTAGTCCCTTCTTCGTACATCAGAGGCGCTGTTCCATTTTTCCGCTGTAAATACTGGAAAGATGCTGTAAAGTAAAATAGTGAAAACTCGTGATAAGGGCTCAGACATTAATTGATTTTATAGATACACATGAAACCGAATGCAGTATTTTTAAGAAGAGCGACTCGACTACCAAAACATTGCATCACATCGGGCGAGGTATGGGACAAACGCGGACCCAACACTAGATAAAATCTCAACATTTTTCCTAAAATCTAAAGAAGAAAGACCATACAAAATTCAGTAAATGTTTCCTTACTAATTCAACTACACTCCTAGCTAATTAAATCTGCTCTGGTATTAAGCGGTACGGTAAAACGGCTTCGATACCATTACTATTGGTTCACGATTAGTACTGAAGTAAGGCTTCTTATCGGTTGTGTTTTCTCGTTTCACGTGTATATGATCAGACGAGAATACTGGCGAAGTTAGTATAATATAAACATTTGTGGTACAGTACAAATGAAAACAACAGTTGTGGTAACTGTATTTTATTTTTAGAGTTTATTTTTGTTAACCACGTAACATTGCTGTTTTGTTTAAAAAAAAACCGTTGCTTCGATGTGCTCGTACCTCGGATTTCCAGTATAGTTTGTGTGTTTGCAAACAAAATTCATCATCATTTGTGACAGTCAGTCATTTGTGACCCAAAATATCTAATGACAGCTATATTCCGTGCCCTGATCAAAGTTCTGTGGATAAGTGTTGTGGTTCTACTTTTTTTAGATGCTATTTGTTTAATCGTGACACGGACTCTATAGCTGTCATTATTATATCATAGTGTCCCTTTCACACCGACTGCATTTTTTTTCGTATTTCTCCTAACTTCCTTTCAAAAGATATACTCAGTGTCATAATATTTGAGCAATAATTAAGACGTCCTGTAGCTGAAAATGGACAAACATAATAATAGTCAGGATGTGAAAAGAGTTATTATGGGAATGAGTACAAATAAATCACCTGGAAGCGATCTCATACGCATGTCTGATCTTAAATATTTGGTCAATAGAGTAAGTCCCGTGCTTGCACATTTAATAAATTTATGCGTAAGTACGTATACATGTCCTAGTAAGTTAAAAGAGGCCATAGTGCGTCCTATCTTTAAAAAGGGTGATCGTAAAAAAATGTCTAATTATAGACCAATAGCAATATTGTCAAGTGTAGACAAAATTTTAGAAAAATGTATTGTTAATCAATTAGGAAACTACCTCCAAAAAAATATTATTATTAGTGAATGCCAACATGGTTTTCAGAAGACTAAAAGTACAAATACCCTATTATCTAAATTTTGTGATGAAATTAATAGTAATTTAAATAAAAAACAATTTGCAGTGGCAGTATTTTTTTATTTTAAAAGAGCATTTGATACTTTAGAAACAAATACTTTATTGAATGCAATGGAGGAGTGTGGGGTGGGGGAACCGCTTAATAAATGGTTTCGTGATTATCTCACTAAAAGATATTACCGCGTAAAGGTGGACGAGTCATACAGCGACGCGAGGGAGGTGAGGTGCGGGGTGCCGCAGGGCGCTGGATGCGGACCTGTATGCTACCTAATGCACGTCAACAGCTTGTGCGGCGTCTTACGCAATTGCTCGGCATACATGTTCGCGGATGACCTGTGCGTGCTGCGTGCCGGCACGGACCTCGCGGAATCTTGTCGACTAGTGCAGGACGACGTAGACCGCGTGGTTAAGTGGTCGCATGACAACGGCATAGTCCTAAACGCGGATAAAACTAAACTAGTATTAATACGCTCACCATATTCGGTTCCACTTAGCGACCCTCCTCCATTGTATACGCATGATTTTGTGTGCATTCATAACAACTATGTAAACTGTAATTGTAAACCTATTGTATGTGAACGATGTGTAACGTATCTCGGAGTGAAGGTTGATGAGAACTTCTCATTTTCATACCATGTTGAGTATATACGTAATAAACTTAGAATATTGCTTGGTAAATTCTACCATCTCAGTTTTAAAGTACCTTATAACACACTTAAGTGCCTTTACTTACAGTTAGTTGACCCTATTGAGCTACGCTCTCGACAGCTATGGACTCACATTCAAAAGTAATATAGATAAACTAGAAGCACAACAAAATCGATTCTTGAAATTACTAGTCAATACAAAAACAAAAACCAAGTGTAAACACAATTATAATAAATTATTTAAAATCTGTAAAATTCTCCCTATTAGTTTAAAACATAAATATCTTCTCCTGGTAAACAGTCATGGCTGTTGGGAGCGTCACTCGCTGGTTACTCATAATTATGGAACTAGGACAGTATCAGCAGGTAACTATAATGTACCTAGAGTAAATAATTACTTTGGCGACAGAACGCTTTTTTTTTTTTTTTTTTTAGCGTGGTAAAATCATCAAATGAGTCCTCCCACCCCGGGCAGGGCGGGAGGGACTGTCAGACTTGTACTGACTAAAATCCACGGTGTCCTTCAATAGCCTTTTATGTTCCGGGGTCACGGTAATGAGATAAGTCCCGCGACCCCGGCAGGCTTTGGCCCTCTTGGGCGGGGCCCCGTCATCGTGCTGACGCTCTTTGAGGCGCGCGTGGAACACAACGCGCCGTCGACCCGGGCATGGTCCATGTTCGGGCGGCGAGTTGCCCTTTACTCGCCGCCCGCATGCCCGCGCCTACGGTGGCCGGAGATCGTCTTGCGACGTCCGACGCCTCTCACGGCCCGCCTCCTCCTTAACGAGCATTACTGCTTCGCAGAAGGAGGCGACCGCTTCCCACTCCGTGTCGCCCCGCAGCATGGCCTCGACCAATGCCGGGCGCGAGAGGTCTCCGCCTATCGCTGCCGTGAGGACACGGCGGTGCTCTGCCCAAGCGGGGCAGTCTTGCACCGTATGCTCTACTGTGTCCTCCGGGCGATCTTCGCAATGGTGACACCCCGGCGTTTCTTCCTTCCCCATCCGACACAGGTACCTCCCGAAACATCCGTGTCCGGTGAGGACCTGCGTCATCCGATAGGTCAGGACGCCGTGACGCCTTTCCAGCCACTCCTCAAAGAGGGGTCTTACCGCCGCGATTGCGGCGTGCCCGTGGCGACAGAACGCTTGAGAAAAGAATACCTTATCTTCTCAACAGTTTACCTGCTGGTATAAGAAGTCAGGCTAAAAAAGGCAAATTTGCCAAATTACTTAAGTTGTTCTTACTTGAGAGTTTGTAAAATATTGTTATTTATCATATTTAAGGTTCCGCACTTTAAACGTTTTTGTTGCCTATTTTGTGTTCCGTTCCTGCAGACAAACCGTGGAAACGGTTTTGTGGGGCATTGATCTTAATTATGATGTAATGTAATGTATTTTAGTAATAAATAAATAATAATAATAATAAAAATACTTCACTTACCTGCAAACTTCCTTAGGAGCTAGAAAGTCGCAGAATTTCATCCTCTCATACCTCGCATAATCCTTTAGGTACATCTCAGAGCAACGGAACCACAATTTCCTCCCACAATGAAATCAGCAAGAAAATCCGGCTCCAACTGAAAATAACAATGTCTCAGGTTATAATACTGACACGAGTAACATCAAAACAGAAGATCAATTCTGTGGAATCAGTCAAAATAAGCTCTTTTATCGATTGACTTACAACTTTGCGACACACGTAAACGACCTCGATCACGAAGCCATTGCGCCAACCGTGTCGAGCCAAGATCCAAGAGACAGTTGACAGAGGTCTTTAACGTGTGCACTCTATGATCGTGGTCGCACAGTAATGCACATAGACTTGACAGGTCCTCGAGTTTAAATAATTCTGTGTTAGAATTTTGCACATTGCTTCGAACTAAATACGATTCAATCTTCTGTACTTGTCTCTCATGTGATACCTCCTCAGACCAAGGCTAATTTAATAAAGAAATTAATTAACAAAGGTCCCTGTTTAAAACAATATTAAAACATGTTTAAATTTTCAACTGGCTAAGTAAGTACAATTATTGTTGGGTTAACGGATCAAATTCTGTTAAATAGAATATTTTGATCGTGTTCGGTATAAAATTTGAGTTTTTTGCATATTGGAGAACATGTCAAAAATTTGATCTGAAAATTAGAACTTTAAATATCCACTCAAGCGTCTAAGCTGCGCGGCGATTTTTTTGGGGACTGTAGTCACTTTGGACTGGCAAATGGATATCTGTTGAATTATTGTTTTATACTTGAGATCTTTCATCACCCTTAACCTTTTAATAGGTTATTGTAGTTATTAATACTAAGAACAACTTCTTTATCTTTACAAAGTAATTATAAAAAGTTGCTTAAGTCTGTCCGTAAGCGTAATTATCCTTTCCTCCAAATATTTTTTGCTGTGTCCACTTTAATTATTAATAAACATATTTTTCACAATTTATTATTTAGATAAAATAGTTTTTAAGCTATTGCATAGCTTTTATCGCAAGCTCCGACCGCTGCGCGACGCGACGACCTAATCAAAAAATTTCCAAAAACCTAAGAAAAAAACCTGACACCACGCATCGTCTAACATCGTTTCAGTTCGGGAGACTTCGGCAATCATAAAAATATCCGTCACAAAAACAGTTTACTTTTTCTTACTGATTCTAAACGGCCAGCTACAAAAGGAGTTTTCACAATGAAACCTACTTATAAAAATCTCCTACAACAAAGAAGTTCTTTATTACAGTAGTGCACCACAAACATTTTAAATAAATTAATTTCTCGTAAAATATACGCGGTAGGCGATTTTATTCTTTTAAAATAAAATAAAAAAGTTATGCAATAGCTTCACCGCGGCAGTCTCCGAGTGCCACATGTATGTTTTTTATGTCGCCCATTCTTTTTTTTTTTTTTTGTTTTATGATGTGTCCCAATACGGTTACATCATAAAAAAATACAATCTAGCTTAGTACTAAAGCTAATGAGTAATTCTATTTTAACTTAATTTGCTAGGGAGACTAAGCCTAAGAATGTGTCCATTAACACTTTTCTTATTGTCTCTATTAAGGGGAAGACACTTTGTTCTTGTGTTCTTTGTGGGTAGCACTCACTTCACTACATTACACTAACACTTCACTAAATTAACTCAAAAGGTTTTGTCCTTTTTAGTCTTCTCACTATGTCCGTGTTGTCGAGGAGCTGGATAGCCTCGATGTTCACATGATGGTGAAGCCTTCGTTCATGAGCTTCAGCGTTCTTTTTAATTATGTCTGTGACGAGGTCTACTTTGAGGTCCCGATGAAGGTCGTCATTTCGAATGTACCAGGGCGCATTGACGATTCCTCTGAGTACTTTGTTTTGAAAACGCTGCATAATTTTGATGTTACTTTGTTTGGTACAGCCCCAAAGCTGGATACCATAAGTCCATACAGGCATCAGGACTTGTTTGTACAAAAGTATCTTGTTATGTACTGACAGCGAAGAATGTCTTCCTATCAGCCAGTACATCGACTTGTAGCGAAGCTCTAGCTCGTCGCGTTTCTTTTTGACATGAGCTTTCCAGCGAAGCTTTGCGTCTAATGTCATGCCTAAGTATTTGGCTGTATTTTCGTACGGTATGACATGACCGTTTATATTTATCGGATGATAATTTGGCTTTTTGTTTGTGAAGTCTATGTGAACAGATTTTGATTCGTTAAGTTTCACACGCCATTTTTTTGTCCAGTCAAAGATGATATTGACGGCTGTTTGAACTTTTTCCACTGCTTCTTCTTGAGTGACACCTGTGGCCATTATAGCTGTGTCGTCTGCAAATGTGGCAATGGTATTGTTTTCTAACTCAGGAATATCGCAAGTGTACAGTAAGTACAATATCGGACCTAGGACACTTCCTTGCGGTACTCCAGCTTTTATCGGTTTAAGTTCCGAATGTGCATCATCTTGTCTTACTCTAAACATACGATGTGATAGGTAAGACTCTAAGATGTCAGCAAACTGTTTAGGGAGCAGATTTTTTAGTTTGTTAATAAGGCCTTTGTGCCATACCTTATCGAATGCTTGTGCTACGTCGAGGAAGACCGTTGAGCAAACTTTGTTTTCTTCTAAAGCCTTTTCTATAATGTTGGTAATCCTGTGTACTTGGTCTATTGTAGAATGTTTTTCCCTAAACCCAAATTGGTAGTCAGGGATCAAGTTTCTTTCTTCTATGATGGGTTTTAGCCGTATCAAGAGAAGTTTTTCAAATAATTTTGATATGATCGGTAGCAGTGAGATCGGTCTATATGATATCGTTTCGTGAGGTGGTTTACCAGGCTTTGGTATCAATATAACTTCGGCAACTTTCCACAAGCCAGGTACAGACTTAAGGCTGAATGCTGCATTGATAAGAGTTGTAAGTTTTACGATGGCCTTACGTGGGAGGTTTTTAAGAACTTCTCCGGTAATAAGATCGTAGCCAGGTGATTTCTTTGGCCTATGACGCTTGATTTCGTTGTACACTTCTCTAGGTGTTACGAATTTTATTTCTTGCTCATCATTATTTGATGTTTCGTCTAACAAGACGCTTTCTTCAAGTTCATTATTTGGCTTGAAAATGAGTTCCAGATGTTGTGCAAACCTTATAGCTTTTTGTTCGTTGCTTATTGCCCACCGTCCGTTAGTATCTTTGATAGGGGGAATATGCATAATTGGCTTTTTTAAACTTTTTGTAGATTTCCACAGAGAGTAATCTGTCGTGCGATTGCTAGTTAGTTGTTTTAGATAACTGCTCATTGATTCATTTTTGAATTTCTGAATTGCACTACTTAGTTGTTTTGTAAGGTGGTTCAAAATTCTTTTATCTTGAGGAAATCTTGTTTGTTGCCATCTTCGTCTCTGTCGCCTCTTTTCAGCAATGAGTTTTGTGATTTCTGCTGGATAGTAGGTAACTCTGTTTTTTATCTTAAGGGTAGGCGTGTTTTTCCAGGCGCATTGTTGTATTTGTGTTATAAACTGACTGATATCCCGATCAAGATCTTCTGGTTTCTTTAGTGGAACTTTTAAATCTATTACAGAGTCCAAGTCTATTTTAAAGCTTGCCCAATCAGTGTTCTTATTTACCAATGTGGGGTAGGTTTCTTTTAGCACGAAAGTCTCACTTAGAGTAAGTAATATAGGCGAGTGATCTGAGCTCATATCATATCCTTCTCTAATGCGGAGGAGATTAGGTGATAAGTTTTTGTAAATAAAAAAGTCTATGAGATCAGGAATCTTTTTTGTGTCAGTAGGCCAATAAGTGGGCTTACCTGTTGACAATGTTTTGCATTGTGTTTCTTCAATCGCGCACAGTAGTTCTCTTCCTTTGGTTGTTGTCAGTCTAGATCCCCAAAATGTATTCTTAGCATTGAAGTCGCCTCCCAATATAAATCTGTTTCCAAGACGGTTTAGAAAATTCGTGTACTGATCTGTTTTTAGTGGATACCTAGGTGGACAGTATATGGCTGAAATAGTGACAAGACAATATTTCGTTTTGACACAGACAGCCACAGCTTGTATTTCTTCTTTTTCATATTTGAGTTCTTCATAGTGAAAAATATTCTCTTTTATAATGACAGCACTACCACCTCTTGGTGTGTTATTTGGGTGCAACGCATGGTATACTTTATACCCTTTAATTTTAATATGAGATTCTTTAGTGAAGTGTGACTCAGATATAAGGCACACATCAATACTTTCCATATTTAGGACTGCCGTAAGTTCATTCTGATGTTTAAGCAGTCCATTGGCATTCCATGCCATAATTCTAAGTAGATTAGCCATGTATAATGCTTTTTTGTTTGGTAGCTGCTTTAGTGCTACTTTCAAGTTTTTTCAGCCTTTCGTCGAACGTAGTTAAAAGATTTATAATTGTATTAATCTTTTCATCCATGTTAGGGCTCAATGCTTTCATTTGTGACTGTGGCAAAGATTGGACTCCTTTTGTCATTTGTGCATACGAAATACTTTTAGTAGCAAGCTTGGTGACACTAGGTATTTTTTCTTTGTTTGTACTTGGACCCTGAGAGTTTGATATCGGCACATTCTTTCTAGTATTTTTATCTTTAATGTTTTGTAGCTCTTTAGCTACTATGCATCCCCTATAGTTAGCCGGGTGGGGCTCACCACAGTGAACACATTTTGGTTTTGCTTCTGCTGGTTTATTGCAGTCTCTGGTTAGGTGCTTACCTGTACATTTCACACACCGGGGTTCTTTGGAACAGCATTTCTGTGTGTGGCCATATGCTTGACACCTTTTGCATTGTGGAATTAATTTTGATGTTTTTAATGGCTGTATGTCTACTTTACAGCCCAGTATGGATTTAATTCCGTAGATTTTCTTAATGTCTTCATCCTTTTGGAATGAGAGCATAAACATACTGAGGGGCTCTTTGCTCTTCCAACTCAGTTTGTTGACCGCATCTTCTATTTTATAACCTTGAGTTGTCAGGTCTTCAACTACTCTATTTGGCAGGCAGGAAGAATGAAGGTTTTTTGCCATCACCCTGATCGGTCTGTCTTGTTTATTCTCATACGAGTACCAAAAGCAGTTATTCTGTAACAATAGCTTGGTGATGGATCTGTATGAGTCATCATTAAAGGAGTTAATTTTAACTTTTTCTCCATTCATCATTTTTGTAATAAACGAGTCTTTCGTTAGATTAGTTGAAAGAAGATCGTAGAACTCTTGGTAGTTCTTAACATTTTCTACAACTATAGGTAGGCTGTTTCTTTATTTTAACAGTTTCCTTAGGTTTTTGGCTGGAATCGGGTCCTTGTTGAGGTGGTGAGGACAGTGATGATGAGTTCAATTTCCTTTTTTTTCTGCTCTTCTGTCGTACCCACTCTGTTTCCTTTGCTAGTTCCTCTTCGTCCGTCTCATACTCGATTGGCATTGGCTTCTCGGTAGTGACATTTTTCTTGTCCAGGTCTGCAGTTTTTTGCTCCTGGATGTTTTTTAGCTGGTGCTGAAGTTGTTCTAATTGACTTTTGAGGTCATTTACCAAACATTGCAACTTTTCGCGTTCCAATTTTTCTTCAGTATAATATTTGTACAACAGATGTTCCGTTTCAGTTTTAATTTTAATTGAGGATGACGAAGCCATGATTATTAGAATTATAACTTCGCCTTAACACTTTGTTTATACAAATAGTTGCGCAATAAATTCGGTAACTGGGTCATCGCGGCGATCGCGCACGGCTAGAGGTAACGAACGGTATGCTGCTGCGTCAGCGCTATACCTGAACATAAACTAGCACAAGAGCGCGTGCGACGCGACTGTTCTTAGCGGAAGTCGATCTATCACTGAAGCCCATTCTGACAGCACTTCGATATCTGGAATAGAGTTAAACCTAAGACACTTAGGGCTCTAGAGAAAATAAGCCTAGTTAGGACAATGTGTAATGTGTAATCCACCATAGGTATGCGTCAAAAATTTGAATCGGTGCTAAGCCGGAATGGACCACTATGCACTAGTTTAACATAAAATATGATAAATAAAATTATACACAGCTTTCAAGCAAAACACTGCCCACATTAACTTAAAAACGCTCCATTAACTTTATCCTCAATTCTTTACAACAACAACAAGCAATTTCTATAGTTTATGGCCAATACAAAAGATCCATTCATAATTGCCGACTACAAAATTACAAAACATGGAATATTTATGGGTTAATAACTCTCAATGAATTCCGCTGTTGTATTGTAGAGGGAGCAAATTATTTGTTGGTGCTAAGCAAACTATTCAAATGAATCTCGGGGCCATTAATCAGGGTGTAACTGTGTCCTGTGGATTGTTATTGGATTATCTTAGTGTTTATTCAGAAATTGATGTATAAAACATCTAAAGTAAAGACTAGCTGCTGCCTGCGGCTTCGTCCGCGTATTTCTTTACACATATTTTTTTTCTCAGAGGACTTATTTGGCGAAATGATGGTGTACTAAGATATTCTTTGGAAAAAAAATCGAACCGCGTGCAGGATTTGAACCCACGACCTCCAGATTCAGTACATCCGACGCTCTTTCAGAGAGAGCAGTGGTGGCCCAGTGGTATCGGCCTCGACTTTCGAGTTGTAGGTTATGGGTTCGAACCCCATCAGGCGGTTACTTTGTGTAATTTATTTCAACACCACTGCTCTCAAAACGGTGAAGGAAAACATCGTGAGAAAACGCCCATGTTCTAAAACCAAAAATTCGAAGACATGTGACATCTACCAATCCGCACTGGGCCTGCGTGGTAGATTACGGCCCACTCCCTCTCACATAGAGGAGGTCTGTGTCCTAGAAGTGGGAACATTTATAGGCTGATGATGTCATGATGATGACGTTCTTTCCAACCAAGCCAACGGGGTTCTTACCTACTGCGTCGAATTCTTCAATCCATTTCTAACGTCTCAAGGTGATGTTTTCACAGCAGTGGGAAAAAATGCTTTTGCAGATAAATAATAACAGTATTTGGTTTTCTGTCTACGCAGGTGTACACGATTAGCTAGGAAGCTAAACTCCAACTGAATTGAGAAAAGGCTTGGCAAGTGACATAAGGCAGGTCCAAGGTCTCACCCTCGTCAAAAACTTATACTTTTTCTATTAATCTAGGACTTTTCTGAAAAGTAATTGATGTTTACTGAATCTTTTTAACCTTAGTATTTTGTCAGTAAAGACTTTTATCACATGATGTTTTATTAACATATTTTTAATCTATCTTAAACGGTGTCTTTTACCACATATTGTTATTGTTTTTTTTTGCGATAGCCTCGTGTTTGTTTGCTATCTTGCCTGATAGAAAGTGAAGATGTGGTCGGCTATGAAGCACTCTTGAATTAAAGAACCCAAGGTTTTAGCTGTCAGGAAATACAGAATCCAGCAGGAATTCCACTCCTTAGCTGCGCGCTTAATAAAGCAACCTACTTATTTCAACTACTCTGACAAGTACATAAGATTTCAGCTCCATTTCCTTCCAAACTCATTATGAGCAATACCTATATACTCGTATTATACAAATTACAAAGTACATGTAATAAGGTACTTAGATTGAAGTGATTACGCAATTAATTTACAGGGCTTCCGCAATTAACCATGCATTGCTAGCTTATTATTAGGTTTGTCAAATCCAAAATTGTGCATACGATGCCATTGTCAGGTCTTAAATAAATTTGTATTTTAAGGTAGTTTTGCGTTCATTTAGATACGTGATCTTGAAGAATGAAAAGTGAAGAAAAGAATCCTGTGGGACGCTATCTTTTACTTGATCAGATAATTAATTGTAATCGAAGACAAGAAGAAAGACTAAAAGAACAAATATTTTTATTATCTAACAAATGATTCTTTCTTTAGGTTAACGCATCCACTAGTGAATTAAAATCTATGACTTTTATAAGGTTTTTCCAAACCTTCGTTTGTAAGACTTATCATAATGAGATTACCAAACAAAATCGAGATTCAACAAACATACGTAAAATTTAAGTAAATACGAGTGAGTTCACGTAATTTGATTTCCATTCCGTCCAATTTTCAAACTACAACAAAATAAACATAAAAATAATAACAGGCCCAAGCGCAATATTAATTTATCCGCATCGTGAGTGAAACAGGAAACCGTTCATGAAGACCTTAATTTCATTGAAATTAAATTTCCGTGAAAAGCTGAAAATTTTTCGTGCTTCAGACGATATCGAAAATCGTTCCGTTTTTACGGTTCAAAATAAAAATAATGACTAGTTTCATGGCTGGCGAATACGGGTAATGGCCGGTGAATGGGTTATGGTGCGAGTTGAATGTTGGTTTGAATCAAAATGGTATTTATGATAATGCATTTGGAACTAGTGTTTTGGGGTAATTTTTGATGTTTTACTTTACTATTCATGGAAATGAACCAAGCAACTTTATTGTAATCTGACTGAAAAGAAATTGTTAACTATTTTGTAATGCTTGGTCCTACATACTGAATTAAGGAATAGAGGACTCATTTTCTTCTGCAGTTCTAGATTACTTCCTAGAAATAAACGGGAGCTTTGCTTTTGTGGAAAGATTTTTTATTGTGAGCATGATTAGCCTGCGACGCAGGACCCTAAAACCCTGGAAAGTAAAGGGCAATTGAAGAAATACGGTATATTGTAGTTAGTACGGGTCTTACAGTCCCTTCCGCTTACTCAGGGGCTGGCAAATTTTAAACCTATTCAGTCTGTTTAAGTGTAACAAGTTTCATTAAAATCAGTTCAGTTATTTAGAAAAACATGGACTTATTTTTGTTTAAAATTCCGTTCGGTGTACGAGTCGAAAGAAACTATTAACATAAAGTCTACTATTTTAATTTGTTTTGTCCCAATTTAATATCTTTTACACACAAAATAATAGGTGAAAGATTTTCTGATAAAGACAGTTGCGGCTTTAGAATAAAATCCAGCAGGATATCGACGCATCCTTACAGCTGCCGAGTGCAGGAATCACGTACTTGTATGATATCGGATCACAGGCCCCGCACATACCGAGCGCGGCTGTTATTATCTGCTCTATTGCATGGCCGTATTCCAATAAAAATTCTAATAAATTCTCCTTTCCTTTCATCGGGATGGTTGTTGGTGGCAATTGATGGGTTTGCCAATAAACGGATACATTTTCTTGCTTATTTCTTTTTTGTAAAATGGTAAGAAAGGTTGAAGGTGATTTCGGCTTTCTAGAGTTGCTGTGATTCGGGAATAGTGCAGTGGAATAGTTTATATTGTGAAGAAAAACTAGATTTAAAGTAATTAACAGATTTATATTAGGAAAAACGTTACAAGACACAATTTTAGAACGACATCAGCTGACAGATGGATAGTACAGGTTTTAGGAATACTAGAGGCGCGCGGATCGCTCGTAGAATAACGAAACGCGGCCATGCATTGATGCGTTTTGTTTATTAGGTTTATGTTCTAATTTCAATAGTTTAAAAAAAATATCACTACATCATCATCTTTAGGTATTTATTATCACTTCACTACTTTTGTGAAAAAAAATCCCCCGGCGCATTTCTCTGTCTGTTTGTTCGTGATCAACTCTAAAACAGCTGCAAGGTTTTTCGTGTGGTTTTCATCAATTGGCAGAGTGATTAATGAAGAAGGTTATAAGAACAAATTATGTGAGTTTCACATCGGTGTCTAAACCATTGTACAGTAAGCGACCTTTTTGTCCTAAACTGGTCTCGATCAAAGCTTGGGCAGCTAGTAGATTTGTAATCAAAATCGAATCGAAAAGTTAAACAACAACAAACAACAGTTTTTACGTAAAACCCATCCCTAGATTTCCACTTCACCTAAAAGCGCAACACCATGAAGTTAGCAACTAAATGGACTGCTCAGAATATAGCCGCGGGACGTGATCAGAGTACACAGCTTTAAACTTCGAATGCATCTGACGTTCCGTTATTTGCTTTCAATAAACAGATTCGCATTGAACACGTAGATCAGATGGGGTTAGCTCCGGGGCATAATGTTAGAGGGTATTGATAAAGTAAGGTTCAGTAAGTCGATGGTCTTATTTTTTAATAAGTGACTGGAATGAATAATCGGAAAAGAAGTGACGCTCCTTACTTATCATTTTTATTAACATTTGAAAAGGCAAAAGTTTGGATGGATATATTTTTCTTTTTTAAAAACGTGAATCTTCTTCCTATATCGTGGGTGCGTTTACAAACATATAAACTCACATACACAAACACCCAGACCCGGAACAACTAATTGCAGATCATACAAATATTTGTTCCGTGCGGGGATCGAACCCGCGACACGCTACGCATCAGCCGATCGCTCACCAACCGTGTCGTTGTCGTTGGTTACTCAATAACGTCATAATTGCTGAACGGATCTCGATGAAATCTGGCTCAGAGATAGTTTATAGTCTGAAATAATACACAGGATCCTCAGAACTCTTAAAACCATTATTTTACTTCTTCATTAGATAAACAGTATTCCACCGACGTATTCTACGTTTTTTTTATCGTGGTAAAATCATCCTCCCACCCAGGGCAGGGCGGGAAGCACTATCAGACTCGTAGGTACAGACTAAAATCCACGGTGTCCTTCGATAGCCATTTACGTTCCGGGGTCACAGTAATTCGTAAGTCCCGTGACCAGACGTATTCTACTTCGAAAAAGATGGCCGCTCTGAGTCAAAACATTCCATTCTATCTTTTTTCAAGGACTAATCCTTCTATCTCACTAATCGTATTCAGGCCTTAAACTCCAGACACACGCAAGCAATCCTATAATTCCAGAAATACCCAAAAACAAAGGAGCTTCAAGAAAACTGTGTAGAAAATCTTTTTACAGCATTTTGTCTTATCCTTTCCAATATGAAACGGATCCACTTGTACCGTTGGCAACAAAATCGGTTAATACACGCTTCTAAAGGGTCCATGTAAGCGGATAAACGGTTGGATACAGTCCCTTTTGGGACTTGCGACGTATCAATAAAATACTAACTGTTTTGTAGGCTGTACTTAGCGATTTTGTATCCTTTATGGGGTTCGAGTATTTTTTTCTATATTCAAAGATAATATAAATGTAATGTACCATTTACCAATAATATTATCAGGTAGGTAATTATAATTGTGAATAAATGAAAGTATTGGCCTTGAATTATTAATAGCTAATATAATATAATAATATTTCACAGCTATCACACAACGCTATGTAGTCCAAAGCTAAGCAGAGCTTGTGATGGGTACTAGACAACTGATAAACATATGTACTTATAATATTTCAAAAAAAATAATTTAAAGAAAAACAAAAAACCCGACTGCGTAGATACTAATTTTAAAAGATACGTGAAAAAATTAACTTAAATAAAAACTAAAAAGAAAGAAACAAGCCCAACAGAACAGCAGGAAGAATCAGAACAGAACGACTCACAGTCGGGGCCCTTTGGGAAGATTTGATTGTTAAATTTGAATGGGCCCCGACTGTGAGTGGTTCTGTTCTGATTCTTCCTGCTGTTCTGTTGGGTTTGTTTCTTTCTTTTTAGTTTTTATTTAAGTTAATTTTTTCACGTCTCTTTTAAAATTAGTATCTACGCAGTCGGGTTTTTTGTTTTTCTTTAAATTATTTTTTTATTTTACACTTTTTAGTTACGATTAATTGTTCACTGTTTTTTTTTGTTTGTATATCATTTATACTTGAAATAAAAACTTTAATCAATAAGTAAGAAAATAAGCGAGAATGATTGTTTTGTAAAACAACTTTAAATCTTTATATATCCTAAACTATTACTTAAAATGAAAAATGATAAAAGAAACCTATATATTTTAAAATACCTATTCAATGACACCCCATTCGACATAGTTCATCGACTTTTATTTTTTTCATTTTGACAATATGGCGTCTGGTTGTCGCTGTGGTGAATTTTGATTACTGTCATGTCTTTAGTGACACTCGCATGGTTAAGACGAATCGATTGACGTAAGAATGATCAAAATCGGCCTACGCATTTGGTCTCTAGAACGCCACATAGAAACAAACATACATACATACATACATACTTACATACATACATACATAGACTGATAAACACATTACCCTCCTTTGCGTCGCGCAGTCGGGTAAATACATACATATTATAGATAAATTACACTCAAACACAGAACAAATGATCGTTCTCATCACACAAACATTTGTCCTGAGTGGGAATCGAACCCGAACGAAAACGACCTCCGGCATAGCAGTCAGGGTCACTAACCACTAGATCAACAGGCCTGTCCCTAAGGTAGCCCCAAGCGCTGAAATAATTGATACCGCAGAAGTGAGTAGTTCTGGGCTAACAAAAAGAAAGAAAAAAAGAAACCTTTGTTTTTAAGAAACCACGAAAACACATAAGACAAAAAAAAGTAAAATCAATCTTTGTTAGTCATTTCAGCACAAAACCCGTGAAAGAAAATATTAAAATGTTGCTACGGTATCAGTATACTTAAATCAGTTTTGAAACAGGAGCTAAAGAAAGTGTGCCTAACAAAATACTAGTACTAACACAGTTGAATCTTGCCAAAAAGTCCCCATAAAATAGTCCTGGGTCTAACACTTTTCGGCACAAAAAAGTTGGGTAAACAAAATGTCACCTTGGCCCTTTGGCGAACTTTCGAGAACGATGTCATCAATCTAAAACATTAAACTTCATAGTTCAAATCGATTTCACGTGACCCGTCTCATGTGTCAGATGTAATCGATGACGATTTACTTGAACATAGAGTGGTGTAAGTAATGGAGTGCTAGGATTAGACAGACGTTCATATTTTAAATTCAATTACAATTCAAATGCAGAAACAGCAATGTATGCAGAAAAGCTAATAGACCGTAAACGTGTCTAAACCAACGTGTTTATTTCGCCGGCACGACCAGTCTGACTGCTCAGTAACGCAAAACAACTTGAAACACATTAAATAGATAACGTTCTGTCTTTGATATACCGCCATCATTACTTTTTATAATCTTTTTATAATTTTCTTTGATTATTATGTTTTATCTCTATTTATTTTGATTTTATTTTATTGTAATTTGATTTGTTAGTTTTACTTTATTTGATTTTATTTTAAAACAAATTTTGTTTATTTATATCTTTTTGTTTATACGTTTGTGTCATGGCAATGGGTGTAATTTACCTGAAAATAAATGAATTTATTATTATTTATTACTAATATTAAAAGAATGGGATTTCTATTGGCCTCGATCTAGTCCAGAAGTAAAGACAGAGAAGGGTAACCCAGGAGGAACCGGATCTCCTGCTTTGCTGTTACTTGATTGCAAATTCGTAACTTTCTTAATATCAGTCCATTTGCGCTCTACTCTGTTGCTATATACGTTTCACACAGTCATTCCGTTCAGAAACTTATTTGTACGTAATCACATTGTTTGTTCATGAGGTAGGCTGGAGCGAGACTAGTTAATTATTATGATACTGTTTACCTGCCAGACACACTAGTTAGTTTTATTGTATTTCTATCTAGAACTTTGGCTTAGGTTATGTTACTTTGGTAGCATTTAGTTATTCTATGAGTGCTTTCAAATGAGTTAATTGTTTTCCCAGATAAAATAAAATGTATAAGAAACCTCCACGTGCGCCCGTGGACTAGAGTTCCCTCTCGAATACGTCTGGGGGGAAGACCAGTTTTTCTGGCCGGTGCGCCCTGGGATGCGGGCAAAATCTCTTCCTAGGCACTGTGTGCCTAAGAGGTCTCTTTGCCCGTATGCGAATAGCCTGTCGGGTGGACGCTCCAACGCGTGTTCCTCTGAATAGCAGAGGGCACAGCGGCGGAGCGGGCTTGCGGACGGTGAGTAATGGGTAAGCTCGCCGTCCGACCAAGGATCAAGCCCGGGTCGGTGGCGCGTCGTGTTTCACGCGTCACCGACGGGGCCAAATGCCTGCTGGGGTCGCGGAATTTTTCTTAATCCAGGATACCGTGGCCCCGGAACGAAAAGGGCATCCGAAAGAACACGGGTGGATTTTTGTCAGTAAGAGTCTGACAGTCCCTTCCGCCCCACCCAGGGCCACTCAAAACAAAAAAAAAATAAAACGAGTCTTAAATAGTCTTTCTTTCTATTCTTTTTTTCCTGTGCGAACTGAAAGGGAAAATGTTATCATCGAACCAAATTATTGATATAGGTAGTTTTTCGTAAAAAAAGCGCGGGCACATAGGTATTTCATTTGTGTACCTGAAGCTCTATATACGAGTAATCTGTTAACTTATACATTTACATGCAGAAAATCTCCCAGGAGCCTTACCACGAGCTCTTAACGCGATCCAGTTTAGGCTGTGGGAAAAAGACAGAGCTATACACGTCGTCTAGCACCATCTCTTCCCACAGCCTAAACTGGATCGCGTTAAGAGTTCATGGTAGGCCACCAGCACTGTGGATTGTTTTGTTTTACCAGAGGCTTTATCACGAGTTTTCACGTTTTTATAAAGTAGAAACGAACGGGTTCTTTTTTAACTTTGAAGTTTATTTGATTGAAATAATTAGCTCCTCGTTTGTACACTAGTGTTGCTTTTACATTTTCTATACAAAAATCGCAATTCATACTTCAAGTACGCTTTACGACAAAATACGGAAATCTTGTACCAATGTCTCAGTTGCCACCAATAATCCTTTTGTTTCTTTAAAGTAAAAGTAAAATTGACAGCCAATCTTCCAGATATTTTCTCCTCACATAATAAAAATCTTTAAATGCAAACAAAGAATCTGTTGACTGGTTTCCTTCTCAATAAACCCCTGATACAGATACCGATACTTCACGGATTTGCATTGAGAGCGGCGTTGTAAACAGTACTGTAGGCTTGCAAGCGCGCGGAATAGATATTGTGCATTCAATGCAAAAATCCGGGCACTTTGTATGTTGATTATGTTGATTGATGGCTACTTTTTTGTGCTTTTGGTTACTTTTTGTTTTAGCGTGGTAAAATCATCAAAATATGAGTCCTCCCATGCAGGGCAGGGCGGGAGGGACTGTCAGACTTGTACTGACTAAAATCCACGGTGTCCTTCATTAGCCCGCAGGCTTTGGCCCTCTAGCGGGGGGCCCCGTCTTCTTGCTGACGCTCTTTGAGGCGCGCGTGGAACACAACGCGCTGTCGCCGTCGACCCGGGCATGGTCCATGGTCGAGCGGCGAATTGCCCATTACTCGCCGCCCGCATGCCCGCGGCGTTTGGCTCCTTATGAATTATTTATTTTATACTGGTATTCGCGCGTTTTTGACTGCAGTTAAGGAGTTATTTCACTATCACGGAACACTGTCAAATACTCTACCCAAGTCATAGTCTACTTGTCAATACAGTGATTCTTTTCAGTTAGCCAACAGAGGCCCTTATCATGAGTTTACACCAGAGGCGCTGTTCCATTTTTCCATACAAGAAACGCTGTAAATACTGGAAAGACGCTGTAAAGTAAAATGGTGAAAACTCGTGATAAGGGCTCAGGAGGAAATTCGAATCCGTAACAGAAAATGGAAAACTTTACTTCTACTTTTACTAGTAAGTGTTGTGGTATAATGATTTTGAAGGTTTCGTTGTCTACAAAAAACTCTTATAGTTTCACCATGTCCATTCGTTCGTCCGTCTGTCCGCATTGAAACGTTTACTACTAGAAAGCTGTAATAAATTTAGACATTACTTTCGCCGACAAAGTGGTAAAGCTTAATTTTATAAAATATGTTTTTTAGGGTATCCTATACATGTAAACTGAATTGACCAACGAGGATCTTTTCATTCTATGTGAATAAAACAATTTGTTTGAACAAAAAGTTACCAAATAGTTTTATGATGTCAATTTAGTCAATATAATATGGGAAAGAAAAAACCAAATAAATTTTCACAATAATACAAACGCAAGTAAAGGAAAACTCAAAAACAAATTAATTTACCTTCAAGCGAAACTATTGACTGGCAGTACCAATCTCAAAGCTTCGCCTCAGCCAATCACATTCCGTAGAACTGACAGGCAAATTGCATTGAATGCTATTCGCCAAATCAAATGCAAACATGCATTATGCGAAGGAGAACGGCTGTTATACTTGGTTTACATCGTAGATAAAGAATGATATAGACACGTCACTACACAATAATTATGACTAGGAATCACTTAGTGTGTAGTTGACATATTTTTTTTTGAGGAAAATATGTTTGAGTGATATGGAATCAGAATTGGACAAAAACAATTGTTGTGACAAAGGCAAAATCCGTCTTACCACAAAAAAGTTAAACATCTGTTGAAAACTTGTCTAAAAACCGGCCAAGTGCGAGTTGGACTCGCGTGAAGAGGGTTCCGTACGATGTTACCTATCACGTTTTTTTTTTAAATCTGACCCAAATTGGTACGCACAATATTGAGTGATTTACGATTTTTTTTAATATCATGGAATTCTTATAGGTTTTCCTATAATCTATAAGTAGAAAACGAATTTCTGTATTTAAAAAAAAAAAATTAGGTTCAGTAGTTTCGGAGATAAGGGGGCGGGGAATGGTCAAGCTTCGTCTATTTTTTTTTGAATAACTTGGAAACTATGTATATTAAAATTACAAAAAAAAATATATTTAAGATTGTCTCAACAAGACCTTTCATTTGGTATGTCACACGATGCAGTTTTCAAATATATTTTTTTAATTTTCCCCTTCCCCCCCAAAAATTACCTCCCATATACAGATATGGACTTCTTATAGGTTTTCCTGTAATCTATAAGTAGATAACTAATTACTGTATTTTTTTCAAAATTTTAGGTTCAGTAGTTTCGGAGATAAGGGGGGAGGGGTAATGGTCAAATTTCGTCTATTTTCTTGAATAACTTGGAAACTATTTATTTTAAAATTACAAAAAAAAATACATTTAAGATTGTCTCAACAAGACATTTCATTTGATATGTCACACGATGCAGTTTTCAAAACTTTCTTTTTCATTTTCCCCTTCCCCCCCAAAAATTATCTCCCACATACAGATTTCATCTATTCACGTCACACCTCTGTGCTTGGGTCACAGGAATTGATATGTGTACCAAATTTCAACCCAATCGGTTTAGTAGATTCGGAGATAATTGACTGTAAGCGACAGACAGACGGACACACGAGTGATCCTATAAGAGTTCCGTTTTTGTATTCGGACGTACGGAACCCTAAAAACTGTCAACGTCAAAACGACATTTCACGTTAATATGAGGGTCGTTGTGCCAAGCGTTCAACAGATGATTATTATCTTTTTGTGGTAAGACTGAATATGTTAGCCTGACCAAATAATAAAGAATAATTGGTCAAAAATTAAATTTGCTCTAATGGTTGTTTTACTGATTATTTCTTCTTTCTTTTTTCCGTTACCTATCATAGCTGATGAAAGTCGTATTGTTCGATTAAATTACATAGTACCCGAACACAATACTGATTATCTATTCGAATCTAGACATTCTCTACCTACTGTTTATATTTACAGAGTCCCATTTGCAATATAAAATAGCAGGACGTGTAATGTTTTCGACATAAACGTAAATAAATATCTAAAGATTCGATCGACGAAACGGACGTCTATATGTAGGGTGGATATGCTGTGTTTGGTTTGGGTATTTGTTGCATTGCAAGTGCTGCGAAAAGTCTTGAATGGAAAACACGATTCTTGTGCGTGCTTTGTGCTTTGGTCGTAATTTGATTGATACGATTTAAGAATAACTGTTTGTAACTAATGTCATGCTAAACTTTAAATGGACCGATAAATGTTTATTATTCAATTTCATCAGGCTGGCTGGATGAATGTTGGACTCAGAGATAGGCTGTGGTCTGGAATAAAACATTGAACTGTATTATGTTCCCTTTGGATAATTTTCAGGTTACATGCGGACGAAGCCGATGGCTACAGCTAGAGATTCATAGTTTTCTTACGACTTAAGATAATTAATATTCTAAAATGTGATAATCCATTCCGTTAAAAGTAAGTTGTTATAATGTTTAAAACTGCTTAAATGTTAAACAAAACACCATTTGCTTTCGTAGTCATAATAATCCACAACTGTCAGACTTTTACAAATGACACTGTCCCTAAAAACACCTCACATAAAAAGTAAAAAAATATTCCATAAACATACTAAAAAATCTTGTCTCCGCTAACTACCGCAACGACAAACCACCCGCGATTAACGTCACACAGGTAGCTGTGAGCGTGACGTTGTCGCAAATTTTCCGCACGCATGGACACCCTACATTCGCATCGTGTAGCGTAACACTGAGATGTGTCCCGTTTCTCATAAATCACGAGGCCATCCTACATAACGACTCTGAGTTGGGGTGGTTCGTTCTAAAATGTGTTTGTAGTATTTTAATGATTAGCTTTTGTTGTTAGCAGTGTTTAGACTCCTTGCTTAAAATACACTATCTCTAATTTTGTTTTAATTAAGTTCTACGTAGGTATATACGAGTACGTATACAATTTGAAATTTATTCCGCAATTTCTCTAAGGTAAAATTGTTACCCACAGGGATATACGGCACGGCTGGCGTTTCCAATTTTATGAATATTGACGTTTCAAAATTGGTGATTCTTAAGTCTACTTGAATAAATGAATTTTCATTTCAAACGGTGCTAAAATATGCAACAGAAGATTTCATCGAATTTGTACGGGTTGCTATAAGACTTAGAGGCTATTACAACGGAATTGGTAGTGAAATGCAGTTTATTTAGTGACTGATGCATTTAAAAACATATATTTATGTTGTGTGTCTGTATGACCCATAAGTAGTAGCTATAGGGGAACAGTTTATAAGACGGGGACGCGAGGTATGATGTGAAATCACACACATAAGGCAAAATTAACACAAAAGTAACGTAGCACAAGCGCCAACAGGACGCTATTTCCGCCTGGCCGCTTGCAAATGACGTCCTGATGGCGCTTGCTCTACGTTAGTGTTGTGTTTAGTATGCAAGAGTGTATGTCCCCAATATACCTCGCGATTATTAACGTCCCCGTCTTATACACTGTTGCCCTATGTGTACTTACATGTGCTTATGTCGTAAAAGAACCCGCGATACATTGGAAATTAACTACTAAAACGTAACGGTAACGTTTACCTACTAAAGAAGATTTATTAGTTTGACTTCATCTTAAAAAAAATGTGGCAAAGCATATCTATGAAAAAAAAAAACTTTCGAGATAACTTTAAATAAAGACTACCTAACTCAAAAACTTTTCTTGATTTCGCATATTATTTATAACATTCTGTATATTAAATTGCCTCAGGTATAACTTTAGTTATGTATTAACCGGTGCCGTAATCGTAAATCTGTGTAAATATACCAGCAGATATTATGAACGAAAGTAATGTTTAATTAAGCCGAGCTTAACCGCGCTCGTTATAGCTAAACTAATCTTAAATAAATAAATTAAAGTTACGCTTGAATAAAGATCTCATTACTATTACTTATTAATCTGACAATTTGCGAGAACATCCATCTATCCATTATGAACAGATGTCTGGATGTTTGTTATTTTCTGTCTAATATTGTTGCGTAGGTATTTGTGTCTTAGTAAATACGAGAAGGGGCCCACTCTCTCTCACAGAGAGGAGGCCCCTGTGTCCCAGCAGTGGGATCATTTATAGGCTGATGATGTTGGAATACGAGGGGTTATTCCCGCTCGGTAACACCCTTTCGTCAACACTGTTGAAGATCGGGAAAAAAAAGTTTCGTTCGTTCACAGTGTTGACGAACGCTACTTATTATTTCGGGTAATTTCCGTTCGGTAACACCTTTCATTCCTGTCGTCAAAGGATGCAGATCCCTTTTTTGACCGAGGTCATTATTTGAAATCAGAATAGGTAGACTGGCTTCTAAAATTATTGATTCCACTTCGAATACCTCTAGTGCCGTACATAAATAAAATTTGAGATATGTGTATTATTTTCTACTTGGACTGTCTCGTTGGCCTAGTGGGCGAAGGGCAATTAAGACATGAAACATGAGCTCGCAGGTTCGATTCCCAGGTCGGGCAAGATGTAATTAGGTTTTCCCAAATTGTTTTTTTTAAGTAACAGCTTTGTAATCCTGGTTTTGCCCAGTTCAGGGCAATAAGCTTCTGTCCTAAAACATAATTAGCGAAAATGGGTGTACTATTAGGTACACCTCTGTTAACCCATCGGTGATTAGAGGTGTGATGATGGTATTATATTATTATCTTCCTCGAAGTTTCACTAAATATAGCCTACCTATTTCGAACACTGGCCAGTTGAAATAACAATTATTTATTTTCTTTTGAAAAATATGCTTTTATATAATTTGAGATGGCTAAAAACGAAAAATTATGCAAACTATCCTCTTCCCATTTACTGGCACAATAGCCAAACCTCTTAAACTAATCATAAATTAGATCTTCTCGTCATAACTCACGCCAAACAAAAACACCACTTCCTTATCTCAGGACCAAGAAGACCATAATATTTATATGGCACTTAAATTCTCATTTCTTCACTTTCTTTTGCCATAAATGTGCCGATTTGGAGCCGACTCCCGAATGCGTTCAAGTGAATATTTCATGTGTTATAGTCGCAATGTCGCGCTCATGTCGCTGCCGTGTCGTTATGGCATCGTCGCGTCGTGATTTAGATAAGTACTTATTGTATAGTGTGGGAAATGTGTTGTGAATGAGATGTTATGGGGTTTCTTTTAGTCGTCGTGTTGGTGTGTTGATATTACAGCTTTTACGGATTTGAGTATTCGATGGTGTTCAACGCGTGCTTCAGGGAGCTGTCAAAGAGGGTCAGGTGCCTGTTGGTGTCGTGGGACTAGCATGTGAGGGAAAAGGGTGAAAGAAATGGCCATTGCTGCTTTATCTTGATTTGGCAGGATAATGTGCACCATTGAACGTCTAGAATTAAAAATCGTCTTAACAAAGGAAAGTAGTTTACATTTTTGTCTGCCTAGCCTTTTCCAACAAGGTATGTTGTGATCGGTTTTCAGTCGGACCGGATGCCGCTGAATATCAGTATTTTACATGGAGCGACTGCCTATTTGATCTCGAAAACCCAGTAACTGGGTAATACGATATCCCTTGGTACGTTATAACGACTCTCAAAGGTCTACAAATGAAAGCCGGGACTAGCGGCTTTCAACTTGCTGTATAAATGGTTACTCATCCACAGATAAACCTCAGCAAGCGTGACTTAACCTTGAAGATCAATCTAGTTGCTATTATTATTTCCACGAGTCATTTATTTGCTTATTAATGTGCTTTATTTAATAATTATGTTGTAATTTTAAATGCGTCGTCCTCAATAGGAAAAGATACCTACGGTTTAAATTATTTTGGATAATCTAACTGACGTAATAATTTTTTGAAGTAATTTTCCTGTTTTTTTTTTTGAACGAACATTTGCCCCTATTTCTTCGACTTTGCGTCATTTTTCTCTTTAAACAAAAGTCTTCTCATAAGTACGTACACCAGCACCGCTAGCATTAAAACAAAAACCATGCGTGTTATTAAAAAGCATAAACAACCTCAAGTGTGAGCCATCCCTTAACAAAGCAGACAGCTAAAACAGATGGCCCTAAAAACGTATATCTCAACATAATCGGGGCGAGGAATTTAATTTGCTCGGTCTATTATGGGTCGATAACGTAAGGGGTAGACTATCCCGCTTGTAGCTTGCCAATTTTAAGATTCCTTCTCTTTAAGTGACTGGTACGTACCAGTTCGACGCATATGCGTTGTCATGTGGAGGAGATTGCTGTTATTAAAGAGTTAAATGTGAGTTTTTATCACCCTTGGGGTCTTCAGGTATGTCAGTTGCTATGTTTGCAAATGCACCGACAACACAGGAGATTCTTAGTGTGGGGCAAAGATTTAAAAAAAAACTAATAAGAATTCAAAAGTGAAATAGGTCGACGGTGCTCAAAACGGTGACTCAAATGGTATAATGATACAACGACCATTTTGGAGTATTTTTACGCATCTCACACAAATTTTATTCTTTCAAAACTGGCGACTGCAGTAACTTATTTGTTGAGAATTATTTCTTTGACATTCTCGTTAATAAAAACTGTTTTGCGAGGAAAAACCTTAAAAGCTGACTGCCATATTATTTGGCACTAGCATTCCAAAATAAAAATTGATAAAATACTAGTAAGTGAAAAAACAAGGTAGCAGCTATACTTCTTTGCATTAGCCGAATGCTTATTTATTTCTTAATTAATTAAACCTTGGACCTTGGCCCCCTTTATTTTTCCCTGTACCCGGCAATTGGATTGTCCGGAACTTTCCTGAATTTTATTTCAGGCTACTGAAACCGCGGACTAGGTGGCACAGGAATTTTAATAATTTTCCGTCTACAATAGCTTTTTTTGTATCGGCCTCGACTTACGAGTTGTAGGTCGTGGGTTCGAACCCAGTCAGGCGCATTACTTATTTACTATTGTGTAATTTATTTCAACAACACTGCTCTCAAAACGGTGAAGGAAAACATCGTGGGGAAACCGGCATGTCCTAGAACCAAAAATTCAAAGACATGTGACATATACCAATCCGCACTGGGCCCGCGTGGTGGATTATGGCCTGCTCCCTCTCACAGAAAGGAGGCCTGTGTCCCAGCAGTGGAAACATTTATAGGCTGATGATGATGATGATGAATAGCTTTTTTTCTAATGGAAACATAATTCTGACGAAATACTGATTGATTATATTACCAGTGGAGTTTGCAACTTATAATTTAATTAATAAAAAAAAAATTGTAATGTTTTCTTTCATAAGTAGCACGCAGGGACTGAAAAGATACCATGGCCCTAAAACATAAAAGATACAGAGTGGTTTTTAGTCAGTTAGTAAGTGTCAGAGAGTTTAATTTTGCATAAAAATACATCAAATTTTAATGAGTCCTCTCGCTCTGGATGGAGGGGAAGAGACTGTCAGATTTGTACTGACCAAAACGCACCCTTGGTGGACCGACGACATCATGAGAGTCGCGGACAACTGATGGATGCAAGTGCCGAATTGTCGTTCGGTGTAGCGGTCTAAGGGGGAGGCCTACGTTCAGCAGTGCATGTTCAGCAGTAGACGTCTTCCTGCTAATGATGATGAGGGTGATGATGAACCCACCCTTTTAGCACTTTAGACGATCCCGGAAACATTCAGATTTTTTTAAAGCTATTGCATAGCTTTTATCGCGGGCCCTGAGCGCGGCGCGGCGCGGCGACCGAATCAAAAATGTCCAAAAACCTAACGAAAATACCTGACACCACGCATCGTCTAACATCGTTTTAGTTCGGGAGACTTCGGCAATCATAAAAATATCCATCATAAAAACAAACAAAAGGAGTTTTCATAATGTTACCTACCTAAAATTCTCCTACAACAAAGACGTTCTTTATTACAGTAGTGCACCACAAACATTTTAAATAAATTATAATCTCGTTAAATATACGCGGTAGGCGATTTTTTTCTTTAAAAAAAAAATGTTAAACAATAGCTTCACCGCGGCAGTCTCCGAGTGCCACATGTATTTTTCCTGTACGAATAATATCTCAACTGCACCTTCATATTTTCTTCCTATTCTAATATTAAATGACAAGGCGCCAAAACTTACAAGTTGCCACTTCAATGCCTATGACAACTACAATAGCGGATTTTATTCAAAAGACTTGGCGATATATTTCCCGAATTGGCAGCGAGCCAGAATATCTTTGTCACCAAAGCTTGTAACCAGATACGTAAGTGAATCCCAGTTTGTGAGCCAAATTGAGACAACGTTTTGTTGTTGGTTGGTATTGAAAGTTGTTTGGAATGTGTTTTGTTGGTTGTGCATGGTTGAAAAACCAATAGGTACTGAGCGTTAATATTTTTTGGCAAAGCTGTAGTATATGTTCTTTATGTAGGTAATTATAATGGCTAATAATTAACAGACCTTAAAATTCTGACTTTTTGACAAACTGATGTCCATCTTCATTCTCATGCAATGCTTGAAAGATGTAACAAATGATTCATAATACACTCAAACTTACTATTTCGGTCTCTTTGAGTTGAGGTATTTCTTTCTTGGTTTTTTTTCGGTTTTTTTTCAACTACTATTATCATTTTCCAGTCAATTTATACAAAAGAGGTAGGTATACATAAATGATTCTCATGAATAGTTGTTTTTTTAATAAAAAAAAAACTTCGCTCTTGTGTTGTGGGTGCGTTTACAAACATAAAACTCACATATACCCAGAACTACTTGTAGATCACACAAAAATTTCTACCGCGCGGGAATCGAACCCGCAACACGCTGCGCAGCAGTCAAATCGGCCAGCCACTGCGCTAACCGTGCCGGTAGTTAATAAATTAAAGCTGCATAATAATCGGTTCAGTAGTAAGTTTTTGAGTATATCGTGAACAGACAGACGCGGCGGGGGACTCTTTTATTGGAACGAAGTTCCTAATCCGCGTTGCAACAGGGGCCTAGACGGAAAAAATTAAGACGAAAAGTTGAAACGACACTTTTTTGTTATAGTAAGCTATTGTAAGCCGTGCGGCGTGTGCATGTTTCTCTGTCTGTCTCTCTCTCTCTCTCTTATAGAAAGCAAGCCAGATATTTTCGTTTCGTCTTTCTATTTCGCATCAATTGAACAGTGTGGTGTCGCGACGATTATTTTTCTTGAGTGTATACAGTAACTTCGTTCCATCCGGGTGTCCCTTGACACCTCTCAGGTTTTTTTTATAATACTGCTCTTAGCATATCAAATCCACGTTCGAAATTAAATTTTTACCTTATTCTCGCTTATCTCATGGCCGAAAAGTGTTCTCACTATGACCTCACTCCAATTAGGGTGGGTCCGATTTGTGAAATTGACTGAATACTTGAGCGCACAGTCATTACGTTCAAATCAGTTTCACGCTGATTCCGCTCGTTTGCAAGTAAAAAAAACTTCGCTTTTAAAGCGAAAATGATGGAATGAGAAATCGTCCATCTACCTGGCGTTTGATGAAACTTTATCTAGATCTTAAGACTGTTTGTCCTTTGAGAAATTGACGTAAAAATCAAGATTAATTTATTAAAAGAAAATATTATGATTTTATATTTAAAGTTCTATCTTTTACAAGTACTACACATCAAAAGTTAACTGTGAACCTCTTAAGTTGTCAGGTGAACCGCCATAAACGAAACTCTATGTGCATTTTACCTGAGATATAACAATTTTAGTATGGTGTTCGTTATAAACGCTGAGTAAGACTTTTACACATTGTGGTGGCATAAGTTATATCGAGCAAATAAAGTTAGTGTTTGTTATAAGCATGACCTTAATGTCGCAAGCATGCTTATGTCATCATAAGATATATCGAGCAAAAAAAGTTAGTGTTTGTTATAAGCATGAGCTTAATGTCGCAAGCATGCTTATGTCATCATAAGATATATCGAGCAAAAAAAGTTAGTGTTTGTTATAAGCATGAGCTTAATGTCGCAAGCATGCTTATGTCATCATAAGATATATCGAGCAAAAAAAGTTAGTGTTTGTTATAAGCATGAGCTTAATGTCGCAAGCATGCTTATGTCATCATAAGATATATCGAGCAAAAAAAGTTAGTGTTTGTTATAAGCATGAGCTTAATGTCGCAAGCATGCTTATGTCATCATAAGATATATCGAGCAAAAAAAGTTAGTGTTTGTTATAAGCATGAGCTTAATGTCGCAAGCATGCTTATGTCATCATAAGATATATCGAGCAAAAAAAGTTAATGTTTGTTATAAGCATGAGCTTAGCACTTCCCTCTGTGCAACTGCGCTGTGTAGGTGTGATTTGAATCGTGCCGTTGATAATTACGTTTCTCGTGTCTCGTTATCAATTACCGGCTCGTGAATTGTCCTAGCTGTGTGCCTTTGTGCTTATAGTGGTGGTATTGTAAGTTTTTAAGTGTTATTACGCGTATTTCATTGGTAAATATAGTTTTAAATTAGTTAACAGCGCTCGGTAAGTAATTTTTATTTTTTGGTTGTGGGGGTACCTCGGAAGGAATAATAAATATTTTGTTGTTTCGTCTTGTTTTTACGATTTTATTTAAATCTTTTTGTAGTTTTGATTTAAAAATGTTGTCCAATAATGATGATCCACCGGACGGGGGCGGAAAAAACACTTCGCGATGCGTAACTAAACCTCCCAGGTCACCGACCTCCGCTTACTCTAAACGCTTGTTTACCGAAATGTCTCCGTCTTATCTAACGCCGGAGGATAATGCAAAACGGCAACATTTGACCGATTCTGTTGAGAAATCGCCGTTATCAATAAATAATGTCAGTAATTCAAACGAAGACTATTGCGATTTAGTTACTCAGGCGTCTGCATACCTGTCTAAAATAAACGACCTTGTGAATGATCAGGGTTCTCGTATTAATGTAGCCAATAAATCCGCGATTATGGACATGACACAGCGGATTACGTCCATTGTTTCTTTGTTAGCCATACGGTCATCTTCTAATGAAACGAAGTTAGCCAATATCGAGCGCGAATTGGACAAAGTTAATTTAAATAATAATGTCAGCCTTGTAAAAACAAATTCCAATAAACTTTCTTATTCAGATTCTCTAAAACTTCGTCTGCCGAAGGTCGCTCCAGTGATGGAGTCGAGACCACCGCTGCCGTGTGTAATAGCATACCCCTCCAACGAAAGGTCAGCTGAATTCGCAACTTCCTCAGCCACTAAAGAAGCGCTTAAAAAAGCGATTAAGCCAAGTGACGACGGATTTCAAATTGTAGGCATGAAAAAAATCGCGAAATCTGGCGTTGTATTACGTGTCGCTAATGACAGTCAAATAAGTAAACTTGAATCGGTTGATGCTATTAGGACCGCCGGGTTAAGACTTGAAAAACCGAAAGGCCGCAGGCCACGTTTATTAATTAAAGACGTCCCATCCTCAATGGACGACAAACCTTTTTTGCACGTTGTACCGTCAAAATATCAAAGACGAATTGGTAATTAGTGAAGAAGAATTTATTAAGTCGACAAAAATTATACGTAGACGTGTATTAGACAATGGTCGGAAGTGGGTAGGTCGGCATCGAAATCGACAACGCCATTCGAAAGCATTTAATTAGTACCAAAGAGAAGCTTTTTATTGACTTCGCGACTTGCCGATTTTTTGATGATATTGATGTAGTTCGTTGTTTACATTGCCAACAGTTCGGTCACGTAAAAAAATACTGCGTAAATAAATCGCCTACCTGTGCTAACTGTTCTGAAGCACATGAAACAAAAGAATGCCCGCATAAGGATAATTTAAATTTTACACCGGTATGTGTGGCGTGTAAACGTTTTAAAAAACCGTTTGACCATCGGTGCGGGTCTCAACAGTGTACCACCTATAAAGTCAGGCTCGAACAATTAATACGCAACACTAATTACTAATAAAATGGATAGTTTAATAATAGGACAATTAAACCTTCACAATGATAGGGTGGCGACTTCTGAATTGGACAAATTAATTATCGATTACAAATTAGACATTGTACTGGTTTAAGAACAATACCAAAACACGCGCTTACGTCACAAGGTAGTTCAGTTGGATAGTAAGGCACGAGCCGGAATTTACGTGTCGCGTTCTTCTAACTTTACAGTAACGTCTTTACGTAATCTCATGACGCCTCACTGTGCAGTTGCGGAAGTCTCATCCGCTACTTTTAAAGTTTACGTTGTCAGCTGCTATTTTCAATATTCAGACCCTGTTGGTCCTCACATACATAACCTCCGTCACGTCTTGCGGTCACTCGCGGGCTGCAAAGTTATCGTAGGCGCAGATGTTAATGCGTCTTCGTCCCTGTGGTATGGCAAAGTCCGGTCCACGGATTACGTACGGCGTTGCGCTGTTGAAGACTTCATTGCTGAAATGAACCTTACTATTCATAACACCCCCGATGCACCACCTACTTTTTGCAGCCAAATGGGCGAATCTTGTATTGACGTCACACTTTCTAGTGCAGACGTACGCTTGGATAGGTGGCGTGTCCTACCGGACGCGTCTTGCAGTGATCATCGCTTGATCGTGTACGAATTTGTTCCGGATTCTACTCATGGTTCTTCACATGTAATTGGTAACTTTAGGTATAAAACTAAGGGTGCTAATTGGGAATTCTTTAGATCGCTTTTTGCGTGTCATGCCAAAGATTTCACTCGTGATGGGCTGTCAGCTGAAGAAAGTGCTGAAATTATGTCAGACACCTTCACTTACTGTGCTGACATTGCCATTGGTCGCGGACCTATGACCAATGTACGCAGATGTGATTGGTGGTGTGACTACCTAACCGAACAGCGTAAAATCTATCGTCGAGCGCGTAAACATCTAAATAAGCTCAAAAAACGTCAAGTCACCGGAGACTCACTAACCTCTGCTTTAAATACATTTAGAGTTGCCAGGTCCCGTTACAGAGCTTCGGTTGAAAAATCTAAGGCTAATTTGTTGCGTAAAGTAGTCGATAAATTAGAAAAAGAAGGTCCGTGGTCTCCTTTATATCATGAATTTAAAGCTAATCGATCGGTCGACCTCTCGTATGTTCAGAATATTAAAGTAAATAATAAACACACCACCGGTATTGAAGAAACAACGGAAGTTTTATTAAATAGTCTTATCCCTGATGATTCACCTGTTAATGATAATGACTACTACCAACAGATTAGAGCATGGGCTACAGTTCCGCCTAAATCACCAGCGTCAGACCTTCCATCCACTGACGAATTCATTAATGTTGTTAGGAGACTGTCCCTTAACAAATCATCAGGTGAAGATAAAATATCTAATCGTATGATAAAGGAAGCGTGTAAAACAGCGGGTGACGCGATATTAACTGTTTACAATCGGTGTATTGCTGAAGGTGTTTTTCCTCGTATATGGAGACATGGCTTTATACGAATAATACCTAAAAGCGGCGACAAGCCACCAGATGACCCTAAGTCTTACCGGCCCATAACATTATTACCATCTTTGGGAAAGCTCCTGGAGCGTCTTATCGTCCCACGATTGTTACCGGACGGGCCCAAATTCCATAAAAACCAATTCGGTTTTACTATCGGCAAATCAACCGTTGACGCGGCACTTTCTGTTAGAAAAATAGTTAATACCTCCGAGCACAAGTACGTAGTTGGAATCTTTCTAGATATTTCCGGGGCTTTTGATAACGCATGGTGGCCAATGCTACTACTTAAGATAAAAGCTCGTGGTTGCTATAATAATATATTTAATCTTCTTTGTTCGTACTTTTCTAATGGTTCCGCGAAACTTAAACTCGGACATCATTCCGTATCGAAACCTCTTACCATGGGCTGTCCTCAAGGTTCGGTTATCGGTCCTCATTTATGGAATATAGGCTTCGATGATTTCCTCGCGATTCCACTTCCAAGCGGTTGTTCTTTAACTGGTTATGCGGACGATGGCCTTCTGCTCATTCAGTCAAGCACTCGTGCTGGCCTCGAGAATCTGGCTGACACTTGCCTACGATTAATATCTCAGTGGGGCGATCGAAACCGTCTGACGTTTGCACCACAAAAAACATATCAGCTTATTTTAAAAGGTGAACTTAAATCGTGGCCTAGTATTAAATTCAATAATGTTCCCGTGAAGAGAAAGCAATCCGTGTGCTATCTTGGTTTGGTCTTAGAGAGGAATTTCACTTTCATAGAACATATAAAAACAGTTGGTGAAAAAGCTAAAAATAACTTTTATGCCCTAACGAGAATATCTAAGTCTACTTGGGGTTTGTCATTTTTAACCTTAAAAACTATTTATGGGGCTACTTACTTGGGTTGTTTGTGCTACGGAGCACCTGTTTGGGCCGATAGGGCCACCATAGGGGCGGCACGGCGTAAATTGTCATCAATCAGCACATCATATTCTTTGGGAGTGTATTCTTTGGCAGAACGAACGCAATATTATGTTGGATACTGTTCAGACTACATCTGGAGTCATTTATTATACGGACCTTGTGGAAACTCGAACAAACTTCCGTGCGTTCAAGCGTTTTTGCCATACCTATTATTGGAATCAAATATAGCAGCTCACAATTTAGGACCCATTAATATTAGTAGTCATTTTTACCCGTGGTGCAAGGCAACTGGGCTTCTCCCAGTTGTAATGTCCCTTTGTGCCTATTGGCCTTGCTTTGTTCTGTCTCCTGCTTGCATGGAGGGAAGTGGAAACATATTTTTCCTACTCCTCCACTATTCTTTTCTGATTAATTTCGTGCAGGATCCAAGACAGGTAAATTCATTCTCCGGGACACGTCGAGCTTCATTGTCTTGGCGCTTTTCTGGTGGTTGCCACTGTTGATTCTGGCTCTCAGGAGTTGCACTGGTTTGGGAATAGTGTGGTGGGTTTGTCCCAATAAAAAAAAAAAAAAAAAAGCATGAGCTTAATGTCGCAAGCATGCTTATGTCATCATAAGATATATCGAGCAAAAAAAGTTAGTGTTTGTTATAAGCATGAGCTTAATGTCGCAAGCATGCTTATGTCATCATAAGCATGCTTGCGACGTGGCATGTATGAAGTTTGGGGATTATACCACAGTCACATCATACCAGGATTAAAATCAAGGTATCCTTGAGTGAGTCTTGCAACGTTGCAACACTCACAGATCAACGTTGGACCTTAAGAGTAACTTTATGGAAGGGCCCACAAGGAAAAAGAAAAAGAGGTAGACCACGTACACGATGGGAAGACGAAATCAAAAGAACCAGCTCAAACTGGAGCCAAACAGCAAAAGACAGAGGCTTATGGGGATATTTGGAGGAGGCCTTTACTCAACTGGGGTCCTTGCAAAAGAGGAAAACTAACACAACTAACAAAATATAAGAATAACATAAGAAACTAACCCACTAACACGTTCTTGTAAAAATTTGAGATCATTTTGTACACTGCAAGGAATAAAAGGCTTTTTTATTTATTTATTTATCCTATGTGTTAATCCAGGTAAACTTTCTGTGTAACGAAGATCCATCCATCCATTTTCACAAAGTTTCTCATTTATAATATTTAAAGTGATATAGATTAGATTTTATGATCTATGTACGATTGTAAGTCACCATCTATGTATATGTATAGGACGTGCCCTACGTGGTAATGCACTACACTCGTTCCCTCGTACCACAGAAAGAAAATTGAAAACGTGCGTGCAATTTCATCGACACACGTATCCTTCAAACCAGAACGTATACCGCGATACATGGTGACAGGTTAATGAAGGTACTATTCTGTAGAAAAACTACTTTATTTTTAATGATGTTTAAGGTTTATAACAAACCACATTTCGAGCTAAGCAACACTGCTGCACAGCACTGTTGCGATAATATTACTTTGTGCTGACGAGTTAGGAATCGGAATCATACCTTCTATTCAATTTCTAAGGTGCAGAAAAGTAAAGTTTATTGAGATGTTTCATCAGGAAATTATCATTGAAGCCCTGCAGAGTTTGAATTCATGCTTAATTGATAGCAATAGTTTTGCTCCCTACTACCTAAATCATCTGCTTAGCCTTTATCCAACTGCGGTGAGTCTGCTTCCAATTTAACCGCATACGGCTGAATAACAGTATTTTACATGGAGCTACTGCATATCGGACCCCCAAAATCCAGTAACTGGGCGATACATGGAACACTACTACATAGAAACTACATGAGACATAAACAAAAATGACAATGCCAGATCCTGACCTACCTTAATATGACCACAAATTTAGATGTGACTCGATCTTTGTACACATTTAAGAAATGTCTTTAAGAAATTTCATAATTTAAGTTATAATTAATGTTTCATATTATTACTGCAAAATTATATTTATTGTTATTATTGTTTCGGTTTGCACTTCCGTTTAGATTGTCAAAATTTAGTATTATATTTAAATTTTTGTTAGCTTAGTTGTTAATCTTATAGATCATGCTGTGGTCTCCTGTAAGTGAAGAAGTACACCATCTAAATACTTGTGTTGTTCTTTGTCAATGATCTGTGTATATCTTTTGTTGGAGATCCTAAATAAACAAATAAATAAAAGTATCGAATAAAAATATGACCCTTGGATATCTAACTACGTTAAGTAATGTTGACGCCCCGATTTAAAAAAAAAGTGACCTTGGCGTAAATAAACGTACACCGCTTCCATAACTTGTGGGGGTACAACATAACTGTAGGGATGTTTTAAATTGATAATTATGCTTCTATTTAGGTTTCGATTCATGTTTTTTAATTGCGCAGTTTCAAGCTGTAAGGCAATAGGTCAATGCCTAGGCATGTGGATTACACTGTCAATGACGCCGATAGTAGGCCGACGGCCCAGGATGTGGATAGCTTTTTTAACTTTTATTCTGCCCAAGAAGAATCATTTACACGGCATCAAAAAATTGCAAATCTAATTAGTCTTTTTAAGATATTGGTAACAGTGTCTTACGATAAGCTTGTTTAATAGTCTCACAATAGCTAAAGAAGAAACTGGTCTTTTTTATCGTGGTAAAATCATCAAAAGTGTCCTCCCACCCAGGGCAGACCGGGAGGGACCGTCAGACTCGTACTGACTAAAATCCACGGTGTCGTTCAATAGCCCTTTACGTTCTAGGGTCACGGTAATGAGATAAGTGCAGGCTTTGGCCTTCTAGAGGAGGGGGGGGGGGGCGTTATCGTGCTGACACTCTTTGAGGCGCGCGTGGAACACAACGCGCCGTCGACCCGGGCATGGTCCATGGTCGGACAGCGAGTCGCCCATTACTCGCCGCCCGCATGCCCGCGCCTACGGTGGCCGGAGATCGTCCCGCGACGTCCGTCGCCGTGGGCGTCTACCACTGCGGCGTGGATGAGGGGTGGACGCTGTTCTCTTCCTCGCGTGTCCCGCCTCCTCTTTCGCGAGCATGAGAGATTCGCAGAAGGAGGCCACCGCTTCCCACTCCATCTCGCCCCGCAGCATAGCCGCAACCAATGCCGGGCGCGAGAGGTCGTCACCTATCGCCTGCGTGAGGACACGGCGGTGCTCCTTCCTCATCAGACACAGGTACCTCCCGAAATATCCGTGTCCGGTGAGGACCTGCGTCAAGCGGTAGGTGAGGACGTCGCGCGTCGTGGGGCCTATCCAGCCACTCCTCAAAAAGGGGTCTTACCGCCGCGATTGCGGCGTGGCCGAAAAGAAGAAACTGGCCTGGCTTTAATTTGACAAACGAAGACTCTAATGGTCCTAGTTTATACGGGTCCATTTTTCGGTCTTTCCACTAAATATTTAGCAAGAATAAATTTATTGGAAACGATGCGATTGGTGACTGGCCGCTTGCCTAAACCGACACCTGGCAGGATAGCAACTTGTCTTATCAATTCATGTTAAAAATCCTCATTTGGTTTCACAAGTAAATATAAAGCACGCAAATCACCAACACGGCGAACTCGTTAACAATCTCAAGCGACGTTAGCGTTGCCCTAATGTGGCCTGTTGCTCTAATGCGTCGTGGTGCCTTAATGTGTTGCGGTACCCAGTGCCCTAATGTTGCGTGTTGCCCTAATATGTCTTGTTACCTAAATGTGTCCGCTCACGGCGTAATATAGACCGTTATTCTATTGTGATCTGAGGTTTTTAATGTCATTTTTTTCTAAACTGAATAGTTTGCGCGAGAGACACCTCCAAAGTGGTAAAATGTGTGTCCCACTGTCTCCCTCCCAAACTAAAAAAAAATATATGATGTAAATTACCATGTAAACTTCCACTGAAAACGAGATCAAGTTAAAAGTATTTTTGAATAAGTAAACCTCAATTGTAGTATCGTTTCCCAACGGGTCGGCCTTAAAATGAACATGGACAAGACGAAAGTCATGTCGAATGTCCATGTGGCACACGTACCGGTTGTTGTTGGGAATGATACTCTCGAAGTTGTAGACCATTACACTTACCTTGGACAGATTGTTCAGTTAGGTAGGTCCAACTTCGAGAAAGAGGTCGCCCGAAGAATCCAACTCGGATGGGCAGCGTTTGGGAAGCTACGTGATATCTTCTCATCGAGAATCCCACAGTGTCTCAAGACAAGGGTGTTTAACCAGTGTGTGTTGCCAGTGATGACATATGGCTCTGAAACGTGGTCTCTGACTGCTGGCCTTTTAGAGAGACTAAGAGTCACTCAACGAGCGATGGAAAGAGCTATGCTCGGAGTTTCTTTGCGGGATAAAATCCGGAACATGGATATTCGGCGAAGAACCAAAGTCACCGACATAGCTCATAAAATTTGCAAGTTAAAGTGGCAATGGGCAGGCCACATCGCTCGTAGAACTGACAACCGATGGGGAAGAAAAGTTCTCGAGTGGCGACCACGGACCGGAAGACGCAGCGTAGGTAGGCCTCCCACTAGGTGGACCGACGACATCGTGAGGGTCGCGGGCAACCGATGGATGCAAGTGGCGAATTGTCTTTCGGCGTGGCGGTCTAAGGGGGAGGCCTATGTTCAGCAGTGGACGTTTTCCGGCTGATGATGATGATGATGAAACCTCAATTGACTTTTCATTCAATCAACTCAAATATAAAAATAAAATATCTTTTAATTTCATAAACAACCAGTATTGCTGCTGCGAACCCCTTCATGGGCGATTGGCCGCTTTTTCATCTGTTTTCGACCTCCACAACCTTAGTACTGGGAAGAGGTATCGCATTAACCTCTTGATATATCATAGGTGATTCATAACAAAAACCAAAGTCGACTTCATCAGAACTTCGCCAAGACATGAAGCAATGTTGTTTTTCACAGACCAATCACAAAATAGCCCAAGCGACTCGAGCCTCCAAAAACAGTACACCCTCGCAGCAAAAAAGTCGCAACATTTTGCCATATTATGACGTTTTATATACGACAAGAGGCGTTCGCAAGTCATAATACCGCCTAATCCCCATCACTTGCACGCCGAGGGTAAGCCAGGGGTAAATCAGGTCGAGGGTGTCGCCGCAAAATAGAATTTTGCAGAAGGCCAGAACGCTTAGACTTAGTGGGATTCTGTCAGAGTTACCCATAGCAAAAAAGTCAACATTTTTTGGCTTTTTTAGAAATCATCATATGAGTCCACCCTCCTCAAGTAGAGTGAAAGTTACTGTCGGACTCCTCTTTTTAACTAAAAAAAACCCTTGCATTCAAATGCCCCGTATGGTCCACAGCAGCGACGTTGCAGGACCTTATAATTGGCTTGTCATGAGTAACAGGAAGAGAGAAGAGAGTGGAGGCCTGTGTCCCAGCAGTGGGAACATTAATAGGCTGATGATGATGAGCAACAGGGACGTTACATAAAGCGTTCCAGTTGCTCATGGCCTTTAGAAAATGGTTGTGAAAAATAAAGTGTTTTAGTACTTAAATACAAAGAGGCCCAGATTCTGCAAAATTGTGCACTTTTTTTGCTAAGGCGCCATCTCCACGATCGAGAGAATCGCGGCGAGTCCGTCCTTCTATCGTCGGAGAATCTCCACGACGAGCGATTATTCCGCCAGCGTATCGTCACGACTCGCAACGGAATCGCCGCGTGCGCGCGACGACTCGCATCGGAATCGCCGTGTTTTGTTTCGCTACTGGTAGCGCGCTCGCCGCGCGTCCGCCGCGCGCTCGATGCGAGAGCGCCACGTTAAGCAGCGAGTGCGCGGCGATTCTGGAGATGGCGCCTAAGTATTATTTTGGTGCACTGAGTGACGCTTTGTAATATAACGTCCCTATACGCGATTGTTAAGTCTAAACCCTGTATTCCTTACAATGAGTAAAAATAGTACCCCTACGGCAATTCCAATAATGGGAGTGGCGATTGTGATTCTTCAGAAAAAGAATTTATGAAGTGTGCATTTTCGCCCGTTGTGTGGTATTAACCTTCTGCAGTTATTTATTATATGGTCGTCACGGAAAAATGTGTTACCTTGTGACTCAGATTATGTGTGGGTCAAGATAGGGCATTGCCGAGTTTAGTAGGGCACAGCTTTTTAATGATTACGGAAAGGGAGTGATGGATTCGGTTTTTTTTTATTAATTTAAGAACTGCTTGGTTGAAAACTAATTTTAAACATGTATGACGGATTTTATCCAGCGTCCGAATAGAAGTGATTTTAGTAAGAGCGTGGTTTCGATCCGCGAATTGTGTTTTAATTTCTTGGGATGCTGTATTAAATCCGTCTAGAAAATACTTAAAATGCCGAAAAAAACGCACAAAGGGAAGAGTGGAAGGTTATAGGGAGACGTTTGCCCAGAAGTGGGACATTAAAGGGTAATAAAAAACAAAAGAAAATGATTTCATTCATTTCATTTCACCTCCAGCTTTGGAGTACCTTCAAGGAGTGTCAGCATGATGACGGGGCCCCCCTCTAGAAGGCCTGCCGGGGTCGCGGGACTTATCTCATTTCCGTGACCCCGGAACACAATGGGCTATTGAAGAACACCGTGGATTTTAGTCGGTACGAGTCTGACAGTCCATCCCGCCCTGCCCGGGGTGGGAGGACTCATTTGATGATTTTACCACGCTAAAAAAAAAGCTTTGGAGTACCTGTAATGTTTGCGATGATTTTCATCGCCTAAAAAAGTTTTCGGAAAACTTAAGTATAACACCGACCTCCAAAGTACAAAATACGGTTCGCAAATCAATACAAAACTCTCAGGCTGGAATTTTTAAACTCTCCCAACGGAGAATATTCGAAACAAACTTTTTAACTTTAATTAACCTATTTCCTTAACTTGTTGCTGCAGGTTAGGCTGTTGACACCATTTACTGCTAGTTTCTAGGTGAAGTTCTCATTTTTGTCGGGAAAAAACACCGAATATTTGGGAATAGGGTAATGAAATTAATTTAGCTTCGTCTTTATGCAAGAAACAGAGTGGAATTATAGTCCGTACGAGTCTAAGGCACTGGACACACAGAAACGTAAGACGCAGACGGGGCGCGGAAATTTGTCTCTACAGCGTCCCTTTCATACAAAATAATAGAAGCGTCGCGACGCAAAACATACAGTAGAGTCGGGTCGCGGACGCAACCCTAGTACATCTGCGCCTGTCCGCGACGCGTCCTAGTCTTACTTCTCTTCTGTCCCATAACGGGGAGGAATATTTTGTTGATTATCAACCCTAAAAAGAGACTATAAAATAAAAACTAGTTCCCTCATAATATAATCTGCCGCCACTTAAACGCTAAGTAAACAAAATGGTGAATTAAAAGTTGGAAGTACCCCGTTTAATACTAAAGACGTTGCTAAGGGTTTCTATCTAATTACGTGAATACTAAAGCTGTTTAAGATGAGTAGGTACTAAGGCTCGTTTACAGTAAATAAAATGTAAAAGGTATACTTTTACTTGATCGGACAAGTATTTATAATGACTGTGGATCCAGCAAGCGACGGAAGTGATCGCCCCCTTTAACATAATTAGCCCATAGGTAATGTTCCCACTGCTGGCCTTCTCTCTGTGAGAGGGAGTGGGCTGTAACCCACCTAGTGGGCCCAGTGCTTGTTGGTAGATGCTATGTATCTCCTTAGTTCTGGTACATGCCGTAACCCACTGCGCGGGCCTAGTGAGAATAATTGGTGCCACATGGTTTGGTTTATTTTTTTGGTTCTGTTAACACAAAGTAATCCGCCTGAGTGGGTTCAATTCCTTTCATAATAGGAGTTGTCACTTGGCAACTACCGCTCTTTAGTGCTACAATAATACATCCATTGCACACATTGATGATGGAAAACAACGATAATGTTCTTAGGGAATTGGAAAGCACCACGCAAGGCAGAATATTTATTGTCTAATTTAAGCATGAAGCCACGGGAAAAACTTGAAATGCTGATCGGATGCAGCCGTTGGTCTAAATTTACTATTAGTCAGAAAGTCTAAAAATCTGACAATCAGTTTTACCATAGGGTATCGTATTACTTAGTTACTGGGTTGTGGAGGTCCGATAGGCAGTCGCTCCATGTAAAATACTGATATTCAGCTGCACCTGGTTCGACTGGAAGCCGACCAATATAGTTGGAAAAAGTTAGGCTAGTGATGATGCTGCATGTAAATCAAACTGGAACCCGGAGAAGAATGGCAAAGCTTTCCACGAAGCGAATAAAAAGTATTTTTTACACAGCCATTGCTCAAATAGTGAATGCAGTTTGCCTCCAGCAAACGCACCGCCTTGCCGCCCGACTTACTGTAGAACCCTAGACGCGTGAAAACGATGCCTAAAGCGCTTTATAGCGCTGTGGATGCTTGAATGTAAGGGTATATACATTTTTTTTTTGTAAAATGTGTGAAGTGTCAAGATTTTTCTATAACGGCAGTTATGTTATTAGTGTGATTATAGTTCAGAAATGAGATCTATTATCATCCCGAAACAACTACTTGTCACCCACGACACAAGTTAAATTCCTAGTGTGGGGCTGCATTTGTTTTACAAAGAATAATAAAGAACACAAATTGATCAACAAATTGATCGTGACATAGGAACGGCTTATGAACTAAAGTAACGTTTTTTCCTTTATCAACTGTTTTGTCTCTAATCTCGATCTCGCATTTCACTGGCGAGATTTTCTTTCCCATTAATTCTCTATAAAAGAAAACCAATTAACTAACGACGCTGGAGTTCGAGGAAAACATTCTAATTAATCTAAAATCGGGCCGATCGATTCGTGGCGTCTCCTAGCTTAGAGTGTGTACACTGATAAAGGAATGGTACATTTCGATACAAGTGGGGAAAGTTGGTTATTTCATTCGAAGCGGAATTCCCAGCTGAGCTGTAGGCGAGGGTGATAAAGAACATGTGGTGATAAATGAAAAAAAAACACTCATGTAAAATACATCGTATGTTTAACCAAATCGTAGTGCGTTATGAGCCAGTTTTCGAAGAACTGGATTGAAAAAGGTTTAGGATTATAATCAGCCTTTAATGTTTCCAATGCTGCGACTTAGGCCTCTTCTCTGTGAGAGAGAGTGTAATCCACCAGACGGGCCCAGTGCTTATTGGTAGATGTTACCAGTCTTCGAATCTTGGGTTCTAGGACATGTCTTTACCTCGCGATGTACCTTCACCGTTTTGAGTATTATAATAATATCACATGTATTCTGATGTACACTTACGGAATGAAAAGGTTCGTCGATTTTCAAATTGATTCGTTTAACGTATCGCGAGCACATATTACCTTTTGAATCTTTGTTACAGAATAGACTCGAGTTACAGAAAATAATGTATAATGTTCGTTAATAAAGTTCAAAATTATTCAGCTCAAAGTTGTTTGACTATTTATCTTGTCAACAAGATATCTTAAGAGGTCAATGTTTGATGAACCAAAATCTTCTTGTTGGTTCAACCTGCCATTATTATTAATTCAGATAAAACTATTGTCAATCTGTCAAAGAGATCATTGTAAAATTTCTTATTTTCTCCTCTAAATAACTATCATATAATACAGTGCCAAGACCTTTGAGTGTTGAAGAAAGAGCAGCAATTATTTCCGAACATGAAACTGGTTACAACATTACCGAAATATCGCGCCATCTTAATGTGACCAGGGATAGTGTGAGATTCTGGATAAGGAGACATAGCGAAGAAGGTGCACTTGTTGATCATCGTCAAAATAATTCTGGTCGCCGTCCTATTCTTAACGCCGCACAAAAATCAGACATGAGAAGGCAATATGAAGAAAACGGCTTTGTGTCAACAAATCATTTCGCCCAATTATATGAAGTTTGTCCAAGAGTGATAAGAAATGCATTACATTCAATGGGATTACATTATAGACGACACGTAAAAAAGTTGCTCTGACAACGGCTCATAAAGAAGCACGCTTAAGATTTGCACAGACTTATTTGAACTTCGATTGGAGTACCCCTATTTTTACCGACGAAAAATGTTTTAAGTCAAGCCAACATGGGAGGCTTAATTTGTGGAGATATAATAGTACGAGATATACAGAAGACCATGTAGTGCCCAATTTCAGTTCTGGACGAATCTCAGCCAATATATATGGGGGTGGATGTCAGCGGATGGAGTAGGCGAGCTTGTTCTTCTTCCTGCAAGAGCAAACGCAACACACTATCTGTCTGTTTTAGAAGACAGTATGTCACCAAGTGTCCGTACTGTGTATCCAGCTGATGAGCTACCTGAGGTCAGCTATGTCCAGGACAATGCTCGCACGCACACTGCTCGTATTGTGAATGAATGGTTCAACCGGCATAGCGATATAGTGGTGATACCCTGGCCAGCAAGATCTGCAGATTAAAATCCAATAGAAAACTTATGGGGTTTAATGGTACAACGATGGGAAAATAGAAATGAAAGGACCAAAGAGGCTATAGAAAACCACTGCCGAATTATTTGGGAAGATACTAGAGGCACGGATCTATGCTTTCGTCTTGTGGGTTCCATGAGAAATAGGTAACAATGTGTGATCGAAGCTAATGGTGGTTATACCCGTTATTAAAAATAAATGCTATTAAACTTACCTAATCGTAGTTTTAATTAACTTTTACTTGTTATTTTATAGTTATCATTTTACTGTTGTTTTATTACATTTTGTATTATACGGGATGGAAAAACAAGCAAAACCGTATTCGATAGGAAACGTCATTTTTATTCAAATGTTAGCAGCACTGTTTCTTGCGCTGGTATGTTGGCATAATTCTTGCAGTACTAGTGCAAGCGAAAACCGACTATAAGGTGCGAACCTTTTCATTCCGTGACTGTACATACTGTACGTTCCTTTACATATACATATTGTACAAAAACGATCTATCTAATGAAAAGACTTGCTTCCTTACAACGTAAGGACAATGCGAAATAGAAGGTTTTGTCTTGATTAAGGATTATTGTGTGTACTTCGCTTATTGTCGCGTATAATATAAAATGCGTGTGTTAGAAAATGGATGTGTGTGTGTGATAAATAGGATATGTATTTCTAGTTTTATTGACATTAATATCGACTTTATTATCAAGTTTTAGATATCAGGATGGTTAATGTTATTTATTTACTGTATGTAAGGTATCTCTAAGGACTTTTGTACAGGAATGGATTTATAAAGAAAAGCACAAAATCAAGACTAGGTATTTATTACCAAACTACCTCCGTTCGCAAACCCTAGGTCTTTCGTGGAGAAGAACGGAGAAAGAAACTCCACGGCAACATATTTTACACAGTTATAAAACATACAATATCAGTACACATTTATAAAACATACATTATCATTATCAATAATATTCAGATCATAATAAATATCTATTAACTTACATTTTCACTGTAGAACGTTAGAACACAAATTATAACTTTCAGCTTCACACACTTTGGATTCTCTATTATTATTTCACATTTATCAAACAGAACAACAATCAGAGCACGGCTTATCTCATATAGCGATTGAAGAATAATGACCACGAATGTGAGGGTACATCTGTTTTTATAAACCTAGAATTGTACCACTCCCAAGAAATATTACCGCCATTATTAACCAATCACAGATCCTCATACATTGCAGTTAAATAAGTAATAAAATAAGCAATAATAAACAAATCTTGTACAGTAGAACCATTTTAAAACTTGATTAGATAATTAAGAAATTCAGTAAGTATTTATTTACAACCTAGACATAATTCGATAAATATTTGAACATCAACTGATTTCGTTCGAAATCATTTGATCGTTGTTTTAAATATATTGTTATTATTATTTATTACATAGCGGCTATATACTAAATCTAACACAATAATAAACAAATCTTGTACAGTAGATTCATTTTAAAGCTTGATTAGATTTATTTGCAACCTGGACATAATTCGATAAATATTTGAACATCTACTGATTTCGTTCAGAAATTATTTGATAGTTGTTTTGAATAATATATTGCTATTATTTATTATATAGGGGCTATATACCACATCTATCACAATAGTAAACAAATCTTGTACAGTACTATCATTTTATAACTTGATTAAATAAATTAGAAATTCAGTAAGTATTTATTTTTAACCTTAACTTAAATCAATAAAAATATTCAATTGTTATTTATTGCATTGGGGTTATATACCATATCTAACACGGCCATACTGACAAGTACTTCGCTCTCGAAGTACCTAACTGACTATAATGATATAAATAAATAATTAAATAAATGTTTCTTTTTTTTGTTTTTTTTTTTCTTTCATGTTATGATATGTATATGGAATGAACAAACGAAAAATAAATAAATAGATAAATAATTTTCAAGTAGTCTCTGGCCTTGACATATCAGTCCTATCACCTGCTGCGCGTGAATTTCAGAAAGATATCAGGGCAGTGACCGACCAGCAGTTCATATAATAGCCTCTGGCCTTGACATATCAGTCCTATCACCTGCTGCGCGTGAATTTCAGAAAGATATCAGGGCAGGGCCGACCAGCAGTTCATACAATAGTCTCTGGCCTTGACATATCAGTCCTATCACCTGCTGCGCGTGAATTTCAGAAAGATATCAGGGCAGTGACCGACCAGCAGTTCATAATCCTTACTTACAATCTTACTTATAACTTTACTGGGCAGACCAAACACCCCGCCGTCGGTGAAGCTCAATCACCCGCAGTCAGTGAATGTCTAACCACAGCCAAGGTTTTATTTATTCATCCATATTACATATCATACAATCATGTTTTTAAATTTAGTATCATAAACCTTCACTAATATAAAATACAATACATACGATAGCACAGTAACACTTATTTCTCTAGATTCAACTTAGTTTCTTTTTTTTTTCTCTTTTATTTGTATTCACAAAGTGTATATAATTATATCATGGACAATATGACGTCTATCACTTGTTCATTTTTCATTTTCTTTTGCATGGTATTATGTACATGAATATTTTTTTTTTTTACTACATGAATCAAAGGATTTGCATTTTATTTTCCAAATAAATCGACTCGGTTATGCTGACAATTATTATTATCATTGCGAATAGTTCTATCAAGTAGAGACCTTTTCAAAATCATGATTTTTAGCAGATTTACTAAGCTATACTTTTAATTTTGAGGCTAAGATTCAGATCGTATTTCGGTTCATTCGATCAAATTGTAACTAGTTTTCATATTATTCAAGTAGAGATTTGTTCCATTTTATCATAATATTTAGGTTCATAAAGTCATAATTAAAGCACCTTTTTATTTTGTGAGACAAACAGCAAACAGATGTTCAAACTATAGACCTATTGCAAAATCAAAGATTTTTCTTGAAAGAATAAAACATAATTATATAAACTCTTAATCGTATCTTATGAAAATGACCTCCTGATTAACTTGGTCATTGAACAGAAGATCTACAACTACTCTTTCTTTTAATATCAAAGCTTATAAGCCAGTTAAAATACTACTTCAAAAAGACCATCAATTTGTATTTTGAACAGTTTCTCTTCAACTATTTTTTTTTAAACTAACAGTTCAAATTGTTATAAACAAGTGGTTTTTTTTTTTTTTTTGTTTAGGGCACTATTTGTTATTCATTCGAGCTTTATAATAATAATAATATATATATGTGTGCAGCGCATGAGATGGACTCAGTCCATAAATGAGAATGTCATGCGCGCATACTATGGGTCTACAGAGGGGGGAACTAACCTCACTGCGTACCGTGTTAGGATGCTGTCTCTGTTTCAGGTACTTGAACCAACCCTAAACGTCTCGGCCCAACGACTTTCGGATCAGGTGCGGGTCATCCAACGTAATCACATGTTGGACGACACCGCACTTGATAGGCTGCGCTCAGAGGTACTGAGCAACCGTACCATCTTATCTCCACCACCAGCAACGACGTCAGTATTTATTCCGGTTCCGTCGCAGTCAAATATTGCTCCTGTTGTGGAGGAGGATGATACGGTTGCCACGGTAAGCAGCCAGTGCAACGAACGATTGAGGAGAGCACTGGAGGATGCGCTTTGTGAGTACCGCTCAACTCCCTTTACACTTAGACCCCGATTGCCACGGTTACCCATGCACAAAAAAAATAGGGCGCTGGTGAGTGCCTTGAACTCGCTGCTTAAGAATCTTTTCGAGAGCAGCGAGGGTCTTGTCGATACACATTCAATCCTGTTTTGCGGGGCTGTTGCAGCATGTCGATTGGCTAATGTCAAGTTCCCGGATAGTGACGGAGCTAATCGACCAAAACCAGCTGTACCAGCCTGGCAATGCAGGATTGAGCGTCGTATTGGCGAGGCCAGGGTACTCATCGGCAAACTATATTGCTTCAGGGAGGGAAATACACGACCACGTGTGATGCGCTTTGTGAGACGGGCATTCTCGGGGACTGGAATCGGTCCTCAAGATTACATGTCCCGTGTCACAGAGCGCATCGACTTCCTGAAGCAAAAAGTTTGTGCATGGGCAAGCCGTATTCGGCGGTATAAGCGACGGGTTGATCGGTACTCGCAGAATCGCATGTTCCGGAGCGATGAGAGGTGGGTATATAGAGCTTGGGAGCGACCTGAACAAAACATGACTGACCTGTGCCGTCCAGATGACAGCGCCACGAGTTCATTCTGGCGCAGCATCTGGTCGGTGCCCGTCAGTCATGCTGAGGCTGACTGGATGCGAGATGTCGAACGAGTGTGTGAAAATATTCCTGAAATGGAACCAATTTCCATTACGCCAACAGATGTGGCAAGAGCAGTCCGTCCGTTACCAAACTGGAAATCACCAGGACCGGACGGACTGCATAACTTTTGGCTCAAATGGTTGAGTAGTTCACACACTTGTCTGGCATCTCAATTCCAGTCCTCCTTGGAGTCTGGGTCGCTACCACAGTTTCTAACAACAGGGGTTACCCACCTTCTCCATAAGGCTGGTAGTACCGCGGAACCCAAAAATTATAGACCGATCACGTGTTTGTCGACGGTTTATAAACTTCTTACATCCATTTTGAGAGTGAAAATTAATGCACATATTGAGAGTAACTCAATAATGTCCGCCTCTCAAAATGGATGTAGGAACGGGTCCCGTGGTACTAAGGAGCTACTCCTCATTGACATGGCCATTAGCCAACAGGTTCGTCGATCCCGCAAGGATCTGTCCACATGCTGGATAGATTATAAGAAGGCCTACGACTCGGTGCCACATACATGGCTCATGAGGGTGCTGGAATTGTACAAGATAGATGCAACCCTACGCACCTTCCTTGAGTCGTGTATGGGGCAATGGAGAACAGTCCTTCGCTATCCGGGATGTCGACAGATCCAGGCGAATGATGAACCTGTATGGATCAAGCGGGGAATATTCCAGGGCGACAGTTTGAATCCACTTTGGTTCTGCTTAGCTCTGAATCCTTTAAGCACATTGCTGGAGGATTCAGGTCTAGGCTATCGGTTGAGGAGAGGTGGTCAGGTCATATCTCACCTCTTATACATGGACGATCTGAAACTCTTTGCCCCCAACAAATTACGACTGATGGAGCTACTGAAGGTAACTGAAACTTTTAGTAGTGCCATCAGGATGGAATTTGGTGTGGACAAATGTGCAGTCATGCATGTAAAGCGAGGGGAGATTATGGAATCTGAAGGGATTCAGCTTTCAGATTCCATACACCTTAGATCACTTTCCTCATCCGAGACCTACAAGTATTTGGGTATGTCGGAAGCGTTAGGCATTAATGTACCGGACGTGAAACAATCGTTGAGGGACCGCTTCTTTGGACGCCTGAAAAAGGTTTTAAATAGCTTTCTTTCAGGCGGAAACAAGGTGCGCGCCTTCAACGGTTGGGTCATGCCGGTTTTAATGTACTCTTTCGGCATACTCAAATGGACTCAAACTGAACTCGACGCCTTGGATAGACGAGTCCGTACGCTGTTGACTGCAAATCGGATGCATCACCCACGATCATCGGTGATGAGGCTGTACATCCCGCGGAAATGCGGGGGTCGAGGCTTTTTAAATGCTAAGACCCTCCACAACCGTGAGGTGTGCAGTCTCAGAGAATATTTTTTGAAAATGGAAGTGGGTATGCACCGAGATGTGGTCTCAGTGGACAAGGGACTCACCCCGCTGTCCATGGCTAAAGAGAACTGGCACAAACCTGTGATACTCAGTACCGAAGACCGCAAGGAGGTATGGCAAAGCAAGGAGCTACACGGACGATTTTACCGAGCCCTTCATGGGCCCGATGTAGATTTTCTAGCGTCCGTGTCCTGGCTACGTTTCGGTGACCTCTTCGGGGAAACTGAAGGTTTTGTCTGTGCGATTATGGACGAAGTTATCTTGACGAACAACTACCGGAGACATATTATAAAGGATGGGACGATTGACGTGTGTCGGGCATGCCATCGTCCAGGTGAATCCATTAGACATATTATCTCTGGTTGTTCTCGTCTTGCTAACGGCGAATACTTGCACAGGCACAACCTAGTAGCCAGAATCATCCACCAGCAACTTGCGTTGAAATACAAACTTGTGGAATCTGAGGTACCGTATTACAAGTATGTGCCCGACCCAGTTCTCGAGAAAGACCATGTCACGTTGTACTGGGATCTGCCTATCATTACTGATAGGACTATTGTCGCCAATAAGCCTGACATAGTAGTGATAGACAGATCAGCGCGCCGCGCAATGATAATCGATGTTACCATCCCACATGACGAGAACCTCGTGAAGGCTGAGAAAGATAAACAAATCAAATATATCGACCTAGCGCGCGAGGTTGTCGACATGTGGAATGTGAGCTCGGCTATCATTGTGCCGATTGTCGTTACTGCCAATGGCCTGATGGCAAAGAGCCTCGACGAACATCTTTCGAGGCTCTCATTAGGGGGTTGGATCAAGGGCCTGATTCAGAAGGCAGTGCTCCTCGATACGGCTCGCATTGTGAGGAGGTTCCTGTCTCTGGAGCCCTAACCACCGGTAGCTTGGACCCTGCTCCCACACCGGCGGAACACTATTTTTATATTTTTAAATGTTTTATATGGTTTTGTTTTTTTATGTAAAATATTTAAAAATGTAATAGTATGTAAGTAAATTGAATAAACGACATAATAATAATAATAATAATTTATTTAATTAAATTGGCAACATTGGCCCACTGGTTAGTAAAATCATAACAACTAAGGGTTAGTACCTACAACTAAAACTAACTACTTAAGACTAAGTACAATTGCTGTTCAACCCTGCCGCACGAGCAACCGGACAGAGTGCTTTAATATCGGTGCATCGAGTTGTTCAGCTAGTATTTTCAAGATACTGTTGGTGCTACCCCTCATTCTGCTTATTAAGGATGCGCTCTTCTTCCTCATAACGGCATAAAAGTCATCCGTTTGCGCTACCGCAAACATACTAGACGCACTGCAGAATCGGGGCAACCTCAACAGTACCCTGAAGCCATTATTATACTGCACCCTGAGAGCATCTAGAGCTTTCTGCGTACAATTGACCCACAAACTAGCCGTGTAGAACGGTTGACAATAGGCTTTAAATAACGTTATTTTGACCTCGTTACTACAGCGAGCAAATCTGTGAGCCAACATGTTGCATCTGGCTGCTAGTGCCCTCCGCTCACGATCTATATCTACCTGATCTTTGAGGTCCTCGGTGACATAGTGTCCCAGGTATTTAAATTGGGTGACCCTTTTTAGTGCCCGCCCATTGAGGGATATTGAGGGCTCATAATTTAGATGTTTCCCAGGAGCAGCAAAGACCAGATATTCACTTTTAATTTCATTGTAAAGCAGGCCATGGGATGCAGCAAACCTTTCGCAAACGCTCAACATGTCCCTAATTGAGCCAGCCGTTGGACCCAGCAGCACCATATCATCAGCGTAGCTTAAATTATTGACGCAAACGCCTCCTATCTTGCACCCAACTGGTCTGCTGCTGAGTTCAACGATTAGCTCATTTACATACAGGTTGAAGAGCTTAGGTGAGGTTAACCCCCCCTGCCTCACCCCACACTCCAACCTGTACTCTTCGGACAAAACGTCCCCCCAACGAACTTGGTTTAGCTGATTGGAGTACCAGTACTGGAACAAACCCGTCAATTCAGGAGGTACACCCGCTCCCCTGAGCTTATCCCACAGGACATCATATGACACAAGGTCAAATGCCTTTGAGAGATCAAGGAAGCAGGCATACACCGGAGTACCTCTATCCTTATAGTACTGGACGGTCTGCTTTAGACAAAGGATAGCACTTTCAGTGGAAAGCCCAGGCCGAAACCCAAACTGCGCATCATGCAATGCTATCCATTTGTCAAGCTCCTTGTCGAGCAAACCGTCCAACACCTTAGCAATCACAGTCGCCAAGGATATCGGTCTGTAGTTCGCCTTGTCCGATGCATCGCCAGTCTTGTTTTTCACGATTGGTACCACTATTGTTTTCAGCATATCAGGTGGAAGGTATGAATGGCTAATGCAAAGTGTGAAAAACAATGCCAACACTCTAGGAAGATGCACCCCAGCACACCTGAGGTGCTCGATGCTGAGACCGTCGTGACCTGGAGACTTCCCCTTCGCCATTTTATCAATTAATTCAGCCACACACTTGGCAGAAATACGGATCGGTTCATAATCACGACAAGTCCCATCATCGATCACCCCCTGAGTCGGCCCAAGTGGGGATGAAACTAAAAACCGATCTTTAAACATTCGAGCTATGTCCTCCGGCGAACTAAATTCCCCCACACTCACTGGGCGGCCCGGTCTAACCTTCAATTTATTGGTTGACTTCCAGAATTGGGAAAAATTCTTAGATGCTCGGTACGATGCTAATGTGTCCATCCTAATCTGATCTTGGTGGTTTTGACACCATTTAAGCCTACTCCTAAAGATTTTCTGGCTCCGTCGCATTTCTTCCCATATTATACCCGATTTTGGCTTATCATGAATTAGCCACGTTTGATACTTAGACCGAGCCTCCCGATGAGCGCTTCGAACGTGTTTGTTCCAGCCTGCCACTTGTCTTACCTTTTGGGGTTGCTTAGCATCCCAGGCCTGCACAGCAGCCGCTGACAATATGTTCACAATATTAGCATACATACAATCTAATGCCCGTTTATGTTCTACATTATGACACATACTATCTCCACACTTCTCAAACAACTCTGGATAGTGAATATTCCGCAACTCTTTATTGCATAAATCCCGATACCTATTTATTTCTGCCTTATCGCGCTCCCGCCATAACACTTTATTGTGTTCTTTGATGTCCTGTGTTATTTTTGGCACGATTATATTTAAATCACACTCAATTATTAAGGGCAGATGATCTGACCAATAGGTATCGAGATCCACGACAATATTCGTTACAATATGCCACGCTGACTTTGTGACGATACAGTGATCCAGCCATCGTTGACTACCATTTATGTCACTGATGTAAGTAAAAGCGTCAGAGTCACTACCTAATTTTTCTACGTCAGCACATATCCACTGATGATCTTGACAATGGTTACAAAGCTCAGACCAAAACGGCTGTCCTGGGTGAGAATTAAAGTCGCCCAACATAAATATCGTTTCGGTGTCATCATTTTCTACAATCGCACTAATTTCACCTAAACAGTTTGTAAATTCTAGGAGATTTTCTGAGCTATCCGTCGGCATGTACACACTAATTATAATCACAGAGCGATTATCACTTAAGGTTGCTTTTATGGCCGCTAACCTGTTACTATTACAGTTAATAACACTCACTGCTTTAAAAAGCCCTTTGCGCCACAAAATAGCCACGCCCCCATATGGACGCCCCCTAAGAATACCTGCAGATGTATCTACCGCAGATTTCCCCGTGCATTCAAAATCTTTATGCACGGCATTGAGAATGTGCAAATCATGAGGAAGGAGCCAGGTCTCCTGAAGTGCGAGCACATCCGCAACCTTACACAGATCGCGAACACTATCCATTGACCTCTTTAAAGATTTACAATTAAATGTAACAAACCTGTTTGAAAAAGCTTGTCTCAAGTTACTGTCCATTACGGTTGTTTCTGCACGATGCCCGATTCAGAGCTAACACGAACTCTGTGTGTTTATGTTTCATTTCTACACTAGATCATATTTTTAGACTCTCAATAGTAAATTACATATTTACAAAAATGATCAATAGTTAAACATCCATTTGTATGCTGCGTAATCTTTTCTAGTAGTATCGGATTTAATGTTGATTTTTTACATTGGGTTGGCATAAGGACTTTCCTAGCGGGACCGACGGGGCATATGAAATATGAATTCTATTCTATGAGTAGGGGAAAACACCAACATGTACAAAAAATGAGGGGAATTAACACTTAACCATAGAATAACTTTTTTTAGACAGTCGAAATTAGTGACCACAATTTTTGGTTTGATAATAAATAATGTTATTTATCAATTCACATTGTTATAACTTTGATTGTTTTGAAATTGAAATTATCATATGCTAATGTTTCAAAAATAGGTGATATCTTGTACAGATCCTGGTACTAAGGCATTTGATTCAATAAATTACTTATCACAAAAATAATGTTTTATTTAAGTACAGTCCCAATAAAAGTTCAAAAATGTAACATAGCAAGACTCCGGTAGGTTTTATTTAAAGCTATTCATACTCCTAAATATTTATTTATTTTAATTTTAAATGTAGTAATTTGTCATAAATGGTAATTTTAAAGTTTTATACAATATCTTAAACTTGTTTTTTTTTTTTTTTTTAAACATAACGCTGTTCAAATTCAAACCGATTTCAACCTGTGTTTCAAAACAACTTGTTTTAATCTTGCCAACTCTTGCATTTTGCAAATGAAAGCTATACTAAATTAACAAAAATGTCAATAGTCTCAACTCTCATATTTTCTTCGGATCAAAAGATATTTAATTTAGTTTACTTGTTTTTCCAAACAACAACTATTTACTGATTTTTTTTGTTTTGCGAAAATATATGCTTTTTTTGCAAAAGAAACCTGATATGTCAATTATTTTTTGCTGTATTATTGTTTGTTGGCCCTAGTAAATTCAACATTAGATAAAAGTTTTCGTGTGACAAAAAGCTACAATTTTGTTGATCAGTGTAACCAATATCCTATCAATCGACAGGTCTTTTCAAATACTTCTATTCAAAGTTGTTATTGCTTTGAAGGTCAAACCTCAATAAAATATACACAAACTGTTTCAGATAATTCTGTTGCAGTTTCGTCGTCCTATTATGGAAGCGCGGGTTATGCTAAATTTTTCTAATTGCTAATTGGCTGTGAACGAAAGACATGGAAATTACGTTCTGCCGGGAACACAAGACAGAATGCAGATCGAAATATAGGAAGGATTGCACAATACCTTAATTCTCCGGGGACGTCCTCGCGGCTGAGGAGCGGCTGTCGAGTGCAGGCAACTGGAGCGCTCTGACGTGAGGTGCGCGATGTGAGTAACCGATTGGCCACGAGTTTCAACTGCGGCCGCTTTTTAAGCGGTCTCTCTCGTACTAAAGCGAGAAGATATGTGCGGGAATAGGATAGAGGATAGGACCATCTACAGCCAATCAGATTAGTCGTTCAATGACATGAAGTTATAGATAAAAGACCTAACCGTTCTTTCTACGCAGCGTAACCATTCCCCCCGGGCTTGAAGGGATGCCTTCAAGAGTTGAAGGCGAAATTCGTGAAATTAAACTACAATTTAAACTATTATCTATACGTAAATATCAATGAAATCAAATAATTAATTACTAATGCTAACCTAACCTTGGATGACGAGAGCCGAATTTATTGGTTAGGCAATGGGCAAAGACGAACGACGGGACGCAAGTAGGATCCAGTCAATGTCTTAACTCGGGCGATGCGAGTGACTCCTGTGGAGTCAGGAAAAACTTCTTCCACGACACCCAAAGGCCAGTGAAGTGGGGGCGAATTATCTACTATGAGAATCACAACCGTACCGACAGTGACTGGATCGATCGGCGTGTTCCATTTACGACGCGATTGTAAAGTGTGAAGATATCCGCTTCTCCAGCGCTTCCAAAACGATTGTACTAATTGGTCCAACAATTTATGTCTCGAAACAATTGTTCTCTCGTCTATCTCCTCGGCAGGCAAGTATTTTAAAGGGGTGAGATTCAGAAAGTGCGCTGGAGTCAAAGCTAGTGGTTCTGAAGGATCACTAGAGAGTGTCCTACAAAGAGGTCTAGTATTCATTACTGATTCGACTTGAGTAAGAACGGTATTTAACTCTTCAAACGAAAGGATGGTATCACCTATTACACGGTATAAGTGAATCTTTAAACTTCTAATATTAGCCTCCCAATTACCGCCGAAATGACTAGCAGTCGGGGCATTAAGTGACCAATTTATGCGATTTTCAGCTAACATGTGACCAAATTCGGTGTTGTGATATTTCGAACAAAGGAAGTCGTGAAGTTCCGAAAGTTTACGCTTAGCGCCAATGTAATTTGTCCCGTTGTCCGAGTAAATCCTACTAACCGGGCCGCGCCTTGATAGGAATCGTTTGAAAGCACTCATAAAACTGACTGTACTAAGATCACCGGCTAGTTCGATATGTACCGCGCGTGTAGTCATGCAGACGAACAGACACACGTATGCCTTGGTAGAACGAATGCCTCGGCCGCGAGACATGGTAACCTTGAAGGGACCAGCGTAGTCCGTGCCCGTGTGAACGAACGGTTTAGTTGCTTGAACTACACGACAAGACCGATGATCTGCCATCTCAGGGAAACTTGGCTTGGGACGGAGACGAAAGCAGGGAAGACACTTATGAATCCTATTCCTAATTAAATTGCGTGCAGAAAGTATCCAATATCTTTGACGTAACAGTGACATCAGCAGGTCGGGACCCGCGTGGCAATTCAATTTATGATGGTATTCGACAAGCAAATTCAGAATAGGATCTTTTCTTGGGAGTAGAATTGGATATTTCGCTTCATAACCCAAATCTGAATTTCTTAAACGGCCTCCGACTCTAATGAGTCCGTCTTTGAGGAAAGGTTTCAAGTGCCGAAGAGAATGACTACAATCCTTGCCTTCTCTGAGTCTGGCAATTTCCTTTGAGAAATAGAAGCGTTGAATTTCACGTAGAATGAGTAGTTCAGCGAAATCGTAATCCGATGCTGACATGCGGTTATTAACCGGTAACAACTTAGCAAAACGACAAACGTAAATTACCACTCTAAGTAATTTACTCCAAGACGAGATACGATCGACTAAACAAAGAATAGAAGATCTTTCGTTAGGTGCAGCGACTAACAACGAATTTTTCTTCTCTTCAGGTGCTTCAGACACTGAGGAGGGATTGAAAGGAGCGACAGGCCATTGTGAAATGTCCAAGTGAGCCCACGGGGGTCCCCTGAACCAAAGCGGATGGTCTATAATTTGTGAGGGTGTGAGTCCGCGTGAAAGACAATCTGCTGGATTGTCCGCACCGGACACGTGATATAAATTTTGCGGTGACAAATCGCTTTGTATTTTCGAAACTCTGTTGGCTACAAAGGTATTCCAACGATGGGGCGACGAATGTACCCAACAGAGCGCGACGGTCGAATCCGAAAATGCGAATATGTCACGGAAAACTATTCGGTTTTGACAAGCGACCACGACATTTCTTATTAGCTGGGATAACACAAGAATAGCACAGAGCTCAAGACGAGCGAGAGAAACTACATTTTTGGGAGAGACCTTAGACTTAGCTGTTATCAAATTGACTGTATTGCCATCGCTATTGTGGACGTGGAAATAAATCACTCCCCCGTATGCTTTCTCGCTAGCGTCCGCGAAAGCTAAGAGTGTGACCACACTATCAGCGACAATACCAACGTGGCGTGGGATTTTTATGTTGCAGAGCAAAGGAAGCTCTTCCCTAAAGCGAGTCCACAACCTGACTATATCTTCAGGTGGTGTCTCATCCCAGTCACAGTTGCATAGCCAAAGCTTCTTGATAAGAAGCTTGGCATGCAAGACGACAGGCGCGACAAATCCCATGACGTCCCATGTTTTAGCGATGCACGATAATATTGTACGCTTAGTACAAGTCTGAGTGGGAGTGTTTACTCTCATGGCGAAGTGATCTGACGTGGGCGACCAACACAAACCAAGTACTTTATGTTGGTCGGACCCGTCGAACTCCTTGTCAGCTGGCAGACGATGCGAAAGCGGGATAGAATTCAATACTACTTGTGAATTACTGGTCCACTTGACCAACTCGAATTGACCCGCCTTCATGAGACCAATCATCTCTGAAGCGGTAGAAATGCCCTGGGTTTCCGTGAGGACGGAATGGACAAAATCGTCCATGTACAATCCCGTGGCGACAATGGCTTTAGCCTGAGGGTACGAGTCACCCTCATCCTCCGCCAGCTGCTTAATAGTTCGCAGCGCGTGAAAGGGGCTAGATTTGAGTCCAAAAACGACACGATTGAACTCATAAACTTGCAAAGGTTCCTGCGGCGAAAAACGATACAAGATGCGTTGGAAACGCCGATCAGGTTCTCGGACTCCAATGCTGGGAAACATCTGACGAATGTCTGATGAAAGCGCGATCGAAAACAAACGAAAATTAACTATAATGTTAAACAAATTCCCTTGTAGGTTCTGTCCACCATACAAGAGATCATTAAGCGAAACGCGGGTAGTAGTTTTACAACTACCATCGAGAACGACACGAAGTTTGGTTGTGACCTTATCATCTCGGATCACACCATGATGCGGAATGTAGTACGAAGGTTCCGAAGGATCAGGAATTGTAGGTGAAATATAGCCCTTCTCTAAATATTCTAGGATGACGTTGTCGTACGCGGCCTTTAAATTAGGAGAAGCTTGCATCTTCCTTTCCAAGCAGAGAAACCGGCGTTCACTTGCTTGACGTGAGTTGCCCAGGGATTCGACATCACCCTTGAAAGGCAAAGCGACTACGTATCGTCCGTCACTATTTCGAGTGGTAGTGCGGGCATAAAACTCCTCACATAATTTGTCATCTAGGCTGAGTACCGGGGGAACATTTACTTCTTCCAATTCCCAGAATTTTCGTATCGCTACGTCTAACGGCTCCGCGGTGCAACAATACGAAACGGTCGAATTGTCATCGATGAGAACCGGCGCCTTACCAACAATTACATAGCCGAGTACAGTTTGCAAGGCGATTGGAGACGCATGTGTAGGCTGACCTTGAACTCTGTTAGATAAGAGTAAGTGCGGGAAAGTCGAAGCACCGATCAATAATTGAATCGGATTTGAAGAAAAATATGTATCGTCTGCTAACTGTAAGTTTTTAAAATTATGCAAAAGCGAAACGTCAACCGTGGCAGTTGGCAAACGTTCAGTAATTTTATCTATTACGAATGACTCAATATTATAATTTATATTACGATTGAAACGAGAATAAAATTTAATTTGTACGGAACCCTGTATTTGTTTACTAGCACCTCCTATGCCCCTGACGGTTGCACAGGCAGGTTTATTATTTATGTTCAAACCCAAAAGTTGACAGCAATCCCGCGTGATAAAGTTACTTTGAGAAGCGCTGTCTAATATTGCGCGAACAATATGTTCTTTGCCAAAAGAATCTACTACAATAACTTGCGCGGTAGCAATCAATATGGTGGTTGGGCCCCGGTATAAAGAATTAATACGGTTCTCATCAGTCGCGCACAACGATATATCAGTCTGCTTCGTAAGTCTCTCAGCAGAGGGCGTGCGAGCGCCGGTCGACCTTGAACCGTGCGCGTCGCTCAATTTATTGCCGAAGCACAACAAACTATGGTGTTTAGAGCTACATTTTTTACAAGTGGACTTTGACCCACAAGCGGACACACGATGTTTTGGACTTAAGCAATTAATGCATAAATTGTTTGATTTCACAAATTTAAATCTCTGATCGGGTTTATAACTATTAAATACTTTACACTTATATACGTGATCATGTTTCTCCTTACACAAAACACACGCGGTAGGTTCGTTCTCAGCTATACAGGTGTATGCATTAGTATGTTTGCGATTTGCAGGTGATTTATTGTTAGAGACCGTTGACGAAGTTCGTTCTAACACCTTTATATGCTCACGAACAAACTCAACTAATTCACTAAAAGATGGAATTTCGGAACTACTTGATTTTAATTGATGATTAGATTCGAATGCCCGTACAGTGTCTATGTCGAGTTTTTTAAGAGCGATATGCAATAAAATAAAATCAGCGTGGTCATGGACCTTTATGTTTTTAAACCCGGCTACCGACGTTGCGAATTTATCGAGAAATGATTCTAAAGTAGCCGTCGAACCTGACGAAATAGATTTAAATTCAAATAATTGATCTAGATATGAAGTTGCCGATTGCCGTTTATCTTCATACCTTTCACAAAGTGAATCGAATATAAGAGGGTAATTATCAGCTGACGGAGTAATTCCTGCACATATCGAACGAGCTTTGCCTGTTAATTTTCCAATTAAATAATATAATTTCTCGCATGCTGTTAGCGAACTATTATTATGCACGGCATTTCGAAAACTGGCGATGAACAGCGGCCAATTTTTAATATCCCCATTAAATTCGGGTATTTCAATCGGGGGCAAGCGAGGAGATTTCTTACATTCACTAGGTGCCTGAACCTGCAATTTCTTCTCTGCCCGCTTCACCCTACCCAGTAAGTCTTCGAATGAAGAAAGTGCCTGATAGTCGACGACATAATCAGGATTTAATTTAAGTTCATGAGCGATTATATCGTCCAGCGCACATTCAAAATCAGTACGCAACGAATCTATTGTTTCACAGTCACACAAGAACGATTCTTTATCGAATTCCTCCGAATCAATATTTTTCAATTTATCGCAAATACGTTGCATACGAGAAAATATTCGATCTCTTTTTCCTAACAATCGTTTAAGAGTAATATCTGTAGGCGCCATCTAGCAACCTTCTAATAACGATAATTAAATAAATATGTAACACGCGAAATACGTTGTGAAAGCGATGTGAGCGAATAATTTACCTAAGTGGGTATTTATTTTTACAATAATGCGTCGGTGATTGAGCGCGAAGCGGTAATTCAACGGTAATATTTTAAAATAATGCGGGATTAAGCGAAATAACCAGTTATAGTAACGATTACTAGCTGGTGTTACGAATATACAACGGTTTTACCGAGATTTTAACTATATACCCACACCTGTCGGCGAGACAAGTGTTTGGTACAAAACTAATTAGAATACGAGTATTTTTTCCGACTACGAATGGCGAATGGTTATCACTGATTTCAATAACTATCCAGGCTCGTTAGGACCAAATGGAAGCGCGGGTTATGCTAAATTTTTCTAATTGCTAATTGGCTGTGAACGAAAGACATGGAAATTACGTTCTGCCGGGAACACAAGACAGAATGCAGATCGAAATATAGGAAGGATTGCACAATACCTTAATTCTCCGGGGACGTCCTCGCGGCTGAGGAGCGGCTGTCGAGTGCAGGCAACTGGAGCGCTCTGACGTGAGGTGCGCGATGTGAGTAACCGATTGGCCACGAGTTTCAACTGCGGCCGCTTTTTAAGCGGTCTCTCTCGTACTAAAGCGAGAAGATATGTGCGGGAATAGGATAGAGGATAGGACCATCTACAGCCAATCAGATTAGTCGTTCAATGACATGAAGTTATAGATAAAAGACCTAACCGTTCTTTCTACGCAGCGTAACCATATTATTTTTAATGCAAACAGAGTCATTTTTATAAATAAAAAGAATACACACATTCTTTTTCTTTGCAACTACCTGACATCACTTTCTTTTTTTGTATTCCTATTTAATTTCGTTAAAATTCTAATAAAGCTTAACCAAATAATTGAAAAAAAATAACACTATTTATATCTAGGACCTTTTCATCTCACTTTTGGATTTAAACATATTAAACTATTAGGAATACTAACATAGGAATAAGGAAAACTGTTACTAACACAATGAGTCAATGTTACTTGAGATAAAGAGATATTATAATAATAAAGCAGAGCCTCTGGAGGCCTTACCGACATTAGTAAAAAGTTCATACTGTGGTGCAGAAGTTCTCGTTCCGTTATCCTCGACATGGCTTCGATCTTTTTCAGTAGCATCGTAGTCCCGTTGTTCGAGATGGCAGCACGTTTACATCGCTCTTCTAAAGTCAACTCATCCATCCGATGACGTCACAGCTTTCAGCAGGGATGTGCCGATTGACAGCTCCAACGTTGATTATGAAATATACAAAAAGAATTGCATTAGAATTAATAAATAGATTAGGGCACACATCCCACTTCTGATGTTAGAAAATGGATGTGTGTGTGTGATAAATAGGATATGTATTTCTAGTTTTATTGACATTAATATCGACTTTATTATCAAGTTTTAGATATCAGGATGGTTAATGTTATTTATTTACTGTATGTAAGGTATCTCTAAGGACTTTTGTACAGGAATGGATTTATAAAGAAAAGCACAAAATCAAGACTAGGTATTTATTACCAAACTACCTCCGTTCGCAAACCCTAGGTCTTTCGTGGAGAAGAACGGAGAAAGAAACTCCACGGCAACATATTTTACACAGTTATAAAACATACAATATCAGTACACATTTATAAAACATACATTATCATTATCAATAATATTCAGATCATAATAAATATCTATTAACTTACATTTTCACTGTAGAACGTTAGAACACAAATTATAACTTTCAGCTTCACACACTTTGGATTCTCTATTATTATTTCACATTTATCAAACAGAACAACAATCAGAGCACGGCTTATCTCATATAGCGATTGAAGAATAATGACCACGAATGTGAGGGTACATCTGTTTTTATAAACCTAGAATTGTACCACTCCCAAGAAATATTACCGCCATTATTAACCAATCACAGATCCTCATACATTGCAGTTAAATAAGTAATAAAATAAGCAATAATAAACAAATCTTGTACAGTAGAACCATTTTAAAACTTGATTAGATAATTAAGAAATTCAGTAAGTATTTATTTACAACCTAGACATAATTCGATAAATATTTGAACATCAACTGATTTCGTTCGAAATCATTTGATCGTTGTTTTAAATATATTGTTATTATTATTTATTACATAGCGGCTATATACTAAATCTAACACAATAATAAACAAATCTTGTACAGTAGATTCATTTTAAAGCTTGATTAGATTTATTTGCAACCTGGACATAATTCGATAAATATTTGAACATCTACTGATTTCGTTCAGAAATTATTTGATAGTTGTTTTGAATAATATATTGCTATTATTTATTATATAGGGGCTATATACCACATCTATCACAATAGTAAACAAATCTTGTACAGTACTATCATTTTATAACTTGATTAAATAAATTAGAAATTCAGTAAGTATTTATTTTTAACCTTAACTTAAATCAATAAAAATATTCAATTGTTATTTATTGCATTGGGGTTATATACCATATCTAACACGTGCTTACATTGTGTTGTTTCGCCAAAGAATAGACCATTCTGAGTCTATATGAGGAAAAGATGTACAAGTACATGGATGTTAAGAAGACAGACGAAGACTAAGATTTTTTTTCGTTTTGTATTGAGTTAAGCTTTTTTGTGGAAAGAAAAATTCAATTGCGAGCAGTACGCCAGACGCCTTACGCCTTAGATGCCAACTGGCATCGCAGTCAGCTCCATAAGGTCGAATCTTTCTTTGTATTCTTAACAAGAGTACTACTATCTAAGCACGAAATTTGCAGCTTTGGCCAAAGTTTCTGGCGTTTCTTACTTCATTAATTTAGAGGTACAAAATAAGAATTGGTGACAACATGATTCCACAGTTGTCTTGACTCCCGATGTGTTGTCAAAACTCATGAATTCAGAACTTAGAGTAGGGCTGTCTTGAAAGTTTCGAGTTCTTTCTTACGGGCCCGTATTTCCGTTGACGGACTAAAATATGTAGTAGAGCCCCTGAAGTATAGAGTCGCAGATTTTTTATTCTAGTGTCTAAACACACTATGCCGAAGTTACGCGACCGAAGTTCGGCGGCTGATTTCACGTTCCGACGTATTTGGCTGATATGACACACCATAAGTGCCGAACTTCGGTCGCATAACTTCGGCATAGTGTGTTTAGACACTTAAACAAAAAATCTGCAATTCCTGAGGCAGAAATTTACGCATTTATAAAACTTAAAATTTTGCATTGTGTTGCCTACTTCATTATTTTGAACTTTGTCAATATTATAACCTCATTGAGTTTTCATTAAGTAATTGTTTTAGGCAAGCCCATATTGATCATTATCATAATGTATTTTTTTATGAAATGCCATACCATGGTACTCTATGCCATTTCACCAATCGCTCTTAAGCTGCACCCATGTTTACTATGGAAGTACATTATAATCTAGTAGAACATAACGATGTTTGCACATCGATTAACGTTGATATAACGACTTTTTAATAGCTGAAAACAATATTGTAGATAACTTTCGAGTCAAGTCTGTAAAATTCAGTTACGAACGAACTTTTCCTGAATCTTGGGCGTATTTATAAACATATAAACATAAAAAAGACCTATTTGAGGGGGGCTCCCATAAAGCAGACATGATATTTTTGCCGTTTCATAGATAATGGTACGGAATCCCAGGAGGCGGGACGCGTGAAGGAGGCTGGACGCGTGAGGGAGAGGACAGCCTCCACCTCACGACCCAGCCGCCGCGAGAGACGCCCACGGCAACGGACGTCGCAAGACGATCTCCGGCCACCGTAGGCGCGGGCATGCGGGCGGTGAATTATGGGTGACTTGCCGCCCGATCATGGACCATGCCCGGGTCGACGGCGCGTCATGTTCCCCGCGCGCCTCAAAGAGCTGTCAGCAATCTGACGGGGCCCCCTAAGAGGGCCAAAGCCTGCCGGGGTCGCGGGACTGTCTCACCTGGTAACCGTGACCCTGGTACGTAAAGGGCTATTGAAGGATCACCGTGGATTTTAGTCAGTACAAGTCTGACAATCCCTCCCGCCCCACCCTGGGCGGAAGGACTCATTTGATGATTTTACCACGCAAAAAAAAAATGTTTCGGAATCCTTTCTGCATGAGTTCGACTCGTACTTGGCTGGTTTTTCTATTTTTTTAGTTGTTGATGTGCAAAGCAGCTATCATAGTGCGTGTCGAGCATGTGTAGAATGGTGGCGTGTAAAATGAGTTTTGTTAAAAAATAGTCAAATTGTATAGAAATAACTTTTTCAATTCTTGGCAGAACCGAGATGATTTGGCGTGAATGAATAAATTATGCTATCATCAAAATGTCAATTTTGCTATAGTGACTTAGTTAAGTCAGAAGCTCTGAAGTCTGACAATCAGTCTTACCATGGGGTATCGTATTATCCAGTAACTGGGGTCTGGAGGTCCGATCGGCAGTTGTTCCTTGTAAAGTACTGATCTTCAGCTGCATCTGGTTCGACTAGAAGCCGACCCCAATATAGTTGGGAAAAGGCTAGGCAGGCAGATAATGAACTTAGAACTTTATAACAGAGAGTTATTTAACCTCTTCTGCTCCCTCAACCTCTTTACTTTAAGATCTTTTTAGGGTTCCGTACGTCCGAATACAAAAACGGAACCCTTATAGGATCACTCGTGTGTCCGTCTGTCTGTCGCTTACAGTCAATTATCTCCGAATCTACTAGACCGATTGGGTTGTAATTTGGTACACATATCAATTCCTGTGACCCAAGCACAGAGGTGTGACGTGAATAGATGAAATCTGTATGTGGGAGGTAATTTTTGGGGGGGAAGGGGAAAATGAAAAAAAAAGTTTTGAAAATTGCATCGTGTGACATATCAAATGAAATGTCTTGTTGAGACAATCTTAAATGTATTTTTTTGTAATTTTAAAATAAATAGTTTCCAAGTTATTCAAGAAAATAGACGAAATTTGACCATTCCCCCTCCCCTCTTATCTTCGAAACTACTGAACCTAAAATTTTGAAAAAAATACAGTAATTAGTTTTCTTCTTATAGATTATAGGAAAATCTGTAAGAAGTCCATATCTGTATATGTGAGGTAATTTTTGGGGGGGAAGGGGAAAATTAAAAAAATATATTTGAAATCTGCATCGTGTGACATACCAAATGAAAGGTCTTGTTGAGACAATCTTAAATATATTTTTATTGTATATTTAAAATAAATAGTTTCCAACTTATTCAAGAAAATAGACGAAATTTGACCATTCCCCCCCCCCCTTATCTCCGAAACTACTGAACCTAAAATTTTGAAAAAAATACTGAAATTAGTTTTTTACTTATAGATTATAGGATAACCTATAAGAAGTCCATATCTGTATATGGGAGGTAATTTTTGGGGGGGGAAGGGGAAAATTTAAAAAAAAATATTTGAAAACTGCATCGTGTGACATATCAAATGAAAGGTATTGTTGAGACAAACTTAAAAGTATTTTTTTTGGAATTTTAAAATAAATGGTTTCCGAGTTATTAAAAAAAAATAGACGAAGCGTGACCATTCCCCCCCCCTTATCTCCGAAACTACTGAACCTAAAATTTTGAAAAAAATACAGGAATTAGTTTTCTACTTATAGATTATAGGATAACCTATAAGAAGTCCATATCTGTATATGGGAGGTAATTTTGAGGGGGAAAGGGGAAAATTAAAAAAATAATTTGAAAACTGCATCGTGTGACATATCAATTGAAAGGTCTTGTTGAGACAATCTTAAATATTTTTTTTTGTAATTTTAAAATAAATAGTTTCCAAGTTATTCAAGAAAATAGACGAAATTTGACCATTCCCCCCCTCTTATCTACGAAACTACTGAACCTAATTTTTTTTTTTTAAATACAGAAATTAGTTTTCTACTTATAGATTATAGGAAAACCTATAAGAAGTCCATGATATTAAAAAACATGGTAAATCACTCAATATTGTGCGTACCAATTTGGGTCAGATTTAAAAAAAACGTGATAGGTAACATGGTACGGAACCCTCTTCACGCGAGTCCAACTCGCACTTGGCCGGTTTTTTTTTTTTGTTTAGAATTTTCATTCTGTCATTCATTCATCTTCAATTATTTTCTAGGCATTACAATTTGGGGTGCTAAGACAGGAAACCTCCACGTGCGCCCGTGGACTGGAGTTCCCTCTCGGATACGTCCGGGGGGAAGACCAGTTTTTCGGGCCGGTGCACCCTGGGATGCGGGCAAAAACTCTCCTTAGGCACCGTGTGCCTAAGGGGTTTCTTTGCCCGTATGCAAATAGCCTGTCGGGTGGACGCTCCAACGCGTGTCCCTCTGAACAGCAGAGGGCACAGCGGCGGAGCGGGCTTGCGGACGGTGAGTAATGGGTATGCTCGCCGTCCGACCAAGGACCAAGCCCGGGTCGGTGGCGCGTCGTGTTTCACGCGTCACCGACGGGGCCCCTTATGGGGTCAAATGCCTGCCGGGGTCGCGGATTTTTCTTAATCCAGGATACCGTGGCCCCGGAACGTAAAGGGCATCCGACGGAACACGGGTGGATTTTAGTCAGTAAGAGTCTGACAGTCCCTCCCGCCCCACCCAGGGCGGGAGGACTCATTTGATGATTTTGCCACCCTAAAAAAAAAAAAAAAAAAAGGCATTACAATTTGTACCACGGCTCCGGCTGTACGTTTTGCAGTGTTATTTTATTGTACGAGTATTTAAAGTAAATATATTTATAACCTCCGTTGTAGTACGTCAGCTCAAGTCTTACACATACCGCGTCAGCGCTACTAGTTTCGCTGACTCCGGATAGCCTGTCCGGCTTCCTCTCAGAGGACGACATCACCGTGGGGGGTACCTCAGCGCACGGCAAGACGTTCGCGGAGGCCACGTCAGAACCCCGCTTCCTCGCTTCCGTGTTTTCCGCCAAATTCGACGGCATACCCTGGCATAGCGTTTAGCAGCATCATGGTGGACGGCCTGTTACCCCTGCTCTACTAGAAGGTGGCGCAACCCCACAACTTCTTTATAGAAAAACAGTTGCAGGTCATCTCACCACCTCTTTTCGGGACGGCTTCGGTGGCTCAATAATACACTGCATAAATGGTTTGACTACGGTATTATTTTTAGGTGCACACGAGGCACCTTCAATCTAACTTACTTAATTAGTTTCGATATTCTTTAAAAGAATAGGAAAGTTACGTTGAGATTTCTAAACAATATTCATCAATCTTTTCGATGTATACTATAAATAAATTATGTGTCAAACTTTTTACTTGAAAGTTAGAGTGTCTTAAAACATCAAAATTACACGAAGGGTTTGTTTTTTTTACTTGGTTAAATCATTGAATGAGTCGGGACGCGAGGGACTGTCATACTTGTAGTGACTAAAATCCACGGTGTCCTTCAATAGCCCTTTACTTTCCGGAGCCACGGTTACCTGACCGTCCCGCGACCCTATCTATAGCATACAGTACTGTACTGTTTTGGAGGTTTAACTCCTTCGCGGAGATAGTTAGACCTACTAGGTGTTTTTCTGTATTGACAATATTTTGCTTCATAATTTCGCTGTCGTCTCCGCTGTCTGAACAGCTTAATGGCATAAAGATTTAGATTTTCCTGCTATAGACCGCGGGTTCAAGTCTCAGCGGATGAACAAGTGTTTTTTCATTTTTGTTTAATTCGATTTTTTCTCCTGTTTTTAGAGTTTCTTCCATAGTTCTTTTAGGGTTTTACTGTATTTTTACCCGAGCGAGGTAAAACTCCATACGTGCGTCCTTAGTAGTACATAACTTAAGTGTTTTAAATGTTTACTCTTAATATATTTAACGTGCCGAAAATCAAGTTAGAGTAATAACTAACTTTATAGATGAGCGATCCGCGCTCATTATCAGTAGCTCGTTTTACTCGCTACTCGTTAATCGCCAGCAGTGTGACAGTTGCCTTAGCCTCCTGACGATCATAATCTAACACGAAGATCTTTGGGGACTTCCGAGAGATATTACTTTTTGTTTTCCCGAACTCTTTTTAATTTAAATAGCTTTTCTCATTTGAATCTGTCACTTTGACCGTATTTTAATGATCTTGGAAAAGGGATGGTTACGGAATTATCTTTGATCATTTGCTACTTGATTCATGGCCATGGTTCTAGAGAAGAATTAGAGGAATGTAAGTTTTGGATTTGATTCTGGGAGTTGAATACTGCAATGCATAACATAAAAACATGCTTTGTATCATGGAATGCTTTGAAAAAGGTCTATTGTCAGCTCCAACAACACTGTCCCACCCAGAAATCGAACCTCTTTTTTGGACGCGGCTTGGAACGATTAAACCACGAATCTAATAAGGGTGCTAAAACTAGGACAAAAGATTTTCATACTGCACCTCAGCAGTCCACATCGTAATGAAGAAATATGCTCGAACTGTGGTTACGTGTAAATAGTGTCGCTGCAGTTTTTTCCAGTATGCGTTGTGGTTGCATTGTGATTGGTCGTTGCGATGTGGTTGCATTATAGTTTCGATGTGCCTGCGATGTGGTTAGTATCACACACGTGGTCGATAACGACAGCAAAATGTGTTCCGTGCGAATTCTACTTGAGATCACTACCACTGGTAATTCCTTTTAAGTACAAAATCGACACAACTCTTAACCTCTATCTGCCCACATTTAAATAAAAAGCTTAATAACCTAACAGGATACAAACCAGTAAGCCAGTAAATTAACTGTGACCCCTACATAACCAGGATCGCGTAACATAATAACTTGTTGCTGCCTTGGCGAGTTTGCCAAGTTTCGCTAACCGAGGTCGCGGGTTCAGACCCTGGGTCGTGTGCATGCTATTTCGATGATTTTGACCTTTCGTTTTTAATATTGCAAGTGTCCATAACGGTTTTTTTTGCGTGGTAAAATCATCAAACGAGTCCTCCCACCCCTGGCAGGGCGGAAGGGACTGTCAGACTTGTACTGACTAAAATCCACGGTGTCCTTCAATAGCCCTTTATGTTCCGGGGTCACGGTAATGAGATAAATCCCGCGACCCCGGCAGGCTTTGGCCCTCTAGAGAGGGGGCCCCGTCATTATGCTGACGCTCTTTGAGGCGCGCGTGGAACACAACGCGCCGTCGACCCGGGCATGGTCCATGGTCGGGCAGCGAGTTGCCCTTTACTCGCCGCCCGCATGCCCGCGCCCACGGGTGGCCGGAGATCGTCTTGCGACGTCCGTCGCCGTGGGCGTCCATCACCGCGGGTGGGGCGGAGGGAGGACATTGTCCTCTCCCTCACGCGGCCCGCCTCCTTCTTCGCGAGCATGACTGCTTCGCAGAAGGAGGCGACCGCTTCCCACTCCGTCTCGCCCCTCCATAAGGGTTTTGAATTATAGATAGTATGTTATATCCTGAAGCTCGATCACAAGATTTCAGTATTTGAGACGTATAGTAAACTGGAACTTTGCTGTTAATTTGATGGAATACAGCGATTTCTCTGTTAGAACTCGTGCTAGCGATTAAAATATATGTTGATTTGTAAGTGAAGGTCTTTTAAAAAAGAGGGTATTTTGAGACTGTTGTGCTCATATACTTGTATAAGTCTGACAGTCACTCCCGTCCTGTCCTGGGTGGGAGGATTTATTCGACGATTACTACGTAAAAAAAAATTGAACATGTCTAACTAAAAGAAGTATTTTCTAAGATTTTAACCTATTTAACTGCTCAGTTTAGTGAGATGATGATGGCGTTAAAAATAACTTTTATATTTTTCATCTCAAAAGCTCAACCTTAAAGGTTAAAACTTATCTGTTAAGTAAAGCACCTTTACTTTAAAACCAGCATAAAGTAAAACAGCAAACGTGATCAACGTAAGCTCTTTATAACCCTTTTATAACAAAATCCGCATAAAATATAAATTCCTGACGAGTTTAGAAAGAAAAAATGCCAAGTTGGTGAGAAAAATCACCTTCCTTTGAAATAAGGCACAAATTTTCACATTACTTAGCACTTTATATTGATCGAATCTTAGATTTTTGGGCGTTCCAAGCCTTCTGTAAAAATGCTTGGCGGATAGAATTAAAGATTTATGGAGTAATCTTATTAAGATGTCGTTTTCAGCAGATTGAGTCATATTTGATATAAGTTATTCAGAATCTAGACAATGCTGAATTTTGTACGCTCTTTGGGATTTTTCACTCTCAACCCACAAACTATTAAAAGTGAATTGAAGAATAATGATTTTTTCGATGCTATATCTAATATATAAAATTCTCGTGTCACAGTTTTCGATGCCATACTCCTCCGAAACGGCTTGACCGATTTTGATGAAATTTTTTGTGCTTATCCGGTATCTATGAGTATCCGTCGGCCAACATCTATTTTTCATCCCCCTAAATGTTAGGGGTAGTCCACCCCTAATTTTTTTTTAAATTATTTATATGGCAAAACAACGTTTGCCGGGTCAGCTAGTGTATGTATAATAATTTAATTTAATTATTGGTTAAATTGGAGCAGTGGTGGCCCAGTGGTATCGGCCTCGACTTACGAGTTGTAGGTCGTGGGTTCGAACCCCGTCAGGCGCATTACTTTGTGTAATTTATTTCATCACCACTGCTCTCAAAAATGGTGGAGGAAAATATCGTGAGGAAACCGGCATGTCCTAGAATCAAAAATTCGAAGACATGTGACATCTACCAATCCGCACTGGGGATACCGCGTGGTAGATTACGGCCCACTCCCTCTCAGAGAGAGAGAGGAGGCTTGTGTCCCAGCAGTGGGAACATTTATAGGCTGATTGGTTAAATTAATTTTAAATTTGAATTTTGTTAAAATGTTCCCATACAAATCATTGAAGAACGATGCATTAGAATGGATTTTCGTTTAAAAATAGAATTATTCATGTTGTAGGGGCGTCAGCTCTGGTCTGCGTGTGCTTTTCAAGTTGGTGATGATGATGTGTGAAATGATGTGGCCGAGACTATTTATGGTTGATATGAATATTTAATTTACTTTGATTTAAATTACAATATTAGAATGTTGGAATTAGGTGCGCGTACAATGATGGTAGGTAGCGAGATCAGAAAAGAATGCCGTGACCCAGAGGGCCCGCTCTGGAGGGAAAAAATTACTCGACGGTTTTTTTGAAATGCTGCTCGGTGATTGGTCGACTCGTACCCGCCCATGCATGGACGTAGTATGTGACAGTACACAGGTCCGACGTGGATTTATGAAGTCCGTGGTCTGAACATGCCCCCGGCCTTGGAAGTATCTACGTCCAACACCTTGCTGTCATCTTCGTCGTCGAACAGAGGACAGATTCGAGAAAATGCGCGTCGAACAACTCCTGACTTCGTTTGGATGTTGGCCACTCGAGCGATCCCGTCCTTGCCTGGCATTGTTGAGATGATCCGCCCCAGGCTCCATTTTAGTGGCGGAGCGTTGTCCTCTTTGATGATGACCAGAGTGTTTGGCTGAAGATCACGCCCATTCTGTTGCCATTTAGTCCTGGTTTGCATCTCCGAAATATATTCCTTGGACCATCGAATCCAGAAATGTTGTCTGAGCAGCTCGAGCCTCTGGTATCGTGTCAGCCGGTGAGCAGGAACCTCCGTTAGCTGTGGCGTTGCAGGCGCTGTTAGGAGACGACCAACCAGGAAGTGAGATGGACACAAAGGAAGGAAGTCGTTAGGATCTGCGGATAAAGGACTAATGGGACGGGAGTTGAGGACAGCTTCAATTTGTGACAATACAGTGCCATATTCCTCAAATGTCAGGTGTGCGTTACCAACTACTCGTAACAGGTGGTGCTTACATGACTTAACTCCGGCCTCCCACAATCCACCAAAATGAGGCGCATAAGGCGGAATAAAAGAAAACTTAATGTCCTGACTAGTTGCGTACTCAATTAAGTCGTCAGAACATTTAGATAAAAATTTTGAGAATTCATTTGCGAGCCCTACAAAATTCCTGCCGTTGTCTGAAATTATTTCATCAGGTTTGCCACGTCGGGAAATAAATCTCTTTAACGCAAGTAGGTAAGCATCAGAAGAAAGGTCACTGACAAGTTCTAAATGTATTGCGCGTGTAACTAAACAGATAAAAAGGCAAATGTAACCTTTTATCAATTTAGAACCCCTACCCTTACGATTAAGTACAAGCACTGGCCCAGCGTAATCCACACCACTACGTAGAAACGGAAAGGTCAGAGTGATTCTCTCCGCCGGTAAGTTGCCCATAATCGGAGATAAAGATTTACCTCTCAATCGTGTACACGTAACGCACCGATGAACAGTGCGCTTGGCCAGGTTTCTGCCCCCCACCGGCCAGTGGGACTCGCGTATATTGTACAGTAAGGCCTGCGCCGCGGCGTGATGCAGCCGCTTGTGTTCAAGTCGGAACAATAGCACTGAATACCAGTGATTGGCAGAAATTAATGACGGATGTTTCTTATCAAAATCAAAATCCGGTGACAATTTTATTCGTCCACCGACTCTTAGAATGCCATCACTATCTGCGAAAATGTTTAGTTTAGTTAAATTATGTTTACTTTTTAATAATTTGTTATTAGATAGTAATTTAAACTCTTCGGGGAAAGATTCGCGTTGGGACAATTTAACAAAGTTGTGCGTGCCTTTCTCAACTCATCGACAGTGAGAGGGCCGCGTCGAATATTATTTTTGTTGCGAGTATTAAAAATAAAACGTAATACATACGCACACGCACGTTGCATACGATTAAATTGAGAAAACCTTTTAAAAGGAAAAAGTGAAGTTTCCGATGTACATAAGAATGCGTGATTTTTTGCTGGTTTTAATTCAGGTAAATCGGACTGTGATACATAAGCCTTATTTGAAATGGCATGACTGCAATTAAATTCAGGTTTACCTAAAAATGCTGGGCCCTCCCACCATAACGTGGAAGATTGAAGATCTTCTAGCCTGACTCCACGAGATACCAGGTCCGCAGGATTGTCTTTTCCGCTTACGTGACACCACGGAATTTCCCCAGCTATTTCGTGAATCTCAGCCGCTCGATTTTGCACGAAAGTTTTCAACAAATTTGGAGCCATCCGCAGCCAACCCAGTACAATAGTGGAGTCACACCAGAACACTGTGTAATCAAATTGACAGCGTAGTGATTCGCGTACTTTATTAAATAGCCTAGCACCTAGTAACGCTCCGCATAGTTCCAACCTAGGGATACTCACAGGGTTTAACGGTGCGACCTTGCTCTTCGAACAACACAACCTAACAGACACCGATGAGTCACGATTTATTGTGCGAATATAAATACATGCTCCGTATGCGGATTCCGACGCATCTGTGAAGATGTGCAACTCGATAGAAGCAGGGTCGCTACCTATGACGTGTCGCGGCACACTTATATTGTTGAGAATCAGCAATGAACTAACAAAACTGTCCCAAGTGCGTCTGACGTCACTAGGCACTTCGTCATCCCAGCCTATCTTTAACAGCCATAATTTTTGCAGTAAGATTTTAGCTATTATTATGGTGGGACTCAATAATCCCAACGGATCAAATATCTGTGAAATCGTTGACATAATATAACGTTTTGTAATTGGTTGACTTTTATCATTATTAAATTGCGTGTTAAAATTAAAATTATCCTTTATATTATGCCAACCTAACCCTAAAGTTTTGGAATGAACATTATCACCCAATGACATTTCCTTAACTAAGTCAGATTCGTTATTTTCGATGTTATTAATGTTGAAATTAAACATCCACTTTCGAAGAGGAAAACAACCTGACTTTAAAACGTTTGCGACGTTTTTACAGAAATCTAATAGTTGTTGTTTATTATCACAACCGGTAATCATGTCGTCAACGTAGTAGTCTTCATTAATGATTCTCGTGACGTCAGGATCCGTACAATCAGCCGCCAGCTGTTTTAAACATCTACAACTCAAAAACGGCGCAGATGCGGTACCGTAAGTGACTGTATTTAGTCGGTAAATATCCAACGGCTGTGACGGATCATCACGCCACAATATCAATTGAAGGTCACGCTGATCTTCGTGAATAAGACATTGCCGATACATTTTCTCAATGTCTGCACAAGCCGTGTACTTATGTTGCCTAAATCGCAATAATATAGACAACAGGTCGCCTTGTATCGGTGGGCCCACCATTTGTATTTCATTGAGCGAGATGTCATTGCCTGCTGCGGCACTGGCATCAAACACCACACGCAGCTTAGTGGTGGTGCTATGCTCACGCAATACTCCATGATGCGGTAGGAAGTAATTAGGCGTCCCGACGCGATCAACACGACTCATGTGACCCAAGCGAATGTACTCGTGAATGAAATCGGCATATAGTTTTTTGTAAGTAGGGTTGCGTAATAAACGTTTTTCGAGGGCAAAAAACCTACGTTTTGCGTGTGAATAAGTCTCGCCTAAGATATCAGGTGATTTTTTAAAAGGAATGCGAACTTTGAACCTTCCATCACTATTGCGTGTAGTAGTGTCGATGAAATGTTGTTCACAAGAACGCTCCTCATCTGTGCGCGTGTCCCGATACGAAGACATATCCTCTAACTCCCAGAATTGACGTAACTGGGACTCGATTGACTGAGAAAAGTTACACTGAATGTACCTATCATAACGCGTAGTAGAACAAATCGGTCCGGAAATAATCCATCCCAACTTTGTATCTAATAAGAAAGGCCCACTAGGTAATCTTATTTTATTAGAATTAATTAAATCCCAAAATACATCTGCACCGATTAAAATGTCTATATTTTGAGATTCACTAAAATGCGGGTCCGCCAAAACAATATGTTCGGGAATGTTGAGCTGTCCAATTTGCTGTGACAACGCAGGCAACGCCGACGTAATGTTAGGCAAGACAAAACATTGTAAACGCGTAGTGTACGGGTGGATGCGCGACTTTAACTCGATATCACATATTTGCGTGGATTTTGTGACCGAGTTACCTACACCTCGTATTTCTTGAGTGGACTGTATAACTGGCGCATTAATTAAATTGCACAAAGATTGAGTAATGAAACAGCGTTCAGAACCACTGTCAAGGAGTGCGCGGGCTAGATGATAATTCTTACGATTATCAGCTATCTCAACTAATGCAGTCGATAGTAGAACCGGTTTCATTACAGCTGATTTAGTGGATATGTTTATGTGTGCTTTATTCGCATGGATCGTGGTACATTCCACAGCGGAGGACGATCCCGGTGCGGTAGGCGCGGTAAGGGGCGGAGGTACCGCACTCACGGTAGCCGATGCCTCATTAGCGTGCGACACATGAAGTGCGATAGAATGATTTTTATGATTATCGGAATGCAATAACGAGTTGTGTTTTTTGTTGCATAATCGACATGGCCCAAACTTACAATTATCTAACGTGTGATTCGAACGTAAACAATTAGTGCACAGTTTCTTTTCGCGAACGAATTTAAGTTTGCAATCTAGATCGAATTCGAGAAACTTTTGACACGCGTAAAGTGGGTGATTTGCGCTACAAAGTAGACAAAGCTTATTGTTAATAGTGGACTTGTGTGACCGTTGACCCTGTGGCTCATTGGTGGAAACATTACAGTGAATTTTAGACTGATTACTAGCAGTGTTTCGGTTTCTATCGTGATTGTGTTTGCTATGAGACACTTGCAATGTTTCCAGCACGTCAGCCCTGTTTTTAAGAAAGTTCAACAAATCATCTAATTTAAGCTTTCTCTTCGAATCGCTATTCCTAGACAGTAGTGTACATTTATATTCTTCCCACTCCCGTTCGGTGACTGAATCTAACTTAGAAACAACTAAATAGATAACCAATGTATCCCAAAAGTCTGTTGGCTCATCCAGGATTTTTAATGCGCGTAAATTCTTTAATACCGTATCTATTAGTTTTCTCATAAGAACTGGCGATTCTTTGTTTACATTCTGCATAGTGAACAACGACCGTACATGATTATGGACTAACAATTGACTGTTATTGTACCGATTGAGAAGTAAATCCCATGCAACCGGATAATTAGCACTAGAGAATTCAACAGAATTAATAACTAGCTCTGCACTTCCTTTTAGCGATGATTTTAGGTAGTGAAACTTTTCTATATTGCTAAGCTCCATGGAATTGTGCACTAAAGATAGAAAAGTATCTCTAAATTCCAACCAGTGCTCATAAGAACCGTCAAAGGTAGGCATACAAATCGTGGGTAATTTAACGGTCGGTTTGTTACTACATTTGTTTGAACTATCAGTGACCTCACTTTGATTTAACGAATATTCCGCTTGAGATAATAACGTGTAGTAAGTATTTTCAAACAATTCCCTTTGCGTTAATTGTTCATCTATATCCGAGACTGATTCCTCGAGTTTGCTTTGAATTTCATTGAACTCACTGAATAAACTAGTGGCTCCCTGAATCCGTAATTTCAAATCTATGCGTTTTTGACTCGATAACGTTTCATTAACAAGACTAGATAAGTAATTTGAAAACTTCGTTAATCTGCCCTTTATTATGCCGCGTTTTTTAATAAGTTCTCTAATAACTGGAGAATCGTCATTTGTATTACATCTATAGGGAGATTTATCACGGGAATTACTAGCTACTGAGATCTCTGACGGCTTTGGCTGACTCATTTTGGTGGACAGTAGTAAGAATGGAGTACTCACGTTTGAATGTGGTGACGGTTACGATGAGGTTTTCGTCGAATAATTGGCAGCGCACCCTTCGCAACTGAAATTATATATAGCACGGTATCACACAACTGAAATGGAGATGACTAGGGCTGGGCAGGATGGCTGGTCGTACCTTTTATGCGCGTTTTCAGGTCGTCCAGCTCAAGTCTGCAGTCCGGCGAAGAAGGTCCAATATGTAGGGGCGTCAGCTCTGGTCTGCGTGTGCTTTTCAAGTTGGTGATGATGATGTGTGAAATGATGTGGCCGAGACTATTTATGGTTGATATGAATATTTAATTTACTTTGATTTAAATTACAATATTAGAATGTTGGAATTAGGTGCGCGTACAATGATGGTAGGTAGCGAGATCAGAAAAGAATGCCGTGACCCAGAGGGCCCGCTCTGGAGGGAAAAAATTACTCGACGGTTTTTTTGAAATGCTGCTCGGTGATTGGTCGACTCGTACCCGCCCATGCATGGACGTAGTATGTGACAGTACACAGGTCCGACGTGGATTTATGAAGTCCGTGGTCTGAACACATGTTATGATAGCAATGGCGGTCTAGTACAGTAATGGTATACGACTTTGTTTGTACTTTTGTTCATAGGGTCGTACCTACATAGCCAGGCAGCTTTACTTTGTGTAATTTATTTCATCACCACAGCTCTCAAAAATAGTGGGTAAAAACAGCGCGAGGAAACCGACATGTCCTAGAATAAAAAAAATCGAAGACATTTGATACCAACTGCATTCAGCCCGTGTGGTGGATTGCGGTCCACTCCCCCCTCACAGAGAGCAGGCAATTATATTTACGCTATAAGTTTAAGGCCGCATAACCAGAAAGTTGGCAACGTCGCAAATGGCTGTCAAATATTTACAAATTTTAATGAATTTGGCAAATTTACTGTATGTAAATAAGAAATATTGCTCTGTAGTGCACTAAAACATTGATTAAGGAATGCAATAATTAATATCGTAACACCGAATATATAGTTTTAGATGTAAAAACGTATTTGGAAACCTTCCAAATGCTTTTTTTATACCTGAAACGGTTACAACATCAAATTCAGTGTTTTAATTGCATTCCTATATCAATGTTTTAGTGCACTACAGAGCCATATTTCTTATTTCCATACAGTAACATTGCTAAATTAATTAAAACTTGTTAATATTTGACAACTATTTGCGACGTTGCCAACTTTCAGAATATGCGCTCTTAAGTAGAATGTGGAAATTGAAATAAAAAGACAAATAAATTCTTATTCAAAAATTCTTTTCTTTTCTTTCTTTTTAAAAAAAAACGTTGCCCCACACTAGGAATTTCTCCTGTGTCGTGGGTGCATTTACAAACATTTTTAAGACTCAGGTTCTATCATTGACTGCTTATTCAAACTATTAGGTCTGACCATCAAAACACGAATACGGTCGAGCCTTCTGTTACCATTTCTTAATCACCGTTTGAAACTCGATAGGGAAGTAATAACGTCTGCCGGGAACCGCACTGATATCTATGGTCACCACAAATAGCCCATAGTTTACAACGATCCGTCATCATGGGACGCATGGAACACAGCAAAGGTACAGAAGGTTTGAGAAGAAAATTGTATTTTATTTGTAGGCTTAATTTTTATTTTACTTTGGACACTATCAACTTGCCACATCGTTCTCACATAATGTACCATCTGATGATGAATGATGTAACTAAAGTTCTGTAATAATTTTGGCGATTGAAAAAGAGTGTCCATGGAGTTTCTTGCTCATTCTTCTCCATAGAGATCTACGCTTTGGAATGAGCACCTACGATACTTTCACAGTTTTTATGTCTTGTGACTGGGACTGTAGCTCCATAACTATTTTGTACTAGTTTTATTTTATGTCTTTTGACAATTCAAAAGTGCCTGTAATTGGCCTAGTTGAAATAAACGATTTGATTGATGGGTTGATATGAAATTAAGTATTTAGTTTATTTAAATTAGAAAAGCATGAATAAAATACCTACTTCAACACGTAATTTACGACCGTTACTTTAGATGTTACTTAATCTAAGCTATAGCAGTAATAGCCCTTTATGTTCCAGGGTAACTTTTACGGGGGTACGGGACTTATCGAATTACCGTGACCCTGGAACGTAAAAGGCTATTGAAGGACACCGTGGATTTTAGTTAGTACGAGTCTGACAGTCCCTCCCGCCCTGCCCGGGGTGGGAGGATTCATTTGATGATTTTACCACGATAAAAAAGGTTAACTTTTACCAGATGAGACAGTCCCGCGACCCCGGCACGCTTTGGCCCTCTAAGGAGGGCCCCGTCTGACGGCAAGTAATGTGCGACTTGCTGTCCGACCATGAACTCTCATTACTCGTCGTCTGCATGTACGCACGAGTCATCATCATCAGCCTATTAATGTTCCCACTGCTGGGACACAGGCCTCCTCTCTGTGAGAGGGAATGGGCCATAATCCACCACGCGGGCCCAGTGCGGGTTGGTACCGCACACGTAAAGCGTCTAAAAGATTACGGAGCTTCTATCAAATTAATTTGATTTTTAAAACAGTTGACTTTCTGCCTCTCTTCTTCTTAGTGACGGTAACCCCGCCAATAAATCTGGTCAGGACAAACAAAGTTTTGGATGTCGCCCAAGAAGGCGAATCGCTTTCGTTCAAAATAATTCGATGATAAATTGTCCAGCATTGTTCGAGTACCGTTTTGTTATTTATTTCAATATCAAAAGGTATCTATTGTGCTTGTTTGAGGCCATGATGGTAACAATGGCTTTGATTTTTATCCAGTCTCCTGAGATTTATTGTTTTCTCAAAGAGAACAACTAAGTTTTCGTAAATTGAGAGGACGAAATAAGTAATCGTCTTATAGGCTGAGAAGATACTTCTGATTTTAGTTCAAAAGTCAGAAAGTAAGAATGTTTCAAGAAAGTAAATAAAAATATTCCACCTGTGTACCAAATTCAAATACTACGTATGTGGCCAGAATCTTTATAAAACAAAATTTTATCAATGTAAATATCTGTAAATAAAAAAAGTATAAAAGTAGTTGTATAATATTATGTTTTAGATTTAAATAAATAATTATGAAAAACAAAAAGATTTTATAATAATTCGTAATCTATCCTAGGTTCCATAAATGTTTTTCTCTTAAGAATCACGTAACAAGTAATTCATGTGCTAATTTTACCTGCTATTATTGTTCGTCTTACTTTTTTATTTAGACACTTTTGCCTAACTATTCGGGAATAAAGCTTACATTGTCTATTTAATTTTGATATTATCTTTCAAAACACAAAAAAATCTACCATACTTAATAGCTTTGTATGTTAAATCGTCAACCACCTAATTCCATGCGGACAGCTCCACATTATTCCCACAGTTTACGAGTGAGCTGTCATTTGTCACTTCCTCAGGTTAGTATCATGTTGTGGGTCACAAGTGTTATAGCTGGCGAGCTTGTGGTCCAGTCGGGTGAAGCATTGTGTTTATGGCTACATTTGTAGGTAAGTGTTACGATGTTATAGTGTGTAGTACTTGCTTTATGATGTACGAGTACTTAGTGTAGGATGGTTCTAGAACATGTTAGAAGTGTTTGAGAGAGTACTAATTGTCAGGCACATGTCATACGTGTTCTAGTCATGTTCAAGTCTTGGGAAAGCGTGCATGACGTCACAATATAGCAATATCACAGCTTCATCCTTATCATGATCGCATAGTAAGTTTATCTATCTACTGTACTTCTCTTTTCGTCTCCTTTTTTTTTTTAAATTTTTGCTGTGGATTTTTCTTACATAATTTACCATCTCAAAATGAACGATGTGACAAAGGTTTTGTAATAATTTTGGCGATCTAAAAATAGTGTCCATGGAGTTTCTTGTCGTGCTTCTGTGAGAGATCTACTTCTTGGAATGAACGGTACTTTCACAGTTTTTATGTCTTGTGACTGGGACTGTAGCACCATAATTTTGAAGTATTTTTTTGTTATCTTTGACAATTCTAAAATGCCTGTAATTGATCTACTTGAAATGAATGCTTTGATTTGATTTCATTTGTGTTAGATAAACTTCTGCGATATTGTCTTAAGAGGCTTAACAGCTCGGTAATGGAACCCAAAGAATAATTGAACGAAAAGCATGAAGTAGCTGCTCTTATAAACATTCCACACATCAAAATAAAAATACCCCAATTGCATGTCATAGACATGAAACAGAAACGTCAGATGCCTCAACACATAACCACTGCGAGGCTGAAAACGAATTTCAGAAAGTGCATTGTGCTATAAAAATTCTCTTCGACCGGCTAACGAAAGTGCATAGCTCTGGCGATTTTCGTGCAAAATGGACTATACCGGCAGTCGACTGTGGAATAAAGTGTAGGAATGTGGCCTTTGTGAAAACTTAGTCACAGAAAATTTTAGAATGCTTTTTTTATATTTTTTTCGACAACTTGATTTTGTTGAAAGTTTTTATGATGTCGTGGACTGATGTGACTATCTGTATTTTGGGGAAGTATTTTGTCATTTAAGTTTCCTCATCGCCGTCGAAGTTGACCGCGGTGCAAGTGGTGTGTGATCTGATCAATAATGTTTGTGGAGCATGACCGGAAATTGTATAAAACAGAGAGATTTGAAATGAAAATGGGAGACTTTTGCACAGCTGTGGGACATAATTATATGTAGAGCAGGCTTCCGAAAAACTCCTAAATGTGTAATCGTCCCTTTTTAGAATAACCGAACGCATTCAACCCAAATCTCTTCAAAGTTAAAGTGAATAAGGCTTCTTCTGGGTAAGCTCAATCCTTCGTCGAATCTTCGAATCGTCGTCGTCTTCGTCGAATCTTTGTTGCCTCTGACTTACACTAGAGTCTAGATCATATTCACAGAGAATTATTAACACTAAATTATTCTTCTGGTATTTTAATAGACAATAAATTATGTTTCATTATAAAGCTATTGCATAGCTTTTATCGCGGGCTCTGAGCGCGGCGCGGCGCGGTGACCGAATTCCCAAAAACCTAAGGAAAATACCTGACACCGCGCATCGTCTAACGTCGTTTCAGTTTGGGAGACTTCGGCAATCGTAAAAATATCCGTCATAAAGACAATTTACTTTTTCTTACTGATTCTAAACGGCCAGCTACAAAAGGAGTTTTCACAATGGAACCTACTTACCTATGAAATTCTCCTACAACGCTACAACAAAGTAGTTCTTTATGACAATAGTGCACCACAAACAGTTTAAATAAATTATATTCTCATTAAATATACGCGGTAGGCGATTTTTTTTAATTAAAAAAAGTGTTATGCAATAGCTTCACCGCGGCAGTCTCCAAGTGCCACATGTATTTCCTTTTTTGTAGAATTATCTCAACAGTCAATCATGTTAATGACGGATACAGAAACAGCCTTTTATCACACTTTAACTTCACAACTCTTTCAAAAACCCAACATCATTAACAACTCAACATTTTAATATCAAGCAATTCACCTCCACATGTTAATTCCGAGCACTATTTACGCTCGCTCATTCCCAGGGTACGGTATTTGAAGCCGAGATTAAGTGGAGACAGACCTTGACAAATCCTTGTTACACACGGCGGGAAAACTTGAATCATTAGTCTTTGTGCGCTGATGTGCGCTGTCCTAATGGAGGAGGCATGTTTTGACAGTTCTCGTGTTACACTCGAGTTACTTTGACGTTTTGGGTCGCGTATTGAAATGTTACTTGTCACATTAGCAGGACAATATAGGTAATCAACTGTTGGCTTTCGAAATGTTTTGGTCATGTCTAAGGGTCCGTCCACATCTGGCAAATGCGCCGCGAATGTGCAGCTCGCGAGCCGTTTGCGAGCTGCGCGCGTGCATTTTTGTTCGTGCGCCGCTCCTGCGCCACCCCACCGCCGCGATCAGCGCGCGGGGGGCGGCGCGCTAGTTATTAAATGATTCTAAAACATAACTTACCCGTTCAGTTCCTTTCTGATTACTGGAGGCTAAGTACGTGTTGTCATGAAGTGGACGGAGAAGCATTGTTTACGCTTACCTAAATGAAACATAAATTATAAAAGATATCCATAGTTGTGAAAATCCGATAATAAACGTAACTGTAAGTGCGAGAATTGAGTGCGCGCACATCGAGAGCCGCGCGCGCGCCTTTTGCGAGCCTTGCATGTGTTACGCTAAAGAGGCGCACCAAACCATTGCCGTGACTGCACGCGCGCAGCTTTCGGGCAGCTCGCCAGATGTGGACGCACCCTTAGGATAGTACTTGGGAAGTTGTGCTAATTATATCAGTTTTTTAAGTGAATTGATTTCAACATATTGATCAGGCAACTTATACAGTAGAAGTGGCTACGGGTAGCATTGTGGCGCTAGGTTTAATTTCTTTCTTTTTTTTTAACATTGCCCCATACTAGAAATTTCTTCCTGTATCGAGGGTTTATTTACAAACATAGAAACTCACATACACAAACACCAAGAAACAACTTCTTGTAGATCATACAAATATTTGTTCCGTGTGGAGATCGAACCCGGGACACACTGAGCAGCAGTCGATCGTAGTCGTCAATCTTTGTGAGTCCATGATCATAGCCCTTGTTACAGTTCTGAAATAATTAAAACCAATAATAAAGAAACACAGGTAACATAACGGGGAGCTTGGACTCTGTACCCGATACTGGTGGGTTACTACGTTTAATACTTTAATGTAAATTATAGAATCAGTGCGGAAATCCATGACATTAAATGTTATTAAAAATTATCTAGTTTTAATTCCGCTAAAAAATCCAGGCTTGATGCAGGACGCAATCCCACCCTCCCGCCCTCATGCATTTCTTCATGTGCATATGCATGAGGGCGGGAGGGTGTTATTGCATCCTGCATCAAGCCTGGATTTTTGTAGCGGAATTAAAACTAGATAATTTTTAATAACATTTACTTTAATGTATTTTTTCTTAAAAAAAATAATATTCATGAAATAACATAGGTGTTTTAAATTGAATCATTATTATTAAAAAAAAAAAACTTTGAACAGAATCAAATAACTTTTAATACTAACTTATCTCAATCTAATCCCTCTTGGCCGATACTGGCCCATTTTTGAGAAAATTTTCAATTCAGTATAAAACTAACATGAATATCTAAAAACACGGTCCACAAAAAAGACTACGAAGATCAAATAATAAGAGATTTATAAACCAAACACGTTTTGCCAGAGATTTGAAGGAGGCTCATTACCGCTTAGAATTCCGGTCAAACAATACACAGGGGGCTGTAATGAAGGGAATAGAGAAAGAGAGAGAAGTCCATGTGAATAGATAGAAACGTCTTCACGTGGCTTGGTCTTTATGGTAGTATGTTTAGGGTTGATATTTTTATGTACTTATTTACAATATCATCATATTCGTTTTGTTCTTTGAAAAAACACAACATGAGCTCACAGTTAAGTACCTGCTAACAATTTACACATTCAATAAAAAAATAATGCCATGAAGATAATGTCAATTAAAAGATGTCAATGTTAATATATAATATAAAAACGTGGGAAAAACATTACTACTCGCGTTGGAGTGTCATAACAAAAATTGCCATTCAAAAGTTGGTAATAAGTCAGTCTATATTCAGAAATGTTTTTATTTTATTTTGATAAGTAGGGCTCTTTGTGTACAGAGACAGGCTGATATTGTTAGTCAGTAAATCAGTTCGATAGGCCGCAATTTCTACCCTTATATACACAATCATTAACTACTAGTTTGCTTATAAATTGACAAAAATGTCCACAAGCTCGAAAAATTTCATGATGAAAGTATCTATCAATTTTGAGGATGCGCCAGTTTATGTTTAATCAGTAATATTCTGGTATTGACGGTAGATACAATTTATTCACACATCGGTCAGCCTGTATAATCTCTAATCATAGAAGTGTTTACAGTGTAGTAATGTTGTGCTACGCCATAGCAATGCCATGCTACGCCGTAGCAATGCCATGCTATGCTATAACAGTGACACGCTACGGCGTAGCGTAGCGTAGTGCGTGTAGATATTATCCGACCTACGACTATTTTGAACTTTCAAAAGCCGAACGCAACGAAGTGCCATATAAAAATTCCGTCTAATACCAAAATATGATCCATCATTCATTACTTGACGCGGAGAACCGACACATTAAAAAAACAATATCAATACATAAAAACTCTGATTTCATTTTTTAAAGGAAATATTTCTTGCTCTCCCGGGCGATTCTTAGCTCAGTCACGGAAACGAATATCGTGATACAGAACGGCCGAGGGAAATAGTCAGTGAGGCAGCCGACAAGTAAAAATGATCATTGTGATGTTGGACATTACAGTCTTTACAAAGTTATTTTACGTTTAACAGCATCAACATAATACAAGCTCGTGGCTAAACAAAATCAAAGAGATGATCTATGAATCAGCGCTTATCAACATCAGTTTGTAGATAAGTGATTACCTATTACATACAGACATTCTCGTATACCGGAAAACATCTCATCGCAGTTCTCTATATTTTATGTAAAAGAAAAAAGCGAATCAGATTTTCAAGTTTCTGTTCAAAATTGTGATAAACACACAGTCTTATCTGATTTGGTACTAAATATGGGTAGTGTAAGTCAAATTGGCAGTCACTCAATTGCCTCAGTTTAGACAGATTTTCGACCCTAACATACTAAATAAAAGGCTGCCCAGGTGAGGATGAGCCACAACTACACAGCAACCTTAAAACAACATGAATACAGACCACTGCAATTTCAGCACTGATCTCAATGGTAAAATAATTGTGTATAAACTGGACTTCTCTTTAGAAAAAATGGCAGCTTTGACTTTTTTGCGGACTACCCTCAGATCTGCGGATAGATTGATGACTTTACTGTATTGGTTTCGGGTAAAAAGGGCCTTTTTATGCAAATCCTGAATGAATGAATGAATGAATAAAATAAAACGTGGGACAAGTCCTGCAGGGATAATCAATCTTATGTGTGAAAAAATGTTATTGAGTTCTACGGGCGATAATTCATTGACATTTAGATAAATCTTTAGAATTTAATTTAGGTTTTTATTGTGTATCCAGATAAATTGTTATAACTTATTTCAGTAAAAAAGAGTATTGAGTTTCCATCATCATCATTAGTGATAAAATATCATTGCAGGCCCTATTTTTACTTTGCAAGTATATTCAAGTAGAAGAAGCTAATATTTTTGCTGTACCAAGTATTTATTTCTTTTGTATCAGTCGTGGATAACGTAACTCCAAGATAAGTAAAACAATTTTCAAAATCAGATCAACAGTTCATAGATTTTTTTTTAACTATGCCCCACACTACGAACTTCTCCTGTGTCGTGCGTTTACAAACATAGAAATTCACATACACAAATACCCAAAACTGGAACAACTACTTGTAGGTCGTAATAAATATTAGTTCCATGCGGGGATTGAACCCACTGCGCCAACCGTATGGTCAAAATTATTCCCTGTGTCCAGACTTATAAGACAGACCTTTTCTTGTGGTAAAATCATCAAATGAGTCCTCCTACGGAACTGTCAGACTCGTGCTGACTAAAATCCACGGTGTCCTTCCTTTATGTTCCAGGGTCACAGTTATCTTATAAGACAGGAGTCATAATTTGCCAGTGAGTAATTTGGAAATTTATTCTCCATGAAACTATCTTAAATAATTCCCCATCTTATTACCACATCCAAATATCGAAGTACATCCAAAACCAGCTTCATTTGAGGCGCTTTGAGCTGCACCTGTTACCGCCGACAGCTCGCACTTCCTCACTGTAATGTATCACTCCCTTAACAGCTCAACAATATATTCAACGGTACTTCTTTACAATGTGTATCTACTTTAGTTCTTGGCCACGAGTTACACGATTTAGAAACGCCACTAGGATTAGCGACAGTGGCTGTAAAGAAAAAAAGCAATAAAAAAGTTGCTTGGGTCAGTTACGGTACGAAGATATTCATTAGACCCGTTACTCTATCAGAAAGAGTTTGACAGCCCCTTCCTTTTTACTTAGGTTGGGAGAACACGTTAAATAATTGAACACTCAAAAAAATAAGGGCATTTTTTAACGTCAGCGTTATCAACTAAACTTATTAAATAATTTAAACGACTACACACATACTTAATATCAATAATCGTTTCGCTCAAATGACTCCAGAGAATTATAGAATTAGTTAATCGACGTAACTTTTATGAGTATTTTCCAGCCGGTTCCAACTGGAGAATCGGCTAGAAAACACTCATAAACGTTCAATTACTGTATTTAACCACTAATTATTAATTTTTCCTGTGGTCACAATCAACTCGATCAAGCTACCTACTACAACGGGTAAGTAATATATGATAAAACTACAAAATCTCTAATATTTACAAGAGATAACAACTGAATATATAATTTTATTTGATATAACCATCTGTTAATATAATAAACGATTGACATAATTTTAAAATCACTAATTTCAATAAGCATAACAATCAATGAATATTAAATCGTTTAGTATACCACTCAAAAGACATAAAACTTATTAATTAGTCAAATTTTTTTTTCCTGGTAAGTAATCTATCTCTGACTATGTACCTAGTAATAGTAATGTATCACTCTCCCTTAAAAGCTCACGAGCTCGCTTCGCTCGCTCTTGCATCCTAGGTCAAATAACTGATTACTACCTGTCATGCTGGCTCGACGAAGCCCCGCTTCGTGGGGCTCCTATTTCTTCGTGCAAGGTTTAAAGTAACCTAACACGAAGGGGATGGTGGGGTCTTTCAGACCCTGACTTCCCCTTCGAATCTAACCTGTCCGTGTCGGGGTTACCCAAGTCCCGAGCTAGCTTCGCTCGCTCTTGGATAATAAATTTTTCTAATAAAAAAGTGAAGGCAAACAATCAAAGTCCAAAGGATAAGCCTAAGTCATCAAAGAAAATAGTTAAATTATATGTTTCAAACGTTAACGTAATGGTTGTCGCTTAAATAAACGTTATAACTAATAAAATTATATGAAATGAGTTTTAGAGTAACACAAACATTATGTCTAAAGAAATTATATCAACCGTTGGTGCCTATGTCTCACGTTGATTATATCATGTGAACGTTATTGAAATGAAAATATATCAAATAATTTTATATGAAATGAGACCCTACTACAACTACTACGGAGAAAACAAATGACAGAATTTGATTAAAATATGATATGAGTGATCGCAATGTGATTTGCTGTATGACGATTTTCACGCGAAGAAAAAAATCTAAATCCGTGCGTGTTTCATGACACAAGTCGCACCTCCCGAGGCCTTGAATATACCTTAAGCATGTTCATTTCTCAAGTAGCGTACCGTTCGTTATTTACTAAGTACTTTACCTTTAAGTACTAAAGTGGTACAAACTTCGCAATTGTTTAGTTTAAAGATTCAGTTCGGGCTAAAAATATAGGACTTACTTCGTATTTGTGTTTGTCGGAGTTTGTTTGAAAATAGGCTTTAAATGTTCAGGCAGTGATTTAACTTTATTAACAGCGTCTGGTGGTTTAGCTCAGTAACTAAGATAACACGATACTCTAAAGAAAGCCGAAGAATGGCTGCCAAAGAATCAACGTTCTTTCATTTTCTTTTGGAATTTCATCAAATTACTTATCTCTCCCTGGGTGGAGAGTAAGAGACTACCTAACTTGACTGACTTAAAATCAATCTGATCCATAAGTTGCCCTTTGTATTCCAGCATCGCGTTAACCAGTTAAGACATTCACTGCGACCTAAAAGTCAACAATATTCAAATGAAAGTCTGTAGTAACAACTCAGCCAGCGTGAAGAGATTTCGGTAGTTCAGGGAGGGTCAGCCATCCAAAGACTGACCTTGGCAATCGTAGCTTAACCTCGGAGATCGACCCGTGCCATTATTATAAAGAAGAGAGCCCACTCACACAGACTCATTTCTAGCCAATCAAAAGAATATTTTTGCCTCACTATTTTTAGAACTAATATTTTGGTCCTTCAAATAATAAAAGACTGATAACAAAATCTAAAAATAAAACCGAATCCATTATTTCCATTCAATGTACAATAAATTGGGTATACAGAAGAAAACGAAATACCCAAACAATAATTAATTTGGTCCCTTTTAAAAATATGATTGATGATTGGGAGTATTAAATCTTAAGCGCATTTGAGTGGCAAATTAAATGTATTTGTCAACGTCGGGATGAAAATAAACGCGAGCGAACAACAGCTGGCTTTCTTGTTTATATTTATTGTTTTATTTTGATTGGGAATTTATGAAACGTAAGAGGACGGGCAGGGGAGAGTTTTTTTTAAGTAATAATAAAATCAAATATTCTAGTCGGGCTGCAGGTTACGGGTTGTTGTAAATTTGCCACAAAGTTTATTCGCCACGAAAACAAGTATGTGTAAATGGGCCACAGTTTTTGTTTTTTTAGTTTTGAAAACTGTTAATTTAAAGACCTATCCATAGATGCCCCACATGCGTTTGGTGAAAAAAAAAAAATTGAGTTTCAATTCTAAGTATGGGTGCACCCCCAAAATTTGTTTTGTAATTATTTTTGTGTGAAAATCCTAATGCGGTTCATATGATACATCTACTTACCTAGTTTCAACAGGATAGCTCTTATATTTTCGACAAAAAGTGGCTGTGACATACAGACGGACAGACAGACATGACGAATCTATAAGGGTTCCGTTTTTGCCATTTGGCTACGGAACCCTAAAAAGGAACTTAGACAAAAACACACAAACACATAATTCAACACAACAATAACATAACTGGGCAACGATAAAGCCATCACAACTAACCGTTTATTAGCCAAACTCATTAACAACATCATCTTAAATCTTATCTTGCCATTACATCCGAACATAATCGTGCAACCCATCCAATTACTGACCTACATAAATACCGCTTACCCTATCGCACTATTCATAAACAAAGGAGACCCTCGTATCGTTATATAAATAACGGTAATCTCAAGGTTGACAGTTTTACAATGAACCTTTGTAATCCAGAAATCGGCGATTAAAAATAATTATTATATTCCCTTGAGTCGTGCTTGCGATTCCGGGTTTTGTAATACCTTCATTGAATAGGTGATTGAGATATATTATGGTGTTCCTATGGGATTAAGATAACCCTTTAGTTCTACTTATACTTTAAGGGCCTTACTTATAAACATTGATTAGACGTTACTTATCTTAAATAGCTCTTAAGTCACTTGCCATCTCTATTCATTAAAATAGAAATGACAAGGACAGGTGATATTTAATCGGTAGCTAAGTAACACAAGTTTTTATAAGTAAGGGGGTAACTGTTTTGGGAAAGTCCCAGAAGGACTGTCCTAATGGCAAAGGGCGGGCGCCTTGGGGGACTGTTTATATAAAGTTGACCTTTCAAAAAGTGCAGATTTAAGTAAGTGCAGACTGTTATTAATTTTGGTAAGATTACTGAAGGAAAGAGTAAGAGTAAAAAAAAGTTTAAGTGTAGTAAACCAAACTAAAATTATTACGTAGTTTCGTTCTTTCAATGCAGAATCTTCATTTTCAAGCAAGACTGCTGATGCTCATTTTAAATTATATTACTAACCTAACCTAACCAGGATTATAAGTGTCTTTCAGTATTCTGGAGGTATTCCACATTGGGCAACCGCAAAAAAGGCACCTGAGGTGTTACACATAAAAATAATAAACGGCCCATTTATTACAAATGAATTACTAATTAAAATATTGGGCGCCCTAAGTTAAATAAAATGCTAGATCATACTACACTATTCAACTAGGGCACCTGCTAACCTAACCTAACCTAACCTACACATATGGCACCTATCAATATATCTCGCAGGTGCCCTGAATCACCGGGCACGCCGCAATCGCGGAGGTAAGACCCCTCTTTGAGGAGTGGCTGGATAGGCGTCCCGGCGTCCTGACCTACCGCATGAGGAAACGCCTGGGTGTCACCACTGCGAAGATCGCCCGGAGGACACAGTAGAGCATACGGTGCAAGACTGCCCAGCTTGGGCAGAGCACCGACGTGTCCTTACGGCGGCGATAGGCGGAGACCTCTCGCGCCCGGCATTGGTTGCGGCCATGCTGCGGGGCAAGACGGAGTGGGAAGCGGTCGCCTCCTTCTGCGAAGCAGTCATGCTCGCGAAGGAGGAGGCGGGCCGCGTGAGGGAGAGGACAATGTCCACCCTCCGCCCCACCCGCAGTGGTTTACACCCACGGCGACGGACGTCGCAAGACGATCTCCGGCCACCGTAGGCGCGGGCATGCGGGCGGCGAGTAAAGGGCAACTCGCTGCCCGACCATGGACCATGCCCGGGTCGACGGCGCGTTCTGTTCCACGCGCGCCTCAAAGAGCGTCAGCAAGATGACGGGGCCCCCCTCTAGAGGGCCGAAGCCTGCCGGGGTCGCGGGACTTATCTCATTACCGTGACCCCGGAATATAAAGGGCTATTGAAGGACACCGTGGATTTTAGTCAGTACAAGTCTGACAGTCCCTCCCGCCCTGCCCGGGGTGGGAGGACTCATTTGATGATTTTACCACGATTAAAAAAAAAGGTGCCCTGAATCACACCTGAGCTGAGATATTTCTCAGGTGCCATTAGCTTGGGTGTGATTTCAGCGGCCCAATGTGAATATCTCTTTTTCTGCATTTAAAGAAAAAATAAAAATCGATATTTTAACGACGTGCATTGCGGTTGACGTGGTCAGCAGAGAGTGAGCGGTCTAACGTATTCTGTTGCATTTATTATGCGATTCCGTTAATCCCATCAAGCTTTTTAAAGCGGCTTTGCTAAATTACTTTAGATTGAAATTATGTGACTGTGCAGGTATTACGTTATTATTTTGAATGAATACTTTTGTCGCTTATCTGCTTAACGGTTTCGCCTAAAACGTTACACATTTGAAATTATTATCTAGTGTTCAAATGATCGGCCCATCTTTTATGGTAATACTTTCCAATGAACGACGCAGCTGTACATTATAATTATCTTAGGTTTTTGTACAACACAGTAGCAGCCAAGCGACCGACTGCTGCGATGAGTCACGGGTTCGATTCCCGCACGGTACTAATATTTGTATGTTCTACAATACTAGTAGTTGTATAGGTTCTGGCTGTTTGTGTGTATGAGTTTCAACGGGTCAGAGCCCATTCGTCCACTGACATTCGCACCCTGTGCCCACTCGTCCCCTGGAACTTTTGAGGGGCCCGTTCGTCCCCTGAAGAATATTTATTTTTATTCATTCTTCTAATATAAGTACATGTATATGTGTATACTGCAGCTTAGTAGTCCTGGTACAGTCGCGCAGAAAAGGGTAAAATAAAAAATTAATGTTAGCAAAACGGAATTAATGTTAGAACGTTCATTATTTTTGTACATTAAAAAAACTTTTTGAAAAAAAAGGGAACCGACTTCAAAACCAAACACAAAAAAAATTGTAAAATAAGTTTGGTTTTGAGGTTCCCTTTTTTTCAAAAAGTTTTTATTTTTCCCTTTTTAGTTTAGATATTCAACAAAAATGTCCTTATAATCGTCGACTTTGAAAATCTACAATCCTAGTAAGCAATAAAAACGGATCTATGCGGGCAATTTCACGAGATATCCATTATTGTTATATATTAAACCTTCCCCAGAACGTAACGAACACTTTTCTGAAAACCGCATCAAAATCGGTTTAGCCAAACGCGAGATAATCGCTGAAAAACATGCAATGGTCACGGAAAATCTACAATCCAAGTAAGCAAAAACGAATCCACGCGGGCAACGTCACGGGATATCTATTAGTATTTTATACTAAAACCTTCTCCAGAATGTAATGAACACTTTGCTGAAAACCGCAACAAAATCCGTTCAGCCAAACATACATACAGGTCGAACTGAGAACCTACTTTTTTTTTGAAGTCGGTTAAAAAGGGTGACAACGACTCCACATTGAGCTAAAATGAAAAAGAATACAAAATAACATCCATTAATATGATAAAATAATAATTGCGGATAAAAAATTGCTATGCATATTTAGGAGTAAATAATTTAGTTTTGACTTTTTAGTCAAAATGTGACTGTAGTATTCCATCATAAATTTTTAATATAGTCATTTTTGTAAATATTTTACTACTAATTTTAGTTTTTAAATGTAGTATAGTAGTAGTATATATATAGGTTCTTTTTTATTATAATTATATATAGGTAATACAATATCGTTAATTTGAAAAAAAAATAAAAGTGTGAACCATAAAGTGAATTACCATCATTAATAATACTAATCATATTCCAGGATTCAAATGAGATAATTCGATTCAATTATATGTCAAAAATATTATTATTATAATATTAATAGTATTGTTTATTTCGTTAGGCGAACTTCATTTAATAAAAGCCCAAAGACACATTGAACAGTCTCGTATTCGCAGTCACTTTCAAGAACCAATATGTCACCACCACCACCACCAATAGGCAGCCATAACATACAAACAAGACACCTTATCTATTATTTTTGTAACCCGTTTTTTTAACAAGCCATTCGTAGAGAGACAATTTTACATCGTAAGCCTATCGACAGTTTATATTATTATCATGACGGATTATCATTAATCATAGCTCTTTTTTCAATGATCTGTTATGATTTATTAAATTAATTCCGTTAATAAACTGTTCACAAGTGTACTATGTTAACCGTTTCTTATGTAAAATATAGCTAATTTTATCTCAGGGGACCAATAGGCACCTGAATAGGTGCCGAATCTTTAACTTATATTGTATATATATATTAGAGGGGACGAATGGGTACCTTAAAAATAATATTTTTTATTAAAATATTAATTGGTCCCCTACCAGGAGACCAATGGGCACCTATATAGGGGCCGAATCCACAACTTTTATGCTGGGGTACGAATTTTAGTGGACGAATGGGCTCTGACCCGTTTCAACGTTTGTATTTAAATGCATCCATAATACAAAAGAAAACTTCTCTTCTTTTCTTCTCATCGTGGGCGGGGGGACCCATTTTTGATAATAATTTTACCACGGAAATAAAGCAAACTTTAAAAAAAAAAGTCTGTGTTTTATCGGCATGCATTGCGGTGATTAAAATCTTCCATATAACTGGTGAAATCAAGGTACTATCTCCATTTATTCTATTACAAACATGATGTCATACCTACATGTTTTAATACTTCACAAACATTATTCGCATTCACTTCCCCCCGGACACACACAAAAGATAAATGTTCACCCATGACCAGTACATTAATCGTGGTTTAAAAATCTGAACGATCCATCAGCTGGCGCGTTTCCGACCGGAGACATTAGGTAGACCATTAGCTTTCAATACCAGTATCCTCTGCATTGAAAGGTACCGGGCAGAGTTATCACGTTTTAGTTGCTTTAAGCGACGCTTTTATTTCTTTATTTGTACGCGTTTAAAGCGAATTTGAATGCTGGGCTGTGAAAAAGATGGATGAGAAACGATTGCATGTAGCGGAGATGAGGATGTTGAGATGGATGTGTGGAGTGACAAGAATGGATAAAGTAAGGAATGAGTTTATAAGGGGAAGTTTGAAAGTGGCGCCTGTTACAGAAAAAATGAAAGGGAATCGTCTATCTTGGTATGGACATGTGATGAGGAGGGATGACACCCATGTGACTAAGAAAGTGATGAGTATGAATGTTGATGGATGGAGAGGAAGAGGAAGGCCAAAGAAAAGATGGATGGATTGTCTAAGGAATGATATGAAAGAAAAAGGAGTAAATGATACTGTGACGTCTGATAGGGGAGAATGGAAGAAGAAAACGTGTTGCGCCGACCCCAAGTAGAATGGGATAAAGGCAGGAAGAAGAAGTTTAAAGCGAATATTATTGAAGGGTTCCTCTTTATATATTTAAGAATGTAAGACGATGAGACCTTGATAAATGGCAATCGTTTTCACATTCTACTACAATAACGTTGACAAGATTTTTGTTTGTAGCATATTTGAAAGATTGGAAGGAATTGGGAGGCTTTTGCCTTCGGTTCGGACAGATAAGGCAAATAAAAAGAAAATAAAAAATACATTTTTTATTTTCCGCTATCGATATCGTTGGTAGAACGAGAACTGACAGACAGACAGATAAGGCAAATAAAAAGAAAATAAAAAATACATTTTTTATTTTCCGCTATCGATATCGTTGGTAGAACGAGAACTTAGACAGATTCAAATTTCTAAATTGATTGTACTTATTATTACCTACATCTTATTCTACATAACAATTTACCTACATATCACCCTAAGGCTGCTTTTCCACCAGAGATGCGCTATGCTACGTTGCTGCGGATGCGTTTGATATCCACCAATCATATTCACTGGTTTACATAGCACAGCACTGGTGGAAACGGATTCAACTAAGATGTGTTTTTTATATGTAAGGATGCGTGCTATGGCTGCGTGCTGCGACTGCGTGCTATGGCTGCATGCTGTGGATGCGTGCTGTGGGTCGTTTTCCCTAGTATCGATATATCGCATAGCTCGAGCTGCGCATCTTCATAGCACAGCTACCTTGTGGCGGCGCATCTTCATAGCGCAGCTACCTTGTGACAGCGCATCTTCGTAGCGCAGCTAAGCATCTTCATAGCACAGCCACCTTGTGGTGGCGCTCTTTGTAGCGCAGCTACCTTGTGACAGCGCATCTTCGTAGCGCAGCTACCCATCTTCACAGCACATCTTACCGCACAGCTACATAGCGTAGCATCAGTGGAAACGGTCACACAGTTTCGTAGCTCAGCTTTTACATCCTCGCAGCACAGCTACATAGCGCATCTCTGGTGGAAAAGCAGCCTAAGGCGCCCATTACACGGTAGGTTTTGCCATGGCAAAACCATCAATCATGAATGATGGTTGAATGATGGAATTTTTATCGCCTACAATTTTCGTCATTCAAACGTCAATCAACGCATTAGACGATAGGTTTTCCGTCAGTCAAAATCTCTGCCATGGTTTTGCCATGGCAAAACCGTGTAATGGGCGCCTATAACGTCAATATTGACTATGTAATGGAAAAAATCCGGACATAATTCGTGGAATTTGCAAGTTGAAGTGGCAATGGGCAGGGCACATCGTTCATAGAACTGATAACGGATGGGGAAGAAAAGTTATCGAGTGGCGACCACGGACCGGAAGACGCAGCGTAGGCAGGCCTCCCACTAGGTGGACCGACGACATCGTGAGGGTCGCGGGCAACCGATGGATGCAAGTAGCGAATTGTCGTTCGGCGTGGCGGTCTAAGGGGGAGGCCTATGTTCAGCAGTGGACGTCTTCCGGCTGATGATGATGATGAAATGCCTACTCTATTCTAAAGCACATAAAGTGCAAATTTGATAAAGACTATAATAATCCAACACTTCAATATACAGCTACACAATTTACAATTAAACGCGAGCTTACAATAGCTGTTCAAACTCCGATATCTACAATTAATGCAATACAAATCACCAGAGAATCACGATACAATGCTTTACAGACCATGCTTCACGTGATATGCAATGTGCATATGAATTGCATATGCATATGATATGCAGGTGTGAATGTGTGACGTAACCGACCATCCGATTTGACCGACAATTATCGCCACGGCCGTCATCTAACATTCATGCATTCAAAACTATGAGGCGCGAGCGATAGACATTTTAATTGAGGGTTAGGGTTGATACGCTTGCAATTAGTGGATAACGCAGAAATTCTGAATGAATGATGTCACTTCAAAGTTTCTTCAGTTTGAAGGCTTAGTTAGGCTGGAATTAATCCTAGTGTGTGTAAAAAAACGTCCATTTGCAATGAGTCAGCTGACATGGATGTAGAGCGATATATTACATCGTCAAACAACTTCTAATTTAACCTCCAAGCCCAATTACTGGGTATAAAATCCTGATATTTAGTGGCATCTGGTAAAACTTGTAGCCGACCGCAAAACAGTAGGGTAAACGCTAAGCAGATCAAGCCAAATTAAGGAAAATAATGTCAAAATTAACAATAGATGTTAAAGCACTACCTACCTACTTTCAGCTGCGATATTGAATAATTTTAAGAATCTAAATAATAAATGATACAGTTATACTTAATTAAAACCCAAAATCTGACATCGTGTCAACCCTACCCACACGTATGACGGCCGCATTCAACCGTTTGATTTCAATACAGATTATGTCTAGAATAACTCAACCAGTATTCAGTATTGCGATCCATGGAACTATGCGCATACGTAACACAAAAATTACTACCAGCTCCAAAAACAGGCCCTAGCATGAATTTTACGTATTTGATGTTGAAATATTATTACGTAGATTGTATGGAAAATGAGAACGCGCCTCTAGTGTCGAAAGAGGAACTAATTTTATCCATCAAATTAACTTCAAAGTTCCAGTTTATTTTACGTCAAAAAAACATGAAAAGTCGTGATAAAGTCTCTGTTTAAAATTTTAACGTTTTAAAGTGAATGCAAAGAGAGCTTGTACGAGTTTGAATTCTAAACGAGATAAAAACGTGTACCGTCAGTCTCAGTCAACGGATGATTGATTGAATTCCCTGCTATTAAAGGTTTCAACAAAAAATGGCGTTGTGTTTGAAATTTTACGGTTTTTGCAAAGAACCGTGTTTGCATGATGACGGTTTTGTTTTGCAAAATCATTAATGGTTGTTCTTCTTGTGTGGGTTTTTAATTTGTCACTTTAATTATTTCTTTTTAAATTTTCTCTTTAATACAACACTTTCTGTTTCTGAATATTATCAGCCACATGAATGGAATTCCCCACTGGAGTCTTTTTTTTCCTGATAACTACAAACCTTTAAGATTAAGAATAGGTTATTTCTAGGCAACGTGCTTCACCGTCAAACATATCATGGACTCAAGCTAGATAGTGACCAAAATCGAGTCATTTTTTACACTTTTTCCAGTGAATAAGCGATTTAAGATTTCTACTATTTGCAAAACTTAAATAATAAAGTCCTACACTGGTAGGTATCATGGCAAGATTATTAGAAGCCAAACAACAGAACCACAAGTTACTTCCTAGCAAATAATTATTCAAGGTGGATAATCTAAGGAGGTTATTATATTTATAATCCCACGTCACACCGTGAAAATAGGCTACTATATTCAGAGAAATGAACGAAAATACTAACCAAGCAAGATCATTAATAATTCGCACAGAAATACGCTGCGCTTGGGACTTAATGCGGAAATTGTGTACGTACGAACAATTTCATGTATGTTCTATATGTATAACTTTGTTGATACATATGGGGAATATTTAGCTAACGATCCGTGGCTATGTGGAGTTGCATTTTGAGGTAAAATATCAACGTGACATTAATTTGGAGAAATTATGTTGTTACTAGATGTTTCAAGCGACTTTGTCCGCGTATAAGTCGAAAATTATCCCATGGGAATTTAATACTATAGTTGGTGCCAGTTAAGATGTCAATAGCGGACATTGACCTTTACCTAATAAGTCCTCGTGTAATGACATAAGATCAGAATAAGCATTTTTCTGTGATATGATAGTGTTTACTTGTGAGTCTTAAAGATAGAAATAATATAAAATCTTAGGTATAGGTGAAATATTTTTACCATTTTGATATCTTATGAATACTAAGATACTTATATCCTTACAATATAGTTACTAATCTAATCGATTTTATGTCATTATACGAGGACTTATTAGGTAGGGGTCAATGTCCGCTATTGACATCTTAACTGGCACCAACTATAGTAAAAACAGTATTCTATGTGTTATTCCACATCCAGAGCCAAAATTCATCAAGATCCGTTCAGCTGTGCTAACGTGATTGAGTAACAAACAAACATTCAAACTTCTGAACGTTCTCATTTATAATATTGGTTAGTATATCAGTTATTTGTCAATTTTGATGACTCATTAGGGTGTAAATATAATTTGTTGATGATAGACGATATTATTTAAGCTATGAATCAACGGATGGTTGTGTAAAGCAAATGAGGTACTTACAGAAAATCGAAATTGGAAGACTCATAAAACCTCCAGCCATGATTATACAAGTCTAGTTAAACCTGCACCTACCTTGATTTGATTTGATTTGATTCTCTTAAACGTCTCAAACACATAGTTACTAATCTAGTTATTGTATTTGCACTCTTGTGATTATGGTTACGATTACGGCAGCAGTTTTGTTTTTAGGGCTCCGTACCCAAAAGAAAAAGGGGAACCCTTAAAGGATTACTTCGTTGTCCGTCTATCCGGATCAATCGAACGGATTTGCGTGTTTGGTACACAAATAGTTTATAAACTGTATTTTTTTTCCCGATTTTTTGTTACCATGCGATGAGCGGGTGTAGCCGCTGATTTTTTACTAACCAAAACTTATTACAGTTGTTCATTCACCTGAACCAACTTTATTATCAACCTTGAACCATCATCATCATCATCTCAACCATAGGACGTCCACTGCTGAACATAGGCCTCCCCTTTAGATCTCCACATTTAACAGTTGGAAGCGCCCTGCATCCAGCGCCTTCCGGCGACCTTTATAAAGTCGTCTGTCCATCTCGTTGGTGGACGTCCTACGCTGCGCTTGCTAGTCCGCGGTCTCCACTCTAGCACTTTTCGACCCCATCGTCGGCCATCTGCTCTGCGAGCAATAGTACCATCCAATTCCACCCTAAAGTTACAAGTACGAGTACCTAACTGAGTCGATACATTATTATGTTTCCCTATACTTCCAATCGGCGAACTTTTCTCAAGTAAGTGGAAACAAATACGCCGTTAAACGCACTCCTTGTCACAAAGGTTTGTTTGTGAGCTGATTCCCAAATTAGTTTGTCCCAGTTACTGGGAGGGGATAGGAATTACTGCACTTTTTCATTTGGACGACGACAGGTAGAGATGGGGAGTTTGACTTATTATTTTAAGAATTTCGTAAAATAGTTTTGTGATGAGAAAAGTTATTGAAATTGTAAAAGAGATTAAGTTTTGTTCAAGCATAGTTGTTCCGGGTGTGGTTTTTTGTGTGTTATAAGTTTCTTCATTTGTAAACGCACAACACAGAAGAAACAGTGTGGTAAAGTGTGTGGAGAAAAATTGTTAAATTTCTGGAGATAATACTTGCTTATGCGGAGGTGGCTTATTGGTCCTTACATATTGGACATCATTCCAATACGTACAAAGCGTTCTGCCAGAACTTTATTGTGCGTACTGCTAAGGATTGGAATTCTAAGCTAAAAAAATTAACGAACATAGGTCTAAGCCTCAGAATGTGGGGTAGCGGGACTGTATAGTGTATACGTATACCGCAACTCCGGTACACAAAAGGGATACTGAAGGACACCGTGGATTTTAGTCAGTACAAGTCTGACAGTCCCTCCCGCCCTGCCCGGGGCTGGGAGGACTCATTTGATGATTTTACCACGAAAAAAAAAAGCCTCAGAATGTCAGATGGCGCCACCAGGTGTTAAGACGCTGACTTTTAGCTGTAGCCCACGAGTGTCATACGATATAGAGAGAATAGTGAACTATCCTAATCCGTTAACAAAGGCTGGCCATACCTAGCTAGGCAAGTTCACCGAGTGGTTCATTAACAGTATTGGCTCTGTGATTGATGAATTATTGACTATCCGTTTGATTAGGCTACTGTTTGGTTAAGAACATTTTTATTTTCGTAAAGTTCATCTAATGGTTTTGCGAATATTGGCCGTGTGGAAAATAAATTGATTTTTTTCTGAAATATGGTATTTTAGTCTAGGTATGTACTTTCCACTTCTACTACTATTATAAATGCGAGAGTTTGTGACGATTTTGTTAGCAAATTCAGGAATTTTTACTTTGGTAGGTGAACAGAATAATATAGACTTTATTGTCTTGACAATACGATCATCATCATCATCATCAGCCTATAAATGTTCCCACTACTGAGACACAGGCCTCCTCTCTGAGAGAGGGAGTGGGCCGTAATCTACCAAGCGGGCCCAGTGCGGATTGGTAGATGTCACATGTCTTCGATTTTTTGGTTCTAGGACATGCTGGTTTCCTCACGATGTTTTCCTTCTCCGTTTTGATAGCAGTGGTGTTGAAATACGATGCGGGAGTATAATTGCGAAACATCAAGCAGGCAATGCCGTTGGCAAGCTATCTGTAATAAAATCATAAAATAAATTCCGTGAAGCAGGTACCTACCACCAACTCCAAATTAAAATATGCGCACGACCTAATAACAACAAAATGGCATTACCATTAAATAATTTATACTGTATCCATAACGAAATTATAACAGATCCCTCTGGGATAGGGCACAAAATGAAATTGTCCAGATAAATCGACGCCATATTGGTTTAATGTCAGTTTGTGATAACGTGTTCTGTTAATGTCGTATCCGTGTTGCCGTAATGAAGTTATTTCGTTTCGCTTGATTTATTATTATGGCGTAGTTTGGAATAACTGAAATGTATAGGTGATAGCCGCAATGATAATAAATTATGATCGCTTGGATATTTTTTTTAAACATTTCCCCACTCTTGGTATTCCTCCTGTGTCGTGGGTGCGTATACAAACATAGAAAAAAGGGAACCGACTTCAAAACCAAACACAATAAAAATGTAAAATAACTTTTCTTGCGGAAGTCGGTGGCTTTGTTTTTTATTTCATTGACTATGGCCGCCGATTTCCGAAAGAAAAGTTATTTTACACTTTTTTGTGTTTGGTTTAGAAGTCGGTTCCCTTTTTTTCAAAAAGTTTTTCATTTTCCCCTTTTTAGTTTAGGCCACCGACTTCCGCATGAAAAGTTATTTTACACTTTTTTTGTGTTTGGTTTTGAAGTCGGTTCCCTTTTTTTCAAAAAGTTTTTTATTTTCCCCTTTTTAGTTTAGATATTCAACGAAAAACTTCATATAATCGGCGTCTTTGAAAATCTACAATCCTAGTAAGCAACAAAAACGGATCTATGCGGGCAACTTCACGAGGTATCCATTATTTTTATATACTAAAACCTTCCTCAGAATAAAACAAACACTTTTCTGGAAACCGCATCAAAATCGGTTCAGCCAAACGCGAGATAATCGCGGACAAACATACATACACACATATAGGTCGAACTGAGAACCTACTTTTTTTTGAAGTCGGTTAAAATAATGGCCACCGACTTCCGAAAGAAAAGTTATTTTACACTTTTTTTGTGTTTGGTTTTGAAGTCGGTTCCCTTTTCTTCAAAAAGTTTTTTATTTTACCCTTTTTAGTTTAGATATTCAACAAAAATCTTCATAAAAATCGGCGTCTTTAATTAAAAATCTACAATCCAAGTAAGCAAAAACGGATCCACGCGAGCAACGTCACGGGATAACTATTAGTGTTATATTACTAAAACCTTTTCCAGAATGTAATGAACACTTTTCTGAAAACCGCATCAAAATCGGTTCAGCCAAACGCGAGATAATCGCGGACAAACATACATACATACATACATACAGGTCGAACTGAGAACCTACTTTTTTTTTGAAGTCGGTTAAAAAATATAAAACGATTAAGCGCTGTCAGCAATCTGATGGGACCCTGGTACGTAAAGGGCTATTGAAGGACACCGTGGCGTTTAGTTAGTACGATTCTGACAGTCTTCCATCCTGCCCAGAGTGGGAGGACTCATTTGATGATGTTACCACGATAAAAAAAAAATCCAACCGCACACTTTTTGTTTATTTTTGAGGTAATTACCAATTTATCTCCGATATTGGACAGTAGATGATGTTGGTTTAAAAGCTTTAAATAAGTATTGTAATTTACGGTAAACAAATAATATACATATAGCATCGTTTGTTTGCATATCACGTAGAATATGTGACATCGATTGCAATCAGTTTTTATTGTCGAACCTTTTGTCTGATATTACATGCAACAAACATTTCACATGTATTTTTACATGAAACCTGCCTTGTTTACTTAATTAATATGATTGTATATTTCGATGCAAAAACCGAAGCACTCCGCTCGTGACTTCGTCCGTGTGAATTTGATAAGCATTTAGCCTTATGAGGGCCCGTCAATGGGGTTGGCAACTGGGGAACTAATGGCGCTAGTATAGCTTGTTCCAAGCATCGTCATGGCTCAAATCTTATAGGTACTTCAAAATAGTACTACCTCATTGGGCGGATTAGGACTTAGCTATGGTGGCGCTATCTACAATTAGGTTTGACCACCCTTCCCCATTTGCAGAGGCTCCTTGAAATGCGCGCGTCGACTGCAGCCTGTTCCTTGATCAGACAGCGAGTTACCTACCATTACTCGCCGTCCACAAGCCCGCACACATGACGTGTTCACAACCCTGTTATAATTAATCTAAATGTTTAAAACATAAAATATTTTATAACAGGAAAATTTCATAAAATAATTTCCCAAAAAACCACGTACAGGAAAACATGTTCCTGAAAATCGGCTGAAAGTTAAAACTCACGTTCTACCCGCCAGTATTAAAACTCCTGCCTGTAAAACTTTGTACGTCCATTATCTAAAAAACTTATTTTTCACACGCTGAAGGGTGCTATTAAAAAGCTGGAAGGAGGGTTCATTAGTGACGTCAGGGCCACGTGACAAGAATACCTACGGGGTTATTGGACCGCAAGGGTTATGCCGATATAACCCTGGTTTGTGGTCAGAATTGAAATGCGTTGTAAAAATTGTAGGTAGGTATATTATAGGTATATTTTAAACAGATATCTGATACTATTTTTTCGGCTCTTCTTTCGAAATACGATAAGGAAGGGTTTTCAGTTTAAAAAACGGTTGTTCTTTAGGAACTTTGTTTTGTAATATTTGTGCTTATTTAAGGAAATATTGTAAATGCAGACTGATGTCGTTTTTTTCTTTATTTTGTTTGCACGATGGAATACTTTTTTTTCGATTATTCCAAAGTTTTACAGAAAAAAACTAGTCATAATAAGCATGCATTGGTCATCTAAAATTGAATGGGCATTCGTATAATTATTTTGTTTGATTGTTATTTCACAGTATCCTATAGATTCAGTGAACATTTAGCGATGACCGATCAAGACATTTATTATAATATATTCATGGAGCTTTGGGCCAATAAAACATATTTACGGTCGAGCCATTGCAGCGACACGAAGAAGTAGAAGAATATGTTCATAAATAAAATAAACTAAATGGAATATAATTTACATACAAGGGGACGTAGGCAAATTAACGTTTCTTATTATTTTTAAAAGCCGTTGTGCCTTGCAATACGCTACAAAATCGTGATCACTTATTCACAATAATTTTAACTTTGAATTCGCGTGAAAGGGATATATCCTTTGTTTTATTTTATACATATATACCTACTGTTTAATACAAAACAACAACTTCATTATAACAAAAATTTGCTTTCACCCTTTGAATATTTTCGAAGAGAGATATTAAAATCCTCGTACATTATTATACCCGCCATGAATTCCGATACGTTACAGATAATAGGGTATGCTCATATACTTAATTGAAATGATAAATTTTGCTCAGTTATCTACGTACTTAGCTGGCTTTTTGCCGTGGGTTCGCCTGTGTGTTGATTGGAATTTGATACCGAGAATTAAATGGGTACAAATGTGAATCTTATGGTCATGATTACCTAGGGCATGTTAAAGATGTGTCATACGCTATTTGAAAATCAAATGGAATCATAAAAAAGGAATAAATCAAAATTTCAATTTTGTGGGAAAACGCTTTCAAAGTTTGATATTTTTGAGTGGTAGAAAAAAAATACAAAAATGAGGCTGTTTTACTTTTGAGGTACGGAACCCTAAAAAATATCCTTTGTGTCACGTCGTGTATTACAATCGTACAGAGTTTTCGATACAGTATGTATAAGTAGACGCATTATCATGGCACTTTCAATAAAGTGCAAGCCTTTTAAACTCTTTGACAACCTTTTTACAATAATAAAATGTTTCAGCCATATAGAGCGAGCGTTGGAACTTTAATCCTGTTTTTCAGCTGGCCTGATAATATGACATGCTTCAGTAACAATATGATTTTCCATCGGTTGTGTGGTACTGAAATGTTTTATTTGTATTGAACTTGGAGGCCATGCTTTCAGGGATTCAGCATGCAATTATGATGACTATAATTTACTTCTATATCGTGGCTTCGCTTACAAATATTTATGTAAAGTTCAACGTACCATCACCACCACCTAAATAGCCAAACCTGCCACCTCGATAAATGTGCATGCTGTGATCTCTCGTTAGAACCAGACGACGAGAAAGACAAAGAGAATATTGGGTGCACCCAATACTTAGAGATAGACTGACGCATGGGATGTTTGTTACATTATATCCAAAATTAAGACAATACGGGCCTAAGTTCTTTAATTATTTATTTTAGAATGTCTCGATCTCTATTTTCGGAAAGTGCGTCCTCTCTACACAAAAGCGCGCGTTGAAATGTACAACAAAATGGCCGCTCATGTGTCTCAAAGCACGCAGCTGACGCCCGAGCAACGCGCGTTCTAACGAAAAAATGTAAACGCGCGATTGACGCGCGCTTGACCAGCAGCGCACGCTTGCATGTGTACACTTCAATATGAATTAACTAAATATGAATTCGGGGTTCTCAAAACGCGCGTTTCAAAACGCCCAATGTGTACCCGCTCTTAAGGTCGCCTGGCTGGTAACCACTAGTGGGAGCTCGCACATGTGGGGGCTTACACCCCTAGTGGAATTACTCAGCGGTCACCGCAGGTAACTTTATAGTAAATGACGGGGCCCCGCCTTATAGGGCCAAAGCCTGTCGGGGTCGTGGGATTGTCTCATCAGGTAACCGTGATCCTGGAACGTAAAGGGCTATTGAAGGACACCATGGATTTTAGTCAGTACAAGTCTGACATTCCCTCTCGTCCCGCCCTGGTTGGGAGGACTCATTTGAAGAATTTACCTCGATAAAAAAGGTTATTTAGTAGTGACTTTGCTCAGGGTGGACCCCTAAGTGCGGAATCCCGCACCCCAAAATCTTTCTCCTTTAATGCAAAGGCGTCTAAAGTCAAAAATAACACCTTCATTCACAATAAACCATTTCCCAAAGAAAAAACAAAAGGAACCAAAGCCTTTGTCGTAATTGAAATAAAAATATCGCTCAAGCTAAAATTCTTTCCCAGAGTGATATCTTCAACTGACTAGAGAGATATTAAAGATACCTTTAGAGCACAATATTGCTTCTCCGGCACTTTTAATAATACCTGGGTCATTGAATAAAAATGTACAGAAGGATGGTTTCATCTGACAAACGAAAATAGACCCAAACACACATAGAGAGTCAGAATGGAGACTAATGTGTTAGTTCATTGGTTCCCAGACAGGATACTTTCAGTAATTTATTTCATCACGATGATTTCCACTGTTACATGCCTTAGATACATTACAGTTGGGATAGGTTGATCAATGATCATGAATGCACTTGTATCTATTGTACATCGGGTGTGTTTATGTGTGCGTACATTTTCGCTCGAGAGTTAACCTTCTGGAACCATATATTCTGTGCCCAGGTGCACCTGTTCGGATATTAAAACCTTTCTGTATTTTATCATACTTCATTTAAATATTGAATAAGGTAGGATTATGCTTGTAATGTCTTCGGAACGATCGTGGGAAAATGGGAAGGAAATACTGTTTTGCAAGCCTAAGAAAGGGAATGCAAATTGTTGTGTAGTAAATTGTTGTTTATTTTCCTGTGGACAATTATGTTTAAGGGGTTGGGTTGTAACTGTCGTGGGATTGTCTAAATATGGTACCACGACCCTGGAACGTATAGGATATCAGAATTAACCGGGTGCTTTTGATTCACTCAAGTCAAACGTCCTTCTATGTCCTTTTTAAATATTTTTTTAATTAGTTACTGGGTTGTGGAGGTCCGATAGGCAGTCGCTCCATGTAAAATACCGATATTCAGCTGCATCTGGGACTTGATTTCAGCTAGTTATATAAGCCCAAAACTAAAAAAGTTTGCTTATGATATAGTAAAAACCTTCACAGTACGGTGATAAATTCCTTCTGCACTGACTGAGACCAACCTGACGGATGTCCATATAAGTTTGCAAAACTTCCAAATTAATGCCCTTTTGCATAACCGATCAAAACTGAAGTACTAGGCGGACATAACGAGCATGTAAAGTAATTGTGGCAGTGTTTAAGAGCCGTTTAGCGTTCATGTAGGCATTAAAATACACTAACTTGTTGCTATCCGCTGGACCGATGCCAAACAGTAATATAAATCTGTTGTTGGATCTGTGTTGGGTTGGTTTGGGTATAGTGAAAGCGACGCGATAAGATGTGGCTTATCAATTCATTGATGATTGATTTTATTTTTGATTTTATTTTGGTGATTGCGTTGACTTAGAAGTCTGATTCAGGTTGAAATCTCTACTTTTTGTTAAGAAAAAGGGTCTTGACACACCGACAGACGGACAATCAAGTGATCGAAACTCTAAAACAGATGATATGTAACATAATATAAGAATTAGGATGCCGTAAGCGTATTCATAACTATACATTTAATATTATCAATCCAGGATCATAATTAGGAACAAACACATCATTTGTCATGAGCATGTATAGCATTATTGTAACACAACAAACACAACAGCACCAAATCTTCTCCCAAAGTACACAGCACTCAATTTAAAAGAAATCCTAAAGTTCACACACCAGCATTCCTTTTTGTTTAACAAGATTCAGAAGTAACAACCAGTACTAGCACAGGTGGCGCTCTCTTGGAGTAGTTCTCGATTGTAGTTCCAAACTTAAAAGTTTTGAGTTAAGAGTATCGAGAAAGGAGGTTGTGTGGTGGTAAAATAAGGGGCCTGCCGGGGTCGCAGGACGGTCTGGAAAAGACACGTCTAGAAAGAACAGAGTGGAATATTTATTTTAATAATATTATTAACGTTATCTTACACCTACATACTACATAAAAGAAAATAAATGACATTTTAAACACCGTTGGAGACAGTAAAAACAAAATTTTATTTTGATCATTCGTATTTTTACCATTTCTAATATAACTCCAAGAATAAATGAATAATAATAGATGGAAAATCAGAATCAACCAATATTAGTACAGAAAATATAGGAAAAATGAAGGAAGAGAATAATCAACGCTACGATCAGGTCAAAACAAAAATGCGTGGAGCGGAAAGGCAAATGACAATCGATCAGCACCCCGGAACCGTAGCCACAAAAGGTACGAATATTATGGGATACTTTTTTTTTTTTTTTAGGTGGTAAAATCATCAAATGAGGCCTCCCACCCTGGGTGGGGCGGAAGGGACTGTCAGACTCTTACTGACTAAAATCCACCCGTGTTCCTTCGGATGCCCTTTACGTTCCGGGGCCACGGTATCCTGGGTTAAGAAAAACCCGCGACCCCAGCAGGCATTTGGCCCCATAAGGGGCCCCGTCAGTTTGCTGACTACTCCCCGAAGGCACGCGCGAAACACGACACGACGCGCCAACGACCCGGGCTTGGTCCTTGGTCGGACGGCGAGCTACCCATTACTCACCGTCCGCAAGCCCGCTCCGCCGCTGTGCCCTCTGCTAATCAGAGGGACACGCGTTGGAGCGTCCACCCGACAGGCTATTCGCATACGGGCAAAGAGACCCCTTAGGCACACAGTGCCTAAGGAAGAGTTTTTGCCCGCATCCCAGGGTGCACCGGCCCGAAAAACTGGTCATCCCCCCGGACGTATCCGTGAGGGAACTCCAGTCCACGGGCGCACGTGGAGGTTTCCTGTCTTAGCACCCCATTATGGGATACTGGATTTATTTTTATACCTTTTTTTTTCCACGGTAATCTCATTTTTAAAATCAGAAGCTTGATCGGAAGATATAATTTTTATAATGTTGTTTTTTTAGAATTCATTATTTGTGACAAATTGTATGATACACAGTAGTGCAACAACCCAAAAGAATAAAAAAGAATAACAATAAATAACGTTATCAACCGTATATTGGTGAATATCTTCTTTAATTGTTTCATTACAATTCATCAATCTAGAAGAGATGTTTGATGATTTTTGCCGTTTTAAGCATGGCAAGTTTTAAATACAGAAAATAAAAATGTTTCTATTTTTCAATGCTGTACGAAACATGTCATTTGCAAAAAAAAGTTTGTATAGAAAGAACGATGAAATTGTCCATTCTTGAGAGAACAGAAATATAATTGGTCATGGTACGCGAGCTGGACAAAAACTGAAATGGGAAATCCCTCAACCAAATCACTTCCCACTTTTGTTTGTGGGTTCCATATTGTCCTCTAAAATTATGCAAAGGATTTATGTTATAGTTTGTTTCATAATTTCAAAGAAAAAAAAGAACCGTGTAAAACATTTGAGATTCAGGACTCAGGAGCTTCTCGTTAGGCAGCTGGATCAATGTCCTGATTTAGAATGCAGTATTGCTAGACACGACACGCATTGTTAGGAAGATCCTTTCTCTCGAGCTCTGATCGCCGATAACTTGGACCCTGTTCCCGATACCGGTGGGATACTATCTTATCATTTCAAAATATCAGTAAAATCAAGAGCAAAAAACACAATAAAAAAATACATGAGGCACTCGGAGACTGCCGCGGTGAAGCTATTGCATAACATTTTTTTTTATTTTAAAATAATAAAATCGCCTACCGCGTATATTTAACGAGATTATAATTTATTTTATCTACTCTCATATCGTTAAATTCAAAATACAAAACTCAAAACGAGTTTATAATAACGTACTTTACACACAGTATATCGAAATGAAATTAAAAAATTAAATTATGACACTATTTCTCTAACAAAATAATGTTATAATATTTTTTTTCATTACGATACAGATTACAGATCATAGATACATCCATTTGATTTTTTATCTGTGGCTGCGCGCGCTGTGGCCCATGCGCGGTGATAACGGGAATTTTGGCGCCATAATACCGTGTCAATCTTTATCTTTTATTTGATAAATTCGTGTTCAATGAAAGTAGATAAAGTAGTGTATGAAACTGTACATAGCTAGGTATTATGTACCAGTTTCATAAACTACTATAAACTGTTTGTGGTGCACTATTGTAATAAAGAACTTCTTTGTTGTAGGAGAAATTTATAAGTAGGTTTCATCATTGTGAAAACTCCTTTTGTAGCTGGCCGTTTAGAATCAGTAAGAAAAAGTAAATTGTTTTACGACGGATTTTTTTATGATTGCCGAAGTCTTCCAGTCTGAAACGATATTAGACGATGCGTGGTGTCAGGTATTTTCGTTAGGTTTTTGGAATTTTTTTGATTCGGTCGCCGCGCTGCGCCGCGCTCATAGCCCGCGATAAAAGCTATGCAATAGCTTAAAACATTCATTTTCCAAAAGCTCTTTACAGAAATCAAAATACCTTGTACCTAAAAAAAATGGCTTACCTTCTAGTGATAGATGCCTACCCATCCATCTCGCCGGATTGATTGATGGACGTTCCGAGTTATTGCAACGAGCATGCAGTATTTCTATGGAAATAAAGCCACGTGTAATAGCTTTTACCTTGATACATCACGCTCCTACATTATTAAAAATAATAATAAAATAAAAAGCCTTTATTGTTGATCTTAGTTTGAGTACAAAAGTTTGTAAGTATGCCTAAGAACTCTACAATCAAAATCTACCTACTAATATGTTATAATTATAAACTGTTATACTAATCTGACTAACTAATTTTAATTCGGCAAACGGTAGTTACTCCTCAACTTGTCTTCCGACAAATGCCTCCTCTAAAGATTTCCAATCAATTCTGTCCCTTGCAGTTCGAGTCCATGTTGGACCCGCTATTTTCCTGATGTCATCTTCCCATCTCTTAGTTGGTCTTCCTCTGTTCCTTTTGTAGTCTAGCGGGTACCATTCTGTTATTCGTTTTATCCATTTTTCCTCTTCTCTCTTGCCATATGTCCATGTCCATCTCCACTTTAGTTGTTTGTATGTTGTGAATGCGTTCTTTAATTGAGTTTTACTTTTTACCTACATTATTATGCGAACAATATTTCGATGTAATCTAACTACTATTATTCATACAAATCCCTGTTATGAGTTTATGTATGTGAGTTTAAATGTTTGTAAACGCATCCACTATACAGGAGAAATCCAAGTGTGGGGCAACGTTTTTTTTAACAAACAATCATACATTACTTAAGTTATTACATCTGTCTAATGACTTTATTTAGCGTTTAAAAAAACACCACTATTCATAGATTAATTCCATCCTTTTTCCTTGTCACAAAATATCGCGTTGAATCGTACTTCACTGCGCAGTACGATATTGCCCTTAACCCTTATTGGCCTAATATCATCCTCTTGACTTTCAACGACAATGTGCAGACATTGTGTATTCCTCTCCAAACGTCTGCTTAGATAACACTCAGCTTATTTGTTCTGGCTTTTTGCTGTTTGTTATTATTGTGCACGACCAATAATCTTGGCAGTTGGCATGGAAAAAGTGGATATTGTCGTAGATCAATTAAGTTTATTCCAGCAATGTCACGTAGCCCATGTTTGCATTAAGTAAGGCTTTCTAAAAATACATAATGACGCAACTAAGATTCTATCTAAAATGGACAGGTAACACAGGACAGAACACACGACGGCACCAAGTCAGTGCAGTGCTAGTGAAGTGTTACTAATATAGGTTTAAATTTTATATACTAACACTTTTTGTATTGAATATGTATTAGTTTATTAATACTTATAAGATTATGTTTGTGTATTTTATATATGAGCCTTCGTTGCCTGATGATCAATTAATAAATAAAATAAATAAATAATGAGTTTTAGGTCCTTCCACATTGAAACCCGCTGAAATGGAACATAAGCTAATGACATCTGTTCTATTCCACATGTGGTTTTTATCAATATTTTTCTCAGGAGCCAGATGCTCAATGTGGAATACCTCTAGTTTTTAAATGGCAGTATTTTTAAAACTGAAATTTAAGACTTACTGATTTTTATGAATTTTGAGGACTTGCTTAAACAGTGATAGACGACTTTGTTTATCTAAAGGTAAAAAACTTTTTCAAAAAAAATGTAACCGCCTTCAAAAACAACCACAAAAAAGGGTAAAATAACCTACAAAATAACTTTTCTTTCAGAAGTCGGTGCCTTTGGTTTTTTTCATTTCATTGTCTTTTTTGCCACCGACTTCTGAAAGAAAAGTTATTTTGTAGGTTATTTTACCCTTTTTTGTGGTTGTTTTTGAAGGCGGTTACATTTCCCGGGTCGACGGCGCGTTGTATTCCACGCGCGCCTCAAAGAGCTGTCAGCAATCTGATGGAGCCCCCCTCTAGAGGGCTAAAGCCTGCCGGGGTCGCGGGACTCAATCCATTACCGTGACCCTGGAACGTAAAGGGCTAATGAAGGACACCGTGGATTTTAGTTATAAGTCTGACAGTCCCTCCCGCCCTGCCCTGGGTGGGAGGACTCATTTGATGATTTTACCAGGCTAAAAAAAAAAAAGGCGGTTAATTTTTTTTTGAAAAAGTTTTTTTTTACTCTTTTTAGTTAAAATATTCTACTCAAATTCTTGTCAAATAAGTAAATCATTCTCTTACATGTGCACTAAAATTTTGTGATGCGTAGCACCGGTAACAACGTCGCTCAAGTGCACAACAAGCTAATAAAATTCACTATCTCAAAAACTACTGAACCGATTTTGATGAAACTTGCAGTATTCCGTAAGTTAAACAATACCTAGTAGTTAGGTAGTTAGTACCTAGTATACCCTTTCAAACAAAAGAAAAAAAAATCCAAATCGGTCCAGGCGTCTTCGAGAAATCGGGGAACATACATAAAAAAAAGATCCCGACGAATTGAGAACCTCCTCCTTTTTTTGAAGTCAAAAAAAAATCAATTTGAAAATCTACTTACAAAGACAGAACAAAGTGAATAGTTAAAATAATAATAGACATAGCATAATAAGACAACAGCGTATCCGAACATCTTAGAGAAATGTATCCGAACACCATTCCCCGCCATTTTCTCAAAATGTTGCTTTTCCGGAGTCTTTCGAAGGCAGGTCTCAACAAAAGCTACTAATTAATATTTGGACGGCGCTCTTATTAGCAGGGCTCATTATCGGCAACTCTGCCTGTAATGAGCACTAAACTTTGTGAGTTTAGGACTTAAGTTTTGTGAAAATCTTTGCATTTGTATGTTTGCTGAGGAAATTTGTATAGACTTTATGTCAAAGGGCATTTTGCGACGTATAACAAGGTAAATGTCACTGAGGCGATCATCCGCGCGGTGCAACGCCAATATATTTTGTATTGCTATCTCCGTCCAACCGCGCGGACGTACATCGCCTTTGGTTGCCCTTTGTCACATAATCCTCTTCTTAGGATTGCTAAATAGACAGTGATTGAAAATGAAATTATGGCATCTTTTATGAATATTTCTTTCGATGATGAGTCTATCTTTTAACCCATCCTTTGCGGCCATTGTGATTTTAACTTCAATAAGACCTCATTGGAGACTTTGGGTGCGTTTAGCCGATACAAAATCTTGTCAGCACTAAAAGAAAAATGGCGACTGCTTGACAGCATAGTCTGAGGAGGCCGAGAAATGATAAGTGGCTATATTCAGATTGGATAGATACTTGATATTATAAAGGGCGCTACACACGGCTAAGATACTATAACATTTTATTTTAAGATGTTATCTTACGATAATAAATTCTTATATCGCTCTCCATCTTAAGATACGAAAATATGAAATATATTCTATCTTCGTCGTGGGTGATGGTCCATTGAATTGTATGGCGAGCGATATGGTATCTTAAGATAAAATATTATAGTAGGTATCTTAGCCGTGTGTAGCCATATAGCCGGTTAACACTGACAACTATAGTAGCTTGACATTGACAAACTCAAAAAGTAAAATGACGGAATATTCAAGCTCTAATTGCTAACTTCACTCTCGTCTGACCTCAGCATGGTTTCAGCCGATAATAGTCAGCATAGCTGACTGTTCAGCATATTCTGTCCAGATTTTGTATCGGCTAAACGCACCCTTGGTCTACAGAGACTCAGCAGACATACCAAATAAAGAGAAACGTATTTTGGTAAATATTTTGAAAAATTAAACAAAATGTATTTATTTAAGTACGGGTATTATGTTCCTTTAAAATTCCTCAAGGGAACAGAGGGTGGAGCTATTCTCAGTTAATATGGCCGCTTTTTAGGGTTCCGTAGCCAAATGGCAAAAACGGAACCCTTATAGATTCGTCATGTCTGTCTGTCTGTCCGTCCGTATGTCACAGCCACTTTTTGTCGAAAGTATAGGAGCTATCCTGTTGAAACTTGGTAGGTAGATGTATTATGTGAACCGCATTAGGATTTTCAAACAAAAATAAAAACAAAACAAATTTTGGGGGAGCCCCCCATACTTAGAATTGAAACTAAAAAATTTTTTTTCACCAAATCCATACGTGTGGGGTATCTATGGATAGATCTTCAAAAATGATATTGAGGTTACTAATATCATTTTTTTCCAAACTGAACAGTTTGCACGAGAGACACTTCCAAAGTGGTAAAATGTGTGTCCCCCCCTGTAACTTCTAAAATAAGAGAATGATAAAACTAAAAAAATATATAATGTAGACCTCAACAAAAACTTCCAACGAAAATTGGTTTGGATGAGATAAAGTTATCAGTTTTTGAGATATAGTACATTTTCAAAAACCGCAAATATAACTTTGCCATTCATACAAACACTATGAAAAACAAAGTTATTTTTATTGTTTGTGTATATTACTTACTAATCGCAATATAGGTAATTATATCCCTAATCTATGCTTGCTACGCTACTACGGAACCCTTCATGGGCGAGTCCAACTCGCATTTGGCCGATTTTTTTTATAATATACTTACGTAAAAATTAATAAATTAAATAAAATGAAATCTAAAAATATTTAGAATCGCTTTTGAAACTGACAAATTAACATCTTAAATTTAACGCTCAAATAGAGAAGCAAAACCAGCGCTTTAATATAAAACTCAACGCAAGGACGTTTGAACGTCCGCGTCAGCTTGCGAAAACTCCCCGCTAACTTTAGCGCGGCAGCGGCTGAATTGCGCTTTCGATTTTAAAACTTAAGTAAAAGCAAGGAACTCTTCATGGTTCTGTTCTCCTGGTAGTTGGGCTGCTATGTGAAGTCTTTATAATGTATTCTAATAGTAATACAATTTTTTGGTAGTAAGATCATCTACTTAGTCGTAGTGGCTTCCAATGGGCATGCGGGCAGCGAGTAAAGGGCAACTCGCCGCCCGGCCAAAGACCATGCCCGGGTCGAAGGCGCGTTGTGTTCCACGCGCGCCTCAAAGAGCGTCAGCAAGATGACGACCCCGGTCTAGAGGGCCAAAGCCTGCCGGGGTCGCGGGACTTATTCCATTACCGTGACCCTGGAACGTAAAGGGCTAATGAAGGACACCGTGGATTTTTGTCGGTACAAGTCTGACAGTCCCTCCCGCTCTGCCCTGGGTCGGAGGACTCATTTGATGATTTTACCACGCTAAAAAAAAAGATTGTTATAAGACAAATTACGTAGTTTGCGTTGCCTGTACATTGTGTTTCAGTCCATTTTAAGTCGCCAATCGATCAATTAAAACCTAAAGAAAAGTCATTAAAATAGTCAAATCTGTCGAGCGCGGTTATCATAATACCAAGTAACTAATAATAAGGGTTTTAAACAACGTGATGAATCTTTCGTATATTAAACTTTCAACAAGCAGCCATTTGTCGAGAATTAATTACGTTAAATAATAATTAATGAGCAGCTCACCAGGTTGTCGGTGAGTCCGAGCGACTCATTTGTAAAGTGGTTGATACGTTCATAACAGGTTCCTGGATAAAATACAATATTTAGAAGTAGTTAGGAACTTTCGACTCTATCTTTCTACACTAATATTACAAAGAGGAAAGACTTGATTGTTTGTTTGTTTGGATTGAATAGGCTCCGACACTACTTGACCGATATAAAAAATTCTTTCACCAGTTGAAAACTGCTTTGGTCCTGACTTAAGCCTCCTGCAGACACACCCGATTAATCGCGCGGGGCGACATGTCGCGGTCCATTCGCAGTATTTTTAAAGTGGAAATTAGCTTGGCTCGTTGTCGCAGCGCGATTAATCGCGTGTGTCTGCGGGAGGATTTATTGTCAAAGGAAGAAGGGTGGGAGGGAGGGGTGAGCGAGCGAAGCCGCTAGCAAAAGCTAGTTTCTCATGAAAACAAGTTTATAATAAAAAAAATCCTTACGTATAATAAAAGAGCAAAATTCGAAACGGCTTAGCTAATTTTGATAAAACAAGTCCAAGAATCAATGCTAAAAATCTTGATTAAAAAAGATAACAATTAAATTACCCGTTTAAGAGCAAAAGTGCAAGTAGAAACAAAAATCTTACTAAAAAAAGTAAGAAGAGCGCCAAAAAAAATTGCGTGTAGCTGGGTAATTATCCTACGGGAACGATATACCGGGATAAAAACTATCCCATATGTTAATTCAGATTATAAACTACCTGTGTAAGGCGCGGGCCACACAGAAAAGACGTAAGACGCAGACGGGGCGGAGACATGTGTCTCTTCGGCGTCTCTTTCATACATAATGCATAGAAGCGTCGCGACGTAAAACATACAGAAGAGACGGGGCGCGGGCGCGACGACTTTACGTCTGCGCCTTTTGTTCAAAACACACAGGAGAGACGGGGCGCGGACGCGGCGGGGACGAGGACGGGGCGCGGACGCGGCGGGGGCGAGGACGGGGCGCGGGGTTGCACCTCGCACAGTGACATAATTATACCGTCTTGAGGTTGAATCGCTGAAAAACGAATGCGTCGCGTCCGCGCCCCGACTCTTCTATATAATTTCAAAAGTCGCGTCCGTGTCTCGTCTCCGCCCTGTCCGCGACGCGTCCTCGTCTCACGTCTCTTCTGTCTGGCCCGCGCCTAACACACTTCATCCAAACCCGTTCAGTGCTTTTTGCATTAAAGAGTAACAGACATCTATCTAATCTAATCACAATATAATATTAGTAGGATTAGTTAGAAAACACAACTCCGCTTGTAAATTTTAACTAATATCACCATATTACATTCACAATATTATATCTGAACTTGGAACATTAAAAAGACCCGTAAAATTTAACTGGGGTACGCCAGACACCTGTTTTTACGATGTCGAGGTTATTGAACTTTAAGTGGTCGAAAACGGGGGTTTAGTTTGTTCATTGTCTGGTCCTTGAAACTGTATAGTCTCTCAGAAAATGACTGGTAGGTGTGTATTCCCACTTTTAGGCAAATGCCGCTCCCATGACATCCAAAGATGTTATCATGGGACTCTCTATACAGGTGACTGTGACCCTGCAACGTAAAGGGCTATTGACGGAACACCGTGGATTTTAGTCAGTACGAGTCTGACAGTCCCTTCAGAGAATTTCTCTGCATCATCCTAAGGTAGACTGGAAGAAAATGCCCAAGGTAATGGCCCAAGCCCCCCTTTGTAAGTAAGTTTCAATGTGCAAGAAGTTGAAAACAAGGGAATGAAAGATTCAGCTTCAGAACGAGTGGTTGCGTTGGCCTAATTGGTAAGGCGTCTAGAGTACTTATACAGAAGACGCAGGTTCGAGTCCCGCTCGTAGCTGAATTTTTCTTTCCTCAAAAATCTTTAAAATAACGGAACTTTCCACAATCGTGGAATTGTCCAAAATGGGTAACCGTGACCCTAGGACGAAAAGGCCAAAGTCTACTAATAGTCACCGCCAAATAAGTCTGGAATAGAGGTCATTGATCCTAATAATGCATTATACGAATTTCAAAATTATAAATAAGGTCAAGGTCGCCTCTTACCACGATACGTTTGTGTTGATCGTGTTACGACACTTTCTTTACATTTTTTCGAATGGTTTTGAGATATCGGAATACTTTGGTACGTGACACACATATCTGGCGGAAACTCCAGAAATGTTCTATGAGATCCGCTGGATGTTTTGTGGCTATATCAGGGCTCTGACACAGCAGCTCAACGATCTTCAGTTCCTTAGATCTTCAAAACGATCTAAAAATTGCAAAGGAAATAAACAACATTAAAATTGCCAGGAAACAGGAAATTGATTCATAAAATTATTATTTTCTGTAAAATAAAATCCTTAAGAAGCACTAGTCCATAATTATGGGGTACACTACGATAATACGAAAAACTTTATTCCGAAATTCATAAATACGAATTTCAAAATACCGATTTTCATAATTCCGAATGGTTCAAAATTCCTAATATAACAACTCCGATTGATCATTATTCCTATTTTCATAATTCCGAAATTTCAATATTCCTAACATTTATAATTACTATTTTCAAAATACCGAGTTTCAATAAACCGAATATCAAAAATTCCGAATAAATAATTTTCCGAAACATCAAAAACACGAATTCCGATGGTTAAAATTCCGATTATTAAAATTCCGAATAATTAGAATTCCGAAAATTTAATCGCTTATCAGAGAAAAGTATGCTTTTAAAACGCCTTATCAAAATGCCTCTTAACTTTTCAATAAAAGAATTTCTTTTGAATAAGAATATTTTCTTTTCAATGATAATCATTTCTTTTATAATTTTTTTTTTTGAGTAATTAAAATAATTTATTTTTGAGTTACGTATTTTCATTCATAATATTACAAAAAATCCCTGTGAGAAGAACGAAAGCTGTCAGAGTCGGGGTGCCCCAAGACACAATTTGCTCGCTATCGCATCCTGAATTCCTGAGTTATATTACCACTAAGGTGGTTCAACGGAGCCCCGCTTTGCGGGGCTCCTATTTCCGTTAGCTTAACCTAACTCGAACCTAACCTGTCCGAGTCGGGGTGCCTCCAGTCCCGAGCTCGCTTCGCTCGCTCTTGCATCCTTGGTCAATTTGTTGACTACCACCTACCAAGGTAGATCGAGCCCCGCTTCGCGGGGCTCCTATTTCTGTGAGCAGGGTTCAAAGTAACCTAACACGAAGGGGATGGCGGGGTCTTTCAGACCCCGCCGTCCCCTTCTAACCTAACCTGTCCGAGTCGGGGTGCCCCCAGTCCCGAGCTCGCTTCGCTCGCTCTTGCATCCTTGGTCAATTTGTTGACTACCACCTACCAAGGTAGATCGAGCCCCGCTTCGCGGGGCTCCTATTTCTGTGAGCAGGGTTCAAAGTAACCTAACACGAAGGGGATGGCGGGGTCTTTCAGACCCTGCCATCCCCTTCTAACCTAACCTGTCCGAGTCGGGGTGCCCCCAGTCCCGAGCTCGCTTCGCTCGCTCTTGCATCCTTGGTCAATTGGTTGACTACCACCTACAAAGGTAGACCGACGGAGCCCCGCTTCGCGGGGCTCCTATTTCTGTGAACAAGGTTTAAAGTAACCTAACACGAAGGGGATGGCGGGGTCTTTCAGACCCCGCCATCCCCTTCTAACCTAACCTGTCCGAGTCGGGGTGCCCCCAGTCCCGAGCTCGCTTCGCTCGCTCTTGCATCCTTGGTCAATTGGTTGACTACCACCTACAAAGGTAGATCGACGGAGCCCCGCTTCGCGGGGCTCCTATTTCTGTGAGCAAGGTTTAAAGTAACCTAACACGAAGGGGATGGCGGGGTCTTTCAGACCCCGCCATCCCCTTCGAACCTAACCTGTCTGAGTCGGGGTGCCCCAAGTCCCGAGCTCGCTTCGCTCGCTCATGGATCCTAAGTTCTCCTAATAACAATAACAATCCTGAAGGCAAACAGTCAAAGTCCAGAGGATACGCCTCACCACTCCGCGCCTACACAGGCTTAAATAAATCTCTAAGAGTACGGTAGACAAAACTACGTGGAGCCGGTTTTGCAGCAATTCGTTTCTGGCACTGACTTTGTAGAATGAGAAACGAAATTCCGATTTTCAATATTCCGAAAAAATTTGTTTATTCGGAATATTGAAAATCGGAATTTCGTTTTTCGGAATGAGAACTCATCGAGCATTACATTTTTCGAATATGTGAAAATCGGAAAACTAAGAAATCGGATATACGACTTTCGGTTAAATAAATTTCGTGATTCTTAATAATAGATATTGTAATTTTTAGGTATTATGATATTCGGAGTTTTGAAAATCGGAATACCGAAATTCGGAATAAAATATTTCGGAGTATTTGGGTGTTCCCATAATTATGATGTGAAGGGAGAAATGGTTTCTTATTTTAACCGCCGTTTCCTAGAAAGAAAACTCGACTATGTCGGAAAAATGGAATTATCCTTTATGAAAAGAAAAATACAACGGCAGACTCAATGTTGTTAGGTTTTATGTGGTGAGCACTACAATAGCTATTAAAGTTTTAGTCTATGCCTTGGTGGTTCGAACATGGAACTTTCTTTAGTTTCTAAATTGAGTTTGAATTTCGTATGTTGTTTGTGATTTTTTCCAGCCAGTATGTTCCTTTTTTTTAAGCTATTGCATAGCTTTTACCGCGGGCTCTGAGCGCGGTGCGGCGTGGCGACCGAATTAAAAAAAATCCAAAAACCTAAGGAAAATACCTGACACCACGCATCGTTTCAGTTCGGGAGACTTCGGCAATCGTAAAAATATCCGTCATATAAACAATTTACTTTTTCTTACTGATTCTAAACGGCCAGCCACAAAAGGAGTTTTCACAATGAAACCTACTTATAAAATTCTCCTACACCAAAGAAGTTTTTTATTACAGTAGTGCACAACAAACATTTTATATAAATTATATTCTTGTTAAATATACACGGTAGGCGATTTTATTTAAAAAAAAAAAAAATATGCAATAGCTTTACCGCGGCAGTCTCCGAGTGCCACATGTATTTTTGTGCAATTTTATCTAAGAGAGAGAAGGAAATTAAAAAGAGCTTTCGATTTTAATGTTCGTTTTAAATAGCAGGAATTATGGAGTGCTTCATATGTTTTTGTCTACGAACTACGAGTATCTGTCTAGTACCTTAATGTTTGCAATGTCTACACAGTCTCTTTTTTCATTTTTTATTCTAAGCAGCTTTATTACTGTCTAACTGCTTTGAGATTTCGTTAGAGTATTATAAAAGAAAGAATCTTGATTTTAATTAATATTGTTTATTACATTTTTTTCAGAAGTTTAATATTTCCTTTATTCAATTCCTTTCTAAGTCTTAAAAACAATCACAAACGATACCTATACTACTTACTTATTATTTAAATGCAAAACTAAATCGATCATCCTGGTCCTTATGGGAATTAAATATAACAAACCATAATTATTATTTTAACAACACACATTATTACATTTTTAAACAAATATTAATTAAAACAAACCATTCTCTAGAGTCCACCTATTATTTTAATTCTACCCACAATGGACGCGAATTTAAAACCGTGTTTAAATTGTCGGATTTCAAATTGTTATTCACGCTTCGAACGGTGAATTAAAATCTAGTTTAAAAGAATAAAAATCTACCGTTATACGACCGGAGTTCGGGATAATTCGGAAAAACGAATATTCCCGAAGGACGAGAACTGAATTGTAAAAACTGGGTTAGGCAAAGATGGATTTTTTTTGGCTTTTATGTGGAGGTAAGAATTTTGATGGTAATGAAACCCATAGTTGTAAGAAAAATGGTTTAGTTTAAGAAAAAATACATTTATTAAAATTATTATTATTGTTGTAGCTCTTGAAGAGTTAAGCCTCCTGCAGACATACGCGATTAATCGCGCTGCGACAACGAGCCAAGCTAATTTCCACTCTAAAGATACTGCGAATGGACCGCGACATGTCGCCCCGCGCGATTAATGGCGTGTTTCTGCAGGAGGCTTTAGAAATGCTATGATTCAGTTAGATAGAGGTAGTTTCCCAATACATTTTTACAATCAAATACTTAGGCTGCCAGACTTAGGTCAAAAACTCTTAAAATTGACTTGTTTCTGAACACTTACAAGAAAAAAAAACAAGTTCATAGTTATAATTTTCATAAAACCCCCAACAGTTGTCGTTCCCGCACAGAATTCTCTCTGTACTTACAAACTGTTCCCCCGCTCCAAAGTTTCCAAAGCGCAAAAAAACCTTTGACATGACTTAATTGTGGCGGCCATCTTGTGACGTCACGAGATTGACGGCTTATCATTTATTCCGTCCTTCAAATATGCCTTTTAATCACAAAGACGAAATTAAGATGGGTTAGATTATCTTGATTATAAAAGTTCGGCACTTTTTTGTTGAGTTAAATTTTAGCCCCTTCACAGTAATAATGCAATTGTTTGTTTTTGGTAAGCAACATGCCATAAACATTGACCTTTTTCATTTACTATTTTGTCGTTTTTTTTGTTGGGAATCATTAAATTCTTACTAGCAGCCGGACGTCTGAATTTTTGCCTAGCTGATGCAATTAACGAGCTTCATTTTACATGAAACTTTACGGATATGAGAGATTAGTTTTGTTTCACACGTGCCACAACCACAACCAGACAATGTGGACGGGCGCATATTTAGTACTGAAAATAAATAATGTAGTAGAATTCTCACAGACCACTTTGTTGCTATTAACCACGTGAATAACCATAACGCAACCACATCGCAACAATTAACTACAACGCATCTGCAAAAAGCTTCAACGCCACTAGTCACATATTCACAAGTAACCACAGCTCGACTACATTTTGTCGCTGCGATGTGGTGTGGTTGAAATACATGTGAAATTTTGGTGTGGAAGGTATAGGTATATTTGACCTAGCCCTTCAGGGATTACAAAATTACCAGTTGCTTAATTTCTTGTTTATTTTTTTCCTCATTCTTGAAGAACTGGAAACTTTCCACACCAATTAAACACTGTAAAAACAGTTTGGCGTCGGACTCAGACGTAGACAGAGGCCAACAGTTAAAAGTAGCCTGTGGTGAAGTTTCCCGGCGTGAACCACTAATAAGTGGATTGTGCCCACCCCAAAAGTTAAAGAGCTAAATTACAATGTACCAACATGCCAATTTCTCACTTCGAAATAACAATTTCTTTTCTCAACCAAACATTTTTCTTCAACCAACACCTCAACGGTTAAAAAACGTCGTCAGCAAAAAAGTTAATTATTTTTCCAAGCTCTCACTCGAACGCTGTCCGCAGAATTTCATTAAAACACAAGTTGGTAAAGTTTCTCACTGACGTTTTTAAATCGTCTGGTATGTTGACACGGGGCTGTTAAGTCAGATATGTGTAAGAGATTTTTAAATAGATTCTGGTTACTTTTACACTGGCAAATTTAAATGTAATTTTCTTGCAAGTAGTATTTTTTTCTTTCTGTTTTCGCCAACGTGAAAATCGTTAATTGTCCTAGGAGATAATAGTACCCGAATAAAAAGTATTTTTTGTGTTAATCTAGAGAACCCTAAGTGTGCTGACCTGATTGAGTAAAAAACATTAAACAATCCATCCATCCATACACACAAACTTTCGCATTAATAATATTAATACAGATCCCTATAAGGAAAATGAAATGATTAGTTATCGTGTGTTCAGTTTGTAAAAATAATCTTGCATAAGGCTGTAAAAAGAAATGACGAGGTGGACAGACAAAATTTTCTGGCATCGCATCGAAAAAAAAACTTGGATGAGGCTGGCACAAGTTCGTGTAGATTGGTACAAGGAAATAAAGAAGTATATCCAGCAGTGGGTGAATTCAGATTGTGAAGACAATGTCTCAGTTAAGTTTCAATTAAACCCTTAAGGTGCCGGGTTCGCGCGCGAGACCGCGACAGGAGACCGCGACACTTCTTAACCTTAGGCACTGACAAGTGTCGCGGTTTCCTGTCTCGGTCTCCCTGTCGCAGCGCGAACCACCGCCCTATGCAGAAGAGAGCGCGACAAGTGTCGCGGTCTCCTGTCGCGGTCTCCTGTCGCGGTCTCGCGCGAGAACCGTCACCTTAACTAACAAATTACGGAGGCAGTTTTGCATCCGGAAACTTTGTAAAATATGATCGCTTCGATCAAATGGGTGGCAAAAACAGTACTGAATAAAGTACTCGTATCTGTCAGTATCCAATCTCCGTGATTGGTCCACAATTAGTCCGGACCGGTACGTCCAAATATCTGAAGTATTTGTCTGCGTCTACTGTCCGCGGGCAGTCAGCATTTGATTCATACCAGTGCAACTGGACTTTAATTAAGACATATTTCATTTCACATAGCGACAACAATTGACAACATGTCGTATCGTTTTTTCTCAAATAACTTAGAATCTTTAAAATTCTGCAAAAAATTGCGTTTTTCCTCAATAAAATCTAACACAATCGTAGCTCAGAACCGCACAGCCCACGTATGAAACTATGAATGCACGAAAATTACATTGTGCCACGTAAACCAGTGATAAATCAGAGAGAGTCGTGCCGCGCGCCGATAGACCGGTGCACGCGATTGTACCAGCTTAGTACTGTGCACGACTGTACCATTGTGCTGATGTGTACTGGCGATGAAATGTGCAGGTGTATTGGTAGGTAAATAATGAAGTTCCCGTTAAGAGCTCAAAAAATAAGTGTCACCGACTACTTTACGACAAATTAGTGGCCCGTCTCGGGTTTCCACGGGTGGAAATGATATAATTATAAGTTTATGTTACTCAGGGTGAATGTAGCTTTCTTTTTGCCTCTTTATAATATTAGTGTAGATATGCTAGCTACTAAACTGCTGAACTCAGCAATAAATTAATTTACTTTTGGGTTGTGCGTGTATAAATTTAAAAAATTTCATCATTAACTGACAAGATATGGAAGAAAGAAAAGCGCGTTTTAGATTTTAATTATTTAACAGCTTTTACATGCTATTTTGTTTTTCCGCGAGTAAGAACCATGAGTGTGCTCTAAAACGAGTTCAAAAGTATATGTCTTAGTTCTTCTACAAAAAATATTCGAAATGACCGTATTTACCTCCGTAGTACTGCAATGTGGACACTTCCGTGTTGGTAACACTTTTGGAGTAGACATGCTCAGCGGAATTCTTATTGTATTTTTTAATACTGTTGCTGTGTTGTGTGGCAAAATCAAATAAATGTTTTTCTATTCCATGTTTTTATCCTTTTCAATAGTTTACGTGTTTACGTTACCATTTCGCCGAGTGTACAATATCTAACTATGTTGTTAGAACATTTTGGGGTGATACACGGGCCATGCTCGCAACTGTAACGGCTTCCTTATACCTTCAGTAATTGGTGAGACTGTCATAAGGTCCTGGTATGCAAAGGGTAACTCGGGGAACATGGTGATGTAAATGTCAGTAAGAGTCTGTCAGTCATGATGACCACCTACCACAAAAAAAAATTGTCATACGAAAAATATTTTGTTTACTTTTGTAAAGTCTTGGTTGAGACTCATGCAGACCAGGATATCATGGCACAGAAGGACAGAGATCTATTATCACTCAGCAATGAGTGGACGAGACGGCCAATGGTCTTGATAAAGATAACTAATTTCAATAAATAAAAATTCATTCAGCATAAAATATGGTCCACAAACTAAATAAGAAATAAATACATTTCCAATTTACGGAAACTATTTATTTTATTTTGTATTGAAAGCGCTCTAAAGTTGCCGACGTTAGTGATTGATTGCCCCTGTAATGTGAATATGTAAAGCATAGGTACAGTGATCGAAGACTGGATGTGGTATTCAATATTTTACTTATTCACTGACTAAAATTCACTTGAAAGTATGAATAAACATAGTTTGAAATATATTTTTATACAAAAACCGCAAACGTCAAACGTACTTGTACCTACCGTATTTTGTAAAGTAACTGTGTGGAAACATGCCAAATCGTCGTGTTTTATAACTGTGACCTTTGGGAAAAGAAGAGTTTAGAACGCCAAAAAAAAAAAACATAAGTTTTACATACATTGCAGGTGAAACAACAAAATACATAATTATGTAACAACTTGTGGCCCGTCCCAGCTTCGCACGGATATATTAATATTAGAGATAATGAAACAACATAAAAAAAATTAAGTGGAAATCCTGAAACAAATTAAACTTTATACAACAGATTACATTAACAAAACATACAATAAGTTCATGACAAACTACAGACGTGTTTTGTCTGACATTCTATCTCCCAAATGCAGTTTCAAAAAAATTACAACTGCATGAACTAGTTACCAACAAACTTCGGGGAACGTCACAAAAATTCCCTTAATATTTCAGACTGCGCTGAAATTTATAACAGGGAGACGAAGCAATTGTGCGAACGAGTGGCAAAAACTACGGGTCTAAAATGACCACTTTAAGCAATTCTTCTAAATGTGTGAGAAAGAGACAGAGCTATACAAGACGTCTAGCGCCTCGTTCCCACAATAAAACTACTCTCTCGACGTCACACGCGTAACATCGTGATTCTATCTCTATTCTACCAAGAAAAGACAAAGTTATTTCATCGTTATTTCTATACAAATCGACTGTTTTTTTGCACAAATATGACACGATTCTTACAACATTAAAGAATAGAAACATATCTTTTCTATGTTTTAAACATTGCTATGCTTAAATCGATAAAAATCTTTCAAGTTCTGTCATTTTGTCTATTCTCCTGTCGACAAAACCCTATTCTAAGGCACCATGCTACGCGTGCTGGTAGGCCACCTGAACATAGACTTATAGCGTGGACTGTGTATTAGTTACTTAACTTTGTTGCACTCTCTAGAAAGAGAGAAGAAAAGTTATATGACCATCTACCTCTTCCCTGTACAATGGTGACTTTTAGATAATGTCTTTGGTAATGTAAAGGCTAGGGCAGGTTCAGTCCATGGTGTAAGTCTATGTATTTTGTGGACCATTTCACGAATCCCCCTAAAAACTAACAGACAGATGAATTAATGATAAAAATGATGAAAATTGTAATATGAATTGTCAGTCATGTGAGCATTTACCTAACGATTTTATGCATATTTCATATAATTATGATATTGCTATAGTGACCGTTTTAAACCCGCTGCGCTCAACTGTGAGTTGTGACTAACAAGGAAAACTGACGCGCTACCAAATTCACACATGTTTCCCCGAATTTCTGCTGTAAAGTTAGGTGTGACATTCTAATATTATTTCTGGTGATAAGTTGTTTAACTTATGCAGATGAAGTTACGATGTTAAATGTTATAAAAAATAGTTATTTCCCCGAATTGAATCAGGGAATTCCAAGATTGCCAATCCAGATTGCAAAGCCGCTTCTGGAGACCCATTATGCCTCTGACATGACTTTATTTAACACTTGCTTTTGCAATGGCTTCGCTCACTCACCCCCCCCCCTCCCCCCCTCTCTTATTTCCTATGTCACTCAGGACCAAAGCAGCTTTCAACAGGCGAAAGAATTTTTGAAATCGGTCCAGTAGTTTCGGAGCCTATTCAATACAAACAAACTATTATAATTTCATGGATTTCCGCAAAGTTATTCCTGATTCAATTTGTTAAAATGAGAACCGCAAGTTTCTTTTTTATTAAACTTTTACTAATTAGTAATTTTACTAAGCTTTATTTCCATATACTGCTGCTCAGCAAAGGCCTCCTACAATTCTTTCCAACTTTCGTTAAGAAACTAAAATAAACATTGTACGCGACTGTACACCTTACATTATACCGACGTAAACCTACCCTACCATAAAGCACATTCCTACATCAACGAGCAGGGCTCTGAGGAAACTATCAATCAATCGCCAATTTAATATGAAACTCTATGGTCGCTTGCACGAATAATAGCGTGCAGCTTACTCCGTGTCTATGGCTTGTTAAATATTACATGAACAGGGACCGTACCATTATCTTACAGGGTGGTGCAAAGCACTTATAATATAAGGTGTCAATGGTATTATGAATCATCACCTAGATTGATTTTTTTTTTCAAACATCTACCTATTTCCATACAAATTAAAAAAAAATAATAATTCATGGCTGGGTTTAAAAAATGCTTTCACCGTAGAAAGCTGAGTGTGTGGCTTTAAGGGTGGAGGGGGAGTATGCGGGTGCAACCGCTAGAAAATACTAGTCGCTAAAAAGGTCGTAAACGAAAGCAAAAAGATTATTGCCATTTACAGTATTTATTATAGGCTCGATTGCGAAAGAATCAATAGACTGAAAACCTTTAAGAATCAATATTATGGACAAATAATAAAAATACCTCAGTGCCGAAAGTCTTCAACCAATGTGTGTTACCAGTGATGACTTACGGCACCGAAACGTGGTCTTTCACTAGCGGCCTCATCTCAAAGCTCAAAGTCGCTCAGCGTGCTATGGAGAGGGCTATGCTCGGAGTTTCTCTACGTGATCGAATCCGAAATGAGGAGATCCGTAGACGAACTAAATTCACCGATATAGTCCACCGGATTAGCAAGCTGAAGTGGCAATGGGCAGGCCATATTGCTTGTAGAGCAGATGGCCGATGGGGTCGAAAAGTGCTAGAGTGGAGACCGCGGACTAGCAAGCGCAGCGTAGGACGTCCACCAACGAGGTGGACAGACGACCTTGTAAAAGGGAGGCCTATGTTCAGCAGTGGACGTCTTATGGCTGAGATGATGATGATGATGATGAATAAAAATCTACTTAAAAATAAAAACATTTCAGAGTATGAATATACTTCACGCCCTGTAACAATACAAAAATACGAGGAGAAGTTCGACAACATCAAGAGCGGAATGAGAAAATAAGTGTTCAGGAAACAAACTCACATTTTTGCCAAAAGGAGATCCAATCAGAGCAACGACCATTTATAACTAGACACCTCATGCACGATCTGACTAACGAAAATTATTCTGTCAAGTCGCTGAGGTACGACGTAAGCGAGGGAGACGGGGTACTGCGTTCTGATTGGCTAATACTGCGTTCTGATTGGCTAACTCAAGGTCAGTGCGACACGGGGACTCACAGGAGTGGTCGAGTCACGACGGTTATAAGATTTTTTTACCTAATGTGTTGACAGACATCGGTCGCCTGTGATTAGGAGTCTAGTTATATATGGTCGTTGAATCAGAGTCTCCACATCATATCCCCCAATGACATGAATCTCAAACCCACACAGAAAAGAATTCCCATAACCCTGATACAATATTCCCATTATAAAAGACGTTACTCAAACATGAACATAGCGTCGACGGGATCTTTTGTCTTACCATGCGACGTTAACGAGCTGATTTGCATGTTAATGGTGTACATCTACTGAATAATAAGGGAGAAATGAACGGGGTACAGCGAGACCTATTTTCGGTCATATCGCCCTGGTATTTGCAGTTTGATTTCAGTGTTTAAAACTAGTTTGTCTTTGTTGAAAGTTGCTGTAATTATTGTTAATGGAGTCCATTGCAAGAAGCAAATAATATATGAAGGTATTTCGTGCGCTTTTTCGACATTTCTAAAAGATGTTTCATGGTATCAAGCAATTTTCCCTTTGACCATCTAATTGGTTATTTGCGTTTTGGGGACAGTTTTTAGTAAGTCGATAAAACTCAAACACATGACAACATGTAGTTTATCCTAATCTTCACTTCCTAACTAATATAATAAATACAAAATTAAGTTTGTCTGTATGTTACCTTTTCACGCCTCGACCGCGAACCCATAATGATGATTTTTTTTTTATAATATATTAGTACAGTCAGCATCAAAAGTCGATGACCACATTCAGATTTTCAAAATTACTGTACATTTATATCACCCATAAATCGCTCAACAAGATAGGCGCCAGTATTAAATGAACATCATTAAAGTTCAAAATTAACTGAACACTACTCGTCAAAGGTCACTGAACACCGTTTTGTCAAAAATTGCTGATCGTTATAATATCCGAAAACGCCATAACATTCAGTTTTACAAAAGTCACTGAACAATATAAAATACTTGTTTTAGTTAGGTATCCAGTGTAATCACGATAATGTCTAAAAATAACTTAACTTAATAAATAACAAAAGTGACTGAACAATATAAAATACTTGTTTTAGTTATCTAGTTGAATTCACGGCAACGGTCAAAATTAACTTAACATCATATAAATGACAAAAGTCACTGAACATTACTTTGTTCCGAATACGTAGCGTGTAAACTTATAACTTCTATCTAAAAGTAGCTGAACTGCATACTAAAAAATCTTTAGAGTTATAAATCCAATCGTGTCCTATCCAAACTAAATCATGTAAAAAAATTAAATGGATGTGAATTTCGAATTTAACTTTCCAAAATAATTTTGTTTTTTTTTCATAGGATCATTGAGAAATATTAGAAGTGGGTGTTCAAGCGGCAAGCACATTTTCCCTTTTTTTTTTTTTTGTTTATACATTCACTTTTCTTGATTGTCGTTCCGGTTAGATTTTTGCAACTCAATTTTAAGGCACTTCCCGATAAGCTAGCTGACTGAAATTTTGCACACGCTCTGAATTTTGATGACAATACATGACTAGCTAAGAAACGTCATAAGAAATCCAATATGGCTGCCTCCCCAAGATGGCGGACTGGCTGTTTGAAATCCACCCCATGATATGGGTATCAAATGAAAGAGTTTGCTGTCAAAAATACGAAAAAAATAGTCACGTGACTTTAATCCAATGTGGCGGACGTCCAAATTAGCAGACAGGCTATTTGAAATGCAACCCTATGAAATGGATATCAAATGAAAGGGTTTGCTCTCAGGAATACGAAAAAATAGTCACGTGACTTAAAACCAATATGGCGGACGTCCAAGATGGTGGACTGGCTGTTTGAAATCCACCACCATGACATGGGTATCAAATGAAAGGGTTTGCTGTCAGGAATATGAAAAAATAGTCACGTGTCTTAAATCCAACATGGCGGACATCGAAGATGGTGGATTGGCTATTTGAAATGCACCCCCACGATATGGGTATTAAATGAAAGGGTTTGCTGAATGGGATACGAAAAAAAATATCACGTGACCTAATCATCCAATCCAACATGGCGGCCGTCCCAAGTTGGCGGATAAGAAATAAATTAAGTTTGAATAATAAAAAGACTAAAAAGTATAATTTTTAGTGCTTGCTAAAAGCGTGTTTTTCCCACGTTTTTGTTTGTTTGTTTGTCGTTCCGGTTGGATTAATGCAACTCAATTTTGAGGCATTTCCCGATAAGCTAGCAGGCTGAAATTTTCAGGGTAGCTTCAAACCTTTGCAAGTTACACCCACGATCTATACACGACATGTAAGTATATCCCATAAATAATCCCTTAAATAATATACGCCCCCACGTTTTGAGTGGCCCCTCTCTCAACCCCGTAGGGTTATTTTCTATTTTTAGGACATTTAAAAACGTGGGTTTTTAGATTTTTAAATCTATTTATTTTTAAGCATATTTTCCAAAATAAACTCGCAAGCATGATTATAAAAATAAGCATATTCCGCTTAAAAAATATTCCGTCGACGTCATCTAAACTTTCTGTATCACGATCGAATAGTGACCGTATTTGTATAGAGCTGTTAGACTCACTATCAAAAATCACGCACATTCTGATTGAATTTATACCATCGACGTAATTAATCATTTTTATAGTTCGATTGAATTGTAACCTTATTCGTAAAGCAATAAGACTCATTTTCAAAAATAACGCAGATTCTGTTCAGATTCATACCGTCGACTTAGTTTATGATTGTAATAGTTAAGACTAAAAATTATACTTTTTAGTCTTTTAATATTCAAACTTAATTTTAGTCTTTTAATATTCAAACTTAATTTACTTCTTATTCGCCAACTTGGGACGGCCGCCATGATGGATTGGATGATTAGGTCACGTGATATTTTCTTTCGTATCCCATTCAGCAAACCCTTTCATTTAATACCCATATCGTGGGGGTGCATTTCAAATAGCCAATCCGCCATCTTCGATGTCCGCCATATTGGTTTTAAGTCACGTGACTATTTTTTCGTATTCCTGAGAGCAAACCCTTTCATTTGATATCCATTTCATAGGGTTGCATTTCAAATAGCCTGTCTGCTAATTTGGACGTCCGCCACATTGGATTAAAGTCACGTGACTATTTTTTTCGTATTTTTGACAGCAAACCCTTTTATTTGAAACGACAATCAAGAAAAGTGAGTGTATAAAAAAAATGGGAAAATGTGCTTGCCGCTTGAACGCCCACTTCTAATATTTCTCAATGATCTTATGAAAAAAAAAACTAAATTATTTTGGAAAGTTAAATTCGAAATTCACATCCATTTAATTTTTTTTACATGATTTAGTTTGGATAGGACACGATTGGATTTATAACTCTAAAGATTTTTTAGTATGCAGTTCAGCTACTTTTAGATAGAAGTTATAAGTTTACACGCTACGTATCCGAAACTAAGTAATGTTCAGTGACTTTTGTCATTTATATATAATGTTAAGTTAATTTTGACCGTTGCCGTGAATTCAACTAGAAAACTAAAACGAGTATTTTATATTGTTCAGTCACTTTTGTTATTTATTAAGTTATTTTTAGACATTATCGTGATTACACTAGATACTTAACTAAAACAAGTATTTTATATTGTTCAGTGACTTTTGTAAAACTGAATGTTATGGCGTTTTCGGATATTATAACGATCAGCAATTTTTGACAAAACGGTGTTCAGTGACCTTTGACGAGTAGTGTTCAGTTAATTTTGAACTTTAATGATGTTCGTTCAATACTGGCGCCTATCTTGTTGAGCGATTTATGGGTGATATAAATGTACAGTAATTTTGAAAATCTGAATGTGGTCATCGACTTTTGATGCTGACTGTACCTACGTTGTCGGGTGAACAGAAACAGACTTAAATATCATTCCTTCCGAATAAAGTACTGTTATGATAATTTAAATGGCTCCACTGTGATTGTTGAAAACTAACGCGAGCGAAGCCGCGAGAGAAAGCTAGTAATAATATTTAAATATTCGAGCTTCACCTCTAGTACACGTTTCCACGGTTACTAAAATCCATGACTACGAATCTAAGTTGAGTCTAAGTAAGAGAAGCATAACTTAGAGCCGCCGACAAGATTCCTACGGAAACATTTATCTACATAGATTTGAATAGTAATTTATTCTGGAATTCACCACTCATCTATTATAACTTAGTGAAATAATAATCATTTTAGGACAGCTTTCTAGTAACACGAGAGATGAAAATCATGTAAGTGATGTACAAACTTCTTCAAAATCGAAACTAAACGATCCGACACACGGGCCACCACACATGAGTGAGCATGACATATTCTCAACCGCCAGGGTCATTCAAGTCAATAAAAGACGAGGGTATCTAGTCATTGAAAGCTTAAGCTTTGCATGCATGTTACTCACTTAAGCTTGGTGTAAAAAACACCAACAACCTCTTAAGGTCATTCCACTCATTATAATGAACAACTTTTACTATGGGACCAAACCTGAAATCTCGAAAAAAAAATCAGCTGTTCCGTACTTTATGTTCGCAGAACTCATCAAAATGTAGGGACCAACTGATTTTTTTTTCACGATTTCGATTTCGGGTTTGGTCCGATAGTAAAAGTTGTTCATTATAATAGGTGGAATGACATCTGAATAGGTTGTTGGTGTTTTTCAAATAACCCTGTATAATACTAGAAAGATTGACTCTATACAATGCAAGGATGGATCCATCCAAACGAGTAACTGTAACCCGGAATTGGAAAAGACAATTGAAGGAACATGTTGGACTTTAGTCAGTAAGAATCTGACAGTCCATTCCGCTCCACAAAGGGCGGGAGGACTCATTTGATGATGTAGAAATTTAGCAAAATTCAAATATATCATCACCATCTTCCAATTCCATTCTTTTGGGGTCAGCGCAACACGTTTTCTTCTTCCATTCTCCCCTTTCAAACGTCATCAGATATTTGTTTTTCTTTCAAATCATATTTTTTAAAACGTCACTCTTACTCACTACACAACAGACATGTTTCCTGTATCGGAGGTGCGTTTACAAAAATAATATAAATTCATACCCAAACCCAGAACCGGAACAACTACTTAAAAGTTCATACAAACATTAATTCCGGGCGGGAATCGATCCCGTGACTCGCTGTGCAGCTGTCACACAAACTTTCCATCGATGGCCTTCCTCTCTTCCTCTCCATCCATCAACGATCAAAGATCAATTTTATAATTATTTTCCCTTGATTTGATAATATAATTATTGACGATCATAAATCATGAACTGTGGCCATTTTTTTTATAACATTTTTTTTGACAATTGAATGCTGACCAATTGGTCGCCTCCACATTACACCGGATAACAGCAAAAATACTAGAATATTTCTAACAAAAATCATTATTACTCAATACCTAATGAACTTCTAAAACCTGATAATCGAACATGACGTTAATAGTCAATTAATAACATTGTACAAGCCTAACGATACATTTCTTATAAATAATATGGAACAAAAGAAATGAGCTTTGCTTCACAATAAATCTATATAATACTCAATATTTGGGGCTTACAGAGGCATTTTCCTTGTAAGCGACCTACGAAACAAGGGCGGTACTACTCATGGTGGAATATACGGGAGAATGATAATATCGTCGGTCAATTAGTAAACTTGCCAATCTGCAAATGTCAAACTTTTCAGGAGAGCGAAATAAAGACAAAAATTGGTCCTGTAAATCAGGTTTTATAGGTATCTTTTCAAGCTTGTAAATTTATTAGTCAAAAGTGATGTAGTTTAAGTAGATACTGTTAGAATTACAAATTATACATTATTTAAGAAATTAAAGCAGATTGGCCGATTTACCATGTTGAGAATGAGACAAGAAATATAATTTAGATGTGTTCAAGTAGCCAAATTGGTAGATAACTAAATTGACTGCAGTGGAGCATACTATACGTCATACATTTTTTGAAAGTCAACTACCCAAACTGAATTAGGCTATTTTATTTTCTTATGATAAGGCGTTTTTTTATTATAACAATTGTACCTACCGAAAACCGTTATCGTAGATAGTCACCTAGAAAATTCAATCCCGGGATATCGGGACTGTATAGACACAATCCCAGGATCTCGGGATTTTGTTTCAAATGAAAAAGGCGATAAAAAAATCAAAATTGTCGTTTTTATTCAAAGACAGTATTTGAAATAAAGAGTGTGTGTAGACCATTAAACTTATCTAATTAATCAAAAAATTGTTTATAAAGCTTAATTATTCGAACAATAACAAATTAAACATTTTAAACTATCTGATAAAAAACGTAGCCTAGGGACGTTCAGGCCAGTTAAATCGATATTTTACAAAAATCTATTTTATCGGTTTTTAAGTTTTAACCCGATTATGCAATATTGATCTTTTAATTTAAACTAAATAGATAGACCGCAACTTCATACTCATTTATTCATCATCATCATCTCAGCCATAGGACGTCCACTGCTGAACATAGGCCTCCCCTTTAGATCTCCACATATACCGGTTGGAAGCGACCTGCATCCAGCGTCTTCCGGCGACCTTTATAAGGTCGTCTGTCCACCTCGTTGGTGGACGTCCTGCGCTGCGCTTGCTAGTCCATGGTCTCCACTCTAGCACTTTTCGACCCCATCGGCCATCTGCTCTGCGAGCAATATGGCCTGCCCATTGCCACTTCAGCTTGCTAATCCGGTGGGCTATATCGGTGACTTTAGTTCGTCTACGGATCTCCTCATTTCGGATTCGATCACGTAGAGAAACACCGAGCATAGCCCTCTCCATAGCTCGCTGAGCGACTTTGAGCTTTGAGATGAGGCCGATAGTGAAAGACCACGTTTCGGTGCCGTAAGTCATCACTGGTAACACACATTGGTTGAAGACTTTCGTCTTGAGGCACTGAGGTATGTCGGACGAAAAGACATTGCGTAGCTTCCCGAACGCTGCCCAACCGAGTTGGATTCGGCGGTTGACCTCTTTCTCGAAGTTGGACCTACCTAATTGGACTACTTGTCCTAAATAGATATAATATGAGTCAACAACTTCGAGTACCGAGTTTCCAACAGAGACTGGGGTGGGCACAACATTGGCATTTGACATAATTTTCGTCTTGTCCATGTTCATTTTCAAGCCCACCCGTTGTGAAACTCGGTCGAGGCCCATCGAGCATCATGCTGAGTTCCTCCATCGACTTTGCCATGACTACGATGTCGTCGGCAAACCGAAGGTGAGTGATGTATTCGCCGTTGATGTTGATGCCAAGTCCTTGCCATTCCAGGAGTTTGAAGGCGTCTTCCATTGCGGCAGTAAACAGTTTCGGGGAGATAACGTCCCCCTGTCTTACGCCTCTTCTCAATGGAATCGCCTTCGTGCTCTGCTCCTGTACTCGGACCGACATGGTGGCGTTATTATACAAACACTTCAACACCTCGATGTACCGATAGTCAATACGGCATCGCTGGAGTGACTCAAGTACCGCCCATGTTTCCACCGAATCGAAGGCCTTCTCATAGTCCACAAACGCTAAGCATAATGGCAAGTTATACTCTTCGGTCTTCTGTATAACTTGCCGCAACGTATGGATGTGGTCTATGGTACTATAGCCTCTTCGGAAACCGGCTTGTTCGGGAGGCTGGAAGTCATCAAGTCTGTGTTCGAGACGGTTCGTGATAACCCTTGAAAACAGCTTATAAACATGACTCAGAAGCGTGATGGGTCTTTAGTTCTTCAATAGGCTGTTATCACCTTTTTTGAAGAACAACACCACCTCACCCCTGCTCCACGTTTGAGGCGTTTTGCCCTCGGACAGGACGGAATTAAAGAGTTTCTGGAGGACTCTAAGTACCGGTGTTCCACCCGCTCTCAGAAGCTCTGAAGTGATTCCGTCCTCGCCCGGCGCCTTGTTGTTCTTAAGCTGCTTCAGAGCTATCCTAATCTCGTACAGACTGATGTCCGGGATATCTTCGGTATAATGTCGGGACAGCTTGGCTCTTGGATCTCCTACCAAGCTGTCAACGGGCTTTGCGACCGAAGTGTATAACTGTCCATAGAACCTCTCGATCTCGCCTAAAACCTCTGCTTTGGTCGACGCTATGCTGCCATCCTCCCGTTTCAGCTTTGTCATCTGGCTTTGCCCAATAGACTTATCCTTTGCGAACACTTTGGAGCCTTGGTTTCGCTGTATGGTCTCTTTAACACGATTCGTATTAAAGAGACGCAGATCGTGTCGCAAGGACTTAGATATACGTCTATTGAGCTGCCTATATGACTTCGCGTCATCGGAAGACTGCAACTGTAGCAGGCGTCGTTCAGCCATGAGGTTTAAGGTTTGCTCGGTCAATTTCTGAGGTCTTATCTTTACGGCAGGGTCTAAAAAACTTAGACCCTACCGTGCGGACAGTTTCCACTAGCCCGTCGTTGATCTCGTCCACTGAAACTAAGTTCTCAAGGCAAGCAAAGCGATTAGAGAGCTCGAGTTGAAAGCTTTCGGGGTTTTGAATATGGGACCGAGTAGGTCGGAGCGTAGACTTCATCAGGCTGGACCTTTCAAGTTTAACATTGATATTCAGCGAGTCTCTGACTGTTCGGATCTTTTTACGATTCGGTGATCACTACCGGTTTTTACCCTGTTGATCACAGAGACATCACTGAATATCCGTTTCTTGTCGGTCATGAAGAAGTCTATCTCGTTTCTCGTGAAACCATCGGGACTCAACCAGGTCCATTTCCTGTGAGGCGGCTTCTGGAAGAAAGAGTTCATCATGAAGAGTTCCTCTTTCTCCAGAAAGTCGGCCAGCCTCTGTCCCCTAGGGTTTCCCGTACCCAAATTGCCCCACTCTCAACTCATCACTGCTTTTCTTGCCCAACTTTGCGTTAAAGTCCCCCATAACAACAGTGAAGTGAGTTTTGGAACTATGTATGGCCCTACTTACGTCCTCATACATAGTCTCCACCTCATCATCGGAGTGTGACGAGGTCGGTGCGTATACCTGAATGACCTTCAGCGAATATCTTTTGGATATTCTGAGTATTAGGTATACCACCCTGCTCGACACACTGTCGATGGTTATTATGTTGTTTACGAGGGACTTGTGAACGAGAAACCCGACACCGCCTTGGGACTGTTGGTCGCCCTCCCGGTAGTAGAGCAAGTTACCAGACTTCAGGGTTACGGTGGCCTCCCCCTCTCTACGGACTTCGCATAACCCTATAATGTCCCAGTGTAACTTGCTCAGCTCCTCTTCCAGCTCGCAGATCTTTTCGTCAGTCCTCATTGTGCGTATGTTGTGTGTTACCAGGGCCAGTCGTCGTGGGGGTGGGTAGCCGGATCTCTTCCGGAGATTCTTAGCACCCCCTGCTCCGCCGTTACCTTGACCGCTACCCGCGCCAGGGATAGCGGAGCTGCCGGGGACTGGGGGCCTGGTTTCTGTACTTTCAATCATAAAGGGGGTAATTTGCCTTAATCGCCACGCTTGGCAGGCGGGTTGGCGATCGCAGTGAGGATGTGCAGTACACAGAGGACGCTGCTGCCCGACCTCCGGTTTGTCCCTTAGTCGCCTCTTACGACACCCACGGGATGATTTGGGGGAACGCAATTCTAAGCCGGCGCCCCACGGCAACTCATTTATTACTATTTAAAAATTGATGTAAACTATTAAATCTGCGAAATAAGACTGCTAATAACTATTCTATATTTATTTCGATTGCTTAAACACACCAAAGTAAAGTTCTCAATCTGTCACTTAAAATAATATAACACTGGTATTTAGTGTCTCGATTGCCTTTTTAACAAAGGTGATGTATTCAATGTACCACTTAGGCTAATAGAATATTGTGAGTTTAAGCATTCCGATTGTTTTATGGACCAATGTAAAGTATTCAATCTTCCAGTTTGGCTAGTTTACCTTTGCAAGATTTAACTTTCCACTACCCTTTTGAATTACGGTAAAGTATTCAATGTACCACATAGGTTAATTGAAGATTGTGAGTATCACGAAAAGTAATAATATGCAGTACAGGTAAACTGAACAAAGACCACATAGAAAAGTTTACTATTGTACAAATACAATTTTGTGCAGATATGAATTAGGAATAATGGAATTATTTTCAAAAAGACAATTGCTAGAGATGTGATATTTTACCACAGTGAAGATATAATAGTAACCATGGCAATTCTTTATTTAACACCAAATCACCAAAATGTCAGTTTGGCTACTTTACTGTTGTGGCGACGATATGTGCGGGCACGGAGGCGCAAACGTAAAGATGTTACACGATATTACCGATTTATTCATACCTATGAAGAATAGCGATTGTAGTTTTCGCCAGAAATGGGACTAAAAAAGTAAAAGATACCTACTTGTATTTTCCCACGTTTTTATACACTCACTTTTCTTGTTTGTTTGTTTGTAAGTTTGTTTGTTTGTCGTTCCGGTTGGACTTTTGCAACTCAATTTTGAGGCACTTCCCGATAAGCTAGCATGCTGAAATTTTGTACACGCTTTGAGTTCTGATGACAATACATGACTAGCTAAGAAACGTCATAACAAATCCAATATGGCGGCCTCCCCAAGATGGCGGACTGGCTGTTTGAACCCCACCCCCATGATATGGGTATCAAATGAAAGGGTTTGCTGTCAGGAATACGAAAAAAATAGTCACGGGACATAAATCCAATATGGCGGACGTCCAAGATGGCAGACAGGCTATTTGAAATGCACCCCTGTGATATGGATATCAAATGAAAGGGTTTGCTATCAGGAGTACGAAAAAAATAGTCACGTGACTTAAATCCAATATGGCGGACGTCCAAGATGGTAGACTGGCTGTTTGAAATCCACCCCCGTGATATGGGTATCAAATGAAAGGGTTGGCTGTCAGGAATACGAAAAAAATAGTCATGTGGCTTATGCTAGGCTAGGCTATTAATCCAATATGGCGGACGTCCAAGATGGCGGACAGGCTTTGAGGTGATAAGCTAGCAGGCTGAAATTTTCAGGGTAGCTTCAAACCCAATGAACAATGATAAAAATAATAAAATAATTAATAGATTTAAAAAATCTAAAAACCCACGTTTTTAAATGTCCTAAAAAGAAGAAAATAACCCTACGGGGCTGAGAGAGGGGCCACTCAAAACGTGGGGGCGTATCTTTGCAAGTTACACCTACGATCTCACGTGATGTAAATATATCCCATAAATAATCCCTTAAATAATATACGCCCCCACGTTTTGAGTGGCCCCTCTCTCAGCCCCGTAGGGTTATTTTCTTCTTTTTAGGACATTTAAAAACGTGGGTTTTTAGATTTTTTAAATCTATTTTAGATTATAGAATCGGCGTATTTTTCACTCCAAGAGCGCTCCCTCACCGCGAGCATTCACCTGTAATGTAACGTTACAGATTGCGCACTTTTATGTTACATTACAGGTGAATTCTTGCGGTGAGGGAGCGCCTTAATGTTCTTTCTTTCTTTCTTTACTATGCAAAAATTAATACAATTGGTTGATCAAAGTCCCGATCAAAATTACGAAACGAGCGCCACCGACAACGCTCCACTTTCGCACCAGTATGTTTTCAACCAACAACTTGTACAATTATGTTTAGATCCCTCGCCAAAGTCCGCGCCCACTTACTTTTGATATTAAACGCGAAAAAGTTACATGTTTCGACTTGGAAATGCGCGAATAACTGCAATATGGAGCTTGTTTCAGATGCTTTTCAGTTTAGCACTTGTAACTTTGTTTGTGGCTGCGATAAAGCTCCATGATATGAGAAAAAAGTCTGTCCTACCGATGGTCACCATTTAACCAATGGATTGTTGAAGTCCGCTAGATGGATATTTAACAAATACTGGAATTTTCTGAGTTCTTTGGTGGACAGAATTTGCAACGACGTCGTTTGCCAGAGAACCAGAGGCGTAGCTACCGTCGTATCAGCCGTATCAATTATACGGGACCCCCAAGTGTCAAGGGCCCCCGACAATGGGAATAAAATAAAAACATAAAATGCTGCTCCAATTATCAAACTCCTAACACAGCTCAATTTTCAAAAAGGCTATAATTATGAGCTACGATCAGTCGATCAGCATACTCAATTTTCTAGCTCCCTAAATTCTCTTAATAATATAAGTAATACCTATCATTAGTTAAATGAGTCAGGATCATGCCATGTCTGTAGACGGACAAACGATCAATGAAGCAGACATGTGCTAGAGTGGAGACCGCGTATGGGCAAACGTGACATGTGACGCCCAGTGACATGACAAGAAAAAGTGACAATCGGGGATAGTTGGAGCTCTTTGGGGGTGACTTACGTTCAGCAGTGGCCCGCAAATGGCTAATATGATTGATTGACTGGTATCTAGCTGTGTCTTGTTAGACTGGTAGACAGATTACAAAGAGAAAAAAGCAAGGCAGATGATGAATGACGAAAGAAAAAAATAATATCTGTAACAATTTTAAAATTACGGCAAGCAGGATTCCGGTAGCCAATATTTTTGTTGTAATTTTCTTTCTATGGCTGGTAGAATGTCGTTTTATCTAGGTCAACAAAAGATTTCTTAGAATAGAGGTAAGCCACAAACTCCAAAAAACTTAAAAAAGTTCCAAAGTTCTTTTCGCCACTCCTGGCCAACCCTTCACTGCCTCATGATTGAATTCGTCATTTTGAGTCGGGTCTTGTTGGATAACTTCGGAGAAGTTCGGAACTTGTGGTCTAGTCAAACTATTGCGGTCACCACAAAGGTCAGATTAACTGGTACCAAGAGATGTTTGGGTGGCGTATTTATTTCTGTTAATTTATGTTTAGATTCAATGACACAATTATATACTTTGTTATTTTTAGATTCTACTCAAGTAAATAAATCTATTCTAATATAAGAGTTCGTTTGGTTGATCGCACTAATCTCAGGATCTACTGGTTCGAATTGAAAAAATATTTTTGAGTTGAATATAATTCATTTACCGAGGAAGGCTAATAACATCCATACTCCATCCACATCGCTACAAACAATAGAAGCCGAGCAGCGGGGGTGTTACCGCAGGGAGCAGCTAGTATTTTATACCCTTAGATTATAAAATGTTTAAGCTATTGCATAGCTTTTACCGAATCAAGAAATTCTCAAAACCTATCGAAAAATACCTGACACCACGCATCGTCTAACGTCGTTTCTGTTCGGGAGACTTCGGAAATCATAAAAATATCCATCATAAAAACAATTTACTTTTTCTTACTGATTCTAAACTTTTTTATTTAAAATGTTTGTGGTGCACTACTGTAATAAAGAACTTCTTTGTTGTAGGAGAATTTTATAAGTAGGTTTTGAAATCGGACCACGTTAGGAAAAGTTATGCGTGGTCATTTTTGTCGTGGACACTTTTAAAATTACGGCAAGCAGGATTCCGGTAGCCAATATTTTTGTTGTAATTTTCTTTCTATGGCTGGTAGAATGTCGTTTTATCTAGGTCAACAAAAGATTTCTTAGAATAGAGGTAAGCCACAAACTCCAAAAAACTTAAAAAAGTTCCAAAGTTCTTTTCGCCACTCCTGGCCAACCCTTCACTGCCTCATGATTGAATTCGTCATTTTGAGTCGGGTCTTGTTGGATAACTTCGGAGAAGTTCGGAACTTGTGGTCGAGTCAAACTATTGCGGTCACCACAAAGGTCAGATTAACTGGTACCAAGAGATGTTTGGGTGGCGTATTTATTTCTGTTAATTTATGTTTAGATTCAATGACACAATTATATACTTTGTTATTTTTAGATTCTACTCAAGTAAATAAATCTATTCTAATATAAGAGTTCGTTTGGTTGATCGCACTAATCTCAGGATCTACTGGTTCGAATTGAAAAAATATTTTTGAGTTGAATATAATTCATTTACCGAGAAAGGCTAATAACATCCATACTCCATCCACATCGCTACAAACAATAGAAGCCGAGCAGCGGGGGTGTTACCGCAGGGAGCAGCTAGTATTTTATACCCTTAGATTATAAAATGTTTAAGCTATTGCATAGCTTTTACCGAATCAAGAAATTCTCAAAACCTATCGAAAAATACCTGACACCACGCATCGTCTAACGTCGTTTCTGTTCGGGAGACTTCGGAAATCATAAAAATATCCATCATAAAAACAATTTACTTTTTCTTACTGATTCTAAACTTTTTTATTTAAAATGTTTGTGGTGCACTACTGTAATAAAGAACTTCTTTGTTGTAGGAGAATTTTATAAGTAGGTTTCATTGTGAAAACTCCTTTTGTAGCTCCGTTTAGAATCAGTAAGAAAAAAATTAAATTGTTTTTATGACGGATATTTTTATGATTGCCGAAGTCTCCCGAACTGAAACGATGTTAGACCTAGCGTGGTGTCAGGTATTTTCGTTAGGTTTTTTTTTTTTATCGTGGTAAAATCATCAAATGAGTCCTCCCACCCCGGGCAGGGCGGGAGGGACTGTCAGACTTGTACTGACTAAAATCCACGGTGTCCTTCAATAGCCCTTTATATTCCGCGGTCACGGTAATGAGATAAGTCCCGCGACCCCGGTAGGCTTCGGCCCTCTAGAGTGGGGCCCCGTCATCTTGCTGACGCTCTTTGAGGCGCGCGTGGAACACAACGCGCCGTCGACCCGGGCATGGTCCATGGTTGGGCAGTGAGTTGTCCTTTACTCGCCGCCCGCATGCCCGCGCCTACGATGGCCGGAGATCGTCTTGCGACGTCCGTCGCCGTGGGTGTAAACCACTGCGGGTGGGGCGGAGGGAGGACATTGTCCTCTCCCTCACGCGGCCCGCCTCCTCCTTCGCGAGCATGACTGCTTCGCAGAAGGAGGCGACCGCTTCCCACTCCGTCTCGCCCCGCAGCATGGCCGCAACCAATGCCGGGCGCGAGAGGTCTCTTCGTTAGGTATTTGGAATTTTTCTGATTCGGTCGCCGCGCCGCGCCGCGCTCAGAGCCCGCGATAAAAGCTATGCAATAGCTTAAAAATACGATACCTCGTAAGACTGATTGTCAGTTTCGGCTACTAACTTAACAAACTCGCTGTCCATTTCTCGAGATCAAATACGAAATCAAAAACTTCTCCAATCTTCTCACAAAGTTACTCGGCGAAGGCAAAAGTCGAATACATCATTTATCTCCAAGTCTTATTCCGAGGTTTTCAATGTACAAAAACTGTGATCTAAGAGTAATGATGGTTGAAGACAGGACACTGTTAGTTTGTAGAAAAGCTATATCGTTTGTGAGACAGAATCGTCTCCCGTTTGAAACTTGATAAATGTTTTCTGGGAAATATTTGGAGCTATCTTGATTCTATTTACTATTCCTTGGGATTGGGAATACAAATACTGAACAGTTAGTTTTGAATTTTTTATTGAAGTATTTTGAAAATTGTGCTACCATAAAGCCTCGAGAAGACACACACGATTAATCGCGCGGGGCGACTTGTCGCGGTCCATTCGCAGTACATTTAGAGTGGAAATTAGCTTGGCTCGTTGTCGCAGCGCGATTAATCGCGTGTGTCTGTTCGAGCCTTTAGATCCAAGTTTAACCTTAAACTACTCATCTCAACCTAAGTTTAATTTTTTGTTTATAAATCGGAACAGTTTGTTTGTTTTTTGGTTGAACGCGCTTATCTCAAGAACTAATTTAGTTCGAATTGAAATAATATTTGTGTGTTGGTTATTCCATAATTATGTATTTATTAAATGCATCAGAATAAAACGGTATACGACTTTCATTTGTTTAGACTTTCAGATCTCGAGATTTTAAAAAGTGACCATAATTTTCAAGACATTTTGTCTTGTTGCAACTTTTAATATGATAAAGCCATATTTATTGATTAACGATAAATTTTGAGGTTATATTATTATAGTTTGACAGGTGACAGCGCGGGAAATCGCGCGCCATTTTCTAAACGAGACAAAGGTCATTGTGTTACTATTAATAATAATAATAATAATAAATTAATTTATTGACATAAGTTATTACAATTACAATAATGAATTCCCTAACACCTACGCTAGTAAAAACTGTGTTGCAGGTGTTAGTGTCTTCCCTTTAATAAAGTGACAAAACTAATATGTCTGACAGAGTTAATTCATCAAAAAAAAAAAGAGAGAGAAATAACAAAAAATAAAATAAAAATACGGAAGCCAATAAACAATATAGTTAGGTATCAAGCGTGCTGCCATGTGTGTGCGTGTGTGTATGGTGTGTGTATATGTGTGTGTGGATGTGTCTGTGTGTGTGTATGTGTGTGTGTATGATGGTAGGATTCATTAAGTTTACAAAATATTTTCTACTTCACAATAATCTAAAGTCTTTAGCCAATTAAATATGACCATTTTAAATTTGTTGTTATTAAACTTGTTAAATTTCAGTATTTTATTACATTTGTTATAGGCATGCGGAGCTAGATAACAATAGTATCTTCTAGCAAATTTTGATTTGGTACGAGGTATAGGATAGTACTCTATACGCTTACGTGATATGGGTAGGTAAGGTACAACTCGTTTGTGATATCTTCTTAGTATCTCGTATATGAATATCTTCCTGACAGATAAGACTCCTGCTAGTTCATAAACTGAGGATGTAGGATGTCGATATGGTAAGTATAAAAGAACCTTAAGAACCATCCTCTGTGCTCGCTCAACTCCAATCATGTGAGTTTTTGCCGCACCTCCCCAAGCGCAAATGCAATATCTAATAATGCATTCGCACAAAGCTCGGTAAGTTTGTACAAGTAGAATTTTATTTGCTACTGTGCGCAAGTTTTTAAATATATATACTAGTTTTCTTACTCTAGCCATAGTCAGCGATATATGCATAGTCCATGCAAGTCGGTCATCTAACGTTACTCCCAAATATTTCACAGTGGTTACCTGGGATAGCGTTGCACAGTCACAGCTGGTATGGATCTCTCCTCTATTGCAGGGGAATGTATGTATTTTGAGATTGTGAGATTCAGTAGGTTTCCCCACAGATGTTTTACTAAAGCATACATACTTCGTCTTACTAGAGTTTAGCGAAAGAAGGCTATTCTCCAACCAGGTGGTCACCTTCGCTAATCCGGTCTCAGCTAGTTCATATACAATGTCCCAGGTGCGACCATGAAAGATTAACACCGTGTCGTCGGCAAACATTAGTAGATCCATGTGAGTCAGGGTGGCAGCCATCTTGCATAGGCTATTTATATAGACGAGGAATAATGTAGGCCCCAACGTGCTGCCCTGGGGAACGCCGTATCTGCACATGGAATCAGTACTTTCATAGCCAGCTACTCTAACGCGCTGGGACCTATCCGTCATATAGTCCTTAAACCAGTCCAGCGCAAGCCCCCTTATACCAACGTTTTCCAAACGCGTCATTAGTATTTTGACAGATACGGTATCAAAAGCTTTTTGGAGGTCTAAAAAGACTCCAAGACATTTCTCCCCCCCATCTAGATAAGATACAAGAGTTGATGTCAATGCCAAAACTGCATCCTCGGTTGACTTTTTCTCTCGGAACCCAAATTGAAAGTCACTTAGCAGTTTGTTACTTTCTAGGTATTTCATAAGTCTCCTATTGACGACTTTTTCTAGGATCTTGGACAACACTGATAGAAGAGAGATGGGGCGATAGTTGCTTGGCTCATCCTTATTTCCAGATTTAAAAATTGGGCAGACAACCGCTTTTTTAAAAATTGACGGGAACTTGCCAGTTGACAGGCTAAGATTGCACATGTATGTTATGGGTTCTGCAAGAGAAACAATATTTTGTTTTAGAATTTCCGATGTAATTTTATCCCTTCCGGGCGCAGCGTGTGATCTTAGCCCTAGAATAATACCCCTCACTTCATGGGGATCTGTAGGCATAAAGGACATAGAGTTTGGAGGTGTAGAGGTATCTGCGTTAGCCACTTGCGAAAGTTCCTGTTCAGATCTATCCATCCTAACAAGTAACTCATTAGCTAAAGCTTCTCCAACTCCAGTGAAAAAGTTATTGACTCTCCTCAGAGACTGTGTAGGTGAGGTGTCAATATCCAATAGTTCAACAATGGGTTCTTTGTTTTTCTTCATCTCACAGACTTCTTTAATCACTTCCCATGTTTTCTTAATATTACCCTTGTTTGTCTTTAGCTTTTCTTGATAATATTGTTTTTTTAAGGTTTTTATGATAAAATTACACGTATTTCTGTATTTTTGATATTTTATTTGTAGGAGCATATTGTCTGGTGTCTTTGCTGCGGTTTTGTGTAATCTGTCTCTCCTTCTTATACATTTGACTACTCCTTTTGTTATCCATGGTTTTAATGGCCTATATCTATTTGATTTTTTGATAACACTTGTATTATTCGTAATAATATTCGTCAATCTTGTCGTTATTATTTCCGATACAATATTGATATCAGTAGATGTATAGAGATTTTCCCAAGACTCTTCAGTGAGTTGTTTAGTTATCATGTCATAGTCTATCGTTTCTTTGTTGAACATGACACTTTTTTTTTGTATTTTAGAGCTATTAATAAGTAAGAGTATCGGGCAGTGGTCCGTTATAGGCTGTTCAAAAACTGCTGTTTTCCAATGGTATGAGCATTTTATCATAAAATGATCAATACATGTTTTGATGCGAGTTGGTTTGTCAATGCCTGGTCGCAATCCATGCATAGCCATCAGATTTAGGTACTCTTGGGCTACACTAGACCGGTTTTGTGCTAAAATATCAATGTTTATGTCTCCGGTAAAAATTACGTTCTTTGTTCGACATTTACAAAGAATACTATCCAGAGATTCTAAATAGAGATTAGGATTTTTAAAACTAGGTGGCCTATAGGAACAAATAATTGTGTAGTCAGGCTTAATAGTGACAATTAAGCAATTTCCTTCGATAATCTTAGGCTCATAAACACAAGCCACGATATCGCTGCGTACATACACCACCACACCATCGTTTTGGTTTATGCTAGTCTTAGTCCAATATTTGTCATAATCATTCATAATTGGTGGAGGATTATTCAAATTTGTCCAGCACTCGGATAATACAATAATATCTATACGCATATTGAGTGCGGAAATAAAGGATACCAGAAGGTCAAAGTTACAGTTAATACTTCTAATGTTAATGCTAATTATTGTCAATGAACTACGCGTTTGAACATTATAGTCTAATAGTTCCGGGCAAATACTGGTGTCATTAATATATATACATTCAATTGGGTCAGCCAGGTCTATTTGTTCTGTTATGTTTGTATTAACGTTGTGATCGAATTTTAAAAATTAAAAATGGAATTGTAGCGACGTCAAAACAGTGCCATTCGTAATACGAGTGCATAGATAATACCTTGCAATACTTCTGTAATGTAGAAAATGCAATACAACAAATGTAAATATATGCATTAAAAACTGATGTAATGTGTTATGTGAAGTATGATTGTAAGTAGTTATTTTGTGTAATGAATTTGTATATTGTGAAAATAGGGATGTAGTGTACTTTGGCTGTGTGTGTGTGTGAGTGTTGACATGCACGTACAAAAATATAAAAATCAGAAGAGAAAAACTTAAAACTATGTTACACACTGAAATGTGTACAAGGCATGCTAGTTTCAGAGGAAGCATCAAGTTTTCAGGTCGGGCGCGTCGTTGGATGTTCATCAGTGTCTCTAGTCATTTCTCTTGTTGTTTCAGACGTTCGAAATCGGATTCTTGTGTTATTCTCTTTGCCGGGGCTCCGTCTTCCCTTTCTATATACACTTTGCCATGTGACGTCCAGTGATATGCATATGCGTTTAGCTTCGCAAATTCCCTCGCCCGATAGAACAGCTTCTTGGCTTTAGGGGTGAGGCTCTCAGAGATAAATATAGGACTGTTTCCCGCTATTTTGATGTGTGCGCTGTTTAGTCGGTTGGTCTTGTGGTCGCGGTTATACTTTTTAATGTTTGTGAGTAGTCTGTCCTTAGTTATAGTAGACACAAATTCGGCGGTTATAGGCCCATCAGTTTGGGGTTTTTTGTTGCTATTAAGACGATAAACATCTCTGAGCTCACTCTCTTGTATTTCAGTGCTCACAGCTATTCCCAGATTTTTGACAATTGCTACAAGGTCATTTTTAGACTCATTGGGGGTTTTAGGTACATTACGAATTTCTAGACTTGATGATTTTGCGTTCCGTTCCATGGTCTCGACCTTTTCCTCTAGAGATCCAATATACTCATACGTACTTTTCTTTTCCTTTTCTAGAAGGGCTAATTTAATCAACAGTTCGTCGTATTTACTGTTCAAAAATTCCAAGTTTTTTTTAAATTCTATATTTTGAGCCTTTATTTCATCCAAATTGCATTGCATCACACCAAATTTCTCTCCTTGTTCCCTTCTTAAAGTTTCAAATGATGACATGATGTCGTCACGCAGAGATTTAATTTCTGTTGCTTGTTCAAAACCATGTTTACGTTTTTGACGTAAAGTGATTCTGTCCAATTTCTGCTCCAAGGTCGGTGATGTCAAATCAGGTTCGGAACTGTGGTGGGGCATAGGTTCACCACACGGTTTAGGTGGCGACTGCGACTGCTCTATCATTTCGAGGATAAATCAACAAAGCACCTGACGCCTGCCGATCACAATTGTTCGCGCGATGACACGCGCTGCTCGGTGCAATTTCGTAGGCGCTTGTGATAGTTTTTAGTCAGTGTAGAGGGTGGAGTCAGATGGTAATGACTCACGTGCAGTCGACAGAGATGGGTAGCGTGGACACCAACTTGCTCTCTCGCTTTGCTCGCCGCAGGACTCGATCTCTTGCAACACTTTGCGCGCCTGGTACTTTCCGTGAATTATACGCGTAGATTTATTTAAAAAGTTGTATTAAAATTTAATTTTTTGTTTAAATAAAGTAACGAGGTAGACACGTCCGTGCGCAATGGCGGTGCGGAGGGAAGGGATATATGATAGACATAAACTGTTGAAATCAAAGTTATCGAACTTTTCCACGCTAATAGAATCTCACTAAGGATTAATTTTGAGTACAAGCATTTCTAAATTTCTCAGTAATCAGAAAAAAAAACGATGATGTCTAACAAAAGCTTTAATTACAAAAAACTCTCCATGAAAAACTCATCGCGAGAAACAGAAATAATAACCGCTAGTAAAAATTAACTTCCCCCCTAAATAACTCTTCTAAATGTTTCCCCAGATGCCTCAAACATTATTAAGTAAATGATGTTCAATAAAGTAGCTCATCTCACTTCTCAAACAGCTGTAATTTATTAAGAAAAATATCCGCAATTTTTCCCCTAGATTACCTTTAGTATTGGACAGACCTTATACGGCTCATTTCTTTAAATGTGAGCTCATAAATAAAGCAAATTAACAGAAAAACTTTCGGTATTTAAGGTCAACGTACAGTTATAACGACTATTGACTGCATTGCTGGCGCAGTTGCTGAGCTATGCGCTATTGCGCTATGTGGCGTGGGTTCGTTTCTCATACGGATCAAATATTTTGAATAATCTACTAGTTGTTGTTCCAGGTTTTTGTGTATGTGGGTCTAGTTCACGTAAATGTTTGTAAACGCACCCACGATACGGGAGAAATTTCTAGTGTGAAACATTTAAACTTAAGGATTTAACTGGTTTTCAACTTTAAAAACATTTAAGCTATTGCATAGCTTTTATCGCGGGCTCTGAGCGCGGCGCGGCGCGGCGAACGAATCAAAAAATTTCCAAATACCCAAGGAAAATACCTGACACCACGCATCGTCTAACATCGTTTCAGTTCGGGAGACTTCGGCAATCACAAAAATATCCGTCATAAAAACAATTTACTTTTTCTTACTGATTCTAAACGGCCAGTTACAAAAGGAGTTTTCATAATGAAACCTACTCATAAAATTCTCCTACAACAAAGAAGTTCTTTATTACAGTAGTGCACCACAAACATTTTAAATAAATTATATTCTCGTTAAATATACGCGGTAGGCGATTTTTTTCTTTTAAAATAAAAGAAAAATGTTATGCAATAGCTTCACCGCGGCAGTCTCCGAGTGCCACATGTATTTCTTTTTTTTACAAATATTTTCTCTACAATATACGTTGACCTTTATTTCTCACAATGGTCACAAAAAAAGTTGAATAAAGTTTTCACTTTATTTGGCTAAAGAAAGAAATTCGTAGCGACAATTTGTATCGTCCAGGATTCCGTGTACACTTGAGTTTGTTTCATATTAAATGACTTTGTTTAGGCACTTAAGCCGCTCATTTAGCTTTTAGACAGTTTTTCACGAAAAAACATAAGATTCACAGATTTATTGTGGCAAAAATTTGTGGAAACTGTGAATATAAAGAACACTATTATTCAAGGAATGACTGGGACTTTATTTTTTGTGGTTGTTTAATTTGAGATTTTGTGGAATTCTGTTTTTTTTTTTCACATAGAGCTTCCAAGTAGTTATCAAAATGCCTAATTATTTGCACGAGTGCACGACGTTAACGTCAAATAAGTACTTACCACGATAAAAAATAAATAATTCGTTTCGAGGTGCCATTTAAGCAGATGCCCAATGTGGAATATATTGGGCACCCGCTTAAATGGCACCTGAGTGAATGTACTATATCATCATCATCATCATCAGCCTATAATGTTCCCACTGCTGGGACACAGGCCTCCTCTCTGTTAGAGGGAGTGGGCCATAATCCACCACGCGGGCCCAGTGCGGGTTGGTAGATGTCACATGTCTTCGATTTTTTGGTTCTAGGACATGCCGGTTTCCTCACGATGTTTTCCTTCACCGTTTTGAGAGCAGTGGTGATGAAATAAATTACACTAAGTAATGCGCCTGGCGGGGTTCGAACCCACGACCTACAATCTACTATATAGTATTTAGTAGTTTTTTTAAATGATTTATTTACTTTTAATTTACTCAACGTACAAAAGAATACTTGTATTTTTTGTGACAAAATTCAGTCTTTACATTTACGTCATTCATTTGAGTAAGTAGCGTTTCTAAGAGTAGGTAACGTAAAAACGCGCCCTTTTTACAGCTTATATTAAAAACGTGTCATTGGTATTATCCTTTTTAAAAAAATCTTACATACCTACCCGGTAACACGAAAAAAAATTATGGGAGTAAACGTAACCAATTTAACTTAGCCGTCACCGTAAAATAATTCTTCGTTCTATGATTTAAAAAGTGAGCTCAAAAGTTTTTCTCGAGTTGGTCCGTAATAATTCAAAAGAGGCAAAGGAAAAAGACAGATAAAATTATACCTTTTTTTTTTTTTTTAGGGTGGCAAAATCATCAAATGAGTCCTCCCGCCCTGGGTGGGGCGAGAGGGACTGTCAGACTCTTACTGACTAAAATCCACCCGTGTTCCGTCGGATGCCCTTTACGTTCCGGGGCCACGGTATCCTGGATTAAGAAAAATCCGCGACCCCGGCAGGCATTTGGCCCCATAAGGGGCCCCGTCGGTGACGCGTGAAACACGACGCGCCACCGACCCGGGCTTGGTCCTTGGTCGGACGGCGAGCATACCCATTACTCACCGTCCGCAAGCCCGCTCCGCCGCTGTGCCCTCTGCTGTTCAGAGGGACACGCGTTGGAGCGTCCACCTGACAGGCTATTTGCATACGGGCAAAGAAACCCCTTAGGCACACAGTGCCTAAGGAGAGTTTTTGCCCGCATCCCAGGGCGCACCGGCCCGAAAAACTGGTCTTCCCCCCGGACGTATCCGAGAGGGAACTCCAGTCCACGGACGCACGTGGAGGTTTCCTGTCGTAGCACCCCAGATAAAATTATACCTACGAAAAAACTTGATGTCGAATTAAAATTCAGTTCCTATCTAATTTATTTTTCCGAGTTCATTTGCCTTTTGGTTACGACTTTGTTACTTCTTATTATTATTATTTGTAAATAGGTTCATTGTCCTATAGCAGAACAAAAACCTTGTTCTTCACATTTTTTTTTATTTAGCGCTGATACCACATCAGCGCTCACTTCACCGACGGTGAAGCACGCCCTAGAAGTAAGTAACCAACCTATCCTCTTGATTTAACGACGCCAGGATTGTAGCTATAAGGAACCCAGGACTTCGACAGAAAATTCCACTCATTATCGGTGCCCATAATATAAAATTAAAATCACAATAGGTGCGTCCACATATGTAGAACGAGCAGCCTCGCGAAGCTGCTTGCTCTGTTTGGACGCGCAATTGTTTTTTCGACCGCGGCACAAAACAATATACGCGATCAAAATAAAAGCCGACACTGGATGGCTCGGACGCTCGGTTGATCGCCGGCAGTAGCGCGCTCGCTTTCCTTGGACGAGACACGTCCACACTAACCGAGCTGCTTCGCACGACAAAAGCCTCGCAAAGCTGCTCCTTCTGTGTGGACGCACCTAATGAAAATGATGGCGCATTAACCTACTGAATGGATTTTCCAATAGACAATTAATTTTAACAAAAAAATGACCTATCTGTAAAACAACATTGTTTCATTTCAATATATCCTGACATTTCTAGATTAAAATCAAACCCACGTTTATCCCCTAAACATTGAAAAACCAAATGGAACTTTGGATATCGCGTTTTCATAAAAACGTAATGGCCTCGAAGGATTTCGGAACGGACATTTATTAGGGAAAACACAAAACGTAACGCAGATAACCTCTATCTAATAAGGGATAAGCAAAAAGTGCTGGCCGTTAAAAAGATTTACCGAAAACACAAAGAAAAAAAATGAGTTTGAAATGAAACAGGAGGGGTTTTCAATTTCTGGTGCGCAACTAATGGTTGGCTGAAAGACTTTTCCTGTTATTTGGTCTGTAATTAATTATTTTCGGTTTTTTATGACGTTATGTAAAAACGACTGAAACAAATAAATTTTCTTTCTTTCTTTCTGAATAAGCAATTTTTAATGTTGTGGATAAACATGCAACTTCGCACAGTCTGGACTTAAAAATCACAAGGGGTGGCGGGTTAAGGAGGCAAACCCACCAAGAAAAAGGCATAAGATGACATGGCTGTGTGACGAGTTTTAAGCGGAGAATTCACTGGATGGACATGCCCGTGGGCAGTTTCTAGGGGAATGTCTGTCACCATATACTTTGTTGTCCGAAATAAAATTCATCAGTTTGTTGTATGGACATAATGTGCTGCCAGGGCAGGGTAGGAGGGACTGTCAAATTTGTGCTGGCTATAAAATCCACAGTATTCTTCAACAGCCCTTTATGTTCTGAGATCACTGTAATTCGTTATTCCCGCGACCAACATAACCCAACATACTTTTGAAAATTAAAGAAAAACCCGTCATAAATTTTCTTATTGAAGAATACAGTCAGTCTTTTTGTGGACAATTTTAAGCTTATTAACATAATAATTATATTTTCTATGACTGTTGGAGGGTCGGGACCCAGTCCATTACAAAATAGCCCATTGTCCTTTATTCCGATACCAAGAAATCGTAGTATGGTAACCAAACGAAGCAAAGCTGACAAAGTCACTTGCACAAGCCACACAGTAAAACATATAAGTTAACATCTAAGCACAGAAAGGTTAGTAAGCTAACTACAGAACAACTGACAGTTAACGGTCAGTACTCGCGTCGGTTAGTTGTAAGCACAGCTAAACTTCCCACTTGATTAAGTGCTGGTACAGTTACAACTCGGATTTGGATTCGTTAGGCAGGATTTCAGAAAGCCTGAGTTGCGTTGTGTTTTGTTCTCATTTGTTAGGTACTTTACTAGTTAGATTGATACTAAACTCAAAAGTGTGAATTACGCCTAATACGCATATTGCAGGAATGTTCATAATAGTCACCGCGACGCTGCCTGGAAGACAAAGGGATTTTTTAATGTTAAATTCAAGGGACAGGGTAGGATTTAGGCTCAATTTGACACGATTGGCACAAGCCATTGACTGCTACGCTAAGTATCGCGTTCGATTTCCGCACAAAACAAATAATTGGATGACCTGCAAACTGTTGTTTCGGGTCTGGGTATCGACACAGGAGAAATTCATAGTGTGGGGTAAAGTTTAAAAAAAATAAAATAATTCATTGCCTCATAATGGACTAAAAAGGTTTTTTTTTTAAATGGATAGCTCTCAAAGCATTAAGAACTAACGTACAACGTATGTTACGTTAAGTTTTCGAGATTTAAACATTGAAGTAACGGCGGCACTTATTATCTCGCTCACTCGCCGTGGATACATCGTCTGCCGAGACTGGAGGCATCTCTGCTAATACTCGAGAGAATTCCGAGCTCTGAACTGAGCATCAATCTTCTGTTTCTCAAATGCAGTCTGAGGATAAACAGCTTTCGGAAACAACATGCATTCTCGAGTTAAGAAATAACCATCGCAAAAACGAAACAAAAATATGTATGCAATTCGCACGTAGAAGTTAAACCGTCAAAAGTGAACATAAGAAAGTACATAAGTTTTTGTCCACAATTTTTCACTGATTTCATGGAAAAATGTTGCACAAAGTCTTCCTTCACCGTTTTTATTACTTTCCAAATACCTACCTGTTTTGGAAATATCTTAATATTTTGTAAACTAAAAGCAACTTTAACATTAGATAAAGGTGCTGCACACATTATTGTTTTTTCTATTACCAGCATAATCAAATTTTATTTTGGTTACAAACTAAAATCAAAGAATCTCTCTCTACAAATAAATTAATTTTACAAGCTAGTTGGAATTTCAGTGAAAACGCTTCAAGTGCCCCAATAAGCTGCTTCAGCGCTTTACAAAATTAGACGCTATTCGTAGGTACATTTGAACTCACTGTTGTTACGAAACCCGCTGAAAATGTTATTGTGGAGTCTATAAATATTTGAAAATCTCTATGAATAGTATAACGTTCGGTAGTATATAGTGCACTCTCACACATCGGTCACCGTCAAGTCACATCACCGGCACCGGCCCGGTTTAAAAAAAATGTTTCTATACTACTAGTATGACTTTGTTCCCACACATCAGTCACCGGCACGGGATCTATCAGTGACGTCACCGGTCAGGCACGTCAAATAATATTTCCATTCAGTATCATACTTTTATCCCCACACACCCGTGATCGTCACGTCTCAGTTCAGTCAGCGTCGTGCTACTGTCATTGTTACACGTGTGACCAACCCGTAAATTGACTGATGTATGTGTTCAATAATTCGGTCAAACCGGCGACGTGACTGAGGAACGACGTGCCGATGACTGGTGTTTGTGCGTACACAAACCGTCACGGATCCGTTCTCGGTGACGTGGCGGTGACTGATGTGTGTGAATGCACCTTTAGAACTAATGTATAACTCGAAGGTATTTGGCTCAATGGTTAAGCGATTGACTGCTACGCTACGAGTCGCGGGTTTGATTGCCGCACGGATCGAAAATGGTCTTCTTCTGGGTCTGAATGTTTGTGAATATGAATTTAAATGTCTGTAAAGGAGCCACGATACAGAAAGTAAGTGTCTAAATATTTGATTTGATATAATACTGACAACCTGAAAAAAAAACTGCTATACCTACTGCTGCCTACATATATTTTATCGTAGCACAAGTTAAGCTCATAAATCAATCCTAACTCTAAATTATAAAAGAAATAAACTTAGCTACCTAACTGTAACGTTTCCAAATCAAGGTTTTTTTCACCGCGACGTTACAATACTTTTTCTGAAAACATAACATGGGAACTTGGCTCTGGTTATTCCCTGCACGCAGATAAATGTATTAGAGAACTTCTGGTTGCAACCGTGACAGCAAGACTCACTAGTTCACTTTACAACATTTCTAGTAATAAATACTAAGTCCTTGTTATCTCTACTACTTACTTCTCGTATAGGTAGCCAGACATTTCTCTGCGTGTGGTTTGTTTAAATATTTTCATTTATTTTTCTAGCGGACATTCATTTATCCTATTGATAAAACCCATTTTTAGAAGCTAGTGGGATAATTTGTTTTTATGAAACATACTCTTGCACAAGCCGTTTGTTCCACACAGCTTCAAAAAAAAAAACATTACCATCAAGTTCCAGAACTAAATAATTTCGCATGTCGTTCCACCCCAGCTGTAAGTGTGAGTCGTGACTAGTTCGCGTCGCTGCGACTTTAACTGAGACGCAGCTGCGACCAACGATACCGCCTTCCTGCACTTCACTTGCAACTTTATGTTTCTATAGTTACAGTACTTTGTTGATTGTTTTCTGTGTTGTTTGTTGACGGTCTCATTTATTATATTTTTCATACAACTTATCCTCACGCCTTCTTTTCATGGGTAGTTAAAAACATCATACTGGTTTCGCCTCGAGCATGTATACTTGGTTTTATATTCACGAGTCAATTTTCGTTTTGAAACATTCATTCAAGTTTTTAATACTTCCTGCTTCTTGCCAGTTAGGTCTACAATTTTGAGTTTGGGCATTATTCGAGAAGTGTTATCTATACAACAGCTGCGTGCCACAAAAATGTCAGCCAACTCTGGGAATGTAAAACATCACTTGATCATAGTGAGTACGAGTAGGTCCCTAAATATGTTTACCCAAAGCCTGGAGACCTCAAAAACTTGTATCACATATAACTTATACACACAAACAAACTACAAATTAATACTATCGCAACACGAAACATCTCCTTTATATTAAGCAAGTAGTAAAGGAAAGACTGCAACAACAAAAATAAATAACTGCTGCCACCAAAGTTGTCCCAATGATGGAACTTGGCGAGTTTGTAACTGTCCTGCAAAGCGGTTATGGTTGTTCCAAGACTCCGAAACTCCGAGTTCCACAAACATCAATCAAGGACATGCTTTTAAGCATTTCCTCTTAGTTTCGCAGTACTTTCCCAGTTCCTAGATTTATTATTTGAAATTGGAGCAATTTATTTGGTGATAGAATGCGGAAAGATTTCATTCTCGAAAGCTGGGGTTCTCAATTGCAATGCGGTTACGAAACGCATACGATTTATCGGTTGCCTTTGTATATACGAGTAGTTCGATTGTTACATAACTTGAATTGCATTTTAGAAGATTTGATTGGACGTTCTATTGGCTGGTTATTTACAAAGGATTCACTTCTCTTTCTACTTAAGACTAAATTAAAGGCTTTGTCAAATAGTGAGCTAGGCCTGGCGTGACGCTAGCGTGTCGTGTCCTTGGCTTGTTGGTTACTTTGAAAATGTATGGATATCGTCACACAATCTCGCCACGCTAGCCTGTTTAGCAAAGCCTTTAAACTGTATTTTGTATCACAGTCTATGACAATAGGCTCGCCCTATTTAAAATAGGACTAGATTTAAGCTGCGAAATGTGGGTGTACTAGAGGTATACTTCTGCCTGACCTTTCAAGGAATACAGCCGCCTAATTATGTTTTTTTTTAAGAATGGCATTTCTTTTTCACCCAAAGGAGGTGTTGAGCTGCTTAACCGGACTTTTCTGTGGATGCCTTAAATCTATCTAAGGCCTCCAGGCAGGGGACTGTCTTATTATGTCAAGCATCTTGATACTTATAGGTATGTGTGATGTGTACAGAAGCCGTAATTACTTAGCAACTTTGTGCAATGGTTAATTGGAGAAGTGGGCCTAATCGGGATAATGATAGGCCGTCGCCGTAACAGCTTTAGCAGAAGGACGCAAGAGGTCAGCATAGAAGCTTAATGGTAACGTAATCATGATTGAGAAGGATGCATAATTATAAACAAGGAAAATAACAAGCGGTTAGTTAATTAATTTGTAAATCTTGATAACTTTTTGAATGTTGTCAAACCAATAACCTTGGACTCTTGGAGGATACCTTCCGAATAAAGAGGATAAACGTTGAATTACGCTAGGTCATGCTGGGCCCGAACCAAACCCTGAGGCACGAACGAGGCACGGATTCATAACTTCAAAAATATTTTATAATATCATAAAGTCCAGTTCTTTTTGAAGGATCGAAGGATCTGTGGGTACACATTTCTTGCCACTTTCGCGTGAAAAAGTTGCAAGTTCTGTAACACACAAGTAATACCTCTTGTGTTGTAGGTGTCCATATGCTACGGTGACCGCCATCCATCAAGCGGGCCGTATGTTTATTTATCTCCTTTATGTATAAAAAAGTCCACGTTCTGAGGCGGTCTATGTCGAGTGAGCCCGGTCCATGTTCTGATACATGCTCATAACATCATCATCATCGGTCTAGCATAATTCATCTCTAATGCTATTTCTATAATCGTAATCAAGTTTTATAAAGGGATTGGAGATATGACAATGATCTAATTATAAGTTTTAGAACCTAAGAACACATCTACAATGAAATAAAAGTATTGAGTATTGAGAGAATTCCAGTGAAGTACCTTCTATATGCTCTAAAACAATGCATAAAGACAGGCTGACGTGAAGATGCTTGCATACAATTTCGTAGTAAAGGCAACTAAAACAATGAAAACGTTTGTCAATGTGTCTGTGTGAGCAATTAGCTCATCGGTGCATTCGCTTGCGTGCGATTTAATCCACGCTACGACTTGCCGCAACCTACCACAGACCATGTAGGTGTAGATGAGACATTATAACCGCAATATTTAAAATTTACCTACACTCAATTAATGTTTCATATAAAGAGATAAACAGATATTTATCACCGTAAAGAATGAGTTTATTACAGGCAAAAGACAAAGAGTTATCATAGAAAGTTGAGGGATAATTCGAATGGGATTTCGTAACTAGCTTAAATCTCTAATGCGGCGTTTTCTCAAAAACTCTCCTTACCTCTATCATCCGAGCAACCTCAACTTCTGTGAACTGCATAATTGCGTCAGCGAGCGAAGTTTGAGTCGAAAAATTAGCATATCGATGTGGTAATAAAAAGCATAAAAACATATCCCAAGATCAAGAAAAAAAACACAACTTATCTTAATTTTGCGGTATAATGTTAATTATATATACACTTTATTCGCGAATTGACACCTCCACAAGACCCCAAACGTCTTATCAACACTTCTATAACATAATTTGTCCGAATGTCTAATAAAAACTAACGAAGCGCAAAACGTCCTCATCCGAGCCCTGCAGCCCACGACCAATCGTAGCCACTTAGCCACGCCATGTTGACCACGTAAGATAATAACGATTATTTTGTCACATATTGGAAAGGAAAAAGTCATGGGAAGGGTAATAATAATTTATTTCGTAGTCAAAATATTGCGCTTTAGAAGTTTCAGGACGAAAATCAGAGAGGAACCCTATTTGGAGAAAATTATTATATTATTACCTCTGCTTTTTAAAAGGAAAAACTTTTAAAAAGCAGAGGTAAGAGGTAATTTATGCCCATTCCCGAGTCTGATTTAATCAATACATTTAATAATCTATGTCCATACAAGCGAGGCGTACAGAAGCGGCATGCGCCAGCTTGCAGAGGTTATATTACGCCCCACCATTGTGCCTATTTAGTATTCATACTTTTTACCAGCCCGGTAACGGTTCTATGCATCTTTTAAACTAATGAAGAAAAGCTAGAATTATTGTTGCTTTGGCTGTGGATCCGCTTGGTAATTTGATGCGGGGTAATTGCAGCTGTGCCAGGTGGAAAAGGGAGATAGCAAGTTTATTGGTAACAATAGTTGATATTACATGGGATTAAGAAGTACTTATCTAAATAGAATTTTCCTCTGTATTACCCCATTTTATGTTACTGAGGATTATTTTTAGATGACCCTATGACCCTTCCTGTCTTTTTGATATGGCATACATAATCTATTCTTCAAATATATATTTAAAAATATCGTGTCACGGAGTTTGTAGGTATACCTACTCCTCCGACGCGTTTTTTTTTTGTTTTTACCTATGAAAATGGAACTTTAATTGGCTATCTTAACCAATCCCACATTTAAAAAAAAAATTAGACAATCTGGGAAGTGGGCACGAAAATATAATTATTTAGTAAACGTGTTGGCAGCTAACCCTCCGATATTAAATATTTTATTTCACAAAGTAGGTAAATAAAACATTACTATTTATCAAAATAACAAATAACATTGCCATTATTTGACAGGCCTGTTGGTCTAGTGGTTAGTGACCCTGACTGCTATGCCGGAGGTCGTGGGTTCGATTCCCACCCAGGACAAATAATGTTTGTGTGATGAGCACGATCATTTGTTCTATGTCTGGGGGTAATTTGTCTATAATATGTATGTATTTAGAAATAAATAAGTATGTTTATCAGTTGTCTAGTACCCATAACACAAGCTCTGCTTAGCTTGGAATTAGGTGGCGTTGTGATAGTTGTGGAATATTATATTATATTATCTTAGGAAGCAGCTGATATTTATATATTTTAAAACAGTAGCTTGTGTTTAAAGATAAACTAAATTGATTTTGTATTTATTAGGTAATCATGTGTGTCATAAATTAAAGATTATTTCGAGTCTTTTCATTTGATCAATTTTATTTTTGATAATTAATAAAAGTCATTGATCCCTCTGGATTTAGATCACATTGCTTTGTTTATCACATTTATGTAATTTCACAATGCATACGCAGGTACATAAACTTAGGTACCTACGCCATTACCACACTACGACGGCCTCTATAGGGTCAAATACCTCCCAGGGTTGCGGGACGAGTCCTAAAAAGGCACAGCGGCCCTGGGACGCAAAAGTAAACTGAAAGAACAATAGGTTTTTTGTTCAGTACGATTCTGATAGTCCCCTCCGCTCCACCGGTCGGGAGGGTATATTTGATGAGTTTCTTCATAAAAAAAAACGGTACGGGAGCCCCCTTAAATATTTATGTTATGTTTTTTAGCTTTTCTTCTTAAAGTGACAACAAAAATAAATCATCTGTGAAAATTTCAAACTATACAGCCAGCCTGGTGATAGACGTGGACGGTCAGACAGACAGACAGACGGACAGCTAGTCATAATAATAGGGTTTAATCTTGGGTCGAATCCTGACGTTGAAAAAATCGATACAGGTAGATGTCCCAATTTAGCACTGTACAATGTACAGGTTGTTACTAAACTGATTTCGTGGACTTTGAATTGATTTAGTGTGCTCGAACCTTTTTGTTGATATCGAGGCCGAACAACGACAGTTTTTTTTAGCGTGGTAAAATCATCAAATAAATCCTCCCTCTTTTTTTTTAAACGAACAATAAATTTAAAATATTAAAGTTAATTGTTGAAATTTCAATGTTGCATCTTATGCCAACCTAGCTTTCTTTTTAGTTTTGCTGTTCAATTTTAATGAGTAACTAAGTTAGGGATACTCTTATCGCTCAAGATAACAGTAACCAAAAAAACCGAAATCGCTCAATAGAATGAATTCAATTTCGTGACGATATTTGTGTTGGAATCGAATTCACCAACAGCATAAATCGTCATGGCATTACATACATCTTTACATTAGATGCACATTTGCACAATCTCACAGCGTGAATTGACCGCATAGCCTTAGCGCTCGATTTGGCGAATTCTTCGACATTTCATTGAAATATATGCAGAAATCTTTCACACAGATTTCTTTCTGCTATGATGGCTTTCACAATACTGTGGAAACCAATACCCATTTGATGTTTAGTTAATAGTGCCACTGCTACTTATCTAAAATAATTAAAAAAGAAGTTATTAGATAAAAGAACAGAATAATGCACATGAATAATCAAGCTATTTAATATCGGGATGTTTATCAAATTCAGAGCATAAAAACTCCGTATTTAAGCTAACGAAGACGTATGTTGAGTCCATGGAAAGGAGTGCAGAAAGCGAAAATTATAAGCTACTTTAATAAATGATAGAAAATCCATAAGAAATCAAACAACCTGTAGAAAAGACAAAATTATAGATTACTTTAAAGATTTTAGCATTATCTTACAGAAATAATGTACTTTTAACACGTGATACGATCAATCACACAAAGTAATCCCAACAAAACATTTATCTTCATTATAATTATCTTAATAACGAGATTAACAACAATAAAATGTTATCTACTCTATGTAGGTATCAATACAATCGCAGAAAAATACGACTTTGTATAAAAACGTTCGACAAATACCTTGGAAGCATAGTTTGTAGACCACCTAGCAAACACAAAGCAGGTAAGAAATTGTTTTCCGTGTTTTAAGATATTTTTGTTAATTAAAATTAGCATAGAATATAAATACGAGTACTTTAATGTACACCAAAAATGTTAGCTTGAACTATTAATAATATTACTTATTCTATGGTTACAACGGCGGTCTTATCACAAGTGATATCTTCCAGACAACCTTAGGTGGACTGTACGAACTAAAATAAAAACGGAGAGGATAGAGTCATCATCTTGTATCTTCACGATTATTTTTATATCGAATAGAGAGGTCATAAAATCTTTGAAAATGGAATCTCATTGATGGAATTACTAAATTGTTCAGTCTACATTAATAGATTAGATTAGATTAGATTAGAAGATATCTATCATCGCCTTGTGAAGTGTGTCCGGAATTAACCTAAGAGATTTTTTTTAGTTAATTAATTAAAACTTTTAAACGTCTGTTGAACACTTGTCTAAAAGAATGTCAGATTATGACGTTGAAATAAGGTTCGTTTTGCAGTCACACTTTTTTTAGACAAGTGTTCAACAGATGTTTAAGTTTTTGTAGTAAGGCTGTAATAAGTTAGATCGACTCATCTTGCTGCAAGATGGGTCGATGATTTGAAGAATGTGGCTGGCAGCGGATGTATGCGGAGTGCCCAGGACCGGGAGGGTTGGCGCTCTTTGGGGGAGGCGTACGTTCAGCTAATAAGTTAGATAAAGCATATTTAACAGTATTTCAGACAAACCAATGTCGGTAGAGGCTGATTTAGTTTATTCATTAGTTAACTTGTAATGTAATGTGTTATGCTTGGATCAGGTTACGATAGAACTGGCATAACATCTTGTTAAAAGATCCAAAATAATACAAAAATAATTAAAAAACGACCTTTGGACTACCTCTAGTTTTGAGAAATACGAAGTCACTATGTAAACTTCAATTCCCGGAATTAAAACTGTGAATAAACTTATGCTAACCAGCCATTATTTCTCTTTCAGCAAAAATGAAATCTCTGCTTATTATCGCTGCTTTCGTCGCCCTGGCGGTCGCCAGTCCAGTCCAACGTGACATCATAGCTAGCCCGGCCATAATGGACTTTGAGCCTGTTGCCGTTGGCCCTGCTATGATCGAAGGTGAACCCATCGCCGTAGGACCTGCAATGGTCGAAGGCGAACCAATCGATGTTGGCCCAGCTTTTATTGACCTTGAACCCGTTGAAATCGGACCAGCTCTTGTAGAAGAACCCGTCGAAGTCAGCCCCGTACAAGTTGTCGAGCAGGCAGTAGAGGTTCCAGCTGGAACTTCCATCGTCCAGATCATCCTGAACATCAACGGTGGCAGTCACGTTATTGATGTACCCATCAGCGTTGCTCCCGTTGACGAAATTGTTGGTGAGCCCCTGAATATCGTTGAAGCTGCCCCGGAGCCTGTTCAAATCGTGGAGGCTGCTCCTGAACCCGTCCAGGTTATCGAAGTTGCACCTGCTCTCATTGGTACTCCTGTTCTCCCTGTACCCGTGGGCCCTGAGCCTGTTGCTATCGGCGTACCTCACCTGCCCAAGCCCGTTGCCTAAGTGCCCGAACTGAACTGAATATGTCTAAAGGATTGTATTGGAACTGTGCACTTGTAAACATTATGGTATAAATTATACCATGTCAGTTCCGGTTTTTTTATTGTTATTTATTTATTATTATTTTAACTGATGTCATATTAAACATGGACGTTTCATTATGGAATGTTTTTTTTTTGTTATAGTATAAACATCGCGCTTGTAATCCCTGAAGGTTAGGCAGCAGCATATCATAATGGTACGCCCGCATTTGGCCAGTTATGTTAAGTCCTATGTAATTGAACCTGGCACAAGTCAAGACGACTCGGTTGTCGCTCAGAAATTTCGTACAGAAAGACCCAATAACATTGATTTCCAACCTGGGTCGAATCCAGGACCTCGAGGTCAAAAGTCGCTGGTAAAATTATAATTTTACTTATAATGTCAATTTGTTTATTCATTGTCAAACTTATTATTATACTTTTTAAATATTTTGATAGAAAAATAAGAACATTTAAAAATGGAAACAAAAGTAGCCCACCGGTATCGGGAGAGTCCAAGCTACCGGCGGCGGTCAGGGCTCCAGTGAAAAGAACCCCCTAACAATGCACGCCTTGTCCAGAAGAATTTCTTTCTGAATCAGACCCTTAATCCAACTGTATAACGAGAGCCTCCTTAGATGTTGGTCGAGGCTCTTGGCAATTAAGCCATGCCGCCAAGACTATCGAAATAATTATCAATAATAATTTATTATCTCTCTGCATTTTGTCCCACGAAATAGCATTTTGTCTATATTTAGTTACATTCAAGACAAGAAATCTAGGTTATTACTGCCCATAGTCATTACGAAAGACCTACTTTTTTAAACAAAGATTCACAGATTTAGTTAATGAGGTTTTTTAATCGTAGCGCTGGGTGACATAAAGCTGAGCCTTGCTTGATACTGCCTAAAAATGCCTCTATTTTTTACTGAAGGACACTTCAGCTTTTAAGGACTAGATAATTTGGACGCATATAATGTTTTACGAGATAATTATACGGTTGAGTGAAAGGCGAATAAAACAAACTTATAAGGTAAAGGTGATAGTGGTAACGCCCTAGGAAGACCAACACTGATCTTATTGGTGAAGTGCTTCAGAGAGGCCGAATGCGTAGTACTTGCAGTCGGCGTGCGTGTATGACCCAGATGTATGAATGTGGATGAGGTGAAAAGAGTATGTAAAGATTGCAGCAGGTGGCGCTCTGTAATTTCTACCTACCCCCCTGGGAAAAGAGCGACTCTACTGGAAACTCTCTGAGAATTTTAATATTACGATGTAAGACTTTGACTTAGTTCTTCTATTACTATTAATATATGTCGCTAGAAATAGTGACCTGTGCACTGGACTACTTACAAAATTAAACTCATATTTTTCATTGAGTGATTGGACGGCTGCACTGCGTATGGTGGGTCCGGTTCCCGCACGGAATACATATTTGTATGACCCACAAGAAATTGTTCCGGGTCTGGGTGTTTGTGTTTGAGAGTTTCTACGTTTGTAAACGCACCCACGGTACAGGAAAAATTCCGAGCGTGGGGCAACGTTTAGAAAAAAAAAGGGTTTACTTGAAAAACGAACCTTGGATCCGAATGTCTGTCTTATACCGTAGTTTTATGGCTTTAGATCATCACTATCCGCCTAGCCTGTTTTTAGCTACGTTACCATATAAATCAGTTATGACAAACAGATATAGGATATCATGTTTTTTGAGTTATTTGATGTGGGGCAACTACTCTGCACTGAAAGCAGTTGCAGCACGTAGCATGATGTAGAAAAAGGCGGACTTATAAGGGTTCCGTTCTTTCATTTGGACGTATGGAACGCTAAGCAGTACTATTTTCAAGTAAATCTCAGTAAATATGGGTCTGAGAATGGCTGATTACAGCGATCCTAGAACGCAAATCGTAACTGAAGGAATAGGATAGTTCTTAGACAATCTATTCTAACGGCGGAATTCCGCGGAGGTCTTGAGTGAATTTTTAAAGTCTTGTATGATTGGCGCTCCCTCACCGGGAGCATTCGCGTGTAATGTAACATTATAGATTCGACTTTGAGCATTACATTACAAAACTACCTCCCTGACTGACGAGCGTTCGCGTGTAATCTAACATTATAGATTCGACTTTGATCATTACATTACAGTACTACCTCCCTGACTGACGAGCATTCGCGTACATTTAGTGTAGATTTGATACAAGGTGCGCATTGTAATGCTCGGTTCTCCTCCTTCACTGATGTAAACTCGTTTTGTATCATTACAAGGTGCGCATTTTGATGCTCGATTTTCCTCCCTCACTGATGAAATGCTCGAATCAGTAACGTTAGGTACATTACAGGTAAATGCTCGCGGAGAGTGAGCGCCCTAGCGCCCTAAGACAAACATACAATACTTTAAAAAAATACACTCAAGTTCTCCGTGGAATCCCGCTGGCAGACTTGATTGACTAAAAACTACCCTATTCCTTCAGTTACCTTTTGCGTTTCAGGATCACGGTAACCTCTAAAGACATTCTCAGAGCCATTTTAACTGAATTTTTAGTTTGTAAGTTGCCTGCAGTAGGTATATTCGTTGTACCCATGTCATTTGTAATGAATTTAACATGAAAACAAATCAATAAAAAAAAAACCAATGATTTATTTGTACAGATCACATCACAATAGTATCAGAAACATAAACTAGTTTATCACTATGTTAAAATCTTGGCTTAGTTCAAATTTTCCGGCAGGGTCTCAGCGGGATAGGGTAGAACAGGTACTCCAATCTCAACAGGCTCAGGAGCTATTTCAGGTCCAATTTCTACAGGTTCAGGAGCAGAATCAACAATGTCTACAGGACTTGGGGCTACATCAACAGGGGGTTGGGGAACCACGATACCAGGGACTGAACCCTGTTGGTCGTTGATGTTCAAAATTATCTGGACAACTGGGTTGGCGACGGGTACTGGATTAACAACGACAGGAGAAGGATTGACAGGCGGACGAATGACAGGCGGAGGAAGGACAGGCGGTTCAGGTATTTCGGGTAGTTGAGGGTCAGGAACGACAATAGGAATATATAGAGGTCCAATGGCAATAGGCTCGTACACAGGGGCTGGGGCTGGTGCTGGTCCTATGGCAACGGGCTCGTACTCAGGGGCTGGGGCAGGCCCAGCTGCGCCAGGGTCTACGAGGCCACGGTGGGGCCCGGCGACGGCCAGAGTGACGACAGATGCGAAAATGAGGATGTTATTCATTTTGCTGTAAGAGAATAAGGTATTTTAGTTAGATTATCTAAAAGTATTAGACACGTTTTTTTTTTTTTGTTAAGTAAACCAAAATTGACGGAAATATAACGTTTTATAATCACAAAACGTCTCGCCGTCTATAAAATTTTACTAGCTTTATGATGAATATATTTGATCACTTATAACGTTGTCAATATTCATTGTTTTAAATAAGCAAAAAATCTTTTCCATATCTCTAACCGTCTTACCACAAGAAAGATCTGTTGAACACTGTCATGTCTAAAAGAACTGTGATGTCAACGTCAAAACAAAATTTCACGTTGTTATAAGGGTCGTTTTGCAGTTACACTTTTTTTAGGCAAGCGTTCAACAGATGTTTATATTGTTGTGGTAAGGCGGTAAGGGACTAAATAGATTTGCAATTTTTTTATGCTGTTAATCTCCCTATTGTGAAAATTATGTCAGGGAAACATAGTTAACATTAGAAAAAACCGGCCAAGTGCGAGTTGGACTCGCGTGAAGAGGGTTCCGTACGATGTTACCTATCACGTTTTTTTTTAAATCTGACCTAAATTGGTACGCCCAATATTGAGTGATTTACCATGTTATTTTAATATCATGGACTTCTTATAGGTTTTCCTATAATCTATAAGTAGAAAACTAAATTCTGTATTTAAAAAAAAAATTAGGTTCAGTAGTTTCGGAGATAAGGGGGGGGAATGGTCAAATTTCGTCTATTTTCTTGAATAACTTGGAAACTATTTATTTTAAAACTACAAAAAAAATATATTTAAGATTGTCTCAACTAGACCTTTCATTTGATATGTCACACGATGCAGTTTTCAATTATTTTTTTTAATTTTCCCCTTCCCCCCAAAAAATTACCTCCCATATACAGATATGGACTTCTTATAGGTTATCCTATAATCTACATGTAGAAAACTAATTCCCGTATTTTTTTCAAAATTTTAGGTTCATTAGTTTCGGAGATAAGGGGGGGGGAATGGTCAAGCTTCGTCTATTTTTTTTGAATAACTTGGAAACCATTTATTTTAAAATTACAAAAAAAATACAATTAAGTTTGTCTCCACAATACCTTTCATTTGATATGTCACACGATGCAGTTTTCAATTATTATTTTTTAATTTTCCCCTTCCCCCCCCCAAAAATTACCTCCCAATATACAGATATGGACTTCTTATAGGTTATCCTATAATCTATAAGTAGAAAACTAATTCCTGTATTTTTTTCAAAATTTTAGGTTCAGTAGTTTCAGAGATAAGGGGGGGGGAATGGTCAAGCTTCGTCTATTTTTTTTGAATAACTTGGAAACCATTTATTTTAAAATTACAAAAAAAATACAATTAAGTTTGTTTCAACAATACCTTTCATTTGATATGTCACACGATGCAGTTTTCGAATATATTTTTTTAATTTTCCCCTTCCCCCCCCCAAAAATTACCTCCCTTATACAGATATGGACTTCTTATAGGTTATCCTATAATCTATAAGTAGAAAACTAATTTCTGTATTTTTTTCAAAATTTTAGGTTCAGTAGTTTCGGAGATAAGGGGGGGGGAATGGTCAAATTTCGTCTATTTTCTTGAATAACTTGGAAACTATTTATTTTAAAATTACAATAAAAATATATTTAAGATTGTCTCAACAAGACCTTTCATTTGGTATGCCACACGATGCAGTTTTCAAATATATTTTTTTAATTTTCCCCTTCCCCCCCAAAAATTACCTCCTATATACAGATATGGACTTCTTATAGGTTTTCCTATAATCTATAAGTAGAAAACTATTTACTGTATTTTTTTCAAAATTTTAGGTTCAGTAGTTTCGGAGATAAGGGGGGAGGGGGAATGGTCAAATTTCGTCTATTTTCTTGAATAACTTGGAAACTATTTATTTTAAAATTATAAAAAAAATACGTTTAAGATTGTCTAAACAAGACATTTCATTTGATATGTCACACGATGCAGTTTTCAAAACTTTTTTTTTCATTTTCCCCTTCCCCCCCCAAAAATTACCTCCCACATACAGATTTTATCCATTCACGTCACACCTCTGTGCTTGGGTCACAGGAATTGATATGTGTACCAAATTTTAACCCAATCGGTTTAGTAGATTCGGAGATAATTGACTGTAAGCGACAGACAGACGGACACACGAGTGATCCTATAAGGGTTCCGTTTTTGTATTCGGACGTACGGAACCCTAAAAATGTTACAATTTGCTTAAAGGTTAATTGTCAACAATAATTTTTGTCTAGAATATTAGAATTGCTTAATTAATTTTACTGTGTATGCTAACAGTGAATAAATATTATTTTAAAGGCATTAATTAACAAAGAATACAGCGAAAGTCGTATCAGTAATATTTACAACATTAATAAACAAATTGTTATGAAATTACACACAATGTTAATATCATAGTAGGAATTATATAAAAATAGCAAAAAATGACAAACTTTTTTGTTACCAAAACAGTCAAATTAATTTCTTTTGTTAATCAAAATAAGGACTTACCACTGCAAATGGTTTTCGGGTTATTTCTCAAAACAATGGTTGTGTTGCTTGTTGTTAACAAACTGTGATTTTGAAATGCAATTTAGCGTATTTATATAAAACAATATCTTTTGAGTGACTAAAATAATGAGTAAACAATTGATTAGCTTACCATTTCTCTGCTTATCTCAGCTTATTATAACAACTAAATCTGGCTTACTGAATTTGATAAATCTTTGACAAGTTCTAGAATCAGATCTGTACTTTGACTTTTTAACCGACTTCAAAAAAAGGAGGAGGTTCTCAATTTGGTCGGTTTTAATATTATATAGCTGAAGAGTTTGTTTATTTGTTTGAACGCGCTAATCTCAGGAACTTTAGGTTCAAATTGAAAAAAAAAATGTGTGTTAGATAGTCCATTTATCGAGGAAGGCTATAGACATCACGCTTAGACCAACAGGAGCCGAGCAGCGAAGGTGAAAACGCGGGGAACTGCTAGTAATGAATAAGATGTTTAAAACGGTGTTGAATAAAACGTGGATGAAGTCATATTGTGAAATCATGCAAAAAGAGAGTTCTTCTGACACTTGCTCTTAAATAAAAACAGTAATTTGAAAATAATACTAACATAAGTTAATAACCATAGAAACATTGAAAATTGATATGCACAAAGTATTTTTGCCAAACGAAACTTTCAAGTGACATAAGGGTTGAGAGGTCATTGACTCCACTTCCACCAGAGATGTACTATGTAGCTGTGCTGCGAGGATGAAAAAGCTGAGCTACGAAACTGTGTGACTGTTTCCACTGATGCTACGCTATGTAGCTGCGGAGTAAGATGTGCTATGAAGATACCCTAGCTGCGCTACGAAGATGCGCTGTCACAAGTTATAGCTGCGCTATGAAGATGCGTAGCTGCGCTACGAAGATGCGCCGCCACAAAGTAGCTGCGCTATGAAGATGCGCTGTTACCGGGTAGCTGCGCTATGAAGATGCGCTGTCACAGGTTAGCTGCGCTATGAAGATGCGATGTCATAATTTAGCTGCGCTACGAAGATGCGCTGTCACAAGTTATAGCTGCGCTATGAAGATGCGTAGCTGCGCTACGAAGATGCGCCGCCACAAAGTAGCTGCGCTATGAAGATGCGCTGTTACCGGGTAGCTGCGCTATGAAGATGCGCTGTCACAGGTTAGCTGCGCTATGAAGATGCGATGTCATAATTTAGCTGCGCTACGAAGATGCGCCGCCACAAGGTAACTGCGCTACGAAGATGCGCAGCTCGAGCTGTGCTATGTAAACCAGTGAATATGATTGGCGGATATCAAACGCATCCGCAGCAACGTAGCATAGCGCATCTCTGGTGAAAAAGCAGCCACAGGCAAGTGTTGTGTTAAGTATGACTTAAATGTGTACGTCCCAATTATACCTCGCGTCTTATACACTGTTCCCTTAGAGAGCTATTGAAGGATACCGTGGATTTCAGTACAAGTCTGACAGTCCCCCCGGTCCTGCCCTGGGTCGAAGGACTCATTTGATGATTTTACCATGTAAAAAAAAAGATGAAAACAACCCGAGAAAAGGCAGCCTTTGCAGTCCCTATCTTTTGTATGTTTCTAGAAATCAACCACATTATCTCTTAATCGCCGGATGTTTTTTTTTAATTACTGTGCATGTTGTAAGCAGTTAATGTTTTAATCCCAATTTGTATGGAAACGGCCAGAATGGAATTAAAAAATTAATGCAGATTAGATTATAAAAAACATGCAGTACTTAGGTAATAAGGTGCAGGTTTGAGTATTGTGATTAAATGTGCAGACTTTGATCGTTCAGGTCATTGTGTTTGTTTCTGATTTTTTTTTGTTGTTTTTTGATATTCGCTATCACTGATGGTTTTAATAGATTTTCTTTTATTTTGATGTCCTAAAAAATAACGTACCAACCAACATTAATTCATAATTTGGTCAAGTATTCCACATAAGGCACCTGATAAATATTGATCGGTGCCGTATGTGGTACCTCAGGTGCCTTTACAGCGGCTGTCTAATGTGGAATACCTGATAAATTTGGCAGCACAGTTGTCGCAGTTATTGATTGGTGCGTTGGATATGTCCGTGCACCGTGGGTTAGATTCTTAGAGTTCGTTTTTAACCGACTTCAAAAAAGGAGGAGGTTCTCAATTCGGTCGGTATGTTTTTTTTTTTTTTATGTATGTACACCGATTACTCCGAGGTTTCTGATCCGATTAGTGTAATTCTTTTTTCGTTCGATGCAGTATACATGCAGTTTGGTCCCATAAAAATTTCATCCAATTTGGTTCAGTACTTTTTATTTTGTGAGCATTTTTATTGATGGATGATGTGATGATTTTTACTTTTTAACCGACTTCAAAAAAAGGAGGAGGTTCTCAATTCGGTCGGTATGTTTTTTTGAGTGTTTGTTACGCGATTACTCCGCCAATTGTGGACCGATTTTCAAAATTATTTTTTTGTTGTACGAGGAATAGTTCACAGGGAACACTGCAAGTTTCATCAAAACCGGTTCAGCAGTTTTTGATAGGGAATTTTATTAGCTTGTTGTGTACATGAGCGATGTTAATACCAGTGCTTTTTTTTTTTTTTTTTGTTAAAATGTAACCTCAATTTCAAATGAGTCCTCCCGCCCTGGGTGGGGCGGCAGGGACTGTCAGACTCTTACTGACTAAAACCCACCCGTGTTCCGTCGGATGCCCTTTACGTTCCGGGGCCACGGTATCCTGGATTAAGAAAAATCCGCGACCCCGGCAGGCATTTCTCCCCATAAGGGGCCCCGTCGGTGACGCGTGAAACACGACGCGCCACCGACCCGGGCTTGGTCCTTGGTCGGACGGCGAGCATACCCATTACTCACCGTCCGCAAGCCCGCTCCGCCGCTGTGCCCTCTGCTGTTCAGAGGGACACGCGTTGGAGCGTCCACCCGACAAGCTATTTGCATACGGGCAAAGAAACCCCTTAGGCACACAGTGCCTAAGGAGAGTTTTTGCCCGCATCCCAGGGTGCACCGGCCCGAAAAACTGGTCTTCCCCCCGGACGTATCCGAGAGGGAACTCCAGTCCACGGGCGCACGTGGAGGTTTCCTGTCTTAGCACCCCTAATACCAGTGCTAAGGATTACCAAATTCTAGTGCACATGTAAGAAATGATGTATTTGACAAGAATTTATAAAATATAATTAAAAAAACCGGCCAAGAGCGAGTCGGACTCGCCCATAAAGGGTTCCGTAGCAGCAAGTAATAACATACTATAAAAGTTCTTGTAGTTGGTTCCAACTTTGAAAGGTTTACGATTTATGACGTATTAAAAAAAAAACTTGAGAGGTGTCAAGGCACGTCGAAAATCGCTATGAACCTGTTAAAAAGGTTCAAGCGATTTTCGACCCTCCACCCCACACTACCCCACTCCACTCCGCTCCATTTCGCTCCACTCCGCTCCACTCCGCTCCGCTCCGCTCCACTCCGCTCCGCTCCGCTCCGCTCCACTCCCTTCCACTCCACTCCGCTCCGCTCCACTCCACTCCACTCCACTCCGCTCCACTCCACTCCACTCCGCTCCACTCCACTCCACTCCACTCCACTCCGCTCCACTCCACTCCACTCCACTCCACTCCACTCCACTGCACTGCACTCCACTCCACTGCACTCCACTCCACTCCACTACCTATTATAGTTGTAAAAATGAAGTTGACAAACTTACATTTGCAGTTGTTCTCCGATACATTTTGTTTAGGAAAATGTTATCCCAGTACGTTTTATAAGTTGGTCAACTATTACTCGTAAACTTGTAAAGCCCACTTAGTCATGATAATTTTCTATTAAATTTCGTTATATATACTACTATTGTAAATTTTTTCACACCCCCAAACATAACCGTTTAGCTGGTAGAGGGGGGGGACACTCGAGTAGGGCAAAAATTAGCACTTTAAAGCTTAATATTTCTCAAACGAATCTTTTTATCAAAAAATTGTTGATGGAAACTACCAATATTTTTTAAAGGCCTATTTAATGATACCCCACACTAAGGGGTACGCGAGAAAAAAAAAACATCCCCGCTTTACGTGTACAGGAGGTACCCTAAAAAAACATATTTTACGAGATTTTATTTTATCACTTTTTTGACGCAACAAATCCGTATATTTACACCAAATTACAGCTTTCTAGTGCTGAGCGTCTCTGAGCTAAGCTGCGGACAGACGGACGGACGGACGGACGGACATGGCGAAACTATAAGGGTTCCTTGTTGACTACGGAACCCTAAAAAGGGTAAAATAACCTACAAAATAACTTTTCTTTCGGAAGTCGGTGGCATAAAAGACAACGAAATAAAAAAAAACAAAGCCACCTACTTCCGAAAGAAAAGTTATTTTGTAGGTTATTTTACCCTTTTTTGTGGTTGTTTTTGAAGGCGGTTAAATTTTTTTTTTTTAAGTTTTTTTTTTCTATTTATTCGTGTACAGATACCCTTAGCACACAAGGAAGGTATGTTTCTTTTCCTCTATTGTGATAATTATTTACTTCTAGAGCGTCACTCCACGATACATATGGGAGGTAAGCCCAAGACGGGTAGCCCGCCTAAAACGGGTAAGCATGTTAAAGTACGCGTCGCTAATTGCTAATGAGAATGTGTGCGTACAGGACGCGTCGCCGCTCTCTATGAGGAGTCGCGTCGTGCACGCACACATTCACATTATTCATATTCATATCATTATTTGCATTCCATAATGTTAATTTACAGATCTTATATTAGGCTTAAAGCTAGGTACAATAATTATGGACCCTGTAGGGCACAGCAAAAAGTATAAAAATTTAATTTAATTTAACATAAGTGTGAACTAATAAAGCATGTTGAAAATTTTGTTCATAATAATTATTTTCTTGAATTAAACATATTAAAGAACAAATTTATTTAATGAAGGGTTTCGAAAACATAGGTATCCTTTTATAAATACAAAAATCAAATTTAATGACCTACTTTGGGTATGTACGTGTATTCTAGTGTCAGTTCTTCTGAATTAAATAATTGGTTTGTCATGTATGTACTCGTCAATGGTGTAATAAGCCTTTTTAATTAATATTTCCTTTAGTTTGTTAGTAAATTTCTTATTGCAAGTTTCATCCTTTAACGCATCAGGTTGTTTATTGAATATCTTTATGGACATTACGTAGGAACTATTAGAGTGTAATTTCAAGAACGACGCGTAATTTAACAAGCATACCCGTTTTAGGCGGGCTACCCGTCTTGGGCTTACCTCCCCTACATGTGTTTTCGACTTTAAGATTTTCATCCATCTAATAAAACGCTTTCCGAACAAAATAAAATGTCAGTGGAGGTGACCAATTTATAGCCAATCCACTTAAGTACGAACAACAATAACCCTTCATCTTGGGTAAGTTTTACAAGTTAGAGCAGCTGATGCCCGCTTGCGCCATGTTTTTCTTTCGCTCACAAATCATTTAAGTTCTGTTTTCTCTTGGTAATTCTTATCAAAGATAGAGGTGCATTTTGCCTCTTCCTCTTCTTTAACAAAATCACTTAGCATGGTCATTGTCCTTCTATAAAAACGAAAAAAAAATGTTATTCCACGAACCGTGTAACCGTTAAGTTAGTTTAGTTTTCGTTACATTTTAGTCATCTTTTTCAGCTAAAATTTTGATAACTCCCCAATTTCAGGAGTTTTAGTTGCTAATTTCTAGTATAATTCATTAATTCAATTTTTTTTTCTCTTTGCTTATTTTTGTGAAGTTATCACTTATTTTTTGTGAAGGCTGATTAACCTATAATTGGCGACTGTGTAAGTTCTAGTCTTGTTATAATTATATACCTTAACTTTACTGTACACAGAAGTTGTTGGAAAACCTTAGTAAATAAATAAACCCTGGGGGTCTAATATCTAAGCACGAAACTCGTAGTTTCAGCCTCAGTGTTCGTTGTGAAAACGAGCCCGAACTAAGAATGATTTTTTATTAAATTCTAGGACGGGCCAATACGGGCAGCAGTGAAGAAATAAATTACATAAAGTAATTCTGGATTCCAACCTATGAGCCAATTCGGGAGATACCACTAGGCCACCACTGCACTCCATCTGTATGTAAATATACCTATTGACAGCCAATACCGACATCCTCCCCACTCATTTATATCCAGTGCCTGATTATGCTTGCACGGGGCCCGTAATAATTCTATAGCGGGGCCCAAAAAATAAAACAATTCAATACTTCTTTATTTTTAAAAACGTTGCTCCACCCTAAAAATTCCTTCCTGTATCACATAGAAACTCACATACACAAATACCCAGACCCCCCCCCCCCGAAACAACTACTTGTAGATCATACAAATATTTGTTCAGCGCGGGGATCAAATAAGCGACACACTGAAACAGCCGACCGCTCAAAAAAAATGATTAAGAAGAAAACTCAATATGATATTCTTCGGGCCCTGTTAGGCTGTACGCGCCCCATAATGAGCGGGGCCCCTAGCAGTTGCTACTTCTCGTTTTTATCTAGCACTGTTCACTTCGCATCTCCAAACTGTCATATAAACAAGCCAGCTTCCACCCCTTGACCATAACTCCTTCATTGGACCTCGCAGATCAATCCGCACTTAACCTACCGCTACGAGTCGTTAATATTCAGCTAACGTGTACCAATTACTAACACTGTGGGTCTATAACGGCCAATTTAAGTAATATTCCTATAATACACTTCGTGAATTACCAACAACCTCATTAGTAATTTTTCTAATATTCATAAAATGGTTACACGAGCAAGCAAAATTGCTTGTCATTATCTAAACATAGACATAACAAGCACGGACTCGGCATTAGCTGGTTAAAATTGTCATGCTCCCATGCCTTCATGTCCAGAGCGGAATACAATAATTATAAGACTTATACAAGGTGCTAAAAAATCAACTGCAGGAATTTCGTGTGCGTACTCGTTATCAAAAACCAAGTACATTCCAGAGAAAAAAAAATTTTTTCGAGCATTTTTTTTCAAAAAAAAATTTTTTTTCAAGCATTTTTTTTGGTCATGTTAATGAATTTGATTGCTCTTTGAGGTCGTTCACCCGTGTGTAGCGTTCACAGCTGATTCCAACTTTCCCATCACATTTTGCAGACTTTGGACTGGCAATTTATCGAAATACTTACAAATAACTTATTTTATTGGCCATATTAATAGGCCAATAGAACAATGCTAGAAAAAAAAATTAATAATTTTGTAAAAAAAAAATTATTTTTTTTTTTAAATGCTCGAAAACAAAAAAAAAATTTGGAATGTACTTGGTTTTTGATACCGAGTACGCACACGAAATTCCTGCAGTTGATTTTTTAACACCCTATATACTTCTCTTTCTTGTACGACATAGATTAGGTCTTTGGTAGTTAAAGTAATAAAAATAGTTATTTGTTATACAAGGCTGCAAAGTTGCTTTTTGGCGCAAGTACTAGAATTGAAAATTGAGCAAGCTAAGTATTCGTATTCCTATGCGAGAGGTTCAAATATAGAATCCTGAGCGTAGCGAAGTTTTCAAATGTTCGAGACGCAGTTCATAGCTTTGCTGCCGAGCGCAACATACAACTTTTCACCTCACTGCAGTGGGGCCGGCTCGTCTGCCAAGTGTAGAAAAAATTTAATAGAAGACATGTTCGAATTTTTAAAACACTTTCCGCACTAGCGCGGAAAATGGAGTTTTGCGCTCAGATTTCGAATAAAAAATAGAATCTTTCCGAGCGTGTGAGGTGAAAAAGACATTTGGCTAGGAAATGTTTAGTCTATGCTATAAATCTATGTTCAGATATGGCATGCAATTCCGTTTATGCCATTTTATGAATTGTTACGTGAATTTTCTGGAAATTAAGTAAGTGAACCTTTAGGAATATTGCAAAGTGGCCGTTTTAGTCCTACCGTTCGTTTTGCGCCAATAAATAAAGGTTCCTAGTTAAAATTGACAGGTTGCTGTGAGCCTGACGCATTGCGGCCTGGTTGGTAAGCTTGTAAGACGGTAAATAAATCACGATTATTTGGGATTTTTTGTACCTATTATATAGGTGTTCAAGGTAGGTCTGATATTATGATATATTTTCTGCGATATATTGAGGAACCTGTGCGATATCAGAAGTAAAAGGGTTATTTATTGTTTCAAGGTTTATTTTGCAGATAACTCTGACGGATGCAACTGAATACTAAATGAAACGCCCCTTTTTAGTTCTTCTACCTACCCTGTTCCTTCACATCTTCTTTGCTTTCCAGGGCCGTGGTATCCCGTAAATCTCTGAAACATGGCAAATATTTTATAGTTTTTTTAACGTTGGCCCACACTAGGAATTTCTCCTGTGTGGTGCCAATTATGCATACATAATATTTTTTTCCTTAAGCAATTCAACTACGTATTTAATAAAACAACTACGAATGTCCATAAGGGCTTATACAGCATGTTTTATTGCTTAGGCAATATCCACAGGGTGCTGATTAAACATACGCTCGGCAGATTCTGTATCGTACAGGGTATGGTCCAAAGTACAGGAGACAGCTATTTTCAATAAGTTTGATGATACATGTTATTTAAGTGGGACTAGTACCCACTAAAGTTACAATGAGCTAAAGTATAATAATAATTGTAATTTTTTCGTGTGGTAAAAGATGATTTAACAAGCTGACTATTTTATAAAGTTAAAGGTTAAAAAGAAAAAAAAATCTCTTTTAGGATGAATGATATTTGATGCCTGTGCCTGTCGTTCTCCATAAAAATATACACCTTAGGAAGAGAAAACTACAGTCCTTTACAATTACCAGCCTCTGTGGATGGATTACAGCTGTTTTCTTTTATCGTTTTTTTTTTCTTTAATTTAGGAATCTATATTTTCCTTTAAAAACCATCGAAAAAGACACTTGATGAGGTAACCAGAAATGATCTGTTTGATGTCTTCATTATATAGCTATTAAACCCAAAATGATCCTAAAACATGAACCACACGCAAGTTTAGAACGAGCAGAAACAAGAACCTTTGTAATCACAGATAATAACGAATACTTTGCACCGACACATATGAATTCTCTACGCGAATAGCCAGACACTTAGATCCCCATTGTGATACTGTTGTCTCTTTCACTCCTCCGTTTCAGGATAGTGGCAGAGAGAGATAGACATAGCGATTATTAAACCCTTCAGTAGGACCATCTTTCCCGTTGGGCACTCGGAGCATGTGCCCTGGGCCTCGCAACCCTTGGACCCTTGGAGGCCCCGTGTAAAAACAATATAACAGGGGATTAAATAACCTCCTCCTTTTTAGAAGTTGATTAAAAAACGAAAAAGCTCGTTTCCATATCCTACGCTAGTTTACACTAGTTCGCATCTGCACTATAGCCCCTTTAGCTTTGCATCAAAACTCATGAATCGGTCAAACGATTTTCATGAATTTTGACAGAGCTTAGGCGTGAAAGCATAAGGCCGCTGCCTCGAATCTTTCGGGCAGCGGGGCGGCGGCGGCGGCGGAGCGGGAGCGGCAGGATGTTATGCGTATAATCAAATGGACCGACACTCGAAAACAGCGGCGCGGCAGCGGGGCGGAAGCGGGCAGCGAGCGGTGTACTTTGACAAGTGGTGACCGCCCGCACGTCTGCGCTGTAGTGTTTTGCCCACAATAAATCGAGCGTTAGGAATAAATTTGAATCAAAAAGATGTTGCTGCCATTGTTCAGATATTTCGTTCGCGAATAAAAACAAATATCTCGACGACACAATCACGAAAACAACACTACGCGGCTATAGTGACGCGCGATCTGCCCGCTAGTTTCGAGAACGAGTCTGCGACGGACGCGCCGCTCCCGCGCCGCCGCCGCCGCGCCGCCGCACCGCCGCCCCGCTGCCCGCAAGGTTCAAGGCAGCGGCCTAACGCCACGGACTTCTAGTCAGCGGGTAGCGGGGCAGCTAGTTCAAAGGAGCTGACTTGATACTGTGGGTAGTTTCGCGCCTCGCTGCCCACTCACTTCGAGACCGAGGTCTATGAAATAAACAAACTCTCTGTCGTATTCTATATCAGTAAGGATTCCTATACTTGCGTAATTTAGTTAACTTGTTACCACACACTAGGGGCCACATTTTTTGCATCGTACATAGGGCCCCTAGTCTTAATGTGCCCAGGGCCTCAAAAAGGTTAAGTACGGCCTTGCCTTTCAGTTTGTTTTATTAAGTTTTGCATCCTGCTGGCTGTAATTCGGCCAAGGGTTCTTTTAAAATTATTATTGCTGGCACTGGAGGCAAATGACAGGATATTATTATTTAATTAAATTGTTTTGTTGGAATATCGTAGGTATTTATCTTGTTATCTTTGAATTTTATTGCTATTTAATGATTATGTAATTAGAAATGTCGAGGGTTTAATCTTTCAAACATAGAGTAAAGTGACATTCTTGAATTTATTTAGGTATTGTTTGTGTTGGTTATACCCCCGAATGACATATCGATATTTCCTACTACTGTTATAAAAGCGTCTATTTTAGTCTAAAATCATTTTAAAGGCCTGTAGAATTCCCAGAGGTGGCTTATTTTGTTGTTAAAAAAACGTTGCCTTACACTAATAATTTCTCCTGTTTCTTGGGTGCGATAACAAACATTTCAACTCACACAAACAACCAGTTACTAATGCCATTCGCATCGGATCACGTCGTCCGAGCCGAGCCGATGCGAATATCATTAGTAACACCCTTATTACGTTGACATAAAGGTTTTCTTGACCGGCTTAAGCCGATTCCGCGTCGATAAATGTGGGAGCACCCTTAGCCTACAGACCCGGAACAACTACTGGTAGGTCATTCAAAAATTTTTTCTTTGTGGTTACCGAACCCACAACGCGTGTTGTGAGTTCGAAAACCATGTGTGCCTGCGCAGACCCACTGAGCCAACCCGCCAACGTCCCTTCAAATTAAGTCTGACACTAGAGGTCAGTCACAGAGGGAATCACCCAGTTTCTGGATTTTGGAGGTAAGGTAGACGCTTCATGTAAAATGGTGACATGCAGATGCATCTGGTTCGTCTAGGATCTAAAACCAACATAGTTAGGAAAAGCCTATAAAGACGCTTATTTTGAAACGGTTTTTATTTGTCACATGTTTGTGAAACGTGATATTTGTTTTCCCGAATGCGCTTAGGATTTACTGATGCTGGCCGAGGTTTCCAGACTATCTTAAATAACACCTCGGCCACGGAACGCAAAGTTCAACTGAAAAAACAGGTTGTTTATTGATCAAGTTTCTTTCGCTCCATTCGTTGCGGGAGGGGATATATTTGACGATGTAAAAAAAAATAAGAAAAAGAAGTTATCTATGGAAATGTATTCTATTACTGAAATACAACTACAAGAAATAATGTACACACCACAACCTATGTTAAGACAAAGGATGATACATTTTCACCCTCATAGAACCTTCCTACAGGATGTATTCTAGTCAAAACCACAGGCCTAAACTAGCTATTCATCATCCTTATAAACTATCACCTTACGTAACACCTCAGGCCACACATTAACCTCAGGCCGTCTTGTGGCGCCACAAGCTCGTCCACGATCCAACATGTGCAACATAGTTGAACATAGTTCAACATAGTTGTACAGGTGCTAGGCCACAAGCTGGCAGGTATGTGGACGTGACACCGCAACTTGTTGTTGGAATGTTGACGTGTCTTAGTACGTTTATAGGGATGGACGTGGCTTGATACTGTGTAACTGTTGTAACTGTGTACTTATTAAAGGAGAACATTCACGCGCCATATATTTTTGGGCCTTTTCTGAAAGTGCCAGCCAAAGAAAAAAAGTAGTACCTATGGATAGTACTAGTCATTTGGAGTAATAGTTACTTTGGCACGAAAGTTGTAGGATTGCTCTCGGCTAAGTTATACAAATTCGAAGATTCACCATTTTCATACATTTCTTGATTTTTGAAAATACCGAGAAACACAAAATAATGATAAGTATTGCTTTTTTTTTTCGTGGTAAAATCATCAAATGAGTCCTCCCAGCCCCGGGCAGGGCGGGAGGGACTGTCAGACTAAAATCTACGGTGTTCCTTCGGTAGCCCTTTTGTGTACCGGAGTCGCGGTATACGTATGTCCCGCGACCCGTGATAAGTATTGCTAGAACTAGCGACTTCAAGTAATTAAACATAACATAACATAACGCCTGTACCTATTTCAGTCGTGATGTTATGTTATGTTTAATTGCTTGAGGTCGATGTGTGAGTGTATAATTGGCCTAGAGCAATCCTTCAACTTTTATGCGATAGTAACTATTGCTCCAAATGAATACTAGGTACTACCCATAGGTACCATTTTTTTTCTTTGGCCGGCACTTTCAGAAAAAGGCCAAAAAAAATGATGTCCTGTTAGTCAGTAAGAGCCTGACAGTCAGTCATTTTACCAACACAAATAAAAATTACCGTTGAAAAGTCTCAGCTGAATTCTATATATATCTTTCTTTCGATATAAAATTGTAAACTAAGAATACTCTAAACTATGGAAAATTAAAAAGCGGCTCTAGTTTACGAACGATGGACTATTTTTTTCCAACAAATTAACGTTTAAGTTCCCGTTTACTTTACGCCACAAAACCGTGACAGTCTTCAAAATTTTCTTTGACCATACTAATTAGTCCTTATATAAATAAACCTCGTATTTTCAAGTTGTCAGCCAAAATAACTCGACTTGAACAACAGAGCTGACTTAGCTAAGAGGTCACTGCGCTTCAATCCGATTGGTGCAAATCCGATTAAAACAACGCTGTCGGATTCACAGCAAAATATTAGAGCATGCAAACTATGAATATTTGTACAATGGACATTCGATACACCATTCAAATGAATTTTTACTGTTTTATCGAAAACATGACGTAAGTGCATACGTAGTCTTTACTACTACGTACCTACTGTACTTTATTTAGTCGATGCTTGAGCCTCTTCGTACCCAACGCGACGCTAGTCTCCGATACAACTTTGGCATCCAGGCGACTATCGCAATACAAATCCATAGAGGTTCGTACACAGACACGCGTCAATGGATACCAAACTCGTAAGGTATCGGAGACTTGCGTCGCCTTGTGTACTAAGGAGCTAACTCTAGTCTAGCAGGTGACAGAAATAAAGTCTCCAATGGAGTGATACCCGGAATAATTATTATTATTATGCATTCGGGAACAAAGATGTAGGTAAAGGATTTCTGTTTTTTTGGTGTGCGCATTAGCATCATAAAGCTAAGTTCAGATGAACGCGCGACGACGCGCGGTTGGCTCGGCGCGCGGTTTAAGATTGTAACAAATCAATGTTGTTTTGTACATGACCGCGCGTTACCGCGCGGTGACGCGCGGTTTAAGATCTACAGTCCTGTATCGACCTGTACAGTTGATCCGCGCGTGACCCGCGCGTCGTCGCGCGTTCATCTGAACTTAGCCTAATTATCTCAAAATGTCATCAATATTATCCTGTGACTATTGTCTGTTCTATTGCTTGAGTAAAAAATAATAATTTTATAGGAAATAATATCAGGATTCGGCCTTTTCAGACACCCTGCTCACCTCTCAACTTTCCCAAACAACTACTTTTCGCAAAAAAAACAAAAATTATTCAAACAGCGACAACAATTAAATCTCCTGGCTTTATCCCAAAACCTGAAGCATTAAACTGAAATCATCACGCCATTATTCTAATGCGGGTAGGTAAAGCTTTCGCAGTTCGTTCGCGTTAAGGGTTGTGCAGCGGGTCAATGTTCTATAGGTGGCTCTTATGGAGCCTAGCTGATGGTTCTACATTGTAGAATAGATCGGGAGATAAGTTTTGGAAAATAAATTGCCTTTATTTTTAGTTGGCCGATGGGAAGAAAAGTTCTCGAGTGGCAACCATGAACAAGCTAGACCCAATAGGTAGACCGATGACATCGTGATTAGGTGCGTAGAGCGCGCAGCCTCGCGAGGCATTGTCCTCGCGAAGCAGCTCGGTTGGTGAGGACGTGTCTCGGGCGAGGCAAGTGACAGCGTTGCCGCGGTCGAGCGACCGAGCGCCATCCAGTGTCGGCTTTTGTTTTGCTCGCGTATATTGTTTCGTTCCTCGGTCGAAAAACAATAGACGCATCCACACAGAGTGAGCAGCCTCGCTTGTCAGTTTCCTCGCGCAGCAAATGCCTCTCGAGGCTGCGCGCTCTGTGTGGACGCACCTATTGAAAGTCGCGGACAAACGTGAGGTTCAAGCGTTTTGTTAAAACAAAATATCGGGGAAAATTTAAATCCACTGAATCTTATTTGAAGTCAATTGAAATTTTCCCCGATTTTGTATCTTCTATTACCTACATTACAGCATTGGCTACTCTTCAGATGGTTGACTACGAGATATATCTTTGCGTCATGAGATCTGCTTTATTTATTACTCGTATTTCGTGTATTAAGCTTTAAAAAAATATTTTAAGTGATGTTAATCAAACTTTTTTTGTTATATACTTTTTTAGCCAATTTAAACAAAAATGAAACTAAAGAATGGAAGAGATGAGATGATGAGAGAGGAACTTTTCTATATTTTAAAATCATATCACAAAAGATTCGCAGCTCTCGATCTACAATTGGAATAGAATAACTCAACAGCCTCCCTCTATTATCGCCAGAGGTTCGTCATTCGATTCCCATTTCTAAATCCAATTTCAGACTACCTTCAACAGCTGGATTTACATTTCAGCGTTAGACGACTCTCTCCAAAAAGATAACTGAATAGTTTTTCATTTTTTTTTTGTTAATGAAATCCGCGTTTTTAATAGGATTTTGAGATATACTGGATGGAGTTGTTAGATTACTAGCTTGGATAGTTAGAGTTAAATTGATAGAGTTAAACGCTCAAGAGCAGTAGTGCCCCAGTGGTATTGGCCCCGAATTGTAGGTCTTGGGTTCAATCCAATAATTAATAATTTATTTCATTACCACTACTTTCAAAACGATGAAAAAAAAACATCGTGAGTAAACCAAAAGTTCTAGAACCAAAAAAATTAAAGACATGTGACATCTACCAATCCGCACTGAGCTCCAGTTGTGGATTATGGCTCACTCCCTTTCACAGAGCGCAGGCCTGCGTCCCAGCAGTGGGAAAATTTATGGGCTGATGAAACATTAAACATTTTCGAAAAGTAATGTTGTACTGCTTGAGCAATAGAATTGTTACGAAATCAATGTTACTAATTTTATTGCAATTGATAATAATATGATTCTGGTAATGTTTGACCGTATTAGACCTCTGATGTATTTGTAATGACTGCGTTGCCAATCGTAAAAATTTTTTTTTTTCGGAAAGAAAAATCGACTGCCAGTAGTACCTACCTACTCCTAGTTGGTAAAGCGTTTGGAGTACTCTTCTAGAAGAACGCAATTTTGAGTCCTTCTCGCAGTCGGAATATTATTGGATTATTTCCGATAAAAAAAAAAATCTTCAACTGATGTTGCATTCTTGATTGGTTACGTATTTAAATAGTATAAGTAGAATTGATTATTGTCGTACTTATCTGTGTGCCGGTCACAGTTCATTCAATATCGTATTCATTCACCATTCCGTTCCATTCACTCTGAACGTTTTAAATCAGCACACGTACGCACACACATCGCAAAAGCCACATTTCATCGCTGAATCAATAGAAAGGTTGTTCAAGCGTCTATTGTTCAAATAGTGAGTTGTGAAGGAAAACAGAATTAAAAGTGCGTAATAAAAATGTCCGTCCAAAATCATGAAAAGGCAGAAAGAAAGAAAAACGTTAAGACAACATAAGTTTTAGGAAAGATCAGTCAAAAACTTAGTTGTTCTTTTATTACTGTCAGACTTGTACTGACTAAAATCCACGGTGATCCTTCAATAGCCCTTTACGTTCCAGGGTCACGGTTACCTGATGAGACAGTCCCGTGACCCCGGCAGGCTACGTCCAATAGGTACAGTAATAAAGTCATAGTGTAACTTTTCACCTTTTCATTGGTTTTACCTCCAAGGAAAATCAATTCAAAATGTATTCAATCAATTGAAACCGCCATCCGATCCTAAGCCGTTTATTCAGTCTCTTAACTCGCAAACTAAATCAACAAGAAGTACTGTGTTGTGAATACTGAGAAGAAATATAAATTCAATGAAAATAATATTCTGGCTTAGGAATTTTCTGCTCCATTTTATGTTGGGAGTTCAAACTTTAATCGGATTGCGGATATCGAATATCGAAGCCTTATGTTATTATAACTGCACCATCCCTTTATTGTGGAAGTCATAAAATTTACTGAATTTGAAACTGAAATCAAAGTTTCGACAGAGATTTGTCAAAGTTTCTGTTTGAAATCTGACACAAAGTTTGTGATAGCTGCAATGTCAGCTCAGGAGTTTGACTACAATGTACTCATCTCTATCTCGATGATAGTTTATGCACGAATAATATAATACATGCATGTGTAAAAATCTAGTTGTTCATTTGTTTACGCATCATTCTGAAATAGTGAGACGTATAAGTTAGTTGTTTTCGTTATCAATCATTGACGATAATTTTATTAGAAAAGGAAAAACTGGAAGTGCTTTTTATCGTTAAAAAATATTATTAAAAATTCATTGTCTTAACTAGAGTAGCGGTGGCCCAGTGGTATCGGCCTCGACTTACGAGTAGTAGGTCGTCGGTTCGAACCCCGTCAGGCGCATTAATTTGTGTAATTTATTTCATCACCACTGCTCTCAAAACGGTGAAGGAAAACATCGTGAGGAAACCGGCATGTCCTAGAACCAAAAATTCGAAGACATGTGACATCTACCAATCCGCACTGGGCCCGCGTGGTAGATTACGGCCCACTCCCTCTCACAGAGAGGAGGCCTGTGTCCCAGCAGTGGGAACATTTATAGGCTGATGATGATTGTCTTAACTGTATTTATTTACCTTGCAGTTAGATAGTAGATGCAAGATGGATGATCTGATGAAAATCGCAGGATCGCGTTGGATGCAAGCCAGCAAGAGATTTATGGGGGAGGCCTATGTGTGCCAACAGTGGACGTCATACCGGTGATATGATGATGATGATGATGATGAAATAACTATTATCTAAATTTAAGATGCCCAACAACCTAAATTCTATGAAAAAGAAAAAGCGTCTCTACTATGCCAATGAGAAAGTAATTTTATGAATCAAATTATTATCAAAGAGCACGTTTACGTCACGTCAAAAATACGTGGAAAGGTGCCTAAGCCTAAGGTCTTTATAGTGTCGCGGGACTGTCTCATCAGGTAACCGGGAACGTAAAGGGCTATTGAAGGATCACCGTGTATTTTAGTCAGTACAAGTCTGACAGTCCCTCCCTCCCCGCCGCCCTGGGTAGGAGGACTCTTTTGATGATTTTAACACGATAAAAAAGATCTCTCTAGTGGCAAAGTTCAAAAGGAAACTAAAATATTTCCAATAAATTTACCTACACGTCGAGCCATCCGTATATCCAACCAACATGTTATTCGTAAGGTTGTTGATCTCTAAAATAAACAAGCTGGAACCCGGTCACCGATATGTTTACCACCGTCGTCCTAGTTTGTTAACTTAACTTGCACGCCAACTACAAGTCAAAGTTCATGTTTTTTTAAGGCTTCATCTTGTTGACTGAAAGAATTTGTTGCTTCTTGTAAAATAAGACGAAAACATACTAACTTGTCATGACGTCATTAAAATTTCATGATTATGCTATATATGTATTTGATACAGAAATGATTCTGACGCGTCACGACACATATGTTTCCGCCTTAGTGTGTGTCCACACTGAAGCCTAGCGCGACGGCGGCGGCGGGCGCGGTGGCAGGCGCGACGGCGGGCGCGATCTGTGTCCACACTGCCGATCAAGCATTTGTTTTTGTAGCGGCGAATTCAGGTGTTGCAAACCGGTGGTACAAAGCACGCCTAGGCTCAAGCGATTTTGCAATCGCTTGTAGCCATCGCGCTAGGCCCCCGCCTTAGTCACTTCAATATGGCCACGAGCGGCGATTTCATACATTCAATATTTCCGCGCCCGCCGCCGCCACCGCACTAGGCTCGCAGTGTGTTTGAGCACTTAAGGAATCCAAACTCCATGGCTCAAAAATAATATAAGAGATCATCTGTTCCTAATATTATTTTAAGTTTTTTTACTAAATCTTTATAAAAAATACTGAGTGGTAAAATTCACCATCGCATCGTAGGATCAATTCGCTAATACAAATTTTCGATTAGCCTTCAATTTAGACGTCCTTTGAGTGAAAGATAATAAAAATAAGCAAACAGTTGGTCAATTGCTGATAAAAATTGGTTTTAAAAAATCTGTATCGATTTCACCATTTGAAACAAATCATGAAGCCACGAAATCGTATTTTAACATCAAACGACCCAAACAAAAAATGTTTTTACACATGAATTTCTCAAAAAAATATTTACATTGAGTACATAATATTCCAGAAGTCCTCTTTGGTCATTAACTACAAAAGTTACCCAACAACAGCTGTTTTTAAAGATCAAATTTTCAATTATAAAGTTGAATAATTAAAAATCCAGTAACCGCTCTTCTACATTTTATTCCTCCCCTTTGCTTCAGAATATTATTTTAATTACTTTCATTTGAAACCCAGGAACGTCTTGGCTTCCTTAATCGACAATTCACTAGTTTTTGCGGGGATTAACTACGCTACCTCGCTTTTATTTCAGTTGTATTTCTTTACATGCCTTTACACTAGATATGGTATAAAAATGGGGACATATTTTGATAGAGACGCACAGCATTAGGTGCTCGATAATTGAGAAGAGCGGGAAAAAGAGACACAATACAAGGTAGTTAAGATAATCTTCAAGCTTGTCTGACACAGTGAAAATAATAGATTCGTTATTAAAAGCAATAGACATTTTTTGCAGAAGTAAGCGAAACACAATCTTAATAAGTTATTCAAAAATTTCCAAGGTAGAAACTCCCAAAACGTAACGTAATGATTTAATCAACTCCCAATAGCCTATGAAAACAAGACACTAGCTACAAAGTCAAGAAAGAAAAAATACAAATGTTCGCGAATTAGCTAAAGTAACCCGAATAAAGAGGGTTCCGTAAACTGGAACATAATTCTATTTGTATAATACAGGAGCCTGTTTTGTATGCCTGCGAGGTTCTCGAACCTTCTCGAACTCACTGACTGATGGGAGCGGCTAATGAAATAATGAAGAGCACTAATTCTTGGAGTGCTCGATTGATTGCCTTTTGTTTTTCTGTAGTTCGCTCTTCTGAAGATTGGAGTAGTTCTAGTTACGGTACCAAATCTTTGAGATGTGGTCTGTGAGTGATTTTACGAGCTCTCCCGTTTATTGGGAAGTCGTCCGTCCTCTTTTAAGACTTTGAGAGTTTTAACCTGTTGTATAGGTAAGTTCAAAGAAATTATGTCTATATAGTATGGATTTCAGATTCATATTTGTGCATATCAGGCACAGTCAATAAACTCTAATCTCTTACAAAAAACACAGATAAAATAAGTATATGTAACAATGACACAAAATGTTTCTTTTATGTGTGCTCCTTCACTGATTTTTATTTCAAAATTGTTTATCAATATTTCATATAAAATATTTTCTCTCGATTTTGTTTTAAAATCTGCGAATCCTGTGTATAGTTCAAAGGAAGGTACCGAACTAAAAACACACGTACCTAATTGAAAAGTTTAAAAGCGGGTGACACAATCAAATAGGTGATAATTATGATTCATAAGAGATTAGAATAGGACGTCGCTGTCCGACCATTTACCATGCCCAGAGGCCTTACCACGAGCTCTTAACGCGATTCAGTTTAGGTTGTGGGAAAGAGATGGCGCTAAACGACTTGAGCTCTGTCTCTTACCCGCAGCCTAAACTGGATCGCGTAAAGAGCTCGTGGTAAGGCCCCAGGTCGACGCGCGACGGACCGTCGTGTTCCACGCGTGCCTCAAAGAACTCTCAGCAATATGACGGGACCTCCCTTAAAGGGCCAAAGCCTGCCGGGGTCGCGGGACTAACGAGCTACCGTGACCCCGGAACGTAAAGGGCTATTGAAGGATACCGTGGATTTTAGACAATACAAGTCTGACAGTCCCTCTTTCCTTGCCCTGGGTGAGAGGACACATTTTAGGATTTTACCACGTTAAAAAAATTGGAATAGAGAGAATTATTTTTGAATTAACTAAGCAACGCACACAGTTACTTACCTACAACCAAGCTTCTATACTAAGGCTCTGTAACCAAAAATCTCCGTACAATCAAGCCATTAATCCGGGATTATCTCACATGCATCCATTACAGCGTCTTTAGTCCACCGCCGTCTAATCGCCCCACTAATTGAGCTAAACTTGAAATATTAACGACCATGCTGGCTATTTATTATTTACGTACATTATGTGCAGGTTTATTGTGGGATTATGCCGTGGGGTAAGTACCTACACAAAATATCTATTTAGTACATCAGTTAGATAATAAAAAATAATGCTGTTTTTTGTTTTATCTTTTATGTCAATAAATATTTTCAACAAAAAATGCGGGGTAAATAATATAATAACGCCACTGATGAACTCATTAAATTTAGCCAATTTGCCTACTGAAACAAGTTGTCGACTGCATAGATTTTTTTAAAAAACCGCCTAAAAAAGTCTTAAATTCTCTAGCGAGCACTAAAAAAGATCTTTGATAATTCAATGAGTCTGTACATAAATTTGGATTTTTTTCTGTGGGATTATCCCATACAAAATACAAAGCTGGTTAAAATTTTTTTCTGTACCAATTCCACCATATTTGACACTATTTAATAATTTCTGAGTTCTCCCTTTTTAGGGTTCCGTAGCCAAATGGCAAAAACGGAACCCTTATAGATTCGTCATGTCTGTCTGTCTGTCTGTCCGTCCGTATGTCACAGCCACTTTTTGTCGAAAGTATAAGGGTTATCCTGTTGAAACTTGGTAGGTAGATGTACTAGGTATGTGAACCACATTAGCATTTTCACACAAAATAAAAACAAAACAAATTTTGGGGGTGCCCCCCATACTTAGAATTGAAACTCAATTTTTTATTTCACCAGACCCATACGTGTGGAGTATCTATGGATAGGTCTTTAAAAATTATATTGAGGTTACTAATATCATTTTTTTCTAAACTGAACAGTTTGCACGAGAGACACTTCCAAAGTGGTAAAATGTGTGTGTGTGTGTCCCCTCTGTAACTTCTAAAATAAGAAAACTAACTAAAAAAAAATATATAATGTAGCTCCTCAACAAAAACTTCCAACGAAAATTGGTTTGGATAAGATACAGTCAGCAGTTTTTGAGATATAGTACATTATCAAAAACCGCAAATATAACTTTGCCATTCATACAAACACTATGAAAAACAAAGTTATTTTTATTGTTTGTGTATATTACTTACTAATCTCAATATAATTATATCCCTAATCTATACTTGCTACTACGGAACCCTTCATGGGCGAGTCCAACTCGCACTTGGCCGGTTTTTATTTAGTTTAAAATATAACGTAAGTTACCAAAACTGTGGGGTGCTAAGACAGGAAACCTCCACGTGCGCCCGTGGACTGGAGTTCCCTCTCGGATACGTCCGGGGGGAAGACCAGTTTTTCGGGCCGGTGCACCCTGGGATGCGGGCAAAAACTCTTGTGTGCCTAAGGGGTCTCTTTGCCCGTATGCAAATAGCCTGTCGGGTGGACGCTCCAACGCGTGTCCCTCTGAATAGCAGAGGGCACAGCGGCGGAGCGGGCTTGCGGACGGTGAGTAATGGGCCGTCCGACCAAGTACCAAGCCCGGGTCGGTGGTGCGTCGTGTTTCACGCGTCACTGACGGGGCCCCATAAGGGGCCAAATGCCTGCCGGGGTCGCGGATTTTTTCTTAACCCAGGATACCGTGGCCCCGGAACGTAAAGGGCATCCGAAGGAACACGGGTGGATTTTAGTCAGTAAGAGTCTGACAGTACCTTCCGCCCCACCCAGGGCGGGAGGACTCATTTGATGATTTTGTCACCCAAAAAAAAAAAAAAAAGTTACCAAAACTGTAGGTACGAATAACTTTCCCAAATATAAAGTGTTGTTTCATCAAAATTGAGTTATAAGTATTAAATAAATATAAGGTCATTCACCGAACAACTTACAACTGAAAACACATTCTTCCTTATAAACAAAAGTTCAGACAACTGTCTCTAGGGAAACGAGAGCCGTTCTCTACCTGTGTACTTAAGAGTTTCATATTATAGAAAATAAACAAACTATACTAAACACAAACAGAAGCAGAACTAATATTTATCTGCCAATTATGATGAGGTCCCCCTGGTTCACTTAGAACATCTAACTATACATACATGTCTATAAAAATATCATAAACTTTTAAAAAAGCAGGTTAATTTCAACACTTTTACGCGTCGTCTTTTAAAGAACTAAATGAAACCGGTGTTTCGTACCTGACTACTCTGAGAAGACACAGCCGAAACAAACTCATCACTGTCTCTTTTAAAGTCCAGACATTATATTGGTTAAAGTCATAATTATATGATTGTTCTTGTCCCTTAAAAGATCTAGGTCGACTTACCCAGTAACCGTGTGTATCATACCGTCAGCATCTCCACATAATAATATTCTCATCCAATCTTTCGCAGGGTGGTGTTAGCAATATGTTCTGAGGCCTTACCACGAGCTCTTAACGCGATCCAGTTTAAGCCTTGGGAAAGAGACAGAGCTATACAAGTCGTCTAGCGCCATCTCTTTCCCACAGCTTAAACTGGATCGCGTTAAGAGTTTATGGTAGACCACCAGAACTGATTTTTTAAACTTTCAGCATTGCTTTCAAAGTATGTAAAAGTTGTTTATAATCGTAAGAAAGTTCAGCCCATGAAAGGTTGTTAATGTTTTACAAATAACCCTGTATAGGTACCTCATTCATACACGAATATAACAAGATATTAATAGCCAACCTCAAGAGTCATGAGCCTCGCATTCTGTATGCGACACCCACACGAACAGGTGGGTAGAGGATCGTGAAAATTATGTTATGACTTTGCTTTAAGAATATTGAATGAACCATAAATTGGCAAGTATTTTGCGTAGGAGGCTCGTTTTCATTGACGCTAGCGCCACACCTTAGTAAATTCCACCCGAAAATGACCTTTATTAGCATTAACTTCATAGCAATGTCGTTTGTTTTCGAGTGAAGTGAGATTGAGCAAAGTTTGAGTTCACTCGACTTCAACCCATCGTCTGAGATTTTACTCATCTCTATTTAGAGTTTGTTCTGTGACACTCACCATAAAAAACCATTTTGGAAAAATTCTAAAGATTTGTTTTAGCAGCATTGTATTCAAAAGTGGAGTGCATTCTTTCATGACTATGACGCTCTTACTCATCGGTTAGAAGTAGCGTTTTAAGCAATCCACAGTCCTTCGAAATATTTGAACACCCACCATATTCTCTGGACTAATCGGGGTGGTGAATTACACCTATTCCCAAAATGAAAGGAACATATCCGAAGAAACGATGTGATGAAGACATAAAATTGAGAGTCAAGAAAAAGTATTTCTTTTATGAAGGAACGAGAGTGTTGAAAAGTATAAACAGGGCACCGCAGCCTTGAAATACAAAAGGCAACTAACGGGACTATTTGGTTATTAATCAGGACGTTTCTAGCCATCCACGTAGTGCGGTAGGACTCATTTCAAGATGTACAAAGTAAAAAAAAAATGGGTTGCAGTTTTGGATAGGCAAAATTAAAAGAAACAATGTATGTAGTAACAAGACAGTATTAAAAAAAAAACATAAAATCCGGTCACTCACCGATAATACATAATTAACCTACCTCATTTACTTAAGGCGCGGTGTTATCTCAATATTCCCAAAAAATTGTTTCTTAGAACGTCGAGTATGACGTAATGTAATAAAAATAAGTAACGCGAAAAATACGGTGACCAGAGAAGGGTATAAAGAAGAATTTAAACCGAACAGAATAATAAATAATAGTTTGATATCCGAATAAAAAATTGGGAAGTTGTAGCACAAAAATAAACTTTGACGTCGAAAATCTCTGTATTTCCAGCCATAACAACAGTTTTTTTTAAGAATTGAGTAGGTTTTCCATTTTTTTTTAAACTTTAACCAAACCATTATTTAATTTTGTCTATATTTTAAATAATCTAAAAGCAGTAAAATAAATGCCCATTCGCAGCTTACGTCACATTTCAACACAAATATCATTTTTTCAATTTTCAATCTTATTGACGCTCCATAGTGGTGACAATAGTTTACGCGGTCATAAGCGATTAAAATCGTAGTCAGTCCGCGCCTTAATGCGTTACTTTAGAATCTATTTCAACATTAAAGTCTCAATGAAATCGTTTTAAAATGATTACCATCCATTCGATTTATCACTACAATTTAATCTTTTGTTAAATCTCACTTTGGACGCGCCTATTTCGTTATCGAGTATTCATTGTGAACTCGATCGCCGATCAGAAAGAGCAATAAATAATTTTATGATATCGTTATTCGACAGCCCTAGAAATATTATGTAGGGTTGTCTATTTTGGGAATGTGTTAGTTAATAGTAGTTGATTTATACTGGTTACAATCATTATAACGAAAAATCACTTCATATTAATTTTACGGGTAAGATATGTCCTGGTATTGCGTATTACATACAATGTAGCTAATACTGTTCAAAATAATACGAAAAATAGCATAATTTTTTTTGATTTCTTACCCCTAAGTAATTCAACTTGTTTTGTTTTACGCACATAATATTTCATGTTGTTAGAGGTATTCCTCATTGCAATGCATTGGGCACCTGGCACCTGCTTAAATTTTGACGAAAGCCGTTTATGATTCCACATAGTTAAGGTGCCATTTCAGTGGGTGCCCAATGTGGAATACCCCTGTTGTTATGGGGTCAACAATATAATTGGTAGGTGTCAGATGCCCTATAGGAACTGGAACTAAACAACAATATCTAAAAACATCGAACAATAAGGTAGTATTTGCCCATACAATAACAAAGGTCCCTACAATACAAAACATAAGAAATATCGTCGCTAATGATGCCCCTGAGACAATGAAACGATAGTCTTTTGTTTGGCTTCACAAAAATCACAATTCCTGCTGGCACAAAAGATCTATCAACAACGTGAATAACTTTCATCATAGAAATATTAGGGATAAGATTTTATCCCCATAATCTTATTTTTTGGGATGTAACCTTGTTGCTTTTTTCGTTCCAAGGCCGCGGTACCCTGTTTAGACAATTTCGGAGTTTCCCCTTTTTTGTCACGTGGTAAAATCATTTAATGCCAATGGTAGGACGAGAGGGACGTTCAGACTTGTACTGACTAAAATACACGGTGTCCTTCAATAGACCTTTATGTTCCCGGGCCACGTAAGACAGTCCCAAAACCCTGGCAGGCTTTGGTCCTCCAAGGGGGGCCCCGTAAGACGGTGTCATGCAGAGGGCTGTTATTAATTATCACATCTCCATTAATTTGATGATCCTTGGCACACTATTAAATGATAGACTTCAAAGAAATGCTTAGACAATGTATAGCCAGAGGTCAATCATTGCGGAATACTATCATCGAAGCTGACGTCAGTGGAGGTGAATTTGTTAAATATAGTAGAACTATATTCAAATTGTTGCATCGTAATATTAAAGTTCTCAGAGGGTTAGTGACTAAGCGATTAGACTGCTGCGCAGCGTGTTGCAGTTTCGCTTCCCACACTGAACAAATATTACCTATAGATATCCTTCCTCAATAAATCAACCAATAGTTCCTGAGATCAGCGCGTTCAACCAAACAAACAAACTCTTCAGCTTTATAATGTTAATTAAAAAATCAAAGTATAGATCTGATTCTGAAACATTTCTTTTTAAGGATTTATCAAATTCAATGAGCCAGATTCAGTTGTCATAATATGCTGAGATAAGCACCAAAATAGCAATCTAATCAGTTGTGAACTCATTATTTTAGTGACCCAAAAGATATTTTTTATATAAATACGCTAAATTGCATTTCAAAATCACAGTTTGTTAACAACAAGCAACACAACCATTGTTTTAAGAAATAACCCGAAAACAATTTGCAGTGGTAAGTCCTTATTTAATTAAAATACATTTAATTTGACTGTTTTGGCCACAAAAAAATTTTACGTATTTTTGTGATTTAAAAAAAAACCTACTATTATGTACATTTTATATAACTTTATAACAATTATTGTTTATTAATGTTGTAAAGATTTCTGATAAAAATACATACGATTTTCACTATATTCTTTGTTAAATTATGTCTATAAATATTTATTCACTGTTAGTATACACAGAATAAGCAACTCTTAAATTCTAGATAAAAAAGATCAAATCGTAACAATTCTTTCTAAAATTAACTCTGTAACACTGAAGTAATTCTCACAATAGGGTGGTTTACAGCATATACGTATAAATTGCAAATCTGTTACGTCCGTCAGTATTGAAAAATAATGGGCACGCAGTTTTTGTTAATTTAAAACAATGATGACAATGTTATAAGTCAAATAAATAAAGTCATCAAAATTCCGGAGTGGCGGCTTGTAACGTCATAAGGATCGTAAAATTACACAGACAGCGGGAAGTTTTGTTATTTTTAAAAGCGTTGCATTATACAAAAATACTTGTCAAATATTTTTGATAATCTAACTGACGTGTTATTTATATTTTTTGAGTAAAGTAGCCTATTTTCTTACAGAAAAATGAAAAACATCCTGATTTTCACATCTGTCGTGACTCTGGCCGTCGCCGGGCCCCACCACCTTAGCCTGGTAGACCCTGGCGCAGCTGGGCCTGCCCCAGCCCCTGAGTATGAGCCTATTGATATAGGACCAGCCCCAGCCCCTGAAAACAAGCCTATTGTCATGCCTGAGCCTGTTCTTCCTGAGATTGTTCTGCCTGTCCGTCCTCCGCATGTCATTCGTCGGCCTGTCAATCCTCCCCCTATCATTATTAGTCCAGCAGAGGTCGCCAAACCAGTTGTCCAGATCATTGTGAACATCAACGGCCAACAGAGTTCAGTCCCTGATGTCGTTGTTCCCCAACCCCCTGTCGAAGTAGTCCCATTTCCTGTGGACATTGTTGATTCTGCTCCTGAACCTGTAGAAATTGGACCTGAAATATCTCCTGCTGAGGTCCTGCCGGAAAATTTGAATTAAATCCCAGCAAGATTGTAAGATAATGATAAACTAATATAAGTTTTTGATACTATTGTGATGTGATATCTCTACAAATAAATCATCTTTTTTTTAATTATTTGTTTTCATGTTCATTCTATCATCACAAATGACATGGGTATAACGAGTAAGCCTACTGAAGGGAACAAGTTACACTACCTTCTGGTTACAATGGGTACTGTTACATTTAGATAAACATACAATACTTTAAAAATTGACTCTTTTTATCACGATAAAAAAAGCCCAAGTTGAAAAGAAATACAGGACACAATAACCTCCTTTTTTGAAGTCGGTTAAAAATCACACCTGCCATCATACGGATGTATTACATAATACACTAATAGTACATTACTGCCGCGGTCTATAATGACTACGGCGAGGACAGCAAGGGCTGCAATGATGGCCAAGCTGGAAGGTCTAGAGCGTAGCTAGGCTAGCTCGAGGCAATCATAGCGTGACCAGCGAAGCAGTCATAGTGGGCCAAGACTTTTCTCAAAAATGCAAGTACCTAACCTAAATAAAACCAACAAGTACTTTAAATAAAATATTTATTAAAACGTTGAAACGTCAAAATAGCGGCTGGCAATGTTTTGCCGACCTGTTAGAACGACCAACAAAACTTTGCCGGCTGCTCCTTGAAACAGAACGGCAAGGTCGACTTTTCTCAAACAAGGTTGTCAAAATAATGACCACATTACATGTATTTTTGAGTAAATGTAAATAACGCGCCGCTCATAACCTCGGACGATGCGAAGACGTACATGAGTACTAAAAGTTTCCTTTACGTGAGTATCGTTGCGTAAAGTCGCATCGCAGAGTCATAAGCTTAAGCAAAACTGTAAGTATAAGTATTTCATATATCACATCACATGACAGCTTGATACCACGTCCACGACCTCAAGCAATACGACTTGTGACGTCATGCAACAGCCGTGTTTTCACATTCGTTGTCGTAACAAGGGTGCCGCGTAACCAAGCTATAAAGACTTTTCACACTACACGTAAATAACGCGCCGTCGTCCACGATAATGTCACCAGTCAGTTCACACGTTTCGTGTAAATCTTGTTATCAAGCCCCGACAGTACATTACACGGGAATTTATGGAAGGGGGCAGAAAGGCGACAGTAATAGTGTAGTTGGAAAACGTAGAGGTCTTGTATTGTTGTAGAATGCATTGCATATTGTGTGTTAGAGCAGAATGTGTGTAAAATTTCATTGTTTGCACCAATCGATTTGATAATTATAACAAAAAAGAGTAACTTGTTATAATTAAAACGTTGAAGTAACTAATGTTACGTCTAAGTTTAGACAATATACTCTCAATGAGTAACTGACTAAAATAAAATTACCGATTTTATGAAATCGGTAAAATAAAACCACAAAGTCACGGAGGTTGAGACTATATAGCCTTCCTCGATAAATAGACTATCAAACACAAAAAGAATTTCTCAATTCGAGCGAGTAGTTCCTGAGATTGGCTCGTTCAACCAAACAAACTCTTCAGCTTTATAATATAAAGTATAGATTGTTATGGGGTCAACGAAATAATTCGTAGGTTTTAAACAACAATATCTTAAAACATCGAACAATAACTTACGCCTTTGAGGTTGTGCAAGAATACATATATCTAGGCCAAACTATACAACTGGGCCGGCACAACTTCGAGAAGGAAACAACCAGAAGGATAGGTACGCTTGGGCTGGGCGGCATTCGGGAAGCTGCGTCATATCTTCGAATCATCGATCCCACAATCCCTTAAAACCAGGGTTTATAACCAGTGCGTCCTACCCGTAATGACTTACGGAGCCGAAACGTGGACACTTACCATAGGCCTGGTCCACAAATTCAAGGTTGCTCAGCGTGCAATGGAGAGAGCAATGCTCGGAGTCTCTCCGGCGGATAGAATTCGGAACGAAGTCATTCGCCAGAGAACCAAAGTAATCGACATTGCGCGTAGAATAAGCACGTTGAAGTGGAAGTGGGCCGGCCACGTCTGTAGACGGACAGATGGTAGATGGAGCAGACAGGTGCTAGAGTGGAGACCGCGAATAGGCAAACGTAGTGTAGGACGATGATTTGAAGAATGTGGCTGGCAGCGGATGGATGCGGGCTGCCCAGGACCGGGAGGGTTGGCACTCTTTGGGGGAGGCTTACGTTCAGCAGTGGACGGCACCAGGCTGATAATATAATATATCGAACAATAAGGTAGTATTTGCCCATACAATAATAAAGGTCCCTCCAATATAAAATGTGTCCTTCAATAGCCCTTTATGTTTCCGGGCCACGTAAGACAGTCCCAAAACCCTGGCAGGCTTTGGTCCTCCAAGGGGAATCCGTGGGGTGCTAAGACAGGAAACCTCCACGTGCGCCCGTGGACTGGAGTTCCCTCTCGGATACGTCCGACGGGAAGACCAGTTTTTCGGGCCGGTGCACTCTGGGATGCGGGCAAAAACTCTTCCTTAGGCACTGTGTGCCTAAGGGGTCTCTTTGCCCGTATGCGAGTAGCCTGTCGGGTGGACGCTCCAACGCGTGTCCCTCTGATTAGCAGAGGGCACAGCGGCGGAGCGGGCTTGCGGACGGTGAGTAATGGGTAGCTCGCCGTCCGACCAAGGACCAAGCCCGGGTCGGTGGCGCGTCGTGTCGTGTTTCGCGCGTGCCTTCGGGGAGTGTCAGCAAACTGACGGGGCCCCTTATGGGGCCAAATGCCTGCTGGGGTCGCGGGTTTTTCTTCACCCAGAATACCGTGGCCCCGGAACGTAAAGGGCATCCGAAGGAACACGGGTGGATTTTAGTCAGTAAGAGTCTGACAGTCCCTTCCGCCCCACCCAGGGCGGGAGGCCTCATTTGATGATTTTACCACCTAAAAAAAAAAAAGGGGGAGCCCCGTAAGACGGTGTTATGCTGAGGGCTGATATTGATGATCACATCTCCATTGATTTGATGATCCGTGGCACACTATTAAATGATAGACTTCAAAGAAATGCTAAGACAATGTAGCCAGAGGTCGATCATTGCGGAATACTATCATCGAAGTTGACGTCAATGGAGGTGAATTTGTTAAATATAGAAGTAAGTAATAATAGTTGCTTTAGTTTCTTTTGAAATTCAATTTTCAGCTGCACAGGCTCTATGAGAACCTAGTGAAATTTTAATTAGGTAAACATAACATAAACACACGCCCTTTTCTCATGGGGGTTGGCAGAACACACTAACGAGGCAATTAGAAAGAAAAGCTTATGATTCCGATACATTTAACAAAATTCAAACGCAATTTACTCGTGAAATACTACTTTAAACTTTAAAATAAGACCTATTTCGAAAAAATGAAAAAATGGAAATCTAATGAAAAGGCAAAAGTTTAATCAATATGGTAGCAGAACATCGCTTTTGAATACAGCTTAGTGTATATACAACACGACCAAGATAAGAACAAAAAAGTCAATGACCTCCTTCTCTCAACCCTTGTGTCACTTGAAAGTTGCTTTGGCAAAAAATACTTTGAGCATTATATCAATTTTCAATGTTTCTATCGTAAATACACTACTATAGAAACATTGTAAATTGATACCAGTTAGTGTTAGCTTAATCAAATGACTACTTTATAGAGCGGGCAAGTGTCAGAATAGCGTGCATTGATTTCACAATACTCGTATGTCGTCATCACTGTTTTGTTCAACACCATTTTAACCATTATTATTATACTATATAAAGCTCGATTACCACTCACTGACTGACATAATTGTTCTCCCAGATGGTGAAGGGGAAGGTGGGTATATTTTGACAGATTCGTAAACAAGCAATTCTCGTGAGTATGGGAAAAATCCCAAACCTCCCCTTTTCGCCCCCCCTCTCCCCCCTCCACGGCGTATCTCGGAAACTAAGAGACCAGTGTTTTGTTTTTTTACGGATTCGTATAGAGGAGGCTCGGAAAAGTAAAAACCATTTTTCAAAGTTCCCCCCTCCCTTGCCGCCTTCTCCCCCCCTTAGGCGGATCTCGGAAGTTAACAGACTCGCAACAATTTTTTTTTCAGATTCATATCAAGGGGCCCAGAGTTGGTCAAAATCATTTATCAAAACTCCCCCCTCTCCCCCTCTTCACCCCTCCCCCCATCGTATCTCGGAAACTAAGAGACGCGTGTTTTGTTTTTTTACGGATGCGTATAGAGGAGGCTCGTAAAAGTAAAAACCATTTTTCAAAGATCTCCCCCCTTGCCCCCCTTCTCCCCCCTTTGGGTGGATCTCGGAAGTTAACAGACTTGGAACAATTTTTTTTTCAGATTCATATCAAGGGGCCCAGAGTTGGTCAAATTCATTTTTCAAAACTCATCCCTCCCCCCCCCCTCGTATCTCGGAAAAACTAGGTAGCGGTAAAGCGAAGCGTAGCGTAGCGTAGGGATAAGGTCACGATAGCTTTCCGGTGGTAGGTAGGTCCTGAGTGGAGCGAGCCTGCGAGACCGAGTGGAGCGAAGGGGGAGGTGGCGAGCGAAGCGAGCCGGCGACCTCCGTAGCGTAACGATGGTTGAGTGGGTGAAGCGTAACTCAGGGGTGACGACAAGCAAACTAAGAAGTATTTTTCACGAGTGGGGGAAATGTGCCAAACCACCCTTTTTGCAACCCTCCCCCCCTCCTTATCGTATCTCGGAAACTAAGAGTCCCGTGTTTTGTTTGTTTATACGGATTCGTATAGAGGAGGCTCGGAAAAGTAAAAACCATTTCTCAAAGATCTCCCCCCTTGCCCCCCTTCTCCCCCCTTTAGGTGGATCTCGGAAGTTAACATACTTAAAACATTATTTTTTCAGATTCATATCAAGGGTTGATCAAAATCATTTTTCAAAAGTCCCCTCTTTCCCCCCCTTCACCCCTCACCCCATCGTATCTCGGAAACTGGGTAGCGGTAAAGCGAAGCGTAGCGTAGCTAGGGATAAGGTCACGATAGCTTTCCGGTGGTCGGTAGGTCCTGAGTGGAGCGAACCTGCGAGACCGAGTGGAGCGAAGGGGGGAGGTGGCGAGCGAAGCGAGCCAGCGACCTCTGTAGCGTAACGAAGGTTGAGTGGGTGAAGCGTAACTCAGGGGTGACGACAAGCAAACTTACAAGTAACGAGTGGGGGAAACGTGCCAAACCCCCCTTTTTGCACCCCACCTCCTTCCCTATAGTATCTCGGAAACTAAGAGACCCGTGTTTTGTTTGTTTTTATGGATTCGTATAGAGGAGGCTCGGAAAAGTAAAAACAACTTTTCAAAGTCCCCCCCTTGCCCCCCTTCTCCCCCCTTTAGGCGGATCTCGGAAGTTAACAGACTTGCAATGTTTTTTCAAAATCATTTTTCAAAACTCATCCCTCCCCCCCCCCTCGTATCTCGGAAAAACTAGGTAGCGGTAAAGCGAAGCGTAGCGTAGCGTAGGGATAAGGTCACGATCGCTTTCCGGTGGTAGGTAGGTCCTGAGCGGAGCGAACCTGCGAGACCGAGTGGAGCGAAGGGGGGAGGTGGCGAGCGAAGCGAGCCGGCGACCTCCGTAGCGTAACGAAGGTTGAGTGGGTGAAGCGTAACTCAGGGGTGACGACAAGCAAACTAAGAAGTATTTTTCACGAGTTGGGGAAATGTGCCAAACCCCCCTTTTGCACCCCTCCCCCCCTCCCTATCGTATCTCGGAAACTAAGATACGCGTGTTTTGTTTGTTTTCACGGATTCGTATAGAGGAGGCTCGGAAAAAAACCATTTTTCAAAGTTCCTCGCCACCCCCCTTGCCCCACATCTGATCATCTCTCCCCCCTTTAGGCGGATCTCAGAAGTTAACATACTTAAAACATTATTTTTTCAGATTCATATCAAGGGTTGATCAAAATCATTTTTCAAAAGTCCCCTCTTTCCCCCCCTTCACCCCTCACCCCATCGTATCTCGGAAACTGGGTAGCGGTAAAGCGAAGCGTAGCGTAGCTAGGGATAAGGTCACGATAGCTTTCCGGTGGTCGGTAGGTCCTGAGTGGAGCGAACCTGCGAGACCGAGTGGAGCGAAGGGGGGAGGTGGCGAGCGAAGCGAGCCGGCGACCTCTGTAGCGTAACGAAGGTTGAGTGGGTGAAGCGTAACTCAGGGGTGACGACAAGCAAACTTACAAGTAACGAGTGGGGGAAACGTGCCAAACCCCCCTTTTTGCACCCCACCTCCTTCCCTATAGTATCTCGGAAACTAAGAGACCCGTGTTTTGTTTGTTTTTATGGATTCGTATAGAGGAGGCTCGGAAAAGTAAAAACCACTTTTCAAAGTCCCCCCCTTGCCCCCCTTCTCCCCCCTTTAGGCGGATCTCGGAAGTTAACAGGCTTGCAACATTGTTTTTTCAGATTCATATCAAGGGGCACAGAGTTGGTCAAAATCATTTTTCAAAACTCCCCCCTCTCCCCCTCTTCACACCTCCCCCCCCCCATCGTATCTCGGAAACTAGGTCGCAGTAAAATGAAGCGTAGCGTAGCGTAAGGATAAGGTCACTATAGTTTTCCGATGGTAGGTAAGTCTAGAGTGGAGCGAAGGGTAAGGATAAGGATAAGGATAAGGATAAGGATAAGGATGAGGATGAGGATGAGGATGAGGATGAGGATGAGGATGAGGATGAGGATGAGGATGAGGATGAGGATTAGGATAAGGATAAGGATAAGGATAAGGATAAGGATAAGGATAAGGATAAGGATATGGATAAGGATAAGGATAAGGATAAGGATAAGGATAAGGATAAGGATAAGGATTACTCAGCCCTAATTTATTTGGCCCTGGCCAATATTGCCTGTTTTACCCATTTTTAATAACAAATACACTTTAAAGTTAAGAAAATGGTGAAACAAGAAGAAAGAAAAAAAATTTTTTAAACATCCAGTGGGCCAGGGCCAAATAAATTAGGGCTTAATAAGTAGCAGATGACCCCACCTATCCACCATTTTCGTATGTTCAACGTTCTGCCAAACACCCTGTTTATCCACAATTACCCCATATCACTAGATCGTAACGCAATACCGATGAAACATAGGTACCCATGATAGCATTTAGAACTGTTTACTAGACACTAATCGTAACTTGCGAAGAGCACATACAAACTTATCAAGCTTCCTGCATACTCTTTCTACATGCTCCTTCCAGTTCAGTTTGCTGTCAATACCTAAAAATAAAGCATCTGGTTCTGGTTGCAAAATTATATGGGTATTATCATGTCGAGTTGTTACTGCAATGGTGTTAATGACGAGTTGCATGTTTGAAATTGAACTATTTTGGATTTATTAATATTAACATGAAGATTATTGTCTTCCAGCCATTTTATTACATTTATTAATTCAGTGTTAGTATTATTTTCTATGTCAGTTTTATTGAAGCATTTAATCGTCAAAGTAGTGTCGTCTGCAAATTGTATACATTCATATTTTAAACATTTTCTGAGGTCATTTATATATAATGTGAATAGTGGCGAGCCCAGTATGCTTCCCTGTGGAACGCCAGAACTATTAGTTTTTAATTCTGAGCAATATGTCGTCCTTTTATTTTTTACTATCTTAGAGATAACAGTTCTCTGTTGGCGATCAGACAGGTAGTTTTTAAGCCATTCATGCGCCTTGCCTCTTATGCCGTACCTCTCTAATTTGTATAGTAGTCGTTCATGTGAGACGAAGTCAAATGCTTTGCTCATATCCAAAAAAACAGACAGAACAGACATTTTATTGTTAAGAGCTTCGGTAATAAGTTTTACTAGGGAAAAACAGGCTAGACTTGGTGAACAATTTTTCCTGAAACCAAACGGTGATGATGATGAACTCTCCACAATGATGTTATAAAAAAAAACATAAAAAATAGGAAATAACCGATGAAAAATTCCAACACGGGCGGGGGGGGGGTCCCGAATCATGTCTCAACCTTTATTTTGTCATACAATGCTTTTTCAAAAAAAATTGCAAAGATTGGGATCAGCGTAATGGGCATATAATTACCATCAGAAAGTTGCCCTTTTTGAAAAGTTGTTTAATAATAGACTCTTTTAGTTTAGATGGGAAAACACCTTGTTCAAATGAGAGGTTTATAAGGTAGCTAAGGGGGGGTGTAATTTTCGCGCTTAATTTAATAATTTTAGTGGTTACTTCATCATATGCGGTCGAGTTCGTGTTATTTAATGAATTGATTAATTTAAAGACATCAACTTAATTTACAGGAGTCAAAAATAATGTATTTATGTTATTGTCAATGTCAATGTTGCTTAGGTCATGAATATTATTATTAGACTTTTGTGTCAGCTCAATGAAATAATTATTAAATTGATCACATATATGTCATTCGGATTATCAATTTTTTTATCATGGATTAATAATTAATTTAAGTAGTTTTCGTTATTAGCGTTGTTCAAGTTATTTTTTATGATTGACCATGTAGCTTTGTATTTATTCTTAGAATTATTTAAAAAAATTGTTGTTGTTTATCTGTTGTGATTTTGATATGCATTTTTAGGGTTCCGTAGCCAAATGGCAAAAACGGGACCCTTATAGATTCGTCATGTCTGTCTGTCCGTCCGCATGTCACAACCACTTTTTGTCGAAAGTATAACAGCTATCCTGTTGAGACTTGGTAGGTAGATGTATTACGTGTATCGCATTAGGATTTTCATACAAAAATAAAAACAAAACAAATTTTGGGGTGCCTCCCATACTTAGAATTGAAACCCAAAAATTTTTTTTTTCACCTAACCCATACGTGTGGGGTATCTATGGATAGGTCTTTAAAAATGATGTTGAGGTTACTGATTTCATTTTTTTCTAAACTGAACAGTTTGCACGAGAGACATTTCCAAAGTGGTAAAATGTGTGTCCCCCCTTGTAACTTCTAAAATAACAGAATGATAAATCTAAAAAAAACATATAATGTAGACCTCAACAAAAACTTCCAACGAAAATTGGTTTGGATGAGATACAGTTAGCAGTTTTTGAGATATAGTACATTTTTAAAAACCGCAAACATAACTTTGCCATTCATACAAACACTATGAAAAACAAAGTTATTTTTATTGTTTGTGTATATTACTTACTAATCTCAATATAATTATATCCCTAATCTATGCTTGCTACTACGGAACTGGTGGACCCGGGTACGTCCTTAAACTACGTCCAGCCACCGAAGGACGGGCGGCAGCGTCCTTTGTAAACTTTCGGTGACCTTACTGCGATCGCCAAGCCGCCTGCCAAGCGTGGGGATTATGGCAACCCCCCCCCCCCATTATGATTGACAACAATAGCACACGGCCCCCAGTCCCCGGCAGCTCCGTTATTCCTGGTCTGGGTAGCGGATCGGGTAACGGCGGAGCAGGGGGTGCTAAGAATCCCCGGCAGATGCCCCGCTACCACCCCCAACGGACTTTGGCCCTGGCAACACACAACATCCGCACACTGAGGACCGATGAGAAGATTATCGAGCTGGAGGAAGAATTGAGCAAAATGCGTTGGGATATCTTGGGATTATCTGAAGTCCGAAGAGAGGGTCAGGACACGATAGTTCTAGATTCCGGCATGCTTTTCTACCGGGAAGGAGCCGTAAATCCCAGGGTGGTGTTGCATTTCTCGTCCGCAGGTCCATCATCAACAACGTTGTGAAAGTCGACAGTGTGTCGAGTTGGTTATTCTGAGTAGCATACCTTATACTCAGAATAACCAACCGGTATTCGTTGAAGGTCATACAGGTATATGCGCCGACCTCGACACATTCTGATGATGAAGTAGAGGCATTGTATGAGGTGATATCCGAGGCCATACATACCTCCGAAACATACTTCACCGTTGTTATGGTGGACTTCAACGCGAAGGTGGGTGCACGGAATGGCGATGAGTTGAAAGTGGGGCCATTTGGGTACGGGCAGCGAAACCATAGGGGCCAGCGACTGGTCGACTTCATGGAAAAGGAAGAACTTCATTTAATGAACTCCTACTTCCAGAAGCGGCCATCCAGGAGGTGGACGTGGATGAGCCCCGATGGCACTACCAGAAATGAGATCGACTTCATCATGACGACCAAGAAGCGAATATTCAGTGATGTCTCTGTAATCGCCAAGCTGAAAACCGGTAGCGATCACCGAATCGTCAGAGGCACATTGAATATCAATATGAAGCTTGAAAGGTCTCGTCTGGTGAAGTCCACGCTCCGACATGGTCCTGCCCACATACAGAACCCCGAAGACTTTCAACTCGAACTGTCCAAGCTGTGGGGTCCAAGTTCTTTAAGACCCCGCGCCGCAATAAGCCTCAAAAGCTCTCGAACGGAACCATCAAGTTGATGCAAGACCGGGCCGAGATGAGGCTGCAATCTTCAGCTGACATGTCGGAATATGGCAAACTCAATAGATGAATCTCTAAATCAATACGACGTGACCTGCGTGCCTATAGTGCGGCACGGATCAAAGAGGCAATCGAGCGGAACCAGGGCTCAAAAGTCTTCGCAAAGAATTCGTCTATTGGGCAAAGCCAAATGACAAAGCTGAAGATTAACGACGGCAGCATCATTTCGACGAAGCCGGAGATCCTGAGAGAGCTTGAGAGGTTTTACGGACAGTTATACACATCAACACGACAACCCAGTGTCGGTACAGCTCGAGACGCAAGAGCTAAACTGACTCGAAACTACACTGAGGATATCCCGGACATCAGTCTGTCATCATCATCATCTCAGCCATAGGACGTCCACTGCTGAACATAGGCCTCCCCTTTAGATCTCCACATATACCGGTTGGAAGCGACCTGCATCCAGCGTCTTCCGGCGACCTTTACAAGGTCGTCTGTCCACCTCGTTGGTGGACGTCCTACGCTGCGCTTGCTCGTCCGCGGTCTCCACTCTAGGACTTTTCGACCCCATCGGCCATCTGCTCTGCGAGCAATATGGCCTGCCCATTGCCACTTCAGCTTGCTAATCCGGTGGGCTATATCGGTGACTTTAGTTCGTCTACGGATCTCCTCATTTCGGATTCGATCACGTAGAGAAACACCGAGCATAGCCCTCTCCATAGCTCGCTGAGCGACTTTGAGCTTTGAGATGAGGCCGATAGTGAAAGACCACGTTTCGGTGCCGTAAGTCATCACTGGTAACACACATTGATTGAAGACTTTCGTCTTGAGGCACTGACATCAGTCTGTACGAGATTAGAATGGCTCTTAAACAGCTAAAGAATAACAAGGCGCCGGGTGAAGACGGAATCACAACAGAACTTCTGAGAGTGGGTGGAAAACCGGTACTTCTGGTCCTCCAGAAGTTATTTAATTCCGTCATACTCGAAGGTACTACGCCAGAAGCATGGCACAGAAGTGTGGTTGTTTTTTTCTTCAAAAAAGGTGACAACACCTTGTTGAAGAACTACAGGCCAATCTCACTTCTGAGCCATGTATACAAGCTGTTCTCAAGAGTCATTACGAACCGTCTCGAACGCAGGTTTGATGACTTCCAGCCTCCCGAACAAGCCGGTTTCCGAAAAGGTGTTAGTAGTTAGGGAGTATAATCGGCCATTATGTTTAGCGTTTGTGGACTATGAAAAGGCCTTCGATTCAATCGAAACCTGGGCAGTATTGCAGTCCCTCCAACGATGTCATATCGACTATAGGTACATCGAAGTGTTGAAGTGTTTGTATAGAAACGCCACCATGTCCATCCGACTTCAGGAAGAGAGCACGAAACCAATCCAATTGCAGAAAGGCGTGAGACAGGGAGACGTTATTTCTCCGAAATTGTTCACGAACGCGTTGGAGGACGTTTTCAAGCTCTTGGAATGGAACGGATTCGGCATCAACATCAATGGCGAATACATCACTCACCTTCGTTTTGCCGATGATATAGTCATCATGGCAGAATCGTTGGAGCACCTCAATGCTATGCTCAGCGACCTCAGTATCGTTTCCCAACGGGTCGGCCTTAAAATGAACATGGACAAGACGAAAGTCATGTCGAATGTCCATGTGGTACCCGTACCGGTTGTTGTTGGGAATGATACTCTCGAAGTTGTAGACCATTACACTTACCTTGGACAGATTGTTCAGTTAGGTAGGTCCAACTTCGAGAAAGAGGTCGCCCGAAGAATTCAACTCGGATGGGCAGCGTTTGGGAAGCTACGTAATATCTTCTCATCGAGAATCCCACAGTGTCTCAAGACAAGGGTGTTTAACCAGTGTGTGTTGCCAGTGATGACATATGGCTCTGAAACGTGGTCTCTGACTGCTGGCCTTTTAGAGAGACTAAGAGTCACTCAACGAGCGATGGAAAGAGCTATGCTCGGAGTTTCTTTGCGGGATAAAATCCGGAACATGGATATTCGGCGAAGAACCAAAGTCACCGACATAGCTCATAAAATTTGCAAGTTGAAGTGGCAATGGGCAGGCCACATCGCTCGTAGAACTGACAACCGATGGGGAAGAAAAGTTCTCGAGTGGCGACCACGGACCGGAAGACGCAGCGTAGGTGAATTGTCGTTCGGCGTGGCGGTCTAAGGGGGAGGCCTATGTTCAGCAGTGGACGTTTTCCGGCTGATGATGATGATGATGACTACGGAACCCTTCATGGGCGAGTCCAACTCGCACTTGGCCGGTTTTTTAACATGTTACTGTAATTGCGGTATATTTTCTTGTGGTGACTTTTACTTATAGCATCGTGTTAATATGCATAGTACAAAGCTCTCTTCTTATAGCATGATATTTTTAAACCCCTACTAAGCCATTAGTTTTTTTTATTGGTTTATTGGTCTTTTTGACGAGTATTTCGGGAAAACACAATTTATAGAAGAGCGTAAATATGTCGTGGAATACATTAAATGCGTTATTACAGTCTGTCTCTTCGTAAACTTCACCAAAACTTAAGGCTGCTAAGCAGTTCAAATTTTTTTTATGTTGCTCTTATTGTATTCTCTCTTCGTATCATACCAGAACTGTACAGTTTTTGACTTACTATTATGCATCTCATCAGGGTAAAAAGTTAATTTTATGCCTCCCTTCTGAGTTATTAATAAGGTTTTAGATTGGATTAGGGGGCTCTTAAGGGGTTTTAAAATCTTTTAAGTGCTCTAATGGATTTTAAAATTCTTTTAACTATTCTAAGGTATTCTCAATTTTTTTGTTTTTTTTTTTTAATTTTGTTTCTTTTTTTTATTGAATTAGTTTTATAATGTTTTAGGGGGTCCTGTTTTTTTATTCTATTCTCGACAACTTCTCAGACTTGATTTTATTCAAAAATATTGATATGGGTATTGTTTTCGAGTGATTTGGAGGTGCTTGATCCAGCTTTGATCCAGCTTTGAATTTAGATTTTGAAAATTTTGAAAACAAGAATCTAAAAACCTTTGATCTAAAAACGTGTTCAAGGCGTCGCTTTCTGCAGAATATCCACTAAACCTGACCACTATATTACTTCACAAACTAACATATTTTTAGTTGCGTCATCAGCTTTGATTTTTGTATAGCATAGAATATGAGATCTGGATGGAACTCCATTGATGCCGTAATAGTCTACTTACTTATTCTGCAAATTTACACGGTGACATTCATGTCGTTACAATCTAGCATTCAAGATCACTCATAGAACGTACTCCAAATTCAAGTTGCATGGATCACAGAACAGAATCCGCAGAACATTCTTTCGAATCATACACATAAACCATGGATACGCTTTTACTATTTCGACGACGATGCTCAATTCGTATCATCCTTTGACCATGAACAGAAGACACAAGATTGTGGAAAAAATATAATGCAAAAAAAAATGCCAAACAATCAAAAACAAAAACATGCAAAAAAATGGAAAACAAACAGAAAAAGGAAACTTTCCAAACCGAGTCAAAGCCTTTTGAATTGAGACGGGTCAGATTTTTTATATTTACCTATATATTTGAATGGAACCTACAAAACTTATATTATTAAGGAACTAACTTAAAAAGAAAAAGAATTGCATATTGAAGCACTTGTTCTTGCGTGGCACTGAAAATAGTTACATTTTGATTCATACATTTTTTGGTCTGCTTAATTTACTTCTCTATAATATACTAAAAAGTATACTAAAAAGTATACTAAAAAGTATACTAAAAAGTAATACTAAAAATTAATACTAAAAGCAATATCATGCAAGATTAATATTCTATTTAGTTTACACTAGAGGTGTATTTAATAATAATAAACAATTTATTTCAGGTAACAAAGACCCATAGATAAAATACCTTAACCTAAATATACATAAATGAAAATATACACAAAAAAAAAAAACTAAAACTTTCGGTATCTGCCATTGCCATTTACACACTCGCGTACTACAGCAGTAACCGGCTCTTTATTTTTTACTTTACAGTTAAAAGTAACTGAGACATCCCACACCTTCGTGCAACACAGCAGTCCACGCCTTATTATTATTTTATTTTTTAGTATAAAATAACTAAAACATTCGGTATCTGCCCTTCCCATTTACACTTGCGCGAACTACAGCAGTCCCTGGGTCTTTAATTTTTACTTTACAGTTAAAAGTAACTGAGACATTTAGGATCTGCCGTTTAAATCCACACCTTCGTGGAACACAGCAGTCCACGGCTTATTATTTTTTTAATAAAAAGTAACTAAGACTTTTGGTATCTGCCATATAACTCATAACTCTATGCCATATAACTGATTCAACCAATACAATGACTCCACCCACACCTTTGCACACTACGACTCATTACTGATAAGACAACAACTTTTACCCATTTTAACGGACATATCTTTCGTCTTAATCGATCCACCACAAGCTAGATATCATCCACAACTTGACATCGACTCCCATCCTGATTTTCGCGCCACAGACAACGCAAGACATCCCAGCAATCAACCAACACCGACCACACTTTACTGACCTCTCATCACCGGTACGACAACTCACCTCAACGACGAATTCGCAATCACTCGGTTCTATTGACTTCATCACCAACCAGAGCATGTTCTCGGCAGTAAGCCGACTCTGATCAGAATCCAAAGCCTAACTACTTACAGATCATTCGGTTGGCCGGACAACAAACCGTTCCCGATCAACAGTCGGTCAGATTTTCTACTGACCAGTAACATGGTTCAATAACGATCTCGCATTGGGTACGTATTCATCTCGCATTGGGTAATAAAACGGAACGTAACTACCTTACGTTCCGTTTTATTTATTTATAATTGAGGAATAGTTTGGGTTGGAGTGTTTGTTTGCCATGATTATCAATGACAATTTGTTATAATCATAGTTTTATATTTATTTATTTTTCATGTACACATACGAGTACACTGTAATGAACTAACAATGGTTTATTTTTCAAATTTAGCAAGTTGTATGAGAAACCAATGCGGTACATATGTTACTTGCCAAACATCAATTATTATTTAATAGCTTTTGGCTAAGGTTGATAAATAATAATAATAATAAGGTTGTGTTGTCTTTTTTAGATATTTTCTTAATTTTTTTTTTCAGCACGACCCCCTACACCTATATTTTGTTATTACGAATTCACATTATCAGTTGCAGTACATATAAAGTGTTAATAGAGTACACACCTTGAGTCTAAGAAACTTTTTAATACGATATACATTTTTCAAGTTACACGAAAAAAAGGGGGCCGTGCCAGCCAAAAAGGGGGCCGTTTTCAGCATGGCTCCCTTTTTTTGTATATTTCTTCAAAAGTACGGGTTAGAGTAGTTTTGAAAAGCATAAAAGTAGGAACTTATTTCATTATTTACTTAGTCGCTTACAAGGATTATTATTTTATAGTTTATTCGTACCGACTTTTAAGTAAATCAACTGTAGGAACAAAAAAAAAACATTCAGTTGATTCACTTAGAAGTCCATACATAAATCCGTACAAAAGGGTTTACAAAATATTAAAAATATTTTATATAATTTACAAAATCTTTTAAGGACTATGGATTTACCAATTCATTTAAAGATTCTTATGGATTATCAAAATTTTATAAAGGTTATATAATACTTCTACAAAACACGACCCCGCGAGCTGCTTGCAGCTCGCGCAACGCGCAAATACTAGTTTATACTATATAAAGCTCGATTACCACTCACTCACTCACTCACTGACATAATTGTTCTCCCAGATGGTGAAGGGGAAGGTGGGTATATTTTGACAGATTCGTAAACAAGCAACTCTCGTGAGTATGGGAAAAATCCCAAACCTCCCCTTTTCGCCCCCCCTCTCCCCCCTCCACGGCGTATCTCGGAAACTAAGAGACCAGTGTTTTGTTTTTTTACGGATTCGTATAGAGGAGGCTCGGAAAAGTAAAAAGCATTTTTCAAAGTTCCCCCCTCCCTTGCCCCCTTCTCCCCCCCTTAGGCGGATCTCGGAAGTTAACAGACTTGCAACATTTTTTTTTTCAGATTCACATCAAGGGGCCCAGAGTTGGTCAAAATCATTTTTCCAAACTCCCCCATCTCCCCCTCTTCCCCCTCCCCCCATCGTATCTCGGAAACTAAGAGACTCGTGTTTTGTTTTTTTACGGATTCGTATAGAGGAGGCTCGGAAAAGTAAAAACCATTTTTCAAAGATCTCCCCCCTTGCCCCCCTTCTCCCCCCTTTGGGTGGATCTCGGAAGTTAACAGACTTGCAACATTTTTTTTTCAGATTCATATCAAGGGGCCCAGAGTATATCAAAATCATTTTTCAAAACTCATCCCTCCCCCCCCCCCTTCATCCCTCCCCCATCGTATCTCGGAAAAACTAGGTAGCGGTAAAGCGATGCGTAGCGTAGGGATAAGGTCACGATAGCTTTCCGGTGGTAGGTAGGTCTTAAGTGGAGCGAGCCTGCGAGACCGAGTGGAGCGAAGGGGGGAGGTGGCGAGCGAAGCGAGCCGGCGACCTCCGTAGCGTAACGAAGGTTGAGTGGGTGAAGCGTAACTCAGGGGTGACGACAAGCAAACTAAGAAGTATTTTTCACGAGTGGGGGAAATGTGCCAAACTCCCTTTTTGCACCCCTCCCCCCTCCCTATCGTTTCTCGGAAACTAAGAGACGCGTGTTTTGTTTTTTTACGGATTCGTATAGAGGAGGCTCGGAAAAGTAAAAACCATTTCTCAAAGTTCCTCCCCCTTGACCCCCATCTCCCCCCTTTAGGCGGATCTCGGGAGTTAACAGACTAGCAAAGTTTTTTTTTTCAGATTCATATCAAGGGGCCCAGAGTTGGTCAAAATCATTTTTCAAAACTCACCCCAATCCCCCTCTTCACCCCTCCCCCCATCGTATCTCGGAAAAACTAGGTAGCGGTAAAGCGAAGCGTAGGGATAAGGTCACGATAGCTTTCCGGTGGTAGGTAGGTCCTGAGTGGAGCGAGCCTGCGAGACCGAGTGGAGCGAAGGGGGGAGGTGGCGAGCGAAGCGAGCCGGCGACCTCCGTAGCGTAACGAAGGTTGAGTGGGTGAAGCGTAACTCAGGGGTGACGACAAGCAAACTAAGAAGTATTTTTCACGAGTGGGGGAAATGTGCCAAACCCCCCTTTTGCACCCCTCCCCCCCTCCCTATCGTATCTCGGAAACTAAGAGACACGTGTTTTGTTTGTTTTCAAGGATTCGTATAGAGGAGGCTCGGAAAAGTAAAAACCATTTTTCAAAGTCCCCCCCCCCATTGCCCCACATCTCCCCCCTTTAGGCGGATCTCAGAAGTTAACAGACTTACATTTTTTTTTCAGATTCATATCAAGGGGCCCAGAGTTGGTCAAAATCATTTTTCAAAACTCCCCCCGCTCCCCTTCTTCACCCTCCCCCCAACGTATCTCGGAAACTAGGTAGCGGTAAAATGAAGCGTAGCGTAGCGTAAGGATAAGGTCACTATAGTTTTCCGGTGGTAGACCGTAGGTCCTGAGTGGAGCGAACCTGCGAGACCGAGTGGAGCGAAGGGGGGAGGTGGCGAGCGAAGCGAGCCGGCGACCTCCGTAGCGTAACGAAGGTTGAGTGGGTGAAGCGTAACTCAGGGGTGACGACATGCAAACTTACAAGTAACGAGTGGGGGAAACGTGCCAAACCCCCCTTTTTGCACCCCACCCCCCTCCCTATCGTATCTCGGAAACTAAGAGACCCGTGTTTTGTTCGTTTTTATGGATTCGTATAGAGGAGGCTCGGAAAAGTAAAAACCACTTTTCAAAGTCCCCCCTTGCACCCCTTCTCCCCCCTTTAGGCGGATCTCGGAAGTTAACAGACTTGCAACATTTTTTTTCCGATTCATATCAAGGGGCACAGAGTTGGTCAAAATCATTTTTCAAAACTCCCCCCTCTCCCCCACTTCACGCCTCCTCCCATCGTATCTCGGAAACTAGGTCGCAGTAAAATGAAGCGTAGCGTAGCGTAAGGATAAGGTCACTATAGTTTTCCGATGGTAGGTAAGTCTTGAGTGGAGCGAAGGAATAGGATAAGGATAAGGATAAGGATAAGGATAAGGACAAGGACAAGGACAAGGACAAGGACAAGGACAAGGACAAGGACAAGGACAAGGACAAGGACAAGGACAAGGACAAGGACAAGGACAAGGACAAGGACAAGGACAAGGACAAGGACAAGGACAAGGACAAGGACAAGGACAAGGACAAGGACAAGGACAAGGACAAGGACAAGGACAAGGACAAGGACAAGGACAAGGACAAGGACAAGGACAAGGACAGAGACAGAGACAGAGACAGAGACAGAGACAGAGACAGAGACAGAGACAGAGACAGAGACAGAGACAGAGACAGAGACAGAGACAGAGACAGAGATAGAGATAATTTATTATTTACGATTCCCGGGTGTGGGAGAAGAGAATTTTCAAAAATTTTGAATGCAGTTTGCTTTCTATTCAAAAATAAAGGAATGTTTCCTTTGAGTAAAATTTTCTATCTGCAGTACTCGTATTAAGAGTAGATACTTTCCCTCCAGATGGCATTACAAAATTATAATTACCCATATCAGAATAGTTGCCCTTTTTGAAAAGTGGTTTAATAATAGACTCTTTTAGTTTAGATGGGAAAACACCTTGTTCAAATGAGAGGTTTATAAGGTAGTTAAGTGGGGGTGTAATTTTCACGCTTAATTTAATAATTTTAGTGGTTACTTCGTCATATCCGGTCGAGTTCGTGTTATTTAATGAATTAATTAATTTAAAGACATCAACATCATTTACAGGAGTCAAAAATAATGTATTTATGTTATTGTCAATGTCAATGTTGCTTAGGTCATGATTATTATTATTACAGTTTTGTGTCAGCTCAATGAAATAATTATTAAATTGATCACATTTATGTCATTCAGATTATCAATTTTTTAATCATGGATTAATAATTCATTTAAGGCTGTATAGTACCTCAATATAATCTTACTCGCTCGCACTTGCACTAACCACGCACTATTGCTTGCTCTTTCTTATAGCTGTCTACACGCAAATCTATTTATTTTGCGGCAAAAAAAAAGAAAATTCAAAAAAATAAATAACATAAGACCTGCTTTATAGTAAGTTCAGTTAGTATAAAAAGTTTCATGACCTAATTTTAAGTATTTTATGATTGCCAGCGGTTTATTGTTCAATTTAGAGGTAGCTTTGGGATTTTTTTCTATCGAGAAAATTTTATGGAATCGTGTTTTCGCCAAACATGAGACCTAACATTAATCCTCAACTTTACCATATATTTATTTCAAAATTAATGCTGCTGTATTTTCGACGTATCACAGGATTCTGCTAAGCCATTTGAGGTCCGGGTCGACGGCGCGTTGTGTTCCACGCGCGCCTCAAAGAGCGTCAGCAAGATGACGGGGCCCCCCTCTAGAGGGCCAAAGCCTGCCGGGGTCGCGGGACTTATCTCATTACCGTGAACCCGGAATATAAAGGGCTATTGAAGGACACCGTGGATTTTAGTCAGTACAAATCTGACAGTCCCTCCCGCCCTGCCCGGGGTGGAAGGACTCATTTGATGATTTTACCACGATTAAAAAAAGCCATTTGAGGTAGTATGGGCTCTTAAGTAGTTTTTGTTATTAGCGTTGTTCAAGTTATTTTTTATGATTGACCATGTCGCTTTGCATTTATTCTTAGAATTATTTAAAAAATTGTTGTTGTTTATCTGTTGTGATTTTGATATGCATTTTTTTAAGATGTTACTGTAATTGCGGTATCTTTTCTTGTGGTAACTTTTACTTATAGCATCATGTTAATGTGCATAGTATAAAGCTCTCTTCTTTATAGCATGATATTTTTAAACCCCTACTAAGCCATTGGTTTTTTATTGGTTTATTGGTCTTTATGACGAGTATTTCGGGAAAACACAATTTATAGAAGAGCGTAAATATGTCGTGGAATACATTAAATGCGTTATTACAGTCTGTCTCTTCGTAAACTTCACCAAAACTTAAGGCTGATAAGCAGTTCAAAAAAAAATTTATGTTGCTCTTATTGTATTCTCTCTTCGTATCATACCAGAACTGTACAGTTTTTGACTTAAATTTTCCTTTATTCATTTTTTTAACTTATTAAATACATTTTTAAATATTTTCACAAAAATAATAAAAAAAAAAACATTTAAAAATATAAATAATAGTGGCCCACCGGTATCGGGAACAGGGTCCAAGCTACCGGCAGTCAGGGCTCCAGAGAAAGGAACCTCCTAACAATGCGCGCCGTGTCCAGAAGAACTTATTATTGAACTTATGACTTATTATTATGAATCTCATTAGGGTAAAAAGTTAATTTTATGCCTCCCTTCTGATTTTTAAATAAGGTTTTAGATTGGATTAGAGGGTTCTTAAGGGGTTTCAAAATCTTTTAAGTGCTCTAATGGATTTTAAAATTCTTTTAACTATTCAAAGGTATTCTCATTTTTTTTTATTTTTTTTTATAGAATTAGTTTTATAATGTTTTAGGGGGTCCTGTTTTTTTTTATTCTATTCTCGACAACTTCTTAGACTTGATTTTATTCAAAAATATTGATATGGGTATCGTTTTCGAGTGATTTGGAGGTGCTGATTTAGAATATGACATCCGTTTTTTTAATTCAAGATGACTGACTTTAATTTTATTCAAAAATCAGAATATGGCAAATTTTTTCGAGTGATTTGGAGGTGCTGATTTAGAAAATGATCCAAAAAAAGGAGGGCACATAAAGAAATTGTAACAACGTGATCCAGCTTTAAATTTAGATTTTGAAAATGTTGAAAACAACAATCTAAAAACGTGTTCAAGGCGTCGCTTTCTGCAGAATATCCACTAAACCTGACCACTATATTACTTCACAAACAAACATATTTTTAGTTGCGTCATCAGCTTTGATTTTTGTAGAGCATAGAATATGAGATCTGGATGGAACTCCATTGATGCCGTAATAGTCTACTTACTTATTCTGCAAATTTACACGGTGACATTCATGTCGTTACAATTTGCGCATAGCAATTTCATCATGACGCATTCAAGATCACTCATAGAACGTACTCCAAATTCAAGTTGCATGGATCACAGAACAGAATCCGCAGAACATTCTTTCGAATCATAGACATAAACTATGGATAAGCTTTTACTATTTCGACGACGATGCTCAATTCGTATCATCCTTTGACCATGAACAGAAGACACAAGATTGTAGAAAAAATATAATGCAAAAAAAAAACCGCAATAAACAAAATAAAAAGTGCAAAAAAATGGAAAGCAAACAAAAAAAAACATGCAAAAAAATGGGTCATGTATTAAAAAAAACAGCATGCAAAAAAAGGGTCATGTGTGTAAAAAATAAAAAAAAACGAACTAATATGTACACTTTACTTAGTTATTATAATTGCTCTTTATAAATTTTAACTATAATACATAATATATTAAAATTTCAGTAGGTAGCTAAGAAAAACGCTAGAAAGCATATTGCAAATGTGGTTCTTAAGGCCAGGTATTCCCAATTTTACATCACTTTGATTTAACAATAAATAAAGAAATCGTGATTTTTTAAATCCAAAAAAAGAACTTGTTCTAGTTTACTCTATGTACTTTGACAATTTGTGGTTCAAAACACGATATTGAAAACTTCACTCGATAAAAAAAAAATCCGAAAAACAGGCTTAATCGATATTTTTTTCATGTTTTTCTTGTTTTTCTCAAAGCTTATAAATGTTTTACTACTAAAAACCATATCTTAAAAAAGGTAATAACGTAGAGAAAAGTAATTTGTGGTTACATTTTGCAAAATAGCTTGTTTTTTTTAATAATAAATTATTATATAACACAGCGGCTCGCGTTCGTCACTTCAGTCGCCCGCTAGGCCTTGTCGAGGTGAGACCTGTGTCCCTTTTTCTAGCGCGCGGCTATCACATAGTGTAAAGAAGGCAGTTACTCTTTATTTGTTTTTATTAGTGCACAGAAGTATGGGAAATAAAAATAAAAAAAACAAGAAAGTAGCCAGGTGCAAAGTCCGGAAGGTTAGACGAGAAATCAGGTAAGTTTGTTTACAATTTTATTTTTTCACATACTAATATTATCTAAATACTTATTCGTCTTTTGATTTTTAAATCTAATCTACGGTCTATCTTTACCTTTACTTTCGAAACCTGTCCATCATTTCTAAGAAATAGCAATAAGAGTGCGCTTCTTATCTCTATTTAGGTACCTAGGTAGGTAATATTATAATAACAATAGAAGTGCAGCGCGCGCCGCCGCCGCGTTGCCGGCCGCACCTGTGTGTGTTTATTACCTACTAGCTGTTGGCCCCGGCCTCGCTCGCCAGCCAAACCCTCTCCTATATAGCCTATTACCGGCTCTAGTGTCCCACCTGTCTCTGTACCAAAATTTATCAAAAACAGCCGTTTTGACATGAAAACGGAACATACATACATACTTACATACATAGGTAGATGCAAAGGTATAATATGAGTAGGAAATTAGGGATCTCTGTTCCTTTCTGCGGATATATGTAGGTAGGTACCTACCGGCACCGACATTGAAGTCTCAAGGACGGATACCAACATAATACATAGTAAAATCATAACAGTAGAATAACTTGATAACGTTTTCATGAACATTTTTTTATTGTTGCAGTGCATCAAAACCACGATGCAAAGGAATGTATGCGTCCAAAAAAAACACAAATATAAAGTAAGTATCTAATACCTATCGCAAGGCAAAATGGTACCAACTCCAAGCGAAAAGGCACCCACACAGACATATTCGTACAACTCACGAGACGACGGGCATTTGTTTGAGATAGTTTGTTTGTTAGTTTGAGTTCTATGTGTGCGGGCATCTATCGCACGTTGTAAAGCCCGCCTTTTGTACTTATGTAGGTATATATTTATTTTGTGTACCTATCCTACTAAGTACTAATCTATGGATAAATTTATTATTTTATAAATGAATTTGAGTGCAAAATTGGAACGCGTTTTATTTTTTGCTTCAGAAATCTTAATAGAATGGTCTTTTTTCAGACACCACGAAACAATGGCAAGCGCCTGTGCAAGTGAAATTGACAACACAATGGCAAGCGCCTGTGCAAGTGAAAATGACGACAACTCTCTTTTTAGTAATTTTTGACTATTTTTGTATATCAATTTCTTTCAATAAAATTATAATCCCGTCATTATGTTTCTATTGAAGGACACCGTGGTTTTTAGTCAGTACAAGTCTGACAGTCCCTCCTGCCCTGCCCTGGGTGGGAAGACTCATTTGATGATTTTACAAGCTAAAGTCCCTTTTCATTTCATACCAGAAAGGAACGGGATTGGGTTTGGGGGCATCCAGTAGCCCAGGAATGGGATTGGGAGACGCTGGTCCAAAGGCTGGAAAAGCCTTTTGGTGGTTCAGCGTGTTCCAAGGAGAGGGTCTTTAGGGACTAAGTTTCTCGGGCATCAGTGAAGAGGGAATCTTCACAGATGGGGATTCCCTCTGTTGGCGGGCGGCAGCGCGCTTGGCCAACTTGGGAGAAGCGGATTTGGGGGCTTTGGCAACCGCGGTTAGCCGGGTGACCTACTTGGCCGCATAGTACGCAGCTGGGAGGTTCAGGGCAGAGAGCCCTATCTTTGGGGCGGGGGCAATTGACCGTACTATGGTCACCTAAGCATTTGACGCACCTGGGCGGTGCGAAGTAGTGGGCTTGACTGTGGCCGTATTGCTGACAGTTGTGACACTGTCCTACAGTATGAGCCTTGTATGGCTTCTCGATGGTGATGCCCGACAGGGAACACACCGACTTGATTTTAAAAAAGGGGTGAGGGCCATGACTCGACAGGGTCGCAGATTACTAGGACCATGTAGAAGAGCTCACCGCCCCTCGCCTTGTGAAGGCGGTGGACGGCGGAATCGGGGACGTTTTGGGCTAGCAGGTCGTTTAGGACGTCCTGGGTGGGGATTTCCTTTGGGATCCGCCTTATCACCACACGGCCACACGGGTGGGCTTCTCCTCAGGGAGAGAAAAGGAGTGGAAGAACGTATTCCTTCCGCGAAGGAGTCGGGAGAGTTCCCTATAGTCCGAAGACGTCGGGGTCGAAACTTTGATGTCCTTTTGGGTACTAGTGGCCTTGGTATATTGGATTTTATTATCCACACACAACTTTGAGACCTCAGTCCATTTGGACTTGTCATGGATGTAGATCGGGGGAGGGAGCTTAAGCTTCTTGGCAGAAGCCGCGGGAGGGATAGCCATAGGGCTAGAGGGGAGGCTGGCGGAGGCCGCTGAAGGGGTGGGGGAGATTATACGAGAGATCGGGAAGAGGGGGTAGGTGGGCCCGCGAGGGGTTTCTTAGCCTTTTTGGCTTGAGAATGTTTCCCCTGTTTGCGTTTTCCAATGACTACTTGGAAATCCTCATAATCGGAATTGGGCACAGATGTGTCTATTCGTTCGGGCTCAGGTGCAGAGCGCACCTGTGAGGGACTATTGTTTGAGAAACAACGGGCGGATTAGGGACGGACGGGCTGGGAACAGAGGCCGCTTTGTCGGCAGCGGCTTTGTTAGGAACGCGGTCGGCGGGATCCGGATTGGGTGGAATGCCTTTGTTGGCGAGCGGGGGAGAAATGGGACCAGCGCGCGCATTATTGCGTTTTTGCTGAACGATGGAGAGAAACCCCCAAAAGAGATCCTCGATAGTGGAAGTCATCGTGTAGCAGCTGGCATTGTGAGTGAACTCTCAGGGGGAAAAAAAACTTACACTAACAATTCCACAATTTCTAGCTCCCCGGGTGGGTGTGCCCGGGGATGAGTAGCCTCCCTGCCGAGGGATTATGTAAGCTTGTAAACCTGTTGCCAATCTTAATGTGCAACAGGGCCCTATTAGGGTCTGGTGCGAAGGGGTAGTTACACCCAACCGACACCAGGTGTGTCGCTGTGAACGAAACCAGAGACTAGGTTCGACTAGGAGATCCCCCAAGGCCGAGCTCCTAGCTCCCGACTCCAATAAATTAACCTCGCCCTGAAGAGGTTTGGCGGGATGGATTGGGGCACCACCCTCTTGGTTTCGTTATCACCGTAAGGTTTCCACCAAGAACCACGAAACTGTGGATTTTCCCTGAAGGGGCAAAATACACGCGAAACGTTTTGGGAAATGGATTGTCCTGAAAAGGACAGTTTTGTTCGAGTAGTCGGAGAATACTGAGACGTCGTGGGAGTACGACGAAATCGCAGCGGGGAGCGGCACAGGCACGGAGCACACACAGGGAGACGTCCGTACGCGGCGGCAGTCAGGCGGCGAGTGACTGACTTGGTTTGAGTGTGTCAATGTTTATATCTCCAGTTTGTCATTGCTTTGAAGATTGATCAGGTATTTTTCAATAAACGTTTTCCTTAAGTTTTTTCGACACCTTTTCACTTTTTCTTATGTGTTAATAAATGTTAAAAGAACAGTCAATTTCAGTAAATAATTAATTTTAAATGTTTTAATAAATTTCGGTTTCGGCCGAAACAGAGAGCAAGGCCGAAAGTTCGGTTTCGGCTGAAAAATTAGTTTCGGTCGGACACTAGTAATGAATAATTATTTTTCTGATATCTCCAGTGATTTCCGTAAAACAAAATGAACTGTACATACTGTGCTATGTTACACTGTGGCGCAAAAAAAATGACTTTATTTCACCGACTTTGACCAACCCCCAATTTGACCAATCGTGCCTAAACACCTCTGAATTTTGACATTTTGAACTTGAACAAAAATAATGTAACTACACATCGTCGTCTGATAAATAATTTGACTCCCCCCGCATTACCTATAGTTTGTTAGGAGAGTCGTAAAAGCTTGCATTTGTCGCGATGGTACTAGGCATACATAAAATGCAAGAGATAAAGCTTTGTCCTCTGTTGTATTTTATCAGAACCAATGAAAAATCATGTCATAATTTATGAACAGCTATTTCAAACTTTTCCCAGCTGAGTGCGTAGCCGAATGGAACAACGCCGGACTGATAAGCTACGAGGTTCGGGTTCGATCCTTTCTTGAGAGATACTCGTTTTGTATTATTTAAATATTTTATTAAATTTGTTAAGCATTCAAATAATAATATATGTTACCATTACTTTTAATATACAAGTAACTTGTTTTTTAACTTGGATACCATATTTTTAATGAAATAAATTGAAGACCAATTTTCAACATGTTTTAAAGAATTTCTCGAAATACTTCGCTATTACTACAAATTATAATAAAACAATTTTTTAATGAATCAAATCTCTTATTTTATTTTTAAAATAAATCAATAAGACAAGTTGACCTACTGCCTGCTTATCTGTAATGTGACACTCCCCGCGACGTAAGCGCACGGCTCGCTTTGCGGCAATCGCGGGAAACTCTTGGTAGCGTTAAATGCCTATTTCGCTTGAATTACCTGCCCTTAAGAAAACTTTCCAAACCGAGTCAAAGTGTAAATAAATTCCTTTTGAATTGATTCGGGTCAGATTTCTTATATTTACCTATATCTTTGAATGGAACCTACAAAACTTATATTATTAAAGAACTAACTTTTTTTTTTATCGTGGTAAAATCATCAAATGAGTCCTCCCACCCCGGGCAGGGCGGGAGGGACTGTCAAACTTGTACTGACTAAAATCCACGGTGTCCTTCAATAGCCCTTTATGTTTCGGGGTCACGGTAATGAGATAAGTCCCGCGACCCCGGCAGGCTTTGGCCCTCTAGAGAGGGGGCCCCGTCATTGTGCTGACGAGTTGCCCTTTACTCGCCGCCCGCATGCCCGCGCCTACGGTGGCCGGAGATCGTCTTGCGACGTCCGTCGCTGTGGGCGTCTACCACCGTAAAGAACTAACTTAACAAGAAAAGGAATTGCATATTGAAGCACTTGTTCTTGCGTGGCACTGAAAATAGTTACATTTTGATTCAAACATTTTTTGGTCTGCTTAATTTACTTCTCTTTAATATACTAAAAAAAATACTTAAAAGTAATACTAAAAATTAATACTAAAAGGAATATGATGCAAGATTAATATTCTATTTAGTTTACACTAGAGGTGTATTTAAAAATAATAAACAATTTATTTCAGGTAACAAAGACCCATAGAAAAAAACGAAAACTTTCGGTATCTGCACACTCGCATACTACAGCAGTAACCGGATCTTTATTTTTTACTTTACAGTTAAAAGTAACTGAGACATTTAGGATCTGCCGTTTAAACCCACACCTTCGTGCAACACAGCAGTCCACGCGTTATAATTTTTTTATTAAAAAATAATTAAAACATTCAGTACCTGCCATTCCCATTTACACTCTCGCGTACTACAGCAGTCCCCGGGTCTTTATTTTTTACTTTACAGTTAAAAGTAACTGAGACATTTACGATCTGCCGTTTATACCCACACCTTCGTGGAACACAGCAGTCCACGGCTTATTATTTTTTTAATAAAAAGTAACTAAGTCTTTTGGTATCTGCCATATAACTCATAACTCTATGCCATATAACTCATTCAACCAATACAATGACTCCACCCACACCTTTGCACACTACGACTCATTACTGATAAGACAACAACTTTTACCCATTTTAACGGACATATCTTTCGTCTTAACCGATCCACCACAAGCTAGATAGCATCCACAACTTGACATCGACTCCCATCCTGATTTTCGCGCCACAGACAACGCAAGACATCCCAGCAATCAACCAACACCGACCACACTTTACTGACCTCTCATCACAGGTACGACAACTCACCTCAACGACGAATTCGCAATCACTCCGTTCTATTGACTTCATCACCAACCAGAGCATGTCCTCGGAAGTAAGCCGACAATGATCAGAATCCAAAGCCTAACTACTTACAGATCATTCGGTTGACCGGGCAACCAACCGTTTCCGATCAACAGTCGGTCAGATTTTCTACTGACCAGTAACAAGGTTCAATAACGATCTCGCATTGGGACGTACCCAAAACCCAAGTTATTGAACCATTCATCTCGAACTACCTTACGTTCCGTTTTATCTATTTAAAATAATTGACAAATAGTTTGGGTTGGAGTGTTTGTTTGCCATGATTATCAATGACAATTTGTTATAATCATAGATTTATATTTCTTTATTTTTCATGTACACATACACTTTGCACGCACATAGTGTCCATTGCTAGCAATTAGTATGTAAATAGTTTGGGTTGGAGTGTTTGTTTGCCATGATTATCAATGACAATTTGTTATAATCATAGATTTATATTTCTTTATTTTTCATGTACACATACACTTTGCACGCACATAGTGTCCATTGCTAGCAATTAGTATGTAAAATGTTGATTAAAAGGGTTATGAATGAAGTCAAGGGGAAGTGTGTGTGTGTATGTATGAAATTGCTAGCAATAGTAGGTATGTAGGTAAAATGTTGATTAAAAGGGTTATGAATGAAGTCAAGGGAAAATATGTGTGTGTGTGAATATGTGAAAAGAAGGATAATAAAAGAACGTTGTAGAAGTATTAAAGATGTAAGCAAACAGGGGGACAGGAAGCGGGACGCGACTTTGCTTTATACTATATAGTGAAGATATAGGCGTCTTTAGAGGGCCGTGCTGAATGAACTAACAATGGTTTATTTTTCAAATTAAGCAAGTTGTATGAGAAACCAATGCGGTACTATGTTACTTGCCAAACATCAATTATTATTTAATAGTTTTTGGCTAAGGTTGTGTTGTCTTTTTTAGATATTTTCTTAAGATTTTTTTTTCAGCACGACCCACTACCTACATCAATATATTATTTGTTATTGCGAATTCACATTATCAGTTGCGGTACGTATAAAGTGTTAATAGAGTACATTCCTTGAGTCTAAGAAACTTTTTAATACACTACATTGTTCAAGTTACACGCAAAAAAGGGGGCCGTGCCAGCCAAACGTTTTCAGCATGGCTCCCTTTTTTGTATATTTCTTCAAAAGTACGGGATAAAGTAGTTTTGAAAAGCATAAAAGTAGGAACTTATTTCATTATTTACTTAGTCACTTACAAGGAATATTATGTTATAGTTTATTCGTACCGACGTTTTGTCTTTTTTTTGTAATTTTTACCGTGGACACTTTTAACTTGCTACATCGTTCTCACATAATGTACCATCTCAAAATGAATGATGTAACAAAGGTTTTGTAATAATTTTGGCGATCTAAAAAGAGTGTCCATGGAGTTTCTTGCCCGTTCTTCTCCATAGAGATCTACTTCTTGGAATGGGCATCTACGGTACTTTCACAGTTTTTATGTCTTGTGACTGGGACTGTAGCACCATAACTTTGTAGTATTTAATTATATTTTTTATGCCTTTGACAATTCAAAAGTGCCTGTAATTGGTCTACTTGAAATAAATGCTTTTGATTTGATTTTAAGTAAATCAACTGTAGGAGTAAAAAAAAACATTCAGTTGATTTACTTTTTTTTTTTTTTTCGTGGTAAAATCATCGAATGAGTCCTCCCAGCCCCGGGCAGGGCGGGAGGGACTGTCAGACTTGTACTGAGTAAAATCCACGGTGTCCTTCGTTAGCCCTTTTGTGTACCGGAGTCGCGGTATACGTATGCCCCGCGACCCCGGCAAGGCTTGATTTACTTAGAAGTCCATACATAAATCCGTACATAAGGGTTTTCAAAACATTTTATATGTATAATTTACAAAATCTCTGATACTATGGATTTACCAATTCATTTAAAGATTCTTATGGATTATCTAAATTTTATAAAGAGAAGGAATACTTCTACAAAACACGACCCCGCGAGCTGCTTGCAGCTCGCGCAACGCGCAAATACTAGTCTTATATATAAATTACTAGATGTTCCTCGATAAATCGACTATCCAACACATAATTTTTTCAATTCGTACCAATATGTCCTGAGATTAGCGCGTTCAGCCAAACAAACAAAGTCTTTAGCTTTATAATATTAAAAAGTCAAAGTATAGATCTGATTTTGAAACATTTCTTTTCAACGATTTATCAAATTCAATAAGCCAGATTCAGTTTTCATAATAAGCTGAGATAAGCACAAAAATACTCGTAGAAATCTAATCAGTTGTGTACTCATTATTCTAGTCAGTCAAAAGATATTGTTTTATATAAATACGCTAAATTGCATTTCAAAATCACAGTTTGTTAACAACAAGCAACACAACCATTGTTTTGAGAAATAACCCAAAATCAATTTGCAGTGGTAAGTCCTTATTTAATTAAAATACATTTAATTTGACTGTTTTGGCTACAAAAAAGTTTGAAAACGTTTCTTTTTGTGATTTAAAAAAACCTACTATGATATGTACATTTTATATAAGTTTATAACAATTATTGTTTATTGTTGTTGTAAAGATTTCTGATAAAAATACATACGATTTTCACTATATTCTTTGTTAATTAATGTCTTTAAATATTTATTCACTGTTAGTATACACAGAATAAGCAACTCTAATATTCTAGATAAAAAAGATCAAATCGTAACAAATCTTTCTAAAATTAACTCTGTAACACTGAAGTAATTCTCACAATAGAGTGGTTTACAGCATATACGTATAAATTGCAAATCTGTTAAGTCCGTCAGTATTGAAAAATAATAGGCACGCAGTTTTGTTTATTTAAAACAATGAATAATGACAATGTTATATTAAGTCAAATAAATAAAGTCATCAAAATTCCGGAGTGGGGGCTTATAACGTCATATAGCTCGTAAAATTACATAGACAGCGTGACATTTTGTGATTTTTAAAAGCGTTTTATTATCGTCAATTTTGGTCTTCTAAACAAAATAAAAATACTTGTCAAATATTTTTGAAAATCTAACTGACGTGTTATTTATATTTTTTGAGTAAAGTAGCCTATTTTCTTACAGAAAAATGAAAAACATCCTGATTTTCACATCTGTCGTGACTCTGGCCGTCGCCGGGCCCCACGGTGGCCTCGTAGACCCTGACGCAGCTGGGCCTTGCTCATTCCCTGATGAACCCGTAGTCCAAATCCCTGAACACTGTCTCATTCCTAAGCCTGACCCTGTACTGCCTGAATTGCCTGATTTGCCTGTCCGTCCTCCGGTTGTCATTCGTCCGCCTGTCATTCGTCCGCCTGTCAACCCAGTTGCCCAGATCATTCTGAACATCAATGGCCAACAGGGTTCAGTCCCTGGTATCGTGGTTCCCCAACCCCCTGTCGAAGTAGTCCCATTTCCTGTGGACATCGTTGATTCTGCTCCTGAACCTGTAGAAATTGGACCTGCTTTCGTCCCGGGGCCTGTAGAAGTTGAACCTGAAATAGCTCCTGAGCCTGTTGAGATTGGAATACCTGTTTTACCCTATCCTGCTGAGGTTCTGCCGGAAAATTTGAATTAAATACCAGCAAGATTGTAAGATAATGATAAACTAGTATATATTTTTGATACTAATGTGATGTCTCTACAAATAAAGCATTTTTTTAATCATTTGTTTTTATGTTCAATTCTATCATCACAAATGACATGGGTATAACGAGTATACCTACTGCAGGCAACAACTTACACTACCTTCTGGTTACAATGTGTACTGTTACATTCAGACAAACATACAGTACTTTAAAAATTTACTCTAGTCCTCCGCGGAATCCCACTGTTAGACTTGATTAACTAAAAACTACCCTATTCCTTCAGTTGCGTTTACTCGTATTTGTTGAGATTTACTTGCAAATACTAATGTTAAGCGATCCATACGTCCATTCCATGAAAAACGGAACCCTTATATCATTCGTGTGTCCGTCTGTCCGCCTTTTTCTACATCATGCTACGTGCTGCAACTGTTTTGAGTGCAGAGTAGACCCCACATCAAATAACTCAAAAGACACGAAAACCTATATCTATTTGCCATAACTAACTTATAAACGTTGAAAACAAGCTATGGAGTTGGTGATAATGTAGTCATAATGACCTAAGAGCCACTTGAAATTTTGGAAAAGTGCTTGAGACACACTAAAAACTTGCCCAATGTTTCTTTAATTATCCCTAAATACAGAAATGCTGACTATGTTTTCATTTATTAATGAAGTCGACAACAAAATGTAACTAGCGACACATAAAATAGTGTTGACCATTTACTAGACAAACGCTCTTCTTTGTCACCAGCGCAAATCGACCTTAGAGGGCCAAAGCCTGCCGGGGTCGCGGGACTGTCTCATCAGGTAACCGTGACCCTGGAACATAAAGGTCTATTGAAGGAACACCGTGGATTTTAGTCAGTATGCGTCTGACAGTCCCTCCCGTCCCGCCTGGGAGGAGTCATTTTATTTTAACACGATAAAAAAAGCCCAAGTCGAAAAGAAATACTGGACACAATAACTTCCTTCTTTATTGAAGTCGGTTAAAAATCACACCTGTCAATATACGGATGTATTACATAATACGGACATAGTACAAAAAATGTAAATAATGCGCCGCTCATAACCTCGGACGATGCGAATACAACGCACCTACATGAGTATTGTTACGAGCTGGGTATTGGGATAAATTAATTAACACCAATTAAAACCAAGTAAACTTTATTCACACGAATAACTAATTAAAACAACACTTAACACTACTCAACAATTAAACACTTATAAACTCACTTAATCACACGTAAAAATCACTTAGAGATCGCTTCCAGTTCACTTCGAGTTGCCTCGATCGTAGTCAAAACCAGACCGACTCAGCTCGCCGATCGGCAACCCTTTTTATACCCCGGCCAGACCCACTGGATGTTTCTAGAAGGTGGTCGAATGTTCTGGAAACATCCATAGACTTCGATATAAGTCCCATACCTTCTGGAACATTCCAGAACCATCTCGAAACATCTAGAACAGGGTAGAATTTTCTAGAAACTTCCAGACCAATCTTCGGTAGAATTGTCGAGAACCTTGTGGAACTTTCGAGAAGCTTATAGATAGGTCTCGCAATTCGATCGACGTAACAGTATTAAAAGTTTCCTTTACATAAGTACGAGTATCGTTGCGTAGTGTCGAATCGCGGAGTCATAAGCTTAAGCAAACTGTAAGGATATTTCATATATCACATTACAGTTTGATACCACGTCCACGACCTCAAACAATACGACTTGTGACGTCAACAGCCGTGTTTTCACATTCGTTGTCGTAACAAGGGTGCCGTGTAACCAAGCTGTAAAGACTTTTCACACTACACGTAAATAACGCGCCGTCGTCCACGATAATGTCACCAGTCAGTTCACACGTTTCGTGTAAATCTTGTTATCAAGCCCCGACAGTACATTACCCGGGAATTTATAGAAGGGGGCAGAAAGGGGCGGCAGTAATAGTGTGTGTCCACACTGGAAGCCTAGCGCGACGGCGGCGGCGGGCGCGGTGGCGGGCGCGGTGGCGGGCGCGGCGGCGGGCGCGATCTGTGTCCACACTGCTGATCAAGCGTTTGTTTTTGTAGCGGCGAATTCAGGTGTTGCAAACCGGTGGTACAAAGTAGTTCCTATAAATCTTGTTTAAAGAAATTAATTTTTAAATGTTTTAAAGGTTGTTTAGTATTGCATACAAGTAAATTAACAATCATTCTACATTTTTCTACTCAAGTATGGTAAAAAATAATTTAAATATGTACAAAAACATCCAACGGTAGTACTTTAGTGCATGTTCTGGTAACTAGATGGCGCTACTAAAAGACCGAAAAGGTTTGATACACCTGCCACCCGCCCGTTGTATCGGTTGTTGCCTAGCAACGCCTAGGCTCGCAAAATCGCTTGTAGCCATCGTACTAGGCCCCCGCCTTAGTCACTTCAATATGGCCACGAGCGGCGATTTCATACATTCAATATTTCCGCGCCCGCCGCCGCCACCGCGCTAGGCTCGCAGTGTGTTTGAGCACATAGTGTAGACTGTAGTTGGAAAATGCAAAAGTCTTGTATTGTCGTGGATACATTGCACATTGTGTGTTAGAGCAGAATGTTTGCAAAATTTCATTGTTGGTACCAATTGATTTGATTTTGATCACTATTACAAGTTACACTTTTGCGCATTCGTTAGGTACTTCTGCACGTGGACAAGAAGACTTTCAATGAGATGACGGTCAACAATAGATAAATAAACGTCATAGAAAAAAATAACCATCTTCAAAAAAAAGAAGAAAATTCGGTGGGAAAAAAGTCAATGCAATATAAAACAAAAATTCGGTGGGAAAAAAGTCAATCTTCTTACTATACAGGGTGGAATTTTGTAATGCCACCTGGAAGGAAAGTACTCCTTATACTGCAAATAGAAAATTTTACTCAAAGGAAACATTCGTTTATTTTTGAATAGAAAGCAAACTGCATTCAAAGAATCCAAGAGAATGGAGCCCATTTCGAGCAACTAATTAGTTAGTTTACCATTTTTTGTAAATAATTAAATTAATTTAAGATTTCCTGGTTTTCCTTTCATTTAATTTATCATGTTTGTTAGAGAGATTTCATCCTTATAATTGACTCTAACGATCGATGCAATAAAAAGTACAGGGTATAATTTTTTCAGCTTTTAGCCGGTTCGATTTCCGGGTGTGGGAGAAGAGAATTTTCGAAAATTTTTGAATGCAGTTTGCTTTCTATTCAAAAATAAAGGAATGTTTCCTTTGAGTAAAATTTTCTATCTGCAGTATTAAGAGTACTTTTCCTCCAGGTAGCATTACAAAATTCCACCCTGTATAAAAATAAGTCGGGTTTTCCTTCCTGACGCTTTACTTACTCCAGAACGCACGAACCGATTTCTACGGTTTTGCATTCGTTGGAAAGGTCTCGGGCTCCGTGAGGTTTATAGCAAAGAAAATTCAGGAAAAAAATTTTTTCTTCTTCTTTTAATCACCAAACGAAATGTTATATAAAACGAAGCCATCTGGTGGCGAAACGGAGTTCACCGGGTTTGCTAGTGCAATATAAAACAAAGCTACCGACTTCCGAAAGAGTAGTAGTTACACTTTATGTATTCGCTTTCAGTTACATTTTTTTTATAAAAAAGTTATGATCTTTACTTATGCTAGTGCTAGTATAATAATTTACTTTCAATCATAATTCACTTGATAGATCAATTCCTTAAATAATACTCGTAAAAACAATCAATTTGAATAAACTGTAAAACGTCCATAAATATCGACGCAGTTGTAAAATAATTTAACATTCGTAACACGTGCGTTTACTATGCGTAATGTGATAGTCGTTTACAATCAACGATTTCCTGTTATTTCAGGGCATTGACTGTTATTGTTTCAACCTGAAACTATAACCATAGGTATGAATCTGAAAAAAATCAGTTGTTGAGTGCAAGGCTTTGTTTTATACCCAGTAACTGAGTTATGGAGTTTAGATAGGCATTTACTAAGTAAAATAAGGGATAAAATCCGGAATGAGGTCTTACGGCATAAGACCAAAGTTACAGATATTGTCCAAATCTGTAGCAAGTTGAAGTGGCAGTGGGCTGGTCATGTCTGCCGCAGAACCGACGATAGGTGGAGTAGGAAGGTTCTCGAATGGAGTCCGCGTGTAGGTAAGCGTAGGGTGGGACGCCCTCCGGCAAGATGGACCGATGACCTGAAGAAGGTGTGTGGACTGCAATAGGCTGAAATGATGAAGTAAAATACCAAAAGCTGCGTGATACTGTGATTAGATTGAAGGCCGACCCAACATAGGAAGGCATTTAATATCTATATTCCGACACCACATTTAATAAGTAAATTGTCGGTTTTAATATGCAACAATGTCCTAAAGCAAAATTCATTCGAATTATACTCGTACCTTATTAAAATTAGTCCTTTCAATGACTTTTTTTTTGTCTATAATGGAAAGATCATAATATTTGTTTCTTAACAAACTATTACTCTAATTAAGAAGTTATATTAAATTCAAAATAATTATTTGAACTCCGAGCCGAAAACACGGCGGTTTGACGTCACTCTATCAATTTCTTTACGTCGATAGTACGTGTTCCAACTTTAAAATTGTTATTGTAGAAGCCAGTTGACACAGTGCTAAGGAAATTCTTCGTCATAGTGACGTCACAACCAAGGCGAGCAATTGGGGCACGTTTGTGTTCACGTCAATATTGTTCGAATTTTATCACTTTTAAATTGGTCATAATTAATTAATAAAAAAGAATTAAGATGTTTTCTCTTCCATGAATGTTCTTATTTGTGGTGGATTTATCAATTATGTTAAAAAAAAATCTAAATTCAAATACCTAATTATTATTGAAATGGCAGATACCTTGTGAATTTAATTTCTTTTTTGTAAACTTTTTATTTTTTTATCTGAGGAATAAAAAGAGAGGTTTGACAGTTTATCTATAGAAAATATGTCAAACCGTCGTTTTTACTCCTCAGATAAAAGTTATTTGATTATTGAAAAATCAGCCCTTAATGTGTAGTTTCATATTTGATCTTTCTCCATGCATTTAGTGGGATCCGTCGATATAAATGGTCGTTGGATCCGTCACATAGTCGTGTCGTGCTACCTAAAACTCTTTACTCAAGTACACACACAGCCAGTTTGAAGCTTAATTCGGTACCCTTTTAATCCTGCAAAAGGTGGAATCATAAATAAGGATTGGAAATATCTAAATTGGCTATTATTCGTGTGCCGAATTTGGATGCGAAAAAGTTATTTTTGCTGCGGTCAAATTGGGAAATAAGGTTGAGAATGTGGTGAATCATTCTCAAAGGGTTGCATTGTTGGTTTTTGTTTAAAGCTGGTTTCATCACGAGTCTCTTGAAAAAAAGAATCACGCCACGTTCTTTGCAGTGTGCCGTGATGTAAAAGCAAAGACTCAGTGTGACACGGGTCTAATCTCTAAGCACGAAACCCGTGGTTTCGGCCTTAGTTACGGGCGTTTTGACCACGAGACCTAATTAAGAATGAATGATATTACGATTTGACAGATAGGCCCCTTAAGCGCAGGCCAGACAGAAGAGACGTAAGACGAGGTCGGGTCGCGGACAGGCGCAGATGTAAAAGCGTTGCGCCCGCGACCCGACTCTTCTGTATGTTTTGCGTCGCGACGCTTCTATACATTATGTATGAAAGGGACGCTGTAGAGACAAGAGAGAGAGAGAGCCATGGCCTGCAGAAAACTCGTGGTTCTACATTTTTCGGGTCGTTTTAGTTACACTTTTTTTAGACAAGTGTTTAACAGATGTTTAACATTTTGTGGTACGACGATGAGTTATTCACGAATTGAAATGTTGTTAAAAACATTATACTTTTTCACCTGAATTCAGAACTAACATTTTCGTATATAAGTCGACCACTAATACAGAGTGTAAGTGTAACCAAATTATTATGTTAATTTAAGACTTTGTCGTAAACGCGCACAGCCGGCGATCAATTACGTTATTAAAGGCGAAGGCACACTGTTTAGTAAACTTGCAATTTAAATTCATAAATATCATCTAAATTAATTGGGTGTGATGATTTGTGCTTCTAAGGGCCGAGTTCGCCGACTCTCATTTAACCGATGTTTGAGTAATCGGCCGATGAATTCTTAAACATCGTTTATGCAGCCGGTTAAGTATTCACTGTTCACCACGATTATTATAACCGTGATTAATAAATCGGGCAATCACCATACGCTCAGAGTGAATGAACGAATGATATAAGTCTACTCATTAGCAAAGTTACGTCATTATATTTAGTCAACACGAGTTTTAGTGACATCTTTATTTAATAGCATAAATTATAATGCTTGCAACTTGAGAAGTTCGAAAATGCATTGGGAATGTTATACTAGCCTATAGTGTTTAATTTGGATGGGTAATAACATCCCGGCGCTGTTACTGTCAATGTCAATTGTATTCACAAACTATTTTTTGTTGATAATTTATTTGCACGTGTTTTATTCTCGTGGGCATTATTTTGTTATTTTGTGATTGCAATATCGTGTTCTTTGGATACTTGGTCTGAGGTTGTGAAGATAATTAATTGTAAAATTACCTACTACTAGAGAAATGGCGGCTTAGAAAGAGAACAAGCAATTTTTCAAGCGATGAGAAGCGCATTTTGACGGAGTTGGTGTTAAAATACCAAGATGTGGTCGAAAATAAGCCCGCCGATGCCGCCACGAATTCGTCTAAGTTGAAAGGGTGGATCCTTCTACAAGAAGAGTTCAACACTGTCAGTACTTATTGCCATCGAACTCACTCAGTCCTAAAATGTTGCTGGGAAAATTTTAATGGCAGACAAAAAAGACCGAGCCGACAGGAAGAAACAGCTATTTATGACTTGTACAACAACAATTATTCACGTAGTGTATTAGACATATTGTGTTAGTGAGTCGTTGAGGAGGAGTTATTTGCATTATTCTTTATCTGTGCATGTATTTATCTTTATTTTGTATTATTTTATAAAATAAATAAATTAAGGAAGTAATGTTGCAACTGTCGTTATGTCAACATCATCATCATCTCAGCCATAGGACGTCCACTGCTGAACATAGGCCTCCCCTTTAGATCTCCACATATACCGGTTGGAAGCGACCTACATCCAGCGTCTTCCGGCGACCTTTATAAGGTCGTCTGTCCATCTCGTTGGTGCACGTCCTACATCCGTTGTTATGTCAACTCACATCAAATGTCAAATGGATGGTTAAGCGCGGTTAAACGATGCTTTTGAGCTCGGTTAAAACAACCGGCTGTTTAAGGGCTATAAACACTGGTTAGCGTATGGTGAACATTAAAAAATTAAAATCGTATGCATAAGTACAAAAACATTGACTTGAGTAAATTCTATGTGCCTTATGTTCTTGAATGCTGTGCAATAGAATTAATAATACATAAATTAATAGTAATTTGTATCTACAGACCACCTAAAATGAGGAATGACTGCTTGGAATTATTTTTTGCTAGCTTGGATGGTATTTTTTCGGACGTGTAGCCTCGGTGACTCAAAGAAAGTGGTTATTTGCGGTGATTTCAATATAGACACATTGACACTGTCAAAGCCGTCTAGCGGCTTTCAAATGCTCCTTCTAAACTATGACCTAAAAATTGGTATTCATGAGCCTACACGTTTGGCTAGTGGTAAATGTATAGACAATATCGTTCATAACATAAGAGGGAGTAAATGTGCGGTACTGGATCTTGCCCTATCTGATCATACTGCCCAAGTCATCAAATGTCCTGTTAAAAAAACTTGTTCAATTGAACATTGGTATGCACTAAGACGCGACTATTGCCATGAAAATTTAAATAAATTTACTAACTACATTCGTAACCTTAGTTTTAGTGAAGTCTATCAATACAACAATCCTGAGGAAGCATTTAACTGTTTCTATGATCTATTTAAGCTTTTGTATGATCTCTGTTTCCCTTTAAGAAAAGTAAGAATAACTCTGCGTAAAAAATCAAAGTGGATCTCCAAAGGAATAAGACTGAGCAGCAAGCGTAAAAGAGAAATGCTGTGGCAATATAGGCGTGCTCCAACTTCTAAAAATAAACTTCTATTAAAACAATATACTGCTCGTTTAAAGAAAATAATAACATTAACCCAAAAATCTCAAAATAACTTTCACATAAATTCGGCCAAGAATAAATCTAAGGCAACTTGGAGTATTATCAATAAAAATAAGGTTAACTATCCTAGAGAAAATATACCTGAACATTTAACAATAAATGACAATAAAATAGACGACCTCGACTCGACTAATTACACAGGCTTTTAATGACTACTTTATAGATGAAATACAACCCAATAATAATGCTCCTTCTTTTACAAATATTCCGACTAATTGTAACTCCATATTTATTCCCCCTACAGTTCCAGCAGACATAGTGACTATAATTCGCTCTTTAAATAATACGAATAGCCATGGATATGATGGCATCATTACCAAAGTGGTCAAACAGGTAGCGCCATTTATAGCACCTGCTATGAGTCATATTATCAACCTTTGTATTGAACGTGGCCATTTCCCAGATAAATTAAAAATAACTATTATAAAACCTATTCATAAAAAAGACGATAAAAGCATTATGGGTAATTATAGGCCGATAGCACTTATCCCCATTTTTTCCAAAATTATAGAAAAAGTCATACACAATAGCCTTTCGTCGTTTTTTGAAAATCATGATCTCATAGCAAAAGAACAATTTGGATTCAGGAAAGGTAAATCCATTAATATGGCAATTTACGACGTGATCAGGACAATTGTTTCTAATGTAGATACTAGAACCCCAGTAGCGGCCTTGTTTATGGATATGTCTAAGGCATTCGACTACGTAGACCATAGTATACTACTTAAAAAATTAGAGCGTTATGGAATTAGAGGAACTGCATTAAGCCTATTACAATCTTATCTCTCTAATCGAACTCAAATCACAACGCTTGATAGGCTATGTGCTACCTCCAAAGTTGTAAGGACATACATGTCACGTCCTAGGAAAATTACCTATGGTGTTCCCCAAGGTAGCATACTTGGGCCTCCATTATTTAACATTTACATAAACGATATGCCTAAGGTTATTAAACATCAGATGGTCTTATTTGCTGATGACAGCACTATTTTATTTTCTGGTAATGACATGAATATTCTTGAAAATGACATAAATGACGCTCTTAAAAGTACAATAAATTGGCTAGAATGTAATAATCTAAAAATAAATCTTAAAAAAACTAAAATAATGACATTTCACCAAAGAACAAATAGACCAAACCTGAATATAAAATATGATAATGTAGCAATATCTGAAAGTGTAAACACAAAATTTCTGGGCCTTTACTTAGACAATCATCTGACTTGGAAATATCATATCGACTCTTTGTCAAAGAAACTTAGTCAATTTGCGTATGCTCTCTATAAATTATCTAAAACAATTAACCGCATGACAGTAAAAATTGCTTATAATGCTTATGTGGCTTCTAGTATTAGGTACGGAATCATTTTCTGGGGTAATTCCACTGATAGAGACGTCGCTTTTAAAGCCCAGAAGAAATGCTTACGATCATTTACAAAATTGCAATCGATGGATAGTTGTAAACCATTGTTTAAAGAACTTTGCTCACTCTACCCTCAATGTACATTTATGAAATGGGAGTGTTTGTTCGCTGTAACCTGCACTTGTTTGAGGCGCTGCGCTCTAGGCGTTATCGAAATACCATTCATGTTACTTCTCATAAAACCGCCTTTTTCGGAAAAAGTGTGTTAGGTATGGCACCAAAAATTTATAATAGCATACCAGCAGCTATTAGAAATAAAGAGTGCCTGGGATCCTTTAAGAGATCTTTGTTTAAGTTTCTTATAGACAAATGTTACTACTCCATCACTGAGTTTGTTACTGATAAACAGAGACATGAAAATTCCGACTTGCTAATTAAACACTTATGATTTCATTGAATCCTAGAGTATGATTTATCAATTGATCTAATGTATTTAATTATTTTATATTGTGATGACTTAGTTTTGCTGTACTGACATATATTATTTTAATCCACTTTTCTAATTTAATCTTTTGACATCCTGCCTTAATTATATTTGTTTGTCTCCATTTGTTTTTGTACGCCATTTCTTGGCAAAACATAGTGCACATATACTTTTGACATATTATTATCTGTAATCTACCTATGTTTTACAAAATACTCCTTCCGACTAAAATCCTCCAATGTATCCACCACCTTACCTTGTAAACTAAACTTAGCATGGCAACCGGCGCGCTTATTGCGAACGAGTCTGTTTTAATTTAAAATTGTAAGTCGTTACCGTGTAAATAATTGTTTTGTGGCAACCCCAAGTAATGGATTGTACGGAGTTGTGCGTTAATAGCTAGTGAAGTATGGGATTGTTGGCGCTATGGGAATGTTTATTTTCTTAGTTAAGGGCTACATTAAATTATCTTGGTGTCTAAAAGGCCACTTTAGGTCACTTAAAGCCACAAAACAAATAGCGACAGTAGTAATATCTACTATGCCACAACTGATGTTTTGATGCACTTTTGCGCTCTAAAATAAACAGTTATCAAATGAAAATAAATTAAACAACATAATAAAGACAAAAATAAGCATTAAAAATAATTTGCATCAATTATTTTCTGGAGTCCCTTAGAAATTGCGCCGAAAGAAATAGATATTACGCGCCGTGTGAAAATCAGTTTTAGAATAAAACAAATTACTGATGAAAAAAATCAAATAACAATCTCAAAATACAATTCTCTAAGATAAAAGTAATAACAAATTAAAAATAAAATAATTAAAACACAAACCAATCTATTTCAGTGTCAGAGTTGTGTCAAAGAAACTCATTTTTCTTTGACATTCGATTAAACGCGAGGCAAAGGCGTTCTCATAACTTGTTCCTGCTCAACGTTGTTCTCACAGAGTGATGTAAAAACATGGCCGGTCAGCGTGAAATGAAATTCATAATAACGACTGTAGAACCTATGTAGTTGGAGGCTAGGGAGTAGGGCACTTTTGAACATTAACCGATTTCGGTAATTTACAAAACCTAACATTGACAGAGTCTGTTACGAGTATGTTCCCTCTGCTAAGCTACAGCTTTATATTCCACATCCTAACTTCCTAACTAATCATCATCATCATCATCTCAGCCATAGGACGTCCACTGCTGAACATAGGCCTCCCCTTTAGATCTCCACATATATACCGGTTGGAAGCAACCTGCATTCAGCGTCTTCCGGCGACCTTTATAAGGTCGTCTGTCCATCTCGTTGGTGGACGTACTTGCCTAACTAATACTTACTATAAATGCAAAAATATTTTTTTGTTTCCATTCACTCACCGATCATCCTGAAATGCATAGTTATAGGTACTTACTTTGTCAAGTGTAAAAACGGACATAGGGCTACCTTTCATACAAAAAGAAAAATTGCAATACTTTCTTTCGAATAACGATTGAATTATAGATTACAAGCAAATTAATCATTAGTGGGGAATGGACTTCTGTTTCTAATCAACCAAGGTAAAATAGCCTCGTTTTTATTTCATGGTTCAAAAGTTACCGATATACTTCCTATTGGAAATGAAACATAAGGAAGGGAGCCACAGCCATGGGAAAAGTTGGACAGTGATGGAGCGGTCCCTTAGCGAAACGAACCGGGAGACGTCAAACAAAGATGTCGCCCGCGATACGACTGGAACTTGCATGGAGTTGCGTTCAAGATAGGCGCAAAATATATTACTTTGCAGAAGAATTATTGATTTTTATACTTGGGTAATATTCTCAGTTTCTTCGATTTGTGTAAGGCAAGCTTTTTATTTAGGTACAATGGGCTTGCTCTTGGCCTTAATCAAGCGTAGAAGCAAAGATGAGATCTAAAATAGCTAGCTAGCTCACTCAGAAGTAACTAGAACTCCTACGCACAGACGGAACACAGTAAAAATGTTAGGCGCCGGACCCTGACATGATGGCGCCCTGGCAGGTGACCCTGCAGAGGCCTACCACCGCCATTACGATTGTTCAGCCACTACCGCAAGTTCCAAGTAGCCTGTGGTTCTGGTGGCGTTAATCGGGGTGGACCCCACCCACCTAAGCCATGTTATCTCATTTCAGATTCATAATCATCATCAGCCGAATAAATAATTTTCCCACGGCATTTTTTTGTTTATTAGTACATGCTGGTTTCCTCACGATGTTTTCCTTCACTGTTTTGAGAGCAGTGGTGATAAAAAGATTAAACAAAGTAATGCGCCTGGCTAGGTTCGAACCAATTACCTACACTCGACTACTCATAAGTCAGAGCCGATACCACTGGTCTTCTCCACAGCGAGTACGATGCTGAGTTGATTAATGTACGTCTATGTATGTATGAACTGGTTTACTGTACACGAAGCACTATGGCTCGCCAGTTTCATAGTGAGCGCGGGCAAGCTTTCATGCCGCGACTTATTCAAATAAGATACGGTTCGTTTCGCAGCCCTTTGTTGCCTTTGCGCTTCAAAAATATCATTCATATGACTTTGTTATAGATAACGGACGGATTTTATAATTTCGCAAAGAGATACGGTGAAAAATTGTTGGTCTGTTCGAGTGAAATAATAAATTAAAAGTTGCAGTTCGATGTTGCTTTTGTGGCTTCCGGATTAATCATTTTGTTAACAGAAGATCAGTTGTTTTGCGGTGACAGAGACAAGGACGATAATGGAACGAGTTTACCCAGAAAAAATCTGTTCCTCTAACGTTGAAGTTATAGGGTTGTATGCGTTCGGAAATACAAACACAGTCAAGCTCTAATCTATACACCTGATGTCATCATGTAATGGAGACTTCAGATTATAAATAAAAGAGTCGGGATTTATGCCTGATTGGGCACTGGTTCGCTCCTTAACGACCGGTTTTAACCAAAGTACTGGTGACATGTTGGATTGTTGCTGATTTATCACATTTTAAGGGTGTGTAAACAGGCTACTTGTAACCTGTGTTGACTGCTGAGATCGCTCAACAGGGATCGCCCAATGGCGGTGTTAGACCTCACTAGGGCCGCATCCGAACACCATCCTGTCGGAGTAGCCGAACAGTTTACCATACTCCATACGTGTGAAAGAGTTCCAGATTCTTCTGGATTAGCTAGCTGCTTCTTAGGCCTCATCTTTTCCAAATTTGTGGTTGCTTCAGCAGCTTGCGGCTAAATAATATTAGCCACACGGGTCAATTTTCCAGGTTAAGCCGCATTTGCCTAGGTCTAGTCCAGTCTAGCGATAGACCATTCATAACTTACCGAGTTTTTCCGTGCCTCAGAAAGAACGTTACTAGACGTTGGTCCCGGCTGTCGATTGTACATCTTTGACAGTCGTAACACGTAGTCTGTGACCCAAATGTGTAACTGGCTACAGCTCACGCCTTTCCGATCTTTACAATCTAATAAAAGGGTAACACAATATTCCTTGACAAGGCTCGTTGTCTGACTTTCGGTGTAACTAAAACAAGTAACAAAGATCTACAAAATAATGACCATTGGGTCTTTCTTAATAAAAATAAGTGGATTTCATCGATTTTTACATGAAACCCGTTTTAACGAACCAAACTTAGCATAATCCTGACTTATCAAATTGATTTCATTTTGGATTGAGTAGGTACTCATATACAAAATAAACACATCGACGTCCCAGCTTTCGTCAAAACATAGTTACAGATACCGGCACGGTTCTTGAGCGCTCGGCCTAAGAGTGGGGATCGCTTTGCGCATCGAACACTTATCAACAAATGAAACACACAATAAAACAAATAAAACGCACACAACAACGAATCCCGAGTGGCGGCTATGACGCGATGCGCTACGACACGCTACGCGGGCCAATCACTACACTTTCCCCGCCCCCTTCCTCATTTCATCTACTAAAGGGACCTAATAACTCACTTCTACGCAGGTGAAGGTCCGCGCTCAAGATCCATGCCGGTATTTGTATAGATCTTTTATTAAACTAAATATTGTTAACTGGTGAAATTTACTTCCTGTGTCGGTTTTCCCGAACGTATGCAACGTGAATATTTTCGAATTTAGAGCGAACAGGTTTCTTCTGGCTCGCTGCATCGTAGACTTTGTGCCAGTCACCTTTTACTTGGACTCAAGAGCTCAGAGCAAAAACTCGGTTTCCGTTTACGAATTCGCATTGCAATTCATCAGTCAAATCTACCCTTAACCATTGAACAAGCTGATGCCATGAAAGCAGAAAAGTATAAATGATGAAAATGGAATAAACCACTACCAAAGATGAAGCATACACAGAACTATAAGTTCCAACATTGTACCATGAGAGTTGCTTTGTAAGGCACCGGTAGTAAACTATATTTCCGATATAACTGGCCGCCGGGGAAATTATCTTAGAAACGATGCCACGCTTTATGGTGGCCGATGTCTGATCCAATCATGTACCTGTGCCTGTGTGCTTCTAGATTTTAAACAGTATTTTGTAATCTAGTTTTAAGTTGTAACAAAGCCAGTAGCTAGCTAGTGACCGGGTTGCAGGACTGCCTAAGCAGGTTACCAGGACCCTTGAATTTTTAGTCTATAGGAATCTGACAGACCCAACCGCTCGATAGGGTAGAGAATAATTATGCTGTCCCTCAGTCATTCCGCCTTTTCCTTCGCTAGCATCACTGCTTCGCAGAAGAAGGTGACATGTTCTCATTAACTCTTGTTCCGTAACATTGTCTGAACCAGAGGTGCAAGTATATCCGTTAATACATACCAAGTGCAATGGATAGTTAACTATTTGAACCCAAACGTTGCTTTACATTAAAAAAGAAAAAAATATTATTTGTATGTAACCTACATAATAAATGTTTATCAAACACAAAAAGGCATAAAATTATCCAATTTATGTAACCAAATAAACACATAAATTAACACAAAATTCACGGAAATAGCTTATCAATATCAATAAATATTTACTTTCCATCTCATACAGACACAGTCATCAAACATCAATGAGCCGGTATCAACATACCAACAGTTTACTTGGAAACTAATGAAACGACACCAAGGCCTCTAATGAAGACGAATGCTACGTAATTATGGGGGCGGGGCTAGGAAATTAATTATAGTACCACTGGATGAATGAAATCTTATGGAGTTTGTATACTTGGCTTACGAGGTTGCGATTTTGTGATTGACCGAAGAGCGTGGGGAATCGAGGTTGTCTCATCTCAGCTACATAATCGAATTATTAATATCATGTGATACTTATAAAAATCATCATCATCATCAGCCTATAAATGTTCCCACTGCTGGGACACAGGCCTCCTCTCTGTGAGAGAGAGTGGGCCGTAATCTACCACGCGGGCCCAGTGCGGATTGGTAGATGACACATGTCTTCGAATTTTTGGTTCTAGGACATGCCGGTTTCCTCACGATGTTTTCTTTCACCGTTTTGAGAGCGCCTGACGGGATTCGAAACCACGACCTACAACTCGTAAGTCGAGGCCGATACCACTGGACCACCACCGCTCAAACCATCGCATTTTTTAGATCTAGAAGAGAAGAATGCGAACTTATTTAAAAATACGGGAATGCCCTCTGGCATAAATTCTCGAGTGCATTAAAATTTTCGGAAATTCCATAAGGGTATGTATATCGCAAAATGTTGAATTACGATATAAATGCCAAAACATGTATCGAGCACGCGGGACGAGAAGTTTTAAATCTGCGTCGAATTTAATACTGTTTTCAAAAAACACAACCCTTTTATGGCGCTGTCGGGTAAAAAAAAGGAGCAATGATTTTTCCGCTTAGTGCAACGGATCTTTTTACAACACAGTATTCGCTGAAAAACCTTCACCATACCGACAAAACGTTTCACCGAAAACACGAAAAAAGGTTTCCATACCACCTTTCAACTAACAACTATTTTTATATTTCCTACCGCAGTTTAATAAAAAAAAAGCAATTGGATACGCGCACGTCAACAATAAAAACTAAAATGGCTACCTGGAACGAGCAATGAATAGTGTAGCCCGATGGGAAATCAGTGGTGTGCTCCAATAAATAGGCCGGTCCTTACATGCAAACATAAAGGACTTTATGAGGCTTACTAACTAGTTTTATAATACTGCTTGGGGCTATCTAGGCTATTCGGAATTTCCTGCACAAAAAATAGCTCATATTTTTAACCTATTGCATAGCTTTTATCGCGGGCTCTGAGCGTGGCGCGGCGCGGCGACCGAATCAAAAAAATTCCAAAAAACCTAAGGAAAAAACCTGACACCACGCATCGTTTCAGTTCGGGAAACTTCGGCAATCATAAAAATATCCGTCATAAAAACAATTTACTTTTTATTACTGATTCTAAACGGCCAGCTACAAAAGGAGTTATCATAATGAAACCTACTTATAAAATTCTCCTACACCAAAGAAGTTCTTTATTACAGTAGTGCACCACAAACATTTTAAATAAATTATATTCTCGTTAAATATATGCGGTAGGCGATTTTATTCTTTTAAAATAGTAAAAATGTTATGTAATAGGGGAGACCGGGGCTGCAATTAACAGAGGTAAGTATTAACAAGCAAATTTCTCAAAAACTATACACACTACACCTCCAGTGCGTGTCTCAATTTGACAACTTGATCGCGCCGCATGCCACAGCCGTCTCGGTTGGTTGCTCTCCGCGCGTCATGTGAGTGAGTTGTGTGCCGATCGATATAGATATTTTTAAGCAGGTAACGATCTTTTTAGAGTTTACGATTCTTTGATTTGTACAATAATTATAAAGTGTTATGATTATGTTTTTTGTTTCCCTAAAAGCATATTTTATACTTAACAATTCTAAGTTTCTTATTTGCCATTACTATTGACCAATATTTTATTATGTTGTTTAATACTTAAAGTGTACCTTTGGGGCTATAATTAACACATGGGAGGGGCTAGAATTAACTAGTTAATACCGACCGTCAGGCATGCAGAAAGGAGCCATAATCCCAATAACCACCCCCAATTTGACCACCATTGGTGGACAGTGAAGTTTTTATACAAAAAATTTCCCTCTGTCCACCCCAGGGTGCACAAAAGGAAGATTTTATATAAATATCCCCCTGGTCACCACTGGTGGACAGTAATACGAATTTTATTGAATATTACCTTTGGCCACCACTGGTAGATAGCGAGACGATTTTAAGCTGGAGTATTCTCTGTGTGTGGACACAGAGAATACTCCACTGGTGGACAGTGATATTTTTTACCCCTTCTGTTAATACTTGCCCCATACCTGTTAATTCTACCTGAGGTAACAATTAACAACCACAATTTTTGGGAAAACTCGTTCTATCTACGGCATCGTTACTATTAAGTTTGTTTTGAGATTATTACGTAATACCAGAATGATTTAAGCATCATTTATCCCAAAAATTAAGTGTAAATGTTGAATTAATTCTTAGCTACAACAAAAAATATATTTTTTGTTAATTGTAGCCCCGGTCTCCCCTAGCTTCACCGCGGCAGTCTCCGAGTGCCACATGTAGTTTTTCTGCAGAAAATTCCGAATAGTCTTATTTTACTCAAAAAGTTTAATTAGTAAGTTAGAACATCATAAAATATTAGACCAGTATTTTTGTCTTTTGTTTAGTAAATCAAAAACGACGAAGATACAACGTTACCAAAAATCACAAAATATCCCTCGGTCGGTATAATTTTACAGGCGTTATGACGTCACAACTCCAAAATTTCGAAGCCAACATTTTTTCATTTTAAGCAGTAAATACCCTATTATAACGGTTGTACGATGAAGCAGTGTGGTAGATAAGTAGTGTTAAAATGTGCATTAGGTATAATAATTATTAGGTTTGCTTCTCCTGTCTGTTTGACAATAGCTTATACGCGAGCAAAACAAAAGCCGACACTGGATGGCTCGGGCGCTCGGTCGCTCGACCGGGGCAGCGCTGTCACTTGCCTCGGCCAAGACACGTCCACACCAACCGAGCAGCTTCGCGCAGCAAATGCCTCGCGAGGCTGCGCGCTCTGTGTGGACGCACCTATTAGCTTTTTAGGGTTCCGTAGCCAAATGGCAAAAACGGAACCCTTATAGATTCGTCATGTCTGTCTGTCTGTCCGTCCGTATGTCACAGCCACTTTTTGTCGAAAGTATAAGAGCTATCCTGTTGAAACTTGGTAGGTAGATGTATTATGCGAACCGCATTAGGATTTTCACACAAAAATAAAAACAAAACAAATTTTGGGGGTGCCCCCGATACTTAGAATTGAAACTCAAAAAAAAATTTTTCACCAAACCCATACGTGTGGGGTATCTATGAATAGGTCTTTTAAAAATATATTGAGGTTACTGAAATCATTTTTTTCTAAACTGAACAGTTTGCGCGAGGGACACTTCCAAAGTGGTAAAATGTGTGTCCCCCCCCCTGTAACTTCTAAAATATGAGAATGATAAAATTAAAAAAATATAAATAATGTAGACCTCAACAAAAACTTCCAACGAAAATTGGTTTGGATGAGATATAGTTAGCAGTTTTGGAGATATAGTACATTTTCAGAAACCGCAAATTTAACTTTGCCATTCATACAAGCACTATGAAAAACAAAGTTATTTTTATTGTTTGTGTTTATTACTTACTAATCTCAATATAATTATATCCCTAATCTATGCTTGCTACCACGGAACCCTTCATGGGCGAGTCCAACTCGCACTTGGCCAGTTTTTTCTTTTTTCTTGGAATTACCGATTATATGCTGATAACATGAAAATAATTATGATGACAGTAATGTAGTTGGTATGAAAAATTGTGGAAAGAGATACTTCTAGTAAAGTAAAAGAGTCGTAGAGAAATCTTTGATATTCCCACTTCTCGAGTTTTTTTGCCGTGAGGCTGTTTGGCCTATAAGACATACTCGTCATTTAGAAAAATGGACATAATCAATGATATAGGTTTAAAGCCATTTCAGAGGCCTGTGGAGTTCCCAGAGGCGATCTCCTGGCAACAGAGGGTGGCCACATCCTCACACGATAAAAACTTTTTTTTTAAAAAGTACCGACTTCAAAACAAATACAAAAAAGTTTAAAATAACTTTTCTTTCGGAAGTCGGTGGCAATAGTCAATGACACAACAAAACAAAGCCACCGACTTCCGAAAGAAAAGTTATTTTAAACTTTTTTGTATTTGTTTTGAAGTCGGTACTTTTTAAAAAAAAAGTTTTTATTTTACCCTTTTTAGTTTATTTATTACATATTCAACCCAAATTCTTGTAAAAAAATACAAAATTTTGTCTTACATATATGCACTAATCTTGTAATCCGTCACAACATAAAAAATCCATATCTCTAAAACTACTGAACCGATTTTGATGAAACTTACAATGTACCCTAAGTTGAACAATACCTAGTACAACAAAAAAAGAATTACTTAAATCGAACTTATAGTTCCGGAGATATGCGTGCACAAACATAAAAACATACATACATACATACACTTATGCAATTTGGCACATTTGTTCAGACGCTGATATAGACTAACATTATATGAAAACTGGGCAGTTCTGATAATATTACATACATACGGGTCGAATTGATAACCTCCTTTTTTTTGAAGTCGGTAAAAATAATGAAACATACGCAGATATACGCAGCAACACAAACATCAAACATGCTTTTGCTCCAATCACTACTGACGAAATCTCATTTTTCAACTTTCTTTTTTCATCCTTTTGCCGCCTTTACACTACACAGTACTCACAAATAACCCTACTCGAGCTGACTTGTCAAAGGGACGAAAAACTACGCTACGCCGGTCAAAAGTGCCCCATATAGCTTTCATGCAAATCAAAGCTCACTTTGGAATTTCCGCTTTACTTGTAGGACGTTTGCAGTCGTAGGGTTAAATGGGAATGTCGGTCATAATTTTCCTAGAGCTGACTTAACACCATAAAATACTAGGGGTGTATTGTACCTTAAGGTTTTTTTTTTGGCTTGTGGGTTGGCTCTGAATGAATCATTTTCTTTTTTGAAATTATTATGAACAGCTACCTTTTGATACTTTAATCTAATTTAGACTTTTCCAGTATATTTGTATTGTACTCTTCTTGTAACAAAATAATAATTAATTCGGTAAGACCCACTTTGTGGAGTGGCTGGAGAGGCGTCACGGCGTCCTCGCCTTCCGCTTGATAGAGGTCCTCACCGGACACGGCGTTTCGGGAGGCTCCTGGCTGAGTCTAATTGGGATAAAATGGTACGGAAAATGAAAAAGCGACTCTAGAGTACGAAGGAGGAATTAATTTTTTCCATCACAATATCGTCAAAATTCCCGTTTACTATACGACACAAAAACGTAAAAAAGTCGTATTAGGGCCACTGCATTGTCAAATTTTTCTAGCGACTCGAAGCTCTTATCAAAAATATTGCTAAAACAAATACCTATGGACATGGCTCGTTAGCTGACCATCAAGTTAACGATCCTTGTCAACATGTACTTTTGTCGCTAAACAAAGTGAACGTATCTTTTTGGTCCACCGGGAATGACTTGGCGAATGTAGTGTTTATCGAGCGATATCTTTTCGATTTAATCCATTTTATTATTGTGGGACCAATTGTCTTCCTATTTTTTTTTAATCTATTCTTCAGATATTGTGTCTATTACGTTTACTCTTAATTATTAACGACACGGTAGCCGTAATGTGTGTCGTAGGTTGGATTCCCGTGCGGAACTAATATTTTTAAGGCCTACAAGTAATTATTCCGAGTGGATGTAGCTATGTCTAAATCTGAATCTAAATGTTTGCGTTTAGACACCCACGAAACAGTTGAAATTCATAGAGTACGGCAAGATTGGTGCACTAGAATAGGCGTACCACCTAAAAGTGACAAAGGAGTTGGCTAAATTGAAGTATGTACAAGAATCCAGCCACTTATAGACATTGGACCTAGCACTGTATAACGATGAATAGCTCAATATTAATATTTCACATAAAAAAAGGTTCAACAAGTTGTCATTTCTTCGCAATCTTGAAAAAAAAACGTGAACACCTATCATTAAAAGTACTATAAAAACTGCAAATAATGCTAACATTGCATCCACACAAGAAGAACTAATCTATCTACTAGTGTTAACCCCATCAAAATCTGTTAGTTATATCGGTGAAGACAGGCTGACAAATGACGTGCCAGGGGACTTCATATTGCAAAGCATGTCGTGATTGATAAATCTTTTCTGAACTACGAGTAGTTATTGAACACTTTAATTAGCTCAAAATACATTTAATTATTTCGAAATGAAACAAGAAAAATAGTACTATATTTAGGTATTCGATAATCTGTGATTGATATAAATCACAGTCTTAAAGCGTACGACGCGAAAGACTGTTGAATGATTAAATGTCATTTTATTCACGTGATTTAAATCTGGGTGTGATGTTGTATAATTCTTCAACTTTGAATTGTTTCTGTCTACTGCATGGCGATCTAAACTTCTCACAGAACTGCCACAAGTTATGCACACCGTTGCGTGACCGAATTTTGCCATACGAACTTCACAAGTTGCTCCTTAATTCAGCAGTTCATGACAAGGATGACAAGACAAATGTTGGCATTCCTTGGAACCTAGAAAAAACGTAATTACTTTAGTACCTACATGAATTAACTTTACTGTTTACCTATACAAGTATACATCTAAATATTATGACATCTAAGGCAAACAATCTGTTGGGAACGCAATCAGGGCCGCGGCGTCCTCATCTTCCGCCTGACGTAGGTCCTCACGGGACACGGATGTTTTAGGAGGTTCTTGTGTTGGATTGGGCGGAAAATAAAAGCGTGTCGCCACTGCGAGGACACAGTGTGGGGATTGTGTTTGGGCCGAGCATCGCCAGGACCATCAGTAAATGTCTTACCTCTATTGTTAATCATCGTGATACGATCGTGAGTAGAACAGCAAGCAATGACGTCTTCATTGCTTGCTTGCTATGCCGCCGCAATCTTTGCGTGGGTATACCACAGTTTATTTATTGCATGATGAATTGAATGCAAGTCCGTGTTGAGTGGCGATAGGTCGGTAGGTATAAGCAAACAGAAAGTCCAATAAACAAGCGGGGGTGAAGAAAAAGCCAAAATAAAGAATTACAACGAACAATTAAACGGCAGAGCGTTCAAATGACATCTGACGTTTGTTTTTTTTTTCTTAAAGATGGGACCGAACTCAAAGTTCACAGAATCGATAAAAGAATCGATTGGTTAGAAAGTAGTTTGATAACACTTCAGTTAATATTATTCGACAAAAAATATGAACTAAGATTAAACGAAGAAGCACATTCAGAAGTTTAAAAAAAAAAGCAAAAAGTTGAGTTTCGTGGACGAATCACTTTTTCTTTACGTTGTAAAATCGTCAAATGAGTCTAAATCTACGGTGTTCTTCAACAGCCCTTTATGTTCCGGGGTCACGGTAATTCGTTTTCCGAATCAAAACGTGTAACGTAAAAACAAAAATCTAAATAGGACACTGAATTGAACTCTATCGATTCCCGCCAAAAACTTGCATTTTCAACGCCATTCCTTAATTATTTCAGAAAAGAAATCGTTTTGAATCCCGTTAGTGAAAATCGATTAAGTACAGTTTCATTTTGACAATCTGGAAGAGCTTTATGACCCTTCCCTAGTCTACATTATTTCATCGTGGCCTTGTCATGTCAATAAAAAAAGCACAGAAAGCAATTCAGATACTTTTTTATGTTTAACAGTTTATATAAGTATTAGGAAATTATTAAACACTAAACAATTCATTAATGAATTTTTAAATACTACGAGTTAATGTGAAAGTCATATAGATGACTGGGGCAGTCATTTAGCCAACTCATTTAACTATCCGGTAAGAGGTCTTTTTTAGGTTGTAAATAACATCAAATTCGTCCTCCCGCCCTGGGTAGAGCGGGACTGACGGTCTTACTGACTAAAATCTACCCTGTTCCTTAACACGCCAATAATAATAAAAAGGTTACTTTTTTGTGGGAAGTCGGTTACTTTTTTTTTGAAAAATTTTTTTATTTTATCCTTTTTAGTTTCAATATTCAACCCAAATTATTGCCAAATACATCATTTTCTTGCATGTAGGTACACTAAAATATTGTAATCCGTAGCACCAGTAAGAACATCGCCCATGTATGTACTCTTACACAATGAGCTAAAAATGAAAACTACTGCACCAAACTAAATGAAAATTTTATGGGACTAAATGACAGATATACTGTATCAAACAAAAAAAATCATCGAAATCGGACCAGAAACCTCGGAGTAATCGGTGTAGACAAGCAATGTTGAAAACTTTTTAGGTTTTTTTTATTTTTGTTGATTTTTCAAAAAGTGCTACTTCGATTTCGATAAAATTATTAATCGGACTATTCGGGAAGTATACCCTTTCCAACAAAAAAAGATTTTTTCAAATCGGTTGGTAAACGACGGAGTTATGCCCGAACAAACATAAAAAAAAAATATAAACATCCGAATTGAGAACCTCCTCCTTTTGGAAGTCGGTTAAAAAATAAACTCCTTCCAATAACTTCTTCCATTTTTTATTCCAAAATCGCAGTCAAAACTCATTAAATTTATCATTCTTTAACCTAATTAAAAACTAACAATGCAATTTTTATCACTGTGAATCTTTGTCCACTATCGTACATTGTCTTCGCTACCTCAATAGCAATTAAAACCATCTCTACTAAAATAAGGGCTGTCCTAATCTATAAGTATTAACAAAATACCCCTGATAAAGCCAAAAGGTATGCCATAACATTAGGACATGAGTGTTTTCATGGACATCCCCAATCCCAATGATACAATTTAGCCATCCCGCAAGTGGATTTAGGGTCTTGGTAGACATACTACTTTTAACTTCAGCTATTGGCAATTTTGCGACTTCATTGCATCGAAATTTTGTTGGTTATCAGGTTTTACCCGACTCCTTTAGAATGACGTTTACTTTTAAGTGTCTCAAGTCCTGTTCGTGAACAAATTAAATGACAACATAGCCTTTATAATGACTTGTATATTTTTACCGACATCCAATGAGATGAGACTGGCATTAATTGTTCGTAGTGATGTTAATGTAATTCGTTTGTTAATCTTCTATCATCGGAAAATACTTTTAAAAAAGTCTGAAATCTTCCATTCGGCTTGTGCAAGGGTTATCGCTTGCGCATTCTTTGTATGGGAAGAGTCCTCCGCTCTTTTCTCACGCTTTTATGAAGCTATTTGCCACAACAGCCTCAAAAAAGATGATATATTTTCTAGATGACTCAAAAATGAGTAATAAAACCTCAACCGCTGTTTGACACTGTCAAAAAGTGACGATATTTACTCTAAAAGTACATCACGTCTGTTCAGGCCCTTAAGTACCAGTCTGCTCATAATTGGGTTAAGTCCCAGGGCTACTTATTACATTTTATTTAAGGGAGCTTCTGCCTTGATACGGAGGTGTTTTGTATCGTAGGATTTATGGTAACATTCTTCCTACTGCTAAATGTTCAGTTTTTTTACGTGATATTATAATCCAATGAGTCCTCCCACCCTGGGTGAAGCGGAAGGGACTGTCAGACTCATACTGACTGAAATCCACGTTCCTTCAATAGCGTTAAACAAATTCAGCCTTACTACAAAGACTTAACATCTGTTGAACACTTGTCTAAAAAAAGTGTGACTGCAAAACGGACCTTATTTCAACGTCATAATCTGAATTTTTTTTTCAGACAAGTGTTCAACAGACGTTTAAAAGTTTTTATGATAAATTTCCATTTAATGGGGGCTGGTTTCCGACCCCAGATGTACTACAATTTTAGTGACAGAATTTAACAAACTACCTTCCCTTAAGTTTGTACAGACCGAAACCGAACACGCTGTAAAAGAGAGATAGCATCTAAAAAAAAAAGGAGTTCACAAGTAAAAGTTTGTGTTACAATATAACAGGGTAAACAATGTTCTTGTTGCTCTTTAATTTGGGAGTCAGGAATGTACAAAGTCTCTCTTGCCGAGGATAAGCTGAGAATAGGTGACCATCTATCAACGAGTTTCTTTTGTGCCTCGGAAAATCACGTAAAGCCGGACACATTACTCCGTTCTGTCATTTGATCATTGGCAGTCGTTACATTCATAGTCGTTCATTGATAGTCAGCAGTCTTACCACTGGGTATCGTATTACCCAGTTACTGGGTTATGGTGGCTAGAAAGGCAGTCGCTCCATGTAAAATACTGATATTCAAGTGCGTCTGGCTCTACTGGAAGCCGACTACAACATAGTTGGGAAAAGTCTTAGTACTCGTATGTGATGACTATGTACACATGAATACAAATCAAGCTGTGAATACTAGTACAAGCTGAAAAGATAATACAAAGCAAGGCCAAGACAAATTGAAGTTTCTTTAATCTGAGCTTGCCACATCGTTCTCACATAATATACCATCTGATGATGAATGATCTAACAAAAGTTCTGTAATAATTTCGGCGATTGAATAAGAGTGTCCCTGGAGTTTCTTGCTCATTCTTCTCCATAGAGATCTACGCTTTGGAATGAGCACCTACGGTACTTTCACAGATTTTATGTCTTGTAACTGGGACTGTAGCACCATAACTATTTTTTTACTTGTTTTATTTTATGTCTTTTGACAATTCAAAAGTGCCTGATTGAGTTGATTTGAAGGGTTACCATGAACTAGGTGACACTAGACAACTTGCATATCTCTGTCTCTTTCTAACATTGGAACTACTCATGTTTTAAGTCATCATGGTGGGCCGCCTGGTTATGTATAGCTTTGTGTGTAGCCGAGTGTACAAAAATATTAAGACGATAGTCTACCGAGCGCTCGTCCATACTAAAAGAGAAAACGTTTTCCTGCCCCTAGATGTTATCCTATCTCAATTTTTTTAGAATGCTTCTGACACAGTAAAAAACTAGGTTTATAGGTTTTCATTTTTTCAAAATTGATAATAGTTTGAAAGTTACAGGCGCCTAAGAGTTACTATTTTTATGACAAAATCTTCATTGAAGTAAAACCTTTGTATTTTAAAAATAAAGAAGTTTTAGAAAAAAAAGCCTACAAACCTAGAATATAATATGCTGAAACGATTGACGCCAGAATCTAAGAGATTGGTCGTGATTTAATATGTGAAAAACGTTTTCTCCCGAGAGACAAATTTCATATAAAAATACTTACAGTCAGTCGCGAGCTGCAACGCTCTCTATCGCACGATCGGGTGTCGGGGAGGTGTGGTAGCGACAGCACGAGTTTTTCTAAATACCTATTTTTTTAAATGGCAGCCGGTATACTGTCCTCTTAATAATGACATCAGTGACGTGAAACGTAGTAGATCTAAAAATGTAGTAATATAAGCAAGATTGGTTGGATTTCAAATTGGATTAATTTATTATTTTACTGAAATTAAAATTTGCATTTTAACTACCTAGTGAGACGATGAGTGAGATTATCAAATGAAAGTGTGAATTTCGATATTAAACCAAAGTACCTAACAATTTTCAATCCTAACCATAAACATCCATTCATTCAAAATTTCACAGTAAGTAAGTAGGTACTACAGTTAGCACCACGACTGAAGTCATCAAATTGCATTTTTAAAAAATATAGGTAGGAACTCGATTTTTGAAGCTATTGCATAGCTTTTATCGCGGGGTCTGAGCGTGGCAGTGGCGCGGCGCGGCGACCGAATTCCCAAAAACCTAAGGAAAAAAAAAAGGAAAATACCTGACACCACGCATCGTCTAACGTAACGTCCTTTCAGTTCGGGAGACTTCGACAATCGTAAAAATATCCGTCATAAATACAATTTACTTTTTCTTACTGATTCTAAACGGCCAGCTACAAAAGGAGTTTTCACAATGAAACCTACTTATAAAATTCTCCTACAACAAAGCAGTTCTTTATTACAATAGTGCACCACAAACATTTTAAATAAATTGTATTCTCTTTAATATACGCGGTAGGCGATTTTTTTCTTATAAAAAAAAATGTTATGCAATAGCTTCACCGCGGCAGTCTCCAAGTGCCACATGTATTTTTTTTAAAGTGCGGACTTTACTGTGATTTTTTTAATGAATGGATGTTTGTTACTCTCACATGCCCACACAGCTGAATCATCATCATCATATCAGCCGTAAGACATCCACTGCTGAACATAGGCCTCCCCTTTAGACTTCCAATAGGACCGGTTGTGAGCGGCCTGCATCCACGGCTGAATGGATCTGAAGGAAATTTGACACAGAGATACACTATAGTTGGGAATCTGTACATAAAATAACTTACCGGTTTTACAGTCCGGAACAATGATATTATAAAGTCATAGATATGTTATACACTTACAAAACAACAGAAAAAAATGCTCGGCGCCGAGAGGCTGCACACATACACACTTTTTATTCACACATTACATTTTACTACAAGTAAAAAGGATAGCTTGATAAAACCAATAAGAAAAAAAGTGACAGCTAGATGTTGTCAGTGCCAATCACCGCACGTTGGCATCATAGAGAGATAGAGAAAGAGAATTTGTTGTCGCACTCTTTCTTTTACGACGCCATTATTATAGAAACGTAATGTTTTATTACTATTTTTCTTAATATTTTGGGAAAATATTAAGAAAAATAGTATATTTACGAATGATAAGTGATTGCTTGACTTTTAGAAGTCTTGCTTGTATAATTTGTACATACAATATCTCATTTCATTTTCAATGGTTTTGAGTCACTTTTACTTTTGATTCACTCTGTTTACGTGAAGTGCATCCGTTGACGCCGGCAACGTCGCACTGAGGTCAAGGTTTGTGAATCAACCACATTTGAGCGCTTCACTTTCTGAGCGCCTATAACGTATCTAAAATACGATTATTAATTCGAGTCAGTAAAATGACATTTCCAATGTTCCTGGTTTGTTTCATTTTGTATGTATCAGTGACAGTTGCAGTTGTCATTGTACTGACTCGAATTAATAATCAAACTATACACCTTTTTACTTATAATATCATTGGTCTGGAAGGATAAATTTCGATATACGAGTACCTACCTACACGCGGGCGAAAGTTGTGGGTAGAAAGAACTTTTCGTCTTTAATACCGTTAAACTCACATTCACAGAGTAGATAACCTGATTACATCACACACATAATAAAAATTGTTACATAGCTCGAGGCTTAATAATAACTAGTAATTAATTGTTTATTCAGAATAACCAACGAAATATAAAACAAACCATCCGACGTTATATATATTAATTTAAAACAAACAACTCCCGACCGTTTCAAATCTTGGGCTTATTCCAAAACGTCCTCAAGGCAGCAATTGAGAGAAATAAAACGCCTCTTAAAACATTACTGGATGCAATAATACTGGTAAGAGCATAATAAGGGCAATGAAAGGATTAGAAATGGATCGTCGGGGAAATGAGGTCAACGACACGGCGGCCATGATTGTTTACTGTAGAACTCTGAAGGGGTTCGTAAGAACGTTACTTAACTCCTTAATATTTCTTTATAACATTGTTTAAAATACAAACAAAAGGTTTTATTAATGTTTTAGACATTTTTATTTTCGATTGAGTACGACGAAAGTTCATCTCGCTCGTTTTCCTTATTCCAAAAAAAGATAGATATAAAATTTTCAAAATCGAAGTGTCTTGAAACTTTTAACCTGACACCAAAAATTCACAGAAAAGATGATTCTTGTGCAGTATGTAGGAATTAAAAACGTGTAATCATAGTCTTTGATATTTAAGAGTTGGGCACAGGTGGTGGGGTATAGGACCATTATCGGCTGGGAAGGCGCGAGCTTGTAGATGGCGAGTAATTTGAGGGAGTTAGCTCACCGTCGGATCTCGGATCAAGGACCAAACCCGAGTTGCCAGCACGTAAGGAGCTGTCAGTCTGTCGGCGTAATAAGTACGTAACCCGCGCGGTTGTGGATTGCAAAAGTCAACAAATGAACAGGGTAGGTTTTACTCAGTCAAATCTGACGTTCGTAATTTGATAATTCAACCAAAACAAAAAGACTAATCTATGGAACAGTGCTATTAGTAAAATCTAGTATATTATTATACGCTATTGTTTTCTGATTAATTTAGTCCCAGAATCCCAGATAATTAAATTCATTCTCCGGGGCTCAGTCGAGCTTCTTTGCCTCGGTGCTTTTCTGGTGGTCGCCACTGTTGATTCTGGCTTTCAGGAGTTGCAGTGGTTTGGGAATAATGCGTACTACTGCAATATAAACCCAAGTTAATCCAATTACATATCCACTATTGCCTATTAACTCGCCGGCGCGGGCGTGCAAATTGCAGTACCTATAAAGCTGAAGTTTTGATTACCTACTAGTTCACCCGCCGTGGCTATCGCGTGCGTGTCAATATAAATTACGGAACACTACACTTCTACATCAAACTGTTAGAACGGCTTTAAAAAAGCCATTTCTATGCTAATCTCGTGACAAATTAGTGTGGTGGTTTAATGAGTGTAAAAGGTGGAAATTGTTTTTTTTATGGCTACAATTTAAATGCTCATCAATAATTCTTTTTGTATACCGAAATGGATAAATGCTCACCAAATCTAAAACTTGCTTTGGCAAGATTTCAGGGACACCCCAAAGTTCGGTTTGGTTAAGTCCTTCAAACCCTGCAAACTGAAATAGAAGCCCCAGAAGCATACAGAAAATAGGTTAATTTCTACATGGCCTGTCCTGCAGCCGTAGTGCGGGCCGTTTTGCGCGGCACGCGAACATAAACGACATTATTCGACGAGCTCTTGTTACCGTCGGCGTTCCAGCTGTTTTAGAACCCAACGGCTTGGCACGCGACGATGGCAAAAGACCGGACGGTATGTCTTTGTTTCCTTGGAAGATGGGTAGGCCTCTAGTGTGGGACGCAACCTGTGTCGATACTCTTGCGCCATCCCATCTTCCAAGTTCATCGTGCTCTGCTGGCGCTGCTGCTGCGGTTGCTGAAAACCTCAAGCGGCGTAAATATAGTAACCTGAGTAGTAACTATATTTTTGAGCCGTTTGGGGTTGAAACTATAGGGCCATGGGGTCCGAGTGCTCACAGACTCTTCAGAGATATTTCGAAAAGACTTGTTGACGCTTCCCGTGACCCAAGAGCTGGCTTTTACCTTGGTCAGAGGCTAAGTATAGCCATACAAAGAGGCAACGCCGCCAGTCTCTTGGGCACATTACCAGCTGACAGCGTTGAGGATGAGTTTTTCGATGCTCTATAATAGTGTAATTTATTTAATTGGTTTTATGTCATAGTTTTTTATTTTGTAAATATTTAGGTTTAATTAATGTATTTTAGTTTTAGTTTTAATTTTAATTTTATTATTAGGCTTTTATAAATAAACTTAATTTCTACAATACTTTATGATAGACAATTTGGTGAGCATTTAACCATTCTGGCAGGTATTTCGATTTTTTGGTTTTAAAATAGGTACTTTTCTGGTAGGCGTTTTAACACAAGCCCTTTTTATTTATTTTTTCATGGGCTATACTATCTCGAGAGAGCAGTGGTGGCCCAGTGGTATCGGCCTCGACTTACGAGTAGTAGGTCGTGGGTTCGAACCCCGTCAGGCGCATTACTTTGTGTAATTTATTTCAACACCACTGCTCTCAAAACGATGAAGAAAAACATCGTGAGGAAACCGGCGGGATCCCTTCTTTTCGCATAATGTTCTTTCTCCTTATATACTTCGGCATAACGATTTTGGCACAATTTGTTTTGGCATAGTAATACTTCGGCATAATTCTTTTAGGCATACATTTTATGTTGGCATAATCATCTTAAAGACTAATTTGATTTGGCATAAATTTGAATCGCATAACGTTAGTAGGCCTAATGACTATTAGCATAGTAATATTTAGGCATACAATTAATATAAATAACAAAAACAATTTTCATGCAAATTATTTATTAATTTGCATGAAAATTGCAAATTAATCATTAGGTGGTAATCAGCAATTTTACTAAGGATGCAAGAGCGAGCGAAGCGAGCTCGGGACTGGGGACACCCCTACTCGGACAGGTTAGGTTACTTTAAACCTTGCAAACAGAAATAGGAGCCCCGCGAAACGGGGCTCCGTCGAGCTACCTTGGCAGGTAGTAATCGGCAATTTGACTAAGGATGCAAGGGCGAGCGTATATTACAGATTACCACCTACCAAGGTAAGTTTATAGGTATAACAATGAAATCATTATTTAATTGTTATACCTATAAAAATATGTTTTAATATCATTAAGCCTCCAGCAGACACACGCGATTAATCGCGCTGCGATAACGAGCCAAGCTAATTTCCACTCTAAAAATACTGCGAATGGACCGCGACATGTCGCCCCGCGCGATTAATCGCGTGTGTCTGCAGGAGGCTTTATGCGTAAATCAAATTTATGCTTAAAAAATGCTTTAGAACTTTATGCTTAATAAATTTATGCTGTAAAATATTATGCGTAATCATTATTATGGTTAGAGAAATTATGTTTAAAAAAATTATGCGTAAGCTGTTATGCGTAATTATATTATGCGAAAATATAATTATGCCAAACAAAATTATGCTGAGTTATATTACGAGTAGGTCTTAAAATTTTTAACGCCAAGGGAATCACCTGAATATGCCGAATCTCAGGATTCACCCTTAAACATTAGGTGCGTCCACACAGAGCGCGCAGCTTCGCGAGGCATTTGCTGCGCGATGAAACTGCCAAGCAGGGCTGCTCACTATGTGTGGACGCGTCTATTGTTTTTCTATCGAGGGACGAAACGATCGGTCGAGCGACCGAGCGCCGGAGCCATCCAGTGTCGGCTTACACTGGATGGCTCCGGCGCTCGGTCGCTCGACCGCGACAGCGCTGTCACTTGCCTCGCCCGAGACACATCCATACCAACCGAGCTGCTTCGCGCGGAAAATGCCTCGCGAGGCGGCGCGCTCTATGTGTACGCACCTATTGGATTGGCTTATATTTCATTCAGCTCGAACTCATTTATGTGCAGAAGGTGTATAATCTTCATGACGAGAATGTTAGTTCTTATTGAAATTCTTAGTTCTGAAATAATTAAGTACCTAATTATATTTCAAAAGTGCTTAGTACTCGGTTGTCATCAGTATAAAGGTCATAGCCCACTTACACGACTCTGCTCCCACCCGGCAAAAAGAATATCATTTAAATATGGGCTTTAAATATTGCTCTTTAGATATTTTTTACATTAGTATCATAAATTAGCAGACAGCTCGCTGTCAGCGGGCTTACCGCCGTCAGACTGCTCGGTAGTTGACGCCTCACTGGCCGCACGTCGTAGACGAGCGGTGTCGGTGCGGTGTCCGCGCGCTCACTGCTAGCAGTCGCCGCGCCGTCGTCGCTCAGTCACTGTGTTTATCGCGAAAAGCGAGAGCGGTCGGCGGGTGGACAGGTGGCCGTCTGCTAGCTGTCGCCGCGTGGACTGCTGGGTGCCTGCTAGCTGTCACCGCGTGGATTGCGAGCAGTCGTCTTAGTTTAGGGCGGTGTTGGGTGGGAGCGGTGTTGGAGCAGAGTCATTTAAGTGTGCTATGACCTTTATGCCTTAACCGCTGCACAGTGTTCTATGAAGACCATTTTTCAGACATGGCTTTTTTATGTTAAAATCTGATAGTTTAAGTTATTTAGATGCATTATTTTGTATCCCCATTTCACTAGCATGTTTAGTTATTGAGATAGAATTTTTTGAAAATCGTCTTTTTTGCAACCAGCTATTTAGAAAAAAAATCATTTCTCTGAAACTAAATATGATACGCAATTATGACCTTAGAAACATCGACGGCGTTTTTTATGCTGCATATTTTAGAGTACAAATAAACTTAAGAACTTCCATAGATCCGGACTTATACGAGGTTTTTCTTTTTTAGATTTTATTTTTTTTCTCAGTAATTTTGTCGAATTTGGAAAAGTTATTTATACTGAAATTATGCCCTTTATCTTCCCTACGCACCACAAAAATAACACATCCCAATTGCGTGGAATGTAGAAGTTCTTCTAAATAAACTGTTTTTGCTTGGGTTTTCACTTTCGAATCGGAATTACAATGAATTAATTTTAATTCGATGAGATGTATTGGTCATTAGTATTTCGACTATTAAACTTAGGCTTCTTTGAAAGTCATTATCAGATCATAACAATATTTTTATGGGACCAAATCGAAAGTATAACCGTTCAAACAAAAAAATGTTTAAAATCGGTCCATAATTGACCAAGAAATCGGTGAAAATACAGAAAAAATAAAAAAACACATCCAACCGAACATAATTAAAACCTTCTTCTCTTTGAAGTCGGTTAAAAAAGAAACCATTTGCAAAATTTCATGTTCCTAGGCCTGTATTTTTGTTTGATTTGGTATAACTTCTACATGTGGTATTTTTGTGGTGCGTAGGGAAGATAAAGGGCATAATTTCAGTATAAATAACTTTTCCAAATTCGACAAAATTACTGATAAAAAAATAAAATCTAAAAGTGAAAAACCTCGTATAAGTCCGGATCTGTGGAAGTTCTTAAGTTTATTTGTATTCTAAAATATGCAGCATAAAAAACGCCGTCGATGTTTCTAAGGTCCTAATTGCGTATCATATTTAGTTTCAGAGAAATTATTTTTTTTCTAAATAGCTGGTTGCAAAAAAGACGATTTTCAAAAAATTCTATCTCAATAACTAAACATGCTAGTGAAATGGGGATACAAAATAATGCATCTAAATAACTTAAACTATCAGATTTTAACATAAAAAAGCCATTTCTGAAAAATGGTCTTCATAAAACACTGTGCGCTGGAAGAAGACCAATAATAATTTTCTAAATAGGTCAAATACTGAATTGTTTAAATACTGGAAAAGCAATGTTTTTTTATACTAAACTACGAGTGGACATGATATTATAGCCTATGTTACTACAAACCTTTAAATATTGTGCTGTGTAGATCATGTGATCCGCGCTACGCGACGAAGCGCGGACTAGTGAGTTAACCGCCTTACAGGACAAGTAATTACTGAGCTTTATACGTAAATCCTCTAATTACAGGGTTGCTAAATTTATTAAATTAGGGTTCGTTTCAAGGTCTGTTAAGCACATATTATCTACATACTGCTGATTATGTACTACACTTATTTTATTTAGGCCTTGTTAGTAATTAAGACTAAGCTAACTAAAGTTCGGTTGGATTATGTAACAATGAAAATTAGTAGAGCAAATACGTTACTCATCACTACATTGAGGACCGATTCTACTACTACAGCCTTTTCTGCAGCCTGTGTGGAGTGTAATGGACTGTCAGACTCATCATTTTCCTGCCCTTATCCCATTTTTATTTACTTGGGGTCGGCGCAACACATTTTTTTCTTCCATTCTCCCCTATCAGACGTCACAGTATCATTTACTCCTTTTTCATTCATATCATTTCTTAGACAATCCATCCATCTTTTCTTTGGGGTTCCTCTTCCTCTCCATCCATCAACATTCCATCACTCCCTTAATCACATGATTCTCATCCCTCCTCATCACATGTCCATACCAAGACAGACGATTCCCTTTAATTTTTTCTGTAACAGGCGTCACTTTCAAACTTCCCCTTATAAACTCATTCCTTACTTTATCCATTCTTATCACTCCACACATCCACCTCAACATCCTCATCTCCGCTACATGCAATCGTTTCTCATCCATCTTTTTCACAGCCCAGCATTCTGATCCATACAATACGACTCGTACTAACTAAATTCCACCGTGCTTCTTCGGTTTGCCTTTGCGGTCCCGCTATTTTAAAAAGAAAGCTCTAAATAATGCGCGACTCTCTATTTTCAGAAAATAACAGATAGAAGTTTATATTCTCTAAAGACGGAAACTGTACCTATTACTTCGTATCACATTTCATCATCAGTCTGTATTCGTCCACTGCTGGACATAGGCCTCTCCCAATGTGCGCCAATAAGTCCGGTCTTGAGCTTTCCTCATCCAGTCTCTGCCGGCTGCCTTTCGTAGGTCGTCGCTCCACCTGGCCGGCGGGCGTCCCACACTATACGTTTGCCAAGTCGTGGTCTCCAGTCAAGGACACGTCTACCCCAGCGGTTATCTGTCCTGCGAGAGATGTGGCCAGCTCACCGCCACTTCAGCTTACTAATTCTTTCTGCTATCTCAGAAATTTTGCTACTATCCCATTTGAAATGTAACAAAACGGCAACAAAAACATCCGTAGCCTTATCACCCAAACGTTATCAGTTTATCCGTACTACCCTCAATATAAAACGCACGACCCAATCCAGTCCAACACAATACACGTATAGGGGCTAACAAAATTTAAGTATTTATCCTTACAATTGTTACAGGGTCAATTCGAGGCCTCACGGTACAATCAACGTGAAAAGGGTCAGGTCTAGCGTTGACCCTTTATCGTGTGCGACTAAACTTTATATCGAGATTGGAGAGTAGAATGGAGAGGGTTAAAGTTTGTGTTGGTCGGTTGGATATGCTCAAAATGAGCATTGATATGACTGCATTTCTTTTTACTTTTGAAAAAAAAAACAAAGTCAAAGCATTATTATATCAAGAAGACCGGTTACAGGCACTTAGGCAGGAATTGTCAACGACAAAAAAAAAACATTACAAAATTATGGTGCTACTGTCCCATTCATAAGACATAGTAACTGTGCAGGTACCGTAGATGCCCATTCAGGAGTAGATCTCTATGGAGAAGAACAGGCAAGAAACTCTATTGCACTGTTTTTATATCGCCAAAATTATTACAAAACCTTGAAGAAGAAGGTTTCCAAGGATTTCTCTTGTGTTGTGGACTCGTGGATGCGTTTTACAAAAATCCACATACACAAAGCCAGACCCGAAACTACATGTAGGTAATTTAATGGCATGAAAGACAAGTTTAAATAAACTTAATTCGGTCAGGTCGCTACATACTTTTAATTTAAATTCCTATGTCAATATATATACCTATCTTGAACTTGTAATGAATGAGATTTAACATACCCCAGTTTTTGTTCAGGCATTAACTTTCTGTGGCTTTATATTATTATACTCATGACTTATATGTGTAAGATTCATGTTTTTTTTATTATTTTTTATCATAGACAAAATCATTCAATGCGGGAATGGAAGCCGAGACTCGCGGCGCGGCGCAGCATACAATCGCTAGGCCTCTGCTCTAACCATACCGTCTATTTTTCACATAAAGACTTATATTATTAAACCTAAAAAGCATATCTGATTTTCTTCTACGATCCGTAACAAACGGTACACAGTCTAAACTTTATATCGAACTGCGAGATATACAATTTGCTTGTCGGAACTTGCGTAAAACGCAATTCTTATGTCGCACTGGGGACTGGATAAAAAATGTAAATAACCCTGCAGTATAGTGCCCTTACTTGACACTAATGTGGTATTTTATTAGGTGTTTTGCACTTGTATTTTACCAAAAGTGGTAATAACAGTTTCTTTAAAAAAATATACTGAAAATGTTTGCAACGTTTCCTTGGGTAACTCTTCTCTGTTTTCTTTTGCGTGATAATAAGAATGATTTGATTCCCGCATGGAGCAATATTTTTATCATCTACATAGTTGGTGCAGTGGCTGACCGACCGACTGTCGCGGGTTGTCTTCCCTCTTCATCTAGAAGGGTGGCATCTAAACCATTTTTTTACACTACAATAACATCCTAGTATGGTAAATTCAGAGAAAAATCACCCCTTTTGTTAGTGACATTACTACCAAAGCGGGTGAGATTTATCTGAAGCTGACTGTACCTTCTTTTAGCGTGGAAAAATCAAATGAGTCCGGCCACCCAGGGTAGGGCAGAGGGGACTAAAATTCACGGTGTCCTTTAATAGCCCTTTACGTTCCGGTGTCACGGTAGCTCGTTAGTCCCGCGACCCCGACAGGCTTTGGCTATTTAAGCGGGCACCGTCATTATGCTGACAGCTCTTTGAGCCGCGCGTGGAACACGACACGCCGTCGACCCGGGCATGGTGCATAAACGGACAGCAAGTCGCCCATTACTCGCCGTCCGCATGCTCGCGCTTACGGTGGCCGGAGATCGTCCTGTGACGTCCGTTGCCGTGGGCGTCTACCACTGCGGTTTGGGTGAAAGGAGGACTCTGTCCTCTCCCTCACGCAGCCCACCTCCTTCTTCGCGAGCGGACTGCTTCGCAGAAAGAGGCGACCGCTTCCCATTCCGTCTCGCCCCGCAGAATGAACGACCAATGCCGGCGCGAGAATTCTCCGCCTATCGCCGTCGTGAGGACACGGCGGTGCTCTGCCCAAGCGGGGCAGTCCTGCACTGAATGCTCCACCGTGTCCTCCGGGCGATCCTCGCAGTGGTAACACCCAGACGTTTCTTCCCTCCCTATCCGACACAGGTACCTCCCAAAACTTCCGTGTCCGGTGAGGACCTGCGTCATGCGGTAGGTCAGGACGCCGTTAGCCTATCCAGCCACTCCTGAAAGAGGGGCGATTGTCCTGTACTAGGTACCTAGCTATATTAGATCAGATCAGATAATTATGAATCAATACGTTATCATCATCTGTCCTGATTGGTACACCGTTTTGATACGTGCCCAATTGATGGAAACGCGTATAGTGATTGGTACGCGGTGCCGATTAAAAATGGTTTTTTTTCCAGTTTTTGCCGATGTGAAGGTGAAATTGAACGGTTGGTTGTTTCGATTGTCTATATGTATAGCAATCTGTATTTCGTTGAGTTCTACGTAGTTTCGTTTATTTTAGTGAATATTCTCCCACACTAGTCTGCTGTCTGTTACCAATAAAAAAAAAATTGTCAAAACGGATGCATCCGTTTTGACCTGAAAATTAAACATAAAACATACACAATTTCACATTTGTAAAAGTATTTTTATATAGGCATTATAAATGTGAAAGTTTGTATGTTAGTTAGGGCTTTAGATACATGGAATTTTTTTGAAGATATTATCTTGTATCATTATCATCATGCTCACCATGTTCCATCTACTGCTGAGTAATAGCCTCCTAGGATGCCATTTTTTCCTAGTCTAAGACAGTTTCAACCAGGAAACAAAGTTTGACTACTATTTAAACGCTAAAAAAGAAGCTTACGTCCAAATAAAATTATTACATGATTGTAACTGTTTACAATATTTATCAATATCATTACCATATACATCATTACCGTATACATCATTACCATCATACCTACCATACTCGATAAAAAATTCACTACACACCATAACTTTAATCTAGGCTAGATACCAGCATACGGTAGTACTTGGTTGCCATGACACATTAACTACCCCCTCGTACTTATAGCGCGGTGAACGGTGATTTCCCAAGAGCAATAATGTACACTCGCCTTTATATTTTGTTTTACTTTTTAATACTTTGTTCCGGGTATTAGATGTAGGAGTAGAAAGAGAATAACAGTTTTTTTAAATCGACGTGAAATACTCTCATAGCTGGCATCAGAGTATGAGGAATTCGCAGTGAATCGGACGCGATGTGAAACCGGAACAATAGATATCTTAAATTCACGAATATTTCTTGAATATTTTCGCTCAGTAATTGAAGCAAATCGAATTTATAAATGAAATATTTTCAAAAATCATATGCGAATTAAATTACCCACCAAAATAAATTTCATTTGAATATTCATATCACGATTTTCAAGAAATGCCACAGTTCTTGACAGACCCTAATATTGGCAGGCTATTCGGTAAACTTCGCCGCAGCCCGACGGTGCACGAACTAATATTTGACTTTGAATTTGGAACCAATGGCCCGCCTTGTGTTAAGGCGTGTTGGTAATATAATGCAATCATGATCAAACAATGATCGAGTTTTATAGTGTTACTTATCTAGTGGTTGATTTACTAATCTATGATTTTATTACAGGACTAGCTTCCGCCCGCGACTCCGTCCGCGCGGATGTCGGTCTTCGCGTGGATGGTTTATTTCTCCATTTTGAGTAACTCTGACAATGACATCTTATAAATATTTATTGGACCCAAATACGGCTAAGCCTATAATAATTAAGGAGATCCCTCTATTGAGCTACTGCTGTTGAGCTCGCGTTCTGTAGTAAGTATTTTTTTCATAGTAATTCCGACCTTGTATTTACAAATAACTGATCGGAACAGTAATCAAAAAGGTCGCGCTGAAAAGCACGGTTTAAAATTACACGCATACAATATTAATTCCACGGACGACCGCTCGCCACACTGGACACGTCCGCTCGCATCAAAATTCAGAATTTATATGCATCGCGCGGCGCGGAACGCGGCTCCTTATATAGGAGTCGGGGAGGCGTGGCGGTTCAAGCCAAATCCGACTTTCGCCGCTACAGGTTACGGCGCTGAATCCACTGCGGGTAATGCAATGTGTGTTCGCGGTTCTACAGAACAACGTCTATGAATAAAACTGAAAAATAAGATTTTTTTTTCTACGTATTTTTCCAGGATAAAAAGTATCCCATTTTATGCCCAGGATAATAAGGTATAATTATACCAGGTTTCATCGATCGAAATCGAACCGTTAGTTTCACGTGATGCCTGCATTTACAGACAGACAGACAAAAATTTTTTTAATCACATATTTCGGTTTGGTATCGATCCAGCAACACCCCCCGCTATTTATTTTTCAATATTTTCAATGTACAGAATTGATCCTTCTACAGATTTATTATATGTGTCGGAATCGAGACGTATTCGGAACGCCAGCGCCATCCGGTGGCGCTCGATGGAGTTAGTGTGAGGCGCGCTAGCGACGGTCAACGGCACTTCACTGTTGGCAGCCGGCGCGAGCGGATCACTGAAACCATCCCGCGATCTGAGATACGTATACCTACATTTTTTAGGTACAGTTATAGTGCAGTGTTCATTAGTGCTAAATAGGAAAAATTAACCATGATGATTATCAAGTGTAAAAGACTGCTTTCTTTATCCAACACTACCCACCGATGACGCCCACAGCAAAGAGGACCTATATTGTGTGCCAATAATGACGATGGAGACGGTTATTCTTCGACATAGATATAGATTTACCTTAATCAAATCATCATCATCAGCCGGAAGACGTTGACTGCTGAACATAGGCCTCCCCCTTAGACCGCCACGCCGAACGACATTTCGCCACTTGCATCCATCGGTTGCCCGCGACCCTCACGATGTCGTCGGTCCACCTAGTGGGATGCCTGCCTACGCTGCGTCTGCCGGTCTTTGGTCGCCATTCAAGAACTTTTTTTCTCCATCGATTATCAGTTCTACCAGCGATGTAGCCTGGCCATTACCACTTCAACTCAATTGTAATCAAATATTTATATCATAATACTTTTATCTACTCACATTTCGCTACTCAAAACGAGTTTATAATATAGACGTACTTTACAAATAGTATATCGAAATGAAATTAAAAAAAAAAAATTATGACACTATTTCTCTAACAAAATAATGTTATAATATTCTTTTTTTCATTGCGATGCAGATTACAGATCATAGATACATCTATTTAATTTTTATCTGTGGCTGTGCGCGCTTTTGGCGCATGCGCGTTGATAACGGGAATTTTGGCGCCATAATACGTTTGTGTACTGTGTCAATCTTTATCTTTTATTTGATATGTTCGTGTTCAATGAGAGTAGATAAAGTAGTGTGGAATGAATAATGAGTAAAAGAGAACGTATGCGTAGGTGTGACTGAAAGGGTATCAGAGTGAGGGAGAGAGCGAAAAATGGGGATATGGCGGGTGTGCCTACGACGACGAACAAGCTGAACGACGTTTTTTATTTCTGTTACCTATTTTGTTTAAATAAAAATACATAAGTTTTCGCAAGTCGGGCTACTTTATTTCACCATTCAATCCCACAAACTTGGGGGCTCGTCCGGGATTGCGGTGAAATAAGTGGATACGTGCGGTGAAATACGTGGAGTTACGATGACGACGAAGTCCGACCAGGAATTTTACGATGCGGCAGCGACGGCATCAGCACAGACGGCACATGGCGACATGTTGCACCTCATGGAACAGCTCATACGAAGATTCAGTGCACAAGACGAAACGCACACAGTAACCATGTGGATACGGGACATTGAAGAAAATGGCGAAATTTTCAAATGGACGCCGACGCAACTGTTGTTAGTAGCGCGACGTTCGCTGACCGGCACGGCAGCACTATGGCTACGCAGTGAGAAAGTATTTAAAACATGGGAGGAGTTGAAAACAGCTATCAGCAAAGAATTCGCGGATACTATAGATGTAAAGAAAATACATGAATTGCTGAGTGCAAGACGAAAGAGGAAAGACGAATCGTGTATTGACTACATGCTAGTGATGAAAGAGTTAGGCAAACGCGGAAAAATGCCGGACTACGTAGTTATCAAATATATAGTGGACGGCATCATAGATGACGAGATAAATAAGATTATGTTGTATGGTGTCACAACGTACGCGGACCTGAAAGAAAAGCTAAAGTTGTACGCGATGTTCAAGATAAATTCTGCTAAGGACAGTCGACGAGGTAAGCCGCATAATGACACACAGAACAGCGGTAATAATAAGAGAAACGCGACTACAATGATGCGATGTTTCAACTGTGGAGAAAAGAGTCATGTATCGGAAAATTGTCCCCATCGGTCGCAAGGAAAAAAATGTTTCCATTGCAATGAATTTGGTCACATTTCATCAAATTGCTTAGTGAAAAAGATGGCGACTTTGGAGGCTGGTTCGAAGCAAACGGCGAGTACATCAACATCGGGAAATCGGCAGACTTCGGGCACGATCGGAGGATACGAACGAATTCCGAAGGTTGGCACTACTGAACACGAACAGAGACGACCAACCAAAACCAATCAGATGTCGAAAGAAGTGTTCTTCAACTTGATGCGAGAGGGCGCCACCAGCAGCGTGAACGACGAAGTGCAAGACGATGTTCAGGGCGAAGTTTACATAGCAGCGACGACCGATGTGAACACAAGCGCAAATGATTTGTGTCACGATGTTGGCAGTATACAACCGAACCAGAGTAGGGCAGCGATTGTCTGTGGCAACGGCTGTCATATTGACTTTGACGCATGTAATGTAAATAAACAAAACAAGGAACTTGAGGATAGAAAACCGGTTGTACGCCTGATACATCGTATAAAACCATTGAAAACAGTGTTTGTGCGCGGTAAAATGGGAAGTGCTTTAATTGATTCGGGCTGTGATGTGAATTTGATATCAAAGGACTTCTACAACGAACTTAACAGGTTAGACTTTGTATCCATACTGTGTAACGAAAACAACATTACGTTAACCGGTTTAGGTTATTCACAAGTAAAGTCATGTGGTGTAATCACGTTAGACATAACGATTGATAACTGTCTATACCGTAATGTAACATTCTATGTAATGCCTAACGACTCTGTGCCGTTCCAAATGATAATTGGTAATGATTTTCTACGAAATGTCATGATGTTTATGAAAGATTGCATGGTTTGGTTATTGCCGAAGGATGATTGGATGAACCCAAACTATGAATGGTTGGAAGATGTTGCATGTTTTTCTAGTTCTGTTGATTGTTTAGCTCACGTCAGTAATCCTGCAGTAAAAGAAGAAGTAACAAGGTTAGTAACAAGTTATGTTCCACAGAGAATTAAAGAAGCCCCAATAGAATTGAAGATTGTTCTCAAAGATGACTTACCTGTGTCCCAACGGCCACGACGAATCTCATTCAAGGAGCAAGAAGATGTGGATTGCCAAATCCAAGAATGGCTTGATGATGGAATTATCAGGGTGAGTTACTCAGAATATTCGAGTCCATTAGTATTAGTGAGGAAAAAGGATGGTGGTTTAAGAATATGCGTTGATTATAGAAGGATTAACAGTAAAATGGTTAAAGATGAATACCCACTCCCTATAATGGATGATCTTATTGACAAGTTGTCCTCGGCTAGAATATTTAGTGCGTTAGATTTAAAAAATGGTTATTTTCATTTACGCATACACGAAGACTCAATTAAGTATACTTCTTTTGTAACGCCTACTGGACAATATGAATTTTTACGTGCACCTTTTGGTCTAGCGACTTGCCCCAAAGTTTTTACCAGATTTATCACCAGTATCTTCAGAGAATTGATCGCCAAAGGTATTGTTATCATTTTCATTGATGATATTCTTATTCCAGCGCAAGATGAGTATGAGGCTCTTGAGTACCTGAAGGAAGTTCTGAAAACTGCATCGGAATATGGATTAAATATCAACTGGAAGAAGTGTCAGCTGCTAACCAGGAAGGTAGAATACCTAGGCCACGTTATTGAAGGTGGTGCAGTAACGCCATCGCCAGGGAAAACAGATGCTGTAACAAAATTCCCTGAGCCCCAGAATTTGAAGCAACTGCATAGTTTTTTGGGACTGTGTTCTTACTTCAGGAAATTTATACCTAGATATGCTCTGATAGCACAACCACTCACAGATATGCTGAGAAAAGACTGTAAGTTTGAATTTAATGATGAACAAAGAGCTGTTTTTAACCAATTGAAGATGAAATTGGCTACTAAACCAGTGTTGAAGATCTATGACCAAAGAGCAGAGACGGAGCTCCACACTGACGCATCAGGTATTGCTTATTCAGCTATTTTAATGCAAAAAGGTGATGATGGGTCTTTACACCCAGTTCATTATATGAGCCGAAGGACTACAGACGCGCAGGCCAAATACACAAGCTATGAGCTTGAGGCACTGGCTATAATTGAAGGTGTGAAGAAGTACAGACACTACTTATATGGAAAATTCTTCAAGATTGTAACAGATTGTAAGGCTTTTCAAATGACACTAAACAAGAAAGATTTAGCATCATCAACGAGAGTTGCCCGATGGATTTTATTTTTACAGGATTACGATTTTACAGTAGAACACCGTGATGGTACTGGGATGAGGCATGTCGATGCATTGAGTCGAAACCCATATGTAGCAGCCATAACATCTAGCTTGCACCAGGATGTAAAACGTGCACAGGAGTGTGATGAAGGCCTTAGTGCGATATTAAAGATTTTGGAAGAAGGAAAATCATTTAAAGATTACCATCTGAATCAAGGATTACTTTATAAAGGATCAGAACAACAACTAGTTATACCTTCCGCAATGGAGAATGAAATTATACAGAGGGCACACTGTAACGGTCATTTTGCAAAGAAGAAAACCTTAGATCTCATTAGCAAGGATTACTACATTGAAAACATAGGAAAGAAAGTTGAAAATTACATAGCATCATGTATACCATGTCTACTAACAAATAGAAAAGAAGGAAAGCAAGAAGGTTACCTTAATCCAATTGAGAAGGGAGACACTCCACTGCATACACTGCATTTAGATCATGTTGGGCCCCTCACAGAGACTCATAAGCAGTATAATCATATACTCACCATAATTGATGCTTTTACTAAGTTTGTATGGTTGTTCCCATGTAAAAGCACCACAACAAGAGAGTTGTTGAATAAATTGGAGATATTACAGCAAACTTTTGGAAATCCAGAAAGGTTCATCACAGATAGAGGTACTGCTTTTACTAGCAACGAGTTTCAACAGTATTGTATGAAGGAAGGAATAGAGTTATGTCATATTACTACAGGAGTACCCAGAGGTAATGGTCAGGTGGAAAGGGTTCACAGAACGATTATACCAGTACTTACCAAGCTATGTCTCGAGAGACCAGGATTGTGGTATCGACATGTAGGAAGAGTGCAGATGGCGTTAAATAGTACTTACCAGAGAAGTGTGAACACCACTCCATTTGAAATGCTAATTGGAAAGAAAATGAAGAGACAAGAAGATATAGAAATATATGAACTACTACAACAAGAAGGACGGGACAATTACATGGAAAATAGAGAAGATCTGAGGAAGAGAGCAAAGCAGCAAATATTGGAAGTACAACAAGAGAATAGGAAGAACTACGACAAACATAGAAAGGATAGTACGAAGTATCAAGAAGGTGATTTAGTTGCTATAAAGCGAACCCAGTTTGGCCCAGGGCTCAAACTCAAACCTAAGTATTTGGGACCTTATCAGGTCACGAAAACCAAACGACACGACAGATATGACGTACAGAAGGTAGATATGATGGCAGAGGGTCCAGTCAAAACCACAACATCTGCTGATCATATGAAAAAATGGCCAGATGACAAGGAGTAAGAGCAAGTAAGTAGGTATGTGAGATATATGAAGTATGTTGACTGTGTGAAAGTGATGGGTGTTAAGAAATATATTTTGTTAGTTTGTTTTCTCTACATTGTTATGTTCTAGATTTATAACCACACAGAGTTGCTAAGGGTAAGCATTACAAGTAAATTGGAACCGGTCACATTGTGTGTTATGGTGTTTTGTATTTTTTTGTTATGTGAAGATGTAGTAAATATTTAGTTGGAATTATATTGTCTAAGATTAGAATTTCATGTTTCTGTAACTTGTGTAAGACTACTTAACTCTAAGTGTTGTGCATTAATATAAGTTTATAGGTATAAGATGTGTGTATGAGGTTCATGATGTGTGAACATTGTCTGAGGGCAGACATTATGTAGGATGACCGAGTGTGGAATGAATAATGAGTAAAAGAGAACGTATGCGTAGGTGTGACTGAAAGGGTATCAGAGTGAGGGAGAGAGCGAAAAATGGGGATATGGCGGGTGTGCCTACGACGACGAACAAGCTGAACGACGTTTTTTATTTCTGTTACCTATTTTGTTTAAATAAAAATACATAAGTTTTCGCAAGTCGGGCTACTTTATTTCACCATTCAATCCCACAGTAGTGTATAAAACTGTACATAACTAGGTATTATACACTCGTGTGATACTTTTAAAAAACAGGCTTCGCTCGTTTTTTAAACTCACACTCGTGTATAATACCTACCCCTCATTATGTACTAGTTTCATAAACTACTATTATCAAACTTTATTATTTTGTTTTATAGTTACGATATCTCGTTGTAACAAAGAGGTATTCAACCTCTTCTGTTCCTTCAACCTCTTTACTTTAAGTTCTTTTTATTGTTTTAATATTTTTTTAAAAAATCATGTTTCGAATTTTCAATGTGTCATTGCGTCACCTTCAATTCTTTTCAAGCACTTCAATTTTTAGTGTGTAGTGTTACTTTATTTTCTCATTTTACAATAAACTAAGTTCTTATTAAACTCCGTTGTGTTTTTCTATAACTGCTACACAACCAGTACGACAGCTCCAAATCCAGCAACCTTTTCAGCTTCCTCTCGGAGGACGATGTGTGTAATGTCTCGGTGGACATAAACCCTGGACCCATAGCCGGCCTTGCCTTCGTGGTCGCTAACTTCGACGGCATCCTTGGCATAGCATCCTTGGTAGCAGCATCTCGGTGGACGGCGTGAGACCCCTGCTCTACCCCTAAAGGTGGCGTAACGCTACATGGCGCCCGAACAGGGACATCTTTATATTTCCACCACTTCTGATTGTGGCTGTCTCTGTTGATAGCCATTATAAGAAGTGGTCATCTTACAGTGGATACAGATTAAGGTTAATAATACTAATGGCCAGACATGAAGATGGTTCCTCGGGTCGTGGTATTGCGGCAGGATTGGATCCTGTTGCCGTTCGATGTCAACCGTTGCGTCAACTATCGCTGCAACACTCCGCTATAGTGACAGTTATCATATCTTACCAGATGGTCTACCATGACGTCTTAAATCGAGAGTGATTCCAGTGTGGGAAAGACACCGGAGACCTCTCGCGCCCGGCATTGGTCGAGACCATGCTGCGGGGCGAGACGGAGTGGGAAGCGGTCGCCTCCTTCTGCGAAGCAGTTATGCTCGCGAAGGAGGAGGCGGGCCGCGAGAGTGAGAGGACACCGTCCTGCCTCGGCGTCGGACGTCGCAGGACGATATCCGGCCACCGTAGGCGCGGGCATGCGGGCGGCGAGTAATGGACCATGCCCGGGTCGACGCGACGGCGCGTTGTGTTCCACGCGCGCCTCAAATAGCTGTCAGCAATCTGACGGGGCCCCCCTCTAGAGGGCCAAAGCCTGCCGGGGTCGCGGGGCTCATTCCATTACCGTGACCCTGGAACGTAAAGGGCTAATGAAGGACACCGTGGATTTTAGTCAGTCCCTGCCGCCCTACCTTGGGCGAGAGGACTCATTTGATAATTTACCACGCTAAAAAAAAAGTGTGGGAAAGACACAGAGATCTATACAAGTCGTCTAGTGCCACTTCCTTCCCACACTGGCATTACTATCGCTTTAATTTAAATAAAACCTGGTGTCACTGTCGCTGTCTTTGGATTATGAAAGGCACAGTTTAAGTTAATATAATAATAATAATATTCCACAATTATCACACAACGCCATCTAGTCCCAAGCTAAGCAGAGCTTGTGTTATGGGTACTAGACAACTGATAAACATACTTATATATTTCTAAATACATACATATTATAGATAAATTACACCCAGACACAGAACAAATGATCGTGCTCATCACACAAAGATTTGTCCTGGACGGGAATCGAACCCACGACCTCCGGCATAGCAGTCAGGGTCACTAACCACTATACCAACAGGCCAGTCGAATATGAAGAAAGAGGGCAGAATACGAGTTTTTTTCTTACTTAAAATTCTCTAATCATCCTTTATTTCAAACTAGCTTCCGCCCGCGACTCCGTCCGCGCGGATGTCGGTCTTCACGTGGATGGTTTATTTCTCCATTTTGAGTAACTCTGACAATGACATCTTATAAATATCTATTGGACCCAAATACGGCTAAGCCTATAATAATTAAGGAGATCCCTCTATTGAGCTACTGCTGTTGAGCTCGCGTTCTGTAGTAAGTATTTTTTTCATAGTAATTCCGACCTTGTATTTACAAATAACTGATCGGAACAGTAATCAAAAAGGTCGTGCTGAAAAGCACGGTATAAAATTACACGCATACAATATTAATTCCACGGACGACCGCTCGCCACACTGGACACGTCCGCTCGCATCAAAATTCAGAATTTATATGCATCGCGCGGCGCGGAACGCGGCTCCTTATATAGGAGTCGGGGAGGCGTGGCCCGCGTGTGCCGCAAACGGTTCAAGCCAAATCTGACTTTCGGCGCTACAGGTTACGGCGCTGAATCCACTGCGGGTAATGCAACGTGTGTTCGCGGTTCGACAGAACAACGTCTATGAACAAAACTGAAAAATAAGATTTTTTTTTCTACGTATTTTTCCAGGATAAAAAGTAGCCTATTTTATGACCAGGATAATAAGATATAATTATACCAAGTTTCATCGAAATCGAACCGTTAGTTTTCACGTGATGCCTGCACATACAGACAGACAGACAGACAGACAGACAGACAGACAAAATTTTTTTTAATCACATATTTGGGTTTGGTACCGATCCAGCAACAAACCCCGCTATTTATTTTTTCAATATTTTCAATGTGCAGAATTGACCCTTCTACAGATTTATTATATGTAATAATAGATACAGACTAAATACCTACATAGATTCCTAAAGTACTGAACAAGAAACTCTTCGCAAATTAATTTCCAATCTCTACAACTATCGTATTCTCCTTAACTCCAGTCGTTACTAATTGAAACGTACTCAGAAGTGATCAATAATTCGTGCCGTGTCTTATTTGAACTCTTGTTTGAACGACTATCCAAGTATCCAACTCGAAACTAAATGGTTTTTCTTTTGCATTTAAAATGCATGCAATTTTGTTATAAAGCCGTTGAAATATAGCAAGAAGTTTGTCTATAGAAACATTAAGCTTCGTCCGCGTAAGAATTATTATTTAATTAATACTTGATGAGCCCTATTAATATATCGATGGCGTTAGGAATGGTTGCTTCCTCATAATCAGCCAATTTCCATTCACTGCTGAACGTAAGCCTCCCCAATGAGCGCGGAGCGCCAACAATCCAGGTCGTGGGTAGTCCGCATTCAACCAAAAAGCATTGCGCGCGCCATTGCAAACAGAATTTGCGCCCGTGCTCCCAGGCAAGTCGCCGCCACTAGCTTTTTTTTTTTTTATCGTGTTAAAATCATCAAATGAGTCCAGGTGTCATGGACCCAGGGTGGGACAGTGACTGTCAGACTTGTGCTGACTAAAATCCACGGTGATCCTTTAATAACCCTTTACGTTCCAGGGCCACGAGGCAACTTGCTACCGCCGAGGCGCGCGTTCAGTATGTGACAAAACTATTAGGTTTATTTTCGGTTTCTTTGATTTTATTTGCCACCGCTACATATCCTCACCAACTTAGAAAGAGTTAGGCATATAAATTACCGGTATATGTATTGTTACTTTTACCGATACTAATTTTAGTTATTAGGTAACGTTAACGGACTTACGGGTATCGTTATTAATTTCGATACATTTTTATCGTTACCATAACGATAATTCGTAACGTTATACAAAAAATAACGGTAATCCGGTCCCTGCTCACCATGTCTTTTCTGTAGGTATAAACACTTCCTAAGATGACCACTTCTGGAAAAAAGCTATCCTGGCGGCTATATGTAAGGGAACAGTGTATAAGACGGGGACGCGGGCTATGATGGGAAAACACACACTTAAGGTAAAATTGACACATGGCGGCAATTAACATTTGGCGTCCTGTTGCGGCTTGCGCTACGTTAGTGTTGTGTTAAGTTTGCCATAATTATGTGTGCCGTATAATGGGTATACCCTGTGTCCCCGTCTTATACACTGTTCCCCTATATTCTTCCTTTTATAACACTAAAGATTCCTCTCCTTTGTTTACTATTCTTAAGGAAACTAATAAACACAGTAGGTACTCGTACACTCTCATACACTACTGGCCCTGGCCACATGTTTATCTTGATTCTAAGTCATAAATCTTCCAAGTCGACTGAGTTTTTGCCTGACTTCGGCGAAGCTAAAACGAGGGTAATGTTTTTCACGTAAATCTATATACGGTACGAGTTAACATGAAGGAAAGAGGTAAAATTATGTACAGGGTGTGCTTGAAGCTTAGAGCTTGAATGGCGGTGTTGTGAATCTTAGTTAGATTCATATCATATACAGGATGAATTTGAGAACTACGAGGAATAGCGAAAAATACTGAAGAGAGTCTCGAGCCCGATTTTAATGAAAACTTATTAGTTAATCATTGGAATTTTGAAAAATCAATATTCCTGCGAACACGAACCCTATGATTTAAAAAAACAAAAAAACACACGCTGTTATTAACCTAAATACGGATAGGTACACTAAAGTAATAGGCTCTTTTCTTGAAGAAAATATGTTTTTTTTTCAATATTCTAATCTTTCTTTTTATCGTGGTAAAGTCCTCAAATGAGTCCTCCCACCCAGGGCGGGACGGGAGGGACTGTCAGACTTGTACTGACTAAAATCCACGGTGTCCTTCAATAGACCTTTACGTTCCGGGGCCACGGTTACTTGATAAGACAGTCCCGCGATCCCGAAACATTCTAACTTAAATTGTAAATACACCATTAAATCCGAAATGGTGTCACTAAATCTGTTTATTTGTTCTCTCTTATCTCAAAAACTACCGAGCCGATTTTTATGCGAAGTTAAACCGTTAATAGCTTGATATGAATGTGGGCGACAGCTAAAAAATGAGCATCGTAAACATACGTTGTAAGCATGCACTACGGAACCATTGTGGCGGAAACAGAAGCAGTTTTAGAGTTCCGCAAAAGTGGGTAATACTTGATTTAAATTACTAATGCTGTTTTTTCTTGGTGTTTTTCCGGGCGATATACCAGAAACTAGTAGATATAATTACATGTAATTAGGTCATCCATATTGACAAAAAAGTTTTAACTAAGAGTAAGTTGATATCTTGTATATTCTGTTTCAAATATTAATCTTATTACTTTTTGGCAGAAACATACAACTTATATACCTAAAACATAACAAACTACTTTTTCAACCCGGAAAGGGGACTACAAAATAGTTTTTTCCTTGAAGCTGAAACCCCAATATTTAAGGATTCGAGGCACGCCAATAAGTAAGTTATTCGCTACCCTCCATCACACATGTGGGTAGGTATACGTTACAATCTCTGCTGGCGAACAAAAACTTTGCTTTTACATAAAATGTAACAACTGGTACCACGCAATGACGAAACTTCCATGAACACGAAAACCGAAAACTTTCTCATTACGGTAACAATGTGTTACGGAATAATCGGAACCGAAAAGCAATTTCTCTGTTCAGAAATCTTAGTACTATTGTGAATGCGAAAGTTTTTTAGGATGGACGGATGTTTTTATTGCTCTCACACGCAAAAAGTATTGAACGAATTTAGATGTATAAAATCTTCCTGAGATATTAATTTATACCGATACCACTGTAACAGAGAGGTATCCAACCTCTTCTGTTCCTTCAACCTCTTTACTTTAAGTTCTATTTATTGTTTTAATATTTTTTTAAAATTCATGTTTGAATTTACGTTCTGTCATTGCGTCACCTTCAATTCTTTTCTAGGCACTACAATTTTTACCACGGCTCCAGCTGCACGTTCTACAGTATTGTTTTATTTTCATATTTTAAATAAATAACTCCGTTGTATTTTTTAAAAGTGCTACACAACCAGTACGACAGCTCCAAATCGAGCAAATACCGCACCAACAGTACCGAGTTCGCCATACACTGCGGCTCCAGCAACCTTTCCGGCTTCCACTCGGAGGACGATGTCACCGTGGGCGACATCACGGTGCGCGACATAAACCATGGACCCATAGCCGGCCTCGCCTTCGTGGCCGCTAATTTCGACGGCATCCTCGGCATAGCGTAGCAGCATCTCGGTGGACGGCGTGAGATCCGTGTCCTACCTACTAGAAGGTGGCGCAACGCTACACCACGATTATAAGATATTTTAAGAGACGGTGACGAGTCGTATTATAAGTCAGTCAATGAATGAAGAGTTTGTGGATTTATTACATGAAATAAAATACAAAGCTGTGACGAATCTATTGCGTTTTGTAAGGGAGGAGAAACAAATGACAGCGATTTTAAAAGGTATCTCGAAGATTTTTTTTCCAAACGATTGATGTTGTCTCATCTTGTGTCGTCTGTGTCGTGTATTGATTGATCACACATTATTGTTTTTTCTTATTTAGACATTCTGAGATGTTTCAGGTTCATTATGTTCTGAACAATTGTGAAGGTATTTTTCTGATACCTATGTAAATTATATCATTTAATACGTAGGTAAGATGTTAACTTGTCTAACTAAGTATATCTTCTTAAAAAAATTAAGGAACTGACTGAAAATTAAGGAGTCGACATCTCCAAACAAAAAGATTAAAATTAGAATTTAAAGTAGTAGAAAAATAGATACAGTTTACTTTCAAACAAATCGGTTTTCCAATAGATACAAATTTTTCATCAGGCAATAGTTTTAATAAATCCCGAGTATTTCCGAGTTATTTGATCTGTGTCAGTATTTCAACATTGCCCACCATTCACTATAGTTGTTTTGTGAAATATTCTGTTTACCACTTACTCAGCATTTTGTTAATGCAATTGCTGAACAATGCTTATTTGACTCTCATTTTCTGACTTTGTTCTGAACGAATATACCTACTAGATACCTACTTGGTTTATTTCATTCAAAATAAACTATAAAATGAATCGTTGGATGTCCACTTTTGAACATAGGCCACTCCTATAGATTTCCAATAGGACCATTTGGAAGTGGCTTGCATCCAGCGCGATCTTGTGGTCTAATAATACCATATACAGGGTTATTTGAAAAACACCAACAACCTCTTAAGAGGTCATTCCACTCATTTTAATGAACAACTTTTACTATGGGACCAAACCCGAAATCGTGAAAAAAAAATCAGGTGTTCCCTACATTTTGACGAGTTATGCGAACATAAAGTACGGAACAGCTGATTTTTTTTTTTCGTGATTTCAGGTTTTGTCCCCAATGATATTATAAGTCATAGATATGTTATACACGTACAAAACAACAGAAAAAAGCGTACCGCGTAGAGAGGCAGCACACATACACACTTTTTATTCACACACATTACATTTCAGTACAAGTAAAAAGGATAGCTTGATAAAACCAATAGGAAAAAAAGTGACAGCTAGATGGTGACGCTCTCTCTTTTATCTCACTCGCACTCTCACTCGCACTCTTTCTTTTACGACGCCATAATATAGAAACGTAATGTTTTATTTGTGAAAATATTAAGATAAATAATATATTTACGAATGATAATGGTGATTCTTTGACTTTTAGAAGTCTTGCTTGTATAATTTGTACAATATCTCATCACACACGACGGCATTTTCGGTGGTTTTGAGTCACTTTTACTTTTGACTCACTCTGTAGTACGTGAAGTGCATCCGTTGTCGCTGGCAACGTCGGACTGAGGTCAAGGTTTGTGAATCAACCACATTTGAGCGCGTCTGTTTTTGAGCGCGTATAACGTATCTACACCTTTTTTACTTATAATATCATTGTTTGTCCCATATTAAAAGTTGTTCATTGTAATGAGTGGAATGACCTCTTAAGAGGTTGTTGGTGTTTTTCAAATAACCCTGTATAATGTAGGTATATTCAACGCTGTCAGCTGGTAACGTGCCTAAGAGACTGGCGGGGCGTTGCCAGGCTGTATGACAACGCCCCTAGCCTCTGCCCAAGGCCTGAAAGCCAACTTTTGGGTCACGGAAAACGTCGACGAGGTCTTATTATGCAACTTGTAAGTCAGAGCCGTTAACCACAAGCCCACTAGTCAGGCCACTTCACGAATGCCAGATATAATAAGTTATACTTTTTAAGAAAAACGTTTCACACAGGGTGACGACGTAGCGTACCTTTGACGTAGGTGCGTTTACAACCCTTTAAACTCACATACACAAAAGCCATACTCGTATATCATACAAATATTGGTTCCGGGTAGATGTCGAACCCGGGACAAGTAGCGCAGCAGTTGTTCTCTCAGCCACTGCGCAAACCGAGTGAAAATATGACACTTGAATTGCAAAATGTCACTCTCGGATTTTGCTAAGTGTATATACATTTTCACATATTATACCGGTTGGAAGCGACCTGCATCCAGCGTCTTCCGTCGACCTTTATAAGGTCGTCTGTCCATCTTGTTGTTGGACGTCCTACGCTGCGCTTGCTAGTCCGTGGTCTCCACGGACATGTCTCGGTATATGTGGAGATCTAAAGAGGAGGCCTATGTTCAGCAGTGGACGTCCTATGGCTGAGATGATGATGATTTTATATTTTTGTATTCGATACTGTATTCATATACCTACAATATATACCTCTGCGTACGAATCAGAACAGTACGCGTAAATTCTGCGCCTACTTACGAACAGATGGTGAACACGTCCCAACTTTTGACAGATGTAAAACGTTGCTCGGTGCGCGAATAAAACAGGTGGAGAGAATACGGGTAAGTATTGTGTGCGGTTACGTTGAGTTGACTCTCGGGGTGCTTTTGTTTCTTGGGAAGCCTTTACAGGGTGGTCGCGGGACTTATCTCATTACCGTGACCCCGGAACATAAAGGGCTATTGAAGGACACCGTGGATTTTAGTCAGTACAACTCTGATAGTCCCTCCCGCCCTGCCTGGGGTGGGAGGACTCATTTGATGATCTTACTACGCTAAAAAAAAAAAGCCTTTACAGGGTGATTTGTAATTAGGTGCATTCCTAGAAATGAGTGATACTATAGGCCTAATTTGCAACAAAATTAAAATTGTTGCAACATTTCAAAGGAATGCACCGAATCTAGTATATAATATATGCTAGCCACAATCACAATTTTTGAGATAGAATATCTCTGCAATATTTTTCTTTTGACTCATTAATGTTACTGGTTTTTTTTTCAGGTTTGCTTCTTTGGCCTGTGATTTGCAATGAAGAGCATTTCGAAACATACCAATTGTAGATTGATGGTTGAAACCCAAACAGCTTAGGTGCTTCACTTTGTGTAATTTATTCCATCAATAGTGATATTAATTAATTTCTTTGTATGTTTTGCTTTATTTTATTTGAAACACAATGTCAATTGTTAATAAATAAAATGAAGTGAACTGAATTTTGAAACAGCGAAGGCAAACATTATGATGAAACCGGTTGTCCCAGAGCCAGAGATCCGAAGATATATGTGACATCAACAACCCTCAAGGCCGCACTTCTTCTTGCAAAGTGGAAGCCTGTGTCACAGCAGTAATACTAACACCTACTACATATATTTGTTAATATTTCACTTATAAAGTACAAAACGGATTTTGATAAAATTTGGTACACAGATAGTTATAACGTAACCCAACACATAGGATATTCCATGCATGACATTCCTGTGGGAAAAATGCTGAACTTCACGACATACCAGTTACCTATACATTTATACCATTTATAGAATGGTGCAAAACAATCTTACATTACGACACATCAAAGGGTTGTAATAGTAACATTAGTAATGAAATGCATGGCTACATCCAAACCGTTCCATTAGCTTGTTCTTTGAACTATTATTAACACGTTAATAGGCTCAAACCATCGCATTAGGTGTGGCGTAAATGTGGTAATAGTACCTACAATCCTACATAGACTATATGTTACGTTCATCTTCAAATAACTCTAAATACACTATATCGCTAGGGTCTTGAAAAGACGAGGTAAGCAATAAATAAACAGCGTGGGAACTACCAATAACTTAAATTCAATAATAGCATTCTTTATTTTACTTAGTTTCACATTTTCGTTTTTCTTTTTTATCTTAAAACTAGCGAACCCGGCGAACTCCGTTTCGCCACCAGATGGCTTCGTTTTATGTAACATTTCGTTTGGTGATTAAAAGAAGAATTTTTTTTTCCTGAATTTTCTTTGCTATAAACCTCACGGAGCCCGAGACCTTTCCAACGAATGCAAAACCGTGGAAATCGGTTCGTGCGTTCTGGAGTTATAGCGTCAGGAAGGAAAACCCGACTTATATTTATATAGTAGAATATCCAATTATTTAGGCGTATTTTATCGCACGTAAATGACAACTACAACTATTACAATACTCTCCTGAAAAAAAGTGGTTTTGTAGATACAAACGACACTATAAATAGTGTTAACAATGGAATATCCAGAAAGACGCAGGTGTAAATTCTGCTCACAGTCGAGTTTATTTAACGCAACTTTACAGATATCCGTCCGTTTTTTGATATCATCGATTTAATTAACAGCAACTTCACATGAAAAATCAAACTTCAGCTTAGCGTAAACGCTCACAATGCAGTTCCATATGTTTCCATCTAAAAGAAATAAGCATCACGCATTTCAAGGAGCGCGTTGTGAATTCATAACGTCTGGATGACGTTTTTATTTTGTTCATTAAAAACGAAACTCTTCATTACTTTTATAAACGAAGATTGACTTTGTTTTGCTCCCCTTTTATTATTTCAATGAGAGAAGGAGAAACGGGAAGTGAAAAATAAATGAAAGTATTTTCAACTCTGCTATTTGAGTTATAAAATTGCCCTATGTGTTCCAGGGTCACGGTGTCCTTGAGAAACAGGTTACCCTTTTGGATGACGTAATTTTATATTATAACCACGCCATAGATTAAAACCTCTCCTATGATACACGAAGTTGTGAGCTCAAACCCGAGCAAGTACATAAATGTGCCTTTTTCAATTCATATGTACTTTTTAAGGTTATCTTCGACATCATTGACATCGGTTTAGGTAGTCGTCACTAATTTTAGTTCGTTTACCTAAATAATCTGGCGCCAAGTGGTGGCCCAGTCGTAACGGCCCCGACTTACGAGTGGTAGGTCGTGGGTTCGAACCCAGTCAGGCGCATTACTTAGTGTAATTTATTTCATCACCACGGCTCTCAAAACGGTGATAGAAAACATCGTGAGGAAACCAGCAAGGCCTATAACCATCAAATTCGAAGACATGTGACATCTACCAACCTGCACTGGGTCCGCGTGTGGATTATGATAAATGATAAATGATATTTATTCAGTAAATTGGTTTTGGCAAACTCTTTTACACGTCAAAAAGACACTATTTTACACTAGATGAGGCCGGTGTTTCGTAACTGACTACTCTGAGAAGAAACATCCGAAACAAACTCAGAGGTCACAGTCTCTTTTAAAGTCCAGACAATTTTGTATTTATCAAATTATATGAGAACCATGCAGGTGTCTGAGGTGGCCTTTTGAAGAAAGAACCACACAGATTTGAGTGGACCTGTCCAGTCAGTGCAAGCATGTGTCAGTTACCGTGTAGCTCAACTCATATCACAAGGAGCTCAACGAAACGACGAACAGTACCAAAGAAAGGACATTTGGGTAGGCCGCATCAATAACTCAAACTGTCAGACAATAAAATTAACTGCAAGGAAATAATAAAAAAGTAGAATAAAATGTAACCCACATATGTTCTCATATTCACAAGTTAGAAAAAACACAAATAAAAAAAAGACAATATATATATGTTACCCACTCTCACAGATAGGAGGCTTGTGTCCCAGCAGTGGGAACATTATAGGGTCACTCAAAGATTGATGCAGGTACCTAACTAAATCGCCACCCCGTACTTCGTTATAAACCTCATCAATCAATTTCTCCATATCGACCGATAACCTAACAGAATTTAATACTATAGGGTGTTAGGGACATCGACGGATTTTTCCTAATTTTCACTACTTTCACTAAAAGTAGCAATGTAAATAAAACTAGAAATGGTGTCTTCTTAGATGTTTATAATGAAAGGTCATCGTATACATAAATACTGTGTCCAGTACCACAGTACCTGTAGTACTTTAAGCGCGGCTCACTATTAAAAAAAAGCAAACTTAAAAAAATAGGAAAAAACCGACGATAAATTCCAACACGCGGGGATCCAGAATCATGTCCTGGCCCCATGGTATCCGTTTGTGCGTCGATGTCCCTAACACCCTGTATAGTACGTTCTACACCTCAATAGATTGCCCCAGCTTACTCAAACAGCTGTCGGATTGTCCAACTAAGCCGTCTGTCGGTGCTTCAAGTACATTTAAGGCGCGTTTCCATTAGGCAAGTATTGCATAGGTACAAGTATGACGTCACAATTGTGTACAAGTTGTTTGAATTGGAAACTACGAGTACCTCTACCTTGAACTTGTATGGTTTGTTCAAGTTGCATACAATTTACAAATGGTATACAAGTAACTTGTACAGTCAGCTTCAGAGAAACACCCCCTTCGGTAGTGATATCACTAACAAAAGCGGTGAGTTCTCTCTGTAACTTACCATACAGTGGAAACGCACCATTAGCGTTCATTTAGACACCACATCCAGACCAAATCTTTTTTTTTAGCAATGTAAAATCATCAAATGAGTCCTCCCACCCCAGACTCGTACTGACTAAGATCCAGTCCATCAATAGCCCTTTATGTTCCGGGGTCACGGTAATGAGATAAGTCCCGCGACCCCGGCCGGCTTTGGCCCTCTAGAGGGGGGGGGGGGGGGCCGTCATCATGCTGACGCTCTTTGAGGCGCGCGTGTAAAACAACGCGCCGTCTACCCGGGCATGGTCCATGATCAGACAGCGAGTTGCCCTTTACTCCCCGTTCGCATGCCCATCCAGACCACTTCTTAGCGATAAAATGTGGTCGAGCTGTGGTTACGTGTGAATATAATGTCGCTGCAGTTGCATAGAGGTTAGTCGTTTTGTCGTCGAAGCAACATTGTGTGTGAGATGTCCTACAACCGCAAGTTCGCGATATTCCTGACGACTGCGATGTAATTGTTTTTAGTTTGTGATGTTTTACAACCGTAACTTCGTGGTGTCGCACGTAGTTGCGTGGCCGTTGCTTCGATGTGGTTAATATCACCCTCGCTTGAGACAATGATGACAAAATGTGATTCGCACGAATCGTACTTTTTTTCGTCTTTCGTCGTCGACAGGTGATCCACGGGAGGACGCCGCGTTATCACATTACAATATTATTAAAGTCGCGCGTCGTGCCTTGAAAAAGGAGGCAAAGTTGCAGCGTTTGACCGGTACATGTGAAACAACCCTTACCTTGATAAGACATCTCATGCGATTTCCACTTGAGTCCCTATCGCTAACCATCGTCAAACCTATCTGGTTTGAGGTGGTAGGTAGCAAGGTAGGTAGGCATCTCGAGTTTAATGGTAATTTGGAAGCCTAAAATACTTGTGTCGTTATATGAACTGATTGGCGTGCAACTTTATGAGAGGAAAATTGTGATAAAACTGAAGCATATTTTTTCCTCTATATTTTTATTCTATTTCTTTTTTCAAAAATATTTTGCTCTACTCATTGAATTCTATTCTTAATTTGATAGAAAGAGACAAAAAATAACAAAATCAAGAAGATAGTCACTTCTCTTTGACTTTGCGAGCAAATTGGTACTCGTAAAATAAAAGGCACTACCAGTGTCGGCGCCTCACATATGCGCGGGCGACCGCGGGGTGACCGCGGGGCTCGGGGAACCGAACCCGCGCCTGCTCGATCGCCGCTGATCATTAGCATCGGTTCAAACAGCTGTTACATAACTGTACCTTTATCTTTCATTTATTATGGATAATTTAAAAACTTTGATTAAGAAGCGTAGCTCTTTTAAATCGAAGCTACAGCAACTATTTAAACCTAGTAAAAAGTAGTGCCGCAGTATCTGAGCTTCAACGCTTAGACTTAGAGGAGCGTTTTAATAAATTTGAGGCCTTACATTGTGAATTTGATGCCTTACAGACACAGATCGAAGTGCTTTCCGATGACGACGGGTCTGCGTTAACTGAGCGTGAGGACTTTGACCGCCAGTTTTTCAACCTCGTGGCACTCACGCGCAGCCTACTCGGCGTCTCGGCCAACGGTGCAACGTCGGAGGCGGGCTTCAAAGATGCTGACTCAGGTGCACATGTTTCATTTAGGAATTCTTTTGTTCGTTTGCCTAAAATCGATTTGCCTCATTTCGATGGGAACTACCAATGCTGGCTCGAGTTTAGAGATACGTTTGGGTCATTGATTCACGACAACACTAGCATAAGTGATATCAATAAGTTCCACTACCTGCGAGCTTCACTTCAGGGGAATGCGGCTTTAATTATCAAAAATATTGATTTTAAAGCCGATCATTATAATATTGCGTGGGACTTGTTGTGTGAGCGGTTCAATAACAACCGGCTTCTCGTGAACAACCATTTACAGGGTTTATTTGATGCGGAACCCATAAAAACCGAGTCAAGTGTTTCCATCAGAAACCTTGTCGATTTAATTAATAAAAATATAAGGGCACTTACAACTTTAAAAAGGCCAACGCAACATTGGGATGACATTATAATTTATTTAATGATTAAGAAACTAGATTTATTAACAGCGCGTAATTGGGAAGAACACAGGAACAACACTTTAGGAGAAGATGCAACATTAATACAATTTTGTTCATTTTTAAGCAGGAAAGCAGATTGGTTAGAATCGGTAGAAGTCAATCAACCTTCTTTGGGTTCGAATACTATTGTCGCCTTAAATAATAGCCATAATTCGAATAAAATTGATTCTAAGCCTAACCAAACTAATAAAAAGCTAGACAATAAAATTAAAAACAGTAAATGTCCACTTTGCTCCCAAGCACATAATTTATTTAAATGTGAATCTTTTAGAAACTTGTCCGTAGATAATCGCATACAAAAGGCAATCGATCTTAAAGTGTGTATGAATTGCTTACGCTTCGGACATAATTCAAATAAATGCAGATTCTCACATTGCCGATATTGTAAAGTTAAACACAACACGCTTTTGCATTTAAATAGTAACGAGCCTCAACTTGCTTCCAATCCATTGCCTTCTGCCATACCTTCTACGCAGCCTTCTGCTTCACCTTCTTCAAATGTTGTGCTTTCAGCTAATTCCTTGCAGCTTCATACTTCTGCGCATGTTTTACTGTCCACAGCTATGGTGAACGTGATTGGAGTGACGGGTAAGAAGTACACAGCGCGCCTGCTGCTGGACAATGGCAGTACGGCGAACTTTGTTACGCAAAGCTTATCAGAGAAGCTGGGTTTGTTACGACGCGGTACGAGCACCAAGGTAACGGGTATAAATAATCACATATCCACCAGTACACAGTCTTGTCGCCTCACAATAGAGTCTTTATGCTGTGCCTTTACTGTAGATATCGAGTGTCACATTTTGCCTGAGATCACAAAGGTTCTACCGACTTCATTCGTGCACATCGAACACGTCCCTATTCCTTCAGGTCTTCAACTAGCAGACCCGAACTTTAACGTTCCGTCGGTCGTAGATATCCTGGTAGGGGCTGAAGTGTTTTGGAATGTCATAGGTACTAAAACTATAGACTTAGGGAAAAACCTACCTAAATTATGCGAGACCAAATTAGGATGGTTAGTTTCAGGTAGTATTTCGCAACAATCATGTTTTTCCGCTAATCATTTATGCCATCATTCCAATGTCACTCCCGATCTCACTCAATTTTGGGAGCTTGACAATGTTGCTTCTAAGCATTCACTCTCACTTGAAGAGAGAATGTGTGAGCAGTCTTTTGCTCAAACCACTGTTCGTAATGACAGTGGGGGATTTGTCGTCACTATGCCTTTAAAGGGGGATCCTAGTACATTAGGGCATTCTTTTGCCAATGCTAGGAAACGCTTTCTATCCCTTGAACGGCGATTTAAACGCGATCCATCATTTCATGAGAAATATAACACGTTCATGAGAGAATATGAGCGCCTAGGTCACATGACTTTAGACTCAGACTGTACTCTTCCAGCAGAAAACTCCATGAATAAATATTACATTCCACATCATGGAGTTATTCGCACTTCTAGCACCACTACACAACTACGCGTAGTATTCGACGCATCAGCCCCTACCAGTTCTGGGGTGTCTCTTAACGACATTCAGATGGTCGGTCCCGTAGTTCAAGACGATCTGTTTTCCATTCTAACACGTTTTCGTCAGCATAGATACGTAGTTTCAGGTGACGTGGAAAAAATATACAGGGCCATTGAGCTAAATCCAGTCCAAAGACCACTTCAAAAAATAATTTTCAGATTTGACCCTGCAGAACCTCTTAGGACCTACACTTTAAACACGGTGACCTATGGTACTGCATCCGCACCATACTTAGCCACCAAGTGTCTTGTAAGTCTGGCTGATGACGTAACAAATAGTCGTGTTCAATGTGCCATACGACGTGACTTTTACGTTGACGACTATCTCGGTGGTGGGATACCATAGCTGAAACTGTCAATATTTCGAAAACGGTTCATTCGGTTCTATCATCTGCAAAATTCAATTTACGTAAATGGCGGTCAAATAATCCTAAAATTCTCGAACAAATTTCACAAGGTAACGTATTACATAATATTTTACATTTTTCTGAGCAAGGTCCAAACTCAGCTCAATCTAAAACTTTAGGTCTTAACTGGGTTTGTGACTCCGATTCACTTACTTATAATATAAATATCACCTCCACCGAGAAAGTCACCAAACGTCACATACTTTCTGTCATTAGTATGATCTTTGACCCACTGGGCCTCGTAGGTCCGTGCGTCGTCGAAGCGAAAATTATCATGCAGCGTCTATGGCTAGATAAATGTGATTGGGACGACGAGGTATCGCATGAAGTCAAAAACCTTTGGTCTACATTTGCAGGCACGATATCAGCTTTAAACAACTTAAAGATTCCTCGTTGGGTTTTGCGTGAAGACACTATTACACATGAAGTACACGTCTTTACCGATGCGTCCGAGAAGGCATACGGCGCATGTGTGTACATTCGATCTTGTAATGGTAGTAAAGTCTTAGGTGTACAACTTCTAGTTTCTAGAAATCGTGTAGCGCCCATCAAACCGACGACGATACCGAGGCTTGAACTTTGTGGAGCTTTGCTAGGTGCAAGGCTGTGTACTAAGGTTCAAGAATCACTCACTATGCCCATTCATAAATGTAGATTCTGGTGTGACTCAACAATAGTTCTGGGTTGGCTTTCTACTCCTTCAAGTCAATTAAAGCCTTTTGTGAGGAACAGAGTCAATGAGATTCAAGAAAGCACATGTGGTCATACCTGGAGCTACGTACCGTCGAAGGACAACCCGGCGGATCTTGCTTCCCGTGGTCTAAGGGCCGACGTTATCATAGACACACCTCTGTGGTGGTCTGGACCCTCATTTTTACAACATAGTGAAAATGAGTGGCCCACCATGCCAAACAGCGGGAAGGATAGTCTGCCGGAAGTAGTGACTCATTTCATCAGTGGTGATAGCAACAATCATTCATTAAGTAGTAATCATTCAGACGTTACCATTCATTCATCAATCATTCATAATTTATTAGTAAAGTATTCTAGCCTAACAAAAATACAAAATATATTTACATATGTACAACGCTTTATTTACAATGTAAAAAATAAAAATAAACTGCACGGTAATTTTTCAGTGTCAGAACTTGAAAATTCTTTAAATTCAATTATACATTATTCTCAGCTTGAAATGTTTCCTGAAGAATATAAATTATTAAAATCTGGACAAAAATTACCACGCAAAAGTAGATTGCTTCCTTTGACTCCGTTCATTGACAATCATAATATCATTCGCGTGGGCGGGAGGCTCGATAACTCCCCCTACGATTTTAATTTAAAACATCCTATTGTTTTATGCAGTAAGCACATACTTACTAAATTAATATTTCAAATGCAACATTTAAAGCTTGTACATGCTGGTCCACAGTTGTTATTGTCGCACATACGACAAAGTTATTGGCCTCTAGGTGGCAGAAACTTGTCTAGATTTGTCGTGAGTAAATGTCTTAAATGTTTCAGGCATAAAGCTCAGAACGTGCAACCTATAATGGGTCAACTGCCTAGTTCTAGAACAAATCTCGAGTTTCCTTTTTTAGATAGTTACGTGGACTATGCTGGGCCAGTATTGGTGGCCAATCGTAAAGGCCGAGGATGCAAACTAACAAAATCCTATATGTGCATCTTTGTTTGCTCGGCAGTGAAATCCGTACATTTGGAGCTCGTCACCGACCTCACCACTGAGGCCTACATGGCCGCTTTAAATCGTTTCGTGGCGCGTCGTGGCAAGCCTCGAAGCATCACGTCCGATAACAGGACTAACTTTGTAGGTGCTTCGAATGAAATGTGTAGGTTTTTGCAATCATCGAATGTTGCATCTGAAATGGCACAGCAAGGCATCAAATTTATTTTCACGCCTGCTTACAGCCCTCACTTCAATTCATTGGCTGAAGCTGCTGTAAAATCATGTAAGCATCATTTAAAAAGGCTACTGCATCTTACCCACTTCACTTTCGAGGAGATGGCTACCTGTCTCACTCATATAGAGGCGGTGTTAAACTCACGCCCTCTAACTCCTCTTTCTTCAGATCCTCACGACTTTTCGGCACTCACTCCCTTCCACTTCCTGATTGGACGGCCATTCTTATCAGTACCACATTCCCAAGTGACTGAAGCCAACATCACGCGGCTGGATCGTTGGAAGAGAATCCAGCACATCAGGCAGCACTTCTGGGGACGATTTCATAACGAGTACATTTCTCTGCTGCAGGCCAAATCCAAGTGGTTTCATTCCAGAGGTGAAGTGAAGCCAGGGTCACTAGTCCTGATCAAGGACAAATCAGCGCCACCTCTGCTCTGGTCCCTGGGTCGGGTCATGAAGACCTATCCCGGCGTAGACGGGGTCACGAGAGTGGCTGAGCTGAAGACGAAGCGGGGCATCATTCGACGTGCCTTCAACTGTATCTGCCCCCTTCCAGTCGACGAGTGAAGATTTGAAGAGTTACTTCAACCCGGGGAATATGTCGGCGCCTCACATATGCGCGGGCGACCGCGGGGTGACCGCGGGGCTCGGGGAACCGAACCCGCGCCTGCTCGATCGCCGCTGGCGGCCCACACACTCGGCTATCCACGCGCAGACCGCTCGGGTCATTTCTTTGTTTGCTTAATATTCATTGTACTGGCTGTAGCAATAAACCCTATTTTAATACAGTCCACTCATTTTATTATAAAAGCCCAATCGAGCCCTATCAACCAGACTTTTTAACTGACAAGAATTACCCTAATTCTTTACATACCGCTTAGCATTCCATAGCCGCGATATACTTTGACAGTGTGGGACCCCGGCAAGATATAGTACCTACTAGCCTACTACTGTCTCTGGAGCCCTAACCACCGTTACCTTGGACACCTTGGACACTCTCTCCAATTTATATATATTTTAATATTTTTATATATACCTATTTTATATATTTTTGTTTTGTAAGAAATATTTAAAATAAGTATAACATAATATGTTAGAAGTTCAATAAATTAAATAATAATAAAAAAATACTGGCCTCACTTCTGTTTCTACGTATTAATTACATAAATAAATAAACAAAACAAATTATTTCTCAAAACTACAAGCCTATAACCAATTCATTCCTATAACAATTCATCCATTCATCATTCATTATTGAAGTATAATCTGCCTGATGCCTTCACACACCTTGGCTTCAAAAGCCAACTCAGTAGAATGTGAATCCTAGAATCCTCCCAATAGTGATGATTCTATCCCCTCCTATTTTCCAATATTATTCTCTATAACTCAATACGGGGTCAGACCTCCGGGCAAGGTCCGAAAACCTTCATCTATCCTTATTATTGCGGAGAAGCCTTGAGTTATGTGTTTTATTCCATCTGGTTTTTTCCTTTTGACTTCACGATTTAATGTGGGTAGGAAGTATAGTGCTGATTTTTAAATAAATTTATTTGAAATGCAAGTAAGAACAAGGTTTTTTTCTACAAAAACAATGAATTGTTTCTTATGTCGTTGGTTCATTTACAAACATTCAAAGCCACATAAACAAACCACCTGATCCGGTTTTTTTGGTGCGGGAATAAAACCCGCGACACATAGCATAATAGCCAATCGCTCGACCATTGCACCAACCGAGCCTAACTGTTATGCACCACTGCCGTGCTTAATTCTATCCAGGCCAATTTTCCATTATTTTCTATTCTGAAAAGTTTTTATAGGTATCGTCTTTGCACACATTTTGAAGATCGCGTGTTAGACCTTCTTGAGATTCACGCAGACCACGACTGAGAATATGGCATAAATGGACGAACAGTATAGTGAATGGGAAACTGACAATATTGATGATGCTCTTGTCATCCTTACAATATTATAATAAGATAGAAATTTGAATGGATAGATGATTGGATGTTTCTTACACAATCACATCAGAACCACTAAACGATCTTACTCGGAGATAGTTTAGAGTCCTTCATCCTGATATTACATTTCTTGTGGAATAATTTTTGACATAGACGAAGTCACTGTCAACAGATAGTATACCATAAATCATTGCCTAAGTCATTTGGTCCGTTAGCAACGCCTTCAAAATAGAACATCCACGTTCGATTACCAGTAACTAACATCGTCCTTGTGATAGGTTACGTAAAGCAATTATAAAGATAGATGGCTTGCTTGCGGACATCGACCATTGACTTATAGACTTTAATATCTAAGAAGAATCGTTTAATATAAAGTCGAAATGGTTTATGGGATGTGGGAGTGGCCAGTTCTACAGCAGAGGTTCAAAAGGGAATGCTTTTAAAAATACCTGCTTTGTTGTATTCAGATTCAGTTACTTCTGTCTTTGTGATGTGGAGATGCGGAACACAGCTACGCTTCTGTCTTTTAAACATAAAAAGTAAGCGCAGTTTTTACTGTATAAATATGAACTTACATCTTTTTGACCGAAACATACAGAACGCCAACTTTGGTACAAAATATTGTTTCACCTTTTCAACATTCATACCGTGGGTAAAATTCACAATTAAAAATAAACCTCAATTTCCAAGCCTTTGAATCATGACCACACAAAAATTCAACCAATCACTCAAATCCACAACAGCACCAATTTAAAATGCAATATTTCGTTCAACAACAGCAACAAAACGCAGACATTTGCAAAAACTGAACATCAATGTCGGCAGAAAATTGCAATGTTTCAACTATTTGAGGCGGCACAAACAAGAACTGATGACTTACAAACAGTCGGACAGCGGCAAACATTTATTACCTGTCGTGGAATGAGGTCGGCTGGACGACGGGCGGCAAGACAGTTCGTGGCTAGACGAGAGAGTTCCGTAGATAGTTTACTTGAACAAAACGTTAGGTCAGTTTGTCTTTATGTACTCTTATTTGCTTTATTATCATGATGGTGGTGGAAAATCATCAAATGAGTCCTCCCACCCAGGGCAGAGCGTAAAGGACTGTCAGGCTTGTACTGACTAAATAAAATCCGGTGTCCTTCACTAGTCCTTTACGTTCCGGGATCACGGTAATTCGGTAGTCCCACGACCACACTCATTTGCTTAGTTAGGACCTACATGAGAGAGACCGATATCGAAAACTCATTATGCATATCATTATAGGTGCTATTCTCTAAGTACACCCTTGCACCAGACAGCGTGGCCCCGAATCGAAACTACAGTTTGTCTTGTAAAACATTTTGTACTTTATGCTCTAGAGCAAGAAGTTGAAATCTGCACTGCCGCTGAAGAAAGAGAGCCGTATGCGACACCAACTGCGGATAGAATTATAGAAATACTAGCTTCTGCCCGCGACTTCGTACGCAGATCCTGTTGCTTATGCCAGCGACAACGGAGTCGTCAAAATCGAAGATCTGAAACGTCTGATGTCCAATAGAGCCCGGGTAAATAATAAATGGGAGTTCTGGCCAGTAGAGTCAGATTTTTAATGATATACCATCGTCATCGAAAATCAGTCCTAAAGTCTTACCGCCTTCACCGCGTGGAGGTACTCCCTTTCAAGCATTGGCCTTGTGATTTGTTAATGGTCATGGCGAATGCAAGACGGATCGGAAATTGAGGTCGTTTAAACTCAAACCGCATATCGTTTGGGATCCTAGAAATGAGAACTTCCTCACCTTCGAATTTTCCTTTGAGTATCGTCGCGTAAATCACATTGTTCATCAATTTTCTTACCACCAAACGCGTTCTGTTGCACAGCTTTGGTTGGTTTATGTTTCGAAGCACGATGACTACGAAGCCAACCTTCATGAATCGTAAATTGTGCGGTGGTAAACCATATCCAAGGAGTTTTAATTCAATTGGAAAGTTGGTGCCTAAACGCAACTGAATATTTTTTAGCGAGGTAACATCATCATGTGAGTCCTCCCACCCACGGCAGAGCGGGAGGGACTGTCAGACTTGTACTGACAAATTTGATTTATCCACGGTGTCCTTCAATAGCCCTTTCCGTTCCGGGGTCACGGTAAATCGTAAGTCTCGCGACCCCGGCAGGCTTTGGCCTTCTAAAGGGTCATAATGCTGACACTCTTTGAGGCGCGCGTGGAACACAACGCGCCGTCGACCCGGGCATGGTCCAAGGTCGGACAGCGAGACCCATTACTCGCCGCCCGCATGCCCGAGTCCGGTGGCTGGAGATCGTCTGGCGGCGTCCGTCACCCGTCACCGTAGGCTGTAGTGTAGTGTAGTATGTAGTACCACTGCGGCTGGGGTGGAGGGAGGACTCTGACCTCTCCCTCACGCGGTGCGCCTCCTCCTTCCATTGCATGACTGCTACGCAGAAGGAGGCGACCGCTTCCCACTCCGTCTCGCCCCGCAGCATGACCTCGACCAATGCCGGGCGCGAGAGGTCTCCGCCTATCGTCGCCGTGAGGACACGGCGGTGTTCTGCCAACAGCGGGGCAGTCCTGCACCGTATGCTCCACCGTGTCCTCCGGGCGATCCTCGCAGTGGCGACACCCAGGCGTTTCTTCATCGTACCTATGGCTGTATTGAATTTATGCAGTTCTAGTATATTTTTTAGAGTATTCAGTATTCGCCGAAATACTTTTTTAGCATTGAAGACCGGTGGGCGTTGGGCGGCATGAACATAATTATTCTTCATGTTTCCTAGTACTTTTTGTTCAGATCCCTTATTCAATTTCGGCACTAACACCTTCTTCGTGATCATGTTACTACGTTTTATGTCACGTCTCACGGAAACAGGATAAAAATTTGATCATCGTGGTGGCGGCATCGCATTGATAATTATGATAATATCGGCACAATAAGCTTAGAAACTCAATACAAACACATCGACCGGTCAATTGATGTTTTGATTGATACATTTTTCATTTTGCTGTCATTCCATGTCAGTTGCGTTTTATGTCACGTCACACGGAAACCGAAAAAAACAAAAAAAAAAACAAAAAAGTTAAAAAGTTATCCTATATGTTTTTCCTGGTTCTAAGCTACCTCCCCACCAATTTTCAGCCAAATCGGTTCAGCCGTTCTTGAGTTATAAATAGTGTAACTAACACGACTTTCTTTTATATATATAGATTTGTAAAAGTCACCATGATGCAACTAGCGCATGACGTGAGAGAAACAAGTAAAGAGCGCGCGTTTTGATCTTCGCATCTGCCTATAAAACATTTAGCAGTTTATTGTAGGAAAACCAATATTAGTGATTTAATTTCTACTGAAGCTATAGTGGTAGGCTTTTCGCTTTGAAGGACTTGGATAAAAGGAAACATTGATGAGGTACTTCAAACATTATTCAATTGTTTTTTGTTTTGCTTCTAGTCACTGCCCAATTTGCGAGTGATTTTCTAAACAATCCTTTTTAGGGTTCCGTAGCCAAATGGCAAAAACGGAACCCTTATAGATTCGTCATGTCTCACGTCGTTCGTCACGTCCGTGTGTCACAGCCACTTTTCTTCGAAAGTACGAGAGCTATCCTGTTGAAACTTGGTAAGTAGATGTACTATGTGAACCGCATTAGGATTTTTACACAAAAATCTAAAACAAAAAAAAATTTGGGGGTACCTCCCATACTTAGAATTTAAACTCATTTTTTTTTTCACCAAACCCATACGTGTGGGATATCTATGGATAGGTCTTTAAAAATGATATTGAGGTTACTAATATCATTTTTTTTTAAACTGAACAGTTTGCGCGAGAGACTTCCAAAGTGGTAAAATGTGTGTCCCTCCCCCTGTAACTTCTAAAATAAGAGAATGATAAAACTAAAAAAAAATATAATGTAGACAAACTTCCAATGAAGATTGGTTTGGATGAGATATAGTTAGCAGTGTTTGAGATATATTACATTTTCTAAAACCGCAAATATAACTTTGTCATTCATACAAACACTATGAAAAACAAAGTTATTATTATTGTTTGTGTATATTACTTACTAATCTCAATATAATTATATCCATAATCTATGCTTGCTACTACGGAACCCTTCATGGGCGAGTCCAACTCGCACTTGGCCGTTTTTTTATTTTATTTTATAGTTATCTCTCCAATCATAACGTATATTGACAATGTTTCTATTTAATGACACCCAAAACCTCAACGGACCCCCAAACCACGAACTATCCGATCAGAGGCCACAGATAAAGCGCGGTAGGGACGGACCAGTGAAATCAATAAGTGCCCCGCACAGATTAAACAACAGACTGTCGATTGAAACCGGTGTTTGTACAGCCCTGGGGCCTTACCACGAGCTCTTAACGCGATCCTGTTTGGCTGTGGGAAAGAGACAGAGCTATACAAGTCGTCTAGCGCCATCTCGAAATTCGAATGGAATGGAAACAAAATCAGAATCGAATCAGTTTCGGGAGTAACACCGCTGTTTATTTTTCCCAGCCCTTTCGTGCCAGGCTTGCGATCGAACGGTTTATGATTTGAATTTCGAGTTTCAATTAATGTAACGTCACTTTGATTGCTACTGCAGTGATGTTTGTAATTGGATTTTGGAGTGACGCTGATGACAGATCCTGTGCTGTGTTTGACTGGATTATTGTATGAGGAAGGGTGTCGCATCTGGGTGTTTGATTCAATAATTCGTTGTGAAATACGATTATTATAATAATTTTTGCGTTTCAGCGTTCCAGGCATACGGAGTAGCGGGATTGTTTCATCAGATAACCATGGCCCCATACGTAACATAAAGGGCTATTGAATGAATTTTAATAAGTACAAGTCCTCTGACAGTCCCTCCCGTCCTGCTCTGGGTGGGAGGAATCATTTATAATTATACCACGAAAAAAAATCGTTCCAGGCATTACTTTTGGCGTCGATTCTAGTGTGTATGTAGTAACACAAAACGTTTATCTTACTATTATAAATGTGTGTAAAATTAGAAAAATGTTTGTTACTTATTCACTGAAAACCTACTACCATACCGAATGGAATAGGCATACATAATTTTTATAGTTTGTAACCTGGAGTAATACTTAGGTTAATTTTTAATCCAGTAGTCTAACCCCGTGAGACGGTTATTTAACAGGCTATTTAAAACCTAAACATGCAGTCACGAACTCAAAAGATGCAACTTTTTTTGGTAATAAAGCTATAGCAGTAACTGAAACATTTCTCTGTTAAAGTGAAACAATCATTAAATTCACTGATTCAATCAATCTATCAAATAGCGCTTTAAAAGCGTATAACTATCTGTGATTAACTATTAGATAGTCTATTAACAGAACCTAAATAAGGGTTACCTGATAATAACTTAAAAAGATTCAATAGCTTCCTGCAAAGTAAACAACCCGTAGTAAACCGTGTACAACAAAGAATTCACATAGCAATACTTATCTCCTACTATAAATTGGTGAACCACCCTTAGCTATAAATAAACCTGACTAAACACTTACAGCGATGCTATCGACACCGCCAGCGAAGCCAGCGCTGTAAGGTACCGGTCCCACTGCCAACGAGAATGTGAAGAAAGAAAGTGTAAAAAATATTCCCAGTGAACTTGGCAAAAACAAAACATACATATACTTAAAGAAGAACCAGTATAATAAAGGAAAAATACGGAAGAGTCAAGAGTCCCATTCATACGAAATGGTCATCGTGCAGTACAAAGCTACCTTTCACAATGCTACCATGTGACATGGGGTCCACGGGGACATTAAATTTTATCGCTGAAGAAACGTACTAAAACTTACTAAACTACTGATAGGTCCCTTGTAAGTAAAAGAGATAGTAATTGGTCGCTGTGACAAAAATTATTACACAGAATAATCACTAAAACACACTTGGATGAAGAGGAGTGGTGGCCCAGTGGTATCGGCCTCGACTTACGAGTTGTAGGTCGTGGGTTCGAACCCAGTCAGGCGCATTACTTTGTGTAATTTATTTCAACACCACTGCTCTCAAAACGGTGAAGGAAAACATCGTGAGGAAACCGGTATGTCCTAGAACAAAAATTTGAAGACATGTGACAACTACCAATCCGCACTGGGCCCGGGCCGCGTGGTGAATTATGGCCCACTCCGTCTCATAGCGAGGAGGCCTGTGTCCCAGTAGTGGGAACATTTAAAGGCTAGTTGGATGACTACTCACTGGCGGCAACGCACTCCAGAGAGTATTTATCCGTCACCTTTTCACACTCGCAGCTCCTTTTTGCCAACTGAAATAATGTTCATCATCATCGTCATAATATCAGCCGTAAGACGTCCACTGTTGAACAAAGCTTCCTGTGTAGATTTCCAATAGGACCTTTTGGAAACGGCTTGCATTCAGCGCGATCCTTTTGTCAGATAGTCTGTCCATCTTGTAGGTGGACATACTATTACGCTGCGTTTTCCGGTGCGTACTTTCATGTTGTTCTTCGCTAATCGTCAATAGTAGGACATACGCCTTACCTATAAATAAACCTTGCTTAACACTTACAGCGATGCTATCATACCCGTGAGCGAAGCCAGCGCTATTATCGCACTAGTTTGTAAACGAAAACATGGTTTTGAATAGAAAAGTGCTGTTTAGATATTGACATGAGGATAATAAATGCTGATAAAAGTGCGAAAAGGAAATTGGTTAAAGTAGCTTTTAGTGGAGGGCTAGATAAGTTAATATTGTATGGGGATTCATATATTTGGCTTACATTGTGCCTAGAAAGTGGGAGATAAGATAACAATGTTTTTATAATAGTTAGCGCAGACCCCCTATCTGCTACTGAAGAATTCCTGATGAATAAAGCAATAACACTTTTTCCGACGTCAAAATCGAACCCGGGACCTCTTTCAAAGCTGTCGCGCTTGCAACTACTAGACCAATAAGGCTTTTGTTGCAGAAATATAATCTTGAAAAATGGGTCAGTTGGGTACAGACAGCGTAACGATGTGGTTGAATCGTAGGTGCTTTCAAAGGTGGTAACCACATCAATCATGACGCTGTCTATCTGTACTTTGACTACCAGTAAATAATGTGCTTTATCTGTATTTCTTTACTAATATTTTAAAGAGGTTAAGTTAGTAGTAAAAGTTTTAGGAAGTAATCTCAGAAACTGCTGAACCGATTTTGAAAATTCCATTATCAGTAGAAAGCTACTTTATCCTTGAGTGACATAGGCTCTATTTTATTTTCTGTGCAAACCAAAGACGGGTCGCTGGTCTTAAATAATTTACAACATAATAATTTGACGTCTAAATTAACCTTACAATGAAACATTTAACATTCACATTTCCCTTTTTATCAAAGAAAAAGAATCGCCTCCATCTTTTCCGGACCCCGGAAGCACCGTCACAAAATATAAGTGAATGTAGCAAATTGTAACGGTTCGATAGTCGATATAATTTGGTTATTTTATCGACTCGTCCTCCTGCCTAATTGGCGTGGACGGGATGGAAGTGACGGACAGGGAACTAGAGAATATTGAACGGACTCTTTTTTTGACTCAACTTGTGAAGCTCGCAGGCTCTGAGCGCGGCGGGTGTTAAAAACTTAACGAAAAAACCTGACCCCATTTGACAGCACGTCGTTTCAGTTCGGGAGACTTCGGCAATCATAAAGGTACCTGAGAAAGGTACGGACAGACGTGCTCATAAAGGTACGAAGAGGGATTTACTTTTTCTTACTGATTCTAAACGGCCAGCTACAAAAGGAGTTTTCACAATGAAACCTACTTATAAAATTCTCCTACAACAAAGAAGTTCTTTATTACACTAGTGCACCACAAACATTTTAAATAAATTATATTCTCGTTAAATATACGCGGTAAGCGATTTTTTTCTTTTAAAATAAAAAAGAATGTTATGCAATAGCTTCACCGCGGCAGTCTCCGAGTGCCACATGTATTTTTTTACTAACCTTGTAAAATTATCAAGTTATTCCTCCCACCCAAGGCATGTGGGAGGGACTGTCAGACTCATACTTACTAAAATTCACGGTGTCCAAAAGCCCTTTACGTTTCACGTTCACATTTTCCTTATAAGACAGTCCCGCGACCCCGTTATGCTTTGAGTCGTCCCTGACAGCTGTTTGAGTGACGCGTGGAATACGACGCGTCGTCGACCCGAGCATGGTCCATGATCGGACGGCAAGTCACTTATACTCGCCGTTCGCATGTCCGAAATCGGTTCGCGACGTCCGTTTCCGTAGACGTCTCCCGCGGTGGAGAGCGACTGCCTATTTGGCCTCCATAAACCAGTAACTGGGTGATACGATACCCCATTGACAGACTGAAAATTCATTCATTGGTCACCCATCCACAAACCAACTTTTGCAAGTGAGACTTAACCTTGACTATTGAACTGTGCGGCTGAACCTCTCATCAAAGTTATATTTATAGTTATTTCAAACGTGCGTAAGGAACGTAACTCCAATATTCAGCTCGCTTGTTTAGTACAGGAGCAAGTCATATCCATTAACAAGACATCTATGGTCTTCCCTAATGGAGTTGCAATGGCTGTCGTCGCTTCCGGTTCAATTATTCGATACTTCGGCCGATTCCATCATCACCTATGAGCTGTTAGCTCTCGGACTATTACCTAAGAGTACGCGTGTCAGTTAGCTCTCCGACTATTATCCGATACAATAAGTAAAACCTAATCTGGCATATTGAGAATGTTCACATTACAGAGTACTTAGATTATGTAAACAGGTTTTTTTTTATGTAGTCCGAATAGTATGTTATACATTGATGGAATACAATTCGGGGTCGTGGCACTGCCGCGGCTCTGAACGCAAAGTGCAACTAAAAGAACAGGTTCGTTTTCAGCCAGCGAAGTCCTGGAATCTAATGAATATCTTCTTTATATATAAAAATCAATTGCTGTTCGTTAGTCTCGCTAAAACTCGAGAACGGCTGGACCGATTTGAGTAATTTTGGTCTTGAATTACTTCTGGAAGTCCAGGGAAGGTTTAAAAGGTGAGGCGGTACGAAGTTTGCCCGGTCAACTAGTCTTCTTATATATAAAAAAATCAATTGCTGTTCGTTAGTCTCGCTAAAACTCGAGAACGGCTGGATCGATTTGGCTAATTTTGGTTTTAAATTATTTGTGAAAGCCCAGGGAAGGTTTAATAGGCGAGGCGGTACGAAGTTTGCCCGGTCAGCAGGTCTTATATATAAAAATCAATTGCTGTTCGTTAGTCTCGCTAAAACTCGAGAACGGCTGGACCGATTTGGCTAATTTTGGCTTTGAATTATTCTTGAAAGTCCAGGGAAGGTTTAAAAGGTGAGGCAGTACGAAGTTTGCCCGGTCAGCTAGTAATATATAATTTAAACTGAAATGTATTAGCGGTTCATTAAATATTAATAATAATATGACATATTTGCACACCATTTTGTAATGGTAAAATGTAATTGGACCACATTAGTATTAAGATTTTGATTGTACCTACATTTTTGCAAATAAATTAATTTGATTTGATTTGTATATTTTCTTTAAAAAAAAATACAAATGTTTCAATAACTGACATAGACCAACCGAAAAAAATTAGCGCTACAGAAAAAAAATCCCCTTAGACTAAAGACAGTTCAATTTTATTTACAGTTAAAGAAGATTCTCGTTCCAATTTTTTGCCTCGAGTTCCCGACTTATCCTCAAATGTTATTCACGCGTTTTGCAACGAAAAATCACTTCATCAAAACTCTACATCAACAGCTCACTTCAACTTGATACCACTTTCCACAAACCAGAATAACAACCCTAAATATTCTAAATCCTTGGAAACAATCCTTGAATCACCAAATATCTTAATATTAAAGCTCTCAGGACAACAATGGCCCAATTTTCAACAACTTCATTCCGACCAATTGTTCCTTAAAACAATCGTGTCTTCAAACATTTTTTTTATTTATTTTTTAATCCTTTCTTAAAGTTTCTTTTGTAAAGTCTTTTCCTGTGAAGTTTTTTGTCCGGCCGCTCTTTTGATCTGAATACTAAGTATAAGGAGATGATGAAACCCGCGGGATTTCATATGACTTGTAAAGGTTAATACATAAAATAACAATATGAATGACGATCTTGCGTTTGTAGCAAACGTAGCTTATTCGTAGCAGAGGCTACGCCGTAGCAAGCGTAGCACGTTCGTAGCAGCAGCTAAGATGGATCGCAATTATAGCATGTTAGCATGACATCATTCTATGTAGTTATGTATTTAGTACAGCCAAATTGTCGCGGGACTGTCATAACAGGTAACTGTGCCCCCTTACCCCCTTATTAATAAACGTGGACTAAAGTTACGCCAAGGTTAATCCTTAAAAAATGTATGGTTAATCCGAAGATTAACCTTGGCGTAACTTTAGTCCACGTTTATTAATAAGGGGGTTAACGTATAGGGCTATTGAAGGGCAACGTGGATTTTAGTTAGTATAAGTCTGACAGTCCCACCAGTCCAGCCCGAGGTCGGAAGATTATTTTAATGATATTAGCAGGTTAGCCTACAATTGCCGGGGTCGCGGAACAGTACAAACTGGTAACCGTGGCCCCGGAACGTAAAGGGCAATTGCTGTCCCTTCCGCTCCACTCTCTCACTCGAGCGGGAGGACTCATTTAATGGTTTTACCACCTAAAAATAATTAATAAAACTAATTCTGGTTTTATTGCGAAATTCATTCATTTTATTATATTTTGCAAGAATCACATCCAATAATACCAGATATATTTATAAGAAAGCTAATATATTATAAAACATTGATAAGAACGCGTATACAAGAGCAGGCCACGTGGGAACCGTATCAGGTGGCGCAGTGAAACGTGAAATGCACTCGAGATACTTCCAATACAAAAAAGTGTATTGAAGGTTATTGAACGGGTTAATAATCTGTTCCTTTTAGGGGCGCTTTCCCACTATGTCGTAACGATTAATTTATCGTTGGACGACTATCGTTACTAACTGTTCCCACTAATACGATTGTTTGTCGTCAAATTGTTTTTCGTTTAGCGACTATCGTATCTAGCTGTTCCCGTTGGATCGCGACGACATTTTATCGTTTCACGGCAATCGCTTTGTCGTTTACACATCATTAGCAAGCTACAAATCTACAGTCGTCTCTACGTTTTCTTGGAGACCAGTAGTGTGTTTAGGCTCCTGAGTTCAATGGCTGAAGACGAAATTATAATAATGTATTATTTTTCTTTAAAAAGGAAGATGTCGCATTGTGTAAACGACGAGACGATATTTTATCTTGGCTACAATAGATTTGTGGTCACGATTTAGTCGTAATGATTTTTTATAGTTTTACGACTGTCGTGCTAGCCGTTGCCACTATCATGGCAATCTGTTGTCACTGCAAGACATGTTGTAGACGACAGTTAGTCGTGTCGTTCTGTATGTGAACACCTCCATTTAAATACGTAAGCCACGACAGTTAAAACTACACGATTATCTGTCGTCGCGACATAGTGGGTACGCGCCCTTACTCCTCATTTTGGGGTCCATAACATGAGTAATTTAATAAAAAAGGTTTTATTAACTCACTAATCATGGCTGTGATCTCCAAAGGAAAATGATTTCCAGTTTGGGAAAATAGATTACAACAGAATAAAAATAGATTTTCAATTTGCACAAACCATTTCCTTTTAACTTCATCGTATAATCACTTCTCGCACTGAATTCCAAACAGCTTAAAGAAAAAGAAGTTAAGCATTGATTTGAAAACAGGGACACCTTATGCATTGATTATGCATTTAGTTCAACACTCTTCTATCCCACATCGCTCGCACGTTGTCTCGACCACAGATTATTCAAATAAGGGAGAGGAGACAGAAACTGTGTTGCTTAATATGCCTAGTTCTATCCTAGGTTTAAAAAAGTGAAAGGGCTGTCAGACTCTAATTGACTAAAAGCACCAGTTCCTTCAGGAATCAACGTCTCACCATAATCATGATTATCCTATAGTTTTCCCAGAGCTGGGACACAGGTCTCTTTGTGAGAGGGACTAGACTAGACTAGACTGACTGCGCTTAGTAAAGGCTCGAACAGACACACGCGATTAATCACGCTGCGACAACGAGCCAAGCTTATTTCCACTCTAAATGTACTGCGAATGGACCGCCACAAGTCGCCCCGCGCGATTAATCGTGTGTGTCTGCTCGAGGCTTAACCCACTAAGCGGAGTCAGTGCAAGATCAACGTTTTTATTTCGAATAAAGTTTTAATCATATATTTATGTTTCTTAACTTTTCAAGGTTTCAGTTTTCTATAAAAAAACATCTCAAAAGCACAGTGTATATTTATTTTATACTGATTGATTTTTGATAACTTTATTTTGATGAGAACTTTGAATTAGTGTCGAGTTTAGTTCTGTTGTTGTTTTCATAAAATTCGGGCCCTAAGTGCTGGAAAGTGCTTGACCACATGTCGGGACCTAAACAACGAGGAAGACCCCGACTTACATGGATGTTTGTTGTTAAGAAAGACCTAGACAGTACCTAATAGTATTGTCCCAATGACGACCCAAGAAATACACCTTTACAGAAGAAATGATGAGGAGAGCCGACTCTTAACTAAGATGTGATAAGGCTGGAAGAAAAAGAAGAAAAATCAGACCTAATACTCGTATTTTTCACTATGCCTTGTTGAAAAATTCACCATGTTTAAAGCATAAGTATGAGCATACAAGAAACTCTTCTGTCTGTTTTAATGTTCTATGACGTGAATGAACTTAACATGCCAGGACTCGGGAACTCAACGTCAATCGTATTTAAATCCGTATAATTCTCTACTCGCAAATCTGGGCGACGCCGACGTGGAAATGCTTTAAAATAAAGTGTCTTAGGTTGCCACCTACTTATCATCCGTATTTAAAGATAAAGATGTCTTTAAAGATTTTGGATGATTCAATGCTACGCAATAATGTGAGGTATTGCGAAGGTTTTAGCACCCAAAATAGGTTTAAGTTTGTTCGCTTACCCAAAATATCGGAGAAAAAAGTAAGCATTGCAAAATAATTATACTACGAATTGTAAACGTATCTATATTTGATAAAACTTGTAAACATTCCAGAACAAATTACCTATATTATAGCGGCGAATATAGGGAAAGGGTTATATCGTAACCTCATCAAAATCTACAGCTCAATTTTAGACAGATAAAACTTTCTCTTCATTGGCAATCGCAGTTTTTATTTATTTTTGCTTTTGTGGTTTCATTTTATGTCCCTCCAAGCCCTAGCAAGGACAAAACGGTGACAGAAAACATCTTAATAGAACCGACATAACTTAGAACCACAAATTAGAAGACATGTGAAATCTACAAAACTGCACTAGGCCCGCGTGGTGGATTACAACGCACTAAAACGAGGCCTGTGTCCTGTGGCCTGATTATGCTATGCTCATGTCTAGCTAGAAGCCCAATAAAGGAAGATAAGACAAGACTTAAGAATAGCACCCGAGCACGACTTGGGCGCAGTAAATGAGCAATCTACTGCAGTGCTGCGTGAAGCGGGTTTGATTAACGCACGGAACTAATACTTGTATAGGCAGTTGTTCCTGATTTGGATGTATGTGCGTGTAAGTTTCAATGTTTGTACACGCACCCCATGATACAAAAATTATTCCTAGGTTTATAAAAAAGTCTTGCCAATACGACTTCAAGTTCATAAAAAAAAGAAGACGAAGTAACAATTGAGCAAAAGTTAGCATAACTTTGTTAGGTCACCTACTTTCTATGAAATTCCTTTGTAATCCTTCAAAGGATCTCCTTATTGTATAATCTTCTGTTTGGAAATATACGGATTATAAGTTTTCATGCTGGACCGCACTTTAACTTGCTACATAATTATTGATCATTCTTCTTTGGTGAATATGTGGCTAGCTCAGGGAATCCCAAAGGTCTCTGAAATGGCTTCGCAATGGGTAATTAGACTTTTATTGAATGTAATATGTGTAAACTAAAATTTAAAGGTTTTTTCTCTGTTAGATGACTTAATGACAACATTTTCTCGACTACAAACATTTTTAACACAATGGGATAAGGGCAAGGAATACCATCAAGGAACCTAAGGAAACAATCATTTTACATAGATTTGATGCAACATAAAATCATCATCATCATCAGTCTATAATGTTCCCAATGCTGGGACACAGGCCTGCTCTCTTTGAGAGGGAGTGAGCCATAATCAACCACGCGGGCCCAGTGCGGGTTGGTAGATGTCACATATCTTCGAATTTTTGGTTCTAGGACATGCCGGTTTCCTAACGATGTTTTCCTTCACCGTTTTGAGAACAGTGGTGATGAAATAAATTACACAAAGTAATGTGCCTGGCGGGGTTCGAACCCACGACCTACAACTCGTAAGTCGGGACCGATAGGTACCACTGGGCCACAACTGCTTAACAACAGCAACATAAAATATGGATAAACATTTAGCTGAATGTGGGTACATTACTGAATACACTTCTGCATAGCCTTCCGAGGTTTACAAGCGTGATTTTAAAATAATTACTAGCGGTAACGCGGCGTTCACGATTCAAAATTTACTCCTATGTCAACACCAAGTGTCTCAATAAAATAAATATCGTCTGAAGAAGCGAATTATGAAGGTTCTGTTAGGAAATGAGATTGACGCACATAAATCTGAGAAGCTGACAAGAGGGTCAACTGTCGGACATCAAACATTTTATGGTTCCACTTCAGACTAGGTACAATTGAAAAATAAAAAGGCTGTGCACATTTAGGTGATTTCTTTTTTGCATTGTATGAGAAATACTTATTATTATTCTGTCTTCTGTTTCCAATGATAGGTATAAATAAGAGCTCAATGAGATTAACAAACTGTCATTTTTATTTCTGTGTTTTTTTATGGTGTGGATATATAGATGTCGTGGCCACATCGTAGAATTGCCCATTTCACATAGGATCCCCTTCTAACCTAACCTGTCCGAGTCGGGGTATTAAACAACTAAAAATAAACAAGTACGTAACAAAATTGTTCTGGGTTTTCATTAAATATTTTATGGTAACCCTATTTTCACGAAATGGTCAAACGTGGGTGACCAAATCGCTAAACGTTTATCGTTTAATGATTTGGTTACCATTAGTTGGCCACTTCATGAAACGTGAACACTTCACGAAATGGTCAACCATTTCATGAAATGATCAATTCAGCGATTTGGTCACGATGTAGACATAAAATCTAAACAGTTTTTTAAACCTCTAATTGATCGCATATCGCATAAGTATTTGTTGCACACCCCGGTGCATCTACAAAGGTCAAGAACTTAAAAAAAACATGTTTTGGGCGCTGTTGCCTTTCGCAAAAGTATTAAACATATTTTTTCGTATTATAATTGTATCATTAGGGTGTCACGCATGTCCCGGGAATGTCTCATCAGGTAACAGTGACCCTGGATCGTAAAGGGCTATTGAAGGACACCGTGGATTTTAGTCAGTACAAGTCTGACAGTCCCTCCTGTCCTGCTCTGGCTCACTGACTCATTTGATGACTTAACCTCAATGAAAAGGTTGTCACGTACCCTACTAGACTGTTTCCATATCTTTTAGGCGCCACCAACGGGCTGGTGTCTACAATTCTACATCCAAAGCGCGCAGTTTGGGTGCGCCAAGGTACACTTTAAAACAGGTAGACACAGAAACAAGTATAACATTTATTGTAAAGCAACTTGTAATTGCATACTTTCCAGTCTTTTTTTTTATTATTTAACGACAGGCTCGCGTTTAACTACTATGTCCCATGTCTCTTCTTAAAGTTGTTCTATTCATGCTGCTAAGAATAGGTAATTAAGTTTCCAATCTTCAACTGCATATTATAATATTGCAAAAATAGAAAATATCCATACTTTACTCGGGTAAAAATTGCAATATGCACCTACAAACGTACAGATCAAGATCTACTATACCTAAGCGACTACAAACTTCAGACCACATGAGCCAATATCAAGATGACACGAAGCATTGACCCATTTACCTTAGAAAACTTGCTGCATATGTGTCTGTTCACTTTATCTCAAGTATTGGAAACATGAAATATCGTAGACGCCTTGTTCACAACCTCAGGCGATGCGGTTGTGTGCCACATACGTTGAGTAGGGGAACAGTGTATAAGACGGGGACGCGAGGTATAATGGTGACACACATTTAAGCTAAACTTAACACAATACTAACGTAGCGCAAGTGCCATCAGGACGCCATTTGTAAAGGCCGCTTATAAATGACGTCGTGTTGGTGCTGTATGTGCTTTCCCATCATACCCCGCGTCCCCGTCTTATTCACTGTTCCCTAACAGTCGTGTGACATGATTTGTGGCATGCTATTTCGACCTATCTTGTGGATTTTCTGATATTTTTTTAGCAACAAAATGTTTGTAACAAAGTCATCAGAATATCCTGGCCTACTCATCACTATCAGTAATGATGACAAAACAAATCACTATCGAATCTGGTGCAGTCGATCTCATTTTAATGATTTTTTCACCAAAACAGGGATCAAATAACTGTACCTCCGAGTTAAGTGGATAGAACGATGAAATTCGATCTCTACCAAAGTTGAGAGCAACAAATTTTGTATTTTACACCGATGTACGTACATTTTAGATTCGGTTTGAGTAAATATTGCAGGTGTGGCGGTGCATGGAAGTGACTTGAGCACTGGCTGGCGGAACATATCTAGAATGTGAGCAAAAGTTAAAGCAATGCAGTACTTTATTGTTAGGGAGTTTGTTTAAAAGTACACGAAAACTATAGCTACTTCTGGTACCTAGGTAGCTTTTGGAGCTATAGCTCCGAATGAGCAACATCATCTACACTAATATTATAAAGTGGACACATTTGTATTGTTTTGTGTGTGTGTGTGTTTGTGATGAATTAACTCAAAAACTACTGTGTTGATTTTAAAAATTCTTTTATCATTTGAAAGCAGTATTGGTCCTGAGTGACATGGGCAATAAGGGGGAGGGGGGAACGGAGAAAAAAACGAAGCCGCTGCAAAAGCTAGTAAGTAAATATTTTTCCCACGTCTATTCAAAAAGAGCTAGTCTATTCTTCGTAAACAGAGACTAAAAATGCTTTTTAATACCTAGGGAGTTAAAGTGATTTGGAATGTAGATATCGTGTGATTGTATTCGGATGGAAAGCAATGATATCAAAACAACTGAGTGTGCGGCACGAAAGAAGGCCTACGGAAAATTGGTGGTACAGTCAACAGCAAAAGTAGATGATCAAAATCAGAAATACCAAACATTTACTACTAGTTCATCTACAACTCTACACAGTTCTGACGCGAATTCCTTTCATTAGTATTGAATTTCTAATTTTGATCATCTACTTTTGCTGTTGACTGTTCCAGATTTTTAAAAATGTAATTTGATGTAATGATATACACGGCATATGACATAGGCACGGACTTTAATTTAACACTACCTCCTCAAAAAACTGGACTAAAAATAAAGGACAACAACCCAGCTTCAAAGTCTTATAAACTTTGTCACTCGGCTATCAAAGGCGATGTTACCATAACTATATAAGTACAAACAAGTCTCGCTCAACTTTAACCCTCAGAAGGGCAGCGCTCAAACAATAACCTGACAGATTAACCGAGGACCCTCCGACCAACTTCCAAGATTACCCTCGGCACTGAAGGGTTAATTTAATAATAAACAAACGCTCTTCATGTTTTGACTGAAGACTGCTGTCTTGTTTAGAGTTTTGTGTAAAAAGCAATGAGGTTTATAATATCATTGGTAAAAAGGGGTTATTTTATGGAAATGATTCTTTTGGTACTATTTGCACTTTCATTGTCAAATTCGGACCTTTTACTCTTTAATATTGTTTGAAGTCAAGCATAGTTTTATTGGGTTTTTCACTTGGAATTCTTCAGCAATATTATTAAATAGCAGCCACAGAGTCTGGATTTTTTCCCAGTTGTTGGGAATAGGGTTATCCCTTATCTGGTTGACATCCGTACCCTCACCATGTTGAAATCCAGTGTCAGGCACTAGTTGACTGGAATTATGCTGAAACGGGCCTATTGGCGGAGCCGTGAGTCACACCATTCACAGAGTAATAATATTGTTTAATTTTTAAGATTTATTTGGTATTGTTTTCCTATTTATTTTTTCTACAATGTGTGGGCCATGTGCCAAAAAGTTTATTCTTCTTTTTTCTTTCTTTCTTTCCTTAATATACAAGATTTAAACATAGAAGAGTGTCAGCACACTGACGGGGCCCTCCTTAGAGGGCCAAAGCCTGCCGGGGTCGCAGAACTAAACAGCTACCGTGACCACGGAACATAAAGGGCTATTGAAGGACACCGTGGTTTTTAATCAGTACAAGTCTGACAGTCCTACTCTGCCCTGGGTGGGAGGACACATTTGATGATTTTATCACGCTAAAAAAAGCTATCCCTATACGTACTAAGAAATGTTAGAGAGTCACAAAATTGTAAATAAACTACAACATTTAAGTGCTGTTACGTAAACACTGAACTAACTTCAGCAAGCTTACTTCAAGTTCCTCAAGTAACAGCTTATTGACTTGCAACTTTAATTAGCTCACTCCATTCTAGCGATTATATATTCCTTTATGTTCGTTGTGAGTTCAGCTGCATTCTCCTAAGTTACGTTATGTTACCACAAAGTATGTCTTGGTAATGTCAACAGTATTCATATTTACTAGTACAGTTTTTTTTTTCTAAATTACACAACATAATTTTTAGTACATGGGAAACCTGAATATAGCTTGTTCAGCAATGGACGCCTGCAATGCTAGAGGCATCGCCTGAGCGTTGTCGACCCTGCAGAAAAGAACTGGCTCACTCCTATCCAGTACGAAAAGCAGACGAGCTATTTCACTTGATAAATCAGATTAAATCAAAATTCATTTATTCAAAATAGGCTGATTTATCAGCACTTTTTGAAAGTCAATTTTTATGTAAGATGGTCCCCCAAAGCAAGAAGAAGTGGCGGAAGAACTCCCCAGCAACACATCTGTCTGAAAGGTTAGAGGAACCAAGGTTTTATAGAATTAAGTACAACATTCATATTTCACATCAATCTGTAATTAGTTAATTACAATCACAGTTGTGACCAGAAGGCACATAATTATAAAGACGATCGCAAAAAGGGGTACGTATCACTAATCGTGCCGGGATTTTTCAGATTTAACAACACGCGTTTGATAATTTCAAATTCATGAGAAAGTACCTATACATTCAAGATGCTCCGGGCCTAGTCATTCCGAGTTCTGTATATTTAGCCCTGTTATTTCGGCATGGTAAGATATTGTTTAGTTAATTATGTGAAGTTAATTAAGTTAGGATACTCGTGTTTCAAATAACGAAGCCTTCGAAATTAACTGACAAGATTGATAGGTCCTCAGTTGAATTAAGCAGTTTTTTCATTAATCATTGTTTGTTGGGAAAAGTTGAAGTTAAGCTAGAAAGGGTATGCGTAGAGTTTAGACTCATAGTTCCATTAAAGTTATTAATCTTGTACAAAAATAAATAAAACAGTAATCCGCTAAAATTAATGAATGAATACAGAAGTTACTTTTCTACACCTGGTCGTATCAAATAGTTCTCCAAACCTATTTGGGCCACGGCGGCAAATCTCATCGGAGGTTAGCCATCTGCGCGGGACACCATAATATTATGGTACACAAGTTATCAACATGGACACAGCAAAAGGTGTACGTCAGGATCGTAACAGGTGGGTCGCGGGTTTATCTGAAAAAGGTCTTGGAAGGTAAAGAATAAATGAGAGAAGAGGGTGGAATTTTAGTCAGTAAAAGCCTTACAGTCCTATCCAGTCCATCCAGGGCGAGACGACACATAAGATCCATGATTTCAGCACCGAAAAAAAATCGCTTTTCTTTCTTTTTTGAATACCAACAGTTAAAATGCATTATAGCTACAATTATAATACCTACACCGAAAAACGCAATTTCCGCTTTTACCTTAACAAAAGATATATTTGAGAAAAATAGGAAAATTTTCCACTAGTTCTATTACTAAAACCTTGTTAAAACCCATGTTATAAGAAAATGACCTTGTCTGTCACCCAAAACATCAATAGACAGTAATTAAATTCCTATGATAGGTATCCGATCCATCCCGCGCTCTAAACTTAGAACATCTATCATATACTTACCCTTTTGTCTCCATGTCTTCGCAATATCGTACTTGCAAGAGACGTGTTTACATTAGAAACTAAGTTCTGCCCGCGGCTTCACTTGTTTGTTCAGGGTAATATTAGTTGGAAATGGAGAACTGGCCAGTTGGTATGTCAATAAGTTTGCTATATTGGCTTCATGTGAAGTGATTGCGTTTACTCATGCAGAGAAGTGCTACCGAAGAATATGTTGCGACGGCTTTGCTCGCGTGCAACTCGGCAGTTTTGATATTTTGTTTATTTAGTTTCATTTCTCCTGTTAACTGCCTGTAATCAAATTAAAAGTTAAACGAGCTCCGCCCATGTATGTATATCACGTTTGGATCGTTTCTTTCGTCTTGACGAGTACTTTGTCTACAGGTAGCTGTTATTTGTATTAAGGGCCCTTTTCCTGTCACGCGTATTTTAGTCCGCACGCGGGTCTCGTCCGCATGCGGGTGATAGCACGCTCCGGGCCACACGCAGGACAAAGATTTCGTTTGCTGCTGCAGTGTTGTGCGTGTCGCCAGTGGGTTAACTCGTGCACAAACATGAACGTTAAAACTTGCGTGCAAACCGCTTCACAGTAAAAACAACACTGAAGGCAGAAGATCACCGCCCGCATCCGGATAGCGCGCACGCGGGCTGCGCGCCCGCAGCCAATCCGCATTCCGAACGCGTGCTACCCGCATGTTAGGAAAAACATGTATCAAATGATGGGATGCGGGCAGTCCGCATGCAGGCGAGACCCGCGTGCGGGCTAAAATACGCGTGACAGGAAAAGGGAAAGCTTGTTTTCTTAAAAAAAAAACATTATTTAACTGATTTAATTGTTTCAAATCAAGGCATAGTCCGTTCCTATGTTGTTTACATAGAATCATCTAAAGATTTATTTACGTACAGTTTGCCTTTAACAGTGTAATGTACTACTATATATTTCCATCCATGTATTTAACAAATCCCAACAAAAACGAAGGTAATAAATACTGCTCTTTGCGCTGTACCTATTTTTCGATAGTTCACTGACCCCACTACTTAACCTGTCAATCGAAAACGATGATTTATTTACATAATATAAATACATACCTAAATATTATTTTGAGGTGAAAATTAATATAGATTTGAGCATGTAGGCGGCACTATATGGAGTTTGAGTGACATCGTATCTGATAGGTTAAGTACGATCATGCGGAGTAGTAATAAATCATCGGTTTTGCACAATTTAATACAGTTTGCGACTAAGCCTTTGGAATACAGACTGTTCTAGATATTTCGTTCATATATCAGTTTGTCTTAAACTTCTGATTAGGCTTTGTGATCTTAGACGTCACTTCCGTCTGTTTTTACTATTTATAAGTCGGTTTAATTATACGGATTTAAAAAACGAGGCTAAAAACGGTGCTAGCTTTTTTTTCATCGACCATGCTCGCTCTGCGTCATCATCACTGTGTCAATATTAGTATTTTACATCGAGCGACTCTCTCTGGGACCTTCATAATCCAGTTAAAAAAAGCAGCCAGAAGGTGCGAATATTATAATGTTTAACTACAGCTTCTTTTGTTTCTTCATTAAATCTTCATTAATCTCCTTTTTTACATCCCTCTTCTTCTTTAATCACAGTTGGTTAGAGATCCCATTCTTCAAAAATACACCATATTTACTTCCAAAATTGGAGAAATTCTCTCCCCAATCAGACTATTCACTAGATATTCCCAATCCAGGTTTCACTCATATCAGCAGATATATGAAATAATACGGAATATCGTCGGAGGAACGGACTGGCTGCTTTCATTGAACTCGATTCAACACGATCACAAACAACATGTAGATTGTAGATGTAGGTAGGTATCTTTCATATTGTTCTGAGATCAATGTCCGCGTCGTTTCAAAGCGTATGGCAATACTGGAGGAAGATGCCACAAATGGTAGGTCGGTATTAGAGCCATACCTAACAATTTGTGAGCTTTTGCATGCATGTTTATTTGTCAAATAAGTGTAATAAGTATTTAGGAGCTCGTGGCTTATCGTGAATTACAGCCGCACAGGTCTATCTTCCGGGTTAAGACGCGCTTGCCGAGGCTGGTCTGTGGATGGGTGAGCATCTGTCATAACGTGTCATTTTTAGATCTTTGACAGTCAGAAGCTGTAAAAGTCTGTCAATTACTGTTACTATGGGGTATCGTATTACGCAGTTACTGGGTTGTGAAGGTCCATGTATAATACTGATACCATTATCGTTGGAATTCTAAATGCGAAAAACGCAAGGCTGTTGGAACCACTTTAATAAATCAAAAGTTCGTTCAATTTGGAGTTAGAAAGAGGTCGAAACCTTCAAGTTTCAATATTATGGGAAGGATGTCTGTCATAGATAACATTAAACTTGTTTACCCTTCTAAGATCGAAGGTTTGTTACCACTGCGACCGAAAATATGGAGTCGTCAAATCGTCGCCCTCCCCGCTAACTGTCGTATCTCACAAACTGACGTATCTGCACTGACATTACCTACGTGTTCATAGCTATATTTCGAATAAGTTCTCTTTAATCGTCGTATCTGTGTCGTTTACCGTTTAGGAGATAATCACGTATTTGGTTTTGCGTAAGTGCAAAAGGAGGGAAAAAATATTCTCTCTACCTGTCGTATGAACATACTACAGTTAGCAAGACTTTTATTTTTCGTCCCGATTCAAAATTATTGATATACCCGATGATAATACCTGATGTGGAACTATAAGAGCCCAGCTTAACTATAACATATAAAGGAATGACGTCTTAGCAAGAGTTGTTCAGCCTGATGAGCACTCTCTGTTGACGTATAAAAATTGAAGATCTGGAACACCTGATGTGGAACTCTAAGAGCCCAGCTAAACTATAACATTTATAGGAATAACGTCGTAGCAAGAGTTATTCAGCCTGATGATCACTCTCTGTCAACGTATAAAAATTGAAGATCTGGAACACCTGATGTGGAACTACAAGAGCCCAGCTTAACTATAACATATAAAGGAATGACATCTTAGCAAGAGTTGTTCAGCCTGATGAGCACTCTTTGTTGACGTATAAAAATTGAAGATCTGGAACACCTGATGTGGAACACCAAGAGCCCAGCTACATTATAACATATAAAGGAATGACGTCTTAGCAAGAGTTGTTCAACCTGATGAGCACTCTTTGTTGACGTATAAAAATTGAAGATCTGGAACAACTGATGTGGAACTCCAAGAGCCCAGCTAAACTAAAACATTTATAGGTATGACGTCTTAGTAAGAGTTATTCAGCCTGATGAGCACTCTCTGTCGACGTATAAAAATTGAAGATCTGGAACACCTGATGTGGAACACCAAGAGCCCAGCTACATTATAACATATAAAGGAATGACGTCTTAGCAAGAGTTGTTCAACCTGATGAGCACTCCCCGTTGACGTATAAAAATTGAAGATCTGGAACATCTGTTGTGGAATTCCAAGCGCCCAGCTACACTATAACATATGTAGGAATGACGTTTCAGCAAAAGTTGTTTAATCTGATGTGCACTCTCTGTTAACTTATAAAAATCGAAGATCTGGAACACCTGTTGTGGAACTCCAAGAGCCCCGGTACACCATAACACTTATAGGAATAACGTCTTAGCAAAAGTTGCTGGGTCTGATGGGCATTTCCTGTTGACTTATAAAAATCGAAGATCAGAAACGTCTGATGTGGAAATCAAAACTACCACTAATTTCACTGTATTATTATAAAATAACATAAGCTGAGAGTACCTCTACGCGGTGAAGGCGACTTTGGGACTGATTTTCGATGACGATGGTATATCATTAAATTAAAAATCTGATTCCACTGGCCGAAACTCCCATTTTTATTTTTACCCGGGCTCTTGGTATTGGACATCAGACCAGTTTCAGATCTTCGATTTTGACGACCCCGTTGTCGCTGGCATAAGCAACAGGATCCGCGTACGAGGTCGCGGGCAGAAGCTAGTAAAAAAAAAATACAATTTATTTGAAATAAGGTTAACTTTCAATTCATGTCATTAAGGGTTCTTATAGTTTTAAACATATTTAATACTCAGCTAAATTGCCAAAAATATTAAAACATTATTTTTTTGTAATTCCTACGTAACTTGTAACTTTTTAAGCTTACAAGCAAAATTTATTATTACTTTTAATAAATAAATATCATATTAATAGACTTTTATTTATATTTTATACCAAATAACCGCGTCGTAACAGACACAAGTTGTGAAACAAAGTTCTCACAGAGAGACGTATCTGCTTCAAATTAATATAAATAAATAAACAAATACCTTAGGGCTTTAGGGCGACTACTAACTTAAAGAATAAGCCAAGAGCTATATAAAAGACTTTTTAATTCATTGATAAAGCCACAACTAACGCAACTACAGTAATTTGACTGTAACACCCGACCGAAAAACGGTTGCCCTGGAAAAACATCAATTGCTAGTTAGGACAGTTAGCCGGGAGGGTGACGAAATGTTTGTGAACTCTGGCTTGCACTTTAGAACGATTTTAAAATATGAATCTCATTGTGAAGCTAGATTTGTGTGGAATAAGAATTTTTGAATATAATTACGGATGAAAAGTCGATTCTTTTTACGCAGTAGGTATTTTTATTGCGGTGACAAATTATTTTAAAAGTTGATTATGATAGCGAAAATCTAACTTTCGCGTTCGAAGCCACGTTCATTTTATTACAATTCATGAGCGCTTTTCCATGCTCAAATATTTTTGGTACAAAAAGAAAACAAGTAACAGGCTTGATGTCAATTAAAACAGACCACTGCTGAACCACATTAAAGTAAAAGTATATTAATTTTACAGTATAAATAAGGAACATTATTACTTACGAACTTCCCAAATACTAAAAGGAAATTAAAGGTTTCCAGATAGCACTTTTTTTTTTAATTTATTTATCAGTAAAAAAAACAAATACAGAATTTAAATTAATAATAGCAACCAAAAACCACAGAGGTTTAGACTTGTGCTATCAAGAGTCTTTTTCAATAGTTTACTTAATACTAACAAAGATCGCATATAAAACAAATACAAAACACATTACAAATCATTCCCCACACACGACAGGTATTTGCGAGATAGAAACAAAGAAGACTTTTGAAAACTATACATCACTATAAAGTACTTATAGTTTGATTATTAATTCGAGTCAGTAAAATGACAAGTGCAACTGTCACTGATACAAACAAAGTGAAACAAACCTGAACACTGGAAATGTCACTTTACTGACTGGAATTAATAATCGTATTTTAAATAATATTGTTTTAGTTTACATTTGATATTTTTATGTGTTATACATTTATTTATTTCGGAGGGTAGACTGTTAATAAGTCTCGGTATAATATAAGCAGTGGTTCGTTCACCATACGTATTGTTTGCGCGCTGTGTACGAAGCTTATTCTCAGAAGCGGCCCGCGTGCACACAGGGTGTTCGATTGTGTTTCTTAAGGATTCGTTAAAAAATTGTTCTTTTAATAATAAAAAATTAATTTGTGTATGTACTGGTAAGACTTTACAGTGTTTGAAGAGGCCATTTGTATTGTCATGAAATTGTTTTCTAATATTGGGTGACACAAGCGTTTTTAAAATTTGAATTTGGATTTTGTAAATTTTGTCAAGATATGTTTTGAATGTTCGACCATAACTACTAAGACCATACTGGATGTAGGATTCCGCCAGTGCATAATATAGCATAAGTTTAATTTTGAAGGGGATGCGATCTTTAAGAATTGTGATATTAGCAAGAAATTGCCGAAGTTTATTACAAACATGTTCTATGTGATGACTCCAGTTAAACTTATCGTCTATAATTACTCCAAGATAAGTTTGCTTATTGACGACATCTATTTGGGGGCAGTTACAATTATTGATAGCATTGACTGCATGCAAGCAGTACTTAAAAGCGGAAATCAACTATTTAGAATCTTATTTTCCTAATTTAACCCATTTTGTCTATCCTGGCACTGGGCAGAACCACTTATGGATCCTATTATGTATTTATCAAAGTAACAATTCTAGTGTTTTGTATTTTCATATTGCATCTTTCAATACTCAATAATGAAATGTTTATTGCATTCCACAATTTTTATATTCCAAAATTTCTATTTCTAGCTATGGAATAATGAAGTACACAGTTTAAAGTTCCTCCGACCAGACGGATAATGTGCCTAGTGGTTTAATGCCCGACAATTGAAATAAGGTTCTTCTGCAAATTCCCACACCCGTGGAGAATCATACCATGTCTTATCATCAGCAGTAGGTACTCATTCAATGCTTTACCATTCGTCTCTATTGTTCTAAAGTCATGGAAAAACATAGCGTGTTGTAGATGCAGGCTTTTGAAATGTGGTGCTGGAGAAAAATGTTGCAGATACCCTGGACTGCATTCCGCTGCAATGAATCCATTCTCCGCGACCTTAAGATCCAAACCAGACTTTCTACCACCTGTCTTCAAAGAATCCTGGAGTTTTTTGGTCACATCGCGAGAAAAGATAGTCACAACCTTGAACAATTGTTGGTTACTGGAGGTTGATGGGAAGCGTCCGAGGGGTCGCAGTCCACTTAGATGGTCGGACCAAATTCGTTCTTCCCTGGACACGAAACTTCACGATGCACTTCATTCTGCCAAGGACAGAAACAGATGGCGAAGCATCGTCAAGCTGAAAGTGACTTCACGTGGGGGAATCACGACCCTCAGTAATGAGGAATACGACGCGAGGAGGAGTGAAGATGCAGAACTCACTGTACCTGCGCCTCAAAGCTAGAAAGTCTACCTATACTCCTTCTCTAGATAATATAGGGTGTTAAAAAATCAACTGCAGGAATTTTGTATGCGTAGGTACTCGGTATCAAAAAACAGGTACATCCAGAAAAAAAAAACATTTTTTTTTTTTAATTAATAAACTTTTTTTCAAGCATTTTTCTTATGGCCTATTAATATGGCCAATAAAATAAGTTATTTGTAAGTTGTAAGTATTTCGAAAATTTGCCAGTCCAAATTCTGCAAAATGTGATGGGAAAGTTGGAATCAGCTGTGAACGCTACACACGGGTGAACGATGTCAAAGAGCAACCAAATTCATTAATATGGTAAAAAAATGATTGAAAAAAAAATTTTTTTTGAAAAACAATTTTTTGGAATGTGTCCTATCTACTTAGTTTTTGATACCGAGTACGCACACGAAGTTCATGCAGTTGATTTTTTAACGCCTTATATATCTCAATTCAAAGACCAACCGCTAATAAAACAAGAAACAACAATATTTCTCCAAAATCCTTCTCCAATTCTTCCTAGCTCCGTCCCAATGCAATGTTGGATCAGATAGATCGCAATCTGTCCCGGCATCCCTCAATACAAGCGGTATGCGCCCAGATGGCTTACATTCCGAATGCACCAACCAATGACTTTGGTGCACCCGGCCCATTGATAATTTAGCCGGTTTCCCGATATGTGGGTAGTGTGACAAGGAATGACGGCCCGGTCCGCCTTTGAGAATGAATTTTCAATGATCGGTTTGTAGAAGATTTTAGCATTGTTTACGGTTTTGGCACTGGGTTTCGGGGATACTGCAGTGGAACCTTTATTGCATGTAGATAAGTTATTTTGAATTGAATATTTCAAGGTGTATAAAAATACAGCTTAAGTACCCTTTTAATTGCCTGAGTTCACTGTTCACTGTATTTTACTGCGGCTGAAACAGGCCAGAAGAAAATAGCAATAATTCGGCTAGCTTCGGCCAGAAGAAAATAACAATAATTAGCTAGCTTCGGCTAGAAGAAAATAACAATAATTCAGCTAGCTTCGGCCAGAAAAAAAATAACATTCAACATCACATCTGAATCTACGAATTGGCCCTCTAGCAGGCATGCAGATTTTTTTAAACATAACCACAGATTACAGAATTGGATTCTCTGTAATCTGTAGTGTTCCGGAAACGTTACTGAGAAAATAAGTAAGTTCTTGGGGCCTTCGGATCTTGGACGAATAACGTTGTATTCATTAAGCCTTTATTTTCAAATTATTTAATCTATCGGGGAACTCGACATGAAAATACGCAGAATGCCAACGAACTCAAATTAATCATTTATGTAGTTTTGAATATTCAATGAAGTTATAAAACAAACGATGCATGTTTTAGTTTCATAAATAATTAATTAAAATATTTGAATAACATTGTGTGTGCTATGGACTAGAAATATTAAATTGTTATGCTATTGATAGTGAATCGGATGATGGTAAAACAATGAATGATCGATGTCTAAACATATCAAATTTCAAATTTATATAATTAAACCTATTTGATAACTCCGTTATGCTCTAATATTATTATACAAAAGCTTCAGAAACCAAAAACCAGAATATATAGGCCTTACTTAACGAATGTTCTATTTTATAAGAAGGATCAAGTTAAAACGGATGTTCAACGGACATAAACGCCAAACAAAGAACTCGTTAGGATTAATTATTGCGACACGAAAGATTTTGCAGCAGAAGGTTTGTTTCTTACAAAATCCTTTAGGCAAAAGGGAAATCTATAAAGACCCTTTTCTTTTTCTTTCTTTTATCTTGGTTAATACATCAAATGAGTCTCCCACCCACGGCAGGGCAGGAGGGACTGTCAGACTTGTACAGACAAAAATCCACGGTGTCCTTCAATAGCCCTTTACGTTTCGTGGTCACGGTAATTCAATCTAAAGTCCCTAGGAGAGAAGTGGTAGAACACGATCTTCTCGGTACTTCTACAAGCCTCCCTTTTGTAAACACCCCATTATATCACATAGGCCAAACGCCTGCCGAGGTTGCGGGATACACTAAATTTATGACCAATTATGTTGTCCCGAAATGCAAAGGATGCCTAAAAGAACAGCCCCCCTAGCCAAGTCACAACAAGTCGCAAACGATAATCGTAAACGCTCGGTAGTCCCCAATAGATTTTCAACTTTATAGCCTAGATCCTAAAGTTGAAAATCTATTTAAGATTTCTGAGCGTTAGCGACAGGAAAGATTGAAAACGATAAGCAATCTTCACTAGATCTTCAACGTTATACCCAAGCACATAAAGTTGACAATCTATTAAAGCCTGCTCAGCGTTCTCGTTAATCTTTGTAACATGGCTACAGGGCCAGGCTAGATTTTTAGTCAGTCAGAGTGACATAGGCCTTTCCGCTCCAACCCAGGGCGGGAGGACTCATTTGATAAATTTAACATCTCAAAAACGAAGTGTTCTCGGCTAAGAACCGTTATAAATATTACAAAAAGACGGCCCTTCTGAAAATTCTCTATTTTTATAATAGACCCTGTATGTTATTATAGTGGGCCCTTAGAAGTTTTATATTACTCTTAAGTAAGCTCTTTGTTAGTTTATCTTGATATTTACTTGGTTATTTTTCACTGATGAATATTACTCTCTTATTTAATGCGCTGCGATGGAACCTGGAAGCTTTCAAATCCACGTTTGGTACAAAAAATCTTTTTTTTACATTCAACGATGACAGGCTGGCTAGCAACTCATGTGCAATGTAACTGGATACCATCCAACGTATCAAGGCTGAACCAATGCGTTGGCTGCGTAGTAGGTTTTTGAAAAAAAAAAGTTTTGCCTGAACTTTATCCATTTTATTTTTTTTAGCTATGGTAGCTATTAGGTATATCGCTCTATCTGAGAGGGTACGCAGACGGGTTAAACAAATTACCGTCGTAATTATAAATGACTATTATATTATAGTTTTCGCTCGCGTTAATGTCGAATTTGATTATCTATTCTGCGATACGTGGCGCCATCTCTATTATTATATGAAAGGTAGTTACGGGAACAGTGTTTAAGACGAAGACGCGAGGTATAATGGGGACATTAACTCTTTAACACTAACGTAGTGCAAGCGCCATCAGGACGTCGTTTGCAAGCGCCCATTAACAAATAGCGTGCTGTTGGCGCTTGCGCTACGTAAGTGTTGTGTTTAGTTTGCCTTAAGTGTGTGATTTGCTATCATACCTCGCGACCCCGTCTTATACTTACCTACACTGTTCCCCTACCAGAGGTCCGTATTTTAAAAACTGGCAATATAATAGGTAGGTAGGTATAATTATGCATTTCATGGTGATCGGTTCAGTGAAGCAATTCATCATGAAATGCATAAATAAAATGGTTTCGGCGTAAAAAGCTAACAAACAAACTTTCAAATTCTAAATGTTGTAAAATTTGTGATTATTAATTATGTGTAACATTAGTACTATAGCAGACATTTTCACAAGATTCCGGTTGCATTTTCTTATTCAACCTTAGACACTAAAAGCCTTACTACAAAAACTTAAACATCTGTTGAACACTTGTCTAAAAAAAGTGTGACTGCAAAACGGACCTTATTTCAACGACATAATCTGACATTTTTTTAGACAAGTGTTAAAAGTTTTTGTGGTACGACAGCCAATGTTTTGTGTCACGCTTTTAAAAACTTTCCATCGTTCTATCAGTGATTTCCACAGTTCCACTCCAAAATTGTCCTTCCCTATCTTCCATTCAAGTGACATTGCCATCCTAATATACGGCACTATGTTAATTACTCCAGTCCTCAGACCTTTTTTATCGTAGTAAAATCATCAACTGAGTCCTCCCACCCAGGGCGGGGCGGGAGGGGGCTGTCAGACATACTGACTAAAATCCACAGTGATCCTCCAATAGCCCTTTACGTTCCAGGGTCACGGTTACCTGATGAGACAGTCCCAGTCCAAAGTCCAAGTTATAAATACCCAAAATATAAGATACTTAGTCATAAATATAACAGGGACACTGTAATTTATTATCCAACTTATAGGTATTCCGCCTCCATTTATAACCAAATTCTTCTCTAAAAACATCCCAGAGCGTCTTACGGCTATTAGATAAACGAGGTCGGCTATCGAGACTATCCATAATCCAATCACAGGGGAGTAATTAAGAGATTGAACACTCTGTGGCCAGAGGCAGAACATACTCGGTGCCTTTGCTCGCCTTCATGCTCATAATTTGACTTTGGAACATGTGCACTTAGGTAAATTGGCGCGTATTTTAGTAAGAGTATTTTTTTAATTTTACAAAAACTGTCCTAGATGTTTTAACAATTATTCCAAATTGTAAAATGAGTATTGTGAATACATCATTCTTCTATTAAGTTAAGTAAGTTTTCAACTATGAATTTAATTGAAAACATGAATGACCTCGACTCTGCACGAATAGTAGTTTGAAAATAAAATAATTACAGTCTTTGCTAAGCACCCTGATAAGTGATAATGTAGCTTTGAAAACATTTAAATCTACCTAGATTTAAATAAGTAGCTGCACTTCTCCAGAAAGACTTTAACCGATTTGCAACCGTTTTGGTAAAATTTCACAGGTGCCTGCTTTTAGCGTAACCAAAGGCGATACGTGACTGAAATAACAGTGCGAGTAACGCCTGAAATCTCCTGGTGGAATGTTTCGGACCACTTTTTCATGAGAAACTCGCTGATTGACAATTTTTGAATAAACCTTGGTTTGATTTACTGAAATTTGGAACTAACTTAATGATTTAATGGAAAATTCTCTAAAAACGATAAGAATAAGAGTGTAAAATAAATAAGTCTAAATAACAGCGTTTTAATTTTGGTGTAGTTACTAATTTGAGGTAGTCCACTTACCCAGTATCCAAAATAAAGCTATAAATAATATCTGTGTCATTTACAGAGGATTCTATTAACAGAGGTGATAAAAAAATTTGCTAATCTTCAAAATAGCTATAACTAGCAAACCCGGCGAACTCCGTTTCGCCACCAGATGGCTTCGTTTTAAGTAACATTTCGTTTGGTGATTAAAAGAAGAAGAAAATTTTTTTTTTCCTGAATTTTCTTTGCTATAAACCTCACTGAGCCCGAGACCTTTCCAACGAATGCAAAACCGTGGAAATCGGTTCGTGCATTCTGGAGTTATAGCGTCAGGAAGGAAAACCCGACTTATTTTTATATAGTAGATATACACGCTGTCTCAAATAGAGAGGTAATTATGACGAAATAAAAAGAAAAATAGGTTGATCCTTTCTGCTATGAAGGTTTATCACATATTAACCAGGTCTAACTTAATCCCATTGTGTTGCCAAAACAGTCACAATCGCAAGTACTCGTATTATTAATAGGTAGTCTTAGATTAAAAAGGTAGTATTCGTTTGCCTGACAGAGGACTTTTTTCAAACAATCAGTGAAATTGCTATGATTAAATGAAAGGCGTCACATTTGCTATTTTTATTTTTTATTTATTATAATCGCCGTAGTTGTGGAGGTCAGACAGCCAGTCGCTCCATGTAGGTAAAATAATGGAATTCAGCTGCATTTAATTCGACTGGAAGCCGGCCCTAACATAGTTGGGAAAAGAAAAGATGATGATGTACTTACTAAAATATTTTAGCAACGTAAACACTCCCGCCATAATGGTTGCCGGTTACTGTCACCGTAGCCTGCCCGCTAAACCCTCGGTAATGGAAATGCAAATAAGTTTAATTGGGTCAAGCAAATAACCGCATAACTAGACAAAACATTGTTGTTTCATACTTGAAAACTACAATTTAGAAACCACCTTTAGTAAAAACACCTTAGTAGGTTAGGCGAGGAAACAGAGAAAACAAATTAGTTTGGCAATGTAACGTAAATGCAAGTAATCTTTTATCTTAATCCAAATCCCAATCCGTTTTCTTTGATGGCTGTTTAAAACATGTTTTAGACTCGGGTCGACGAATTTGGTCGTTGATTGGTTATAGGTAGTAGGTATTACAGGCAAAGATCGGGATCAAAATAGGCAATAGCAACCGAGATATTTTTTTATCCTTTGAATGTCGAACAAAAAACATTCTATGAAAATAAACCCGGCTTCTCAACATCAACATAGGGCGCATAACCAGAAAGTTGGCAACGTCGCAAATAGCTGTCAAATATTTACAAGTTTTAATTAATTTGGTAAATTTACTGTATGAAAATAAGAAAAAAGGCTCTGTAGTGCACTAAAACATTGATATAGGAATGCAATTAAAATACTGAATTTGATGTTGTCACCGTTTCAGGTTTAAAAAAGGCATTTGGAAGGTTTCCAAATACTTTTTTACATCTAAAACTATTTATTCGTTGTTACGATATTACTTATTGCATTCCCTTATCAATGTTTTAGTGCACTACAGAGCCATATTTCTTATTTCCATACAGTAACATTGCTAAATTAATTAAAACTTGTTAATATTTGACAACTATTTGCGACGTTGCCAACTTTCGGAATAAGCGCTCTTAAAAGATAAATTTTAAAGTCAGGTTGAAAGTAACAAATTAATGCCAGTTCAGCGATATTTCAGTCCTCAGGTCCTCACCCACATACAAGCCACTGTTTGGTTTCCACGAATCACCCGGCCTCACGGTTACTGTGGTAGGCACGGTAGACCGCACATCAATAACAAAAATTGATAGATTTAAAAAAATCTAAAACCCACGATTTTGAAATGTCCTAAAAATAAGAAAATATCCCTACGGGGCTGAGAGATGGGGCCACTCAAAACGTGGGGGCGTATAGGTATTGTTTAAGGGATTATTTATGGGATATATTTACATGACGTGTATAGATCGTGGGTGTAACTTGCAAAGATACGCCCCCACGTTTTGAGTGGCCCCTCTCTCAGCCCCGTAGGGTTATTTTCTTATTTTTAGGACATTTCAAAAACGTGGGTTTTTAGATTTTTTTAAATCTGTGGTGTTGATTTTTTTTGTAAACAAGTTATACCAACGGTCTTACCTTGAATATTAATAATTAATTCGCTACATATTAACAACCAAAACAAAACAAGTTCGTAAGATTCATTAGGTATTCATTCATAAAAATCCAATTTCCGAACGAAGTAAGTGTCAATGTGTCAATGACCTTACGACATTACGGCTGACATTCTCGTTCATGTTCTCATCAAACCACAGATTGTGAATTTCTATGGAATTGTCTAAACCTCGCTTAAAATTGTAAAATTAGAATTTGAAAACAGTAAAGAATAAAATGATTTAAGATTTTATAGTATTTGTACAAAGTACACATTAATAAAAAATAATATTTTAAATACAAAAATAAAAAAATCATAAGTTCGGTGACTAGACGAGAATTTCAGTGATCAATATGTCGAAATCAGTTGAACTCAATACAAGCAAGACAAAAGTTGAAATAAACAAACCGTGATCAAATGGGCGTTGCCGTACGTTTTGATACCGATAACTCGCTGATTACAAACAGATAAGCCCTCGTGTATTTTCACGACATTGTCCTAAATCGAAACTAGGGCCTCAGAGATAAAACTGTGATACATTATTTTCATTATTTTTAGGCTACTGTGTTTTAAAAAACTTTGTTCTCACTTATTTTTCTCAAATAACTTATTCGTAACAGTGTGCAACAATTAATTACTGGGATTCGCGCTGAAATAACTTATAATTACGCTAGTTTTCATTCATAAAGTAGATTCTTATTGAAGATAAACTGCATAATTTTGGTGACAAAGTGTAGTATGGTGACTCATCTGGAAACTTGTCGTAACTAACTTTTTAGTGTGTTTTGTGATGTGAAAATGTACAAAAAGTATATATTAACGTTGTTCTTATACGCTAGCGTTGAGGGTCAGTCTAATAAAGACCTGTATAATAAGCAAACCAGTGAATTTTACAATTCGCGGGAACAAACTTCTAATCCCTCAAGATTACCTAATCCTGGAGATAGTGACTACAGGACGTATGTGTACAATAACAGGAGGTATGGGACAGATCCAGCGAGATATAACCCATATAACCCTAATATAAACCAGCCTGGAGGGTTTCCATACAATCCCATCAATACAAATCCTTTGGATAACCAGTTCAATTATAATCTTGTGAGTATAAAATTCTATTTCATTAAAGGTACCAAATGAGTAATTATTTTTATCTTTCTAACCACTGCATGTTTCACAACTTCCTGTGATTCAGTTTAGATTTCAAAAGATTAAATTCTTTTGTTTTGTAAACAGTGTTAGTCATCCCATTCAGAGATTAGTTTACAGCTATTTTTACAATTTTGAAATATTAATCAGCTTTAGGGCTTAAAGAACATAATTTAATGTAGACATTAAAATGTTATGTGTCAAACAAAAATTAATATTTCAAAGAACAGCTAATGAGATTCATTAGAAGACCTACTGGTTGAGAACCAGCAGAACTAGGATACAAAGGCCTAATCAATCATTAATGCTTTCCGCTGGGACACATGCCCAATGAGTGTGTTTTTTTTTTATATCATAACATGGCTGTGTTTTTGTGTGTTTTTTATATCAAAGCATGTCAAAAATGTTGATAAATATTGAGAGGCCAATACACAAGTGTTACTTAAAACTAGTTTCAACCAATCAAATGGTTTAAATCTATTTTTAAACAAAATGCTTGCATATTGAGTGACATTCTATAAAAGAGACCTAAGGCCTATTACAAAGTACTACTAAGAGCCAACCATCCCACCTCACATATAACGGACCACCTGCGAGAAATGCGGAAAAGGGAGCCCTTTACAATAACAATAAAAAGTTCTATGTAACGCTTGAGTCTGGGTCATGGGACTTTTCTCATTACCGTGACCCCGGAACATAAAGGGCTATAGAAGGACACCGTGGATTATAATCAGTACAAGTCTGACAGTCCCTCCCGCCCTGCCCGGGCTGGGAGGACTCATTTGATGATTTTACCACGATAAAAAAAAAAAAAGTAACGCTTGAGTCTTGAGGGATGTTCTGTAGTATGGGCCTTAGTAAAGTGAAGTGGAGCAGGCCTTATGATGATGGCTAGTATCATAATTATTATTTTTGTAGAACCGAGACCCAAACAACCCAGATGCTTTATTCCCCGGAGTACTTGGAGGTTGGAGGGAGGATCTACAAGGGAGAGAGAGAAGAGATTCCCGACAACTGAAGAGAGATGTCTTTGTTACTACTAATTATGGACAAGTGCAAGGATTTAAGGTGAGAAAAATATAATTTGTATGCCCAACAAAGTGAGCTGCTACAATATCATCTGCTTAGCCTTTTTTCATAACTTTATTGGGGTCAGCTTCCAGTCGAACCAGATGCAGCTGGATTATTTTTACTATATAGATATTTAATCAGATGGATTTCAGTATTTACTATGCTACAATAGATTGAAGATTTGACCACTCCAGGTAGGAATGTGATAGCTATGTTGGTTGGTTAAGCGTCTGGAGTACTTATTCAAAAGGATGTAGGCTTGCGTCCTGCTTGGATTCCATTTTGTCTTTCCTTACAAAAACCACTTGGAATCTTAAATATTGATTTTTATCATACTTCAGAGATTTTTATTTTCTTTTTTGCATGGTAAAATTATCAAATGAGACTGTCAGAATTGTACTGACTAAAATCCACGGTGTCCTTCAATAGCCCTTTGTGTTCCGGGGTCACGATAATGAGATAAGTCCCGCGACCCCGGCAAGCATACTTTAGAGATATGGGGGACAGATTATAAACTTTCTCATCCACCATTACAAAGCAGTATGTTCAAACAGAGGGATTATTCTTTTAAACTTACAGTGAAGAATGCAAACAAAATGTTACTAATGTCAGCATAAAATTGTATAATGAAACTTTCTACATCCATTTGTCATCACATGTTATACAGCCATTAAAGCAGTGCCTACAATAATAGAGTTACCTACAACAATGTTTCATAACATCACTATTTCTCTAATCTCTCAATATTTTTGTCCAACAGGTGTATTTGTATGACAACCCAGACCCAGACTCCGGGTACAGACCCTGGCTGTCTCCTGTTGAAAGGATACAAGGAGAAGTGTCTGTGTTCCTGGGAATACCTTATGCTAGACCACCAGTGTTGGAAGGAAGATTCAAGGTAAGCCGTTCAAATGTCAACCACCTACCTTTTTTCAAACTCTTTTCTTAAATTACCTTACACGAGGATTTTTTCCCGTTGTATCGGTGCATTTACTAACATACTCCCACACATAAACTTCCAAGCCCGGAACAACTACTTTTAGATCTTACAAATATTTATTCTGAACCGAACGAACCTTAACGAAAAGAGCAGTGGTGGCCCAGTGGTATCGGCTTCGACTTACGAGTTGTAGGTCGTGGGTTCGAACCCCGTCAGGCGCATTACTTTGTGTAATTTATTTCAACACCACTGCTCTCAAAATGGTGAAGGAAAACATCGTGAGGAAACCGGCATGTCCTAGAAACAAAAATTCGAAGACATGTGACATTACCAATCCGCACTGGGCCCGCGTGGTAGATTACGGCCCACTCCCTCTCACAGAGAGGAGGCCTGTGTCCCAGTAGTGGGAACATTTATAAGCTGATGATGATGGCGATGAACGAACCTGCATAATGCTGCTCAGTAGTCGAACGCTTAGCAAGTGCGCCAACAGTACAGTTAAATGTTGGGATAAGCTAAGCAATGTAACTGCTTGCTGAATTTTTCTTAAAGAAACTGCCAATCTAATATCCACAACCCAGCCAGTTACATTACTATTACGAAACTGGTTATTAAACTTTAGGGTTAGGAACCCTACAGCCCTCAAAGAGCTAGAAAATATGATAGCTGGAACAAAAATCTTTTATTTTACAATACTGCTTATTCTTTGGACCACCATTGCAAAATGGTGGTCTTATTAATAGTGATATCTTCCAGACACCTTTGAATGGACTGAACAGCCACAGAAACCAGATCTAATCAATTTTAAATTTTCAGCCTCCTCGTCAACATCCCGGCTGGCAGCTGATGCAGGCGGTAGACTGGGGTCCAGCGTGCCCCCAACCTGTCAAGTACACAGGCGCTACTAAAGGCATCAGAGATATGGACGAAGACTGCCTCTACTTGAACATATTCTCGCCTAATGTGAGTATATTTTGCTATATTCTAGACTTTATAATAAAAATTATCGCATTAACACATGCGACGCGCATCGCAAAGATAATTTTTTGGAAAGAAAATTCAGCTGCAAGTGGGATTTAAACCCGCATCGTCCCGAAAAACGTTCAAACGAGGGAATAGATGATTCAGCTTCTGAGTGTGAGTTGCGGTAACCTAATTGGTAAGTCGTCTGGAGTACTTATCCAAAAGACGCGGGTTCAAATCCCACTCGCAGCTGAATTTTTCTTTCCTCAGAAATCATCTTTACAATGAAACATGAAAATAAAAAGAAAACTATCAACTGTGTGAATGAAGGAAACCAGTATTATCTGGCCTCTTATTCTACTGCAACTTCCTACGATGCTAGGGCCAGCTTAAGATCTAAAAGTCTCATTTTCCCAATCGAATATTATAAGCCTTCTATGTTTGTGATAAAGTTGAAAATCTGTTAAAGAAATTTGCCATATGGGGTACGTTAATGTGCTGGCGTCCGTACTATCGTCTATCGACTTCCTGTCGACTTAGACCTGAGCGACTGAGATTGGCTCATTTCATAAACGCGTTTATAAAAGACATTATAAAGCTTAATTTTATCTAAACAAAAATATATATCATAGTCGTTGGCGACGTTTCCCAGATACGCGAAATAATATTTAAAACGGAAATTGCTCAATTGAAGTTATTAGATTTTTCGTGACGCCACTAAGAAATATATTTAAGAAAATGTTGGCTTGCGGTGTAATTAATCGCAGCCATACAAGTTTGCGCACGTAGCCGTGTCGCGTCGTGCCTTTTTGGAAGTGCCTGTGCAGCTATGAATACAAGTTTGGTCGCTTGTTTTGTGTACCATAACCGACTATGTAGGTATGGTATGATATTATAATTTAAATATATAGTAATTTTATTATTATTTAAACCCTTTACACAGAAAAATCATCAACAGTATTCTTTATTTCACTACATTTAGTTTAGTGAAATGACATATCTCTGACTTTATGTTTAGTATTTTGTCATATCACTAGATACTTTTAGTAAGCAGACGTAATAAACAAGAATATTCCACATCTTCCGGGATTTCGTGAAATCCCTGATTTCTTCATCTCCCTGCGACATAATATTATATACCTATAACAAATTAGACAATTATCTATAAAACATTACAACCATTATCATCATCATCAGCCTGTAATGTTCCCACTAATGGAACACGGGCCTCCTCTCTGTGAGAGGGAGTGGGCCATAATCCACCACGCAGGCCCAGTGCGGGTTGGTAGATGTCACATATCTTCGAATTTGATGGTTTTAGGACATGCCGGTTTCCTCACGATGTTTTCCTTCACCGTTTTGAAAGCAGTGGTGATGAAATAAATTACACAAAGTAATGCGCCTGGCTGGGTTCGAACCCACGACCTACTCGTAAATCGGGGCCGATTCCACTGGGCCACCACTGCTCACGTCAAAACATTGCCATAAAATGCAAGTAATACATGCAAGTAACAGAATTTGCAACCCAGGCGATATGACAAATGCATAATAATGATATCTACTGCCATTGCTAAACATAACCTTTGTCCCTAGCGGATGGTTGCGAACAGCCTGCCATCTGATTATATTATGTACGTAATTTATTTACAGAACAATGCCCGTTACTGTTTCGTGATGTAACTGTGTGCAATCAGTCATTTATGTATAGGTACAGCATGTATCACCAAGGTAAATAAATCTATAGATATGTTTGAGATACCCAATTATGGATTTCTTGTCCCAAAAACTTCCTTTTTTTTTTCTTAGCCTGTACAGTAGAACAGTAACAGCTGGGCTAAGGCCTCCCTCAATTCCTTCCATTAACTCTTCTCCTGGACAGCAACACACCAACCCTCATGGTATACGTTCAGGTCGTCTTGCCATCTTTTTCTCTCGCCGGCGCCGTGTAACTCCCAAACAATCATTAAAATATCAAAATACCTACTTTAATATCGAATTCTTTTCAAAATAACTAAAACGCATGATATTATTAGTTATTACAATGGGCACACATCTTAATAATACATACTACTTTTTTTTTAAACTTAGCAAGCGTTTGTTTTGTTGTTCATTAAATTCTATCGCCAACACTGGACGATAAACACAGATTTGATTAATCCCTGTACTTTGGGGGACCGGAAAAAATCGTAGATAATAAATAATTTGAAGCGGTCCTCCAACGCGACGTATTTTTTTTATTTGTTTTTATTATTTATTACTTTTTAAAGGGAACTTAGTTTTTTATCGGGGGCTTTTTAAAATTTTAATTTAATTTTTTATATAGTTATCATAAATAGGGAATCAACATACAAATATAAAGGGTGAATTTTTGGACTGGGAGTGGATAGCTATATCCGAATCTACGAGGAATTTCGAAAAACGTTGAAAGGAGTCTCGACGCCGATTTTGACGAAAACTAAAACTGCATCATTGGATTTTAGAAAATTCAATAGTCTTGGCAAGGAATCGAAACCGCTGATTTAAAGAAAAAATCACATCCTGTATTATTACACCACTACACATTTTTCGATAATCCTCAGAGTTTAGGATATAGCGATCCACGACCAGTTGAAAAATTCACCTGTATATGGGCCGCAAAATGATGCTAAGAGTAATTTACGCTTAGCGTTATCTCTGGTAGATTACGTCCTCATTATGTTTTAAATTTCTGCTTATCTTCGAAGAGGGTAAAACTGGCAACATTCATTCAAGAAACAACCCACTACGGGGGTGTTTCGGATCAACCCCGGACCGCTGATCCGACAATAGATATCCGCATCACATTGTCCCATTGATAATTATCAATATTGTTCTGTTTGAGCTTCTGAATAATTTCGATGACTGCATTATGAATTGAGGGTCTATTGTCTTTGATGCGGTTGATAGCTTGTCTATAGATGGAGTGTTTGGCATGATAATAATAGTTATCAATTTGTAATGCTATTAGTTTAGAGCTTAGTTTTCCAAAGTGGTGGTACCCGCCCAATAGTGAACGCAATGGGGTGGTAGTGGGGCCAAAATCATATGGGGGCGACTCGGACGACCTTTAATTATTACTGAGAGCACGATTAATGGGAGAGAGAGAGTTTAAAAACAGATAACTGATATATAAAAATTGTTTTATTTAGTGCGTATTATTGAAAAGGCGGCAGTGGTTTCTTTATTTCTTGTTAATGGGGCGGTAGTCCATAAAATTTTGGGAACTTATGGTTTAGTAGTCTATTGTGAGGCATCCCTATTTATGGGCGCTATTAAAACCAAAGTCTAGTTATATATAATTATTATGGTGTACTAAAAACTTGTGTTATTTTATGATCTAGGACTTGTGTATGGTTTGTGTGATTGGAAAAATTCAGGGTTTAGTTTTAGTGGGGTCACATATACTTACGCTAAGAGGTGGCGGACACCCATCCACAGACTAAGCTCGACAACCGTTGCTTAAACTAGAAGATTGACAAATAAAAATGTAGTTATGACGCATTAATCTAAGTTCATTGAACGCAATTGTCAATTGCAAGCGAACAAGTTATATCACAGAAAGGTCATCTCACAATGACTCACTAACTACCGACTAATCGGTTCTAATTATTACGATTTGTGTCGGCGCCTGTGGAGCTGGCCACTGAGTGAACCTTATGCTATTGAAATAAAGGCTATTGTGTCAAGAGCGGCACTTCAATCTTATTTGGCAGAATTGAGTAAAATCAGAGGTACTGTAATTCTAAAGTGTCATAATCACGGTTCGCTATGACGGATGGAGTCGTAATCGCAAAAAAAAAATTACAACACTAAAATTATATTTTTTTTTTATCGTGGTAAAATCATCAAATGAGTCCTTGTACTGACTAAAATCCACGGTGTCCTTCGATAGCCCTTTATGTTCCGGGGTCACGGTAATGAGATAAGTCCCGCGACCCCGGCAGGCTTTGGCCCTCTAGAGAGGGGGCCCCGTCATTATGCTGACGCTCTTTGAGGCGCGCGTACACAACGCGCCGTCGACCGGGGCATGGTCCATGGTCGGGCAGCGAGTTGCCCTTTACTCGCCGCCCGCATGCCCGCGCCTACGGTGGCCGGAGATCGTCTTGCGACGTCCGTCGCCGTGGGCGTCCACCACTGCGGGACACTAAAATTATACTTTGCAAAGATTTTTTTATTTAAAAAATAGTTTAGCTTTTGTCTTCCATCTAGCTCAGAAGCAAAGAATTACCTATGATATCTAAGATGGACCCACTGAAAATACCGAACGGAAGTTAGAAGTCTTTGAAAATAGAAAATTTAAATTAAAAGAGTGGGAGTGCTAAAACCCAATCCGTCGTACCACAAAAACTTTTAAACGTCTGTTGAACACTTGTCTAAAAAATGTCAGATTGTGAAATTGAATTACGGTCCGTTTTGCAGTCATACTTTTTTAGACAAGTGTTCAACATATGTTTAAGTTTTTGTAGTAAGGCTGAAATAACTTTATAAAAGTGTCTAATTTCCCGTGAACATTTAAGTACAAGAGGGCAGAACTGTCCTCTTTCTGATTTTGTAAAGGATTACTTAAGCTATGGCCTCAATACGAAGCCATAGCATAGCTATGTATGAGGAAACCAACGCCATTTACTTTGTTACTAAAAATTGAACCTTAAAGTTCACGGGAAAATAGACCTAAGGTATCCATGCAATTTTGCAAACTTATTGAGTTTCAGCACTTTCTCTCGATGAATTAAGGTCGAATTTCGACTACTGGGCGACCAAAATACATTTGTCACATTATGACTGACCGTACCCAAATGCCAAAACCCACGCACTGCATTCCAAAGTCCCCTCAGTACCGCAGTAGCTCTTCCAATTAGCAAATGAACTGACTATTGATGTCGCCGCCGGCTGTCCTGAATTGATTATCTCACTTATTGCTTCATTAGCCACCTTTATGCTGAGCACAATACTGGCTGGCGAACGAAAATTGAACTGGCTTCTGCCTTAATTTGGGCACGTAAAGACTACGCGTTGTATTTAGTTCGACATACATCTATTTATTATTACGTTGAGTGGAACTTCGTACACTTTTTTAAGAATATTGAGCGAGCGTATAATGCACAATTAAAGTTTATGTAGAGGAGTGCAGCAAGCTAATGTAATATGCCTCAAAAATGCACAATACACTTCCATGTGTTTGACGTCGTCGTTATTAAATTAGTCGTCGTTATTTATTATATTCGCAGGCGTCGTATGGAGCCCTCCGTGTTCAATGCAATAACGCCTTCAGAAAACTGATGGGGTTGCCATGGCGTTGTAGTGCATCAGGTTTCATGTTTGCGGCGGCTGGGGTAGACTGTTTTTACACCATAATGCGGAAACGCGCAGCATCTTTGGTCGCTCGGGTCATGGCTAGCCCTAACAGGGTTCTGAGGATGATTGCTGGCAGAGTGGATTGTCCATAACTCACTGCTTTCAGTTACATGTGTCTCCGTATCGTGTTGTTTACTAACACTAGTTTTTAAGAACAATGTTACTAACCCCTTAATCTGAGTTACTAGCTTGAAATAAAGAATTTGAATTATAAGTGAGGATACGATATTTTACTTTTTTATTTAACAAGCCGTATAATTGATATTATTAAAAATGAAAATTTTAGCTTTAAAGAAACAAGGTTGTACCTCCCATTCGCGAAACAGACGGGTTCCCAGCATTGGACTGGCTATAATAGTCAGGCTATAAAAGTTGCGTTTGCACATCGAACCCGCAAGCTGGGGTTGCGACAGGCCACCCTGCATGCTTGGCTTTCGCAGCTTGCCGTAAGCCAAGTGTTAGGATTGAGGGCCCGCACAGCCTAGGTCCTAATTCTTACGACCTAAATATAACTAAATCAGATAGTTCCTTCATACTGTTAAGGAAAAAATCGAAAAATGGTTGAATCTTAGCGGGCCCCTTGAAATTAGCTTTGAAAATTTCATAACAGCGATTGGCCCGGGCCTTTTCCGCCCCAATTGAACTCTGTGGATAGATATCTTCAATTGAATCCTTAAGGTACCAATACAATGGTCGCGGGACTACCATTACCGTGACCCTGGAACGTAAAGGGCTAGTGAAGGACACCGTGGATTTTAGTCAGTACAAGTCTGACAGTCCCTCCCGCCCTGCCCTGGGTGGGAGGGCTCATTTGATGATTTTACCACGCTAAAAAAAAGGTACCAATACAAACCCTTTTTTCTTCAGACGGACGCCGGCTCCACAGCACAGCGGTACCCAGTGATGGTCTACATCCACGGCGGGCAGTACACCTCAGGAGCATCGAACTTGTTCCCCGGACACATGCTGGCAGCCTTCTACAATGTTATTGTGGTTTCTATTAATTATAGGCTCGGTGCCTTAGGTAAGTGCTTTAAACATTAACCGTCTTACCACAAAAAGATAAATATCTGTTGAACACTTGTCTAAAAAAAACTGTCAACATCAAAATGGCATTTCACATTGATATAAGGGTAATTATGCAGTTACAATAATCTTAGACGAGCGTTCGACAGATGTTTATCTTTTTGTGGTAAGACGGTAATCATTTATCTTGAAATTCTATTTGAGAAATTTTGTATAAGACCCCCAATAAATATTGTCTATACTTTCTCAACTTAGGCTTTATTATAAAATATTCAGTACAGCTCGACAGCCTATTTTTCTCAGCAACTCTACTCGCTCAGCCTTTATAACATTGTAAACTTATATTTTGTTTACTTTATATTTCAAATGTCCTAAAACCAATATTATCTAGAACCAAATAATTGAAGAAGTATGACTTCTAAGCACAGAGCCTCCGTGGTGGACTACATCCCCGGTATGAGCACAAGTCTCCTCTCTTTGGGAGGGAGAAGAGACTTGATAGATGTCTAATGGAACATACAAAAAGTCCACTTCTATATTTATAGGTTTCCTATCAACCGGTGACGAGAACTCCCCCGGTAACTATGGCATCCTCGACCAAGCGATGGCTCTCCGCTGGGTGTACGACAACATCACCCCTTTCAACGGAGACCGGTCTTCTATCACCCTATTTGGACCAGGGGCTGGAGCAGCGTCTGCTGGTCTACTGGCCATAGCTCCGCAGACCAAGGATCTTGTCACCAGGGTTATAGCTCAGGTAAGACAATTTTTTTCGATCAGCTTCTATTCTCAAGATATTTTGACGTGGGGTTGCGGGACTAACGAATACCCCGGAACGTAAAGGGCTATTGAAGGACACCGTAGATTTTAGTCAGTACGAGTCTGACAGGCCCTCCTGCCCTGCCCTGGGTGGGAGGACCATAATGAAACAAAGAATAGATAAATAATACCGTATGCCAGCTAAAGGATCTGTGATATGGAAAAACATGTGGCTAAATACATATCATGTGATTGAGCAGATGAGAAAATCTTTGTGTCTTTGTAAAAAAGTGAGTTCGTCACGATTTCGAGTTGCGTCATTCGAATTACGATTTATGAACGTTGCAAAAAACTGTATATTTAACTTCATAAGACTTCTATAAGTCTGGTCATTTCTTAAGGGTATGTATTATTTTTGACAAAACTCTCAATTTATTTTTTTAGCATGTTATTTCTTGTTCCTCAGAGCGGTTCAGCCCTAGCGGACTGGGCGGTCATCGAAGACAAGTTCAGAGTACAGAATACATCGTTAGTCTTCGGTCGATTACTGGGTTGTCCCATCGACTCGTCGTGGAAACTTGTCAACTGTCTCAAGCAAGGACGGAGTTTTTATGAGCTTGGAAATGCTGAGTTTCAGGTATGTGAAATATGCTGGGCACATAGTGATTTAAGAATATATGTATTTATTGTTTGAAAACTGCTTTCGAATGCGTTTGTGATTTGAAAATCATATAAATGTATTTGAGGACATAAAATTTACGTAAAATAACATTTTCAGTTAACCACTTTTTTTGTTCTAACATAATATTATACCTTTGTCTTATAGCAATAAAGTCGTACTAAAAATATTGAACGATGTTGGTATTGTTTAGTAAAAAAAAAAACAATGATCTAGTGACATCTTCAAGACATAAAATTACCAATCCATATAAATGACACGGTCTTTGTTAAGATCCATTACTTGATTTAACAACTTACCTTCAACTTTATCTCAATGCCTTAAAGTACAAAACCCCATAAACCATCTTTAATCATACGACTTATTTCCTCACAGCCACACGTAGGCTTCATTCCATGGGGTCCAGTTCTAGAGAACAACTTCACATTCCCTGGTGATGAGTGGTATGATGGATGGAGGGAGAGGGACTGGCACTTCTTGGACGTCATGCCTGAGGAACTCATCAAGAGGAGGCAGTTTAACCCCTCACTGAGGTATATGACGGGAGTTACTACGCAAGAAGCTGCGTATTATTTGTGTGAGTTACGTTGTTTAATTTTGAGTTTTAAGTTATAGTTTGAAAGGATCATTTTTGGTTCTGCAGACAAATCTATGGTTTAGGTAATCGTGAACCTTATTTAGCAGTATTTTATTGAAATGTTAGACGAGCACAATGACATGATACACCTTCCTGTCCCATAATTTATTAGATTATTTAGATAAAAAGTCCAACTGAAACTAGTTAATTTATGAACAACCTTATTTTCAAAGGCATATAAGTGAAAAGTGCTCCACCGCCAATAGGCTATTTGACTAAAAAAATCTAATTAGTCCGTCAGTTAGATTATCAAATAATATTTGACCCATATTTTTTCTTTTTTTATTTAAACCAAAATTGACGGAGATATGATGCTTTTAAAATTGCCAATACGTCACAATTCAGTACATTTTTTACTGAATTCTGACGTCACGAGCCCCCACTCTCGATTTTTCAAAACTCTAAATGACGGACTAATTAGATTTATAATTTATTGATACTGTCAAATAGCCTATTGGATTAGATGTTGTAATCAATTTTACATGAAAAATGTTTAGATGTGGGTTCAAACCTAACCAGCAGGGCAGTGGTGATTTATTTAATCACCACTGCCTTCAAAAAGAAGAATTAATACATCGTGAGATAACCGACATGTCCTTGAACCAAAAATTAGAAGACATGTGACATCTACCCGCACTGGCCCGCGTGGTAGATGAATGCTTAGTTAATATTATAGTTGTTTTCTGAAGTTTTTAAACTAAACATAAATTTAATTGCAGATACAAACGAATCTCTAGCACCTAACTACGAGATCACAGAACACTGGTTCAACCAGAAAGTGTTCGAGTTGGTCCAAAGGTACAATTACACGTTAAATCCGCGCGGAGTGTACGAAGCTATCCGGTATATGTACACCTACCATCCTGAGCCACACAACGTTAGCGCTATCAGAGATCAGTACATACATGTAAGTAGTGTAGCCCGATCTACTGTTTTAAATTGACCCTTGTGATAACCCTTTATGTGACAACCAATTCCTGTTACAATCGGTTCATGTGAAAACCGCCTCTCGTGACAACTGCTATATGTGACACTTATGTTTCAACTACTCCTTCAGACCACCACCACATGTTACAACTGTCCCTTGTAATAACCGTCCCCTGTTGCAAAAGCCTATGTTACATGAATGCCTAGCATCCTGTGCAGCTCAGTGTTAGCGCTATCAGAGACGAACATATTTGTAATGTAACAGCCATCCCCCATAACTAGCGTTGCTTAGTTGACCCTTTTTACAACTGCTCCATGTGACAAACACCCCTTGATACAACCGCCCCATGCGACACCCGTCCATCGACGGACATCGGACGGCCCGATGTGACAGCAACTTGATGTTTCAACCGCCCCATATGACATACACTCTATGTGAGAGCTGCCCCATTTGGTACATACTCCATGTTATAATGGTCCACTGTTGCAACTGGGCTTATGTTTCATGCATATCTACCACCATGTGACAACCACACCGTGTGACGACGGAGTTAGGGTAAGGTTGCCTATATTGTACCAGTTAACGAACTTTACAAGTTTTCACAAAAACTATATATCTTGTGAGGATTCTATTACTAGAAATAAAAAGGTTGTTCTATTGGTGTTCATTTTTTATTACTAGATAATGAGGAAGTATGAAAAAACTACATGAAAATTAAGTTTTAAAAAAAGTCTTAGAAAGTACAATTTAGGAAACCGGTTTCCTTAATTGTACCATAGGTATCCTAAATTGTACTTTGACATTCAAGTGTTTCTTATTAACTAAAAGCAGCCTTTCCTTTATATATCCATATAAAAATTATTAACCATAAAGTTTTAATATTAATAATAAACTTATGTACTGAAAATAAAGTTTGAATCAACAACAAGAATAAAATAAAACTTTTGTATAATAATAATAGTTGAGGTTCCTCTTACTTCCTTTAATTTTAATTATGAAATAAAATCAGCCTTGTGATTTGAATATAGGAACATACTTGTACATCTTTATAATTCTTTATAAAGTTTGAGAAAGAAAAGACAAGAGTTATTTGAAAAGAAAAGGTTAGTCAACTCTTTTCTTTTTCCAGCATTTTATACAAATATCGGGGTTGTCTCCGCATGTTTCGTGAAACCATTTGCTTGCATCTTGCGTCCATAATACTTTTTATTCTCTCCAGACATCTGAAAATATTTCAATCTAGTTAACGAACGTGTTGGAGAAGCATCATACACCTAAATTGTACCGGTACATTTTAGGATTACCCTACCCAGTACAAATAAGGCATCCACTAAGTTTTATTTTTATACGAGCCGGTATCATAACCTCGAGATGCTAAATATAAAACTATATTCTCAAAAAATAGACTAATATGCATACTTTCCAAAAACATAGATAATAATTTCTTTGTACTTACCGTTGCGACAACAAATCCTTAGGTAAACAGCCATAAAATAAGATCACGACGCCGTAATAATTATTTTTGTTTACTACACTGCACTTTGTTATGTCATTGCATCCAAAATGTCTGCCATTGCGTAATGTTGGTAAGCACTGCTTTTTAATGTTGCTAATTAAAAACTAAACATTATGGTTTGGTAGATTTTGACGTGGTACAAATTACGAACCGGTCCAACTTAGGCAACTCGACCCTATATTACAACCATCCCCTGTTCTAGTTTGCCCACAGGCATAGACAATTTTTTTTATTTATTTACTTTCATACAGAAATTTAAATACAATTTTCTTCTACAGCTCCTCTCAGACTTCCTCTACCGCGCGCCAACAGATAAAATGGTAAAACTTCTCCTAGAACAAAACGTGCCAGTCTACATGTATGTCTTGAACACCACTGTGGAAGCCTTCAAGTGGCCGGAATGGAGACAATATGCCCACGATACGGAACATTACTTCTTAACTGGAGCACCTTTCATGGACCAGGAGTTTTTCCCGATGAAACAAAGGATTGATAGGGAAGTGTGGACCAATAATGATCGGAATATGAGTCACTTCTTTATGAAAACGTATGCTGATTTTGCTAGATTTGGGTGAGTGATAATTTAATTACTTTTGTTTTGCTTTTATAAATTCAAGATGCATATAAAATTGAACAATTAAAATTAGTATCAGGGTGGTCTATAATTTTAACCTTGTAAAAACTAAAATCATTTGTATTGATACATAAACGAGCGGTGTTTCGAAAAGAAAGATAAATTCACCTACATTAATCTAATATCGTATTAAAAATAAATCATTATTTTGTCGCTATCGATTTTGTTTTTATTTCTTTTTTCGTTGTCAATAAACAAGTACGTAAGATATAAAGGGAAAACTCGAAATGTAATTTCGAGTAGCAGCTTAAAGCGCTGAACTTTCGGTTGACGTAATTTCGGCTGATGTGTCATAGGGAAGTTGCGAGCGTATTCCGAGACCTCGATCCGAACCCGATATGCCAGTCACAAGAACCACAAACAGTTCTTAACAACATCGCCTTAAAATTTCTTTTCCCCCAGCAACCCGACCCGCTCCCGCGTGTTAGGCATCCACTTCGAGCAGGCCCAGGCTGGTCAGCTGCGGTACTTGAACCTCAACACCACCTTCAACTCCAGCATACAGCTGAACTACAGGCAGACTGAACTAGCTTTCTGGACCATGTATCTACCTACTGTTATTGGACGACTTGTGCCTACGTACCCGCCGATCACTGAGGTAAATCAACAAATTTTTTTTTTAAGAAAGTAAAATCCAGCTTCGAGCGGGACTCGAACCTGTCTTCTGGAAAGGTACTCCAGACGCCTTACCAATTAGGCTATAGAAACCACTCGTTTTGAAGCTGAATCTTTCATTCCCTTGTTTTTGAACGCTTTACAAGTTTTTTCTTTTCGAAATTGTCCAAAAAAATAAATCCTTACGAAAACGCGACGCAAGCGTTTTTGCGTGTAAAATAAATTATTGTTTTATTATTAGATTTTAAAAGGGGATATTTACCATGCTTATTATTTGTTTTGAGTTTCTGATGTCAGTGTCCTGATTATGATGACAAAAAGTTCCTAGCAGTTACCGGATAATCTTCATAGCATTAAACTGGGTTTGTGACTAGCATAATCAGCGCTTTTCCATATAATCTTCATAGCATTCGATTACGAAGCAAAGTCTCCGCAACAAAAAGTCACCAGAAGAGATTAGATTATTAAAATTCAAGAAAAGAGATTATTAAGATTTAAAAAATATCCAAAAAGGGTTGATGGTTGAATCTTTTGAACCTATAGAACTACCACAAACAATAATGAACTTTGGTAGTCATCTATACATATAAATAAAATTGGAGTGCCTGTTTGTAATATTGATATAACCGTTTTTTACTACATGCATATGAATATAATTATATACGGGTACTAAGACCAAAATATTTTTTTTTAATTCTGTCTGTTTGTAACGGCTAATCTCTGAAATGGCTGGACCGATTATGACCGGACTTTTATTGGCAGGTAGCTGATGTAATAATCAGTCATAAATACGATAGGCCAAGCATTTATGTGCTATGTAAACTTACTTTTGACCAAAATCTCAACAATTTCCAGTATTGGTGGGAACCGAAGCAGCCGCTTCAGATAGCATTCTGGTCGGTGTCCAGCGCCTGCCTCATACTGATAGTGTTGCTGGTCGTGTGCTGTATGTTGTGGAGGAACGCTAAGAGGTACCTTATCTTTGTTGATAATGTATGTATTTTTGAGCATAAAAGATTCTACTACAGTATTTTTTCTAATATATTCATTTGTTACTAACAAAAAGGGTAGCTATAGTTGTTAACTTATAATTAACTAACTTTTGCCAGCGACTTCGCCCGCTTAACCCCCCCCCCCCCCCTGCCATATTGTCTGTCACTCAGGACTTTGGTCCCGAGTGACAGACAATATTCAACAAGGCAACTTCCATCTGGTGAAAGAATTTTTGAAATTTCAGTTCAGTATTCTTCATTCAATTCCATTCCTCCATTCATTCTATGTTTATAAAAAAAAAAAAGTTCTGTTATTAGTTTCTTAATAAATTTTCTCACTACATCATTAATTCATTCATTTTTTCTAGTTCATTAACAAAACTAATATCAGTTTATTTTCATGTACTAACAATATCTAAAATTCCTTTTTAACAGGGCTGTACCACCAAAATGGAAAATGGTACCGGTGAAGTAGGTGAAACTAACATTTGATCTAAGCTTGTACTGCTTGAGACAATTCACAATAGCAGAGTATGCCATGTTATAATGTCTAAGTGAAATTACGATTCATACCGTTTTACCATAAAAAAAGTTAAACATCTTATGAACACTTGTCTAAAAAAATTGTCAACCGCAAAACGGCATTTCACATTGTTATAAGGGTCGTTTTGCAGTAAAATTTTTTTAGACAAGTGTTCAACAGATGTTTATCTTTTTGTGGTAAGGCGGTTAATGTCTATTTCTTTACACCTGCTTATTTAATTCTATCCAAAACGATTAATAGCCTATTGTGGACTGTCTTATAAACGCTTATAGAAATTGTGTTGTTTATTTGTATGTGTTATGTTCTTTCAGTTATTTGACATTAAAAATTGAAACTTTATCTTCATTGCAATAAGGTTATTTTTGAGTTAACGGTGAAAGGACTGTATCTTAGTTTAGTATTGTGTTTGTTATACTAATCAAGGGCTGGGCTAAAAAATAGTTTACTTTTCATTCAAATATATAAGTATTATCTCTGAGGTTTTTAAGTATAAATAACCAGACTATAAACTCGTTACAGAGAGACAGACAGATACTACGACGGAGACATATTCATGGTCCCGGAAGTTGAAGAGAGCGGCATAGACAATAACACGAGGTCCAGAGACAATATCTACGAGTATAGAGATGTGCCGATCAAGAAGCCACATACGCCACAACCATTAAGTCGAACTGTAAGTAGATGTGATTAAATCGTGTTTAGTTTGGTCTTGAGGTTGGAAAATAAATCTTCTATCTGTTTTGGAATTACAACTTCTCATTGAAACGGTACAATAATACCGTTAGTTCTTTGTAAGAAATTTTTGTGGGTGAAAATCTTTATTAACAAGTAGTAGAAGTAACTACATATTAAGTTACTTCCCAGCTACTTCTTTTTTGGCTTAGATATAATTTTACTTTAAAAAAATTGTTTAGCTTTAAGTTCTTATTTTTCTGTGATAGCGTGTGCACTTGTCGCGTGTGCCACTAACGTTTTCTCTTTCTTTTTTTCTTACTTCTACTCAAAAGATTGCTAACTCAGTGAAAAGGATGTCATTATCCTAGAACTACCTAGATATTCTTTTCTCCTTTCACTATCCCTACTTACTATTTCATCTTATCCACAGATAAGTCAGCCAGCAACTCTCCAATCGTCCCGGCCGCCTTCTGAAGCGTCAACGGGATCAGCGTTATCACTCAAAGAAGGTCCCGTATCGCGGATACCCGAACCTCTCCCAAGAGCCAGATCTAGGACGCAAATAGTACATGGAGTACCACAAACTACTGTATAAAGGTTAATTAAGACCAGGGGCCGTATTATGACGTCTTAAAGCCAGGTTTGTTCCGGCGAGTGAAAGTGAAAGTTCACTTACTCGAACAAGTCTGGTTTTTACGGCCGCAGGAGTTAATATTATGTATCCCGCTACCGGGCAAAGATCTCCCCATGACTTCCAGAACTTAGGGTTTAATGTGGACCATCATCGATTTATTGTAATGTGGTAGTTGACAATAATTTAATGGTAAGTGTATGGCTAGAGTGGTTGCTTGAGTTGAGCGTTGAGTGGAGCATATAACCGGTCCTATTGTAAATTTATAAGGGAGACCTTTGTTCAGCAGTGGACGTTCTACTATTGATGATAAGGGTCCCGAGTGGCGACGCGGATAGCGTTTTTATTACACGCTCCGCTGATCGCCCCGCTAGACGCTTTGCCATCCTGTTTATATACTAAGTTATTGAGTTATCAAAACGTAACGTAGAATCGATCTCTTATATTTTACGGAATATAAAAAGTTTAAAACGAATAAAGACAATGTTAGATTTTAGTGTGGTGTAGTGGACATAATCAAATCGACAAAAAAAACATTAGGGACATAATTATAAAGAAACACCGGTTAACAACTGTTGGGCTAATCACCAGTCAGAGGGTCCAATATGGCCAATTTATCAGAACCAGGAAAACATTTCGATAAAATTCGTTAAATGGAACACTCAATTCTCTTGCTCCAGCAAAAGAGTAGATAATTGATGTAGAAGAATTATCGAATTTTGTAATATGATGCTAAAGTGGAAAGTTTAACCCTTAGTCGGAAGATCGTCCCATTTCAACTGTATTTTGATGAACTTGGTTATAATAGGCTATTTGACAGTATCAATAAATTATAAATCTAATTAGTCCGTTATTTAGAGTTTTGAAAAATAACGGACACATATTTTTTCTTATGTAAAATCAATGAATATTTACCAAGATATAACACATCAAGACTCGAGAGTGGGGGCTCGTGACGTCAGAATTCAGTAAAAAATGTACTGAATTGTGACGTATTGGCAATTTTAAAAGCATCATATCTCCGTCAATTTTGGTTTGCGTAAAAAAAGAAAAAATACGGGTCAAATATTATTTGATAATCTAACTGACGGACTAATTAGATTTTTTTAGTCAAATAGCCTATTATAATTTTGACATTCCTGACCACCGTAATGTTAAAGATCCTACTTAGAATGATGTTTTAGATTAAGTAATGACGTTAGGAGGCAGCTTTAACATTTTGTAAAAATATAAGTGCAGCTTTTATTATAAATATTTAGTATTATAAACACAGCCGTTATGCGTATTATTTATACTTGTATACCTCTTCACTGCTTTAAAGCACTGTTTTGTCTAATTATCTTGTAACACTTTGCTTCTATCTCATAATTATTGAACAATCTCCCCTTCCCCCCGGACCTCTGTACAGTACAGACGTGTTTTAAGTTGAACCCTTGCTCATTTTTATTATAATTTTTAAAATAATTGCGAAAATAAACGTAAATAAATCAGTGCGGTTACCAGGCGCACATAGTCACAGTGAAGCTACGAGTACGAGTATCAGTGAGAAAGAGGAAGCACCCTGGCGACAACACACAGTACGGGCTACGTGAGTAATTAGCGAATAAGCGTGTCATTACTTCACTGGCCACACCTGCGCCTGCGACGAGGGCGAGGTCAACGATCTGGCCACGCCTGCGCCTGTGACACGGGCGGGGTTAACAATCTGGCCACACCTGCGCCTGCGACGAGGGCAGGGTTTGCGACCCGTAAGAAACGTGACTCACCATAGTACCAGGATACCAGTACGCGCGACCTGCTCTCTTGATATTGTCGTGTATATTACTGTAGGGTACTGTTTGTTTGTATATAAATTATATATAAAAGAATAACATGCCTAACGATTTACCTGCTGCTGCATCTTCTCCAAAATCAAACATACTACTCCACTACGATTCTGAATCAAGTATTGCCTCATGTGTACGAGAAAGTGAACACAGCGAGGAAGTCTCCTGTAAGATCAATACACGTGTTCCGAAGCGCAAACATGATCAGGAGTTTAAAAATGACTTGAGGTCAATTAAAACGGAAATCTTGAACATCGTAAAAAAATCAACGGATATTCAGGACAGTAAGCTTGATCAAATACTTACTTCATTAAACGAGCTGAGAGAAGAAAATAAGGAACTGAGCAAGAACGTCAAATTTATTTCATCCCAGTACGATGACATAAAGTCAAAGCTTGCAGACTTGGAGGAGGAAAGGAAGGAGCAACTAAAATATATACGTACTCTGGAAGACAAGATAGAAAATATCGAGCGAGGTCAAAAGTCGGCTAGTATCGAGTTACGCAACATCCCTAAGATAAACGCAAAAGAAACCAAGAGAGATCTACTGGTAGTGGTGGAAAAGATGAGTAGTGCTCTCAATTGTCATGTTCAGAAGCAAGATATCCGTGATGTCTTTCGTGTCAGTACAAAGTCAGATACCTATCATCCTGTTATTGTGGAATTTACAAGTTGTCTGACAAAAGAAAATATAATGGACGCATTAAAGAAATTCAACAGGGAGCATAAGAACAGTAAACTGAACACATCTCATCTAGCAATTGCCGGAGCGCCAGTGCCAGTGTATATATCGGAGTCACTAACAACACATGCAAGAAGACTATACTATCTAAGTCGTAACTTTGCTAAAGACAATAACTACGCCTTCTGCTGGACGTCACATGGACGGGTCTTCTTACGCAAAGCGGAAGGTTCCAAACAGATACGAATTAATCATGAGAACGACCTTAAAAAAATAAGTGTGGAATGACTAGAAACAATGTACTGCCACTTGTATGCTACTGCAGCCCTTTTAATTTTAACTTTAATTCTATCTTTAAGTTTAACTTTATTATTACTTTTGTTTAATGTAATGTGTGTAGATAGAGCGCAACGGTTAGCAAAATTAATTTATATGTTTAATTACCAAATCTGCACTAAACAACACCAATACCACATCCATAAGCACACACTAACATATACACAACCAACACAAACCAATAAGATCTCCACCACATACATAACGACGCTAAAATGTATGCTGTCTTACAGTCACAATAACATATTGCAAAGTTCGCTCATTACTAGTTACAGTTCATTCTTTGAAAAACATAACATTTACACTATGTTATGGTCAAGTACTTGGCTCCCTTATTACACTTACATTAAAATTCGATAACGTTAGCTCTGCAGTAATCAATGACCTTGATAACACATGTAATGCTGATTGCACTAAACTAATTGACTCATCCCAATGTTCACTTGCTCTGCGCGACTGCCCTGGTTCGGATTCCCTGTGTATTTTATGTGTGAACGTGCGAAGTATATACTGCAACTTTGACCTGCTGCTCGCCTTTGTAACATCACTTGATGTAAAGGTGGATATTATAGTTCTTACTGAGTGCTGGACGAAAAAAGGGGTCATACCACCCAACTTAAAGGGATATAATATGTACTATACTAAGAACAATCTGAACCAGAACGACGGTGTGGTCGCCTATGTTCGAACGGAAATTAGTGTTGATGCTTGCGAACCGGAGATGACTGAGGGTAACTGTTTGCGACTGGATACTGTCCGTCACAGTATTATCTGTTCCTACCGTCCACCTTGCTACAAGAATATCCAACCTTACCTTTCGTCTCTGGATGAGATACTTAATAAGATTCGTAATAAAGACATTATCTTTACCGGGGATATTAATATAAATACGTTGCCATGTGATGGGGTGAATAGTAACGCGGGTGACTATTTATGTCTTATGGCATCACATGGCCTACAACAAGGTATTACATTACCAACAAGGCTTAATAATTGCATAGATCACTTTATGATCAGAACAAAGCAGCGCTGGCAAACAATTGTATTCCCAGAGTTAACAGATCACAGTCCCATTCTTCTGTGTGTTAAGCATGCAGGATTATATAGGAATAAACCTACAAATGTAAACTCCATTTTGGATTACACTGCCGCGCAATTAAGGCTTCGCGAAGTGGACTGGACAGACTTTTACAAGCTAAATGACGTTAATTCTGCCGCGGTCTATCTGACTAATACGATCAAAACTATTATGACTGACTGTACAAAAACTAGAATCATACCCAAAAAAAAAGTCCCGTTAAAACCGTGGATTACCACGGGCGTTGTTAGATCCATCCGTAAAAGAGACAAACTTCATAAAGCATCAAGGGAGCAGCCGGACAATGAACAGTTACGCCAAACATTCGTAAATTATAGAAATTCTTGTAATAAAATTGTAAAAACACTAAAAAGAGAATACTACCAGACAGAGCTCGAAAAGAGTAATAAAAATCTCAAACAAACGTGGAGTATCATAAAAGACTTTTGTAATATAAAAAAACATAATGACACGCCAAAAGAACTACTACGTATTGACCATAATCCAACAAAGTCGCTAAACCAAGTTAATGCATACTTTACATCCGTTGGTAGCGAGCTAGCCGACACCACTCTTCGTAAAATAAATAAAACTGAAGCCGAACTAGCTAACCTGCAAGCAACCAACAAAGCCCCTACCTCTATGACCTTTACACCTACAGATCCACTAGAAATAGATAACATCATCGCCTCTCTGAAAGTAAATAGTGCTCCGGGATTTGATGCCATCACCAGCAGGTTAATTAAGTTGGCAAAGGACGCACTGGTAGAACCAATCACCCACCTGTGTAATCTTAGCCTGGGCAGTGGAACTTTCCCAACCTTGTTTAAAACGGCGATAGTCTCACCGATACACAAGACAGATGACAAACAGACGCCCTCAAACTATAGACCCATCTCGCTGCTCTCTTGTTTGTCAAAAGTTCTGGAAAAATTGGTAACGAAGAAACTTACCAACTACCTGGAGAAGAATAAGTTATTAACTGACTGCCAATTCGGTTTTCGAAAAGGAATATCGACGCAGGACGCCCTATTAAAACTAACATCGACAATAACCAAACATGTTGACGCAGGAGAAAAAGTAATCGGTGTCTTCCTCGACCTAAAAAAAGCTTTTGATACTGTATCGATTCCTATACTTATATCAAAGCTGCAAAGCCTTGGGGTCAGAGGACATGTTCTCCAATGGTTCCAGGATTATCTGGCGGGTAGGGAGCAGCGAGTGAGGGTAGAAAAGTACCTAAGTGACGCTGCAACGTGCTCGTTCGGTATTCCGCAGGGAAGCACGACTGGCCCAGCTCTCTTCTTGGCCTATATAAATAATCTTGCAGAGCTTCCTATGCGTAATGCCGAGGTGACCATGTTTGCAGACGATACTGTCATTTTATTCCACGGGCACACGTGGGAACAGGTGCGGACTACGGCCGAGAATGGTCTCGCGATGGTTACAAGGTGGCTCGAGGAAAACCTACTAACATTGAACACCACGAAAACCAAATACCTATGCTTCACTAAAACTAGTGCTGCTCAGCCTAAGGATAATGAGTTCAGTATTAAAATACATACTTTCCCATGCAACCTACAACTGAAAGGACGTTCTCAATGTTCATGTGACGTACTAACTAGGTCAAATAATATTAAATACCTGGGCGTTACAGTCGATGAGAACTTAAATTGGAACCAGCACATAACAAATCTTAGTATACGACTTCGCAAGTTGATATACATTTTTAAGCAGCTAAGAACGATTGCCTCTTCTAACCTACTGATATCAACCTACAAAGCATTATGTGAGTGTATACTGAATTATGGCATCTGTTCCTGGGGTGCTGCAGCGAAAACAGCGATGATAGAAGTAGAACGTGCACAGCGCGCAGTTCTTAAAGTTCTTATGTTCTTACCATATCGCCACCCCACTACCGACGTATACTATCTCACTCGTGTTCTGACTGTTCGTAAACTTTATGTTAGTCAGGTGCTCCGTAGATATCATCGCATTTCAGTTCCACAGTTTTTGCCAACAACAAAAAGACGCTTCATATGTCCTACACCCCGTGTAAAATCCCTCATTGCTAAACGACACTATAACTCCACAGCTCCTCGTCTCTACAACAAAATAAAAATTAAAGACATCCAACGTTTAAACAACCATGACTTCAAAAACTGTATCATTGACTGGCTGGCCGGGCTAGACTATGAGCAAACTGAAAGCCTTTTCTTACTCAATAATTGAACTGACTGTAAAATTGCAAACAAAACATATTCACACATACATATATACACACACTACAACTTCACACTCACTCACATACACTACAATTACACCACACCACACGTGCGCTCTCAATCAGTTAATAAAACCAGTGCCCTTTTTATTATATTTCTGCATGTTTCTTTTTATTATTTTCCTATTGTTCTCTATTTCTGTTTTATTTTAGAACTTTAGAACTTTATAACTCTGTAAGCCCCTTGTAAAACGTAAACTGGAAGGAACTGTCTCCTGAGATACAGGCTAACAACCTAGTTCAGGAGGCAGGGCTTTAATGAATCTGTGTAGTTACGTTGTTCAATAAAGCATTATTATTATTATTATTATTATTATAATCTATCCATATATGACACGGCACTCGCTATTTTAACATACCTACATGCAGCTACAAATTACATTTAACAAAACTAGTTTGTCTACTTCTCTAGCTATCGAGCGACGGTCGCTTTGGTTAGGACGCGCTATGAGATTTATCGTTTACGGCGCGTCGCGTCGGGCGGAGCGGGTCACCGGAAAAAACAAATTATGTGTGGAAATAAATTACATGTATTAAAACGTTCAAGGAGAAGCGGTAACAATTGAGGAACAATTGCCCGCTCCGCCCGACGCGCCATGTGTCGTTGAACGAGGTTTTAGAGCAAGTTGTTTGATCAGTAATTTAACTAACAATCAGTTAAAATATAATTATATATATATATATATATATATATATAGAGATACCATCACGGTAAATGTTGATCTTTCAAGGCGTACGATCAGTTAAAAGTTGATCCAAAAACAAATGTTGATCCGAAGGCCTTATGTTGATCCATTACGCTTTTTTTCATACCAATGTGGCTCCAATCGGATCAACATTTGACATTCTTGTGACGTCACTCGACTGAAAAGTACGCTTGTCAAATGTGGCTCCAATATACAAATCCGCTCCGATAAATGTTGATCCGATTCAAACGGACCAATCACAATGAAGCACTTTCTTACTTCCTCCGTGATTGGCCGACGGTGGTCACTCCAACGTTGCCGTTCCGCTTACTACAAATCTTCGTGAATTTTAGTACAAAGATTGCTAGCACGCCGGAGACGGACATAGGCTACTTTTTATCAGCTATCGAGGGTCTGGAGTACCTGACGTGGAACATCAAGAGTCCAGTTAAACTGTACGAGATACGGAAATTATGCCTTTGTAAAAGTTGTTCATCGTGATGGGCTGCTTCTGCTGGCACTTAGAAATTGAGGACCTGGAGTGCCTGATGTGGAATATCAAGAGCCCCATTGAGCTAGTACATTAACAACTCACTGTATTAGAGCTAATAAAAATAAGAAGAATGATAAATTTACAAAGTTACATACTACTTACCTAGTACCTACCTACAAAACAAAAGTAGGACAAAAAAGACTTCGTAATCTATACTTATAATAAATCTGTAGAAAGGTCAAGTCTGTACATTAAATATATTTCCAAAATAACTATCAGGGGGTGATTAGGGATCGATACTGATGCCAAAAATGCAATCAGTAAAATTTTTGTCTGTCTGTCTGTACTTATAACCGCTATAGAAACAAAAACTACTCGACGGATTTTAACGAAACTTGGTACAATTATTTTTCATACTCCTGAGCAGGTTATAGTATACTTTTCATCACGCTACAATCAATAGGAGCAGAGCAGTGAAGGGATTCCGGTTGGATTTTTGCAACTCAATTTTGAGGCACTTTAAGATAAGCTAGCAGGCTGAAATTATGCACACGCTCTGAGTTCTGATGAAAATACATGACTAGCTAAGAAACGTCATTAAAATCCAATATGGCGGCCTCCCCAAGATGGCGGATTGGCTGTTTAAAATCCACCCCCATGATATGGGTATCAAATGAAAGGGTTTGCTGTCAGGAATACGAAAAATTAGTCAGGTGACTTAAATCCAATATGGCGGACGTCCAAGATGGCAAACAGGCTATTTGAAATGCACCACTATGATATGGATATCAAATGAAAGGGTTTGCTGTCGGGAATACGAAAAAAATAGTCACGTGACTTAAATCCAATATGGCGGACGTTCAAGATGGCAGACTGGCTGTTTGAAATGCACTCCCAAGATATGGGTATCAAATGAAAGGGTTTGCTGTCAGGAATACGAAAAATTAGTCAGGTGACTTAAATCCATTATGGCGAACGTCCAAGATGGCAGACAGGCTATTTGAAATGCACCCCTATGATATGGATATCAAATGAAAGGGTTTGCTGTCGGGAATACGAAAAAAATAGTCACGTGACATAAATCCAATATGGCGGACGTTCAAGATGGCAGACTGAATGTTTAAAATCCACCACCATGATATGGGTATCAAATGAAAGGGTTTGCTGTCAGGAATACGAAAAAAATAGTCATGTGACTTAAATCCATTATGGCTGACGTCCAAGATGGCGGACAGGCTATTTGAAATGCACTCCCAAGATATGGGTATCAAATGAAAGGATTTGCTGTCAGGAATATGAAAAAATAGTCACGTGTCTTAAATCCAACATGGCGGACTTCCAAGATGGCGGATTGGCTATTTGAAATGCATCCCCATGATATGGGTATTAAACGAAAGGGTTTGCTGAATGAGATACGAACGAATACGAATATCACGTGACCTAAATCCAACATGGCAGCCGTCCCAAGTTAGCGCATAAGAAGTAAATTAAGTTTGAATATTAAGAAGACTAAAAAAAAGTATAATTTTAAGTGGGTGCTAAAAAAGTGTTTTTCCCACGTTTCGTCGTTCCGGTTGGATTTTTGCAACTCAATTTTGAGGCACTTCCCGATAAGCTAGCAGGCTGAAATTTTCAGGGTAGCTTCAAACCCGATGAACAAAGATAAAAATAATTCAATTATCGGTTATTTTCTTATTTTTAGGACATTTAAAAACGTGGGTTTTTTAAACTTCCGTCACGTGTGCAACCTTACAGAAATCATTTATGACGGAAATGTTCTCCTTAAAATTATATAAAAAATATCCCACGACAGCATTTATGTCTATCTTTTATGGTTGACTCACAATAACACGTGTAACTCCCGATAGCTTAGCAGTTCGAAGCTTTCTGATTACATTTGAATACTCTTACGTTTATAACACTCTCAGTCATCCCTATTTGAAAAAGTTAACATTAATTAACTGTTCCATAAAAAAAAAACATATAAATCAGTACAGAAACACCAAAGTTATACATGAAATACGCCAATAAGCCATTGCGCGTGAATACTGAATCATGCTGTAAGGATTATTTTTGAGAATCGGTCGCCGCGCTCGACGCGTCTCGCGGCCGAAGGTATAATAAATAGTCAATTTATAGAGAAAGGCTATAGGCTATATATCATCACGCTAAGGCCAATGGGACTACCCCGGAGGCGTGGAGCAGGGGCGTGGTGACATTGTTTTTCAAGAAAGGAGACAAAAATCTCCTCAAAAACTACAGACCAATCACGCTCCTGAGTCACGTCTACAAGCTGTTTTCGAGGGTCGTCACAAATCGGCTTTCCGCTAGATTTGACGCTTTCCAGCCGCCGGAGCAGGCTGGGTTTCGCAAAGGCTATAGTACCGTAGACCACATACACACAGTGCAGCAGGTTATACAGAAGACAGAGGAGTATAACCAGCCGCTGTGTCTAGCCTTTGTGGACTACGAAAAAGCCTTCGATTCCGTCGAAACCTGGGCGGTTCTGGAATCCTTACAGCGATGCCAAGTCGATTGGCGGTACATAAAGGTGCTAAGGAGCCTATACATATAGCATGGCGTCGATGTCGGTCCAAGTACAAAACCACCGAACAAAACCCATCCAGCTGCTAAGAGGTGTGAGACAGGGAGATGTTATATCCCCTAAACTGTTTACCAACGCGCTGGAGGATTTGTTCAAGACGCTGGACTGGAACGGACTGGGCATCAATGTCAACGGTGAATACCTAACGCACCTTCGTTTTGCCGACGACATAGTTATTATGGCGGAATCGCTGCAAGACCTGCAAAAAATGCTGAACAGTCTCAATGTTGCCTCGAGACGTGTGGGTCTTGGGATGAACCTGGACAAGACCAAGGTCATGTTCAATGACCATGTCATCCCAGAACCAATTTCCGTCGAAGGCATAACACTCGAAGTTGTCCAAGAATACATCTACCTCGGACAGGTATTACAGCTAGGTAGAGACAACTTCGAGCGAGAAATAGCCAGAAGAGTGCAGCTTGGCTGGGCAGCATTTGGGAAAATGCGTCATATCCTCACGTCGCCACTGCCGCAGTGCCTGAAAAGCCGGGTGTTCAATCAGTGCGTCCTTCCAGTCCTAACCTACGGAGCCGAAACGTGGAACATGTCAGTCAAGCTGGCCCACCGACTTCATGTCACGCAGCGTGCTATGGAAAGGTCTATGCTTGGGGTCTCACTAAGAGATAAAATCCGGAATGAGGTCTTACGGCATAAGACCAAAGTTACAGATATTGTCCAAATCTGTAGCAAGCTGAAGTGGCAGTGGGCTGGTCATGTCTGCCGCAGAACCGACGATAGGTGGAGTAGGAAGGTTCTCGAATGGAGACCGCGTGTAGGTAAGCGTAGGGTGGGACGCCCCCCGGCAAGATGGACCGATGACCTGAAGAAGGTGGCTGGCAGTGGCTGGATGAAAAAAGCTGGAGATCGTGCGCTGTGGCGCTCCCTGGGAGAGGCCTATGTCCAGCAGTGGACTGCAATAGGCTGAAATGATGAAGGCCAATAGGAGCGGAGCGCCAATGAAGAATGCTTCGAAATCCTGGTTAAATTTAACGTTAGCCTAAAGTAACTATTCCACGCGGACGAAGTCGCGGGCAAAAGCTAGTAAAGAAAAATAAAAAAAAACATCAAATTACGTGAAAGTTATTAAAATTAGTTGTACTAACTACCTACCTTACAGTCTCTCTCTTTTTTCTAAAGTGGCCTCCTCCCAGACGGTCACAGACGTGAGCGCGCCGTAATACACACAAAACACACACACACAAAACACAAACACCTAATACTGAAAACAAAACCGGAAACGAGAATCTGAACTTTTTTTTTATGTGTATTGGGTTTGCTCTTGACCTTAGTCTAGGACAAGAGTGACTAAGACAAGGTCGACGATGGAGCGAGCTTACCCAGAAGAAGCCTGTTTACTCTAACTTTGAAGAGATTAGGGTTGTATGCGTTTGGAAACACAGACGCAGGCAGAGAGTTCCACTCCTTCGCTGTCCGCATTATAAAAGACGTTTGGAAACGCTTAGTGCGAATTGATGGTATGGCAATATGGTAAGGATGGTAATTTGCCGTGCGTCTAGATGTTCGATGATAGAAAGGGGCTGGTGGGATGAGGTCGTGGAGTTCTTGGGCACACTCTCCGAAGTACAATCTGTAAAAGACCGACAGGCAGGCAACTTTGCGGCGAAGAGTCAAGCTATGGAGCTTGGCATTCACCAATTTTTCATCGCCAACAGCCTTTTAGCTCTGCGTTCCACTGGGTCAAGAGCGGCAAGTTGATATTTAGCTGAGCCATCCCAAAGGTGGCTACAATACTCCATGCAGGATCGGACTTGTGCTTTGTAAAGAGTTAAAAGCTGTCCAGGCGTGAAGTACCGCTTCACTCTATTTAGGATGCCCAGCTTTTTGGCCGCAAGTTGGGCTTTGAACTCAATGGTAGCGCCAAAGTTGAGACTAGAAGCCAACTCCATGCCTAGGAGCTCGAGTCGGTCATTCACAGGTACAGATGCACCCCGAAAAGTAGGAGTTTGTTCCAAACGACTCCTTTTTGCGGTAAACAGACATACCGATGTGAACATGCATGTGAACTAAACAAATGTTTCACCTTACGCGGTCGCGATTCAACTGAACTGATTGATTTATTCCCGATTTACGAAATTTGCTCAAACGCATCCCGCGCACGTGCGGCTAATCAAAGGATACCGCCGCGCCGCGTCGCCACCCGCTACAAAGCATGCCGCCCGCCACGCGCCGAACAAAACCGAACGATACCTACCGACCGACAACGGTAATGGTGCATTCACACTCTCACCTCGTGGCTCGCCTCGTGACTCGTCTCCTGGCTCGCCTCGCGGCTCGCGTGACGAGCTTCCTTTCACACTCTCGTGCTGTGCAGTGTTGCCGCTGGTCATTTGCACAAATTATCTATATATGTCCGGGTTACCGTGTACGCAAGAGATGAAATTACCGAATTGAAACAAAAAGAGAGTTGAGCGTATGTTTCGCGTACGGTTTTGAATTCATGATCTTACACAGCCCCAAACATTAAAAAGTCGTATAAACACGATTTAAATCGTACGGTTGGCAACACTGCCTTTGACTCGTATCGCTCCTGACGCGAGCGCCGCGAGTCGCGAGACGAGGCACGAGCGTCTGTTCACACTCTCACCTCGCGCCTCGTCTCGCGACTCGTACGCGAGTGTAAATGCCGTATAAAATAAAGCTGTCCACACACAGAGTAGGAGGCGGTTTTTTCGGTGTTATTCGAATTAGTATGAAATCCGGAGAATAGGCATGGCTAGATTTTCGTCGCACCGCGCAATGTCTACGTGTAGACACCTCCGCTCCGCGCTCTGTGCCTGCACAGCACATCGATAAACAACTTTATCATGCCTTCTGGAGCAAGGATCATCTGATTCTGTCTTTTCAATTTGCTTCCTTCGGGAATGTAACCTACGATCTGATCGAAAAACCAACACCCTAACCACTAGACCACGGAGGCAGTTTAAGAAGAGCGCCAATGAATTGTGGTGAACGTGAGGGAGTGAGACCTAGGTTCTACAGTGGTCAACTAACATGTGGTCAATCTAAAGCTACGTTCGTGTGACCAAACGTCACACGAACTTTTTTAATTTCAAAAATGTGGAAATCTTCTTAGTTTGCGAGCACTAATCACTACACCACTTGAAAAACTACTGGTGCATTGCTGCTGCCACAAAGTAGGTAAGTAGGTACCTACCTAAGTATGGAGCGGCGGCAGCTGCTATTGCTAGCTAGTAGGTACCTACCTACCTAGATCTGTAATTTTACTTCAACGTGAAGAGACTCTGGTGTTGAAACTAGAATGAGTAGGTACCTACATCAGCTGTAAGTAGGTAATTAGCAGTGTAAAAAGCCTAGGGTCAATTTTAATTGCAGACGTAAGAAAAAAATCTTAACTAAGGCAACGTATGTATCACTGTGCACTTGCTGCTGCCACAAAGTAGATAAGTAGATACCTACCAAGTATGGCGCGGCGGCTACTGCTAGCTAGTACCTACCTACAACCCGTGCGAGTTAACTTGAGAGCTGGCCCGATGATTCAAATTCAATTTGCGGTGTGCAAAATGATGCGTCGTAGTAGGTAATTTTATTTGAAATTTTTGAGTTTTGCACGAGATTATTAATAAGAACAAAATAAAATGTCCTTGGAACAGATATTTTGTAAGTATTTCCTGTTAACATCCATAACCCAGCTCTCAAGTTAACTCGCACGGGTTGTAGATCTGTAATCTTACTTCAACGTGAAGAGACTCTGCGGCCGTACCTAGTATGTTGACGCGCGATAACGAATTATAACACTTTTATCTGTCAAATTTAAGTGATACGATGTTGCCGTTCTGTTTTTTAGTACGTACCCTTCATATTCAGCTCCGGAGCAACATTTACCACTAACAGTCAAATATAAACCGGAGCCACATTATACGCTTCAGTATCATTTTTTTGACCGTTATTGGATCAACTAAAACCGTAAAATTTTATGACGAGTAATTTAAAAACAGGCAAATGCACATCCACTGACGTCACACGCTGAATTCATATATTCGATAAATACAGCTCTATCTCACTCCGGAGCCAAATGTACACACGAAATAGGCGGATCAACATTTGTTCTAAATCTAAACTGGATCAACATTTACCGTGATGGGTTGATTATATATATATATAATTATATATTATTTTTATATAAATTGATATTAAAAAAGTATAGGATTATTAAAAATTGTTTACATAACAATTGATCAAAAACTCGCTCTTTACCATTAAAATATTTTCAACTCTATTTTGGTACTTTTAAAGGTACACAAGGGCACTAGGCGGAACTGCACTGCAGCGGAACTGCGCGACACGACGCTTTTCTTTGTCACGCAGTTCGGTTGTAGTGCAGTTGCGCCTAGTGCGGTTTCACCTTTAATCTTAAAACACTAGCTGTCTTCTGCAACTATTTTCTATTTAAGATGCCATTTCCACATTGTATTTAGACTGAATTGTTTTAAGTCACCATCTTATCTATACAGGTTGTGTATTTTTAAATTTTTACTACAAAAATCAAATTATTATTTAGGTTTAAATTAATTCCAACGAATATTTTCGTTAGTATTGGAACAAATTCGATTCGTTTACTATTAACTGGTAAGTTTTATCACCAGAGCAATGTTTTGTTACCTAAAAGGTATAAATTATTTATATTTTATGTATGTGTTAAGTAAATTTTATTTTGTAATAACATAAGGTTGATACTGCTCTGTAAATCATTAGAAATAAGGCTCATTTTACACAGTACCATCGATAATGTTGATCAAATGCAATCTCATAGATTCATTTTAAAGAATGTTCTCGTTACTGATTATGAATTTTGTAATGCTTTCGTCATTAACATTGCTAAACCACCCTAAAATTATATGCCTTATTACCTGGGAATTGTTTTCAAAATTGGGGTCGATTATTTCACAAATCAATTCATATTATAAGCTAGCGTGACTCAGTTAAAGCATATAATATAATAATAATATATTTATAATACTGGAACAAGCTTTAGTGGCGCCATCTACACTGAACTGAAGCGAAAAAATACACCTTTTTATGCTAGGATATCCCACCATACATTCCGATTGCCATTCCAATAAAATAATAAAAGACATTTTTTTTTCAAATTGCCTTTCTTAGAAACGTAAAAGAAGCAGTATCACTTAAATAGTTATAGTTAGTTTATAAGCATAAATGTTTGTGATCGTAATTGTCCGTCCATCTTGAACCTTGTGCAATGTGTCTTAAGGACTATAGTGCCTTGTATTAAGAGTTTTGATACTAAATATATTATATTTATTCTAGAAATGTATTCTCACGGCACTGAACGAATAATGCTGTGTAAGTTTGGAATAAAATTAACATTTAATATGAGCATTCTGTTTATTTTTCTACTATATATTATAAAAGATATAATATCTACTACATGATAGTTGCTGATTATACATAGATTTGACTTGATGTGGTCACTCAAAAATCGAATCACAGTTTATCCATTAAAAAAGAAATTGATGAAATGAAAAAGATTTTTTTCATTTCATCAAATCGTACAAAACTTTTTACGATTTGATGAAATAAATATAAAAAGAAAAAAAAAACGATATTTTTTTTTATTTAAATATCTGTGAATTTGGTTGCAAATTACGATATAAGCGCAAGCATTTCAATTAAAAACCAGCGTCTTGCATCTAAAAACTCCGGATTTTTTAATGAATGGAAAGAAAGGAACACAAAATAATAGATGAATGATACTGAGCGCTTTCACCTGAGACGATAACTGTAACGACACGTCACTGGCATATCGTCCGCTCTCGCACTCATTTTTCGTAGAAATGTATGAAACTACCCATCCCACTGGACCACTGGGCGTGCAGACGGCGAGTAATGGGTGACTCGCCGTCCGATCATGGACCTTGCCTGGGTCGACGGCGCCTCGTGTTCAAACAGCGCCTCAAAGAGCTGTCAGCAACATGACGGGGCCCCCTTAGAGGGCCAAAGCCTGCAGGGACTATCAGGTATCCGTGACTCCGGAACTTTTGGGCTATTGAAAGACACCGCGCAATTTTAGTCAGTACAGGTCTGACAGGCCATCCCGTCCTCTCCTAGGTGAGAGGACTCATTCGACGATTTTACCACGTAAAAAAAAATCCCTCCCACCGATATCGTTATTGTCTAATGTGAAAGCGCCCAAACGTGGATGAAAATAGTAAAAATAGAATAGTATCGTGTAAGGAAAAAAGAGAAAAAAAAATAGCGAGATCACAGAAAAAACAAGTCTCGCCGACCCCAATTATCATAAGTCAGACTAAGACAAAGAAGATGATAATTCTTGCAATTCAAAACCAACTCGTTTTCCCAAACTCCAGGCTTCTAATCTCTTTGTCAGGCTCGTCTCTCACATTGACAAACTTCAGGCAACTCCTTGGCAGTATAAGGCGGAGAACACACAGGTCCACATATGAGCCTCGCCTCCCGTCCTCCGCGGGCTAACAACCGTCCTGGACGCTGTATGAGGTCCACCACGTAGTTCGTACGGAGCAGACCTGCTGGGAAGTTCTGAAGCTGCTCGTATTCTTCTGTCTGTGGGGTTAGAATGACTTATTAAATTATGGTGGAACTAGCCGAACACGTCAGATATTCTCAATTGATGATTGATGATTTGGTCTTCGACGCGACGGCTTTGGTATCATACAATCGCGCAGCGCGAGCGCTCACCGTTCGCGTTGCACGATAGATAATATTCCACAACTATCACACAACGCCATCTAGTCCCAAGCTAAGCAGAGCTTGTGTTATGGGTACTAGACAACTGATAAACATACTTATATATTTGTATATACATAAATAATATAGATAAATTACACCCAGACACAGAACAAATGATCGTGCTCATCATACAAACATTTTGTCCTGGGTGGGAATCGAACCCGCGACCTCCGGCATAGCAGTCAGCGTCACTAAGCACTAGACCAACAGGCCTGTCAATATTTTATAGATTGAATAGTGTCCATAGATATATTAAAGAAGGAGATATGGCGTGGAATTCAAAATGTAGGGGACGGTCGGGCAAGATGAATGGGGCGGGCAAAAAGAATTTTATGATTAATTTCTCGAGTAATAACTAGGAAGAGATGGCAATAGTGTAGAACGATCAGGAATTGCCTACCGGTCGCGCTTAGTGCACCATAAGCGGCGAAATTGGATTGATGTGGAAGTGCGTGCCAAAAATTCATTTTCGTCGAGAAAAAAACCATTTTTGAAGGTAAATACTTATCATTTTTTATTTTATTTATTAAACTCTTGTTTTAAATCTCATTTTGCCCTAAAAGTGTGCATATTTAGGTGTGTTTTTTTATTTATTACTGAGTGATAACGCATGTTGTTTTTTATATTTATATTTTTTTGTTTCTTTTGTATTAGTCGGGCAAAAAGAAACAGGGCAAGAAGAATAGTATCCGCATAGGTAATTTTTGTTATTTATTTCATAAATCAATTATAATCTAGATATTGTGTTTTTTTCAGTAATAGAGTAATTATTTAATATCATTAACTTGTTTCAGATGGTATACAACTATAAGCCGGAAACAGATTGCGCCTCATGGTCTATGTATCACGAACAATACATCCATCCTCCAATCGAATACTGGATTATATGTGAACTTGTCATGAATGAACTCATGCAGCCTATATGGGGCAAGGATCTTATTTTTGTGATGATTTCTTTAATTAACTGCCATAATTCATTTTGCCCTACAGTAAAATTCGTTTTGCCCTACCTATGCGGGCAAAACGAATAATGGCTATTATTTTGAAAAAGGAGAATTTTATATTTTTTAAGATGGACAATTACAACTTTTGTTCTGTTTATTTAAAGTTTAATAATGATTGTTCCTATTACAAATAAGACTGATTATAGACTTTGACTTTAACATTGTTTTTTTTTTAAACGAAACTTAACTAATTCGTCTTGCCCGACCGTCCCCTATAGAAATCCGATGAAGCCACAATTGCCCCTCCCTAACACTAATATTGCGCACACAATTCTGTCAAAACAATACTACGAACAATTGCACACACGCGCCATCGATAACTCAGTCATTTAAATATAAACCTAATTCTTTACACTACAGCGTACTTTTTCCGTATAATCTACTCACACAAACAATTTATTATCATTGTATGTTGTCGCGACACGGGGGGCGGATACGACTCTCCCGCTCAAATACAACGGACGCACCATGCGACATTACGGCTTGGTGAGGTATCGTTATGTCAGTTTTACATTGCTTGTCAAGTCACTCGGTAATAGACTGAGGTGGTTGTAAAAGAGCAATGTATTTAATGCAAAAACAATACAGTCGGAGTTATTTAGGAAAACAAGAATAAAGTAGTACAAGTGATAGCTGAGCGAAACGTTCAACACCAAGGCTTCACCGACACGCCCCCTTGCCACTTCTCCTGTTTTTAATATTTCTGTGATAGTGTCGGTAGCTTATGTGCAGAGTAAACTAGTACCAGCGCGGCGTGAGCGCTGCGACGGTCACAAGGCTGTGTTTATAGAGAATAGCACTGCAGGGCACCCGAAAGTGTCATTTCCATACAAAAAGTTCGTGTACCGACCACGCACTATTCTCAAAAAAAAATTTACACATGCGGGTTTCATCCGATTCGGGGAACCGAAAAACCTAATGTCAAATGCGACTTCGCTAAGACTGAAATTAAACACCAAGGTCAACTATCCTTGTAATAGTTCATCATCATCATCATCAGCCGGAAGACGTCCACTGCTGAACATAGGCCTCCCCTTAGACGTTGCGTCTTCCGGTCCATGGTCGCCATGAGAGAACTTTTCTTCCCCATCAGTTGTCAGTTCTACGAGCGATGTGGCCTGCCAATTGCCACTTCAACTTGCAAATTTTAAGAGCTATGTCGGTGACTCTGGTTCTTTGCCGAATATCCATGTTCCGGATTTTATCCCGCAAAGAAACTCCGAGCATAGCTCTTTCCATCGCTCGTTGAGTGACTCTTAGTCTCTCTAAAAGGCCAGCAGTCAGAGACCACGTTTCAGAGCCATATGTCATTACTGTAATAACATTACAATAGTTATAGCATAAAAATGCGTTGTGCAAATAATTTTCCATTAATATTTGTTATTGTTACTATGATTTTCATATTTGATTCTAGTTTATTTAGTCACAATATGACGCCACAACATTCACTGTTATCTTGGTCGCAAAAACGTGTCGCAATACTTACTGGGTCCAGCTCTGGCACAGCGACCTCGCACCAGGCGTATGCACTAGAAGTACGGTACAGTGCACACGGCAGGCCCAGTCGGTCAGCCAACACCTTGTATAGTAGCGCTCGCTCCAGTGCACCGCCACACTTCACGAAGCCCAGACCTATTATTGGAGATGCTAGCTCCGACTGGAAGGGGAATTGTAGATGAGTTTGAGATCTTTTTAGAGGTAGAATGAAGAGTGTTTATTTAACTATCTCGCTCTCCTACTTTTGTTTAAAAGTCACAAATACCCAGTCCCGGATAGGGTTACCATATGACAGGCGTTTGTCGCATTTGACAGGCATTTTAAGGTTTAGACAGGCGTGCGGCCCGGTATTGGTCTGAGACAGGCATTTTGAACAAAACTGTATCTTGTGAAGAGTTTTTACGTTTATGTATAAGAAAAGAAAGAACTACTTATTTAAATGGCCTCTGACATATCCTTCTTCTTTATTATCTGTCGGCTTTTACTTATTACCTACAGCGTTTTGCTTTAGACAGGCATTTTTCTGAAAATTCAGCCATTTCAGGTACCATAGACAGGCATATCTATTTACATAATGGTAACCCTAGTCCCGGACAACTACTTGGAGATCATATTTTTTTACGCTGTGCCGTAGACTCTCAGCCACTGCATCAATCGTGTCGTCAGTTTCTAACGGATTTATATTCTTTAACGTATTATTTTGGAGATTTTCTCTTCATGAATTTGTTTGAGTATTAACACTGCCGTACTCGGCGAATTATGCGACTTTTTATGGGTTTTTCATTTTTTGACAATAATATTCCTCATAGAGAATCAAATTCAAAAGTCATTTATTCAAAATACTTAGCCTGATTTATGAGCACTTTTCGAAGTTACTATTACTGACATAATAAAGTAATAAAAAATCTTCTCCAAAATTTCGGTGTCATGAACTGTATCTAAGTAGCAGTCTCATTCATGAGTTAGTTAGGTACTTCTTGGGACAAGTAACTTTGAGCCAGAAACGTAAAGGGCTATTGAAGAAACACCGTGGATTTTATTTTTTTATTTTAATACGAATCTGACAGTCCATTCAACATCATCCTGTGAGGACTCATTTGATGATGTTACTACGCTAAAAACACGGTAGTTCTTGCATCAACTTGCCATCAGATCAGCTAGATGCAAGTCGACGCTAGGCATGGAGCAGTCTCTCTCTTGCGACAGTCCGCTCATTTGTTCAGCCACGAACTCCGCCAACAACTGCGCTCGTTGCTTTAGTGTCGACGTTACTTCGTCACATTTCTTGCGGTATCTAGACAACAAATGAAATAAATCATGTCTGTTGTATTGGATCCCCTTTAATATTTATTTCTTTCTTTTGCTAATACGTTGTCTCACTTTAATACTAAAGAGTAAATGAGACGAAAGATGTAGTTCTAATTTTCACCACGTGCATATGGCGCCATTTGCAAATTCGCGTTTCTAGAAACTTCAAAAATTGTTGCGACTTTCCCACTGTTAATCAAAGTTTGTTCAATTACATATTGTACTGTTTTCTAGCAAATGTGTTGAAAAACATTGTATGACACACGTGCTGAAATTGGTATTTACAAAATCGTGACTATGGTAAGCCCGAGACGAAGTCTACTCGTTTGTAAAAACCAACTTACCGCACTAGTATCATAAATAACTATATTATCAAAGATAAAAATTAGAAAAACATCTATATGCAGGTAAATACCACTTACCTCACTTCATAATGGGCGTCTTCTATCTCAAAATAGTGAAGAGACTTGGATCTGAAAAACAACGTGTGCGTTCAAGATAATTTATTATTTAAATTCATTAAGTAATTTTAGGGACGCTTCTATTTTGAAATTAAGAATCTAAACAGAAGAAGAAATCATAATATTACATCTACCGTAACAAAAAAGATTTTTTAAGAAACAAACTAATAAACTTATTTTAATATTTATTTTAAAAAAATTAGGACTCCTACAGACACTGTAGAAACATTACTAACGGGTCACCGAGCCACAGTTTCATCTTCAGTAGATACTCCCTTAAATCGTGGTCATCTGGCGCGGGCGGGAACCGCAGCCGACCTGACATGGATGCTGACAGCCTGCCACCGAACTCTTCTGAGTTGTAATCTGGTGGGGGAAATGGAAAGACCGTTTTATAATCGTTTACAAAACTTCGGAGGTGACTATACATATCGGTCAATCGTTGATCGACGGTAGACAGATCAGGGGGTCTATTTTCTTAGTCCGTCAACGAAGATACGAGCTCGTACGAAAGTAACCAGAAACTTTAAGTTCAGGAGTCGTAACAACTGTCTAATGAAGTTGATAGGTACCAATTTTTTAGTTAATATTCCGTAAGTGACAATGAGTTGACGGGGCCCACCTCTAGAGGGCCAAAGCCATGCCGGGGTCGCGGGACTTATCTCATTACCGTGACCCCGGAACGTAAAGGGCTATTGAAGGACACCGTGGATTTTAGTCAGTACAAGTCTGACAGTCCCTCCCGCCCTGTCCGGGGCGGGAGGGACTGTCAGACTGACTGATTTGATGATTTGAAAAAAAAGTGACAAACAGTAGGGGTCGTCCGAAACTTTGGCCGAAGCTACGGGTTTCGTGATAAGATAGTTTACTCCAGAATCGAATCGCCTCGCGACGTTCCGCCTATTACGAGTACCTCTCTCGACCCTGTCGATCCAAGATAAATCAAAGTCAATCAACGATGGATCAATCGACCGTTTTATTGATGGTGAGCCAGGTGATTTGCTATAGCCACCACACAAATCAATCAACCGTCTTCATCAATGGCAGCATTCGAGATTGATCATCATTATAGCCATTTTGCTTTCAGCAATAAATTTTGTCATCAAAGTTTCAAAAACCTGTTCACCAAAAGTGCTTCTCTCAACATTGGTCCCCTAAATCTATCATTATCATCAGCTTATAGCAGTCCACTGCTGGATATAAGCCTCTCCAATTAATAATAATAATTTATTCTTCAAAAAAGTACAAAATCATTACAAGAAATAACATCTATTTTAGTGAGTAACATCAATTTCACTCGATCACCGGTAACTCTCGTCTCCCGTTATTATCGGCCACTTTGTGAAGATAGTGTCACCACCAAAAGAAAATATGCAGCACTCTAATAACTTAATCTTCTAAACTTTAAACAAGACGTTATACTCACAAGGATTTTTGATATCGGAACCGGAATCCCCCAGCGGCATTACAAACATAACAAGGAACACGGGTGAATACGGCCTGCCCGTATTGGTCATTATGGTCTGCATGCTGGGGAAACGTTCACCCAGGACCTTCATACAATAGAAACCCTCCTGGAAAATAAACAGAAATTTATGATTATGTGGGTAGGTGCAACGGTCCTTCGAGTCGGATGCTTTTGGCAAATTCAGAGTATAGTGTGGTATAGTGGCTACCGCCGTACCAGCCATATAATTTATGGGGCTCCCAAGTATCAGGGGCCCAGACGTTTGGAATAGCACTAACTATACGAGTTAGGATGCTATTTACTTTATTCTAAAAGGGCTGAAAGGGCTCCAAACAAGTTTTGATACGAGGCCCCTTACTACGCCACTGCTAACTCACAAAGCATTATGTAAAAAATATAATAATATCAGACTTTTGTGTGTGGGTTACCTTACAATGACAAGAGCCTAAATTACGTGAATGAATATTTAGGCGAAGAATAATAGAGCAGTTATCAATAAATCAGTCATTTCATGAAAAGATGGATGGATTTTTTACTCTAAGTGAACCTACATTCCAACTAGTTTATCTATTTTCTGTCTCTTTCTATAGCGCGACATTGCATGCCTATGTTCAGACAGGTGTCGGTAGATACGGAAAACGTTAGCTCGTAGCAGTCGTAGCTCCAACTGAATACCTGATTGTACGCGCGTAGTTCCCATGTACCATGATAAGAAAAGAAAAGAGTCAAAACTCCAATTACCTATTACCCTCAAACTGCTCAGTTTTTCAACGATATCCGTGTCATATACATCATTCGGAAGAACATCTTCTTCTGTCCTATCTTCTTCATTACCTGAGTAAAGTCGTTGATGTCCAGTCTGCCAGTATACGCCAGCTTAGCAGCCGGGTGGTGACGGAAGATGGCTTCTAACGCTGGCTCCCACGCTCCGACCACGTATCTTGCCGGCTTGTTCTCTACCATACTATGGAGGAATTTGGGACTTTAGAATACCTACTTTCATATCAGTAACTAAAATTTGGAGTGGGTGAGATAGATGGAGATAGAATGTTCGGATGCATAGGTATTTACCTTAAAGTTGAGGAGCAACTTTATGTCGGCTACATATTATTATTATGGAGTGGACTTTTACATCGAAATTTTTTTTTTTATGTTTGATGGGTTTGCTCTTGACCTTAGTCTAAGTCAGGAGTGACTAAGAATAAAAATCTCAAGATCTCGTGACCGACAAGAAAAGAATTTCAAAAAATCGAACGTATTTTGTGGTTACGTTCAAGTGTTGTAAGTATATGGCTTATTAACTCTGACACCAAAGGGTGGCCAAATCCTCACACGAGAAAGAAAGAAAGAAGTGTTGGCTAATATGGAAGACACTTTTGAATACAATAAATAATATTATGACATATTTATGAAATCGTTCCTATACCATCTGTCTCATAAATTGTGCATTCTCGGGTTTCCTGGTATTCCCATATTCATTTTAGTAGTCGCTTCAATAATTTCTGAGGCCAAAAATTCCTTCAGCTAGGTAAACATACAATCGATTGGATCCCATCTCTTCCGAACCTAAGATAGCCAGAGATAGAGAAAATCGACAATACTCACTAGTGTATAGTTCCGAGCTCTAGATACACGTCAGCTCCCTCATTGCTGACACTGGCCGCGATTACCGTGCACAGTGCTGTGCGCAGACCGATGTGCTCGATCGTTAAGTTACTCGACACCACCTTAACAATATACATAAGTACTTATTTTAGGCGAAGAACCAAAGTCACCGACATAGCTCATAAAATTTGCAAGTTGAAGTGGTAATGGGCAGGCCACATCGCTCGTAGAACTGACAACCGATGGGGAAGAAAAGTTCTCTCATGGCGACCACGGACCGTAAGACGTAGCGTAGGTAGGCCTCCCACTAGGTGAACCGACGACATCGTGAGGGTCGCGGGCAACCGATGGATGCAAGTGGCGAATTGTCGTTCGGCGTGGCGGTCTAAGGGGGAGGCCTATGTTCAGCAGTGGACGTTTTCCGGCTGATGATGATGATGATGATGACTTATTTTAGGTAGTTAACTAAGTATGACAAAACTCTCGACCAATTTTTTTTTTATTGTTACAATGTTTCTATTTTCAATCCTCTCTCCACCTGCTAAGGTTTGATTTGTGATTTTGTGATTAGATACATACCATACCTGACACACCACTTTCTTCTCCGGATGGAGAATTACCACACGATAAAAAAGAAATACAAACCTCTTCTCCTTTCTTGAGGGTAAACAAGTCTCTCCCGATCTCCTCAGTCATGAGACCAGTGAGCACAGTACACGTCATTATCTTCAGGTTGATGTCGATGCGCTGGAAAACATCAATCAAGTAAGGGAGCTTATCCATGACGCAATGCGACCGATTTCAACTACAAGTGAAAATAAACCTTACTACGACGACATATGAAATAAAACACGTTATCTACAGGTAGATGAAAAACAAAACACGTTCGCCACGGCGACGTCAAGTCAATCGTATTGCATCATTATTTCGTAGTAGCAGGGTCGATTTTCATTTTTAGTTAGTAGAAATTGCAAATCGCACGAATGTTAGCTATTTTCTGGGTGGATGGGATCTTAACCGGGGGCAAAGGCACCACAAGCTACCTGCGGTGACACTGGGGCGGTAGGCTTCACCAAGGCCGCCTGGCTCACGACAACCATCCTGTCTTAGATCAAAGGCCGTATTACAACGTCTTAAAATCAGGCTTATTCGAGTGAGTGAACGAGATGGCGTTAGAAGACTTGTATAGCTCTGTCACTTTCACTCGCATGAACAAGCCTGGTTTTAAGACGTTGTAATACGGCCGCAGTTCCAAATAATTCCAGTTCCTGTTGGTTTGGTGAGCTCGTTCCATCTTAGACCAAGAACGAGATGGCGCTAGACGACTTGTATAGCTGTCTCTTTCCCACAGCCTAACTACTCACGCTTTAAGACGTCATGATAAGCCACTTGATTTTTTGCTTCTGGACTAGGCTAGTTAAAAATGACTTTCAGTCTAAATGGTTACAGCTGAATAACAGTATTTTACTTGCACTTAACTCTCCAAAAATTAAAGGAAAGGAGCAGATACACAACATGCCTTTTCTGGCGTGTCATGTGAACAAGGAATAAAACAATGTTGTTTTTTTTTCACCTGCATTATATTGAGGAGCTCTGCCATAAATTCTCCGTTGAGCATGGCCTTCGTACTGACATGATAGTTTTGTAAGTTGATGTAACATTGCACTGCGAGCCGCTGGGCCTCGATCGGCGTGTCTTTGACTGTTGGCAAACATTGGATCATCAACATTTTGTGTGGTATTGTGTTGTCGGCTTAAGCTTTCACTGCAATCTTGGACTACCGGACTTGTATCAGGCATTGCAGCTATGCAGCTAGGATGCAGCAACCACTCCAATGTAGGCAAAAAAATGGCTGCCACATCCAAGCCTTAAGTCGTGAAAAACAAAATTTATGGAGGTGGAATCATCATTATATCAATAAAAGCGGACAGTTCAACGTGGTATTATAATCTGTCGTTAAAATCAAAATGAAGTTCAGTACGTCTTTTCTTCCTACATTCCATAAAATGCTGGCATCTCACGATTATATTATTATTATTATTAATTGCAAGAGGAACTCACATTTCTTGTTAATAGCCCTAAGTGATGCGAAAGTCTTCGGCTCAACGAGGCTGAAGGCAGCCTTCGGAATGATTCGGCAGAGCTCGGCTAGAGCACGGAGCGCGTTCATCCTGATGTAGAACCAGACGGCTGCGTCGTCGCCCAGGATAGCTGGAAACGTGGAACACTGCGGCTAGCAGTTACAATATTTCAGAAATTTATACAGATGTGCTATATCTGGTTCGCCATTACTTCTCCCTATCTAAAACCCATGGCATGAAAAGTTCTCTGATAAACCAATCTTCTTAAGGGCGTATTCAGATGACACGCGCCGATCACGCACAGCATCCGCCTCGCACACGCCTCGCGCCCACTTATACTACTAGTGACTGGACTACTTCGTTCACTAGGCATAGTGGCCTAAATAACAACACAGCCATAGCGCGGGCGCAAGGCGTACGCGGGGAGGGTGCAGGCGAGGGCAGGGCGAGCGCAGGGTTGGCGCGAGGCGGGCGCGTGTAGACCTCGTTAAATGCAATTTGAGATCTATTGATGGATTATAAGATTCAAATTCTTATTTAACAAATTTCAAAGCAAGTTGGACGCGGGTGGCGTGCGCTGAGCGTGCGCGTGTCGTGTCAAAGCGCTCTAACGTGTCGATGGTAATCTTTTGACGGTACGGTTGGCGTAGTGAATGAGCGATCTACTGCTATGCTGCGTGGCGCAGGTTTGCTCGACACATGAACAAATACTATTTGTATGTCCGCCGGGTCTGGCTGTTTGTGTGTAAGAGTTTCTATGTTTGTCACACACGATACAGAAAAAAAAAACTAGTGAGAAAAAGGAAAAAATAAATAAATTGAGTCGGCCTAGAAGGTTTATGCAGCCTCGTAAGCGTTCATTAATCCAATTTTACACACAATCACATGGAACTTACCACACAGAGCTTCTATAATGTTGGTATCAGACATGCGCACAGCTGAAGGCAGTAGTTTCGTCATATTGGCAACTCCCATCGCTGCGTCAGCTAGCAGTTCCACGTTTGAACTCAGGAGTTGATGACAGAAGACCAGGTCGGTGTCCGTCGAGAATAATGCCTAAAATGGAATATACTGGATAACAATATCTTCAAAGGGTATTTTTAGGAGAACAAGATCCACTGTTGGACATAGATATTGAGTTTCCTAAAGAAACGACCAGTCCTCCGCTTCCCTAGCGTTTCTGTAGTGCACATCGATTAATGCTCTTCCAGCTTTCATCAAAAGAACGACGATCAAAGATGTACAAGCAATCATTTTTTATTTATTTATTTAAATATAGGTTCGCATTTGACCAGCAAATGTTATAAGCAGGGCTATTCTATAAGGATACAGCGTTGTGCCAGCACAGCCTCAGCCTGTAGCTTCAACGACAAGTATAATGACGACGGCTTAAAGAATACCAGTGCTGGTCTACTAAGCTTGAACGTAAATTCCCACTCACATCTCTCCCGTTAGCAGTGAAAGACATCTTGGTGAGCACAGCAAGACAGTGGGGCTTCATAGCCGGTAGCGCCATCTCAAGGTAAGCTATGAGCCTCAGGATACACCCTGACTGGTACAGGTGGAGGGCATTCTCTTCTGTCTCCACGTAGTTGCGGAGGACGCCCAGAACTAGGGTGTGAACATCACGGAATTCGTAAGACTGTCGGAGTAAGAAGAATTGTTTTTATTGCTTTGTTACAAATATGAACAAAGTCCGTTAGTGGGATGGGTCAAGCTAACAGTAGCCTGCAGTATCAAGATAAATGGCAAAGGATGTGTCAGTCAGTGACAACTCGTATTTGAGCAAATCGATCAAGTTTTATACAAATGGCCATCGCCGCAAACCAATAAATTTTAGACTGTGATCGTGAAACTATATCGTGTTGTTCACTGAAACAAGGTTCCGATACATTTTTAATTAGGTACACGACATTATTTCCCTCTTTCTTTTAAGAATTTATACACTTATCTACTGTTCCCGATTGATTCAAAATAAGCACCAAAATTAATCAAGACAATGTACTTATCTTTCAGTATCAATCTTGTCTTCTACCTTCTTAATTTGTACTGGCATGGAACACTGCAGATATTCCCTTGACCAATGTAAAAATATTAGGTAACATTAAAATCTTTCTACATATAAAACATTCTTCAACTCACCTCAAGTATATCACAAAGGTCCAGAACCCCAGTTGAAGCTCTAAAAGTCTTCTGTACAACGATGTCCTTATATCTGCAGATCAGTTGATCCACAGTCCTCAGAGCAGCATGCTGGATTGCCAGAAACTTGCTCTGCATCAATGCCAGGAGGGATGGCCAGCTGAACTGGGAGTTCTTTGTCACTTCTGCCGCGCATATTGGATCGACCAGGAGATTGCTTAGAATCTTGTGATGAAACAATGTGTTATTGAATAAATAAGTTAAGGATTTATTAATGTTTTTCATTTGGTTTAAAAAAAAGTGGGGCACAGCCGTGGTGGTTGATAAGGATGAAGGACCTGGACTAGGCCTAAACAAAATTCCTGGCGTGTCTGCCTGTCTGTCTAAAAAACTACGGAACAGTTCTTTATGCGGTATTGACTAATAGACAGAATGGTTCGTAAGGAAGGTTTAGAAGTATATTTTTTTCTGGATCCTAAGATTTTGTGTTAATTGGCAATGGTAGATATTGGTACGTGAAACAAATAAACTAACTTTATATTTACCTGAAGGCAATTCTTCTGGACATCAGGATCTAAACTGTTCTTCATCCTGGAGAACAAGGTGCTAAGAATATTAGCCGACACCAGTTGCTCGCAGCCCAGAGGTTCTCTTGTTAATTCTGAGAGGACTAGTGATGCAAATTCTAGAACGAATACATCGTCCATCTGTTGGATAGAGGATTCAGAGAGTTTTAATATGCCTATGCATGCCTAGAATCTGTGTCTATCCCTCGTATAAACTACGAGTATTTATCCACTTCAAACTAAATTCACGTGCTCCGATTTTATCTGCTTGATTTTGAAAGTCATATGCCCCAAGGCTAATTCCCCAAAGTCGAACGTCCCAATTACACAAATTCCATATACCATTCCGAATAGGTAAAAGTATTTCAAGTTAATTTAAAAAGCTCTTGAGTATGGATTAATTGGAATACTATGGAGGACTCTATAACTAATCTGAAGATACTCTTGACAGTTGTTGGCACGTTTTGCGAAGTAACTGCGTAATAGACTGCTGCGTTACATGTCGGATCGGTATTTTAAATGATTTAAATGCAAACATAAAAAGGAAAAATTAAGATACCCACCTTAACAAGCATGTAAGCAATCTTCCTCAAATTTTGCGAGTTCTCCAGCACCTGTTCTGGTCCTCTCGGTAACTGACAGAGCTGTGCCAAGGCCTTCAGAGCAAACCTTCGAATATTTATCTCTGGATGATCCACGTGAACAAGGATGTACTTGATGGCATCGAGATCGAATAACACGTAGCGGTTTTGCATATCTTGTGCCGAGAACTTTGTTATTGCTCTGAGAGTCTGCCAAAAAAAGATGACTTGATCAGGTCACCTAAACATTTCAAGTAAGAGCCGACTTCTCTTGGCACGGTATGGGAATAACTCCACAGAGCATGTAAGAGAAGTTAGATATCGATCTATTAGCTTAATTAATGTCGCCGTGGATACTTTGAGGTCTTAGGAAAAGAAGGTGGGTCGCGGGCAGTCCCGCGACCCACCTTCTTTACGGTCACGGTTACCTGATGAGGCATTCCTCATCAGGTAACCGTGACCCTGGAACGTAAAGGGCTATTGAAGGATCACCGTGGATTTTAGTCAGTACAAGGCTAACAGTCCCTCCCGTCCCTCTCTGGGACTCATTGGATCATTATACTACGATAAAAAAAGAAAAAGAAGTTGTCGAAAAAGAATATATTAACATTGATATTAGTTTATCATAACTATTTCGGCGCGCAACATTTTTCTCTCTGTGTTACATCATCGCCTTTGGAGTAGCAATGAGTTGGTGATACGTTTGAGATGGCAGATGTCGGGGCTGTGACAATTTCACATCAATCAAATGGTGTTCGGCTTGTTTGCCATCCAATAACATACTACTTATACGACTCCTCATAAATGGAAATGATCCAAGGAGGATCAAAGACAGGTAATTTCATTTCCGGGACACGTCGAGCTTTATTGTCTCGGCGCTTTTCTGGTGGTTGCCACTGTTGATTCTGGCTTTCAGGAGTTGCGGGGGTTTGGGAATATGTGGTGGGTTTGTATACATGGAAATGAGAGCAGGAGGGTGGTCAAGACATTCCTTACCTGGCATAGTATCTCCGGTTCTGCAGACTCTAGTAACACGATCGATGTGTGAGCACTTTCCGGGGATATCGTATACGCGTGGAATGTCAAGTCTTTCTTCTCGGCAGACCGATTCTCTCTTTCTTTCTGTAATGGTTTCGCCATTTTACTAAATTAAAATCAATAGGATTTTTAATTTAAAGTGTGTCGTAGAGTCGACTTCGGTACTTGGGTCCAAAAAATGTCAAAACTGACGTTGTGTATTTCAAGAGAAAAGGAGGTACAAGTGATTAAAGGTTTTTTCTTTTATAAAAAAACTTCCGCTTATTATTTATGTAAATTACAGGCCAAATATGTCGTATAAATAAATGGAAACTTACCATAACACCGCTAAAGCACGTCTTCTTCCCGTCATTATTATTTGCCCAACAATTTGCCCTCCATACTTCCACCCTCTATGCTTAGTTAATGAACTGGCTACTACCATAAAAACAACAACTGACATTGTCAATTGAATCATAACTGTCAGTTATATTTTTATTAGGTTTATTTTACCTTTATGCATAGGAAAAATATATTTGTGAGTTGTGTGGCTACTGTGGCTCGGAAGTTTAGGGTTTTGCAAGAAGTATGGATCCTGCCGTGGTGGGGCAGTGGTGTGCTGGGCGCTGTGCCCCTGTGGACCCTAGATACTCTGGTGTTGATTGTCAAGCTGTGTTCCACCTGTACTGCGGCTGTTGCGAAGGTTTTCATCCCGGCGACGATGAAGAGTCTGAACGGAGAGACTATTTTGGTAAGGCTATTTTGGGTCAGTGAGTCATCTTAGTTTGGCAAATTTGGTAACTGATGAACCTGTTTTTATCTTGCAAAATATTATAAAACTAGTGGCCCGTCCCAACTTCGGACGGGTATATTAAGAACCGCTCGTCCGATTTTGTGTAAACTTCACATAAAGCATCTTAGATTAAAAAATGTCCAGATAGATAGTAAGCCACTGAGAATTGAAGCCAAAAATACGGGGGACAAATGTCCCGCGTCGGTCGATCCATACGTCAGTCGCATATGAACGTTCTCCGCGTAAACTACGTAACGAGCCCCTGTTGTGATATTTTAAAATGAAAGTTTGTGCTTTGAAATGGTTTCTAATTACACTCCAAAAAAATAAATATGCCATAATATTTCATTTCATTAAGTTAGAATTCAATTTCAGTATGTATTTATTTGTTACCGCATTTTAATATGTAAACAAAAAAGTGGATCATTTGACAACACTGTGACGCCATAACTGTAGCGTGTTGCCATGAATATATTTTTTTTACCCATTATTTAAACTTTAAAGACTTAAAAAAAAGAAATAAGGAATGAAAAAAAGAGTTTTATTTACTTAAACAATGATTGCTTTTATAAGTGTTAACCGCGTTGGCTCAATTACTGAATTCAGAACGCTTTGTCCATTGTCTCAAAGACTCAGTTAGACTCAATAAGAACTCTAGAGTCAGACTAAGAGTGAAACTTAAAGTCAGACTCAGGGTCAAATACAGAGTCAGATTCGCTGAGACTCAGACAGACTCGGTCAGACTTGGTCGGACTCGGTCAGACTCGGTCAGACTTGGTCGGACTCGGTCAGACTTGGTCAGTCTCTGTCAGACTAGGTCAGACTCGGTCAGTCTCTGTCAGACTAGGTCAGATTCGGTCAGACTCGGTCAGATTAGGTCACACTCGGTCAGACTAGGTCAGACTCGGTAAGACTCGGTCAGATCGGTCATACTCGGTAAGAATCAGTCAGATTCGGTCAGACTCGGTCAGACTAGGTCACACTCGGTCAGACTCGGTAAGACTCGGTCAGTCTGTCAGACTAGGTCAGACTCGGTCAGTCTCTGTCAGACTCGGTCAGATTAGGTCACACTCGGTCAGACTAGGTCAGACTCGGTAAGACTCGGTCAGAGTCGGTCAGACTCGGTAAGACACGGTCAGATTCGGTCAGACTCGGTCAGACTCGGTCAGATTCGGTCAGACTCGGTCAGACTAGGTCACACTCGATCAGACTCAGTAAGACTCGATCAGACTTGGTCAGACTTGGTCAGAGTCGGTCAGTCTCTGTCAGACTAGGTCAGACTCGGTCAGTCTCTGTCAGACTCGGTCAGATTAGGTCACACTCGGTCAGACTAGGTCAGACTCGGTAAGACTCGGTCAGAGTCGGTAAGACTCGGTCAGATTCGGTCAGACTCGGTCAGATTCGATCAGACTAGGTCACACTCGGTAAGACTCTGTTAGATTCGGTCAGACTCTGTAAGACTCGGTCAGATTGGGTCAGACTCGGTCAGAATCGGTCAGACTAGGTCAGACTCAGTAAGACACGGCTAGACACGGTCAGATTCTGTCAGACTGTCAGACTCTGTAAGACACGGCTAGACACGGTCAGATTCTGTCACTCGGTCAGACTCAGACAGACTACAGTTTGGGCTACTTCTGATGACTACCTAAACCTATTTATCATAATAAGAGATAGATTTTACAAACAATTAATTAACTTACAAGCACTTATTGCAAAAATTCCTAACATGATAATCTATAATATAAAAATGAATCGCTGAATTTGTTGCTAAGCGATAAAGTCGCACATGATAAATTACACAAATTAAAGAAATAACGTTAAAACTCATCAATCGTATTGATAAAAATCATGTCATTACTGTTGATGATATATTTTACGCTGAACGTAAAATAATGAAAATCTCCCACATTTAAAGGGTAAATCTCCGCAACTGGTATTACTCGCACGTTGCACACAAACGCAAATCCCATTCGTAATACACTCCCGAGCGTGGCGTTCACTCACACATTTATAATAAAGTGGCTTCACTTAAAACGTTTCGTTTTGTATCGAACACGGAATCTGGACATTTTTTAATCTAAGTAAAGCATCTACTAAATAGGTAGTTAGAACAAATCCTAAACATTTGGTTTGGATAGGTGAGCCCGTTCTTGAGTTATAACATTACATTACAACGAAAAGTGGCATTGATTTTTATATATTAGAAGATAAATGTAAAACTTTGTGAGGATGGATGGATGCTACCCTCGTAAAAAACAAATTGGAAGAATCAAATTGCAATATAACCGAACGCACTAGTTGAAGTGATAGATCTAATCTAATCGAAACTTAAACATTGAAAACGTTATTTTTTTAAGTCTAAAAAAAAACAAATCTACTTACACAAACTCTGAGCAACATTATGAAAAGTCTTAACATCTTAAGGCCCAAAAGCAAAGCAAATACGATACGATACGATCTACGATCGTGTGACTACTGGTGGCCTAGCATGACGTCTTAAAGCGAGAGTAATTCCAGCGTGGGAACGAGATGGCACTAGACGACTTGTATAATGTATAGCTCTTTTTCTTTCCCACAGTGGAATCACGACCTGTTCCTCCATAAACTTTTCTATCTTTTGGACAGGTAACGGGGGCAGGTCATGGTCTCGGCCGAGAACTGGCCATCCAGTTCGCAGAGCACGGAGCCACTGTGATATGCTGGGACAAAGACACTAGGCGAAATAACGCTGTCGTCGATGAAATACGCCATAAAGATGGCGAGGTAGGACACAACGTGATTTTTTTTCTATTTGGTAACTAAGAGGGTGTCGACTCTTCTGTTGTCAATCATAGTGAATACTCAAGGTTTGCCAGGGAGCAATGGAGCGCAGTATACAGGTTCAGTCCGAACTGGAAGGAGCCAGTATCGTGAAAGGTGGAAGGAGTGTAGAGAGGCCTTTGCCCAGGAGTGGGACAAAAGAGGCTCCTAAAAAAATTCGACGTCAGGAAATGATTCTAAAAGATGGACGTTAAACGTTCATTGTATTCAGAAGAACAGTCCTTTCTAGAAACACTATTACCGACAAAGAATACGATACCTTTTGTATCGCCTCTAACACTGTTTCCCAGGTGTCCCCCAAAGATATCTGGCATAATCGAGACATGGATATTTGAACACTCATTTATCCCTTTCTAACCTCAAACAATAACTACTTCTCAGTGTTACGGCTACACGATAGACGTGACGGCCCGCGAACAAGTGGCAGCAGTATCCATGCGCATGCGACGGCAGCTGTCCGACGTGTCAATGATAGTGAGCAACGCGGGAGTTCTGGCCTGTGCACCCATCGGCCATCTGCGACAAGAAGCCATTCAGAGGCTCATCGACACCAACCTGCTTGCACACTTTTGGGTAACCTTACAACTGTATCTTTACTTTGGAACTTTTCCACATTGGTTTTGAAATCTTTGTCAGTGGAGCTTCCAAGATTACTGTTTATTTTTGGTTATTTCATACGCACCGAATCAAAATCGCCGTCATCGATGCAGGTATAGAACGACTATTTTTTCATCAGGTAATCCAAGCGTTCCTGCCAAGTATGATAGAAAGAAGGCACGGACATATTGTGGCAATCAACTCGAGCGCAGGACTCATGCCGTGCGCGGACATGATTCCATATTGTGCAGCAAAGTTTGGACTAAAAGGTAAGGACTATTTCAACCATTAGGTACCGTATAGTAATAGACCAGGAGACTGTTAACATGAAGATTACCAGTGTTCTTAAACTACTGGAACCAGATTACAGCTCTAATGGTGTCAACCACTTAAACACGACAAATGTTTAGAAGTTCCAATCTCAGACTTAACAGTTTTCAATTCCTACTAAATTATCCCAGAGGATACCATGTTCACTCTCTGTCTCTGGTGCCAAAAATCAGTCTTAATTTTCTGACCAGGTCTGATGGACTCGATAACTGAGGAGCTTCGTCTGGATACTTGGACTAAGAACATCTACACGACCTCCGTATATCTAGGAACTGTTACCACGGGCATGTACCCCATGCCTTCACATCGATTCACTTCGTGGTACTCCGAGATCACCGCTAAACAAGCTGCCAAGACTATTATTGAAGGTATGAATGAAAAATATAACTTTGGAATATTCATAGGAGAGGTCGTCTGCTCAATACCTCGTTTTTAGAGGTCGAGCTGGATGTAGTCTCTGCTTCTGGGTACTTAATGGGCTCGAAAGTATGAAGGAAAAATTATTTTGAACTGAGTCTTCTCGATTGAGTAACTGCAGTTGACACACTGCTAATGCTGTTAATGTGGGAGAATTCCGATCGAAGATCATTGCTACTGAAATATGGGAATCAAGGAAAGGATGAAAAATAAAAGTTACTTACTTCAGACTTTGCCTGGTGGCGTCTTTTCCAAAACGTCGATGTGACTCTTGCATTCTTCTCTTCTTTTCTCTTCATCTTCATGAAGCAATCATGAATGCTTTAACAACATTTGCAGGATTTGCTTCGATTCGGTCTATTCAGTAAAACTAAGCTTCATTCCACCATTTTCCATTCTTGTGTAACATAGTTCCAACAGCGTTAACATAGCTTTTAACTTCTTTTCAGGAATACGCAAAAACCATCGGAATATCAGCATACCTTCATTCATGAAGTTCCTGATTGAACTCAACAACCTTATGCCTTACAGAATAAGAGTTATTTTAACTGATTTCTTCAACATCCGACACAGGGGATGGTTTTGTTTCTGTTGAAAGAATCTCAGTGATTCTTGGCTATTTTTTAAGGCTAAATATCTTTTTCCTTCGGATGGAAGCAAGGGCTTCAACTTTCACAAGAATACTAAGATGGAGTGCGCAGAAATTGATCGTAACATTTTCTGAATTAACTAATTCGATACCATATGGTGAGAATATGTGCGAAAAAACGAAATCAGCATTTTGAAGACTTACAAAGATGCTGATAAAATAAATGCAGAAGTACAAATTCTCACTGACAGTTTAGAATTTATATTCTCAAAAGGAAGAATTTCTTCCCAAGACTCTCGTATTTTATTTTTACGTTTGTCGTTGATGAGCTATACAGGGTTGTACTTTGGGTCCACCTATATTTCGTCAGTTACGTTTTACATTTAATACTAGCGTTTTTGTAACTTTAAAGAATTTATGGCAGGTCGAGTAAATGCACGTCAGTGGTAAAAATAGTATTATAATATTAAGCTGTTTTACTCTTATTCTTTTTAAACTACGCACTGTTCTAGGCCAGCTTGAAGATTCAAAAGGTTTTGTTAGCACAGACGTATTGGTTACAATAATTGAATTCGTATTAGGTTTAACTGAGATTTAATAAGATTTGTTCAATAAATCTCATGACGATTACGAGGCCGAACGTTCACTGCTTCGCTTCCTCAATATTGAATAAGTTAATTCATCGACAGTATTAACTGCACTATCGATGAATCAAGCTATGATCTTAATATCGAATTTCTATAACACTATTAAGTATTTGAGAACAATAAGTATTAAACTTCCTTCAAAAATATAAAAAAATATCATGTTAACTACTCGATACAATAAAATTGCATTAATATTGTTCTCAAAGTGCTTAAAACTACCCAGATTCATGGCTTTCACCTTTTATTTAATAACTAAACATCAATAAATTCGATTTTGATGCATGCATGGAGACAGAATGGTCATTCTCAGAATTAAAATCGACGTGCCTACATGCTACCGATTTTCCTAACAAGTTTGTTTTCGATCTCACGTCTTTCTATTTCTTGCGTTTCGATCAAGCCAGACCTCGTTACTTCTAGATGTCGGTCACCGTTTCTCAAAGATTTGCTTTTATTTTCAAACTATTTCAAAATTGTATTGCTATTACTTATTTTACACTTGTGTTTTTAGCTGTAATGTATTCTAGCTAGTATTTATCTTGTAGACTGTTTACATTGACGATTTGAACCGGGCGGGTAGCGAATTACACTGATGAAAATCATGAAACAGAACGCGATCAGCAAAACGTCATCATTATTGCGAGTTGATGACGCTGAGGCTCTGAAATATGGTGGATAAGTTTCATTGGTGTAACTCACCTCTAAGAAGGTTATTGTTTAAATAAATCATGATTTTTAATAATTAAAAATATACCTATAATTAAAGAAATGTTTGGACTTTTATTCAGTTCTGATAACATAATCATATGGTACCCCTACGACTTACAGTAGACAGGTGGTTTTAATACTTTATCCAAAAATATGGAATACTCCTACACTCCAGCATAAACCTAAAATTATAGAATAGGTACACTACATCTTAGATTCCACAACAAGACAATTAATACATGATTATGCCCATTTGCCAATGATAAATACGTACCAATCTAGGTGGCCCCTAATGTTGGTAAAATGGGCAAAAATATCTTTGTGGTTTTGATTGCAATTTTTCTCACATAAAGTTCAATAAAAAAGTCAGTTAGACATAATTATTACACTGTTTTCCTAAGATCCCTATAATATGTATTTCGTGTTCGAAACAATTAAACAAATCAAATTATTTATCAAAGATGTGCCATCTATGACATTAGCCGAATAGTCGGTTTCAAAAGGGCCTTAACTTGTCGGCCAAACCACATGCGATCTGAGGCTATCGGCATCCGGCAATGTCAGTAACGTTTCAAAGCCTTACTTTTCAAAGACTTATATTATGCCATCAAAGAACGATTCTTTTTTAACCGACTTCAAAAAGGAGGAGGTTCTCAATTCGGTCGGTATGTTTTTTTTTTTTTTTTTTTTTTTTTTTTTTTATGTATGTACACCGATTACTCCGAGGTTTCTGGTCCGATTAGTGTAATTCTTTTTTCGTTCGATGCAGTATACTTTCCCATTGGTCCCATAAAAATTTCATCCAATTTGGTTCAGTACTTTTTATTTTGTGAGCATTTTTATTGATGGATGATGTGATGATCTTTACTTTTTTGAGTGTTTGTTACGCGATTACTCCGCTAATTGTGGACCGATTTTCAAAATTCTTTTTTTGTTGTACGAGGAATAGTTCACTTTAGGGAACACTGCAAGTTTCATCAAAATCGGTTCAGCAGTTTTTGATAGGGAATTTTATTAGCTTATTGTGTACATGAGCGATGTTAATACCGGTGCTAAGGATTACCAAATTCTAGTGCACATGTAAGAAAATGATGTATTTGACAAGAATTTTGGGTTGAATATTTAAACTAAAAAGAGTAAAATAAAAAACTTTTTTCAAAAAAAAATTAACCGCCTTCAAAAACAACCACAAAAAAGGGTAAAATAACCTACAAAATAACTTTTCTTTCGGAAGTCGGTGGCATAAAAGACAACGAAATAAAAAAACAAAGCCACCGACTTCCGAAAGAAAAGTTATTTTGTAGGTTATTTTACCCTTTTTTGTGGTTGTTTTTGAAGGCGGTTAATTTTTTTTTGAAAAAAGTTTTTTATTTTGTTACAATCTTGATTCATTTTTTTCAATCATCCTAGTCGGCGCTTTTTGCCGAATAGTCGCCGACTGCTATGGCCGCCTATGTACTCACAACTATTTAAAAAATAATGTCCTTACATAAGTGCAATCCTAAACACAGCTATGCATTCCAAGCTTATATCTATTCACGCTTTGTCCACACTTCTCACAGATTGCCATCTCAATATGCTCCTTAATATGTTGCTCTAACAACTTAGCATCCGTAACTTGCTTATTACAAATATGGCAGATGGTTCTATCGCTACCATGTAGCAAGGAGTGCCGGAATAAAGAGGTTCTCGTTGCAAAGCTGCGACCACAGGATTCACATAGATGGCGCGTTGGTTCTGGTTTCGCTGTATGCTTTTTTACATGGAGGTACATCTCTTTGCGATCTGTTGATGTCGTGTTGCATATTTTGCATCTGAAACAATGATGAATAACATTTCAACCTAGGATTAGGCCAAACAGCATTCTTTTTACTTTGTAAAAAAAGCTTGTAAATGAGAAATTCCTTGGAATTTCTCATTGTGCGTTTATTAAAAGCTTTTAAACTCACAGAGACATACAAAAACAAAAAGACACGGAACAACTACTTGTAGATCATACAATTATTTTTTCCGTGCGGTAATCGAACCCAGAACACGCAGAGCAGCATTCGACCGCTCATTCGAACATTATACCTATTGTTACAAAAATGGCCCACGATACGACATCACGTCGTAATTTACGACTGGTAACATCATACTATAGGTATCCATTTATTTATTCTAGAAAAGATCACTTTGAAGGATATGGGGGAGGCCTTTGCCCAGCAGTGGGGCATACTTCTTCTTCTTCTTCTTCCTGCCCTTATCCCATTCTACTTGGGGTCGGCGCAACACGTTTTCTTCTTCCATTCTCCCCTATCAGACGTCACAGTATCATTTACTCCTTTTTCTTTCATATCATTCCAGTGGGGCATACAAGGCTAATAAAAAAAAATAATAATAATGCGCGGGAGTGGAGGAGCGAAGCGTCAATTCAAAGCGTCAACACGAAACGAAACGATAAGATGTGAATGTTTTAGGCTCTAATTGATGGGATTGGATTGTGTTCTTTTACAAATAGATTTTTTGGTAGTGGACCTTGTAACAAAATTATACCTAGAACCATACAAGAACATGGGGTAAGGTACAATGCCTGGGTCACAGGACTGTCAAGGAGGATACTGTAGCCCTGGAACATAAAGAACAATGGAAGGAACAGGATGCACTATTTATATCTGTAAGAGTCTGATAATACCTTCTGCTCCACTCAGAAATATAAGAAAACAGGGAAAGCTAGAAAAAAAATCTTCCAAAAACATTTGACAGATATGGAGAACACCTATTTAACTAAAAATAAAGCCAAGAAAACAATAATCTCACCTATACGTAACATTCTCAGGTTTCTCATGTTCCTCCTTCCTATGTTTATTCAACGCATCACTCCCAGGAAATGTATGACCACAAATATCACACACCCTCTCCTCAGCCTTCAAAATGTGTTCTTTGGCATGCTTGTAAAGCTGAAACCTTTCTTTAAATGTATCTCCACATCCTTTACATCGGTATACGCAGCCTACGGTTGCTGCATAATCAGTATGACAAGTTTTGTGGTGATGGGTCAGTCTCTCCTTGGACGGAAACTCCTCACCACAGTTGCAAGTAAAGGTACCCGACGTGTTGTGCGTAATCGAATGCTGTTGCATTTGTTGTTTAGAATTGAACAGCATGTCACAGTGCACGCATGTTCGTAGCGCTAAATCACAAACACTCAAGTGTTGCAATAATTTTTGTATTGTATCATATTTAATTTTACAGCCAAAACATATGAAGGCATTTTTTTCTATCACTGCTTGGTTTACTTTGGTTTTTGGTTCTATTTCTTTTGTTAGTAGGCTTTTCACTATTGGGAAGTCTGTGTCCATCACTTCTCTCTCTGTTTTGAATTTCTTTGCTATATCTTTCTTTTTCGGACTTGGTACTTTAATTGTTTTATTGTGTACTTTATTAATTTCAAAAGAATGTTCATTTTTGTCTAACATGTTGACAATACAAGGTATATCTTCCTTACCAAGATTGTTCAAGTATTCTTCTATATTCGCAGTGTTGTTTAGAAACTCTAGAAGCGAATCCGAGTTGTATTCCGAGTCGGGCAATGGTTGTATCACCATTTTGTTTTCAGCTGATTTCTTCGTCTTTTCTTGGAATGAAGATTCGAGCCAGTCTTGTGAACAACGAGCGTTTAGTTGGAAATTGTAGAATTGGTTTAATAAGGATACACACGACGAGCAAATGGTCTTTGGAAGATGATCATTCGAGGATATAGTTACTGAGAGGCAAGATTTCATGTGTAAACTGATGGTAGGGTCTCCGAGTATAGAGACATGGTCCGATTCGACGTCCAAACATATTCGGCAACAGTTTTGGATGTCGTCACACATATTCCTTAATTAATACCGAATTAAATACGAATGTAACACCGGCAGTATTCGTGAACTTTTGACAGAACCAGCTGACAGAAAGGAAATCAACAAATCATTTGTGTCAGTGTGACATTTAGTGTTTTGTTCAAAACATAGGCATAAAAGTATTTTTAATGTATTTCTGCAGTATTTTTTGTCTTAGTTTTATGTAAATAAACACAAGTAATTAGTTTATTTACTATAAAAATCAACATTACCCTTGTCTTCTACTACTGTAAAGGCCGAAGCATTTGAATGACTGTTTATGAACGAACAGTAAGCCATCAGGCTACTAGGTCAAGGTCGTTGGAATTAGGAGTCCGTGTAACACTGTAAAGTCCTAAAATTATACATGATGTTTTTAAATTAATTTATTGAATTAAAACATAAATTTCCCGTCAGCCCAGTCAATTAATCTATGATAGGACTGTTATGTTGCAGCAATAGGTTTGTTGCAGTAAATCACGCTTGCCCGGTGTAAAACAAAATCTATCATTTAATCAAGTTTTCAGCTCAGCTCATAATACAGTACTAATGATTCGTAAGATATAAATGAATGTGAGGGCCACGTTCATTTATAAACTGTTGTTTTTTTTTTTTTTGTCGTAAAACCATTGACAGAGTCCTCCTGCTGTACCTCTTGCCTTGGATGGAATAGAAGGGATAGGGATACTACATTGAATATAATGTAACTGCTATATTCTAATGAATAAAAAATAACGCAGTTCCTTCACTTACCTTTTGCGTTTCAGGGTCACGTTAACATTTACAGACGGTTTTGTGATAATTTTATGAATACGGTCTATGAATTTCATTATTTTATGTACGGAACCAGTAACCGAAACCTGCGCTGCGACTGTCCAGCCGTCTGACATCTGACAGAGGGTGACATTTGAGTCATTTTGACACTGATGTTTTGACAATTTCCCTGGAACGCTTGAGGTGGGTAGGTCCCTCGAATCCTGTTTTGTGAAATAATTAATAAACATATCGTGCTGCTTATTATTATGTTACTGTTTTTATAGTGTGATCAGTTACGAGCGTTAATCGCGACTAAATTCAAATGATCTAAACCGGACTTCAAGTGTGAATAATTTTAAAATAAATCACGAAACTATGTGTTTTGACGTTCTTAAAAGCGACAAGTGACGCTGTATACCGTGAGTTAGTGATTCAGCCTTGTTTTCTTTCTTAATATTGCATTACAAGGTACCAGAAACCACAATGTCTAAGGACAATAATTCTGGGAGTGAGGCACAGGAATCCCTGTTGTATTCTGCCAGGCATGGAGAACTGGCGGTGGTCAAGGCGATGCTGGAAGCAAAAAATGAAGGAAAACTTACTTTGGATATCAATTGTAAAGGTATGGTTTATATATTTTATTAATTCAAAATTTCAACAAGTCTATTTAAAGAGGATTATTTGTAATGTATAAAGTCCATCACATGAATTGAAGAAGGTGTGCTAATATACACATCTCAGAAAACCATTTTTTTTGCATTTAAATTCTATCAGTCAGCCCAACTGTGATCAGATTGGCAGAGAGAGTAAATCAAAGTGACTTTAATTTCGATCTTGTGTAAACAGAGCCAAGCCAGGCCAAAAATATGTTTGCCTTAACAATATGGCTTATTTAAAGACAATTCCTGTAGCCAAGAGCACATTCTCTTTTAGGCCTTTACTTCATCATCAATGTCAAAGTTTATAGTTTAATTTGTTTCAATTTAGGCCATCAAAGAGGCACTTCTGAACGTTGATTATTAAAATTAAAGGAAATGGGATGGGATTGCTTCTACACCTATTGGCAAGGGTAGGTTCATATGGAGAAGAATGGGCAAGAAACTCCATACTTACTCTTTTTCAAAAATGTTTCACAATGTTTTGATATCACAAGTTTTTGACATCTTTTGCCACTATGTTGGGGTTGACTTTCAACCTATTTCGCTGAATACCAGACCATGTAAATTAAATATAGCAACTGCTAACTAACCTCCAACAAATAGTCACTAGATAACTCATTACCTTTCATGCTGGCTTCACACAGGTGAATTTAAAACAAAGCATAGCTGCTCAAGAATAATTATCATTCATCCGTTGAAAGATGAATATCAATTCAGTAGCCTGTAAATGATAAATGATCTTTATTAAGCAAATTGGTTTTGGCAAACTCTTTTACAAGTCAAAAGTAAGTGTTGTGTACACTCACAATTTTTGCCTCTTTTTTTAAATATTTCTTGCATCATTGTTGAACCATAAATGATCAGGAGCTATTTTTTTTTCGTTAGCCTGTGTTCCCAAATGCATACAAAGTAAAAAAAAATACCCACTTCAAAGTTACAGTGAACAGACTTCTTCTGGGAAAGCTCACTCTATCATATTTTTTTGTCTGTGTCACATGTGAACTATACTAAAGACAAGAGTAAACATATTATCTCAAATAAAAAAAAAACTGTTTGTTTTATTTGAGATTTTTCTTTACCTTTGAGGTTGTATTGCCAGCTCTTTCTGAGGCTTAATAGTGAGGAAAATATTATGTAAATGTTTTATCAGATATAGGTTTTTAATTGTTATAGTCATCAGCTGAGTCCGAGTCATTGCATTATTATTAATTCCTTGTTTTTGTTCCTAATAAATAACTGGTACACTATTGATCTCTGTTGTATACATACTAGCCTACCTGTGACATTCCATGATTTCTGTCCTTTTTCAATTGGAATTTTTTATTCATTATAAAGTACCTGTGTAGCAAATTTCATCCAAATGTTCAGGACTTTTTGTAACAAACATCGATCCATCCAAACATCCATACAAACTTTCGCATTTATAATATTACGATATATGTAAATTGTATTTTTCCAGGCAAAAATAAAACAAACCTAGGTTGGACCCCACTACACTTGGCCACATACTTTGGCCACAAAGATGTGGTGGAGGCCTTATTGGAAGCTGGGGCTAATGTTGACGAGGTCAATGACACTGGGGACTCAGCATTGCATAAAGCCTCTTTTATTGGGAATGAGGTAAGAAAAGTAAATTCCTATAGAATAGGAAAAACGGTATGACCAAAAATCAACGCTTGGAACAAACTTTGACTTACCTTACGCTTGGTTGTATGAAGTATCATATCATACAAATATGAACATTAAGTGAATGTTTCAAAGGTTTATATTCGGGTGAACCAAGCTTGAGCTGTTTAAGTTGGCCTTATAGAATTTTCCTATTAGACTATTATGCTAACTAGTACTCTTGGCATTTGTAAATGGCAAAAGGTATACCCTCTATTGAAACAATAAGCAAGAGTATACACAGCCTAATGAAACATTTAAAATAAACCTTATTTTAATATTATAAAGGTTTATTTTTGGGTGAATCAAGCTTAAGCTGTTTAAATTGGCCTTATAGATTTTCCTATTAGACTATTATGATAGCTAGTACTCTTCCCGTTTGTAAATGGCAATAGGTAACCCCTCTATTGACACAATAAGCAAGAGTATGCCACACACATCCTACAAAAACATTTAAATATACCCATCTCATTCTCTCACACAGGAACTAGTAATCCTCCTTCTCAAATACAAAGCCGACGTCAACATAATGAACGGCGAAGGTCGAACACCGTGCGACATGTCAAAAACGAGAGACGTCCAAAGACTTCTTGAGGCTGCGGGAAGAGCGGAGAGACATGAACGGGAGCTCCGACTTCTTACCGCCGCTAAAGAAGGCAGGATTGAGGATATACAGGAGTTGGTATGTGGCTCTGACTTTTTGGTAATGCTCTCCTGACTGATCACCAGTGATCGGAATAGGGTGAGTATATTTACCTAAAGTTTGTAGAACAGAGACAAAAATCGGAGACTTCCTTACAACAAATTTTTTTTTACCGGTAAATTTACAAGAACTTTAATTACGTGAATTTATAAGTCTTATTAATTTAATAAAAACGTTTATTGCGTAAATATTCTTCCTTAGAATTTTTTTCACGTGGATCTACATTTTTAACGATTTAAAAAGAAAGCTTTCAATTAAACTTTTTTGTATGTTTGTTACGCGGTTTTCGAATTTTTTTATCTGTTACCATGATAAACTTACGTAAGGCTTTAAGTAACATAGCGTAGCTGTTCAAAAATCACTACGAGGTTACTTCTAAAGCATGACTTTCTCAATAAAAAATAATCTTTGGTCCGCAAGATCCAGAAAAACCGCGTAACAAACATACAAAAAATACTTTAATTGAAAGCTTTCTTTTTTAAGTCGTTAAAAATATAGAATCACGTGAAAAAAAATCTAAGGAAGAATATTTACGCAATAAACGTTTTTTTTTAATTAGTAAGACTTATAAATTCACGTAATTAAAGTTCTAGTAAATTTACTAGTAAAAAATTTTTAGTTGTAAGGAAGTCTCCGAATTTTGTCTCTGTTCTACAAACTGTAGGTAAATATACTCACCCTATTCCGATCACTGCTGATCACCATACCCCGGAGTAGGTAGATTGATTTTATGTACTTGTATCACTGAACTGTCATAGAAATCATAACATGGATAAGCCTTTTTCGCGGGATTTTATTTCAGTACTTATAGAATTGAATTGAAATGCACACGGACGAAGCTGCGTGCAACAGCGAGTGCTTATATGTCTTCATCCTACATGTTCCTTACAATTTTAAAATGCCGGAAAAATCTTTAAAATACCGGAATCCCAGAGGCATGTCCATATTAATATAAACGTTTTAGTTTAGTGACCCCCAAATCAATCTACCTACTCCGGGCTTTGCTGATCACTTTAGTTAACGACTTCTAAATCACCGCAGTTAATGACACCTGCTCAGCTCCGACGTTTGAAGTTCCAGTAGTCTGCCAGGAACAGAGTTGATAAAACTTGCATAAATCATTTTCGTCTGCTTTCAGCTAAGCAGTCCAAACCCTCCGAACATAAACTGCGTGGACGCACAAGGCAATACCTGCCTCCACTGCGCCGCTTATCGAGGACACACGAGGCTCGCTGTGCTACTACTACAAAATGGAGTTGATACTACTCTCAGGAATAACAGTGGTATGTTCATTATGGGGTACCATTTTCAAACATTTACTTTAGTTGGTTCTATTTTGTAGACAGGTTCTTAAAAAAATTAACACGTCTTTAAAATATCTCTATCATCATCATCATTAGCCGCAAGACATCCACTGCTGAACATAGGCCCCTTAGACCGCCACGACGAACGACGAATAACTCAATCTATCTCAATAGATCGTTTTTTTTGGCTGGTTTAATATTATCCTATCTGTACCCTTAGCACGAGTTTTCAGTATTTGAGACGTAAAGTAAACTGGAACTTTGACAATTTCAAATTGACAATTTTCAAGGAAAAAATTGGTTCCTTCTTCGCACACCAGAGGCGCTGTTCCATTTTTTCATACAAGAAACGCTGTAAATACTGAAAAGACGCTGTAAAGTAAAAGAGTGAAAACTCGTGCTAAGGGTACTGATAGTCGCACTTTCGAGGTATCACAAATTAATTTGACGTGTGTTCCTAAGAAATATTCGCAGTTTAGCAAATTAATAGCAGGTAGCCGGATATATTTAAATACCTTTCGGGGGCTCTCGTCTGGCAAAATGCAGTAGAGCGCGCTAAGGTCGAAGCGGATCTATTTTCGACTTGATTACAATGGATAAAGTTTTTCGCTGTATAGAATCAAACGAGGCGCTTTTCAATTTATGTAAATAGGGCTGGTTTGGTACAGCGTATTAAAAGAGTTTATGAAAGAATTTCTGGGAGTCTTTTGCCCAGTAATGGAACTTTATAAAAGAATAGATATCCCATTCCAATGGGGTACCCCTCATTCGTGGGAATGGGATACCTTATTCTTAGGGTGTGGACCCCAGATGCGACTGGGTAATTTATGAATTATTATGCTTAGTATAACCAGCAGTTATTTAGAATGTCCAGGGGGGGTATTACAACGTCTTAAAACCAGGCTTATTCCTGCGAGCGAACGAGATGGTGCTAGACGACTTGTATAGCTCTGTCACTTTCACTTGCAGGAACAAGCCTGTTTTTAAGACGTTGTAAAACCCCCTAGGTCAAATTTTAGTGTGCTAATGCTGAAAATTAATTCCCTTCTTTTAATGCTGTTCATTTATTCACCAAACGTGAATTAAACTAACACTAACTGACCTTTATTTAGGTCAGTTGGCGATCGACATGGCTAAAGACAACGATATGCGCGAGGTATTGAGCGTTAGACCAGTGCAGCGGTTACAGAGAACAGCTGCCAGGTTTGAGGGTCCACTGCTAAAGAGGTCTCGGTTCTTGGGATGGAGACCTGTTTGGGTAAGCAGATACTATTTAATGTTGACCAACTCTTGAATCTTCTTCTTCGTGTCGTTGGCACGACGGTAATTATATTTTACATCTCTCATATTCGGTAAGTAGGTCCTTATTACCCCCAAATGGGGCTTGTAGGTAACCAATTAGCGCTCTAGGGTAATAATGTAGTTAGAAAAGCCTTAGGGCAGTAAGTAATAAAAAAAAAACTCTTAACTCTTTCAAAAAGTTCGCGAACATCAAACCATCATACTGGCAATAGACATCATGCATTCAGCCCAAGGACAAAAGAGGTCGCTTCGCTATTCAGCCTTGTCTTCGTATGAGTATAATAGTCATCAATTTTAAATATCGAACGGCGAAGCTCAATTTCGTTCTTGAAAAAAATAAATAAAATAAGATGAAAAAAGGCGGGAATAGAAACTTTTACTTTAAATATTGTTTGTTTTTGGGTTTTTTTTTATAATTACGTGCTAATTAGGAAAAAAACATGAGTTCTGCAAGTGATGAAGATATAAGCTACACTCCCGATTCAATGAAAATTGTTCTCATTTCACTAAAAATTTTAACTAATAAAATGTTTTATTCTTGTAATGCCGGTTTTTTTCTACTTACCTCACAATCGAGATGTAAAGCAGAGTAGTTAGCTCGGGTGTAAGCATCAATTGTACCCTCGAACTATAGGCGCCCTCGCTGCGCTCGTGCGCCTAAATATCTCGGGCTGCAATTAATGCCTTACAGCCCTTGGCTCCTAATCTACTATTATTGGTCCAAAACTCCGCCATCTCCACCGCGTTGTCGGTAGCAGCGAAGAGGTCTATTTGGCTGCATCTTTTTGGGCTAAGAGGGAGATGAAGCATGGTTTGTGACTCAGCTCCACATCCGCATCCCGCTGCCGTTCCAGTGCGATAGCCCCACTTTATCAAGTTGGAGTTACATCTCCCCACCTGGGAACTCTTGAATGATTTCATTGCTTTGAGTCTTAGGGAAATGCCACTAAAGTTGAAATTTTACAGCCATTAAACCAGAAGCTCAATGTTGGTTGATCAAAAGAACACATTTTGCTTATTTATGGTGTAATTGAAATAACTGAAAATTTTCATTTTCTCGCAATAAATGTGAAAAGTAGAGTAGTAAAATTGTAGTGTGAGTTTGCATCGCTCACTACTCTCAGGATTCTAACCTTGACCCGCTTCGCTCGGGAGCTAACTAAAAGCGGGCTCGCTGCGCTCATGAGACTTCGCTGCATCCGAGTTCAATGCTATATATTAAAAATGGTTCCCAAGGCGGTCCTCCAACGCGGCGTCCTCCTGTACTACGGGTCCCGCGCGGAGGCGGCGCGCGGCGGGTCCCACTGGCGCGGCCGCAAGTACCTGGACGGAGCTACTCTGTCCGCGCCCGACCAGGAGCCCGCGCTCATCGTGCTGCACTTCAGTGACGGAGACACGCACAGGCTGGCTGCGCAGGGGGAGAAGGACGTGGCTGCTTGTAGGCAGGTATGTAACATTGAAGTACTAGCAAGAACCTGGACGCCGCTGAAATTTACAGCATTTTTTAGGATTACCATTTTGTTCCAGCAATGGGTAACAGCAATGAACGAGCACATCGCGTACTCCGGCCACTACCTCTGGGCTGGCGCGTCACCCGACTCTGCCAGGGAAGCCACCGAGGATTTGGAAGATGAATGCAAACCATTGGGTGAGTTGTATTTTTATTACTGTTGTGTGTCCAAAATCAAATAAATGTAATTTTAAATTAAATCTTCTGGCGATTTTATAAATTTAAGAGGCTTAATTTAAAAATATTTACAACAATTTTAAAAAAGTACACTCGATTTGTGAACCTTACTCCTCCAACCTTCCTCCTTGTTTTGAAGTCGTTTTCTGTGGATGCGTGTGCGCAGTTTAAAACTATTGGATTTTTTGTAAACTGTAGCAATTATGGCGGCAAGTGATCGCAAAAGCTGATGTGGTGCACGTCATCAAATTGCAAAAATCGAATAGGTGATTATTACCTCGCCATAGGTATGAAAAGTAGAGCTATCTCCTTGGGAATAAAGGTGCCTTCGTGTCAGGCTAGTCTACTCTTGAATCCCCTCTCCTACCTGGGAGGTTCACCCTTAGAATCCTTTTGGTGGTCTACTCTTAGGAGAAGACCACGGCACGAGCCGTTCGGCAGTGTCAAGTGTAGACGTACAACGGGCCTACAACAATCACTCTCCTAGAACGCATTGCGAATCCCTTTGAGTTCGTCAAAAAAAAACAACAATAGGAGGAGCCCAGCCGAGCATGAGCCGAACGATCGAAGCGCGCTCATTCGAGGCTCGTAAGTCGGTCCATACTACAAGAACTTGTGCTCGACTCTTGCTATGCTCGTGAACCGAGCACGAGCACAGCAAGCACCTTAAGTGACTCTCGGGCTTCAATATGTTCATGACATATAAGGCACTGCTTTACCAGTATGCTGAAACATCTACTATTAATTATTTATTTCAGGATCGATGCAAGACGCGCTAACAGCTGCGACAAATAGTTTGGCTCTGTTGGACACACAGCTGCGCGAGTGTGCCGCCATTGTGGCCGCCTTGGACAAAAGTGTCAATGTTGGCAACTCTTTACACCATTCTGCGTATATGGTGAGCACAATATTTTAAATCCTCATCTTATGAGTCGCATGTGTTAAAATTTTAGCTAGCGCTAAAATTTTAACACATGAGACTCATAAGATGATGCCATTCAAATAAGGTCGAAAATAGTTCTGTACCCTTAGTGAAAAGTGATACAACTCGACTGCCTTCTTAAAGCAAAAAAAAAAATCAAAGAAAAATAAGCCTTACTACTACGACTTAAAGCTTATTTTTCTTTGAATTTTTTTGTGCAGATAAGCCTTTTTTTGCTTAAAGAGGGCAGTCGAGTTGTATCACTTTTCATTAAGGGTACAGAGTAGTCCACGAAAAAGTCTTTTTCCATGCAGTGTGTGCTTAAAAGCCTTTTTAAAAACTCATTAAACAAAGCTAAACAGTGTCATGCCATCATTTTGTATTTAAACATAAACTTAGTAGGCAAGAAAACAATGCCTCAGATGGGAGATGCGAACTATGGAGAATAAGTAACCCCACCCTTCCTCACTTCCTCAATCCAGCAGAGCACCTCCTGGTTCTGAACTGCAGTGGCCGATCTGGAAATCTCTCAATCTATTGCGAGACCAGGTTGGCCGCTGTAAAAGTAATCTGGTCAAATGAGCTATACTAGACTCATCCCAAACACAATGCCAGTGCGGAGCCTCTGTACAGGATATGCCCCACCTCCTTTCGAGACTGCACCTTCCAGGATTTGAACGAGAAAACCTAGAACCAAAACATCGAAGACATGTCAAATGTACCAACACGCATTGGGCCCACATGGTGGATTATGGCAATATGGCCCACTCATTCTCATCTCCGGCCACCGTAGGCACGGGGAGTCAAATGACAGAGCTGTGTGGGTAGCTACGTACTGTGTGGGTACGTACGGTCGTATGCAATTTGAGTACATCGACACGCAAAGAAGAATAGGCAAGAAACAAAATCGTTCTTATTGTATGAACTTCTCGCTGGACAATTATTTAATGCTTATTGTACAGTATTGTGTATCCTGCAGCGCTTCCAACACGCTTGCGGTACTGGTTCTGAAGCGTTGTCAGCACTACGACACTGCGCCGCTTTGGTTGCGCAAGCCAGGGACTCCGATACTGCCAAGCTTAATAGAGAGGTGAGAAATGTATTGACTATTGTAATAATATCTTTACCCGGACAAAAGTTCATCATAGTTTGTAGAAATATTGTACCTGTCGCAAGCCTACTGAACAGGTTTTTTTTGTAATTGATCATTTATTCATTTTAAAAAATTATCAGACATGGCTCAGTCACACAAGCAGCTATACGTCCTGCACAGATTGCTGAGCACAGCGAGATACAAAAAAAAATTAAATAGGTTTAATTTGAAATAGACTTTTATCGTTACGCACTAGTGACAAGTGACCCTTTTTGAGCCGAATGCGTCTAAGATATACTAATAACTGCCGGTTTCGCGGGTCTGTTTTGATAAGGCACCGCAGCCCTGAAACGCAATAAGATTACTGAAGGAAAAGGAAAATTTTAGCTAGTCAAGTCCCTTCCGCTCGACCCAAATAAAAAAAAATGTAACAAAAGAAACTTTAATGTCAATAATATATATTATGTTCTATTCCTGAACGACATAAAAAGTTACCCAGTATCTGGTTGTATCCAACAGATAGAACGTAATCGTGTGTTAGAAGAAGCATTGGCAGCGCTAGCGAGGACACATCACGCACTGGAGATGTCTGTTGCAGAGGAACTTACTAAGGTATGGAATATGAATCTTAAAAACATAGTAACTAGGTCTATTTTAGAATGATAAATTATTGAAAGTAAAATGACTGATTTCATTATTTCAGAGCAAAAGAAAGAAAAAGTCAAAGTCGTCATCAACGTTGAACGACTCGAAAGAAAACTTTTTTGATGTGTTTGAAGGTAAGATTTGGGAGTTAGTGCACCACAATTCGGGGCATTTTTCAACGAGAGGTTACCACGCACTGGATTTTTAACTCTTATGGCTGAACTCAACTTCGGAATGCAACAAATCAATAAACTTAGCGTATTCAAAAAATCTAGCCGCCAAATAAAGAAAAGTTATATTTTCAACCGAGTGTTACCCACTTAGAGTATCAAAAATACAAAAAAATATTGTTATTTAATTTATTGAAGTAAAAACTGCTCAAGCATCGTTGTGATTTGAAAGTTGATGAAACGCAAAAGCGACAGTAAAAAGAGACAGACACATAAATTAATAATTATTTAACGTGGGAGAAAATGAGATAGGAAACTCATTATTTTAAAGCCAACATTTTTATAGATGTCTCTTCTACCACGTGTGAATTGCACACGTCTTTGTATTTTTTTAATTTCATATCATTATTACTATATTTAAAAACAATATTTAACATTTATTTTATTAATATTATCATTTTAAATTATTTAACCCAGAGTCTGAAGATGAAGACGACACATTGGTGACGGCCGGTCTGTCCAGTCCACTCGGTGCTCTGAGTCCTTGGGGCAGCAGTCCTGACCTCACGAGGAGAACTCCTATAGGCAGTCTGGACGGTAAGTTTATTTGCTGAACTGAGGGTAGCTGTTTTGTGGGCCTTTTCTGCATCAAGCTTTTTGATGGCTATTTTTGCTACCGTTTGAAAGTATGTACAGATGACAGCACTTCAACCTACCTCAGTCTGTCAAATTTCTTTAATGGATTTTCAACCTTATCAACACTTAACTAACTTACAATAGTGGAAGGTTAAAATTTGATTGGCAAAATTTGAAAAATTTGGGTAGGTTGACCTGCTAGCGCCTGTACACCGAACGGTATGTCACACAAACTTTCAATTCGGAAATAAGTGAACCGATTTTAATGAAACTTCAGACATACAAGCAGGATAAATAGTTCTAAAATGTTTTCTAATAACTTTTGTTAGAAAATATTTTCTAAAAATAGTGTTACAGATAAATTAGACCGATTTTAAACTGTTCATAGAGACTGATTTCATATTATCTTTTTTTTTTAATGACATATTTTCGTATTAGGTGACAAAACGCCAACAAACGAGGAACAAGAAGAGCGTTACTTCCGGCGTCTATCCGGTTCATCCGGGTCACCTGTCTCACTACACACGGCTGTGAGCGCAGCAAGCTCGCGAGGTACGCTCGTGTCGCAGGGAGGACATGTGTACCGGAACGCACGGCCTTATCGCAAGTCTGCTCATCCAAGGTATGTGGGATACATAGCAATTAGAACCTTATGTTGATGACGTTAAAGATTTTTCCGTCGCCGATTTCGAATGTGAATAAGGCAAGCTCGCGAGGCACATTTGGATCTCAGGGTGGTCATGTGTACCGTAATGTGCGGTCTTGTCGTAAGTCAGCTCATCCAAGGTTTGTGGGATGCATAGCAATCAGAACCTTACGTCGTTGGTATTAAAATTACACTACCTCTAAGCTACGTCACAAATGTTCGCAACACGACCAAACATAAGTTGTGTTCGTATTCAAAGGTATATGACTTTTTAACCTCTACTGAAAGGCCTAGGAATTCTTTTTCGTATGTTGAAACCGGTTTGAAGCTACAGGTAAGAATCAAGATCGTCAATACACTTCAAACTTTTATAATTATTTTTGTTCTGTAATAAAATAAAAGTTCAAGGCGATTACAAAAAATAATTCAATATTTTAGTTGCTCAAATACTTTTTTAATAAGGCTTTTCCGACGCGTCCCGAGAGTTTCGGCGTGTTTGACAATAATCTTACGAAGAAATAAGTAGGTAAGTTGGAGTTTGTCTAACCCAATTGGATTAGTCCCTTAGGCAATGTTAAAATGTCGTTCGGTGAAACCGGATTAACCTTTGGTTTTTGTAAGAGTATATACCTAAGCAGTTTAAGCTTTTAACTTTATAGACATACTTCTATATTATGCTGTGGTCCTTTGGCACTGTGGAACTTCATTTTCAAAAATTCGCTGTTTTTAAAGTTTGTCCCATACCACTACGAAATTATTTTTTAATAATTGAGTATCGTGGGTGCTTTTACAAACATTTAAATTACAATACACAGACATTTTGGTTGGTCGCACCAACGACACACTTACAACCACTTAGAATAAAATTAAACAGCCTTCCCTTCTCAGTAATGATAATCTCCTATAAAGGCACGCTTACACCATTTGATTTACCGTCCCGTTTAAAAAGCAAGAAATGGTTGTGGCAAGTCAATTTAAATTATAGCACGAGTTTCATTCCGTCTGCCGGAAAACGCCGTCCGACACCGGACGTATGAAGTGAAGTATTAACATTATGAAGCGCATGCAAACATGCCCTGTTTGTATGCGACCTTGATTTTGTTTTGACAGCTCGACACCGCGCCATTTTGCAGTCTATAATAGCCTTATACTTGAATGCGCAATCGTAGAGAATCTACACTCGAGAGCAATGAATCCGGGTCACTTAAAGAATGTTAAAAATCTCGGAAACTAAAAATGATAGGTTAATGCAATAAATTGTATTTAATAGACAATGTAATACTCCTTAAATGAAAGTAAAAAAAATATGAGTCACCATACATTTTATTAACACAAAATTACATAAAGAAAAAAACTGCTGATCTCTTCTTAAAACAAAAATAGGAAACATGAAATTTTTGAACTTTATTACGATTTTCTTGAATTTTAATACTTCGTATTGCCTCGTCGTGCTTCCATTACTGCGTTTACGCGGTTTGGCATGCTGTACACCAAGTTCCTTATACGATTTTGGGGAATATTCTCCCATTCCTCTGTGAGAGCAATTTTGAGCTCACGAAGCGTGATTGGGGGAGGGTTTCGTTGTTTTACGCATCTGCCTAGCTCGTCCCAAGCATGCTCGATCGGGTTGATATCCGGGCTGCGCGCTGGCCACTCCATACGAGTAATGTTCATCTCTTGAAGGTAGTCATTCACAATCCTACCTGTATGAGATCGGGCATTGTCATGCATAAATGTAGCATCCTCACCTAAATTGACCATAAATGGACCAACGTGATCATTGAGGATTTCTTCCACATATCTTACGCTAGTTAAAGAGCCGTTTTCTATGATCACCAGCTCTGTGCGACTTTCAGAAGAAATTCCGGCCCACACAAGTACAGACCCACCACCGTAGGCTACTTTTTCTTCGATGCATGCTTGCTTGAATCTTTCCCCTGGTCTTCGATACACTCTGTGTCTTCCATCGTGCTTGTAGAGCATAAATTTTGATTCGTCGGAGAACATAACTTTTGACCAATCTTCAATACTCCAATTTACGTGGCTCTGGGCATATTTTAGTCTTGAAATACGATGCCCACGCTCCAGTTTAGGGCCGTTTGCAGGTCTAAGGGGTTTTAAGTTAGATTCAGCAAGCCGACGTCTTACTGTCCATGCACTTGGGTTACTTCCTCCGAGGCGTCGAAACTGATTAGTGAGTTCAGTTCCTGTGAGAAAGCGATTTCGAAGCATGGTGTTCACCAAGTATCGGTCTTCTCGTGCTGTGGTACACCTGGTTCTGCCCGTTCCTGGTCTGCGTAGGTTAGAACCAGTTTCTTCGTAACGTCGGAGAACTCTTTGTACTGTTGACAGCGACACACCGACAGTCCTGGCTGTATCGCGCTGACTCCGGCCGGTTTCCAGCATTGTAAGTATTCTGGTGCATTCTTCAGGCGTAAGCGACATAATTTCAGCTTGAATAATGAATATAGAGCACTATCAACATGGTTTATGTACCCACATAAATGACAGATTACAAACAAAAGCAAAACCAAATGCTGTAATTTCGTAGTTCCATCTTCGAAAGTGGCCCTTTTTCAAATTTGATTTTTTTATGATATAACTTTACAATAACTAAGAAGTTTTAATACCTTCATTTAAGGAGTATTACATTGTCTATTAAATACAATTTATTGCATTAACCTAGCATTTTTAGTTTCCGAGATTTTTAGGATTCTTTAAGTGACCCGGATTCATTGCTCTCGAGTGTACATTATTGTTACCACTATATTAACAAAATCTAGACTGGAATATTTTATGGCAGAATTTTGGACGTGATTCTTTTAGTTTTTTTTTATTAAACTTCGCTATTATACACCGTCAAGACAGGTGTTTTTTACTTTTTAATACACCTTTTTTGATTGCAGTCAATCAAAAGAAGTGTTTTTTACTTTTTTAATACATGGTGGTTTTTGATAAATAGGGTAGTTTTTAATGTGTTTTTTTAACCTTCCTTTACATAGATACCTACCCCGATATAGTGTCATAATTAATCTATCCTATAAATATTCATTTTAATTGATTACAGATTAAGCTCTGTCTTATTAGTCATTATACACCCTTTTATAAAACACCTTATTTTTAGTTAAGGGTCATTCAAGGTTCATTAAGGTTCATTTAAGTGCTTATTACGTAAGCGCAAATGGGGTTAGGGGTCCTTGCATTACTTATGTTTGTTTGGGTCTAGGTGGCGGATATGTCAGCAAAATTTTGATTCATTTTCCATACCAAAGTTCACTTAAGCATAAGAGAAGTGTTTTACTTACTTTCTCCGAAAAGGGAGACTCGAAAACTACGTAATACTTGAATGACCTTTTACTGAATTTTTTAAACTTTTATTTTTCGTATTTTTTATTTTATTTGTTTCTTTTTGTTTCAGTTCTCAGTGGTCCCTTTAGAGTATTATTACTGGTCAGTATGGAAACTCAGTTACCACAGCAAACTTAGCCTTAGCTAAAGAGTGAACCTTTTGCACACATAGTTTAGCACAAAATGGACAAATTGCACAAACGCAACGCAAATAGCGCACTAATTAATGGTTTAGTTTTAGACGATGCACTCGAGTGCAGAATAATGATTATGTTTTTGAAAAAATATGCAATAGTTTTGTAATTTCTGCGATGTTTAATAGGCACCGACGCGCAAGCTGTTAGTATGAATGCAAGATTATGATCACACAGTTATTATCGTTTTAATAATCGAAGAAAAAAATTTTCTCTGGGTCTAGAGTCATGTGTATCGTTTGTTATTGACATCATTTAATTTTTTGTTAATTTATAGCAAACAATAGGCTTATGTAATGAAAAAATCTCATAATTTAATAATATTTTTTAGTGTGATATTCTTACGTGCGATGTCTCGTCGAGTTTTGAGAGCATTTTACCTCTGTCAATATTCATTATTTCACAATAATTAAAAAATATGTTTTTAGTATTTTTAATTACTCTAACTGGCGGAATGTAGCCTAATAAAGAAGTTATTTTGTAGTAAGTATAGAAGGGCTTACCAGCAATCTCACTTGGTGGTAAGAAGCAGGCCTCACCTTAACGAATTAATGTTTTTAGGGTTCCGTAGCCAAATGGCAAAAACGGAACCCTTATAGATTCGTCATGTCTGTCTGTCTGTCTGTCTGTCTGTCCGTGTATGTCACAGCCACTTTTTGTCGAAAGTATAAGAGCTATCCTGTTGAAACTTGGTAGAAAGATGTATTATGTGAACCGCATTAGGATTTTCATACAAAAATCAAAACAAAACAAATTTTGGGGGTGCCCCCCATACTTAGAATTGAAACTCAAAAAAAAATTTTCACCAAACCCATACGTGTGGGGTATCTATGAATAGGTCTTTAAAAATGATATTGAGGTTACTGACATCATTTTTTTCTTAACTGAACAGTTTGCGCGAGAGACACTTCCAAAGTGGTAAAAAGTGTGTCCCCCCCCCCGTAACTTCTAAAATAAGAGAATGATAAAACTAAAAAAAATATATAATGTAGACCTCAACCAAAACTACCAACGAAAATTGGTTTGGATGAGATACAGTTAGCAGTTTTTGAGATATAGTACATTTTCAAAAACCGCAAATATAACTTTGCCATTCATACAAATACTATGAAAAACAAAGTTATTTTTATTGTTTGTGTATATTACTTACTAATCTCAATATAATTATATCTCTAATCTATGCTTGCTGCTACGGAACCCTTCATGGGCGAGTCCAACTCGCACTTGGCCGGTTTTTCAGACATTTTATCAGTCAGTGAGTCCCTTGGATTGATGATAGCTATAAGTTTTTACGAGTAGATATTTATCAAGGCTATTTTCACTTGTATTATTGAATTTCATTAATTAATTCTAAAAAAACTTCCAAAAATACGCACAAATCCTTTACCAAAAAATCAAGCCAATTTTCATTAACTAATTTTAATACTTACATAATTATGTAATATTAGTCAGACGCAATGTATTTATTATTATATTTTATTTTGTATTATTAAAACGGTACCTGACACAATTGGTGTAAAGTTCAAATAAATTGTGATAGAATATATTTTAGTTTATGTTATTTTAAGCTCAATATTTGACCTGTAGTTAATTTTTAATAATAAATTTATTATTTTATGTTATTTGTTTTTCTCTTTATCATTTTAATAGCTTCTGCCCGCGGTTTCACCCGCGTCATGTTAATCGTTTGGCTCTATGGCCCCGTCCCCATTTTTTCCCTTAGGAGCGTGTGGAATATGACGCGCCGTGACTTTTACCTTGTCCCTGGTTGGACGGCAAGCTACCCATTACTCCCCGTCTGCAGGCTGCTGGCGGCTGGCCACGGTTCCAGCGTCTTCATTTTATTTTAAAGGGAATTTACAGTACAGTACAGGCGGCGGGAATCGACTCTATAAATGACATTTATTTTTGTCAATTGTTTTCAAATAACTCTTTCACACAACGAAAAGAAAACTTTATTTTATTAGCTATATGAGGCCAGTGTTTCGTACTTGACTACTGTGAGAAGAAACAGCCAAAAAAAAACTCTAAAATCACAGTCTCTTTTAAATTCCAGACATACGAGAATCATGCAGTGTCTGTGATGTTCTTTTCAAGAAATAACCACCAATATATTGCAATAGACCTATTGTGTGTAGGTATACTATGGAAATAAGATTCAATATTATTCGTAATCCTCTAAAATCAATACATAACTAAGAGCCACGAAGTCCCCGAACAACAACATCAAACAATTCTACCCATTTCTACCAAGGTTCCACACTTCGACTTCAAAAAAAGGAGGAGGTTCTCAATTCGTCGGAATTTATAGAATCCACCTGAGATGATGATTATCAGATGCAAATACTTGAACAGCTTTAGAAAATATATGAAAATGGTACTATGTGCCTATAAAATTTGAAGGTTGCCCTCGATTTCCCTGGGATTCCATCATCAGATCCTGACCTGATGATCATGGGACCAATTGGAAAGTATACCCTTTCAAACAAAAGAAAAATTTTCCAAATCGGTCCAGGCGTCTTCGAGAAATCGGGGAACATACATAAAAAAAAAAAAAAAAAAGATTCCGACGAATTGAGAACCTCCTCCTTGTTTTGAAGTCGGTTAAAAACTCTAAAATCACGGTCTCTTTTAAATTCCAGACATACGAGAATCATGCAGTGTCTGTGATGTTCTTTTCAAGAAATAACCACCAATATATTGCAATAGACCTATTGTGTGTAGGTATACTATGGAAATAAGATTCAATATTATTCGTAATCCTCTAAAATCAATACATAGAATTACTAAAAGCCACTAATTGAACGAAGTCCCCGAACAACAACAAACCATTCTACCCATTATCCGTCAATGTTCCACACCTCGACCGCTATACCCAGAAGATTTATCTTGAATAATACATTAAGCCGTATTAATCCAGGCTCGCTATCTTGACCTGCCTGATTCCCGGGATGCTCGTCTTTGCATGAACTAGAAAGGCAAACGTGACGTATGTGCCTTGTGTTAGATTATGTAGAAGGATTTAAATATTTAGGAGTACAGGATAGGTATTTGGTAGGAAATTCCTTAAAGTAGGCATATTAAGCCACACGTAGGTATGTGTTAACTTTTTCCGTCTTACCACAAGAAAGATAAACATCTGTTGAACACTTGTCTAAAAAAACTGTCTACGTCAAAACGACATTTCACGTTGATATAAGGGTCGTTTTGCAGTTACACTTTTTTTTAGACAAGCGTTTAACAACTGTTTATCTTTTTGTGGTAAGGCGGTACGAGTTTTAAGTTGGCCTAACGACCCGGATTCAAAGAGCTGTCGTAAAGGGCTTTTTAGGGCTCATCAAATGAGTCCTCCCACCCAGAGCGGGACGGGAGGGACTGTCAGACTTGTACTGACTAAAATCCACGGTGATCCTTACGTTCCAGGGTCACGGTTACCTGATGACCAGTCCCGCGACCCCGCAGGCTTTGGCCTTCTAGTCTAGGCTACTGAAGGAACACGATTGATAGTGATATTAAATTATCATCGGCATTAATTACGTAACGTGGCTGTCTGAGGCCTTATCACAAGATTTTTGTAGGTATTTCATTTATAGCATTGAATAAAAAAAAATTAAAGAAAAACAAAAAACCCGACTGCGTAAAAACTCATTTTGAAAAATACGTGAAAAAGTTAACTTATATAAAAACTAAAAAGAAAGAAACAAGCCCAACTGAACAGCAGGAAGAAGCAGAACAGAACGACTCACAGTCGGGGCCCCTTGGGAAGATTTGATTGGTAAAATTTGAATGGGCCCCGACTCTGTTCTGTTAAACAACTTTAAATCGTTATATTTATATCCTAAACTATTACTTAAAATGAAAAATGATAAAAAAAATCTAAAAATGATTTAAAAATACCTATTCAACGACACCCCACTTGACATAGTTCATCGACTTTTATTTTTTTCATTTTGACAATATGGCGTCTGGTTGTCGCTGTGGTGAATTTTGATTACTGTCATGTCTTTAGTGACTCTCGCAAGGGTAAGACGAATCGATTGACGTAAGAATTATCAAAATCGGCCTACGCATTTGGTCTCTAGAACGCCACATAGAAACATACATACATACATAGACTGATAAACACATTACCCTCCTTTGCGTCGCGCAGTCGGGTAAAAAGCGCCTCTAGAGTACGAACGAGAAACTAATTTTATCCATAAAATGAACGTGAAATGTCACGCTAGGGCCTCTGCTTACCATACGCTTCCGTATACAGGATCACGTTCTTAATCACGAAGCGTTGCATCAAAGGGTCTTCTCAAAGGCAACTGAGTGATTACTTCGTAGAGAGGTAACACCTACAAAGTGTTGATAGGATATTACGTTGTCTCTCAACTCCGAAAGCGCAGGGTCGGACTGAGACTGAGAGGGGGCCTCGTCATTGTGCTGACACTCTTTGAGGCGCGCGTGGAACATAACGCGCCGTCGACCCGGGCATGGTCCATGATCGGACAGTGAGTCGCCCATAATACTCGCCGCCCGCATGCCTGCGCCTACTGTGGCCGAAGATCGTCCTGCGACGTCGGTCGCCGTGGGCGTCTACCACTGCGGCTGGGTCGTGAGGTGGACGCTTAGGGGCTGAAGGGCCCTGGTGGCTCCCTGGCCTGGGTCATTGCTGTTCAAAAATTTTCAATACTAGTTTCAAGGATGGCCTACTCAAGCTCAATCATTTTTCGAATTTATCTGTTAATTACCTTTGGCCGCGCTTTCGCTTGCGTTAATTTAGACTTTGACAATCAATTCGGATCGTACATGTGACGACATTTATCTTCATATGAAAGTTTTACTTTTTTCCGGGTGGATGGAAGATACCCTATGTCCGTCTCTGTACACCTTACAACGTCACGTATATGCAAAATGACAGGATTATCGGTCCAGTGGTTTGGGCGTGAAAGGTAATAAACTTTACTTTCGTATTTATAATATTAGTTAAGATTAGGATTGTATGAACGAACTATCTGATCCATTTTACATTCAGATCGCAAGACCAAGGACCTAGTTTTCGTGGGTCCCCGATCATAACTACCAGCTGACTTGCGGCAAGCACCGCAAGTCTGGTTTGTACGGGGCCTGGGCGAATGCCCCCAGTCCGGCACTGCAAGTGTCTACTGCCTAAAGGACGGGATCAAAAGCCCAGGTATCATTCACGCCCCGACAGTTTGTAGAAGGAATGTATGTACTGACTTTATTTACGATGTAAGTTTCAGATATGGACGAGTTTTATATCTTAGGTAGAAATTTTTACTGGCACTTGAGATCAGTCGGCAACGTCGCGAAAAGCTGTCAAGTTTCGCTGTTATGACAATTTCAAAATAGATTTTTGTTTGTTAAATTGTACAATACCAAATATTATAGATTAACATCATAGGCCGCACGCCATTCGTAGCACTTTGACCTTAAGAAGTATGGCGATTCAATTCGGTAAGAGGCCCGCATATACTGGTTACGACAGGTAAGTTACATGTGTACTAGTGTGACGAATAACGCTAGGTACTGATATAATCAATAACTTTGAGCCGTGTTTTGCTACATTTGAGCGACGAGATGATCTTATTTCCTAGCCTTGACATATTTGGCCATATGTTACTCCTCAAATACACATCATAATCCTTACGAACCAAGCATTATTTGCGAGACGAGATTGTACGTTGTATTTCTGCTTCCACAGCCACGGTTGAAAAAGTAAGGATAATTTATCATCTTGCGCTTCGTTTTTTCCTTCGAAGGCAAAACAGAAAATTTTTGCTGAACGTTCCCGATTGATATTCAATAACTTCCGAAGGGAGGGTAGTTTGTTACGAAATGTTGGCATTCAATTCACGGCTACCCGAATAACAGACTTGTTTTTTTCTGTAGAGTGAAGGTAGCATTTACAATACAAGATTTTACAAAAGTTGGATAAATTGAAATGTTATCAATCCTTTTGGTACTGGGCGCAATTAAAACAATTTCCTAACGAGTGTTTTGTAAACAAACACATTTATTTCACTAACCAAAACAGTAAAAAAACTTTCTAATTATGTCGCTTTTGAACGTCAACATTCGTCTCTATCGCCTTGTTTTCATTTAGTAGTCTACATAAAGTAAAGGAAATATGCAAACATTTGGGTAGCCGCAACAGTGTCCGAAGTCCCACTTGTGCGCCAACATACCTTTGCGGCGGCGCGGGACGAGTGCGGGGCGCGGGAGGGGGGCGCCACCCAGTCTCGCCCGGCTCATAATTGCCAGTTGCGCCGCAGCGTTTGCCGCGCGCACACGTCTGCATAGCGCTCGCGTTTCGCGCACACTTCGCCCACACATGACCTAGACACCGGTTTGATCGTGAGTGGTCTGCGGTTACATAATTGTTACCTATTATTGATGTTATATGCATACTTAAATCTGTCAGATGTTTTGCTATGATAATAGCTGATGAGATGTACTGCGCGCTAAGCTGCATCGATTGGCTGTCACGCCGGATTGCATTCAATGTCAGATCGTATATCTGTAGACATATCTCAATAATTTAGATGTAACGGTTTATTCTTTCGTTTCTTGTTGTTTCTACGGATTAATTTCAACGGACCGGCACTAAAACTACATTTGAAGTTTTACCTTAACAAATTTTCGGATGCAGTGACTTTTCGCTAGATATTTGCTTGCTTTTTTTCGAGTCACTGCAGACGTTATAATCCTTTGACTTATAAAATTGTACATTTTAGTTGATTGATGGCCGTCCGCATTGAAACGGAAGGTTCTATTATTCGTTAAAATTTCCTATTTCATTTTGGTCTGTTTGCTAATTATGTTTAGACAGACACCTACTTAGGTATATTAGAAAAGAAAACAATGGATGAAAATCACCTAGCAATTTGATGGTTTCGTCGAAAGGTTACCTAGCTACCCCTGTGCCATAGAGTTTCTGGGGTTAGTATTCTCATGGGACATGACATGGGAGACCCCTAAAACTAGATTAAACTCACGAATATCCGGAAAGTTCAGTGGGAATGTGGGATTAGTAATGGCACAGGAATAACTCCAAAATATTCTACAACATTTTAACTAAGAAGAAACATAGATTTTCTAGCAACAGAAGTCACCAAAATACTTTAGAGTTAAAATGAAATTCAATCAGCGCATCATTCTGTTTCTGTCAATTGTTTTGGTGTTGACGACGGACGTTTAAAAGAGAATGATATTTTAGGCAAACGCTACTCGTCAGTAAATATCGTGATAATTATCATGATTTTGATCTATTTGATCCAGAAATGTACCGTTTAAACAATGGTGACCACGTTAATAAATATCGGGATCCGACAGTTTATATGACGGGTCACAATATTAATTAAACGTGTAGCGTTTGCCAGAAGTGTCATTAAATCTACCTTCCAGTTTTGTGATTTTAGGAATTTGATGCAGGATAGCCTGACACCAGAAGCTTTTAGTTTTCATCTTGAAGATAATAATATTAACTGTGGCTTTTCTCTTTTCATAGATTCTATCCACCTAGTTTTAAGCCATCCTTTCGTTAACAAACATTCAATCAGTTTCCTGACATAGCTAGCTAATGGGTTTACACGGGGCGATACCTACGTCATTCATTGATTGATGTCCGATGCCCATTCTTTCCTGTATCACGTATTCTACTGATACTTATTGATTTGTATCATAGCTCGTGATTAGAACTAGTACAACGTAGGTAAACTTCAAATGATTGATTTTAGGAAGTTTGGGATTATAGGCTTTGTTAATATTTCGCCTGGAATAGTCAATTAGAGTACTTTTAAAAGTATTTCTTTTATACCTTTTGACTGGGATTGTAACTTTATTATTTTTCTTCAAAGTGCTTCATAATTTTCGCCTCCTTCTGCGAAGCAGTCATGCTCGCGAAGGAGGAGGCGGGCCGCGTGAGAGAGAGGACAGTGTCCTCCCTCCGCCCCACCCGCAGTGGTGGACGCCCACGGCGACGGACGTCGCAAGACGATCTCCGGCCACCGTAGGCGCGGGCATGCGGGCGGCGAGTAAAGGGCAACTCGCTGCCCGACCATGGACCATGCCCGGGTCGACGGCGCGTTGTGTTCCACGTGCGCCTCAAAGAGCGTCAGCATAATGACGGGGCCCCCTCTCTAGAGGGCCACAGCCTGCCGGGGTCGCGGGACTTATCTCATTACCGTGACCCCGGAACATAAAGGGCTATTGAAGGACACCGTGGATTTTAGTCAGTACAAGTCTGACAGTCCCTTCCGCGCTGCCCGGGGTGGGAGGACTCATTTGATGATTTTACCACGCAAATAAAAAAAAAAAGTGCTTCATAATTTTCTAAAATTGGGTGGCTTTAAAATAAAATCGAATCATTTATTAAATTCAGACTCTTAATTTTAATTTATAACAGAACAGGTAGTTCAATAGGTCTTCCAATTGCACATTGGAATTACAAGCATTTTTATAGTCATTTTAATTTACTAAAAAGGTCGAGAATAAAATAAATCTGTTTCAACACTTATTCTTAACTAGACTATCCAATAAACTTTATATTTTAGCCGAAAGGACTCAAAATATTTCATTTTAAAATTCCGTTTACCAATCGCATTTCGCCACCCACTTTCATTCTCGCACGATTTATTGGTTATCCTAAATTAAATTAATATCGATGTGATACATCAATCGGTATAACACCACAACTTTATTCGATTCGGTTTTCTTTCTTTTGCCTTTAATGTCCCATTGCTGGGCAAAGGTCTCCCTCATATCTTTCCAAGCGCTTTTCCCAGTACTACTTTAGATCAGCCACCACAGAGTGCCTCCAGGTCATCATGCCACATTTTTGGGCCCTCGGCGATGGCGTTCATCCTCAGACACCTATTCAGTATTATTCGGAACAAATAGATTTCCCCTCACCACTTCGATTACCGATTTTCATCGTAAAAGGGATGGCTGGTCGAGATTAAATTATCATTTTATGATCTGTTTATAAGGATTTGCAGGAATCGATGAGCGCCGTGGGTACTTGGGGGTCTGTGGGAATTTTATGGTCTACGTTTTATATGAAACATGTTTTGTTGTTGGGAGTTATAAAGATAGAAGTTCGCCGTACGTTTTGGTGCTTAAAACAGCATGATAGAAAGAAAAGGAAAATAAAAACACGGACTACAATTAAGTTATAAAAGAATATTGAACAAGCTATGTCATTTGAGCTCGTTAGTCGGTTCTGCTAAGGTAATATAATTATTGATTTATTAGAGACTACGTGCTTTTTTAAATTCTTAGTGGTTACTCATTGGAATAGTTTCTTAGTAAGTGGTAATTGTTTTGCTCTGCAATAGTATGGTGCAGGTAGTGTACAGACGCCAGCACATTAACCTACGCCAATCTGTCAAATTGTTTTAATTGATTTTTTACCTTATCACAATAGTGGAGTGTTCGATTGTTAAAATTTGACAGATTGGGGTAGGTACCTGCTGGTGTCTGTACAATTCTGGTGCCTACAATTAGCAAGAATTTCATAATGATATGATAAAATATAGTTGAAGAATTTCCAGAATTGCTTCATATCGTGGAAAAAAGACACAGTAGGTACTTAGTGTCTTTTTTCCACCGCCGTAACAAGAACTCGCTAACAAATTAGTTGAAATAAATTAAGTATTGTTGAAACTCTGGCTTCCTTTTTATTACAGGCGTGGGCATACAAGAGGATTATTGCGTTATGAACGCCTCGCTGTTGCCCGCCCGCTTAACTTCTTGAACAGTGATGAAGAAATGATTTACACAAAGAACCTAAGTACTCGTATCAGGTTTCTGCCGTGTCGTAGGTGTTAATAATCAAATTGTCCTTGACCTTAGAAAATAATAATACCTAGCTAGGTACTAAAAGGAGGATCTCCAATCGTTAACGACTTCGTCCTAATAAATCAAACCTCGGATGTCCTTTGGGAAACATTAGAGCTTTGAAATTCGAGGGCGGGACGAAATTAATCAAGTAAAATAGAAGGTATTCGAAATATTACACTGTTTTAAGGCCTCGAGGGATAAAGGGAAATTTCAGCAGATTTGATAACATTTGAATCTATAGGCTTACCTTTTGTTGAATAAAATTTAATTGGGGTCGACTGGTGGCATCGATTTTTCCTGCCTTTTCTTTATTTTCAGTAGCGTGGCTTATACTGTCGCATTTTTACTTTTGAACTTTTACTACAAAATAGTGTATTGTATGTTTCATCTCTCCAATGTAAATTGACTGGGGTGCTAAGACAGGAAACCTCCACGTGCGCCCGTGGACTGGAGTTCCCTCTCGGATACGTCCGTGGGGAAGACCAGTTTTTCGGGCCGGTGCGCCCTGGGATGCGGGCAAAAACTCTTCTTTAGGCACTGTGTGCCTAAGGGGTCTCTTTGCCCGAATGCGAATAGCCTGTCGTGTGGACGCTCCAACGCGTGTCCCTCTGATTAGCAGAGGGCACAGCGGCGGAGCGGGCTTGCGGACCGTGAGTAATGGGTTGCTCGCCGTCCGACCAAGGACCAAGCCCGGGTCGGTGGCGCGTCGTGTCGTGTTTCGCGCGTGCTTTCGGGGAGTTGCCAGCAAACTGACGGGGCCCCTTATGGGGCCAAATGCCTACTGGGCTCGCGGGTTTTTCTTAACACAGGATACCGTGGCCCCGGCACGTAAAGGGCATCCGAAGGAACACGGGCGGATTTTAGTCAGTAAGAGTCTGACAGTCCCTTCCGCCCCACACAGGGCGGGAGGACTCATTTGATGATTTTACCACCTAAAAAAAATGTAAATTAACTCGTATATTATAGTTTTAGTATTGTCGTAATTTTAGTGCAGTAGGCTTGAAACTGGATCGGATCAACAAATAGCAGTGAGTTTATGCTTGGATATGACTCTATTTTTCTGGTTAAATTCTTTTCCATTTAGAATTAATTGCCACTTGAAACTTTTGTCATTTATAAGCACTGTTACCCAAACGTGAGTTTCCTGTTCAAGGTAATAAGAGAATCAAGCTGTAGTCAATTAATAGCTTAACAGTAACATTGATCGTTAGCTGACGAGGTTCAACGTGCTCGTGAAGAGCAACACTGCATTGGACTTGTTTGCTGATAAAACGGCAAAAGATTATGTTAGGATTTTTTGCGATTCTCGAAAGGATTAACCAAAGGATATTTCTGTAGGTAAATGTATCGAATAAATTAACGTTGATCACAATAACTAGTCTACCTTATAGTCAACTCGCAACTTTAAAATCGGCTTATATTGCAATATTATACCCACACTTTATGTTCCTGTTGCGGATCTAGGTGCCTTTTTGCTGAAAGCTTTTCAGCCAGCTCGCTTTTTGCTGCCGGCTTAGCTCGGCTCACTGGTCCACTGTCTTTTTATGAATTTTATGCAAGCCTAATAACTGTATACCGTGTCGTGAAATTGCTAAAAGAAACTACAGAAGTTTCACTTGGGTCGTCTTTACTGGCTTCTAGCTTCTGTCGTGGTGGTTGTGTTGTCAATAATCTTTGTTTTTAACATTTACCTTGTAAGTCAGACTTCTGATCTGTTTAGTTTCAAAAATCTTTGAAGATATTTCTTGATTCGAGGTGACGAAAGACAAGAACTCTTGGAAAAACTTGAAGAGGCATGATTGGGATTAGAAAGAAATTCCTTGAACAGAGATGATCTTATCAACACAAGTTTCTGAGGATGTGATTTTGATAGTTTCGGTTTTAACTCGATCTGCAGTGCTATCCTATAAAAGTATTTGACACTGACAAGGAATAGCCTTCTTTTTCGTCTTTGGATCTAATTCTTGTTTAATACTCGTAGTTCTTTAGGCATCATTACAGCCGAAAGATCTTCAACTGGATAAAGGCGTCAAGATATTGACCGATATTTGCCTCTCATATCCAGCAAACAACCACGTCCTGCACCAGGTTAATTCCAGTGTGGGAAAGAGATAGATCTATAAAAATCGTCCAGCGCCACCTCGTTCCCACTATGGAAATATTCTCATATGATTGACTCATTGGATTCATCATCATCTGCATAGTCTTTTCCCAATTATATTGGGGTGGGCTTTAAGTCGAACCAGATGCAGCTGAATATCAGTATTTTACATGGAGCGACTGCCTATCATGGGAGAGCAGTAGTGGCCCAGTGGTATCGGCCTCGACTTACAAGTTGTAGGTCGAGGGTTCGAACCCAGCCAGGCGCATTACTTTGTGTAAATTCTCAAAACGGTGAAGGAAAACATCGTGAGGAAACCGGCATGTCTTAGAACCAAAAATTCGAAGACATGTGACATCTACCAATCCGCACTGGGCCCGCGTGGTAGATTACGGCTCACTCCCTCTCACAGAGAGGAGGCCTGTGTCCCAGCAGTGGGAACATTTATAGGCTGATGATGATGATGACTCAGTCGGGCACAGAATAACAAGAATAGAAAAATGCTTTAACTTGACATTTTTAAATAAAAGCTGTCTGTGACGAAATATTGGAATAAGCTCCACTTTCATATTTCAATATGCTTCAAGTGCAAAGAAAGCAGTCCCCCGGGCTTTGAGCTGCAATATTCCCCGCTGCGGGGATGACAAACTATGAATGTTGTAGGTATATTTTTGTTGCTATGCTCATGAAAATATTTATGTACCAAAGTAAATGTTAGAAGTGGAGAGGAAGAGAAATGCATGCAATTTATTGACGCGAAAACGTCTTATAATTCGATGGAGCCGGCTGCACGCACGAAAAAACATGACGTCATGCGGCGTTACCTCGCTCTGAGGCGTTCCAATTTTCAATTATTTGCAACGTAAGGCCCGGTATCTACCAAAGCGGAGAGGAGAGGAGATGTGTTTGAATAACCAATCAGATTTCCACCGAAACTAAGCGGACAGGAGATGTGGATTTCTAATTGGTTATTCAAACACATCTCCTCTCTTCTCCGGTTTGGTGGATACAGGGCCTAAGTGCAGTATTTTCTTATGATGTTGTCACGTTCAACTATTGCCAATAAACCCACTTGACAGACAACCGATTTTTTAGATTAATAAGGATGCATTTTAAACACAAAATGAAATATGTTATGACTATCCTCAAGAGTTTTTGGGTCAAGTTTTCAGTATCTACCTAAGTTTTTAACCATGATTTGATATCTTGGAATAAACACAAAAATTGACCATACTTGTCTTTTATAATCAGTTTTCAATGTGTTTATTGTTTTTGGGGTGTCAAAATCATCAAATGCATTGCGTACCATTACTGATTAAAAGACACCATGTTTCTTCCCATGCCATTTGCGTTCCAGGGCAGCGGTTTTCTGTTTAGACATTCCCGCAATTGATGGAATATCTCATTGAGTTTTTCTCAATACTTGTTATTTATAGCTGTCGAGTAGTTTTTGATGACTTCTTCAAACATATTGTGAAATGTGTAGGTACTAAACTATAAATAAACGTATACTTAGAAGAAGTAGGTTGTAATCTCGTCGATAAAAATCGTCTATACCATTTGTATTGAGTGCGTCATTACCATTCGAAGCTAAGTAGGTTAGTCTCACAATCTCTTTTATCGTTCTTTTGCATTAGTTGATTCCAAACAATGCGGAGAAAAGTATTTCTGTTACATCATATAGTGGAACATTACCCTCATTTTCGCTTCACTATAGAAATCAATGTATTTAAAGTAACGATGGATTACAAAAATATACAAAAATATAACCCTTTAAGTAAGTACAGACCGAAACTAAACACATTGTTTATTATAGGTACGTATAAAAACAATTATAATTATAAATCTATACATATAATAAATCTGTAGAAAATTCATTTTTGTACATTGAAGAAATTGAAACAAAAAATATCCAGCGTGTGAAAAGATAAGTAACAGAACCCATTTCCATCATTTTTGAAATTTTTGTCTGTTTGTCTGTTTGTCGGTTTGTCTGTTTGTTTGTGCGCACATCACGTAAAATCTACGAATTCAATGCTGACAATGTTTATATACAAAAATTATACGCAACTTGAGGTTTAACTTAGTTTTTGTTTAATCGAAATCGGTTCAGTCTATCAAAAGTTATTTGAATTTAAAGTGTTTCAGAAGTAAAATTACGGTCAGCTCAGTACAGTACAGACGTGCAGTTCAGTAGCGCGATCTAGCTTAGAATAGCAAAACTACATATTCAAATAATTCATCTAAACATATGTACTTCAACGATAAAACGGTAGATGGCGTTAAAATAAAACCTGAAATAGAGGTGTTTAAATTGAAGTAACATTGTTTTTTTTTTCATCGTAATCAGTTTATATCTTATAAAAAACGTAATTTAATTGTAGCGATTTTATGGAATCAAAGGATAGTCAGGACGGGACAGGACGGGACAAGACGGGACAGGACGGGACAATACGGGACAGGATGGAACAGAACGGGACATGACGGGACAGGACGGGACGGGACGGGACGGGACAGGAAGGAACAGGACGAGACAGTACGGGACAGGACGGGACGGGACGGGACGGGACGGGAAAGAACGGGACAGGACGGAATATGACGGGATAGGACGGAACAGGACGGGACAGGATGGGACAGGATATTTATGTACGCTCCAGAATGATGGTTCACAGCTGTGTTAATTTGATCACAATATTGTTAATATTAAATAAGCATTATAGTTCCGCCAGATTTTGTTTGTTGTTCTGTCTCCTGCTTGCATAGAGGGAAGTGGAAACATATTTTTCCTACTCCTCCACTATTCTTTTCTGATTAATTTCGTGCAGGATCCAAGACAGGTAAATTCATTCTCTGGGACACGTCGAGCTTCATTGTCTCGGCGCTTTTCTGGTGGTTGCCACTGTTGATTCTGGCTCTCAGGAGTTGCAGTGGTTTGGGAATAGTGTGGTGGGTTTGTCCCAAAAAAAAAAAACAGTTCCGCCAGATAAGTATGGAATAAAATAAAATGAGATACGTTGACCCCCGTATTTTGCAATTATTCAAAACCATTCGAAAAAATGTAGAACGACCAAAAGCAACGCATCATGGTAAGACGCGATCTTGACCTTATATTTTATTTTGTTTGAACGATGGTGGTATGAAATTCGAACGATGCATTATTAGGATCAATGACCTTTATTCCAGACTTATTTGGCGGGGACTATAGCTTATATAAAAGATTGTTTCGGTATCCTCCAACACCGCTTCGCACTAAAAATATAGATTGTTAAGTTCCGACATCCACGCGAACGAAGTCGCGGGCACAGCTAGTGAATACATATTTTTGTGTAACAAGCTAAAAACTTTACACGAAGTACGACGTTGTATTCGTGAATGCGTAGGTACTTTTGCGTTCCAAGGCCACGGTATGTACACGCTCTCCTCAGACATTTCGGGTCTTGTCACTTATGCTGACAGCTCTTTGAGGCGCGCGTAGAATACAACGCACAGTCTATATTGCTTGTCATACTCAAGCCGGTACCTACGGGATGCCCGGAAATTAACATACCTACATTTTGATATCATAAAGCTCAAACGTTACAACGAAAAGCTGGCAATGTTGATAGCAATCAAATATTTTGCTGTTAAGATTATAAACAACTAAGTGTTGCCAGCGGCTTCGTTTGCTAAAACACGAAAAATTATCCTACGGGAAGATAAAATTGGGATATAAAGTAGACTGTATGTTAATCCAGGTTATAAACTATATGTGTACCAAATTTCATCCAAATCCGTACAGCAGTTTTTGCGTGAAAGAATAACAAACATCCGTCCATCAATTCTCAAAAACTTTCGCATTTATAAAAAATAGATAGACTAGTAAAAAGTAAGCTATAAACTACTGACTATTGCAAAACACTTCGCCATTAACTTTCACCCTTATTAAACTAGCTTCTCTATCCACAACTTCAATCCTTAATCACCCGTTTGTTTCTTCAAAAATACAGACATTCACATAATATAGCCCGCAATAATGATGACTAAAAAGAAACAGCATCATTTATTCCGTCTCGCTGCATTTATCTCGGCTGGCCTGTGACAAATATCATCCCGGGAGAGACAATAGGAGCCTCCCATTATGATACAAACCGCCATTTTTATTTCTCCTGAATTCTGTTCGTGACTGGAGGCGAAACATTCGCTTTGATATTTTTTTGTCATATGGCAATGTCATGTAAAGTTTTTTTGTCTATGTTTGTTTTTATTTAGTAACATAACATAGTTTTGTTACGTTTTTTATTAAAACATAATTCGGTTTATCTTGTTGGCCTTTGGCTAAAGGCCTTTGATACTTGTGAAAGGTTTTTGGAATGTTTAAAATTAATTTCTTCTTTTTTCTTTGTTTTCACATATCCAACCTTGCTCGAACCCAGCCTGGCGTATAACTTTTTGTAATTTATCTCAACAACACTGCTCTCACAACGATGAAGCAAAACATCGTGAGTACAGACGCCAACAGGTCAACCTACCCCAATCTGTCAAATTTTACCAATCGAACAGTAACCTTCCACTATTGTGATAAGGTTGAAAATCTATTAAAGAAATTTGACAGATTTAGGGAGGTTCATGTGCTGGCGTCTGTATATACTTGCACTGGGACCTCGAGGTGGATTACAGCTCACGCCCTGTCATATAGAAGAGGTCCGTGGCCCAGCCATGGGATTATTATAAGCTGATTGAATTAAAACACAAATAGTGTTAAAATATCTTTCGTATCTTCTCCATAGCCCCCTGTGCCCCAAATAATATCTTATACTGTTCAAATACGACAGCTCATACCTCTTAGACTATGTCGTCTCTGTAGCATTTTCTGGAAATTTCCATAAGGGGAAATTCCCAGCAAATCCAAGGGGGATTTGCTGAGAATTTCCCAATTTATGTCCACTTAAACCTTATGCCATAGTCTGCTTATGTCTGTCATAAAATTGACGAGTTTTGCATGAATTACTGCCGAAAATATTCCGTGGAAAAGCTGGGGCTTCGTGCGAAGACTTTACCATTCCTTAATGTATTGACTTACGCCTCAGCTTAGGCTTTATAGATATACATATTATTTTTGCGTTTCAGACCGAACTTGGTCTGGTTGAGTCAGGACTTGGCCAATTTCCAGATGTTATAAAGGAAAGTAAGTCTTAAGATTTGTAAAAGTACAAGAGAACCACGCGCATTTCGAATTATTTTCGGAACTTGGCAAAATTTTAATACTGATATGTACAGACGCCAGCAGGTCAACCTACCCGAAACTGTCAGATTTTACCAATCGAACATTAACCTTCCACAATTGTGATAAGGTTGAAAATCTATTGAAGAAATTTGGCAGATTGTGGTAGCTTGATGTGCTGGCGTCTGTACCTATAATTGCGTTTACTTAAATATACATTTTTTTTCTACCATTTTGGTAGAAGACGAAAGATATTTGATTTATTCTCAAGATCTATGAAACTTCGATACAATTCTTTGGTATCGGATTTTTGTCGGAGTTTAAAACTTTTTAATATTTAAGGCTCATTTTCGTAAGCGTACTGTCACTTTTTTAAAGGGACTGAGTTATGAATAATTTAGACTAGCAATTTGAATATACGAAAGTATTCATAGGCGAAAGCTGTTGAACAAAAGTATTCATAGACTAAAGTTGTTGAATTATTTCTTTGATCACCATAATTCTTTTGTAGTTGTACAAGAATTTTCCTTCCAAATGTAAGCAAATACCGTCAATCCCTCATCTAGCTTTTTGAAAACACTGTTATAGCCAGGCTACACTAACGGTATTTCACGGTGATTTTGGCGATTTGTATAATAATTATAATATTTTTTTAAATCATATTTTTTTTATTAACTTCACAAAAAGGGTTTCCGTATTTCATATTTTTTTTTCTGTGTTGTGAGGTCCAGCCTCCTTCGTCACTTATTACAACAGAAAAAAAAAAAGTAACCGCCTTCAAAAACAACCATAAAAAACGGTAAAAAAACCTACAAAATAACTTTTCTTTCGAAAGTCGGTGTCTTTGTTTTATTTCATTGTCTTTTTTTGCCACCGACTTCCGAAAGAAAAGTTATTTTGTAGGTTTTTTTACCGTTTTTTATGGTTGTTTTTGAAGGCGGTTACATTTTTTTTATGAAAAAGTTTTTATTTTACTCTTTTTAGATTAAATATTCAACCCGAATTCTTGTCAAATACAAAATGTGCACTAGAATGTTGTAATCCATAACACCGGTTATAACATCGCTCATGTACACAATAAGCTAATAAAATTCCCTATCTCAAAAACTACCGAACCGATTTTGATGAAACTTACAATATTCCCTAAGTTAAATGATACCCAGTACAATAAAAAAAGAATTACTTAAATCGGACTTGTAGTTCCAGAGATATGCGAACTCAAACTAAATCAGTCGATGCCTACTCCTTACTATTAAGGAGTTCTACCTTCCATCATCAGCTCAGCTACATGAAATTATGATTACCATACGCAAGTACTTAAATTACTTCATAAAATTTGCGAAAAACGGTGTGTCGGCCTATAAAATTCGAGGGTTGCCCTCGATTTCTCCAGGATCCAATCATCAGATCCCAACATGGTGACTATGGGACCACCTCAGAAGTACCTCCTTTCGAACAAAAAAAGAATTTTAAAAATCGGTCCACAATTGGCGGAGTAATCGCGTAACAAATATACAAAAAAAAAAAAAAAAACATACCGTCGAATTGATAACCTCCTCCTTTTTGAAGTCGGTTAAAAACATGAACGTATAAACATTTTAAGCGATGATCAACGGCATTTCCCGTTAATGTGGCCCTAGTTTTATACAGCCGTGTTTTTTTATACAGGCGTGCCCAGGGCGTGCCTTCACCAGAGCATTCACCAATAAATGAAACAATTGAAGATTCGATTTTGGTTAGGTATTACGCTCTTTCACCGGGACCATAAGTTATAACAATTTTATTATCTGAACCTCCTTTGCATAATACGAGTATAATATGCATTTCAAAATAGGCCTTTTTAAAATACTTCTAATAATATATCATCGTTCAATCAATTTAAACATTCAATCGCATTTCCTCGACTACGAAAAGACAGTATTGAGTTTATAAATCAATTCAAGGCACACGGACGAACCAATATCGTCGTCTTCAGACGTCCATGTTATTTGCACTTCTCCATTCTTTCTCGTAAATCTCTTTATCTCAGTTTCTCGATAGATTTAATCCATTTAAGTTAAAGTGGAAAATACTTGGGTGGGTATTAGTTTTTCGAACAAAGTTGTATAACTTAGTTAAGTATTAGAATCGTGCCAGATTAATTTCAGAAACTTGGTCCACGTGTAAATGTTTAAAGGTTAAATAATTACTTGAAATATTTTTGTTCTACAAATTGAAAAATAAAATAGTTACTGGAGTTTTTTATTGCTTATTTCTTAAAAACTATTTACCTATACCTATTCCGTTACATTTTGCGTACTGCGTAAAGCCTCCTGCAGACACACGCGATTAATCGCACGGGGCGACATGTCGCGGTCCATTCGCAGTATTTTTAGAGTGGAAATTAGCTTGGCTCGTTGTCGCAGCGCGATTAATCGCGTGTGTCTGCAGGAGGCTTTATCCTGTTCCGACAATCCTATGAACAGAGTCTTCAAACTGAAATCTGGAAACCAGACAAAATGGACGGTTGTATACATTTTCAGCAAAATAATTTATGTATTCATGTCTACAACCTGAGCAATATAGCTTCGAGCAATAACTGAAACGACAACGCCTCCATAAAAAAACCATTTAGAATTATAATATCTGAAGGCGGTATATTAACATTTTTATGCTTCATAACCTCAATTTTAAAATGAGTTTATGCGTACTTTTTCTTTGATGTCTAAAATAATTTGTTAAAACATTATTGTTGTAAGTTATAGCATTTGTAGGATTTTTTTTACAAAGGAGTGCTGTTTTTTAAACAGAACAGGAAAAAAAAGCAAAAGTATATTAATTTATTAAACTGTTGTTAAACTTGCGACATCTGCCCTTGTCATATGAAAACCTTGTTTCCAAACAATGTCAGAACCAATCTAATCTAACAAACAAGTTTAATTTAATTTACTCACAACGAATACAGAACCCACATTCTATTCACACGTCACCCTTGACCTATTTTCTGTACATTGAAAGGGCGTAGCGGTGTAGCTCGTAGCTGCTACGGGTGGCGTAGTGTCGTAGCTCATAGCTGCTACGGCGTAGCGTCGTAGCAGTTTGTACGTAGCGTGATTTTTTATCGTCTTCGAGAGAACGTGAATGATTTCCTTACGCACAATGAAGATCGAGGGTCTAATTTTGTTGAACATCATCATCATCATCGAAAAATAAGACCTTGTCTTTGTTATAAATGCTAAATTTTTCTCAGCATCACAAAATAAGATAAAAAGTAATGTAATTTTTCCTTTTAGCTTTAAAATTCTAGACACTACATGATACTTTCCAGAATAGAGTGTAGGAAAACACTTTGCTAAGTTAAAACCCAGGTGGCAATATAGAACCTTTTAGTAAAATAGTGGCACATTAAGAACACGACACTCTAACATTTAGTTCATTTTATGACTAAACTTTATTTCATGGAATTTTGTTGAGTAATTGAAAGGGTTAATTGGTTTAATAATTGTGCCAAGCCATGCACGGTATGCGGGCATGCGGGCGGCGAGTAATGGGTGACTCGCTGTCCGACCATAGACCATACCCGGGTCGACGGCGTGTTGCGTTCCACGCGCGCCTCAAAGAGTGTCAGCATTATGACGGGGCCCCTCTATAGACAGCCAAAGCCTGCCGGGGTCGCGGGACTAAGGAATTACCGTGACCCCGGAACGTTGATTTTAGTCAGTGCGAGTCTGATAGTCCCTCCCTCCCGCTCTATCCTGGGTGGGAGGAAAGAAAAAAAGAAGGGTCACGGTTACCTTTACTGACTATACCGCGAGAATTGCATTAGTTGAGTTGTAAAAAAACATTTTATGTTTTTTTAATTCATAAAAATCTTTAGCTAAGGGTCAAGCCAGTTCATCATCCCCTTTTAATAAATATAAAATCCCTTTAATCTACAAGCATGGTTCAAGCACCAATTATGCGATAAAATCAAATGCCAACTTCGTGAAAAGAAAACTTTGAAGAGAGAGGCTCAAGTTCGAATGACTAGTTGTGAACATAATTGAGCGAACCGACAACTGTTGTCAGTTCATTCAAAAGTCTTACTTCATTGTGAAAAGACAATGTTCAAAATTATTTAAAGAGCAAGATGGCCCACGGAGCTTATTTAATTTATAATGGATAAAATGTTCAAGATTTTTGTGAATAGAACGACTCAAAATTTAACTTTATTTACTACACATTTCAATTAATTCCCGTCCAGTAACACCCCTTGCAGTGGTGGCCCAGTGGTATCGGCCTCGACTTACGAGTTGTAGGTCGTGGGTTCGAACCCAGTCAGGCGCATTACTTTGTGTAATTTATTTCAACACCACTGCTCTCAAACGGTGAAGAAAAACATCGTGAGGAAACCGGCATGTCCTAGAACCAAAAATTCGAAGACATGTGACATCTACCAATCCGCACTGGGCCCGCGTGGTAGATTATGGCCCACTACCTCTCACAGAGAGGAGGTCTGTGTCCCAGTAGTGGGAATATTTAAAGGCTGATGATGAACACCCCTTTTTTACTTGTTAAAATCCTCTCAACCAGGGCAGGATGGGAGGGACTATCAGACTCGTACTGACGTTTGACGACTGAGCGTAAAGGGCAATTGAAGGACACCGTGGATTTTAGTCAGTACGAGTCCTACAGTCCCTCCTGCCCTTCCTAAGGTACCTACTTTATCTCTCAAACTCGCTCTAGTGTGAAACTCAAACGATGAGTGAGCGACGACCCTTTCACTTGAATAACTCTTGAAATGTTCAGTAGGTAAGTAATTCTTGAAAATTATTTAATTCTTGTTAAACTTGTTAGCTTATTCTGGGTTGAAACTGTTTGAAAATTGCTGATTTAATTTAATAATAGGAGCGCGGTGAAGGATTAAGTTTAGGCTTCTTTGGGCCCCTTCCACCACTAATCAGTAATAGAAGTTACGCTACACGCAATTAAAAATACAATTCAGACGTTTCTGAATTGAGAATTTCGAGGAGAAAAACGTTTCAAACTTTGGAAGTATAATTTCGAATGAATCACCTATCAAACTCATAGAGCAAGTACACATTGGGCGCTTCCAAACGCGCTGTTTTTTAACGCATTTTATGATAATCAAAAGTTTATATTGAGGTGATCGAGAGCTTATTGTTTCTCAAAACACGCGTTAGCAAAGCGCGCGTTTATGTCCAATGTGCAGCCGCTCTTATGGCTATCGTGGAGTATGACGGGTGTCAATTCAGAAACAAATACTCATCTATCTCTACCAATTTAAAATTTTCCTTTCTATTTTGAATAGGTACTCAGAATTGCAACACTGAAACCAATAATTAAATCTTCACAGTAATTTGAGCCTTTCTTAAATAATCTCAAGTTATAAAATACATTCTACACTTACACGCATCGTTTAACAGCTCTAACCGGTTGCCAAGGGACGTGTAGTTTTAGGTCTTCACTGGCACACGTGTGGCTTGACCCTAATACATCGACCGTACAATCCTTTCTCAGTTATTACCCTCTGATTTATACCTTATGGCTATAACAATAAAAGTCATTCTGATTCGAAGAAAAGGACAGAAAAATCGGCCGCTATGTCAGAGTCAGGTGTGCGGAATGGTTTAGTAAAATGAAGGTTGGCTGTGATTATGATAATGGATCCCTTTTTATTTTTCATAATCTGTTATGTCATCCTGGTAGCTACAGGCCCGTAAAGTAAAATTCACTGAACATACTTTTTATATTTTTTGAAAGTGAAGTAAGCGATATTAAAATACAGTCCATATTCTTAACGTATTATGCAAAGACTATTTAGTAAAAACATTTTTACTCAATAACCTAGACCACATATTCCACATATTAGTAACAAACGGCTAATGCTGTCCTTCATCGTGTGCCGACCAATATTTTCTGTTACAACATTGTTCCGTCGAATTTAATTTCAGTAACACAATAACTAGTAAACAAAACAAATAAATAGGAACCAAAAATATTCTAACTAGAAGTACACTAGCTTCATATTTACTCCACGACCTCAAGTTACCATTACGCCGAACGATAATTCGCCACTTGGATCCATCGGTTGCCCGCGACCCTCACAATGTCGTCGGTCCACCTAGTGGGAGACCTGCCTACGCTGCGTCTTCCGGTCCGTGGTCGCCACTCGAGAACTTTTCTTCCCCATCGGTTGTCAGTTCTACGAGCGATGTGGCCTGCCCATTGTCACTTCAACTTGCAAATTTTATGAGCTATGACGGTGACCCTGGTTCTTCGCCGAATATCCCTTTCCGGATTTTATCCCGCAAAGAAACTCCGAGCATAGCTCTTTCCATCGCTCGTTGAGTGACTCTTAGTCTCTCTAAAAGGCCAGCAGTCAGAGACCACGTTTCAGAGCCATATGTTTCATTACTTGAAAAAATCATTCCATTATTACGAACTAATTGTTTCTAAACGTCTTTCGTATATACAGCAAAGGAGTGGAACTTGCCTGCGTCTGTGTTTCCGAACCCATAAAATCCTACGTACAGTTTTTACTTGCTTCTGACGTCACGAGCCACCCCTGTTGAATTTTGATACGTTAATTATATCGTTATAAATATGCATTAATTCAACAAAATAAAAAATACATATCCATTAGTTTCCAAAACTCTTATTGGTGGACTATTTTTTTCAATTTATGGATGATGTTATGCCTATTAAAAAAAATCACCGCACATAAATAATTTTAAATTCAACTGCCATACATGTTAAATTCCCTCTAGACGTCTAATATTATAAAGTACCTCTTAAACTAATAACTTTACAAATCAAAGTGTTAACTAAAACATTGTTCAGAGGCTGTTCGAGCTCTCCAGTTAGTTTTAAGAGGTAATTCTCGACCATAAACGGGCTACGTTTAAACCAAAATGGCGGACAATATTCATTGAATTATGCTATTATAGCGCTATAAGCTTGATGGTAGTTGGAATAATTAATGTAATAGTTATTACAGATAGTTGGGTGGATTTAAATGATTTGTTGGAATATTATTTTATAGCAGTGGGTTTGAAATTGTTACAATAGTCTGATATCCAACGCAGTGTAGTAGAAAAGTATATAACGCTCGAAATTAATATTGTATCTCAATCTAAAACCCGATCCGTTTCTTTTTTTGAAAATTCGGAAATATTGGCGCCAATATTGGCGGGGGCACTACCGTGCCCCCAGTTTGGGCGTCTTTGAGACTCGGATAGGCAACTCGATCTTTGATTTTTGATTTACAAAGATCGTGTTCAAAATTTTGACCGAGATACCACACAGCACAGAACATCTTCCTCCTAGGGACCAACATGGTAAATGTGAAAAAAGAATCATCATATTATACATAACTTGGATATCTACTCGGCCCAAATTAATATATGAAGAGACCTTTTTGTTTCAATATTATCTTTACACTAGGAATGTCTCGTAAGACCCGTCGTCGATGAGTTTACAAACATTTAGACTGACTTATACAAACACCCAGACCCGGAACAATCAATTTTTTACTTGTAGGTATATGGTAGACATTATAATTATTATGTTCTGTGTAGGATTCGAACTCGCGACACGAACCCGAGCAGTCCGTCGCTCTGACACACATCACATGATTATTTATGTTAGGTACACGCTATTCGGTTTATTTTGTAAAAGTATTTCGTCTAACAAGATGAAAAGAACTATTTTCTCGACTTACGTCTTTTTTTTCTACTTCTTCCATAGTATATTTTACGAACAGTACCCTTAGCACGAATTTTCAGTATTTGAGACGTAAAGTAAACTGGAACTTTGACAACTTCAAATTGACAATTTTCAAGGAAAAAATTAGTTCCTTCTTCGCACATCAGAGGCGCTGTTCCAGTTTTTCATACAAGAAACGCTGTAAATACTGAAAAGACGCTGTAAAGTAAAAGAGTGAAAACTCGTGCTCAGGGTACAGAACAAAAAAGTTTTAAATCAATTATTCTCTAACATCATAATATTTAGGCGCTCGTGTTTATTACAAAATGTAGGTATAAATTATAATATCACTACATCAAAGGGAGCGATATTAAAAAATACGTTGCTGAAAAAAAAAAGAAATATCTTACCTACTCACTACGTCTCAAAATGATTGAACATCTTATTTATTTCTTAATTGAAAATACAGCGTACAAAATACTTTAGCGGACGATTGAGAGAAATTATAACTATTAACTTTTAGCGAATAAACTGTGTTATTCTTTACTAACAGAAAAGTTCCATTTTCAAAGTGTATTTTTTCTGTTAAGTGCTCATTTTTAAAGATTTCTTTAGAAATGTGTTTTTGAACGAACGTTCTGGATAACTTGGGGGTATTGACTTGGATCGATAAAAACCAAATGGTCGTAAGCTTTGAGTATCTGTGTAGGTAAGTTGTGTATTTGTAATAACCACAGAGCCTTCAAATTGGAGGCTTAGCTAGCTAGCTGGTATAAAGTGCCCATTTTGTGTTGTTACTTTTAAGAGGGTGAGAAAAGTAGCAACTATTTATATCTTCGGGCATGCCGCAATCGCGGCGGTAAGACCCCTCTTTGAGGAGTGGCTGGATAGGCGTCACGGCGACGGAGTAGGAAGCGGTCGCCTCCTTCTGCGAAGCAGTCATGCTCGCGAAGGAGGAGGCGGGCCGCGTGAGGGAGAGGACAGCGTCCTCCCTCCGCCCCAGCCGCAGTGGTAGACGCCCACGGCGACTGACGTCGCAAGACGATCTCCGGCCACCGTAGGCGCGGGCATGTGGGCGGCGAATAATGGGCGATTCGCTGCCCGGGTCGACGGCGCGTTGTGTTCCACGCGCGCCACAAAGAGTGTCAGCATAATGACGGGGCCCCCCTTTAGAGGGCCAAAGCCTGCCGGGGTCGCGGGACTTACCGAATTACCGTGACCCTGGAACGTAAAGGGCTATTGAAGGACACCGTGGATTTTAGTCAGTACGAGTCTGACAGTCCCTCCCGCCCTGCCCTGGGTGGAAGGACTCATCTGATGATTTTACCACGATAAAAAAAAACCTATCTATATCTTGAGTTAAGTTATAGGAACTTTAAGATTATTTGCTATGAATGTTCAGTTGGACATTCGAAATGAAATATGCGTGTGTTAATGAATCTGTTCAGAATTTAGTAATGCATGCAAATACAACACAAACTTCTTCTATAAATAACTTTCTTTTATATTTATTGTTTTATGTATTGAAAATGAGTTTAAATGTTAGTGGGTTCTTTAATGCTTTCCTTTACATAAAATCCTCGTATAGTTAACAAATTCAGTAGCAAATCTCGAATACTGTTTATTCAAAAGTTAAATTTTCTAATCTCACACGTTCATTTTGTATTCAAAAAGGTCACAAGTCACAGCTGTGCCGCAACGTTGACTGAATGCCAATTCAAGCCTCGCTGCCGGTAACTAATGTCTCGATCAACTTTCCGATTTGTGTGCAACTGCGAAATGGTAACACGTTCTGGAAAACCAGTGCAAAATTATTGGCCAAGCTTTGCAAACTTCGAATCGATTTTGTGACTTTAACAAATGCAATTCGCATATCCTTCTACATTTTTATCTTGTTTTCTGCAACGAAAGTGTAGCTATTTAAATGGTATTTTAACTGCTTAAGATGTAGAACACGCTGGCGTGTTATTGTCGAGGTTGGCTGGAGAAACCGGCAAAGAGGATAAAATGTAAGGTTATGAGACATCATTGCTCAGCAGAGGGGCAATAGCAGAATATAATCAGCCTTGAATGTTCCCACTGTTGGGACGCAGGCCTCGTTTCTATTAGAGGGAGTGAGCTGTTATCCACCAAGCGGGTCCAGTGCGCATTGATAGACGCCACATGTCTTCGATTTTAGTGGGACAATAAAGGTAAAAAAACGTGTGACACTCGGTGACTGCCGCGATAAAGCTATTGCATAGCATTTTATATCAACTTATGCAATTATAATTATTTATTTATTTATTATACCTATTTATTACTGTACTAATTAGGCTAAGGTCAGCCACGTCAATCAAGTAAAACGTCAAGAAACGTTCTCCTCCTCCTCCTCCTCCCTCTCCCTCAATAAAATTGCCCCTTGCTCAATAAAAGCATGCTTTCGTGCTAGTAATGAGCACGTCTGTCCGTACCTTTATGAGCACGTCTGTCCGTAGCGAACCTTTATGATTGCCGAAGTCTCCCGAACTGAAACGACGTTAGGCGATGCGTGCTGTCAGATGTGGTCAGGAAATTTCCTTAGGATTTTTCGTTACGTTTTTCGCGTGCGCCGAGCTCAGAGCCTGCGACAAAAGCTAATATGCAATAGCTTAAAAATACGGGAGTTATAAGCTAGTCTTCTGTTACACTTTCAACTTATAACAATAATCACTTCTGTCTCTCCTTTTGGTATATGCAAGCGTGATCTAACATTATATCATAAATATTTATTTGCCCTAAGAAAGTCAGGCCCGTAGCCCCCTTACGCTAATCGGATTCCCTACAGATTACTTCACGAAAAGATTAGTTGATACAATAAAATGTAACAAATAACTTATTCATCAGAAGTCAACATGTAATACGATCTTTCTTTTCCTTTCTTTATCTAGAAAGTTACTAATACATACGATCTAAACTACCTCAGCAATAAAATATTTAAAACTAGCACTAAACTCCAACTGGGATACAAATACAGAATGGGGTCGCAAGTGGGGTACATTCACCAGTCATTGGTAGCCCAGACTAGACGGGTCGTCGCGGCTGTATCGACCCACGTCGCTGGCGACCTGCCAAACAGCTGATTCACTCACTGACTGCTGGATTTGTTACTACTTTGTACTTTGTTGGAAAGTACATAAGGTTCCCCTTTTTTTTGGGAGGTAAAATCTGTCCTCAAATGAGTCCTCCCTCCCGCGTACGCGCGGAACGGAAGAGACTATCAGACTCCTAACAAATCTACCTTGTTCGTTCGGTTGGTATAATACATGTTACCTACCTCTTTATTAATTATGATCAACATTTGACCATAAAATACCTCATTTTAATGAGCAAACATGTGTGTTTTAGTTGATTAATTATGTTATTACTGTGTGAAACCTTATTAATAACGTATTATAATGTAACGTTGCGTTATTATCGTATATGAAAACTGGGCATATGTATTGCAGGATGAACATATTATTAACAGGCTTTTGCTACCGGCTTCCCCTGCCTAATAGATTTTACCGAAACTATTTTCCCTGTAACTTTGAATGATTATTCCTGTCGCAATAATAAATGAACTTAGAGAAGATCGAACGTTTCCGAATATTATGTTTTCGATCGAAATACCACTGAAAGACTGAACATGTACAATTGAACATAATTCAAGCCTTCTTCACGTCGCAGTCGATCCACTGAATTTCAAGGAAAACAAATTTAAACCGTTTGAAATTTAAATTACGATGAAACGGCTCATAATAAAGTTTTTCTTTTAATTTTCAAATTGTAAAACAGTTGTGATTTTCTGTTATTCTGCGTATCGCAGAGTCAATTCGTTCACGGAATAAATGTGTGTGTGTGTAATGTGTATAGCCTACGGATATAGTTGTTTTGTGTCTGGCTCGTTGTTTAATATGAGTTTAAATTAATAAACACACCCACGATACAGAAGAAAGAGTACCTACAAGGCAGCGTTTAATAAAAAATATGGTTTCACCATCAAGAAAGTTATCAAAAAGTCTTCCGTCTTTTTTCCCTATTTACCAGAAAAAGTTCATGGAAACTTTTTAAGACTTCAAAGATTAGGTACAAAGAAGTAAGAAATAGAAAATAAAAAGAAATGTGCTGGTAAATGGCACGAGTGAACAAAATGGGACGACTCCTCGCAGCTATCACACACTTGTGTCAAGAACTCGACTGTATTGACTGTAAACGTTGTCTTGGATGGGGTTTGTTCCTTCCACCTTAAGGGGTCGAATTGTCTGGCTTGAAGTGGTATGGCAGGAATAGGTTTTCGTTTTTCTTTCTTATTTTTCGTTTGTTTTTTTCAGTTACGACTTAAAAACCTTTTACAGAAGGTACACAATCATATTGACTTGGATTTTAGCCAGAAGCAAAACCATTTCACCAAAAAATACGGGAGAATGAAAAAAAACGATAGTATAGAACACTCTGTTACCTTAGTTAAATATATTGCTAGACTAATGTTATAAAGAGAAAAGATTTGATTTAACGTATGTTAGCTCAAAAATCAATAAATTAAGTTTTTAAACTCTTTCACATATAATGCTGTATTTCATTTTAAAACTGCTACTATTGCGAAGTGTACTATACTTGTATTCTAAAATTGTAGAGTTTGTTTGTTTGATTGAACGCGCTAATCTCAGGAACTACTGGTTAGAGTTGACAAAATATTCTTATGTTGGGTAGTCTATTCATCGAGAAAGGCTATAGGCTATATACAAATCACGCTAGGACCAATAGGAGCCGAACAGCAGGGTTAAAACTACGGGCAACAGCTAGTAATTAAGTATGATTCGCTCCCTTAGTTTGGGCAAAAATAATTTAATTATAATTAATCGACAGTCCGTTTTGTAAATCAAGTTCCTACAATTTGGAAGCGAGGTTAAATAAGGTAGATCAGATTAGGTAAGCCAAAGTGTCTGGTTTCTGGGGTCGGAGCGGCAATGATTTGTTGTTTCAAAGGTCGTTAATTGGTTGGCAAACTGAGTCTGACTAATTTTGCAATTTGATTCTAGTTGTTATGCAAAGCTGTGAAGAGAAGTAGGTATATGGTTGATTTTTTGAGCTTTAATATGCTTGAGTTTTTGAACAAAGTTTTTGGTTTCTCTATCACCTCTGATCTCATTTGAAGATTTTACCACGTAAAAAAAAAGACGTGAGTAAAGATTAAACGCAAAACAAATTGAAAGTAAAGAATAGAAAGATCTTAAGAAATATAGTAAACATTCTAAGTATCCGTGCACAATTGATCACTGCATTGTCATCTGAAATTAGGTACCTATTTGAATTTAGAAAAAAAAAGATTTTTTACATAGTTAATAAATCTACCAAAAATAAGAACATTTATGGAAGAGAAAAAATCTGACCAATTTAAAAGTGATAGAATTCGATCAAAATTGACGTGAACACAAACACGCCCCAATTGCTCGCCTCGATTGTGACGTCATGATGACAAAGAATTTCCTTAGCACTGTGTCAACTGGCTTCTACAATAACAATTTCAAAGTTGGAACACGTACTATTGATGTATAGAAATTGATAGAGTGACGTCACACCACCGCGCTGGGCACTGTCGGCGTGTTTTCGGCTCGGAGTTCAACTAATGATTTTGAATTTAATATAACTTCTTAATTAGAGCAAAAAAAACCGGCCAAGTGCGAGTCGGACTCGCCCATGAAGGGTTCCGTAATAGCAAGCATAGATTAGGGATGTAATTATATTGAGATTAGTAAGTAATATACACAAACAATAAAAATAACTTTGTTTTTCATAGTGTTTGTATGAATGGCAAAGTTACATTTGCGGTTTTTGAAAATGTACTATATCTCAAAAACTGCTAACTACTCGTATATCTCATCCAAACCAATTTCCGTTGGAAGTTTTGTTGAGGTCTACATTATAGATTTTTTTAGTTTTATCATTCTCTTATTTTAGAAGTTACAGGGGGGGGGGGACGACGACACACATTTTACCACTTTGGAAGTGTCTCTCGTGTAAACTGTTCAGTTTAGAAAAAAATGATGTTAGTAACCTCAATATATGTAATTTTTAAAGACCTATCCATAGATACCACACACGCATGGGTTTCGTGAAAAAAAGAATTGAGTTTCAATTCTAAGTATGGGGGCACCTCTACAATTTGTTTTATTTTTATTTTTGTATGAAAATCCTAATGCGGTTTACATAATACATCTATCTACCAAGTTTCAACAGGATAGCTCTTATACTTTCAACAAAAAGTGGCTGTGATATACGGACGGACAGATAGACAGACATGACAAATCTATAAGGGTTCCGTTTTTGCCATTTGGCTACGGAACCCTAAAAAAAACTAAAAACAGTTTGTTAATAAACAAATATATGATCTTTCCATTAAAGACAAAAAAAAAAAAATTGAAAGGTCCAATTACAATTTTCTTACTTTTATCTTACTCGTATCATCCAAAACAATGCACAAAACACAAAGGAAATCATCATCAATCACTATTGTTCAAACTTTTACTACTCTATTCTATCTGCAAGAACACTAACGACTTCGCTCTAGTGATTGACGAGAGCTAAGTTTGAAAATGGGTTTAGTTGAAGTTTCGTGTGACGCAACCTTTATTTATATTGATGCAGTTTACCGCTTTGCCACAAAATACATACTGAGGCGACTGGCGAGACGTGTCTTGCAACAGCGACTGCAGAGAACATAAATGAAAGAAGATGTTTAGGGCAAGTAAGTAGTTGCAGTGCTTGACGTGACTGTACAGTGTACACGCGCAAATAAATAACAAGTGAAGCGCGCGTGTGTCGCTTACTTAAACGTAATTCCCTAATTTTTTTGTGTGTATCATTAAATTAGTGCACCACCCAAAGAGCAGTGGTGGCCTAGTGGTATCGGCCTCGACTTACGAGTTGTAGGTCGTGGGTTCGAATCCCGTCAGGCGCATTACTTTGTGTAATTTATTTCAACACCACTGCTCTCAAAACGGTGAAGGAAAACATCGTGAGGAAACCGGCATGTCCTAAAACCAAAAATTCGAAGAAATGTGACATCTACCAATCCGCACTGGGCCCGCGTGGTGGATTACGGCCCACTCCCTCTCACAGAGAGAAGGCTTGTGTCCCAGCAGTGGGAACATTTATAGGCTGATGATGAGTGCACCACCCTGGTTGGAGCGAAAAGGGGACAGTCAGAGACTCTTACTGACTAATCCACCCAGCTCTTTCAATTGCCCTTTACGTTCCAGGGTCACGGTAACCTGTTTAGGTAGTCCAGCGACCCTAACTCAGTATGCCTGAGGTCATGAAAGTCGTTTACTGGAATTTGATAACGAATGAGATCGAATACTCGTCTTCCAACAAACTCCTTCATAGTTTTGGTTGACGGTGCAGGTTGTTACCTCGTATTCTATTGCGATTACAAATACTTTTAAGTAGAGACATTGGACTAATCGAAAACGGGCTAACGACTAAGTGTAATTGTGCCATTGTTCTAGCTTGAATGGGGCTTTACATTTATGACAGCCAATCGGTGTTCTTATACTCATCGTCTATGGACTTACTAAGGTAACTTAGACTGGATTTTTTCAAAAATCCTGTTATCAGCTAATACTGTTACGAAACTTAGCATTTAACGGTCGCCTGAAGTCCCACACTTCTGCTCACACAGCGAACAAAAACTGTCATGAATATATGTATAAAGCGTTTGCACTAGTGAAGCCGTGGAGTGTTTGTTTGTCCCTCCTCGGGGAGTGGCTCTTATGTCACCAAAGTTTGTTTTACCAGGAGGGGAACAGGCGACAGATTGGTGATGAAAATAGAATTATTGTGTTACCTACTAGATAGTTTAAGCTTTTGATTGCTAGGGGTGCTAAGACAGGAAACCTCCACGTGCGCCTGTGGACTGGAGTTCCCTCTCGGATACGTCCGTGGGGAAGACCAGTTTTTCGGGCCGGTGCACCCTGGGATGCGGGGAAAAACTCTTCCTTAGGCACTGTGTGCCTAAGGGGTCTCTTTGCCCGTATGCGAATAGCCTGTCGGGTGGACGCTCCAACGCGTGTCCCTCTGAATAGCAGAGGGCACAGCGGCGGAGCGGGCTTGCGGACGGTGAGTAATGGGTATGCTCGCCGTCCGACCAAGGACCAAGCCCGGGTCGGTGGCGCGTCGTGTTTCACGCGTCACCGACGGGGCCCCTTATGGGGCCAAATGCCTGCTGGGGTCGCGGATTTTTCTTAATCCAGGATACCGTGGCCCAGAACGTAAAGGGCATCCGAAAAAAAAAAGCTTTTGATTGCTAAGGTGTCTAGAATTCGGTACTATTTGGTAAATCTGGATTTTGGCTCAATTCATTGGGCAGTTTGGTAATGAAATTTTACATAATCTATGTATCACTGGTAGTTACCTGCAATTGGCCCTAACTGGCTTATATTTTGTCATAGCGCTTGATATCTCGTAGGAGAACAAATGGTTTAAAATCTGCCAAAACTTTTCCCAACAGCTTATTCTACTTTTGTTCCATCGTTCATCGTTTTGGAGCGGCATCTCTAAAAAGTGTTATAATTCGTAGTGAAATCTGACATTATCAGGGCTCTCTGACTGAATGTGTTAGGTAAAATCTGTGACCAAAAATGTGGCACATATTGTTATTTCGTTTTATTCCCTTACGTCGAGTCCCGTTATGTCGAGCCACGCTTTTATTACCTATAAGTCGAGTTTAATTATATCATATTTTAGAAGTACAGTCACGTCCAAAAGGATATTAAGAATTTCAATGATGGGTCCTCTGGACTTTGATTGTTTCCCTTCATGATTGGAATTGTTATTAGTCGAACTTAGGACCCAAGAGCGAGCGAAGCGAGCTCGGGACTTGTGGGCACCCCGACACGGACAAGTTAGGTTCGAAGGGGATGGCAGGGTCTGAAAGACCCCGCCATCCCCTTCGTGTTAGGTTACTGTAAACCATGCACGCAGAAATAGGTAAATAGGGAAATTTTGTAGTCCTCCGCTCTGTTTCTAACATTTCTCTTATTCATGTTATCCTGGTAGCTGAATAATATTCTAGAAACTTTTCTAAAGGGAAAAAGATGTGGCTTTTCATTTTAAGAAAGGTTTGTTAAATACGTAAAATTATTAAGGTTGAGAATGGAAAAGTAATAGAATTATTATTTTGCGAAAATCGACCCCTGAGAGGTTTTTGGGATTGTTAGAATTTTTGTTAGATATTGATTTAGATTGTTCAAAAGTAAAGGATTTCATATATTCATTTATTTGCATTCCACAAGGTACAAAGATGTTACAAAGAAATTAGAGCTAAGATCCGTTGTAGACCATGTCAGGGCACAGCAAAATAGTGAGATATACAATATTCTACAGCTAAGTACTACTTATAGTTCAAATTTGTACAACACTAATAATAAAATCAAATATAAATTTTACATGAAACCTTTGATTGCCGGGAGTAGAAATTTACAAAAGCAAAGTTCGAAATTCACGCGGACGAAGTCGCGGGCGGAGTGCTAGTAGAATTATTATTTTCTTGAAGGTTGCCGGTTGCCTTCTTTAGAAGTAATATTTCCTTGAAGAGGCTTTAGTGTCTCGGCACTTTTATGTTCTGTTCATTGGCTTAGATAATTAGGTTTCTTTTTTTGACAATTCAAAAGTTCCTTTAATAATATATTTGACAGCACGGTTAGCGTAGTCTCGAAACGAGTACATGCAATAAAATACTAATCAAAAGAATTGGTAGAATTTGGTAGGTCCCACACCTACCAATTTCCATGCAGGTAGAAAATATATTATTGGTTCCAAATATATGCCCATGACACAGATACAGTTTTCAGAACCACTAAAGATTCCTGGATATTCCCAGCACGTATTGCGATCAATATTGCCGTGTGACTGATTTCAATCTGTTTTCATAACTTCAGTTCCACGAAACGTTGAAATTAAATATTGTATCTAATTCTGAAAATTCTGAATTACTGTTGGGAAATGGCTGTGCAAATGTGCATACATCAATTTAATAGGGCCGGATGCAGGTATGGGTCGTGGGATTGTCTTAAAACTCTACCTTAGTGTTCCAGGACCGCGGTTCCCGGTCCTGGAACACAAAGGACTGAAGGAACAGGGTGATATTCAGTCGGTCAAGTCTGATAGTTCTTTCCGCTCGCCCCAGAGCTTAGCGAGACAAAATAAACGTTCCTACGAAATTCAATTTAATAACATTAATTAATAACTTTACTTAATTCGATTTCCAATAATCAATAACTGTAACTAAGGCAGAATATTAATTACAAAATAAACTTGAAAATCTAATCAACAATAAATTAATTTCAAATTTTGAACAACAGTCATTTATAACAATTAATATAATAGAAAACATAAGAAGCAGCTTCTATCAGAAAACACTTAGGTATTTGAAAGATTGGCACTTTTACAATGAATAAAACGAAGATTGTAAGATCATTGTATTGTATTGTATTGTATAACGGGCTGGTATTCGCAACTCCACGTTATATGCGCGTATGTGCGTTGTAAGATCATATCCTAGGACGGTTCTCAGGGGGTCACGGGAATGTCTTATCAGGTAAACGTGACCTCGGAACGTAAAGGGCTATTGAAGGACACCGTGGATTTTAGTCAGTACAAGTCTGACAGTCCCTCCCGTCCTGTCCTGGGTGGGAAGACATATTGGATGATTATACCACGTAAATAAAAAGCTTATAATAACCTGACACTGAATCGTTAATACGGAAACCTTACGAGTGTGAAAAGGGTCTAAATTGACTTTAAAAAATGGATGCCAAATTTTGCGCCTAAAAACGTGTTGTGTTACAAGATTATTCACACCTCAAAAATATCAAAATATACTGTATAAAATTGAGTTTTATACATTATTATTTTTGCTCTATTTTTTTATTTTAATGGACGTTTGGGATGGTAATCTGTGTATTGATGCGAGCCAGTTTATAGATACGGTCTTATGAACATTAACATTGTTTAGTGAATAAACATTAATTTGTTCTGCATGGATTTTATCGAAAAACTTTTAACATGTTTTTTAAACGTTGGCAGAGAAATTACTTTAATGATGACAAGTAATTTAAAGTTTTTTTTTCGGGCCGTTTCTTTATTTTTGGTGCCGTAATGACAGGTGCTCTTTGATGATCATTTATTTCAGGAATCCTTCCATATCGATTTGAAAGAAGATGAGTAATGGTATTTAAAAACGTTTTTTAAATTATTTATTTATGATTGTGTTTACAACACCAGTGATTTATATTATGACATGTAGCTCAGGCTACAAAATAAATTCACTGACAATAATGGAAAAGTTCTCATTTTATTTTATAGATGCTAATAGAGCCGAAAGTACATATTTAAGGGTAACATTATAATTGCTAAATCTGTGAATTACCCTTTACAAGATAATATTAAACAAAGCCTAAACCAATTAGACCACAAACAGACATTGTGGACCCTTTAATAAAGTTAATGGGGCTCAGCTATTAAAAGTTGAACTACGGTTGCGAAACCCTAATAAAGATCTCAAACAAGAATAAATTAATATTACTGTTTCTTTTTTGGGTGAAACAATAATCTAATATTTTTCGAGCTCAACGAGCTCTGGGTAGCGTGGAAGGGTTTGCCAGACTTACTATAAACCAGCTTGTGCCTTGAGTTATGCTGTGCGTTCCTGGGCCGCTGTATTTGTTTGATATTCGCGACGCGGTGCCGCCGCCGGTACTATGTTGCTGTACTATTCGCCGCAACTATGTTGGGATTCGTTTACAGTCCATTCGGATGCAGGTGAATATCAGTATTGTGAGTGACCCATATGACCTCCACAACCCAGGAGGGGAACAGTGTATAAGACGGGAACGCGAGATATGATGGGATATCACTAACACAATACACCGCCAACGGGACGCAATTTGTTAATGGCCGCTTGCAAAAGGCCTCCTGATGGCGCTTACACTACATTAGTGTTGTATAAGGTATGCCTAAAGAGTGTATGTCCCATTATACCTCGTGATTATTATCGTCCCCGTCTTATACACTGTTCCACTAACTGAGTAAAACAACCCCATAGTATGGTGGTTGTCCGACTGTTGAGCTTACTAACAGCCAACTTCTGGCTAATAGTAACGACAGTCAAAGATCTTCTAATGACAGTTGGAACCAACAGCTTTACTTTCCGAGACATGCCGAAAACGTGCTTTATTAGATGGTTACCCATCCGCCGATCAACCTCGGCAAGCGTGGCCTGAAAGATCAGCCTGCGCGACTATAGTTATTTTGTCACGAGTTCTTCCGTTCGTATACTATTAAGATATAAAATTAATGTACCGGGTGTAAGAAGACACTTAACGAAGCCGAAAGCCACGTATTCTACCCATTATTTGGATCATTTTTTTCCTTTAGACCATACCTGGGACTCCACGGGTTCTCGAGATATTGAAGGTCAAAGTTGCATTTTTTTAAAACTTTTTTTTACGAAATCGAATTCTAAGTACAATGGACAGCAAATAAACCGAGCCACCCGCTACCTAGGCACTCTAATTCGATTTTCTCAAAAACTAAAAAACCAATTATCAAAGTTGTACCTACAGAAAGTGCGTTTCATGGTGAAATTAGATGTACAGTATGCGTAGTTAACGGCTTTGTGATGTGTTTAATTATACCCTGTATTTAATATAGTATAACGAAGGTTGAACTAATAAAACATTTATTTACTAAGTTATTTATTACGTTGCTTCCTACGCTGTTTTGCAAATGGCTGCCTTCATATGAACACACAAATTATTATATGTAGACATAGTTTGTCTACATTCTACGTCGTTTGCTCCAATTTGCGTGTTCAAAGTTGTAATCAGTTAAAAGTCGGTTACTTTGAACAATTCGATAGTAATAATTTCTAGTGTTTGTGGGAAGATCTTTGTGTAAGTATTTAGATATTATTATATATCTAATAGGCAATTAGTTGAATGTTAAAGGTTAATGAACAGGCCACCCTACGCCAATTAAGTCACTGAGCTATAGTCCTGTTTTTATTTGCGTGGTAAAATCATCAAATGCCTTTTCCATCATCGGGCTACAAGACGTCAATGCGCCATATTATACAGGATGTAAGAGACAAAGACGCACAAACGGATACCATGGGTCCAGGACATGATTCTGGACCCCCCGTGTTGGAATTTTTCGTCGGTTTTTTCCTATTTTTTATTTCATTTATGTTTTTTTTTTAATAGTGAGCCGCGCTTAAAATACTACACGTACTGTGGTACTGACCTTTCATTATAAACATCTAAGAAGACACCATTTCTAGTTTTATTTACATTGCTACTTTTAGTGATAGTAGTGAATTAATTACTTATTATTAAAAATATCATTGGCTTAGGTAAGAATAACGATTATGAAGTCTAAAGCAAAAAAAACTCCATTTTTTTTTTTTTATTTAGAAAATTATGAAAAATCCGACGAAATACACACACAGACAGGCCTGTTGGTCTAGTGGTTAGTGACCCTGACTGCTATGTCGGAGGTCGTGGGTTCGATTCCCACCCAGGACAAATGTTTGTGTGATGAGCATGATCATTTGTTCTGTGTCTGGGTGTAATTTATCGTTGTCTAGTACCCATAACACAAGCTCTGCTTAGCTTGGGACTAGTTGGCGTTGTGTGATAGTTGTGGAATATTATTATTATATTATTAAATATTCCAAGACGGGGGTGTCCAGAATCATGTCCTGGACCCATGGTATCCGTTTGTGCGTCGATGTCTCTTACACCCTGTATATATGGTGGACATCCCTCCGGTACGTACAAAGCGTTTTGTCAATACCTTTATTGTACACACAGCTAAGGAGTGGAATTCCCTGCCGGCATCTGTATTTCCCGACAGCTATAACCTTGTGGTCTTCAAGTCAAGAGTGAACAGGTTACTTCTAGACAAGCTTGCTTCATCGTCTACTACATCTTCACTTACCATCAGACGAGATAGTGGAGGAACGAGAACATAATATTAAATTATGACTGGCCTGTTGGTCTAGTGGTTCGTGACCCTGACTGCTATGCCGGAGGTCGTGGGTTCGATTCCCACCCAGGACAAATGTTTATGTGATGAGCACGATCATTTGTTCTGTGTCAGGGTGTAATTTATCTATAACTAGCAAACCCGGCGAACTCCGTTTCGCCACCAGATGGCTTCGTTTTATGTAACATTTCGTTTGGTGATTAAAAGAAGAAAAAGTTTTTTTCCTGAATTTTCTTTGCTATAAACCTCACGGAGCCCGAGACCTTTCCAACGAATGCAAAACCGTGGAAATCGGTTCGTGCGTTCTGGAGTTATAGCGTTAGGAAGGAAAACCCGACTTATTTTATATATAGTAGATATTATGTATGTATTTAGAAATATATAAGTATGTTCATCAGTTGTCTAGTACCCATAACACAAGCTCTGCTTAGCTTGGGACTAGATGGCGTTGTGTGATAGTTGTGGAATATTATTATTATTATTATTCAAAAACAAATGAGTCCTCCCGCCCTGGGTGGAGTAGAAGGGACTGTTGGACTAACTGACTAAAAATCTACCCTGTTCCTTGAAATGCCAACGAAACCTGCATTAAAAGTCCCGCAACGTCTGCAGATTTCTTACTTCTTTACACGAAAGTTTGAATGCATGGAATGTAGGCGCGGGCATGCGGGCGGCTAGTAAAGGGCAACTCACTGCCCCACCATGGACCATGCCCGGGTCGACGGCGCGTTGTGTTCCACGCGCGCCTCAAAGAGCGTCAGCATAATTACGGGGCCCCTCTCTAGAGGGCCAAAGCCTGCCGGGGTCGCGGGACTTATCTCATTACCGTGACCCCGGAATATAAAGGGCTATTGAAGGGCACCGTGGATTTTAGTCAGTACAAGTCTGACAGTCCCCCACCCCGGGCAGGGCGGGAGGGACCGCCCTGCCCGGGGTGGGAGGACTCATTTGATGATTACACCACGATAAAAAAAAAATATTACTGTTGGAATGCAGGCTTCCTCCCCGTGAGAGAGAATGGTTGTAAAATACAACCATATTGTTGTTTATTGTTGTATTGTTGTTGTAATCCACAACGCGGGCGCAGTGCGGGTTAGTAGATATCAGGTATTTGTGTATGTGAATTTAAATGTTTGTAGATGCACCCACGATACAAAAGTACATCTTACAGTAAAAAAAAATATGTTGTCCATAATATCAACATACAGTGAAAGTAGTTTAATAAAGCCTTTTTTAGAAGCAAAGTTACTAGTACTAAGTACTTCGCATGTTTGAAATATTCACTGCTCACAGACTTTTCCCCGAGCTCGGGTAATTGTTCACACCTTTTAGAAGTGTTCGCTGTTCACACTTCAACATCAAAGAGAGCGGAGGTAATATGAGCCATTTTAATTTTCAACCCGTTCAAGTAAAAAATTTCCTACATTTTTCTGGATAAATGTATGAAGAACTTTATGAGTAGGTACTTTTTTTATCGTGGTAAAATCATCAAATGAGTCCTCCCACCCCGGGCAGGGCGGGAGGGACTGTCAGATTTGTACTGACTAAAATCGACGGTGTCCTTCAATAGCCCTTTATGTTCCGGGGTCACGGTAATGAGATAAGTCCCGCGACCCCGGCAGGTTTTGGCCCTCTAGAGAGGGGGCCCCGTCATTATGCTGACGCTCTTTGAGGCGCGCGTGGAACACAACGCGCCGTCGACCCGGGCATGGTCCATGGTCGGGCAGCGAGTTGCCCTTTACTCGCCGCCCGCATGCCCGCGCCTACGGTGGCCGGAGATCGTCTTGCGACGTCCGTCGCCGTGGGCGTCCACCACCGCGGGTGGGGCGGAGGGAGGACATTGTCCTCTCCCTCACGCGGCCCGCCTCGCCCTTCGCGAGCATGACTGCTTCTCGGAAGGAGGCGACCGCTTCCCACTCTGTCTCGCCCTGCAGCATGGCCTCGACCAATGCCGGGCGCGGCAATAGAGGTCTCCGCCTATCGCCGCCGTGAGGACACGTCGGTGCTCTGCCTAAGCGAGGCAGTCTTGCACCGTATGCTCTACTGTGTCCTCCAGGCGATCTTCGCAGTGGTGACACCCAGGCGTTTCCTCCTTTCTCCTCAGACACAGGTACCTCCCGAAACTTCCGTGTCCGGTGAAGACCTGCGTCATGCGGAAGGTCAGGACGCCGTGACTCCTATCCAGCCACTCCTCAAAGCGGGGTCTTACCGCCGCGTTTGCGGTGTGGCCGATAATTGTGTGTACTTAAGTTGATTTTTTTTTGTTGTTAATTGATACAAAAGAACACCAAATCCAACAAAAAAATTACAGGCTAAACGCTTGCTGGGGTCGAAGGACACACTGTTTTAAAATATGATAGACAATTTTTTATAACGTTAGACATAATTATAAGTGATGGCTGGGGTCTACTTTCTAAGTCCGTTGACGAAGACACGGGTACAGATGTAGATGTACGAACGTAATTAACGTCAAAATAAAAATTGCGGACGGATGATACCACCATGACTGAAGTCCTTTTGGCGCGGCGCTAGTGTCTGTGTCTATACATCAAATCGCATTAAAAAAATAGTACTACAGAAGGCCTACCACGAGCTCTTAACGCGATCCAGCTTAGGTAAAGAGACAGAGCTATACAAGTCGTCTAGGGCCATCTCTTTCCCACAGCCTAAACCGGATCGCGTTAAGAGTTCATGGTAGGCCACCAGGTCATGATTGAAAGCGCGCACTCTATGCGCTCGTTTACACGACGCCACCGGCGCGCCGCCAACGCGCCTCCGCGCCGCCTTCGCGCCGCCGCACAGTATATTTTTTGCCCAAAAATTCGGACATGCCTTTTTTATTATCTTATATCTTAGGACTTGCAATTATAAATGCGAGACGAGAACTCCCGATTGCCTATTTGTCATCAAAGACAGAAAATTAGTACTTGAAAAAACATTCTATGGTTTCCAGAAAAACCATAGAAACAATTGTAGCTCAAAAGTTTGATATCTTTTTATGACTTTACTGATGATATTGAACAGTGATTTAAAGACTTTACGATGCAAAAAAAAATCAGGCTTTATTTGTTCAAGTTAACAGAGTTATGGCTGATTTTGTAAATGAATGATTTCTTTTTTTTACCGCCATATTATTACGTATTAGGATTTGTAACTAGGACTGAAATGTTCTTTTTATTTACACTTATGACCTTACAAACAAAGGAATCCTTATTAAGCAGGATATGGGAATTATTGTAATTCAAACTTTTTTGATTAGGGTTATCACCTCGTAAATTAATTAAACTTAATATTTGAAATTATTTTTTAATGTTAGTAAGATTATACAAGAAGACATTTTTATCACATTCTATTTTTTTTTAGTGTTAGGTGACATTCATAAATTACCAAAGAAAACTTTAGAAGCTTCTAAGTTCGAGATCCTTCAATGTTTGGATCTGATTTTTATTTCATGGATTCATTCAATTTTTTCTAACAATTCTGTAGAAAAATAGAATCCAAATAATTAAAAATAAGACCACAAAAAAATAAAATAAAAAAAACATTAATTGTAAATAAATCTCTGAAAACTCCTTTAAAAAATATATAAATCAATCAGTATTATGTGTCTTAAGATTATTGTTTATCAGAAAAAACAAGAAGATAATTCGTGAAATATTTCAAAAGTTATGGGGGATTTACAATATTGTCATAAAAAATAATTAAGTGGTAAGTTTTTGTCATAATGAGAAATAGGCGCTTGGGAGTTCTATTCATTAATTTTATAAAACATTACAAACAAAGTTATCACCAAAAAAAGACGTCCGAAATTTTGGCCAAAAAATATACTGTGCGCCGGTGCCGCCGCGCTGCCACCGCGATGCCATTCGTTAGTGTTTTATTTATCTCAAAAAGGAGGTTTCTCATTTCGGCCGTATATGTGTTTTTTTTTTTGGTTGTTCGCGGAAACTTTCTTCGTTTGTGAACCGGTTTTGATGATTCTTTTTTTGTTGCAAAGAAGATATTTCAAAGGTGGTCCCATGATATGGAAATTAGGGTTTAATTATAGAAGACCAGGGGAACCGAGTGGAGCTAAATAATAAGAAATACTTATCAAGTAAAAAAGAATCATCAAAACCGGTTCATAAACGAAGAAGTTATCCGAGAACAAACATAAAAAAATATTACGGCCGAAATGAGAAACCTCCTTTTTAAGATAATCAACTAGTGAATTAGCATAGCGGCGGCGCACGGCGGCGCGGCGGCGGAGCGGCGGCGGCGCGGTAGCGACCGTGTACACTGTACACAGTCTAGAGGCGGGGTGGCGGAGCGGCGGGCGCGGCGGCGGCATCGTGTACATGAGTGCTAAGATCGTCGAACGAACGCCGAACTAAGAATGAATGAATCGTAATTCATTCATTCTTAGTTCGGGCTCGTTGTTAAAATACCCGTAAGTAGGCTGAAACCACGGGTTTTATGCTTAGAAATTAGACCCCCTGTTTCGGAGCACCTATGAAAATTCAAAAAACGAACACGTTTTGGTTTGTATTAAACGAAAAAAATCATGTAACCCCAATGTTACCAAGTTGTTTACTCACGAACTATCAATATATTTTGTCACTAGATAAATGACCCGAGACATGTCTGTAGGGAAATAAAACACTTTTTATCATCGACGTCGAAGTGTCATTCAACGTCGCGAACAATATTGTTCACATTGAACTACTTCATTTCCCCAGCCGCTACGCCGTAGCAATGTCGTAGCAGCGAAGATACGCTCGCTACGTGCGTAGCGTTTTCGTAGCACATAGGAGTGAGATTTTTTCGTATCATAATTGGGTAAGGTTTTGTATTTATATGGATTAGGATAGGGTGAAAAATTCTCGTATTTATTAGGGTTTTATTTATTAGCCCTATTAGCGTAGATATTGACTTCATCGAAAGAATCGCCAGTTTACTTAGATCATCATCATCATCTCAGCCATAGGACGTCCACTGCTGAACATAGGCCTCCCCTTTAGATCTCCACATATACCGGTTGGAAGCGACCTGCATCCAGCTGACGGTTCTGACGACTGAATGACGGCTTCAGGTGACATGAAAATGAATAAAGCATCGCCCAGAGCCTCGTGCTGTGGTATGCTCTAGCCTCTAATGAAACAACTATTGATACATATAGCCTGAGACTGGTCTTTGGTTTCTTGGGGATCTTTATTTTAGGGTTATAGGACATCCCGATTACCCCACGACGTTTTTCTTCACCATTTTGACATTTTGAGACAAGATAAAACATTATCTTATCCATCTAAACTTACTTTTGACAGAAAGTCAGAAACTTTCTTCCTTTTCTTCGTTGATTTTCCTTAATGAACGAGTAACATTAACTAATTACTTTGTTAGTTTCCTCAAGTTCGCACAAGGAAACCATTAATGTTATCACTAATTCATCACTATATTATGTGCTCATTATGTTACGTTACTAAGGAGTAGTGCAAGACTGTACATAAGTAATTAGGACCTAAATCAACAAGGTTTGTCCAAATAGTTTGTTACTTTGGGCAAGCAAGTAATAGTTATTATACAAGGTTATTTGAAAAACACCAACAACCAACCAACAACCAATGGGACCAAACCTGAAATCACGAAAAAAAAATCAGCTGTTCCGTACTTTATGTTCGCAGAACTCGTCAAAATGTAGGGAACACCTGATTTTTTTTTCACGATTTCGGGTTTGGTCCGATTGTAAAAGTTGTTCATTATAATGAGAGGAATGACCTCTTAAGAGGTTGTTGGTGTTTTTCAAATAACCCTGTATTGAAATCTTATTGTTTGAATAATTAAAATAAAAACAATGAGCCAGAATTGTATGAATGTGGATGAGGCGAAACTATTATGTAAGGATCGTATCAGGTGGCGCTCTTCAATTTCTGCCTACCCCCCCTGGGAAGAAGGCGTCACTTTATCTTTATGGATGTAGCCGGAAAACAGTGACACTTTGTAAATCTAGATGTCAAACTATTTAAATTTAAACGTAGTATCGAAATACATGGCTAATTATAATTGTATCATCATCATCAGCCGGAAGACGTCCACTGCTGAACATAGGCCTCCCCCTTAGACCACCACGCCGAACGACAATTCGCCACTTGCATCCATCGGTTGCCCGCGACCCTCACGATGTCGTCGGTCCACCTAGTGGGAGGCCTACCTACGCTGCGTCTTCCGGTCCGTGGTCGCCACTCAAGAACGTTTCTTCCCCATCGGTTGTCAGTTCTACGAGCGATGTGGCCCATTGCCACTTCAACTTGCAAATTGTATAACTCAGTTATTGAAAATTTTTAAACTTACAAATTATTAAAAAAACCTCTTTCATTCAGATTAGTAAGATCCATAACCGGTTAATAAACAAGTATCGTAGGTCTTCTTGAAAAAAATATACGTAGAGAAATAATGAAGACAATCCGGAAAGAATGGCTCCCAATCATAGGTATTGATCTAATCGCCAGTACATCTCAAATGAAAACTCGGCAGTACACGTAATTTCCATCAAAATTTTCTTTTAGTCACTAACCAAGACACTAACACATAAAAACTATACCCATAAGTGACTCCTAACACAATAATGGAAACCAAATAGTGCTGAAAAACGGTTCAATAGAATATAGTGAACAGTGTTTGAACTCCAACCGTCCTTCGTGTCTTCGTAAACGCTCGTGCATCTTCGGGACAGTTCGGACGAAGCCGAAGGCAACGGAGTGGAGTGGGGGAGTAAGATGGAAGATAATGCTGAGAGGCAGTGTAAATATAGGTAAGTGGAATTGATTTTATTTCACAGTGTCACTTAGTTTAGTAACACTTGTGTCCTTATTGAAGAACAATGTTAGCTTAAACGATGATAGAAATATCATGCATGAACATAAACTATTGCTACGAAATGACTCCTACACACTATGCTGGAGGTACAGCCAGCTTGGCTGCGATACCTGAAGGTATAGGGTGCTTCTATAAAGAAGCAGATTGTGTCGGTACAAACAGACCCAAAACAGAACACAAAACAGACCCATCCATGTCATCGTATCGCACAGGTTGAAAGGCAGATTTGCCAATTTCTTTGTACAAGTTTTATCTGCACCGATTAGTACCGGCCTGCTTCTGCTTTTTCGTTCTATTAAACGAAATTTTGACAATGGGACAGCAGATAAACACGCGGCAAAACCCGTCGGCTATGCCGATGAGACTATTTCCTCTGCCGAATCGGCTTATGTTCTTACAAATTTTTACGATTACGTTAAAATTTTTGCTGCCAATTTGTAAAGGACAGCAGATATCAGCATGTAAAAATTCCATCAGATAATTTTGCCAGTACGTCGATGCATTTATGTATTAAAAGATAGTGCAATAAAGTGCATTTTTCATCGTCTTCTATCGGTAAGATGGCACGTTTTATATTTTTATTCAGCCACGTATATCGCCAAATGGATATTTGAATTTATAGTGTTTTTATTTTAGAATACAGCGGTGGAGACTTGGTGGGATTACTTCAAGATTCTATTTATATTATAAGATCTTGATCTGGTTTTTGGGGAATTTTGGTATTACGAGTATCTATTTACTCTGAAATGTAGTAAAAACAAAGACATTTATCTAATGCTAATATAAACAATTAGGATTTGCATTGCATTAGTAAGTTAATTTTCAAACAAAATAAATTTTTCGTGATTACTATTATTTTCATTTATACCTGACTGCGTTATGTTTTGAATGCATACTAGACTTGCGTTTAGACGCTTTTCATCTAAGCTGAAACGATATTGTGTCCTATGATGAAATCTGGATAATAATGATTGGAGAATAGAACAGCTAGCTGTGAATTTCACAAACTGACGCTGCCTGCACCAAAACAAAAGACAGTTGGTCAGACAGCCGTCTACTGTAATGATGATAACGGTCGAGTTGCATTTTAATGGAGGTGTCTGCCATACAGTCCATCCAAAACTTCAGTGATGTTCACAGTAGCTGACACGTGTCGAAGTTTTGCTAGAAGCGCGAATTTTCCAATTAGACTTTAGTACAAAAAGGAAATTTTTAAAAACAGTTGCCTAAAACTTAAAAACGACGTTTTCTACATTATAATAATATTAGTAGCAATATCTACGATCACCAGACATCAGCGTTACCTTAATATATTGTTCCAATATTTAAGTATGTATCATTTCAATCTATCATAATTCGCATATACATACCTGAAAATTGGCTCAGAACTAAAATAAATTATCGCAAATAAAATATCGATAGTCATAAGCGATTCTACTTTTGCTAAACAAATTATTCAAGTTCAAAGTGCGGAACAACTACGATGACCACTCACTCAATTTGCATACTTATCTATTCATGAGTACGACTACTAATTACTTTGCCATTCCACAACCACTAAATTAAATGGGAGAATATTATCAGATACAATTTAAATGCTCACCAAAATGATTAAGACTAGTCAGAATCAGAATCAGAATCAGAAATCTTTATTTGTGAACATAGGTCAAGTTACATATACATAGGTGTTATAAATGGGTAGTTCCTCTATGTTTTGCCCAGAGGCGTACAAATATAATTGTAGTAATTTAAAATAACAGATTGATGAAATTATGTCAATTTTACATTTATACAACAACTTTCAATATAGTAAAATAAGTACATAGTCCAAAAGTGAATGTAGCAAGCTCAGGAACTTGTGGCACCACGACACGGACGTCAGACAGGGTTCGAAGGGGGGGATGGAGACTCAAGGAAGCAAGGGAAGAGAGCAGATGAAGCTCCCGTCATTCTCTTCGAGTAAGGTTCCCTAACCTTGAACACAGAAATAGAAGCCCCGCAGCTGGGCTTCATTGACTTAGCTCGACAACACTTCATGAAACACAGTTTAGGGTTAGAATTGTCCATTCTAACCAGTAATTATATGTTTTTTTTGTATGGATTTTGAACACAAGCCAACATTATGTTCTGTGTATAATATAATGTATAATGAGCTGGCAGAGTAGTTGATAATTTAATGAAGTAGTACATTACCTGCATTGCAGGCTAGTAATACCGCGGTCCGAAGTTTAAATTGGCCTTCTACCTTTATGTGGCTACTAACTTTGGCCTGCGGTTTTGCTTGTGTGGAGATTCAAAGAGTGTTTAAAGAGTCTACATTTTATCGGGATATACTTAGGGCTTTTTTTGAGTAGGAAAAAATTATAAAATGATTCCTTCCGGGTGCAACGGAAAGAACTGATTCTTACTGACAAAAAGTCGAAACTTTTCTTCGGTTATCTTTGACGTTCCAAAGCAATTGTATCGTTTCCCCGAGGTCCACCCGCCTGGTTCACCTAGTTGTACCACGGGAAATATCCTACTTACACAGCTCCGTTAGGGAGATAGGGCTGGGAAGGTTTATGAGTGAAATGTGGCTTACCCAACTATTGTCTTTTATTTTTTCATAATAACGGCCTCTACTTAAGTCTTCCGTAGATACAAAGAAATGTTTGCATGACATCTATTTTTCTAAAGCATCACATTTTCGGTGGTGGACACCCACGGCGACGGACGTCGCAAGACGATCTCCGGCCACCGTAGGCGCGGGCATGCGGGCGGCGAGTAAAGGGCAACTCGTTGTCCGACCATGGACCATGCCCGGGTCGACGGCGCGTTGTGTTCCATGCACGCCTCAAAGAGCGTCAGCATAATGACCCCCTCACTAGAGGGCCAAAGCCTGCCGGGGTCGCGGGACTTATCTCATTACCGTGACCCCGGAACGTAAAGGGCTAGGCTACTGCAGGACACCGTGGATTTTAGTCAGTACAAGTCTGACAGTCCCTCTCGCCCTGCCCGGGGTGGGAGGACTCATTTGATGGTTTTACCACGCAAAAAAAGCCCTTTGAGATATCCTAAACAGAGAGCTATTATTTCGAATTTATGTAATCTTATAGAAACAATTAACTTAATAGCCTCGCGGGCAAAAGGTTTATTTATCTCAAAATCTAGTTAGGCAAATGAAGTTAAATGGTCCTAGTAATTACATGGACTGTATAATATATTTAATTATTTACATTTGAACCCTTATAATCACATTCAAAGTTTATTCAGAGAGCTCACTTGGTAGATCACAAGCGAAATTACATCTAATTTCATATGTCAACAAAGTACATGTTTGTTTGTTTGCTTAGGTCTGTATTATGAGAGGCAATAGTTGCTCCATTCCTTGTAATATTTGAATAAAGAAAACATGGAATTGTCTTGGTTTAGTGTGGTGTTTTGACTGTGTATGACGTCTTGTGTATGACTCCCAGGCTGGGCAAGAGAGTAGAATCCATAGTTAGGAATTTCAGATGAATATAATGTGATCAGTGAGTAGTGGTGCCCCATTGGTATCGGCCTCGACTTACGAATTGGTCGTGGCTTTGAACCCAATCAGGCGCATTACTTTGTGTAAATTATTTCATCATCACTGCTCTCAAAACGGTGAAGGAAAACATCGTGAGGAAACCGGCATGTCCTATAACCAAAAATTCGAAGACATGTGACACCTACTAACTCGAACTGGGCCCACGTGGTGGATTATGGCCCACTCCCGCTCTCAGAGAGGAGGCCTGTGTCCCAACAGTGGGAACATTTGTAGGCTGATGATGATAATGTCATCACATCGGACTTTGCGCGTGATAGACGAAAGACTGCAGCTGTTTATGCGCACACAGCCTAGATCTCCTCTGCGTCACGCCCCTGGCGCGCGCCGCCACCCTAGGCATGAGCCTGTAGACAGCGAACAATGAGTAGCTCGCCGTCCGAATAGGACTAGGCTCTATTCTACGGCACGTTTTATACACGTTTGAGTCATGGAGCTATAAGCAAAACAGACGCAGCCTAACACGGTCAAATATCTGGTTGGATCACGCCGAATGTCTTAAGAGGTTTCTGCGGTCATAGAACACAAAGGGCAATTATAGGAACGGGATGGGTTTTAGTCAATACTGACTAAAACCGAACTCATACGAGTCTGACAGTCCCTTCCAAAAACAGGCCTAGGCATCATCATTGCTACACATTAGGCATTAATATAGGCCCAGTAGTATCGGCCTCGGCTTACGAATTGTAGGTCGTGGGTTTGAACCCAGCCAGGCGTATTACTTTGTGTAAATTATTTCATCACCACTGCTCTCATAACGGTAAAGGGAAACATCGTGAGGAAACCGACCATGTCCTAGAACCAAAAATTCGAAGACATGTGACATCTACTAACCCGAACTGGGCCCGCGTGGTGGATTATGGCCCACTCCCGCTCTCTCTCAGCTCAGCTGTTTATGCGCACACAGCCTAGACCTCCTCCTCCTCACGCCCCTGGCGCGCGCCTGTAGACAGCGAACAATGAGCAGCTCGCCATCCGAATAGGGCTAGGCCCGAGTCGACGGCACGTTTTATTACACGTGTGCGTCATGTAGCTATAAGCAAAACCGACGCAGCCCAATAGTACCAAATACCTAGTGGGATCACGGGAATGTCTTAAGAGGTTTCCGCGGTCATAGAACAAAAAGGGCAATTATAGGAACGGGGTGGGTTTTAGTCAGTAGGTATGAGTCGAATATTCCCTTCCACTCCCTGAGTGGAAGAACTCATTGGATATTTTCCCATCCAAAAAAAGCCTAGGCATCATCATCACTTCACATTAGCTATTCATATTTCCTACATCGGTTACTAGTCTCTGACGAGATTGGCCGCCATAATCGAAAGCGTGACCGCTGACTTCAGTTAAATGACCTCCACAAATCCACAACCCAATTACTGAGTAACACGATACCCCTCGGTAAGCCTGGCGAAACCCACATAACGCTTAATAAGTACTAACAACTAAATTGCATATTTGGGTTAAACTCCTAACTTTATGAATGTTATAATGCGAAGGTATGTAGGTTTGTTTGTTACCTTTTCACGTCAAAAACACAGAACCGATCATCCTGAAATGACCGACATAGGGTACTTTCATCCCGAAAAATAGTGCAGCTCTCGAGAATAACAACAACAACGATCAAATGATATAACTAGCTTTTGCCCGCGGCTTCGCTCGCGTAATCAGTCGAAAATCTAAGAAGATTTATACAAACTTTCATCCCCTATTTTGTCCGCTTAGGGGTAGAATGTATCAAAATCCTTTCTTTGGGGATTCCTACGTCATAGTAGCTGTATGCATGCAAAGTCTCAGCCCGATCGGTTTAAAATTGACAAAGTTTCATACAAACTTTCATCCCCTATTTTAACCCCTTTTTTATCGTGGTAAAATCATCAAATGAGTCCTCCCACCCCGGGCAGGGCGGGAGGGACTGTCAGACTTGTACTGACTAAAATCCACTGTGTCCTTCAATAGCCCTTTATGTTCCGGGGTCACGGTAATGAGATAAGTCCCGCGACCCCGGCAGGCTTTGGCCCTCTAGAGAGGGGGCCCCGTCATCATGCTGACGCTCTTTGAGGCGCGCGTGGAACACAACGCGCCGTCGACCCGGGCATGGTCCATGGTCGGGCTGCGAGTTGCCCTTTACTCGCCACCCGCATACCCGCGCCTACGGTGGCCGGAGATCGTCTTGCGACGTCCGTCGCCGTGGGCGCCGACCACCGCGGGTGGGGCGGAGGGAGGACATCGTCCTCTCCCTCACGCGGCCCGCCTCCTCCTTCGCGAGCATTACTGCTTCGCAGAATGAGGCGACCGCTTCCCACTCCGTCTCGTCCCGCAGCATGGCCGCAACCAATGCCGGGCGCGAGTATTTTATCCCCTTGGGGGTAGAATTGATCAAAATCTTTCCTTTGCGGATGCCTACGTCATAACATATACCTGTATGCCAAACTTCATTGGGCTGTGCGTTGATAGATTACTATATCAGTCACCTTTGAGTTTTACATATTTAGATCATGTGTGTTCTATAATATGGCGTAACATGTACGACCAAAATTGATCGTCAAATTTTAAATAAACGCGAGCGAAGCCGCAAGCAGAAGCTAGTAAATATTGAACTACATAACGTATTAAACACAGTCACATTAAAATTTGAAACTAGCATTTAATACTAAGCCACAAATATTAATCCCGAATGTTGAATATTCGCAACGCCAAAGCTGAAATGACACAGTTAATTAGTAACTACTATTCCTCATGGAATAGAGTTCATATTTGTTCAAATCTTTCACGTTAATTATGAAATATTTAGGAAGCGTGAAATATGAATTTGAACAGTTTTGATTAGGTATTTGTTAAAACTACGTTTCTGGTTTATTCCCCAAACGGAGCTTTGAGTTTATGTTAATAAAACATACTTTATTGCAGTAATATTCATAAAGTTATACTAAAACAAGTTTCTCGTCGCGTCGATTAAAACTGAAATCGCGCAATTCTCGCAATTCTAAGAAGTCCTCGAAAACAGTTCCGAAGAGAGAGATGACTTCATGCTGCATTAATTGACTTCAGACTGAAATGTCGATAATTATTATTTAATTCATCATCTGCATAGCTTTTTCCCAACTATATTGGGGTCAGCTTCCAGTCGAACCAGATGCAGCTGAATATCAGTATTTTACATGGAGCGACTGCCTATCGGACCTCCACAACCCAGTAACTGGGCAATACGATACCTCAAGGTAAGACTGGTTGTCAGGCTTTTAGAGCTCTCCGACTGTCAGAGATCTCCAAATGACAGCCGGCGCCAACGGCTTTACGTGATTTCCGAGGAACGGAAACTCGCTATGACAGATGGTCACCCATCCACAGACCAAACTCGGCAAGAGCAATTTATTTTTCGGTTTCTACGGTTTCGGAATCTACAAGGCTCTAGTTTTTTTTTTTTGTGGGTATGAAATCATGAAATAACCCTGCTCTGCATAGAGCGAAAGGAACTGTCAGACTAGTACTGATTAAAACTCACCCTGTTTCTATAACTGCTCTTTGCGTCCCAGGGTTGCGGTAACCTCGTGACATTCCCACATAACATTAGTCCTAAAGTACGGGCACAGATAATATAATGCTAGCGTAGTACGTGTGAAAATGAAGACGATTCATTATTATATCATCAACAAGCTTGCAAGCTTCCTGCATACTTTTACCAACACGTGTGTTCTGCTGATAAACTCTAGTTTCAACGAGCACAAACATATGACAACTTCTTGCGTTTCATACGCTTAATATGTTGCTTTATGCTTAAGAAAACTTTATTAACTTAGCTGAAGTTTATCCTATCTTGGCACAATTGGGTTTAATTATAAATGAGCTTCGTCTACGAAGAAGAATGTTAGTGAGAACTTGTAGTGAAATGAAGAAATAAGAAAACTTTCCTAGATTGTGTTTAATAGTGTTGGAGTTTTACAATTAACCAAAATGTTCTCGATTTTTTACTAGCAGTGTCAGTGACTTCACCCGCGTGTATCTCGAAATTATTATCACACGGGAACGGCATGTAGAAATAAAAAGTATCGTATGTGTTAATCCAAGTTAAACTATCTGTGTCATCATCATCAGCCGGAAGACGTCCACTGCTGAACATAGGCCTCCCCCTTAGACCACCACGCCGAATGACAATTCGCCACTTGCTTCCTTCGATTGCCCGCGACTCTCACGATGTCTATCTATCTATAACTATCTGTGTACAGTCAGCATCAAAAGTTGCTGACCACATTTAGATTTTCCAAATCATTGTACACCGTATTATTATGTATTATTACGGTTTACAGCGATTTTGAAAATCTGAATGTGGTCAGGAACTTTTGATGCTGACTGTACCTATTAGCAAATATTGTCAGTAGTTTTTGTCTGAAAGAGTAACAAACATTAATTCATCATCACAAATTTTCACATTTATACAGACAGTAATAATAAAGAGTTGAGAGGAAGCTTTTGACTTGTCGCTGGACTGGCTAAACAGGCAACCCTGGAACGTAAAGGGCTGTTGAAGGAACACAGCGGATTTTAGTCAGTACGAGTCGGACAGTCTCCTCCACACAGGGAGGGAGGACTCTTTTTAGAAGGGAGTGGAAGGGACTGTCAGACTCGTACAGCTGGCTAAAACTCATTATTACCCTTAGCGTTCCAGGGCCCTGATAACCCTTTATTTTCATAATAATCACGCAATGTGTCCTCCTACACTGGGTGGAGCGAATGGGATTATTGGACTCCTACTCTCTATTCCTTGAATTGCCCTTTGTATTCAGGGCTATGGGAAAGATATCCCCGCGACCCAAGATTTACACATCTTGTAAAGGAAATAAATTCACATTACATTTGAAAAGAGTACAATAACGCCTACACGAGAGAAGATACACTCTTTCAATTAGGTACACAATTTGTGTGGGCGGAGGGAGATACACTTGTGTTGAGTGTTTTCCTTTAATTTACCAACAAACACGAACGAAAATGATGTTATAAATATGGAAGAAGATAATAATGAGGACATCGTCTTGTTATCTTTCTTGTATTTTCGTCTTGACTTACGAAACACGTTTTTTGTACGGAACATTATCACATTATCATGCGATTTAACACTTTCGCGGGCGCAACTACTTGAATCCGTTTTCTAGAATGACACAAATATATGACGTATACAAGTCTTGATTGATGTTTGTTACTCAATCACATGAGTACGGCAAAACGGATCTTGATGAAGTTTGGCTCAAAGATGGGTTATACTGTGGAGTATCACAGAGGATAACTTTTAACCCAGTATTACGTTCCGGAGTGATAATAGTCCAGTAAACTTCTTCGTACACAAGGCGACGTAAGTCTCCGCATACCTTACGACTTTGGGATCTAGACGACTATTGCAATACAATGCAACAAGTTTTCCTAATTAATGGTTACGTCTAATAGACCATTAACGTGTGATCTAAATGAAACTTAATTATCTATCAAACTGTGTCTTGGGTGCAATATATTGCGAAATTAAGAGCGCTTCTTTATTGTGAAAGTTAATTTCAAAGAACAATAAGGTCAGGAAAATGGACTAATTGTCTCATCCGTTATACTGTCATCTTGCTCTTAATTACTGTTCATTCTTTATTTCCTATTTATTTTGCTCTCATCATTCTACCGCCATTATTCCGTTTCTATATGTTGCTAGCGGTTTTGCTGGCTACAACTCAAAAATCATCCCGCGGTAATATAAAATCCAAATCCGTCAAATTTTCACCTTTATAATATTAGTAGGATAATTATGTAAGAAAAGATAAGATGAAGGTAGGCACATTAATGTCTTCTCCATACTTTTTAGTCTACATAGCCATTGACACATGAAATTGCTAATAAAAAAAACTAACATGACGTATTCGAACCTCCTTTTTTTGTTTTTGGTTAAATATACACAGACACTGTGTATTATGGGAGGAATGATTCACCAACGATTATTTATATGTGCCTGCTAAATTACCTATGGATGTCGGATCCTAACAATTTAAAAAATGTTTTATTTGATCTAATATCTCTGTTGTCAGACACAAGAATTGATGCGACATATATTTTGTCCGCCCCCGAAAAACAGGGCTTTCAAGACACCCACGCGCTGACCAAATACTCTGAAACATTTCGCTTGAAATTCCCGGGTCTCACGATCTATCATCTATACAATCTTCTATTGAAGTATAATGTCCTTTTCGCGACCTTAGGCGATGCGACATACTACGCGACTTGTAAGCGTGTGCTGCATTTGTGTCCTTCGTGTGAGTACCATCCATGGCTCCGAGAAGGCTCTCTTGTAAAGACAGGAGAGTCTTCGTCAACTGCGGAGTAAGCAAAAGAAAGAAAGCCTTTGCTAATTTCGGAGTGGTTGTAGGTACACGCATGGTTAGATCGGTCCACCATCTTTCACATACCGACTGATTCCCCCGTGATTAGGGAAGCTCGCTTAGTTTTTTTTAGTCATACAATATCCTTGACAGTCCATGCAAGGAGTATTCCGAAAGTTCAACAACCCAGTCTTGCCAGAGGGTATTATAATTTACCCAGTACTGTGTTCGGGGTGTTAGACAGTCCCTCAATATAAAATAGTGGCATACAGCTGCATACGATTAAGGGTACGTACATACGAGTATCTGACGGAACATCCGTCGAGCGGATCATCGAATGTTCGATGACGCACAAACGGATCATCCGTTGAGTGTGAACGGTCAATTGTTTTTCTATACATTAGTCTGCTCTGGCGTGGCGTTCCGCGACCAATAATACGCGACGGATATTCCATCAGATATGAACCCACCCTAAATTAAGTTAAAGTAAATTTATCTGGGGCTTATCTGGGCAAGCCCGTACATCGTCGACTTTGTGTCTATCACCTCTTAACCCAGACTAGAGTCAAGGGCAAACCCATTAAAAATAAAAATGGTAGTCGACGCGATCATAATTGCTAAAATCTAGGCAGATGGCTACTCACGTGTCGTTTGAACGCGTGTGTCGTGGCCTAGAGGTAACGTTTTCAATACATAAAAGTAGGTAGCTTATTTTTCGACAAGCGTAAGGTCCCGTTTTCAAGGACAGAACCGTATTGATCCCGATATTGTGGATATACCCTTGAGGGGACGGTCTGCTAAGTTAATAATTATTAAAATATGTTCCATTATTCAGGGGTGTTCAGCCATTGAGGGTTTTTAACGGATTACGCAGTTAGAGGGTGATTGATTGGGTTTTTGGCTTTTGGGCAAAACTGAAAGATTTAATATTATTTTGTTGAATTGAAGTTTATTCTCCACATAATATTTGTTGAAATACTTAGGATTACTACTATAATATTCAAGCATGATTCCTAATTGCCAAGTTTTCAACATTTGCAGGAAATAATAATTTCCGTGGAATTTCTGACTAGGTACTTAATTTTTTTAAACTCATTACTTTTTTTCACCAAAACTCTTTTTCGTAACTGAACAAGTATTCCAATATAGTTTTAAAAACTACATATAATCTTCAAGTTGTCATTTCGACTACCGTTTTAAATTTTGTTTTATCAAAAACGATGCACCCTTTCTCCTGTGTTGTGGGTGCGTTTACAAACATATAAACTCACATACACAAACACCCAGACCCGAAACAACTACTTGTAGATCATACAAATATTTGATCCGTGCGGGGATCGAACCCGCGACACACAGCGCAGCAGTCCAATTGCTCAGCCACTGTACCAAACGTGCCGTCTGATTTACCTAGCTATCTCTGGTTCGCGTGTTACCTTCAGGCAGGCTCCAGGGCATTTGATTAGTCCGCAAATTAGACCATCCGTCTTCCGTCTAACCAACTTGTCTGGAGCTAAACTAGCTTTAAATTAAGAATGTAATAGGAATCAGAGGCAATCACGTTTCTGTAGGAGTATTTTTGTAAAAGAAAATGTCGTAGTCGTCGTTGTAGATTATTTGATTCTGGACCGCCTACCAAAGAGTTTACCGAATGTAAGCTTATAAGACCTGTGGGCATATAGAGGGTTATATTAAAACCTACATTTTGTATGTTTGTTTGAAATTGCAACATCACCCCTGTAATCCCCGAAGCGTAAGGCAGAGGTGAGACCAGACTCCGTAGCTGCTAAAAAGAAATTCGTAATGGAAAATCCAATATCACTTAATCCGACCTGAGAATCGCTCCTAGTAGTTTTAAGTACTAGTTTCAATTTTAGGAGTCTGCCGTTCTTTTTAGTAAAATAAAAATAATTTTTCACAATATTTTACTAACTATTTTATTTCATAAAACATTGACAACAAAGTAAATACTCCAACAAAGAATTCGTTAGATGGCCCTCGGTAATCGAACTTAGGTCGCATGAAAAAATGTTAACTGTTTACATTGGCAAAAGTAAGCTGTGGACCCCGCACAGAGTTGCTAAATACAATTTTCAGTGTGTCTGAGAGAGACAATAGTTTTTAAATGTTTTTCTCAAATTGTTTGAGCCGGCCTGTCATCATGACGGTATGGTGAGCACAGTAGCTGAGCTATTGTATGCTGCGCTGGGTTTCTCGGGTTCGATTTTAGTACGAAATAAATGGCCTAAGTTAGTTTCAGGGAAAATTCTAGCATGTAAAACCTTTATGTTAACAAAAATTTTGCATCTTTAATACGTTTCAGTATTGGATTTTTAAATTAACCTGACAATAATGTAACACTGAAAACTGAAATATTATGTGTGATTTATAACTATAGTGCAAATCTTAAGATTTTTAAATCTTTACTGACTAAAATGGTCGGAAATTTGTGAAGGATAAATACTACATTGTAAATCAAATATAGTGTTAAAAGCAGCCTGTATATTGTATTGTTGCGTGACAGATATGACAAAGGTGATAAGGGATTTATATTGTCACACAAAGGCACAAAGGTCTCACACGTTGTACGAGGTTTTTTATTATTGACGTTTATATGGAATTTCTGTGTTACCTTTTTGAGAAAAATGCTTCTTATCAAGGTACAGTTGAATGAACGTCTGTGTCTTTGACCTTGAGTTGGCCTTTTTGTTGGGGTAGTAAAATCATCAAATGAGTCCTCCCAGCCTGGGTGGATAGAATGGGACTGTTATACTCTTACTGACTAAAAAGCCACATTGCTCCTTCGGTTGCCTTTTGAGTTCCATAGTCACGGTGTCTCTTCAAGACGGTCCTTGGCAGGCAAACCCTGCCAATATGCTGACAACTCCTAGATTCGCGCGTGAAAAGCGACGTGACATCTATTCGGGCCTTGATCAGACGACGAGCTGCTGATTAATCGCTGATTAGAAGCCTGCGCCGGTCGTCGATGTCCGTCGTCCTGAACGTCTTTAACAGTGGCTTGGGTGTGAGGTGGAGGATGTCTTCTCCCTCACACGTTCCGCCTCCTCCTTCACCTCCGGCAACACACAGTCAATTAGAGTTAATACAGACCTAAAACAAGAGAAATTAAAAAAAGCAACTAAAGTTATCTAATGTATCACTATCAAATCCAATATTAATGAGTTTCCAATAGAACCATTTGTTCTTGTTACATTATTCATGATACCTTTTTTCGTTTGAATTATTTTTTTTCCTAAAAGCCGAATTCCATTCTATACCTTAAATTAGATTTAAATAAAGTTCAGCATAAGTAATTGCTGGAAAATACTTATTCTGAAAACCTTTTATGGTAGGACTAAACAAAGGTCGCGGGACTATCTAAAAAGGGTACAGCAGCCTTAGAATGAAGGCACAGGGTGACCTTGAAATTGACAGTCCTTTCCTCTCTACCCAGTTCGGGAAATCTAGATCGAAATCCATCCAGACGTTAAAGCTTACAAAGCTAACAGACATAAAGAGTTGTTTTTAAATTAAATTAAATATCAATAATTATGATAAAAAGTTTAAAACAATGTACAAGAATAATTCATTTCTTCAAAAATATACAGTTTTTTAAATAATATGGTGATAATCTATAGTGTAGGTATATGTTATAGGCAATGTGTACAATGCAGGCATTCTATACAATACCTAGGAAATGTATAGAATTCCGGGGTCGTTCAGGCAATGTATGAAATGATGTTCAATGTTTAAACTATTTTACACTTTACCTAGGAAATGTATAAAATACCTAGGCATTGTATAGAATGCCAGTTGAAGCACAGGCAATGTATGTAATCGATTTTTCTTCTCTATGATTCAGTTAGGTACTGATTTTTTGAGAGCTAATCCTAATTTCAACTTCCATTACCTACTAGCAGACAGCGATAAGACATGTGTTCTATTGGTTTGTATACAACGGCAATGTGTATAATGAACGACCACGAGAAGGGAACACGTGTGTGCGGTGTGCGGGACTAACCCGTACAGCCCGCGCCAAACTTTGTGACCGCGTTGAGTATAGTCGCGAGTCCGAACTTGCGCATGGTACAGTCGAGTGGGCAATACGTAATCAAATGAAATGTAAATGTCTCTCTTCGAATCTAACCTGTCCGTGCCGGGGTGCTCCAAGTCCCGAGCTCGGTCTTGCATCCTAGGTCAACTAGGTCACTGATTACTACCTACCAAGGTGGCTCGACGGGTGGTTTAAAAAAAAATAACCACGAAGGGGATGGCGGGGTCTTTCAGACCCCGCCATCCCCTTCTAACCTAACCTGTCCGTGTCGGGGTGCCCCAAAGTCCCGAACTCGCTTCGCTCATTCTTGCATCCTATAGGTCGAAAAACTGATTACTACTTATCAAGGTGGCTCGATGGAGCCACCGTTTCTCAGATGAGAAGAGATAAAATGTAAATGTTTATCCGAAGGCAACTGCTATGTGAGAAACGCTCTCTACGCAAAAACTCGTATGTACTTAGGCATACAAACCAATAGAACACATGTCTTATCGCTGTCTGCTATTAGGTAATGGACGTTGAAATTAGGATTAGCTCTCAAAAAATCAGTACCTAACTGAATCATAGAGAAGAAAAATCGATTACATACATTGCCTGTGCTTCAACTGGCATTCTATACAATGCCTAGGTAATTTATACATTTCCTAGGTAAAGTGTAAAATACACACATCAAAAGTGTCTAGGGATCAACATATATTTTTGCAATAACTTTTCTCCTGATTGATATTAATTAAAATTTTCTTTAAGGATTCATCAAATAAAGTGTTTTCGTTTGTCACAGTAACGATAAACCAAGTCACCTTTGCATTAATAAATAAATTTGCCATTTTCCTAATAAAGGGATTTTTGACATTTGAACCACTAACACAAAAGTTCGAAAAAAAGACTGAAATAACAGTTTTCTTTAAAATTTTATTGGGTAACTTAAACAATTAATAATCCGTGTTTCTACCGCGAACACTAACAACACAAGAACATCGGTTTGGCATACTCAAAATGAGTTCATCCAAATCACGCTGTGGAATGGCCGCCCATGTTCGTTGCAACAACAAAAAAAGGTCTTCTTGCGACTGGATACCCTCCATATTCGGCAGAGCTCTTCTCTGTAGCATATCCCATGCATGCTCAATCGGATTCAAGTCTGGCGACTGAGCAGGCCAGGGCAGGACATTGATGTTAGCTGCGGCGAGAGTCTGTCTTACAACTCTTGCGGTGTGCGGTCGTGCATTATCATGCATTAACTGAAATAAGGGACCGATTTGCACTTGTAGAGGAACGATGACGTTTGATACAATCGTCTCAGCATAAATTTGAGCGTTGAGGTTGCCTCTGATCCAAATCAACTCAGTTCTTCCGCCGATCCAAATACCCGCCCATACCATGATGGTTCCACCACTATAAGGATGGACTTCCTGGCAGGATTTTAATCGCTGTTGGCGTCCAGGGGTTCTCCAGTGTCGTATACGTCTTGTATCCAGTCTCATACCGAAACGAGACTCATCAGAAAAGCACACGAAACGCCATTGTTCTTCTGCCCAATTTCTGTGTTCAAGAGCCCATTGATATCGAATCCTACGATTGTGCATTGCTATAGGTGGTACCCGTAGCGGTCTTCGGGAATGAAGGTTCACTTCATGCAAGCGGTTTCTGACTGTTTGGTCGCTAATTAAGTTCCCTGAAGAGTGATGAAGCCTCACGGCTAACATCATGGCGGTTATTGTTGGAGCTCTTCGAGTTAAGATTTGAATGTATCGGTCTTGTCTCCGTGTGGTGCAGCGATACCGTCCTCCATGGCGCTCAGCCACGGTACCAGTGCTTCGGTAACGTGTCCAAAGTCGACTGATAACACTCTGACTTGTATTCAGAGCTAAAGCCACAGTACGTTGCCGGGAACCAGCTTCTATCATTCCCACGGCTCTGAGCATTTCTTCCCTGCTTAAATGACGTCGCCGCTCCATAATAACGTTGGTTTTAATCAGTAGTAGGGAAACAGTAGCACTAATAATGTCTTCAATGCGTTGTATGTTTTTATAGGGAAAATATTGACAGCTGATTTTCATCTTTTACTCGAATTTGATTCACAGTTCCTGATTCAAATTATGAAATGCACCAAAAAGGATCCATATAAATTTATTACAAAGCCACATCTCAATCTCAAGAAATCCGCATAAAAATGCTTGATCCCTAGACACTTTTGATGTGTGTAGTTTAAACATTGAACATCATTTCATATATTGCCTGAACGACCCCGGCAATCTATACATTTCCTAGGTATTGTATAGAATGCCTGCATTGTACACATTGCCTATCTTCTAATATGTATATAAAATTCTCGTGTCACAGTTTTCGTTGCCATACTCCTCCGAAACGGCTTGACCGATTTTCATGAAATTTTTTGTGCTTATCCGGTATCTATGAGAATCGGCCAACATCTATTTTTCATCCCCCTAAATGTTAGGGTTAGTCCACCCCTAAATTTTTTTTTATTTTTTAGACAAAATTTTTAATTTCTATTTTTTATGGCAAAACAACGTTTGCCGGGTCAGCTAGTAACATATACATTTACATTATGATAAATCGAGTATCGAACCACTCTGTCTGAACTAGATCTAAAATATAAATACTTATTTCAGACAACAGTTTATATGTTAGCGGTACTTAAAAATAACTAAACCAGTTTTGGAATGCAAAATGAGCATATATTCTTGAATGCTGGTTAACAATGTAATAAAACTTTAATTACCATGTAGTTCTGAATGCAGAATAGAACGTGAAGTCGGGATGTTCCCCGCATGCATAATAATGAATTATTCATTCTTGCAGTGCTCTGGATTGAACATTCATATCCGTTATAATAGGTTGTTTTCTGGTATTATTTGAGTTTTCCACTTAAGATAGAAGACACTAGGAGTACCTACATCGCATTAGCAGCATGACTAATTTCACCTCCTCTACAAGGAACCCGGGTCGACGGCGAAGGCGCGTCGTGTTCCACGTGCGACTCAAAGTGTCTAAACACACTATGCCGAAGTTACGCGACCGAAGTTCGGCGCAATTACGCCTGCAATGCTATTTGAATTACTGACACACTATGCCGAAATTACGTCGCGTCATAGCGTACAGCATAACTTCGGTCGGGCGTAAGTTCGGCGGGAACTTATTCTGTGACCACACATTATACGCGACCGAAGTTCGGTTCGATTACCGACGAAGATCCGGGGGCGGGGAGCAGCAGGGAGCCGCCCGCGCCACCCGCGCCGAATTTCCGCCGCGTAAGTTCGGCACTTATGGTGTGTCATATCAGCCGAATACGTCGGAACGTGAAATCAGCCGCCGAACTTCCGTCGCGTAACTTCGGCATAGTGTGTTTAGGCACAAAGACCTGTCATCAAAATGACGACCCCTTAGAGGGCCAAAGCCTGCCGGAGTCGCGGGACTATCGGGTAACCGTGGCCCAGGAACGTAAAGGGCTATTGAAGGACACCGTGGATTTTAGTACGTACAAGGCTGACAGTCCTTTCCGTCCAGCTCTGGGTGGGGGGAATCATTTTATGATTTTAAAACAAAAAAAAATCTTTTCAAGGAGTTAACGAAGTAATTTCCATACAATTTTACAGTTTTTTGCCCCAGAATGATACGATCCATAGACGGCTGAAGTACTGAGATATATTTTTATGGCTTGTTGTACATTTGCCACAAAATCTAATAATGTCTTAAGTTTCCGAAGTGAATATTTCAACGGCATCAAAATAATTTATGCGTAGATTCTTCTTGAATATTTCAGAGCACAGCCTGGATCTATTACGTAGTCTGGCAAATGTATTGATTAAGCCATTAGCCTTCCACAGGGATAGTCAACGGCATATAATTGACAACGTCCATATTGAATAGGCCTGCAGTATTACGTGGTTCCTACAGAAAATGAGGCTAGCTTATGTTGGTAGTGATCTCTCTGCGACTGACTTTACAAGTCTATGATATTCGACATTTGAGGGTGATGGAGATTTATTACTAGTATTCAAAGAATGGCCTCAACTCACTTTCTCAGCTTAGTTTTTCTTTTATTTTATAAAAAAAAGCTCTATCGTGAGCGTTTTTACAAATAAAAAAATACATGTGGCACTCGGAGACTGCCGCGGTGAAGCTATTGCATAACATTTTTATTTTAAAAGAATAAAATCGCCTACCGCGTATATTTAACGAGAATATAATTTATTTAAAATTTTTGTGGTGCACTACTGTAATAAAGAACTTCTTTGTTGTAGGAGAATTTTATAAGTAGGTTTCATTGTGAAAACTCCTTTTGTAGCTGGCCGTTTAGAATCAGTAAGAAAAAGTAAATTGTTTATAAGACGGATATTTTTATGATTGCCAAAGTCTCCCGAACTGAAACGATGTTATAGCGGCCATACACCATACTGCCTATCGTACAATCGGCATGACGCTGCCGATTTGATCAGTTAGATTTGACCGTGTGTGGGCGTGGAATCCATCAAATTGGCATAACAATAGGCTTGATCATGCCGATTTGATCAAATCGATTTGATCATGCCAATTTGATCAAATCGATTTGATCAAATCGGAATGAGCAAACTTCAAATCGGCAGCAGTGATACCAACTTAGCAACTTTATAGCTAGATCTAGCTAATATTCGGTAGCTACTTTTTAACCGACGTAAAAAAAGGAGGAGGTTCTCAATTCGAAACGTATATTTTTTTGGAACGAAGTTCCTTATGGCGCGTTGCGAAAGGGGGCTAGGCGGAAAAAATTGTAACGACACTTTTTACAGACTGCGATGGAGTGGAGTGGAGTGGAGTGGAGTGGAATGGAATGGAGGGTCGAAAATCGCCTGAACCTTTTTTTAACTTGCTATCGTTAAGCAAGTTAAAAAACAGGTTCAAGCGATTTTCGACCTTATTGACATTCAAAATTTAATTTGTTTTTTCTCACATTCTCGTTAGCTAACATTGCTCCTTTATTAAAATCCGGTGTTTGCATAAATGTCAATAAAGTCGAAAATCGATTGAACTCACTTTCACTTGTATTACCAACTGATTCCCACTAGTGGGATAAAACAAGTCGGTAAAAAAGTAGCTAAAAAGTTAAGCCACAAGTTTTATAAAATTGTAGCTGTCTGTCACCGAATAATAGCTAGATCTAGCTATAAAGTTGCTAAGTTGGCATCACTGCTGCCGAATTGAAGTTTGATCAAATCGATCGTCATGCCGATTGTACGATAGGCAGTATGGTGTATGGTGTATATGGACGAACTGCCAATTTGATCAAATCGATCGTCATGCCGATTGTACGATAGGCAGTATGGTGTATGGCCGCTATTAGACGATGCGTGGTGTCAGGTATTTTTGTTAGGTGTTTGGAAATTTTTGATTCGGTCGCCGCGCCGCGCCGCGCTCAGAGCCCGCGATAAAAGCTATGCAATTGCTATATAATATAATAGCTATATAAAACATATCAATATAAAATATTATAGAAGAAGCCATGATTCGCGGATCCTCAAAAGCCAGAGAGGCTTATTAAAAACTCCAAAACGTAGGCATTTACATCAATTAATAAACAAAATAATGTGTTGGATTAAGAGCTGAACTCGCTAACTTGAACTCAGCCAGCCGCTAAAAATACCAGTAGTTGTAATTATCCTAGATGAACAGTGAAGTAGACGATAAATATTAAACTTAAAAATCTTGTATTATGAACGCTCGGTTAAACATCAAACAAACTATTTTCAGGTTTAACAGATAATTTTCTTACCGGGTTTTACCTAATCTAATGCCATCAACTCAAAAAGCAGGCAGTGGTGGCCCAGTGGTATCGGCCCCGACTTACGAGTTGTAGTTCGTGGGTTCGAATCCAGCCAGGCACATTACTTTGTGTAATTTATTTCATCACCACTGCTCTCAAAACGGTGAAGGAAAACATCGTGAGGAAACCGGCATGTCCTAGAACCAAAAATTCGAAGACATGTGACATCCACCAACCCGCAATGGGCCCGCGTGGTAGATTACGGCGCACTCCCTCTCAGAGAGAGAGGAGGCCTGTGTCCCAGCAGTGGGAACATTTATCGGCTGATGATGAACTCAAAAATCAGTAGAAGAAATTATAACTAAGCAAAATCTATGTGACCAGCCAGAATTACACGAATATCCAGAACTATTTAATTTCTATAACATTAAATTTCAATAACCTTCACTCCGTCACAGAGCGTTAATATTTAAATTAATTTCCGACACCGTGACGAAAATCAATTATAAACGTGCAAATAGGTTTAACAAGCTTGTAAATTTAATATTCTCGCCAATCACGTCGAGCCTCCGAGCCATTCGAGCTATCGAGCTTTTCGAGCTATCGAGTTTTTCCAGCTACGAAGCTTGAGATTGTGGCTATGAATCTTTTGATCGAGTGTTTACACATCACTGGTTTACACAAACAGACTTTTTCGTTTTATAGTGTTACGAAAGAGAAGAACAAGCAAGGAGTTGCGAAGCGTGATTTGAAAAGAAGACCTTTTGAAGGGACAAACAAACAACGGTTTTACTGTGTTCTGTCGGTACGCAGAAGTTGTATTCTTTCTCGGTAAGCTCGTTCTATCTTAGGTCTCAACCTTACATCTGCGCTAAATTAAGGCCTAGCTCAAACCGATTTTAAAGAAAAAAACCGGTCATACATGTTCTTTAAAATTATAACTTTTTTCCCCTATCATGAGATATAGGCCGCTGATAGATAGACGAATAGCGAAGGCATATTAATAGGGTGCCTATGACCATTTGGGTCCGGAATACTGTAACTAAAAATAAATTAGCGATAGGAAAAGTAATTTATAGATTGGCAACTACTGAAAAGTTAAATAAATCATATTGAAAGTCGTTTTCGTAATGCAAAAAGATTTGGATATAGACAAAAGAATGAATGTCACTTGCCCAAAAGTTCTAACTAATATTTATCTTCAGAATAAAATTGTCACTGTGTAAAAGTGTTGAACAAAAAATATGGGGTACATTTATAAAAGTAAGAATAGCTACAAATTCTGAATTGTATTTCACAAGATAGGAGACATTTACCCAGCATCTGGGATCAAAAAGGACTCCGTGATTTCACACGATAAGTCCGGACAGTCCCTTTTGGAGCTGTATTTGGTCAGATTTATTCAGATAAAACCCTCGTCAGTCCGCGTCTACTATTATTTATGAATACACTCAATTATTGTTTACGTCTTTGCGACATGTGTGTTTTTTTTACCCGCGACGACGACGGTACGGAGACTGTCTACGCGTTTGGGGTGCGAAGTTGTTTGTGCAAAACAATGTTACTTTATCTCCAAAACTACTAGTCCGATTTTGATGCGGTTTTCAACGATAGGTGCTGATTTGATTGATGCATGTTGTAAGATATGTGTTACGGTGATAACCTTTAATTCTTTTCGATCCAATCAGAACGCAAGGACTCATTTGATCAGGCAAGCAGGCAATTTTGAACAAAGTCAAGTGGATGCCGCATTAACGCTCCGTACAGTGTATTGTGTTCTAAATTCAACAAAATAATTTTCAGGTATGGTCAACCACACGTCATTGTGACACTTAAACCTCGAAAACCACCTCAATTCTACTATATAGGCGTTGTCAACGTCGGATGGTTGACATAGACGGTGCGGTTAACTGTACCTACTGAGTTTAATTTGAGCCTTTTGTGTGAGTAATTACTAAGGAACTGTTACTAGAGTAATTTACAGTAATTCTGCCAGACGTTCAGAACTTTGTACGAGTGAGCCTGGTACAAAATGCAATAACCTACACTAACATTTTGATTGAAATTGAAAAGATTTGAGTTTTTGTTTGTAATGAATGAGTAAGTATTCACCAATATAAAGCCACATTATCAGCAAGTTACATAGGCTATAATTTAATTTTGAGCGAAATCACGGACGGTATACTAGTCAATCAGCCTATAATGTTCCTACACTTAGGATATAGGCCTCTTTTCTATAAAACGAGTGGGCTGTAATCGACTATTTAGGCCCAGTGCGGTTAAGTTTTTGTTTAAAAATGAGCTTTGCCCCAACCTAGAAGTTTGTATCGTGAATGTATTAACAAAAAATGAACATCCCCGGAACAACCACATTATGTCTTTAAATTGTAAACGTATCGTAATAAAGTCTTGAAAACACTCCTTTTGCACGTAATAGGTTTAATTTTGAAAGTTTATTCTAAAATTGGTCGGTTCTGAGTTTCGTATAGCGTCTATGAGTCAATAATAGTTATAGCGTAAATTGCAAATTTGTCAACCAATAAGCTTTCGATTTGTTCATTTGTATACGTCGTAGCTCCTTCTTCTTCGTCGTGTTGATGATTCCTGAGGTTTAAATGAGCTTCGACCAAAACTGCATCATTTACGGCGTTGGTGGTGGCCTCGGACAGGTCTCTTAGAGTGCAGAATATGGAGTTACACACAGTACAATTTAGGAGGTGGGCCATCATTTGTGCTGAGGCTCCGCAATCGCACCTTTCTTCATCACAGTACCCCCCCCGGACCATGTAATACTTGCAGCGACCAACCTGGCTTACACCAAATTACACCAACAACCAGCTCCTTACACCAACAATGCTTAGGTTGAAGTTTCATATTTCATTGTAAATCCTGTGAAATTAAATTGCGGTAGAAGTTTCTTATTGTTTTAGCGTTTTTCTCTCTTATTGTCAAGTAAAACTTTCCTTACAACGGTTTCATTTGAAAGGTTTCCTTAGCTTCTTTAAATTGGAAAAGAAAATATTATTAAATACTTTTACCCACCTGGTGAAGCCCAAAAAAGGTGACAACTTTAAATATCACACATGTGCATGTGCAATTTTATTTATTCCTTCTTATTTTTATTTTCTTTTAGATTTTTTTAATTAAGTAAAAGTCTCAGTACTATACGATCGAATCTGAACTTTGCCACTACATCTGCAAAAATATTGAGAGGTGCCTTATGAATACCTGAAGTGCCGTTTCAGCGGGTGCCCAAAGTGGAATATATTCTACATTTTCATGCCAATATTTTATCAATCGCAAAACAAAAGCCGATCACCTTCAATGGAACATTCTATTTGATTCCGACAGTCCACAAAGTGATACATGTTCAATAGAGCGTCATAAATTCATTCCATACTGTTGCACTCTCCTCTAAACTCGACGCTCAGACAATAATATCTGTATACATAGATGTGCTTGTACAATAGGAAACTAGATAACAAACAAATAAACTTTGTTTTCCTTTACATTTTGTTGGAAATTCCCTGGTTTACTTTATCTGATTTTACAGTACATTTGAGAATTATACAGAACACTTTAGAATTTCTCAGTAGCAGTGTAGTCTGGATTCGTGCTTGAGGTTCTAAAAAGGCTACTTTAGCTGCGACATAATACGATTTGCGATAAAATTATTCTTTATCGACTATATTCTCTATTGCGTAAGTGGTAAAATAGAATGTTCCATTTTACAAATTTTATCGCAGTTTATATTACGATTCTGAAATTATGGCCTATTCAAGCCCCCAGTTAGTGTTGTATACAAGATATCAGTGAATATTTTATTTTCATTTTAATATCAACAACTTGGCAAAGACTATTTGTGTCATGTTATTTGTTCAATGTTATTTTTTTTTCCATGAACCCATATTGGCAAGGTTTAACATTAAAAATTTATTCACGTGATTGTTGTATTAGCAAAAAGTCCTCTTCAAAAGATGTCCCTGTGTTAATTAATTGTGCTCTTCGGGGGCACTTCCGTACCCCTACATATTGGAATAGCTCTATCGTTTGAATTATTCCGATTATTTTATGTAAAAGCGCTCAACATTTTAATGACGAATAAACTTCCTAACAACATAAAATCTCCTTTTATTAAATAAGTCTTAATTTTTCTACCTTTTTTCTCGACTAATACCTAGCAACAGCAAACTTGATCTCCTAAGGGTCTATTATAGAATCTAGATTGATTTGTTATTTTATTAAAACCGAAGGACTTCGCAGCGGCAGGAACGTGTACGATGTAAAGAAGTTTTTGTTAATTTAATTTAATGAATCAGAGATTATTATTATTGTCTAGAGCGTTCGCATTTAAAAAATCCTTTTTTGTTGGATAGTTCACTTATCGAGGAAGGCTATAGGTCATATGAAATCACGCTATGACCAATAGGAGCCGAGCAGCGGGGTTGAAACCACGGGCAACAGTTAATTACTAATATTATAAATGCGAAAGTTCGTGAGCATAGATGGATGGAAGTTTTTTATTCTTTCACGCATAAATTACTGAACAGATTTGGATGAAATTTGGTACACAGGTAGTTTATAACCTTCATTAACACATAGGGTAGTTTCTATCCCAATATTATCTTCCGATGGGATAATCTTCGAGTTATAGCGGGCGAAGCCGCTGGCAAAGGTTAGTAGAATAATAATGGCTAGGACCCAATTGAAGGCAATATGAGCGACCCTTATTACGACATAATATGGGACTAAAAGTTGTGTATATTGTACGCCTTTGGGTTACCCTCCGAAGGCGTGGTGATGATTTAATTGACCCTTTTCTAATTTACATACTTTCAAAGTCGAAGTCAGACTATAATATATTTTAATTAGGCCAGTGAAACTCATGTTTGAACGTTAAACAAAAGAAATAATTGATTCTGAGTCCGTAAAGGTAGTAAAATGCATTCTTTTAAAATGTTCAACAACACGTCGCACACGTACCTACTATAAAAACTAGCAGCGTTGCCGGAGTGAAGTTAACTTCCCTACAGGAACATTAAATCTATCATCAGGATAGAAACTATTCCATGTGTTAATCCAGGTTATGAACTATCGGTCATCAAATCAATCAAATTTTTTCAGTGGTATTTGTGTGAAACAGGAACAACCTCGTACATTCATCAATCCATAGAACAATCAAAAACTTTCGTGATATTTTTTTTTAAATAAGATATTGGTACATTTTACTCTTTAAACCTTTTACAAGACACTCACGCGTCACGACAATAATTTCTTGAGGTATGTTCTTTACCTTGAAACCCTCGGGGTTGTTACCTCACACCTGCTTCAATCTAGCACCTGGAAAGGTACTGGTGTGTGTTATTTATGCTGTCCCTTGTCAGCAGTCACAGTAAGACGAGGGTTGTAAGAAACAAAATACATGCGAAACAAAGCGGTAAAAAAGACGTTTAAGGACGTTGTTTTCTGTTTTAGTAAAGAACTCGGTAGATACTTGCTTGGGACTTTTTATTTTTTATACCTGTGGGCAGCGTTGTGATTTACATTAAAAACATGTTTAAATTGAATCTCTACCAATAATAAAGAGCTGAAGAGTTTTTTTCGTTGAACGCGCTAATCTCAGGAACTACTTTTTCAAACTGAAAAAAATATTTTTGTGTTCAATAGTCCATTTATCGAGGAAGATATCCCTCGCTTCGCTCGTGATTTAAGTTTTTAACACCCTCGCTACGCTCGGGAGTAAACCTCGAGTCCTTCGTTACGCTCGCGATTTAAATCGTCACCCGCGACAGAAGACACTGCTTTATCCCCTTGGTTAATAATCTACTATTAAAACTCATCAGAATACTTACTCCAACACTAGTAAAAAAGTTCAACAATAAAACAGTAATCAAGAGAATTAAAGGCTTTTATAAAACTAATACATTTTGAAGCGGTCGTTGAATGCAAACAGCTGTGGTTCGAGCACCGCCGCCATATTGATCCGGACCCAACGACCGCGACCTTGAGAAGCTGGGACATACTTCGCACTCTGCGTTCTTCATTCAGAGGTCCTCGTGCGAACTTGCGAAGGGAATATAACGATTTTTGAGTCGAAAGTACGGCCATTCTTTTGTATTGAAATATGTATAATTAATTCTTTGTAATGTTTTTATGCCAATTGGGTTTGTTTTGTTCTGGGGTCAGAGCCCATTCGTCCACTGACATTCGCACCCTGTGCCCACTCGTCCCCTGGAACTTTTGAGGGGCCCATTCGTCCCCTGAAGAATATTTATTTTTATTCATTCTTCTAATATAAGTACATGTATATGTGTATACTGCAGCTTGGTAGTCCTGGTACAGTCGCGCAGAAAAGGGTAAAATAAAAAATTAATGTTAGCAAAACGGAATTGATGTTAGAACGTTCATTATTTTTGTACATTAAAAAAACTTTTTGAAAAAAAAGGGAACCGACTTCAAAACCAAACACAAAAAAAACTGTAAAATAACTTTTCTTTCGGAAGTCGGTGGCTTTGTTTTTTATTGCATTGACTATGGCCACCGACTTCCGAAAGAAAAGTTATTTTACAGTTTCTTTGTGTTTGGTTTTGAAGCCGGTTCCCTTTTTTTCAAAAAGTTTTTTATTTTTCCCTTTTTAGTTTAGATATTCAACAAAAATGTCCTTATAATCGTCGACTTTGAAAATCTACAATCCTAGTAAGCAATAAAAACGGATCTATGCGGGCAATTTCACGAGATATCCATTATTGTTATATATTAAACCTTCCCCAGAACGTAACGAACACTTTTCTGAAAACCGCATCAAAATCGGTTTAGCCAAACGCGAGATAATCGCTGAAAAACATGCAATGGTCACTGAAAATCTACAATCCAAGTAAGCAAAAACGAATCCACGCGGGCAACGTCACGGGATATCTATTAGTGTTTTATACTAAAACCTTCTCCAGAATGTAATGAACACTTTGCTGAAAACCGCAACAAAATCCGTTCAGCCAAACAAACATACATACAGGTCGAACTGAGAACCTACTTTTTTTTTGAAGTCGGTTAAAAAGGGTGACAACGACTCCACATTGAGCTAAAATGAAACAGAATACAAGAACAAAATAACATCCATTAATATGATAAAATAATAATTGCGGATAAAAAATTGCTATACATATTTAGGAGTAAATAATTTAGTTTTGACTTTTTAGTCAAAATGTGACTTATTCCATCATAAATTTTTAATATAGTCATTTTTGTAAATATTTTACTACTAATTTTAGTTTTTAAATGTAGTATAGTAGTAGTATATATATAGGTTCTTTTTTATTATAAATATATGTAGGTAATACAATGTCGTTAATTTGAAAAAAAATATAAAAGTGTGAACCATAAAGTGAATTACCATCAATAATAATACTAATCATATTCCAGGATTCAAATGAGATAATTCGATTCAATTATATGTCAAAAATATTATTATTATAATATTAATAGTATTGTTTATTTCGTTAGGCGAACAAGTTCATTTAATAAAAGACCAAAGACACATTGAACAGTCTCGTATTCGCAGTCACTTTCAAGAACCAATATGTCACCACCACCACCACCAATAGGCAGCCATAACATACAAACAAGACACCTTATCTATTATTTTTGTAACCCGTTTTTTTAACAAGCCATTCGTAGAGAGACAATTTTACATCGTAAGCCTATCGACAGTTTATATTTTTATCATGACGGATTATCATTCATCATAGCTCTTTTTTCAATGATCTGTTATGATTTATTAAATTAATTCCGTTAATAAACTGTTCACAAGTGTACTATGTTAACCGTTTCTTATGTAAAATATAGCTAATTTTATCTCAGGGGACCAATAGGCACCTGAATAGGTGCCGAATCTTTAACTTATATTGTATATATATTAGAGGGGACGAATGGGTACCTTAAAAATAATATTTTTTATTAAAATATTAATTGGTCCCCTACCAGGAGACCAATGGGCACCTATATAGGGGCCGAATCCACAACTTTTATGCTGGGGTACGAATTTTAGTGGACGAATGGGCTCTGACCCGTCTCCTTATTTACATTTATGTATAGGTATTAATCACTTTTAGTTAATCATAGTTACATGTTAAAAGTAAGTAACCGTTGCGTGAGTTTACAAACATTTTTAAACTCACTTGCACAGCCGGGTCCATACCCGAAATAATTACTTGTAGGTCATACGTAAATATGGCTTCTTTACCGGTATCGAATCCGAGATTTAGAAGATTCTGTAATAATTTTGGCGATGTTAAAAGTGTCCATGGAGTTCCCTGCCCGTTCTTCTCGATAGAGATCTACTTCTTGGAACGGGCATCTACGGTACTTTCACAGTCAGATATAATGTCTTGTGGCTGGAACTGTAGCACCATAATTTTGTAGCGTATGGTACTCGTGGGCTGCAGCTGAAAATCAGCGTCAAGTGGTAAACTTTGTGCTACCACTTGGCATTACGCTGAGCTGAGGCCCTTTGGCATTAAAAGATTAGTTTTGTTTTTTACTTAGTTTTAATTAAATGTTATGAAAAATATCTAGTTTTAATTCCGCTACAAAAATGCAAAAAAAAATGGATTTTTGTAGCGGAATTAAAATTAGATATTTTTCATAACATTTAATGTCATGGATTTCCGCAAAGTAACGCCTGATTCTATAATCTATCTTAGTTTTAAGTTTTGATGCTAATAAACTCAATTTTCTTTCTTTCTTTAGTGTTTAATAATATTTTTTTCTTTGACAATTCAAAAGCGTCTGTAACTGGCCTACTTGAAATACATGCTTTGATTTTTTATTTTGATTTTTGAGACAAGTAGCACAATCGATCGCACAATCATTGCGTCAACTGTGATGTGATGGTGATATACCAGTTTCTTTAATCTGAGGTGATATACTTAAAAACATAGTTTATTGTAAAACATTACTCTATTGTTAACTGCGGAGGCGTGGAAATGAATTGACATGAATCTGTCTGTCTAACATTTGTTATATCTTTTTAAGCTGTTAAACTCCCAAAATGGAAAAAAAAACAAAGATAAATAAATAATATGTGCGCTACAGCCTTGTGTGTTCACATTAGGCCCGGAGGGGTGCGAAAATACGACAGGAGCAAAACGTCCATATTTCTACATTACCCTGCCATAATCGTATTAGCCTTTTTTTAGCTTTATAAAATCCTCAAATGAGTCCTCCCACCCAGGGCAGAGCGGTAGGGACTTTTTTTTTAGACAAACCCACCACACTATTCCCAAACAACTGCAACTCCTGAAAACCAGAATCAAAAGCGGCAACCACCAGAAAAGCGCCGAGACAATGAAGCTCGACGTGTCCCGGAGAATGAATTTACCTGTCTTGGATCCTGCAACGAAATTAATCAGAAAATAATAGTGGAGGAGTAGGAAAGCGGGAGGGACTGTCAGACTCGTACTGACTAAAATCCATGGTGTCCTTCAATAGACCTTTACATTCCGGGGTCACGGTAATTCGTGAGTCCCGCGACCCCGGCAGCCGTTGGCCCTCTAAAGGGGGGGGAGGCGTCATAATGCTGACACTCTTTGAGGCGCGCGTGGAACACAACGCGCAATGTCCATGACCATCCATGGCCCAGCGATTCAACCATTACTCGCCGCCCGCATGCCCGCGCCTCTCATAGACGCGCTGGAGGGCAGTCGCCGCCAGATCCCAGGTCAGCAATGTGGCAAGGAGGTTGGCCGATTCACCGGCGATCGTGCGGTAGGTATCCTCGGATCATACGGATAGCCATGACCCTCTGACATGCGACCAGCTTTGCTGGTCGCGTCCGCATGCTCTGGGCCCGCACGGGGGCCCCGTAGAGGGCCATGGACCGCACGACACCAGAGTACAGCCTCCGGTAGGAGGCCTTTGGCCCGCTTAGATTGAGCAAATCTTATTAGCCTTGGAGCCAAAAATAAAATAAGAAACAGAGTGATTAAATTATATTTTCGGTTCGCCCGCGCCGCTCAAGTTTCATCTTTCGAAGTTATAATTGCTTTTGATTTCGTTCATTATTCCTTGTTACGTGATCTGTTGGTTATTGGTTACAGTAGAAATTTCTAGTACTTATCTATTGTTATTTTATTTCAAATCGAAGGTAAAGTTTGGTTTTTAATATCTGTGTATTTACTAGGACTGAGCATAAATAAAATATATCTAATAGCGGCCATACACCATACTGCCTATCGTACAATCGGCATGACGCTGCCAATTTGATCAGTTAGATTTGACCGTGTGTGGGCGTGGAATCCATCAAATTGGCATGATCATGCCGATTTGATCAAATCGATTTGATCAAATCGATTTGATCAAATCGGAATGATCAAACTTCAAATCGGCAGCAGTGATACCAACTTAGCAACTTTATAGCTAGATCTAGCTAATATTCGGTAGCTACTTTTTAACCGACGTAAAAAAAAGGAGGAGGTTCTCAATTCGAAACGTTTATTTTTTTGGAACGAAGTTCCTTATGGCGCGTTGCGAAAGGGGGCTAGGCGGAAAAAATTGTCACGACACTTTTTACAGTGGAGTGGAGTGGAAAAAACTGGTTCAAGCGATTTTCGACCTTATTGACATTTAAAATTTAGTTTGTTTTTTCTCACATTCTCGTTAGCTAACATTGCTCCTTCATTAAAATCCGGTGTTTGCATAAATGTCAATAAGGTCGAAAATCGCTTGAAGGTCGGAAAACATTTGCTTAACGATAAGCAAATGTTTTCCGACCTTCACTTGTATTACCAACTGATTCCCACCAGTGGGATAGACCGGTAAAAAAACAAGTCGGTAAAACAGTAGCTAAAAAGTTAAGCCACAACTTTTATAAAATTGTAGCTGTCGGTCACCGAATAATAGCTAGATCTAGCTATAAAGTTGCTAAGCTGGCATCACTGCTGCCGATTTGAAGTTTGATCAAATCGATCGTCATGCCGATTGGACGATAGGCAGTATGGTGTATGGTGTATATGGACGAACTGCCAATTTGATCAAATCGATCGTCATGCCGATTGTACGATAGGCAGTATGGTGTATGGCCGCTATAAGCATAATTAGCAGTATACTTACGCGCAACCCTTTTTTATTTATTTTTTTTGCGTGGTAAAATCATCAAATGAGTCCTCCCACACCGGGCAGGGGTCCTGCACCGTATGCTCCACCGTGTCCTCCGGGCGATCTTCGCAGTGGTGGTACCCAGGCGTTTCCTCCTTTCTCCTCAAACACAGGTACCTCCCGAAACTTCCGTGTCCGGTGAGGACCTGCGTCATGCGGTAGGTCAGGACGCCGTGACTCCTATCCAGCCACTCCTCAAAGAGGGGTCTTACCGCCGCGATTGCGACTTGCCCGACGCGCCTTTGAAAGTTTTCCAAAGAAAAAATAATATTTAAAAATGAACCCTTTCAATGTTCTATCAAATTCCTTACTTTTGTAATAAAACATCCCATAACACCCGACTTATATATGAATTTAGAAAGCAATAAATCCTTTATGTAAAAGAAAAAATAAAACGTTTTTAAACAAGATTTACAGCTTACATTTCCTCTATTAACAACGTTTTCCGAAAAAGATTTAACTTCAATCTAACCCTCTGCGTGCCACGCGACGGCACTTACTTCTAATTTGCACCGACTTTTCTTTTCACACTTACTTTTAAGAGTAGCACGCAACAAATGGTGGGTTTAGCAACTTCGGGTTGAGCCGCCCTTGGCCTAGTTTCATGGGTCGATAGTACCCACGAATTTATCGTGCAGTGGTTGGGGGGTTAGCTAAGCAGGCCCAGTTTCTACAGACGTGAGGGTGAGTTAATTATATGTCGTTGATTTTGTAGTATGTAGGTACTTTAATGTTAACCTTGGCCTCTTTTGAGAAAGAGTGAGACACGAGTAGGTATATTCTTGAATGATCACATACCTAGTCTCTTACAGCCTGGCCACACTATCGGCATTTCCCGTTGATTTCCGCAATAAGAGGCCTTAAATGTTCACTCGTATTAACGTACATTTACGCGATAATTATTTACGGAAGATTGTATACAGGGTGAAATTTCAATGGTTGTTTTCCCGTGGCAGGACGATTACCCATCAGTAGTACTATCGAAACACAAAGTTAAACTTAAAAAAAAAGAATGTTTTTTTTTTCAAATCATTAAAAAAGTATTCATAAACTCGAAAGAGCGAGAATCGATAGTAATGCACTAGACATGACGTAGGTAGGTACCTACACGAGACGCACGCGCCGCCGCTCGATGTCGGCAAACTACAAAGAAAGAGTGAATAATAAATGTTCAAAGCAAAATAAGCTCTCGAGCATGGTAATACGGCATTAACTAGCCTACACGCTCGCGGCAAGCGAGGCCCCCCCGCGCCGTCGTCGGCGTATGTTGCGCCCACCATCGCGCTCGGTTTAGTTGATTTTTAGTCCTTCCGTGAACGTCATACGTGTAATACGATATCGAATTCTTTTCAAAAATGAATTGTCATACGATTTTTTGTGACTTTTGACCTTTATTTGTGGTCTGAGCTCAAGCGCCTGGTGTATTGTGACGAACAGCAAACTCGCGACGCGTTGATAAGTGCGATAGTGGACGCTTTCAATATCGTGAGACGTGATAGAGACACTCTTATCAAACTGAGAGACAATCACTTAAAACTTGCTCGTTTGTACATTGAACATAGTGGTTTGCATTTCAAACAATTACTCCGCTAGCGGGAAATGTAAGTACTCGCTCGTACCTTGTAAATAAACATTTAAAAGTAGGTTAGGTAATCAAAATCATTGTAATTAAGTTGATTCCATTTTTTAAATACGCCTTAATTACTTAACTAAATCAGAATTTTCTAAAGATAAGTATTTATGACGGTCCTAAGTCCGTAATAGTATGAAGGGAAAATTGGAATACCTTATTGGGTCTTGTGTTTTAATAAGTCGGGAGTATGATCAGCTGATTTAAAGAGCAACGACCGCGCGGCCGTTCGGGCCGCGTATCATATCGCGCGATGCACTACTGTTGGTTCAAGTCGCTTTCGAGTTTTGTTTATCACAATTGTAAATCTGCCATTTATTGAGTCTAATTTTTTTTATAAATATTAATCGATTGTATTACCGATACAAACTCATTTCGCTTCGGGAAAACAACCATTTTAATTTCACGCTGTATATAAGTAAATCTCTGCACAAATGGTTATGACCTATTCAGTATTTTAATTTGAACAACTAAAAATACTAGACATTTTAAATGAAAACTAAAAAGAGTAAAATAAAAACTTTTTCAAAAAAAAAATGTAATCGCCTTCAAAAACAACCATAATAAACGGTAAAAAAACCTACAAAATTTTTCTTTCGGAAGTCGGTGTCTTTGTTTTCTTTATTTATCCACATAGACGATCTGAACGTCTTGAAAATGATTTATTATTCACTTGGTCAGTCCGTATTGGGATACTGTATCTCTGTCTGGGGAGGGTGTCACAAATCATTCCTAATAAAACTCGAAAGAGCACAAAGAGCGGCAATCAAAGTAATAATGTCTAAACCAAGGCTATACCCCACGGTTAAGCTTTACAAAGATTTTGATGTCCTTACTATACGCCAACTATTTATCTTACGTAATCTTATTTATGCACATACCCACTTACTGGGCAAAAGTTCTCACTTAGACACAAAAAGAAGAAAAGACATTGTTGTTAAAACCATACCCCATAAGACAGCGTTCGCAAAAATATTCCCTTATGTAGTAGCTCCATATATTTACAATAAAATTAGCAAAGATGTTTCCCTTAAGAAAATACGCAACTTTAAGTTCAACAAAATAGTTAAAAACATGTTGGTAGTTTTAAACTACAATGAAACTGAAAATATCTTAAGTGTTCCTGGATAACCCAAAACACAAGCAACCTCTTTCACGTACATCTCACAATTATACCTACATACACTATGTACACACATACTCACCTCATTCACCTATACTTACTCAAACTCATACAAAATCACACTCACACACTCAACTTATACACACCCAACCCACAATGGCATTCACATATATAAACAGCAGGTACTTATATTTTTCTTTTAAAAAAAAAATAATATTATGTTTAAACACTTACAATTAATTATATTAATTTTTCTTTTTCAATAATAACGGATTGTTGCACAATAAAAATATGGATGTATAGATCAACCACGAATTGTTACTGTTGCTTATAGCACAGGTGCTAACCTAGTTTAAGTGACAGTGTTAAAATTGTAACCAAATTTAATTGAGCCAATAAACGTTATTTATTATTATTATTTCATTGTCTTTTTTTTTGCCACCAACTTCCGAAAGAAAAATTTTGTAGGTTTTTTTACCGTTTATTATGGTTGTTTTTGAAGGCGGTTACATTTTTTTTTGAAAAAGTTTTTATTTTACTCTTTTTAGTTTAAATATTCAACCCGAATTCTTGTCAAATACATCATTATCTTACATCTGCACTAGAATTTTGTAATCCGTAACACCGGTAATAACATCGCTCATGTACACACAATAAGCTTATAAAATTCCCTATCTCAAAAACTACTGAACCGATTTTGATGAAACTTACAATATTCCCTAAGTTAAATGATACCTACTACAACAAAAAAAGAATTACTTAAATCGGACTTGTAGTTCCAGAGATATGCGAACTCAAACTAAATCAGTCGATGCCTACTCCTTACTATTAAGGAGTTCTAACTTCCATCATCAGCTCAGCTACATGAAATTATGATTACCATACGCAAGTACTTAAATTACTTCATAAAATTTGCGAAAAACGGTGTGTCGGCCTATAAAATTCGAGGGTTGCCCTCGATTTCTCCAGGATCCAATCATCAGATCCCAACTTGGTGACTATGGGACCACCTCAGAAGTACCTCCTTTCGAACAAAAAAAGAATTTTAAAAATCGGTCCACAATTGGCGGAGTAATCGCGTAACAAATATACAAAAAAAAAAATATACCGTCGAATTGATAACCTCCTCCTTTTTGAAGTCGGTTATTAATAAAAAATATATCAGCTATTCAATATCTTTTGACCGTTTTTGTATTGCATTCTAATCAGAGACGGGAAACTTTTTTTTAATTAACAGTACGTAACATATTTTCTCGTATATATTAATTTTTAGCCAGGGTTGGAAAAAAAACAGTTTTTTTAATTTTATAAAACAAACTGTTGAAATTGTTTTAAACAAGTGTTTTTTTTTTTTAGTTTCGGTCTTTTTTTCAAATTAATTCGACTATGGGTCGACGTCTTAACTTATAAATAAATTATATGTTTAATTTCTAGAGTAGATATTTTCAAATTCGCTGATTTTAATGAAATATTTTACAAAAAACAATGGAAAAAAACATCTACTGTTTTGAAGTATTATTTCATTACAGTGCCAATAAAACTTAAAAAATATGACATACGAATAGCAAGGGCATACATTCAAATGATTTAATTTCAGGCTATTAAGACTCTTGAATACTAAGTAATTTATTTTCATTTTACAATGAATTCATCCACCATGAAAAGTAGTTAGAATGTGTATTAAAAAGCACTGTTTAAATTCAAACTGTTTTAAACACTGTTTAAAACAGGTGTTTTAAAACAACTTGTTTTAAACATGCCAACCCTGTTTTTAACATTATGGCAGATTTACATTGAGTCAGTAACTGACGTCAGTGCTGGCGCCGAAAACTGACTCATGCTATTTAGACGAGGTCAGTATTTTAAGAAATCAATTTACATTATGGCAGTGCCAGGTCAGCACTGACTCGTCAGTGGACCACAGACTACATATCAGTGGGCTGACGTCAGTTACTGACTCAATGTAAATCTGCCATTACACCCAGATTTCGCAAGTCTCATGTAATAGGAGGCGAGCCTATTGCCATCAACCAGGCATCAATCCAGACTCCAAGACTGCTACTGAGAAATTCCTGATGGAAGAAGCCAAGAACAATTTGCCTAACTTCGGAATCGAACCTAGGACCTCTGGCTCAGCAGTCTTAGTTGAAACCACTAAATAAGCGGTAAGCCAACGAGAAAGTTTAAAAAAAAAACTGTTAAAAATATTAGGGTAGGAACCGTCTTTTAGACTACTTAGCAATATTCCTAATTATTCACTCTGTGACTGAATATTAAAAGAATTGCCAATGTCGTTGCGACGTGAATCATCTATATCTATATCTATACATATAATAAAACTGTAGAAAAGAAGTTTTTGTACATTAAAAAAAACCGGCCAAGTGCGAGTTGGACTCGCGAGAAGAGGGTTCCGTACGATGTTACCTATCACGTTTTTTTTTAAATCTGACCCAAATTGGTACGCACAATATTGAGTGATTTACCATGTTATTTTAGTATCATGGACTTTTTATAGGTTTTCCTATAATCTATAAGTAGAAAACTAATTTCTGTAATTAAAAAAAAAATTAGGTTCAGTAGTTTCGGAGATAAGGGGGGGAATGGTCAAATTTCGTCTATTTTCTTGAATAACTTGGAAACTATTTATTTTAAAATTACAAAAAATATATATTTAAGATTGTCTCAACAAGACCTTTCATTTGATATGTCACACGATGCAGTTTTCAATTATTTTTTTTAATTTTCCCCTTCCCCCCCAAAAATTACCTCCCATATACAGATATGGACTTCTTATAGGTTATCCTATAATCTATAAGTAGAAAACTAATTCCTGTATTTTTTTCAAAATTTTAGGTTCAGTAGTTTCGGAGATAAAGGGGGGGGAATGGTCAAGCTTCGTCTATTTTTTTTGAATAACTTAGAAACCATTTATTTTAAAATTACAAAAAAAATACAATTAAGTTTGTTTCAACAATACCTTTCATTTGATATGTCACACGATGCAGTTTTCAAATATTTTTTTTTAGTTTTCCCCTTCCCCCCCCAAAAATTACCTCCCATATACAGATATGGACTTCTTATAGGTTATCCTATAATCTATAAGTAGAAAACTAATTCCTGTATTTTTTTCAAAATTTTCGGTTCAGTAGTTCCAGAGATAAGGGGGGGGGAATGGTCAAGCTTCGTCTATTTTTTTTGAATAACTTGGAAACCATTTATTTTAAAATTACAAAAAAAATACAATTAAATTTGTCTCAACAATACCTATCATTTGATATGTCACACGATGCAGTTTTCAAATATTTTTTTTTAATTTTCCCCTTCTCCCCCCCAAAAATTACCTCCCATATACAGATATGGACTTCTTATAGGTTATGCTATAATCTATAAGTAGAAAACTAATTTCTGTATTTTTTTCAAAATTTTAGGTGCAGTAGTTTCGGAGATAAGGGGGGGGGAATGGTCAAATTTCGTCTATTTTCTTGAATAACTTGGAAACTATTTATTTTAAAATTACAATAAAAATATATTTAAGATTGTCTCAACAAGACCTTTCATTTGGTATGTAACACGATGCAGTTTTCAAATATTTTTTTTAATTTTCCCCTTCCCCCCCAAAAATTACCTCCTATATACAGATATGGACTTCTTATAGGTTTTACTATAATCTATAAGTAGAAAACTAATTTCTGTATTTTTTCCAAAATTTTAGGTTCAGTAGTTTCGGAGATAAGGGGGGAGGGGGAATGGTCAAATTTCGTCTATTTTCTTGAATAACTTGGAAAATATTTATTTTAAAATTATAAAAAAAATACATTTAAGATTGTCTCAACAAGACATTTCATTTGATATGTCACACGATGCAGTTTTAAAAACTTTTTTTTTCATTTTCTCCTTCCCCCCCAAAAATTACCTCCCACATACAGATTTCATCCATTCACGTCACACCTCTGTGCTTGGGTCACAAGAATTGATATGTGTACCAAATTTCAACCCAATCGGTTTAGTAGATTCGGAGATAATTGACTGTAAGCGACAGACAGACGGACACACGAGTGATCCTATAAGGGTTCCGTTTTTGTATTCGGACGTACGGAACCCTAAAAATAAAAAAATATAGCCAGGGTGTTAAAGGACAACCAATAGAACCGATTTCCAGCATTTTTAGAATTTTTGTCTGTCTGTTTGTATGTTTGGTTATTCGGGCATCACGTAAAATGTACGAAATCAATGTAGATAACTTTTATACACAACGATTAAGCGTAGCTTGAAGTAACATTTAGTCTTTGTTTCATTGCAATCGGTTCAGTCCATCAAAAGATATTTGAATATATAGTGATTCAGAAGTATAATATTACGGTCAGTTCACACCGCGACGCGCAGCTCAGTAGCGCGATCTAGCTTCGAATAGAAAAACTACATATTTAAATAATTCATCTAAACCAACGATAACACGGTAGATGGCATTAAAAAAAAACCTGGAATAGAGCTGTTAAATTGAAGTAACATTAAGTTTTTTATTTCATCGTAATAATCAGTTTACACCTTACAATCAAAAAAGTAAATTAATTAAAGCGTTTTAAAGGAATCGTAGGATAGGATAGGATGGGATAGGATGGGATAGGATGGGATAGGATGGGATAGGATGGGATAGGATGGGATAGGATGGGATAGGATGGGATAGGATGGGATAGGATGGGATAGGATGGGATAGGATGGGATAGGATGGGATAGGATGGGATAGGATGGGATAGGATGGGATAGGATGGGATAGGATGGGATAGGATGGGATAGGATGGGATAGGATGGGATAGGATGGGATAGGATGGGATAGGACGGGATAGGACGGGATAGGACGGGATAGGACGGGATAGGACGGGATAGGACGGGATAGGACGGGATAGGACGGGATAGGACGGGATAGGACGGGATAGGACGGGATAGGACGGGATAGGACGGGATAGGACGGGATAGGACGGGATAGGACGGGATAGGACGGGATAGGACGGGATAGGACGGGATAGGACGGGATAGGACGGGATAGGACGGGATAGGACGGGATAGGACGGGATAGGACGGGATAGGACGGGATAGGACGGGATAGGACGGGATAGGACGGGATAGGACGGGATAGGACGGGATAGGACGGGATAGGACGGGATAGGACGGGATAGGACGGGATAGGACGGGATAGGACGGGATAGGACGGGATAGGATGGGATACGATGGGATACGATGGAATACGATGGGATACGACGGGATACGATGGGATACGATGGAATACGATGGGTCACGCATAGGTACGACCTGTTTCCTTGAAAGAATGACTTTCGCCCATGTCTGCTTACGTCCTGGGGCTGCCAGCGCCGGTAAAGGCAGGAACGGGCAGGCTCCGGAGTCCGCCCATACTACTTCTTCTCTTGCACGAGCATGCGGGCGGCGAGTATGCCTGGGTCGACGGCGCGTTGTGTTCAACACGCGCCTCAATGTGCCTATTATTTATAGGACACCGTGGATTTTAATCAGTACAAGTCTGACAGTCCCTCTTACCCTGCCCTGGGTGGGAGGACTCATTTGATGATTTACGTAGGTTACATCATTCTGGAGCATATTTATGTATGCTCCAGAATGATGGTTTACAGCTTATGTTGTTAATAAAGAAGCACTAAAAAATACATTGTTAAGTTCCGACATCCACGCGAACGAAGTCGCGGGCACAGCTAGTTAGTAATATTGTTTAAAGTGGCTGTTTTAGACCCTCTGCTCAAATGTACACCCACTTTCGTAAATCTACTTAAATAAAATGTTAACGTAGGCTCATTTTATTAAAGTAAGATAGATTTATACGACGTCTGTGTGTTGGAAAGGGAAGCAAACATTACATAAATGCTTATGAATGACGAGGCTAAATTCGGCGGTCGCGTTTGTGTTAATTTAAATCGTTTAAATTCACCCGTGGGCGAAATTAAAGCTGTATGTCGGGGTTTTCATTATGATTTATGTGCTTAGGCTTTACTTAGGTAACCTTTTGTTTTGCACTAGACTATTATACAACTATGCAAAGAAAAAGTAGGACTTATTTACATTACAAAGGACATACTGTTGTAAGGAGAGTTTGTTTCCCCACTTCTTCTTCCCAGCCAAACACTACAAAATAGTTAAGGCAAGTGTTTTCAAGGACTGTCTTTTCTAAATTGATGCTCAAGTGACTTACCATGACGTCTTAAAGCGAGAGTAATTCATTTTCATTTCATTTCATTTCATTCAAATTCCAGTGTGTTTAAAAAAATCAATCATCCCGAAGAATCTCTGAAAGTAATGGACACCCAAACATATTTTCAAGAGCTGTTTCTCGAAAAAAAAAAGGCTCTTGTATATTATTATATAGTATTATTATATACGCAGACTGTAGATTTATCTAGATTTAAGTAGGCATAAAGTAAATACGCGTTATATCTAAAGCTCGGTTAAAATCTATAGGTCTCTATTTTTCTAAGGAAGGTTTCATTCAAACTAAATTCGACGTTCGCTTTCAAATAAAAAAAAAAAAACACCCACGACTATACTTGGTATTCAAAACCAACTTTGTTACCGAAATGATAAGTTTTCGAAAAACAAAACAAGAAAGAACTTTGCTCACGTCATTGTAATGTTTCCTGACTAAAATAATGGAGCAGAGTTTTTGCCCGAATAACTTTTATTAGGACAAAACTTCGCTCTTGTCAAAAGATAAGTAAAGTTATCCAATTTATTAAGCGACTAATTAAAAGTTCGTGGAAATATTCTAACTTCTTCCCAATTTGGACGGTATTCAGAAGCTCGACAGTTTTTGTTAAAAGATCTCTTTATTTTTACCTACCCCTGACTCATGTAATATCATGCCTTTAAAAACAATGTCAGTAAATGTATAGGATTATAACTTATAAGTAGTAGTTTACTTAGGTACTACTTATGATCCAACAACTGGCACTAAGAGTCTTTGCAACTTTCTTTTCATCCATTCTCCGATGTTTGACGACAAATTGAGACAAATTAAGTATTTGACCTCGTGAAGGTTTACTCAATTTGTCTCAATTTTGATCTTCCATTCTCTGACTTTTTATTCACCGCTATTTTAGCAAGACTTCACGTGCACTTAATAAAATCACCTTTTTCAAAAGAAACTACTTGCTATAATCCTTATACTCCTTTCACCTCGTCCACGTAAATATATCCAGATCTACTGTAAACCTTACGTTTCTGATGAACTTACGTTTTTGGGGGTCTGGGTGTGTGTGTTGTGTCTATGTTTGTAAACGCACCAACGCTACAGGAGAATTTCAAAGTTCTTAAAAAAAACTCATCAAATTTAAAAAAAATAATGTACAGACGCCAGCACATCAAGCTACTACAATCTGTCAAATTTCTTTAATAGATTTTCGACTTTATCACAAGAACAGAAGGTTTATGTTCGATTGAGAATAATTGTCAGAATGGTGTAGGTTGATGTGCTGGCGTCTGTACCAAACTTAAAAAGACATAGGTATTTAAGATTAACTTTCGTCTACCATCATTAAATAGTACCTAATAGACTTAACATCTGACACGGACGGCTGGCCTCGCCTCGACTTATTAATCTCTTAATCTACATCAGTCTGGCCGTTTTGGCACTACCACAACTTTGAGCCAGATTAGATGGATTCATTTGTGGAGCTACGAAAGTAACTATTAAATTCATCATTTTAATATTTAAGTAAGTCTGGCTTCATGATTATATCAGATCACATTTTAACACTATCAGTAAGTAGTTAAACCACGGATTTAATTCAAGTTCCACAGAAACGTCCAAAGTAAAAGTAGACTGTGCTGCTTGTGTGTATGTTTGTAAACGTATCCACAATACAGGAGAAATATAATGCAATTACCTAATTGCTTTGAAATGCATTGTGTCTTGAGGTCTCAATTCCACGAAACACATCATTATTTTGAATTTTGCTTTACACAATTTCTATAAAGCTGTTCAACTTAGTGAAGCAATGACTTCCAGGGTTGTTCAAAGAGTTATCACGCTTCTAAGGCCTATTAAAGAAATAGGGTGGCTCTTGGAAGGCCCGTTTGCTCCATTTGAAAAAGACATTTGATGATTTCTCCCCCTCCTCCTCAAAACAATTATTTCAACTAAGCTAAATACAAAAGCTCGCAAAACAATACTGGAATCTCACAATTGTTCTTTATTTTTTCCTCACCGAACTGACCTAAAAGAAACCCATTAAAAAAGCCACGACCCCGTCTCAAATCCCTACAACTTTCATCCGACAAAGTTTTATGAGCGAGAACGTAATAAAGACCATAACGCCATTCAAACAAGGCTTTTTTTACAAGAACCGTATTATTACCGCCGTAACAGACGGGCTAAGCATACTAATAGGATTAATAGGCCATTTTGCAGCGCTGTGGGAGCTTACAGGGTGACTTAATAATGTCGGCAATGTGTACATAGTATAACGTCTTGGTTACACGACTTACGGTGCGTAAATATTGAACGCATTAAAACGCGCGCTTTGTTAACGCGCGTTTTGAGAACTGAGAGGTGGCGTTCACATGTAAATGACCAATGTATATTAGCTATAAGGTCAGATTCATAATAAAGCCTCCTGCAGACACACGCGATTAATCGCGCGGGGCGACATGTCGCGGTCCATTCGCAGTATTTTTAGAGTGGAAATTAGCTTGGCTCGTTGTCGCAGCGCGATTAATCGCATGTGTCTGCAGGAGGCTTTAAGATACCACATGACGCGGCGTGTAGACGTTCACATTGCATCCGTCATAAAAATATGACAATAGAGTTCATGTTTTCGAAAAAAAAAAACCATACGTGATTTAAGACGTACCTAGTGATGCTTCAGAAACGTGTGAGTGAACACGGGAATTTAGGAGGCATTTAAAAAAAAATACTGGTTGTCGGGTAAATATCAATATCGGTCACTTGAATGTTAGCGATGCAAGAAATTGCACGCGAGTTGCTTTACATTGAGGTCTATTGAGGTGCTATGAATTAAGTTGATCAAACAAATATCGCGTTATTTTACGTTTTTCTATTCATTTCAAATCAAATCAAATCAAATCAAATCAAATCAAATCGTTTATTTCAACTAGGCCAATTACAGGCACTTTTGAATTGTCAAAAGACATAAAATAAAACTAGTACAAAATAGTTATGGTGCTACAGTCCCAGTCACAAGACATAAAAACTGTGACAGTACCGTAGGTGCTCATTCCAAAGCGTAGATCTCTATGGAGAAGAATGAGCAAGAAACTCCATGGACACTCTTTTTCAATCGCCAAAATTATTACAGAACTTTAGTTACATCATTCATCATCAGATGGTACATTATGTGAGAACGATGTGGCAAGTTAATAGTGTCCATAGTAAAATAAAAAGACAATTCAAAAATAAAGTTATTAATCATTAAAATAGACCGTGGCAGCTAAGAGATGACCAGTCCCAACTGACAGCGCCCGTTCACGAACATGACACATATATCAGCACCATTCAGCTCAACCATTTTGAAGGGAACTAAATGATCCGACATACACGCCACCATCAGCGAGACTTTTGAGTGAGCATGACAAACTCTCAACCGCCAGAGTCATTCAAGTCAATGAAAGACGTAGGTTTCTAGTCATAGATAGTTCTGAAGTACATGGCATTTAATCAGCCAACAGGGTTTGAGGTTACTTTAAGATACCCTCATTCCCCTTTATAAATACTAAACCGCACTATTGGTAGTAGATATCCTACACTAGTTACTATTATTTCAAAACGAGGCCCGTGCTATAATTCCGTGTTCTGTGACAGGAGGCGGTATCATAAAAATTTGTTCATAACAGCTTTGTCGGTAGTTGAGAATGGTGCTGTTAACGAGCTAGCGATCGAATTTATTGTTTACTTCAAGTTAAGTGGGCGCTGGAATAATTGGAAAGTTAACGAAGGAGGTCTTAACGAAGGAAGAGAGGATCTGTAGAGATGGTAAATATTTTAAGAAACGTTAAAAAAAAAATAGAAGCCTTATCATAAGATTGCCGTATTTGACTGTACATTGTATTTGAAGTAATATGAAAAACGCCCCTAGAGTACAACTGAGGAACTCATTTTTTCCCTTAAATTAACGTTAAGTCCCCGTAACTTCGTCACAAAATCGTTGTGATAAGGCCTGTGTTTTAACTGCGTAATAATAAAGTATTTAAGAAGAGCTGGTGGCCAAAAAATAATAGCCGCTCAGACCGATCCTACCGAGGTTGGCTGTGGATGGCTAACCATCTATAATAGCGTGTTTCCTCCGTGTCTCAGAAAGCACGTAGGTAAAGTTGTTGGTGTCGGCTGTCATTTGTAGATCTTTGCCAGTCGTATCAGTAGACAGAAGATTAAAAGTCTGACAACCAAACTTACCGAGTGGTATCATGTTACCCAGTTACTAGGCTAGGATAAATCTAGGTAATACGCCCTAGTTGATATTAAACGTCCATAGTGGCCAAAATCAAGTGTGTATCCGAGCAATAAGTGCGAGGGCTAGAATGATGGGGCATTTTGGCAACTAGGGCGTATTACCTAGTGTTACGCTATGGAGGTCAAATAGGCAGTCGTTCCATACAAAATACTGATATTCAGCTGCGAAATATTAGGGAAAAGGCTGTGCAGATGATGATAATGACAAAGCGATAATTGTTTTATCGCAACGAAGAATACGCATTACGAAAAACTTTTACATTGAGTTATATTCAAATAATCCAAAGAGTACCTATCAATTAAGATAGTGACAACAATTTCTCCCAAGTAATTACTACCTACCTTAATGTAGATCATTAATTTAGTTTATCTTTTGTTTATAACCTTAATAAGCAAGGTTAGCGTGCCGTGAAAGATGGATTATATCTAGATCTAATTAGACAAAATAATAATTAGATAGAACATAGTAAATTATTCGGGTATGTCGAAAGTTCTGTAATAATTTTGGCGATTGAAAAAGAGTGTCCATGGAGTTTCTTGCTCATTCTTCTCCATAGAGATCTACGCTTTGGAATGAGCACCTACGGTACTTTCACTGTTTTTATGTCTTGTGACTGGGACTGTAGCACCATAACTATTTTTGTACTAGTTTTATTTTATGTCTTTTGAGAATTCAAAAGTGCCTGTAATTGGCCTAGTTGAAATAAACGATTTCATTTGATTGATTTGATTTGATTAACACGAGCGGTTTAAATTAATAAATAACCAATTAACAAACTTTTAGTTATCGAAAATCATCAAATGCATCCTCCTGAACTGGGTGGAGCGGAAGAAACTTTTAAAAATTTGCTCAATAAACAACCTGTTTTATCAGTTGTACTTTGCCTTCCAGGGCTGCAGTATCCTTTTAAAATAGTCCAGAAACCTCGGCCAGCATCAGTACGTCTTTTGATCATTCGGGGAAACAAGTACCTACCATGTGTCACACGCGCGTGACAGATAAATTTGTTTCAAAATAAACGTCTATAATAAATGATGAATGTCTATATTTTTGGTAAAATAAAAAATACAAGATTATTAATTTTCTTTAAGAACATAAGAATATTTCCACACTATAAAAAATACCCTTATCCAGGGTAATTTTTATTTAGGCTATACTGGGGGTATCTAGGAGTATCAACTAGCTAGGGCGGGCGTTGCGAAAAATTTCTAAACCTGTATGTGCGCCGCGAGCTGAAACAGTTTGGGAGCCCCTGGGCTATACTCTTAACCATACAATAAATACATCAGTAAATTTTTCACTCACAGAACTCTTCTTTGTCCCCAGAACCTCCCTCCCAGTGGCTCAATTCAGCCGCGGCGACTTCTCCCTGTGGTCGGTACTGAAGAACTGCGTCGGCAAGGAGCTCTCCAAGATCACGATGCCGGTGGTGTTCAACGAGCCGCTGTCCTTCCTGCAGAGGATGCTGGAGTACCTGGAGTACGCCCATCTGCTGAGGATGGCGTCGGAGCAGACCGATCCTGTCGCCAGGATGGAGTATATTGCTGGTGAGGAAGTTTAGCTGTTTTTTTTGGGTTGTACAATCATCAAATGAGTCCGCCAAGGCGGGAGCCTTGAGTGGACCAGAAGGGAGCGTAATTCACCCTGTCCCTAGCATTCCAAGGCCACGATAACTTGCTTAGCCAGCCCCGCAACCACGGCAGGCTTTTAGCTCTATTCTCCAGTCAGTTTGATGACAGCTTCTGGAGTTAGTGTACCTAGATATTTTGTTGATTTTTCATGTTTGTGCCGTTGTTGTCAACTGGAAAGCAGAAGCATAAGCGTAATCAGCTTATAAAGTTTCTCACCTGCCACTGTTTCCATCCACTGCTAACAGACTGGGGCATAAGTTCCCTCTATGAGAGAGTGGGTTGTAATCCATAAAAATGTTTTTGTAAAATAAACATGCCACACGTTATGAATTACTCGTCTATCGTGGATTCGTGGTTGAGTAAAAATTTAAATTCACAAGCTTAAAAAACCAGACCTGGAAATATTAACCATTTGTCATACAAGTATTTGTTCCATGTGGAGATCGAACCCACGACACGCAGCGCAGCAATCGACCGTTTAGCCACTGCGCCAATCGTGCCATTTTCTTTTAAGTTCTAATACATGCCATTGTCCTCAAGATGTTTTCAGTGTAGTGACGATATTACTGGACTACTACTGCTCCCCTGAAATGCGGGAAACAAAAGAAAATTATTTACAACAAACCGTTTTTAAATAAACTCAGAGTAAAATAAGAAATACTAACTTCAGAATGACAATAATTTTTTTTAGTTTGACTTTGGCATAACTTTCCGACACTTTTAAGATGTTCTTTCTTAATTACGTAAGCTCGTTATAATAATGGAGTTGTTTTCTTTTGAAATTGTCTTGTTGGTTTTCAATTTTCTCGCAAAAGAGTATTTGAAAGATTATATCAGATGGTGTTTCAGTAGGCAGCATTAAGCTGTACACTTGTACAGTTAGGTATAACCAATGAAGTGATTGTATGTAGTATATAATACAGCTTTGTTTATTCCATACATAACATGTAACATGTCTAAACCATACATAAAACCCGTTGAATTTTTTTTTATCGTGTTAAAATCATCAAATGAGTCCTCCCACCCAGGGCAGGGCGGGAGGGCTGTCAGACTTGTACTGACTAAAATCCCCGTGTCCTTCAATAGCCCTTTACGTTTCGGGGTCACGGTAATTCGTTAGTCCCTTGGCCCCGGCAGGCTTTGGCCTTCTAAAGGGGCCCACGTCATCGTGCTGACACTCTTTGAGGCGCGCGTGGAACACAACGAGCCGAAACCCGTTTACATTTTTTTTTTGGGTGGCAAAATCATCAAATGAGTCCTCCCGCCTTGGGTGGGGCGGAAGAGACTGTCAGACTCTTACTGACTAAAATCCACCCATGTTCCTTCGGATGCCCTTTACGTTCCAGGGCCACGGTATCCTGGATTAAGAAAAATCCGCGACCCCAGCAGGCATTTGGCCCCATAAGGGGCCCCGTCGGTGACGCGTGAAACACGACGCGCCACCGACCCGGGCTTGGTCCTTGGTCAGACGGCGAGCTTACACATTACTCACCGTCCGCAAGCCCGCTCCGCCGCTGTGCCCTCTGCTAATCAGAGGGACACGCGTTGGAGCGTCCACCCGACAGGCTATTCGCATACGTGCAAAGAGACCCCTTAGGCACACAGTGCCTAAGGAAGAGTTTTTGCCCGCATCCCAGGGTGCACCGGCCCGAAAAACTGGTCTTTCCCACGTACGTATCCGAGAGGGAACTCCAGTCCACGGGCGCACGTGGAAGTTTCCTGTCTTAGCACCCCAAACCCGTTTACTTTGAGAATTTATTCTGGAAGTTACATAAAACAGATTCATGATATTCGAGATTCATAATTATTCTTTAATGATCCCACTGCTGGGGCACAGGCCTTCTCTCTGGTAAGAGTAAGCTGTACCCGCATTGTAGATAGACATTTGTGACATCTTAAATGTCTCTAATTTGTTTCTAGAACGTGCCGGTTTCCTCACAATGTTTTCCTTCACCGTTTTCAGAATAGTGGTGATAATCGGTGTTCGATAGTCGTTCAAATAAGTGAAGTAGTTATAAAAACTGTTTTAAAGTTATTCCAACTACTTAATCAAGTACAACCAACTTACCCAACAAACTTAATCACAAGATCTCATCTTCCTCCTCAATTTCCCAGCATATTGAAATTAAATCGAGTCAACAAGTGGCCACTTATATTCCTCTACATCGCTGAAATATGGAGAGCACTCAAATGTAGAACCTGAGTAAAAATAACTTTATATTCTCGCTATATTCGTGAATAGAGCTTTAAAGTGTAGAGTGCTTCTGAAAGAAAAAACTCTGGTGCTATTTTTAAAAGTAAATGGATTAGTTAACTTGGTTTAATAACAGAGTGGTCTCCTTTTGTTAATTGTGAAACTTTTGAGCGGGCCAATTGTGGGTTGATGGTAGATTTCACATGTCTTTGAATTTTTTGTTCCAGTACATATCGACTTCCTCACGATGTTTTTCTTCACCGAACCAGGGAGTCTAATCTTAGTCCGTCAACGAAAATACGGGCCCATGCGAAAGTAACACGAAACTTTTGAGTGATAAATACTCCCTATGAGCTCTGAATTTATAAGTTCTGAAAACACATTCGGGAGTCGGGACAAGTGTCCAATCATGTTGTCAAAAATTTTTAGTTCTTATCACTAACTAATCTTATGTACGTACTTACTTACATACGTAAGATTAGCCTAAGCACGAAACCGACGCCGAAGTTACGGGAGTTTCTTATTCTTTATCACGTGATAAAGAAGGGCTTAGTATGTAGTACGCCTGGATCTTCTTAGTAGCATTTCATCGTGGTTGACTGTACCGCGTTCTTCCATTTATTTGAGATAAACAAGATTATTTTAGGAAAAAGGTCTTCATGAACCCCAGTCGAATAGAATCGAATTATGGCGGCGTTTTGTTCATTATATTAGTGGGGAATCGTTTCGGACAGTAGCTCTGGTTGTTCTTTTTTTTTGTCCTGTAATGAGATCAGGTTGACCTTTCTTTCTTTGAATATACAGACTGATTTTTTTCCTGTCTCTGATAAATCAATGTTAGTTGTGCTATACGTTTGAAAATAAATTATTAAAAATCTCATTTTTTTTTATTCAAAACATTTGCACGACATACTCGTAATTATGTGAAAAAACATCTATTTCTAATTTAATTATGTCAGGACTCATAAAAACATGTTCATTATTGTGTACATATTTGATTTAATAAATATATGTTTACTTATTACATATCTGTTCTATTTGACTTTGAAGAAAGTCAAAAAACTTTTAAACCTGTTGAATGGAAATTCAAATCAAATCAAATCAAATCAAATTTCGTTTATTTATAAAAAGGAACACATTTACAACAAAAATGTCTTAAAAATTAGAAGAGAGCACAGTTGCACATTTGCCTGAACTAGGTTAAACCTGTGTCTCAGGCTAGACAGTTCATAAATAATTCTTATCATAGTTATAAATAAATTAACAGTCTAAAGTACTAAAATTAAAACCTACGTAGCATGAAAGTAATAACAGCGTTGTTGCGGATTATTTGCTGACTAGGTAAATGTTTATAATCGGTATGCATTAGGCAATTCCGCGCAAAAATATAATTATTACGGTTGCTTTTATAATTAAAATAATTCATTTTAAAGACGCTTAGTTTTCTATTTAGCCTATATTATGATACATTCTAAATCTAATTAACAACAATCAATTACGTCTAAGCTACTTGTATAAACTAATAAATATGTCACACTCTTAGGCGCCTTCATAGTCTACCGAGTTTATATATCTATATTCAGCAGCTATTTTGCCTGGACACACTGCGTCTCCCGTCTTGTGGTTAGCTGGTTTCTTAAAATGTGAACATGTGGCACATTTTGGGTCAGCGGCTGTCTTTGGGCAGTCTTTGTTTGCGTGTCCTACTTCTCCGCAATGTCCACACGTAGGAGTAGCGACCTTGCATGTCTTGGCTACATGACCGTACTGGTGACAATTGTAACATCTTGATACCAGTGTGAAGTCTCGTATCGGGCAGGACGTCCAATTGATAAATAATCGTTCCTGAGTGATGAGGGCTTTGCGTATAACGGCTGTAACTTCTATAATGTAATTGCAGTGTTCAGCATCTTTCCTCCCAGATTTATGGCTTAGTTTTAATGAAGTCATAAATGTTTCTAGGGACATAGAGGGCAGTTTGTCGGCTACATTTTGCTCATAGATACATTTAAAAACCTCATTTTCGGCCATTGATGTGGGCACTCCAATAACTATGATGCGAGGTTTGCGCTTTCGCGGTTCGTCGACGGTCAGCACTGACGAAGCAGTTTGGACTGTTCGCTTGAGTTTTTCTAGGTCGTTTTTAGTTTCAGTGCTGATTATTAGACCTCCCTTTCCGATTTTGCGTACGCCTCGCACTTTCAGCTTCATGTCACCAGGGCAGATAATGTTTTGGACCATGTTCTTGGTTTCCTCACTGGTCTTTGAGTTGTCGCAGGGGAAAATCGCAACGGAGCTAATTTTGTTCGGACGAACAACTGCTGGACCCCTTTTTCACCATATCGGCAAAAGATGTAGTACTAGCTTCCTGTTTTGCAGAGGACTCCTGAATGGTGCGGTTCATCTCTGTAAGACAGTCCGCTAGGTCTCGAGCTTCGGTCATGGTTTTTAAGGCAGTATGGGTTTGTATGGCTCTTGATTTTAGCGACTGGTATTGAACAGCCAGTTCCGAAACTCCGTGGCCAACTTTCCGGCAAAGATTGCTAATTCTTAGCTTCTGCTCAGAATTAAGTTTTCCATCAGAAGAAATAGCACAGACCTCATTCAAATACTGCTCAATAGATCCCAACCAGTTCTGAATCTCCGGAGTGCTGACTGCTTCAACGCCTTCTTCTTGATTCTGCTTGGCTTGTTGAGGTGGTCTTGTTGTAGACGGAGGGCTGCGCGGCGTCTCCATGCTCCGATTAAAGGCTAAAAAGCCTTCCATATTTCAGTTAACACTTCTAATTAATTTTATCTAGTCAGTCCATTATTTTACATAACACTCTGATTCACGATAAAACTAGGTCAGTATTTTTGCTCACGTTAATTTATTTATTTTTAATAATGCATTGATGTGCACGTCCGAATGCGTTAAAAAAGCCTAAAAATAGTATATCAGAGGTACACGCGCATGAAATTCTGAAACGAGCCTGAAAATTATTATAATTTTTCTCCTGGTTTAAATAATTTGTTAGTCAAATCGTTTATATAGGTATACTTTTATTTTCCTGTAGGTAATTTTGGAAGATTGAGGATTTTTTTGTCATCCTTATTTTCCCTAGATAAGGAAAGCTAAAAAGGCAGAAAGATGAGGACTTGTTTTTCCCAGTAATCTCTAATATCATCATCTCGACATATAGAGTACTTTATGTTCTACATATACATACATTTTATAAGGAGGAAATATCACTACGGCTCAGAATCCAAGCGGAAATTGATGGAACAGGATCGTATTTAGACAGCATGAGTCTGTCTGATACTCCCTCCCGCTCCACCCAGTGTAGCAGAAGTAGTGTGTGTAGCATTTTGATTTTCCACCCCAAAAAAAGTAAATGAGTAAGCCTACGCAACAAAAAAATAAATCTCATTTTTTTTTACAGTTAAAGTAAATGAAACATTTTAGCCATAATCTATCTCATATTTTTTCTGTTCTAGCATTCGCCGTGAGTGCGTTGGCATCGAACTGGGAACGTCTGGGCAAGCCGTTCAACCCACTGCTCGGAGAGACGTATGAACTTGAGAGACCCGAGTTCAGGGCCGTTTGCGAACAGGTAAGATAGATATATTTTTATATAAAACGTTGCCCAACACTAGGAATTTCGCCTATATTGTAGGTGCGTTTACAAAACTTAAACTCACAGAAACATCCAGACCTGGGATAACTACTAGTAGATCATACAAATATTTACTTACAGCAGATTTATACGTACAGCCACTGCGCCTATCATTCTGTCAAAAGTTAGCGAAGGCTTAGGCGTCATCTCCATGAGCGAGAGAATCGCAGCTAGTCCGTCCTCCTATCGTCGGAGAATCTCCAAGACGAGCGATTACTCCGCCAGCGTATCGTCACGACTCGCAACGGAATCGCCGCGCGCGCGCTACGACTCGCAACGGAATCGCCGTGTTTTGTTTCGCTACTGGTAGCGCGCTCGCCGCGCGTCAGCCGCGCGCTCGCTGCGAGAGCGCCACGTTAAGCAGCGAGCGCGCGGTGTTACGACGATACGCCCGCTCATTGCCACTCGTCGCATCGCCGCGATAATATCGCCGTGTGGAGAGGCGTTCATAGATACTCTCTGTATATGGAAATACGTGGCACGACGATAGGTATTAACGCCGCGATTCTCTCGCTCGTGGAGATGGCGTCTTAGTTTTTGACGTGACAACGTCTTATAATTCGATGGAGCCGGCTGCACGCACGGAACGAATTGAATTACGAGACGATTTGAATTTGAACTATCGTCAGTAAACCGACTTTACAGACAACCGATTTTTTTTATTTAATCTATAATTTTTAGGAGTACTTAGTCGGTTTCTATAAAATCCCTAAATCTCACATCTGTGTTACAGTTTTTTTTTTAATAAACTTTACCGAACACTAGGAATTTCTCCTGTAAGTATCGTGAGTGCATTTACAAACAAAGTCACATATTATACAAACAAAATAAAAGTGGAATAAAGGCGTGCGCTCTACGAATACTGGAATAAGAGCATTCATCATTATTGATTTTGATATTTAAACAATAATACATTAGCTTATGTACTGAAGGTGAACATTGATGAAACAGGTGCCATGTCTTTGACAATAGAACCTTAAAAACGTTCAAAGTTATTTAAAAAAAAATGATGGTCGAATTTCGGCTACTGGTGGCCTACCATACTGTGGGAAAGGGACAGAGCTATACAAGTCGTCTAGCGCCATCTCGTTCTCACACTCGAATTACTGTCGCTTTAAGACGACATGGTAGGCCATCAAGACATACACGATCACTAGTTTATTTAGTTAAAGCAGATTCACACCTCGACTTACGAGTAGTAAGGTCATGGGTTCGAACCCCGTTAGGCGCATTACTTTTTGTAATTTATTTCAACACCACTCTCTCAAAACGGTGAAGGAAAACATCGTGAGGAAACCGGCATGTCCTAGAACCAAAAATTCGAAGACATGTTACATCTACCAATCCGCACTGGGCCCGCGTGGTAGATTACGGCCTGCTCCCTCTTACAGAGAGGAGGCCTGTGTCCCAGCAGTGGGAACATTTATAGGCTGATGATGATGATGATGATGAGATTCACAGCTTCCACGTCCTCACCAGAGTTGTTCCTAAATCATGATTTTTGTACAAAACCACATCTCGTATGAACTTGATCTAGATATCAGTTGTGCTCTACATTCATATTTCTGTATCGTTGAACATCCGTCGTTGAACACGAACAATGAGAGCTTTCTAATAAAAGACCTAACGGAAGTAGAGTATCATGTATTGTGTGTCTGATGTACGTACAGTCAGCTTCTACGAGATACCATACGAGATATGGCTACTTCAGGAGAAGAAGTCTCATTTTCATTCGAAATTTTAATGTACTAGCAGTTTCTGGGTTGTGGGGGTTAGATAGACAGTCGCTTCTTCTAAAATAAGCTGGAAACCGACCCCGATATAATTGGGAAAATGTTAGGCAGATGATTATATTTACCTACCTTTTCTTTATGACAGGCCTGTTGGTCTAGTGGTTAGTGACCCTGACTGCTATGCCGGAGGTCGTGGGTTCGATTCCCACCCAGGACAAATGTTTGTGTGATGAGCACGATCGTTTGTTCTGTGTCTGGGTGTAATTTATCTATAATATGTATGTATTTAGAAATATATAAGTATATTTATCAGTTGTCTAGTACCCATAACACAAGCTCTGCTTAGCTTGGGACTAAGACGTTACAGAGCTTCGGTTGAAAAATCTAAGGCTAATTTGTTGCGTAAAGTAGTGGATAAATTAGAAAAAGAAGGTCCGTGGTCTCCTTTATATCATGAATTTAAAGCTAATCGATCGGTCGACCTCGTGTATGTTCAGAATATTAAAGTAAATAATAAACACACCACCGGTATTGAAGAAACAACGGAAGTTTTATTAAATAGTCTTATCCCTGATGATTCACCTGTTAATGATAATGACTACCAACAACAGATTAGAGCATGGGCTACAGTTCCGCCTAAATCACCAGCGTCAGACCTTCCATCCACTGACGAATTCATTAATGTTGTTAGGAGACTGCCCCTTAACAAATCATCAGGTGAAAATAAAATATCTAATCGTATGATAAAGGAAGCGTGTAAAACAGCGGGTGACGCGATATTAACTGTGTAGCGCGTAGGCATAATATAATTAGTTAGTCTAAGGCACATTAGATTAAGTTACTGTATAAATTCACTGGAGTCAGACATTTCGACACAGTCGTCCAATAAACTTCAAACCGAGAACACGCATATCATTTTGCCGCCCCTTCTGTCAACAATCACTCACACACTCGCATTACCGGCAAAGTGGTGACCCGACGTGTACGCGCGCCTCTTATAACTCTCGCATAATTTAACCGCGCGCGATAAACGACCCGTGATATCAAGCCGCTGCTCAACCACAGCCTGCAACCATGTCTACAGCTGCACTACCGACCTCGGAGCAGCCACAGCAGATGACGGCAGTTACCATCACACCAAGAATACCGGACTTCTGGCGAGACCGGCCGAGACTCTGGTTCCACCAATTCAGCGCCATCGTGGACCCTCAAAAGGCAAGTGACCTCCACAAAAGTCAACTTTTAATAGCTAGGCTAAAACAAAGCGAATTAAGTGACATTAGTGATATTTTAGAAAACATGCCCGAATCAAATAAATTCGAAACGCTGAAAGACAGGCTAATTTCCGTTTACGAGGAGTCCGAAACCAAACAATTAAACCAACTCTTAAACGAGATAGAGCTCGGGGATCAAAAGCCGTCACAGCTACTTAGACGAATGCAAAATTTAGGAAAAAACCGAGTCCCAGATGAAACCTTAAAATTATTGTGGACCAGGCGCCTACCACATTCCGTTAGAGCCGTCTTAACGGCATGTGATTCAGGTGAAGTAAAATTAGATAGTCTAGCCAAAATCGCTGATAAAATTATGGAGAATACCAAACCGTCTGAGATAGCTTCTGTTTCGAAGCCTTCTCAGAATTTAGAAAATAATACTTCCGAAATATTAAACGAACTAAACAAAATGAAAATGGAAATCGCGGCATTAAATAACAAACTAGGCGAAAACAATAGAAAAAATCATCATGAACCGCGAGGACGAAACCGACATAATCCCGGCCCGTCTCGACCGCGTTCCAAAAGTCGCGAAAATTCACAAAAAAATCGAGAAAAGTTTTTGAACCAGTCCGCGAAACCCGGCGACTCAAATTTTCTGTGTTTTTATCACTACGTCTACGGCAATAATGCGCGCAAATGCGGAGATCTCGTTAATTGCCGCAAACACCCTACACAAAATTCGGAAAACTAATTCAGACACCGGCACGAATAAATAATGTCGCCGGTGTCGAACATTCATATCGTTTGTGCGTAACAGACACTACAACAGGTGTGCGATATTTAATCGACACAGGTGCCGACGTCTCTGTATTAGCCGCAAAAAAGCAAAACTCCTGTAGGACGTCAGACTATGTGTTATATGCAGCAAACGGCACAAAAATAAAGACATTCGGTGAAAAAGTCATTACGGTCAATCTAGGGCTACGCCGTACATTTAGATGGAAATTTATATTAGCCGACGTACGTAGTTCGATAATAGGTGCCGATTTCCTAGCCGCAAACAAACTTTTGGTAGACCTACATGGTAGGAAATTAGTCGACAAAGTCACATTGTTATCGCGCACCACAAACGTAATATCTTCCAACGAACCGAGTATTCGTACAATAGATGTCAATGACGAATACCATCTTACCTTACAAAAGTTTCCTAGCATCACCAAACTAGAAAATTTTATGACAGACCCCAAACATGACGTACAACACCACATTTATACCACCGGTCCCCCGGTTCATGAAAAAGTACGTCCACTCAATCCGAAGAAATACAAAATAGCGAAAGCTGAATTCGAACGAATGATGCAATTAGGTATTTGTAGGCCTTCAAATAGTCCTTGGGCTAACCCACTTGTGTGTGTTACTAAAAAAGACGGTGAAATAAGAGCATGCGGAGATTATCGTAGACTCAACGCACAAACTATACCCGACCGTTACCCATTACCGCGACTACTTGATTTCACTTATCTACTCAGAGGCAAAACCATATTTACTAAAATTGACGTGCGAAAAGCCTATTTTAATATTCGCATGGCACCCGAAGATATTCCCAAGACTGCAGTCATAACTCCATTCGGTTTATTCGAATTTACAAGAATGAACTTTGGATTACGTAATGCAGCACAAGACTTCCAAAGATTAATCAATAAAGCACTGGAAGGTCTAGATTTCGCATTCCCATATCTAGATGACATTATTATCGCATCGGAATCTAAACCTAAGCATTTAGAACATCTAGAAACAATATTAAATCGTTTAAATAACTATGGCTTAACAATTAACACAAATAAGTGCGAATTTGGTAAATCCGAATTAGATTTTCTCGGTTACCATATCGATTCACAGGGCGTAAAACCGAGTGCAAAAAAAACACAACTTATTAATGACTATCCACAACCGAAAACAATTGAGGAACTTCGACGTTTTCTCGGCATGATGAATTTATACAGGCAAAGCATTCCAAAAGCTGCAGAGATTCAAGCACCACTTAACGCGTACCTGCATAACTCAAAAAAACGCGACAAAACTGAGATAACATGGAACGAAAGCGCACTAAAAGCGTTCAGTCAATGTAAACAACTCATAAACAATGCAGTCATGCTAGCCCACCCAGACGCAACCGCACCCTTAGTATTAATGACAGACGCTTCTGGTAGTTGTGTAGGCGCAGCTTTAAATCAAAGAGTCGACGGAAAATTACAACCCCTCGGATTTTATTCAAAAAAGCTTACGGATACCCAAACAAGATATAGTACCTACGACAGGGAACTTCTTGCTATATACATGTCAATAAAACATTTCCGTCATATGATAGAAGGTAGAGAACTAACCGTGTTAACGGATCACAAACCATTGACTTTCGCATTAACAAAGAAAGTTTCACCATCAGATTCACCAAGGCGTTTGAGGCAATTAGATTTCATCTCTCAATTTTGCGATAATATTAAATATATAGAAGGCGATAAGAATACAGTAGCCGACGCCTTATCTAGAATTGAAGAGATCACCATGCCATCTTTATTCGACTACCAAAAATTATCTGAATTACAAAAAACCGATTCTGAATTAGAAAGTCTACGCAAACGTAACAATCTCCAATTTAAATTAATTACTATGCCTAACACCGAGATAAAAATAGCATGCGAAACATCTACGAACGATATACGTCCTTATCTACCTAAACAATTCCGGGAACTCGCAATCAAAACATTGCACAACGTGAGTCATCCCGGCGTCGCCACTACGAAACGTTTAGTTAAATCTAGATACTTTTGGAGTGATATGAACACCGATGTCAAAAACTTTGTTAAAACGTGTATTCCATGTCAAAAAAGTAAAATTCAACGCCACACAATAACTCCGTTAGGCGAATTTAACACTGGAAACCGTTTTGAACACGTACACATAGACATTATAGGACCCTTACCTCCTGTTGAGGATTTCAAATATTGCGTCACCATTATAGATAGAGTTACGAAATGGCCTGAAGTTATACCAGTAAAAGAAATAACAGCTGAAACAGTTGCTAGGGTGTTCGTCGAACATTGGATCGCTCGTTTCGGTTGTCCAGTAAGAATAACTTCAGACCAAGGTCGTCAATTCGAATCCGATTTGTTTCGACAATTATTGAAAATACTCGGTATCGAACGCATCCGTACAACAGCGTACAACCCAAAGGCGAACGGTATGGTCGAACGACTACATCGTACTTTAAAAGCCGCTATTATGGCAAAATGCTTAGATAGCGAAGTATGGGTACATGAATTGCCTATAATACTCTTAGGTTTACGTACAGCGATTAAAATAGACTTAGGATACAGCCCATCACAATTTTTGTATGGTAGTAGTATAAGACTTCCAGGCGACCTATTCCAATCTAAACCTTCATCCAATATTAACGATCGCGAATTTATAAAACAATTAACGCAATCTTTATCATCAGTCCCAAATCTTAGCCTTTCAAGCTCACATAGCAACACAAACAATAACGTATTCGTTCACGAAGATTTATCAGCTTGCTCTCATGTATTTATTAGAAACGAGGCAAGGCGAGCTTTAGTACCACCGTATGAGGGCCCATTCAAAGTCTTATCGCGGCATAATAAATTCTATACGTTGGAATGTAAAGGTAAACAAATCACGGTGTCACTTGATCGCTTAAAACCAGCCTATTTATTAAGGTATGACGACGTGTTGGTCCCACGCCCGGAGAGCACAGCGACCACTCATAACAACACTTCACACCCGCCGAGCGATAAGACGCCACTCAAGACCGTTCCACAGCCGCCAAGCGATACGACGTCATCCGACATCGCAAATCCCGATTCACAGCAAGTTACAAGATCAGGTCGCATCGTTAAGAAGACCGTGAGATTCAACATGTGAACCGTCACTTCGTCGTCAACCACAGCCCACATCAGCACTTCACTGCCACACGACAACAAGCACGCATCACCCAAGTCTGAAAAAACACCTCGACTCTATAATGGGCCAACCAGCCAGCAAAATGACGTATGATTGTAGCACAAAACAGCGCAGCTGCGAGCAGCAAAGCCAAGGTTGAGCACTCCAGCAACAGCTTCAAGATGCCCTTGGCCGTAGTCGTCTTAATCAGCACAGGCGTAACCTTCTGCGTACTCTACGTGGGGTGGCGATACTGCAAACGTCTCGTCTAAACCGCCATAGAGACAAGAATCAGCCGCACCATCACACAGCACGCCAGCATTAGAGCACCGCCCATCATGCAGACAAACCACCCGTGCGTCAACCCTAAAACAGCATATAGTGAGGCATAAAGTGAAAAGTGCGCGCTAATAGTGTCCGACAACCGTAGCGTTTAAGTACTTTTATCTTCGTAGACATAAATATATTGTACTTCTAGTTATAATTTAGTATTGGGATTCAACAATAAAATTTAGCTTCAACTAAGGGGGGAGGACTGTAGCGCGTAGGCATAATATAATTAGTTAGTCTAAGGCACATTAGATTAAGTTACTGTATAAATTCACTGGAGTCAGACATTTCGACACAGTCGTCCAATAAACTTCAAACCGAGAACACGCATATCATTTTGCCGCCCCTTCTGTCAACAATCACTCACACACTCGCATTACCGGCAAAACTGTTTACAATCGGTGTATTGCTGAAGGTGTTTTTCCTCGTATATGGAGACATGGCTTTATACGAATAATACCTAAAAGCGGCGACAAGCCACCAGATGACCCTAAGTCTTACCGGCCCATAACATTATTACCATCTTTGGGAAAGCTCCTGGAGCGTCTTATCGTCCCACGATTGTTACCGGACGGGCCCAAATTCCATAAAAACCAATTCGGTTTTACTATCGGCAAATCAACCGTTGACGCGGCACTTTCTGTTAGAAAAATAGTTAATACCTCCGAGCACAAGTACGTAGTTGGAATCTTTCTAGATATTTCCGGGGCTTTTGATAACGCATGGTGGCCAATGCTACTACTTAAGATAAAAGCTCGTGGTTGCTATAATAATATATTTAATCTTCTTTGTTCGTACTTTTCTAATGGTTCCGCGAAACTTAAACTCGGACATCATTCCGTATCGAAACCTCTTACCATGGGCTGTCCTCAAGGTTCGGTTATCGGTCCTCATTTATGGAATATAGGCTTCGATGATTTCCTCGCGATTCCACATCCAAGCGGTTGTTCTTTAACTGGTTATGCGGACGATGGCCTTCTGCTCATTCAGTCAAGCACTCGTGCTGGCCTCGAGAATCTGGCTGACACTTGCCTACGATTAATATCTCAGCGATCGAAACCGTCTGACGTTTGCACCACAAAAAACATATCAGCTTATTTTAAAAGGTGAACTTAAATCGTGGCCTAGTATTAAATTCAATAATGTTCCCGTGAAGAGAAAGCAATCGGTGTGCTATCTTGGTTTCGTCTTAGAGAGGAATTTCACTTTCGTAGAACATATAAAAACAGTTGGTGAAAAAGCTAAAAATAACTTTTATGCCCTAACGAGAATATCTAAGTCTACTTGGGGTTTGTCATTTTTAACCTTAAAAACTATTTATGGGGCTACTTACTTGGGTTGTTTGTGCTACGGAGCACCTGTTTGGGCCGATAGGGCCACCATAGGGGCGGCACGGCGTAAATTGCTTCAAAGCCAGCGCTTGGCTTTGTTATTCTTAAGTAAAGCGTATAGGACCGTCAGTACTGAAGCTTTACCGGTACTTGCTGGTGTTCTTCCAGTAGATCTTGAAGTGCAGCGACGTGCTGCAATGTATTTTTCCGCACGGGAGACGACTGACGCTGTTTTCCTGCCGCAACGTGACCGTGATAAGATATCTAGATCATTTAAACCCCAGAGCGACGTCTGGGAGGAACTTTTATCCGAATGGCAAAATAGGTGGGATAATTCTCCCAAGGGGCGGCACCTCCACCAGTTCTTCCCATCCGTTCGTGAGCGGCTGGCTAGGACGTGGTTGGAGGTGGATCACTGTGTTGCCCAATTCCTCACGGGACATGGTAACTTTAAAAGTAAATTGTTTTCCTTTAAGCTTGTTCCCTCGCCTTTTTGTCAATGTTCGTCACCTGACTGTGAATATGAACAATCAGCACATCATATTCTTTGGGAGTGTATTCTTTGGCAGAACGAACGCAATATTATGTTGGATACTGTTCAGACTACATCTGGAGTCATTTATTATACGGACCTTGTGGAAACTCGAACAAACTTCCGTGCGTTCAAGCGTTTTTGCCATACCTATTATTGGAATCAAATATAGCAGCTCACAATTTAGGACCCATTAATATTAGTAGTCATTTTTACCCGTGGTGCAAGGCAACTGGGCTTCTCTCAGTTGTAATGTCCCTTTGTGCCTATTGGCCTTGCTTTGTTCTGTCTCCTGCTTGCATGGAGGGAAGTGGAAACATATTTTTCCTACTCCTCCACTATTCTTTTCTGATTAATTTCGTGCAGGATCCAAGACAGGTAAATTCATTCTCCGGGACACGTCGAGCTTCATTGTCTTGGCGCTTTTCTGGTGGTTGCCACTGTTGATTCTGGCTCTCAGGAGTTGCAGTGGTTTGGGAATAGTGTGGTGGGTTTGTCCCAAAAAAAAAAAAAATAGCTTGGGACTAGATGGCGTTGTGTGATAGTTGTGGAATATTATTATTATATTATTTTCTATGTTTTGGACGGGGCATGTTTTAGGTTCTACCGTCGTATCTTCTACAATAATTCTCAGATATTAATTGCACGCCATTTAAAGCGGTTATCAAATAACATTTCGGAAATGACAAATTTTTAAAAAGAAATCAGAAATCTTCTATTCTATAATATACTCTGTTCTATTCTAAAAAGCATTACCTAAAATCTCGTATTTCTAGGTGTCGCACCACCCCCCAGTGTCAGCGTTCCACGCGGACAGCCCCCACTTCGTGTTCCACGGCTCCGTGCACCCCAAGCTGAAGTTCTGCGGCAAAAGCGTCGAGATACAGCCTAAGGGGCACGTCACCGTCGAGCTGCCGAGGTAAGGGAACTTATGGGTCTACCACACCCACAAGCTTCACCACAGTTCTGTCTGCGCAAGCCGGTTTGTAGTCGGAACACCGTGCCTGCGGTTGGTAAAACTGTATCACGCACCAACCCCACAGCGCAAAGTGACAACTTGCTGCTTATACAGAATTTTGTGCGAAAATTTCGACTGCACGCAGGAACCGAACCTCTGTTCTTCAGGATAAATACTCCAGACGCTTACCAACTGGGCTATCGCAGTCCTGCCCCACAAGGTTCGTTCATTCCATTTTTAAACGTCTTTCGCTGACGATTCATGACGCAGTGACGCAGCTCGCAGGCGTTAATGCGTATGAGATATTTATTTAAGCAGAATTTCTGTAGATGTTTAACCATTTTTTGCCCCACAATGAGAGCAATGGATACCAAGTATCTGTCGTGGGGACATACTTAGAAGGGTCTTTATTTTGTGTGAATAATTTAATCACCACTGCTCACAAAACTGAACAGGGAAAATAAAAATATTTGAGAGAAAACATACAGATTTTTTTTTGAAAATACTTAAGTGGAATTATGTCAATTCCTTCTAAGCATGTGTGTGTCTTATTCATTCCTCACAAAGAGGCCTATATTATTAGGAAGGTTATTGCTGACTATACTGAAATGATTCTAAAAGAAAACTTTTTCTATGAAATTGACTTTCTCTTATCCGAAATCTCTGCTGAGACATCGTTTGTTACTTGTCTGGAGGGGCTGGAGTTTTCATTACAAAAATAAGTCTGGATTTTCCAATCAAACAGTCAAATGCCTCGTTGCGTTTTTCGGATAAAAATACCCAAATAGAATCCCATGTAATATTATAATCTATATTTTATATTAAATTAAAATATTCCGCAAACATTTGCGGAGTAAATTGCCATTCGGGCAGATAACAAACGACAGACGTTTCTTTCTGTATGACTGGACCATTATTTGAGTTTGGAATTGCGTTTCATTTTTCTTTAGAATACAGCGATTTAACGACCGTTAATAAAGTTGTCAGATATTTTTAGATGGCTCGAATATTTCAAAGTGTATTTCAATTATTTATGTTATTATGAATTTTGAATTCTGACAATAGTTTAACTTAAAACGTGGAAGTATTTTGATGAGATTTGTGAACTGAATCTACAACAATTGGGTACATATTATGTAGTTTATAATTTGAGCAAACAAAACACATACACTTTTCTGCTATATAGTACAATTCTGTGAGAAAAATAATTATTTAAATCCACGAAGGCAAAGCCGTGGACATAATCTACATAGTATAGTTAAACAATAAGAGAAGCTATTCTTCATGAAAGTACTGTCCCAAAAGCTGTTATTTTTGTCATTTTAACGTAGAATACGTACTTAATTTATAAGACTTTTAATTTCATCACATAAATCAAGATTGATCACCAATTTCTTAACTTACCAATAATTTTCGTCTCAAAGTCCCATTTAATCGACGCGCTCCATCGATTTACGAAAGGTTTTGACCTCAGTTGATTTATAATAACAATAACTGACAATGATTGATTTCCTATTTATTTGTTCAGGCGTTGGTAACATGTACTACAGTTTTTCATGTTTCAGTATACTAATTTTTTCTTTCTTTTCGATAAAATATAATAATGTTTTTAACAGAACTATATTAGTTATTTAGGGTTTATTAATGTAATTGTTTTTTTACACATGGTTAAATCATCAAATGAGTCCTCGCACACAGGGCGGAACTGGAGGGACTGTCAGAAATGGTACTGACTGAAACCCACGGTGATCTTTCAATAGTCCTTTATGTTCCAGGATCGCGGTTTTCATTACCTGATGAGACAGTCCCGTTTCCCCAGCAGGCTGAGCTCTTTTTGAGAGCGCGTGGAACACGACGCGCCGTCGATCTAGGCATAATCGATGATCAGACGGCGAGTCACCCATATATACCCGCATACCCATAAATATGATGGTGGATGCTAATTGGACCACGGCCCTACAACGCAATGTTTTTAATCAGTAAGAGTCCGACAGTCCTTTCTACTCCACCCAGGAAGGGAGGACTCGTTTGATGATATCCCTAAAAAGAAGGGTTTATTTTGATGGGTACCTAAAAATAACTAAATTCATTTAGACTGAAAAATGTCCCATATAAATAGGTTCGACCGGATATGTGTCTAGTCATAGACAGCTGGAGAATAGAATACACATCCGACCGGAACCGGATGTTTGTCAGTCCTTTACACACTAGTGGACTAGCCGGATTATTGGCTACTCTTTTTCAATCCCTTAGACAAGTCAAGAAAGCTAACGTTCTATAAATATAAAAATAAGTATTGGGTCGCAACGAACTCCAATAAAATTAATTGTTGATTCAGCATTTTAGTTGAGCAGTTGGTTGAGCAATTGAGCAGTGGGGAAAAAGGGGGAATATACTACCTGAATGGAAATTCCCCCTTATATGACAGATTCCATTCGGCGACACTTGGCGCCATCTGATGACAAAAGATTCCTTCTTTATTGATATTTTGCTCGAGAACAGTTTTTTTTCTGTCTGTACACCTGACAACGTATATGCAAAATTTTAAGATGATCAGTTCAGTGATGTTTTTAAGCTATTGCATAGCTTTTATCGCGGGCTCTGAGCGCGGCGCGGCGATCGAATCAAGACATTCCCAAAAACCTAAGGAAAAATCCTAAGGAAAATAATACCTGAAACCGTCGTCTAACGTCGTTTCGGTTCGGGAGACTTCGGCAATTATAAAGGTATGGACAGACGTGCTCATTACTAGCAGGAAAGCATGCTTTATTGAGCAAAGGGCAATTTTATTGAGGGAAAGGGAGAGGGAGAGGTAGGAGAACTTTTCTTGACGTTTCACTTGATTAACGTGGCTGACCGTAGCCTAATTAGTACAGTAATAAATATTATAAATAAATAATTATAATTGCATAAGTTGATAAAAAATGCTATGCCATAGCTTTACCGCGGCAGTCCTCGAGCGCCACACTGTTTTTTTGTGTTTAAATCAACAAATGAGTCCTCCGAACCAGGGTGGGACGAAAGGGACTGTCAGACTCGTCACTCAATGGCCTTTTGCGTTCCAGGGTAACGGTTACCTGGTAAGACGTCCCACGATCCCGGCAGGTTTTGGCTCTCTATGGGGGCCCAGTTCAATTGGTTAGGCGTGAAAAGATTACAAACTTACTTTCGCATTTTTTAATATTAGCTAGGATTAAGAAGTTAAGGTCATTGTCACCAATATAACCCTCAATTCCTTATCCCCAGATGGGGCGAAGCCTACACCTGGAGCAACGTGAACTGCTGCGTCCACAACGTGATCGTAGGCAAGCTCTGGATCGAGCAGTTCGGAGCCATGGAGGTGACCTGCCACGGCGGCGCTGGGTTGAAGGCCAACCTGGTGTTCAAGCCCGCTGGCTTCAACAACAGAGACCTGCATCGAGTTGACGGGTTCATTATTGATGCTAAGTAAGTATATTTACATTTTGTGGTATATTTTAGCCCTTACACAGTTTTGTGCCGTCTGATGTTTCTGTTTGAGATAGTCGGGTCTGTATATTTCCGGAATACCTTCATGACATGAATTTGACATGGTTTAGATTGACACATGAATACTATATTGTTAAATATATTGCAGATCGATTTGGAATGGGCGTGGATGTTCCACCTGCTAAATTTTTATATCCTGGAGTTAGATACTTGTACTGACAATGAACATAATTGCCATGCCAGAGGTCTGTGGGGTTCTAAGAGATCTCTTTTTTGACTTTGACTCCAGAGAGAGAGAGATTTTTACATCTATAGAGAGGCTGTGAGGATTCACACGAAAAAATATTTTTTCTTATGGATGTTTTATTGTTGCCTAAGTACTTGTGCATAACATTTTACCAAACTGTTCTGTGGGCTTTTACAATTATCTCGATTGAAATGAGGGGTGGATCACAGGAAAAGATCTTCTGAAAAAGCGTTTTTATTTTGACATTCCAGCAAGAAGCGGTTGAAGTTCCTGTACGGCAAATGGACGGAGTACATCAAGTGCTGCAGCGCAGCCGCCTACGAGCAGTGGGCCAAGGAGCGCGGCGAGGAGGCGTCGGCGCAGACACCCTCGCACACGCCCAAGAAGATGCTCGCTAAGCTTAACAGCTTCAAGGTCGGGGCGCTGCGCTCCATGTCTATACAAGACGTAAGTACACTAGTATTGAAGACACATCTCACAAATTCGACAGGGTAAATTCCACGGATTTCAAAACGTAGGTATATCTAAGATATGTATTTAAAATGAAAGGGAAAGGTCTGTCTTGGTATGGACATGTGATGAGGAGGGATGAGACTCATGTGACTAAGAGAGTGATGAGTATGAATGTGTGATGGAGAGGAAGAGGAAGGCCAAAGAAAAGATGGATGGATAGTCTGAGAAATGATATGAAAAAAAAAGGAGTAAATGATACTGTGACGTCTGATAGGAGAGAATGGAAGAAGAAAATGTGTTGCACCGACCACAAGTAAAATGGGATAAGGGCAGGAAGATGATGATACCTAAGACATTCCCGGCTATCTAAGTGGGTGTTCCCGCGCTTTCACCCACAGCGAGCGCCAATAATTTCCTCTATAAATGGGTTGTCCAAAACAAAAACATTTCTATAAAACGAAAAAGTAGTTCCTGAGATTAGCGCCTTTAACCAAACAAACTGTTCAGCTTAAAATATTAGTAAGATTATGATGTGTAATTTAAATAAAATTGTGTGTTACGCTGTTGCAGTGCAGATTGCAGTTGTCGAAAGATTGGTATGACAAAAATCTTGGTTACCAATACCAATTAACATTATTATCTGAGTTTCCGTCCCTAAAAATACCACAAAAGACACTTCATAACATTTTGATGCTATTTATGATCGAGTATATTTTTTTTATTTCTAGTCAGATGACGCGGAGAACTCGGAAGACGTTCCGAAGTCGGATGACACCAATAACATTGAGATCGAGGGCTCCGTCACATTGTGGGAGGCGAGGCCGCGTCCTCCTACTAGCGCACAGGTATTGGCCTTATTTATCATCTGCATTTGTCTCACCACCGCACCGAAGAGGAAGCAATTCATCATTATAGGCAGCCATGTTCCAACCATTGCTGAGTATAGGCCACTTCCCTTTTGTGCCAGGCTTTCCTGAGCTGCACCTGTTTAATCCAGCATATAAGGGGTTTACTCCACCTGCCATCACCACGTCTTGCCAAGTGTCAAGTGCTCACCTACAATTCAGGAAGCGATAACGAATTTTTACTCGGTCGGTCACGTGTCAGTAAAACAGATGCTTGTAGTTGATCATTGTCGATTCTAAACGTGTGGGAATAATTAACTCTCCTCTCGCAGTGACAAGAAATATCAAGGCTGATAGGATTTTTCAAAAAAAAAAAGATATGCATACGATTTAACTTAAGAACCTGCATTTAATTTTCTTTGTTTTCTTAGGAAATCTTTTGCTATCATAGTACGTTTACTCATGCCCGAAATTAATATTCAATCTCAATCCAAATGCCGTTGATGTTAATGTTGCTTCTGATTGGATATCTTAGAGACTCGGAAAGGCGAATTCAATTGTTGGTTGTTAACAGACAAAGACCCAACCGAAGATAGCAACCGAGATAGAGTCATTTCCAGACTTAGTAATTACGTCGATTTTTCACAATTTCCCACTACAATTTTCAGTACTACCAATTCACCGAATTCGCGATGTCCCTGAACGAGCTGGAAAGGGACATGAAAGGCCAGCTCTGTCCCACGGACAGCCGGCTCAGGCCCGACATCAGGCTGCTGGAGCAAGGGGACATCGATGGGGCAGCCACTGAGAAGACCAGGCTTGAGGAGAAGCAGAGGACCGCTAGGAAGCTGCTGAAGAAGTCACCTGAAGCTTGGCAGCCGAGGTATGTTTTATAATGACGGTTTTCAGAAAAGGTTCCCTACTGTACACTACGTACAATAGGCTCGCCTTTTTTACATGGGGCTTTACAATAACTGGCAAAGTGTGGGTGTACTAAAAGGGGTTAGTTTTCTCATAATCTACATATACTATTAGGTAAATACCTAATCTAATTCTTTGGCTGTCATCATCATCAGCCGGAAGACGTCCACTGCTGAACATAAGCCTCCCCCTTAGACCGCCACGCCGAACGACAATTCGCCACTTGCATCCATCGGTTGCCCGCGACCCTCACGATGTCGTCGGTCCACCTAGTGGTCGCCTACCTACGCTGCGTCTTCCGGTCCGTGGTCGCCATAAGAGAACTTTTCTTCCCCATCAGTTGTCAGTTCTATGAGCGATGTGGCCTGCCCATTGCCACTTCAACTTGCAAATTTTAAGAACTATGTCGGTGACTCTGGTTCTTCGCCGAATATCCATGTTGCGGGATTTTATCCCGCAAAGAAACTCCGAGCATAGCTCTTTCCATTGCTCGTTGAGTGACTCTTATTCTTTCTAAAAGACCAGCTGTCAAAGACCATGGCTATGTTCCCCGACTAGTCAGCAACTATTTATTCTTTTTATTTCCAGGTGGTTCAGTCAAGGCACAAACCCCTACACGAAGCAGGAGGACTGGCTGTACAACGGCGGCTACTGGGACCGCAACTACCAGCATTTGAAGGACATCGACATATTCTAATCTACCTACCTCTTACTATGTCCTTTCTATTACATACGTACAAACTTGGTGACTGGAAATGAATAGAGAAGTACTATAAAAAATGATAGCTATTTATTTTTCTTTTAGCGGTGTGTATTGGGCCTGTTTCTGGACACCCGGGTAGAACAGAATATAAAATCAATTATTTCTGGATATGATATGGTTTATTATCTACGAGAAGAGAGCTAAATATTGGTGTACTGTAGAGGGGCATACCGGAATTGTGGCGATAAAACCCCACATGTAGGAGTGGCTGGAGAGACGACAAGGCGTCCTCGCCTTCCGCCTGACGTAGGTACTCACTGGACACGTTTATTTCGGGAAATACCTGTTTCAAATTAAGCGGGAGGACATGCCCGGGTGTCGCCACTCTCTTGATAGTTCAGAGGACACGGTGGAGTTCCGCCCCGCTAAGGCGGAGCACTGCCGTGTCTGTATTAAGGTTTGGACTGCGAGCTGGCCCCAA